>JAWNOP010000009.1:0-2400000 GCA_035045925.1 Drosophila atripex
CATTTGCGAATCAGGGAACTAATCCCCGTCGATCTCATCACAGGATCCTCATATTCCAAAAATTAAATTTTGGCCCATTTTCCGGCCGAAGTCCTGATGGTACCCCCTTGGAAAAGTCCAATCGGCGCTTTTCCTCCACTTTTTGGCGAATATCTTCTCCATTTTCCAGCCGATCCAAGGACGGCATACCATTTGTGAATCAGGGAACTAATCCCCGTCGATCTGCATCACAGGATCCTCCATATTCCAAAATTCAATTTTGGCCCATTTTCCAGCCGAAATCCCGATCGTTACCCCTTGGAAAAGTCCAATCGGCGCTTTTCCTCCACTTTTTGGCGAATATCTTCTCCATTTTCCAGCCGATCCAGGGACGGCATACCATTTGCGAATCAGGGAACTAATCCCGTCGATCTGCATCACAGGATCCTCCATATTCCCAAAATTCAATTTTGGCCCATTTTCCGGCCGAAATCCTGATGGTACCCCTTGGAAAAGTCCAATCGGCGCTTTTCCTCCACTTTTGGCGAATATCTTCTCCATTTTCCAGCCGATCCAGGGACGGCATACCATTTGCGAATCGAGGGAACTAATCCCCGTCGATCTGCATCACAGGATCCTCCATATTCCCAAAATTCAATTTTGGCCCATTTTCCGGCCGAAATCCTGATGGTACCCTTGAAAGCTAATCGGCGCTTTTCCTCCACTTTCTGGCGAATATTTTTCTCCCATTTCGCATCCGATCCAAAAACGGCATACCATTCGTGAATCAGGGAACCCAATCCCCGTCAGATCTGCATCACAGGATCCTCCTCCATTCCCAAAATTCAATTTGGCCCATTTTCCGGCCGAAATCCTGATGGTACCCCTTGGAAAAGTCCAATCGGCGCTTTTCCTCCACTTTTTGGCGAATATCTTCTCCATTTTCAGCCGATCCAGGGACGGCATCCATTTGCGAATCAGGGAACTAATCCCCGTCGATCTGCATCACAGGATCCTCCACATTCCAAATAAGAGAGGGAAACCGGGACCTGGAAAAGCCAAGCCATGGGAACCCCAGACAGGAAACAGGACGGACAACCCCGCGACGCACACGAGACCCATTCCCAATCTCTTGGCCCATTTGACCCTCCGGCCGAAAGATCCTGATGGTACCTCTGTGGAAAAGTCCAATCGGCGCTTTTCCTCCACTTTCGGCGAATATCTTCTCCATTTTCCAGCCGATCCAGGACGGCATACCATTTGCAGAATCAGGGAACTAATCCCCCCGTCGATCGCATCACAGGATCCTCCATATCTAAAAATCTCAAAGGTCGGGAAATCATTGAAAATCCACCGGTCATTTGGGATATTTGAAGCGTAGGATTGCATACCATTGCGAATCAGGGAACTAATCCCACAGGCTCCAAAAATTCAATTTTGGCCCATTTTCGGCAGAAATCCTGATGGTCGCCCCTTAGAAAAGTCCAATCGGCGCTTTTCCTCCACTTTGGCGAATATTTTCTCCATTTCGCATCCGATCCAAAAACGGCATACCATTTTGTGAATCAGGGAACTAATCCCCGTCGATCTGCATCACAGGATCCTCCATATTCCCAGGATAATTTTGGCCCATTTTCCGGCCGAAATCCTGATGAGTGCCCCTTGGAAAAGTCCAATCGGCGCTTTTCCTCCACTTTTGGCGAATATCTTCTCCATTTTCCAGCCGATCCAGGGACGGCATACCATTTGCGAATCGGGAACTAATCCCCGTCGATCTGCATCACAGGATCCTCCATATTCCCAAAGTTCAATTTTGGCCCATTTTCCGGCCGAAATCCTGATGGTACCCCTTTGAAAAGTCCAATCGGCGCTTTTCCTCCACTTTTGGCGAATATTTTCTCCATTCGCATCCGATCCAAAAACGGCATACCATTTGTGAATCAGGGAACTAATCCCCGTCGATCTGCATCACAGGATCCTCCATATTCCCAAAATTCAATTTTGGCCCATTTTCCGGCCGAAATCCTGATGGTACCCCTTGGAAAAGTCCAATCGGGCACTTTTCCTCCACTTTTTGGCGAATATCTTCTCCATTTTCCAGCCGATCCAGGGACGTCATCCACATTGCGAATCAGGGAACTAATCCCCGTCGATCTGCATCACAGGATCCTCCATATTCCCAAAATTCAATTTTGGCCCATTTTCCGGCCGAAATCCTGATGGTACCCCTTGGAAAAGTCCAATCAGACGCTTTTCCTCCACTTTGGCGAATATCTTCTCCATTTTCCAGCGCGATCCAGGGACGGCATGCATTTGCGAATCAGGAACTAATCCCCGTCCGCATCTGCAGGATCCTCATGTTTCCAAATTCAATTTTGGCCCATTTTCCGGCCGAAATCCAGTGGTACCCCTTGGAAAAGTCCAATCGGCGCTTTTCCTCCACTTTTGGCGAATATCTTCTCCATTTTCCAGCCGATCCAGGGACGGCATACCATTTGCGAATCAGGGAACTAATCCCCGTCGATCTGCATCACAGGATCCTCCATATTCCCAAAATTCAATTTTGGCCCATTTTCCAGCCGAAATCTGATGGTACCCCTTGAAGATTCAATCGGCACTTTTCCTCCACTTTGGCGAATATCTTCTCTATTTTCCAGCCGATCCAGGGACGGCATACCATTTTGTGAATCAGGGACTAATTCCCGTCGATCTGCATCACAGGATCCTCCATATTCCCAAAATTCAATTTTGGCCCATTTTCCGGCCGAAATCATGATGGTACCCCCCTTGGAAAAGTGCAATCGACGCTTTTCCTCCACTTTCCTCCACTTTTTGGCAGAATATCTTCGCTATTTCGCATCCGATCCAGGGACGGCATACCATTTGTGAATCAGGGAACTAATCCCCGTCGATCTGCATCACAGGATCCTCCATTTCCCAAAATTCAATTTTGGCCCATTTTCCGGCCGAAATCCTGATGGTACCCCTTGGAAAAGTCCAATCGGCGCTTTTCCTCCACTTTTTGGCGAATATCTTCTCCATTTTCCAGCCGATCCAGGGACGGCATACCATTTGCGAATCAGGGAACTAATCCCCGTCGATCTGCATCACAGGATCCTCCATATTCCCAAAATTCTGCATCACAGGATCCTCCATATTCCCAAAATTCAATTTTGGCGAATAGCCAATTTTGGAAATAGCGAAGATATTCGCCAAAAAGTGGAGGAAAGTGGAGGAAAAGCGTCGATTGCACTTTTCCAAGGGGTACCATCATGATTTCGGCCGGAAAATGGGCCAAAATTGAATTTTGGGAATATGGAGGATCCTGTGATGCAGATCGACGGGGATTAGTTGTCCGCAAATGGAGCTGGGGTGCGAAAGCGAAGATACTCGCCAAAAAGTGGAGAAAGTGGAGGAAAAGCGTCGATGCCTAGGGTAGTCATGTGGCCGGAAAATGGCAAATCGAATTCGGGAGATATGGAAGGGATCCTGTGATCGATCGACGGGGATTGTTCCTGATTCGCAAATGGTATGCCGAATCCACTGGATCGGCTGAAAATAGAGAAGATATTCGCCAAAGTGGAGGAAACGACAGGAAGTGTACCTCAGGATTCGGCCGGAAATGGGCCAAAATTGAATTTTGGGAATATGGAGGATCCTGTGATGCAGATCGAACGGGATTCCTGATTCGCAAATGGTATGCCGTCCTGAATCGGCTGGTGGAGAAGATATTCGCCAAAAATGGAGGAAAAGCGCCAATGGACTGTTCCAAGGGTTACCATCAGGATTTCGGCCGGAAAATGGGCCAAAATTGAATTTTGGGAATATGGAGGATCCTGTGATGATCGACGGGATAGCCCTGATTCACAAATGGAATGCCGTCCCTGGATCGGCTGGAAAATGGAGAAGATATTCGCCAAAAAAGTCAGGAAAAGCTCCGATTGGATTTCCAAGGGGTAAAATTTCGGCCAGGAAATTGAATTGTGGGACCATGGAGGATCTGTGATGCAGATCGAGATTAGTCGATTCGCAAATCGTATGCCGTCCCTGGATCGAGATGCGAAATAGCGAAGATATTCGCCAAAAAAGTGGAGGAAAGTGGAGGAAAAGCGTCGATTGCACTTTTCCAAGGGGTATCATCGATTTCGGCCGGAAAATGGGCCAAAATTGAATTTTGGGAATATGGAGGATCCTGTGATGCAGATCGACGGGGATTAGTTCCTGATTCATAGTATATGCAGAATCCCTGGATCGGCTGGAAAACAGAGAAGATATTCGCCAAAAGTGGAGGAAAAGTGCCGATTGGACTTTTCCAAGGGTACCTTCACGAATTTCGGCCGGAAAATGGGCCAAAATTGAATTTTTGGGAATATGGAGGATCTGGGATCGACGGGATTAGTTCCTGATTCGCAAATGGTATGCCGTCCCTGGATCGGCTGGAAAATGAGAATATTCGAAAAAGTGGGAACGCCGATTGGACTTTTCCAAGGGGTACCATCACCTCGAAAAAGCCGGCAAAATTTTGGGAATATGGAGGATCCTGTGATGCTATCGACGGTAGTTCCTGATTCACAAATGGTCTGCCGTTTTGGATTCGGATGCGAAAATAGTGTCATAAAAGTGGAGAAAAGCCGATTAGACTTCAAGCCATCAGGATTTCGGCCAAAATTGAATTTTGGGAAAAGGGGTCCTGTGATGCAGATCGACGGGGATTAGTTGATTCACAGAATGTGGGTCCCTGGACCGACAGAAGATATTCGCCAAAAAGTGGAGGAAAAGCGCCGATTGACTTTTCCAGAGAGTGTATCGGATTCGGCCGATGGGCATGAATTTTGGGAGTATGGAGGATTGCAGATCGACGGGGATTGAGTTCCTTCGCAAATGGTGATGCCGTCCCTGGATCGGCTGGAAAAATGGAGAAGATATTCGCCAAAAAGTGGAGAAAAGCGCCGATTGGACTTTTCCAAGGGGCATCGGATTGACCGGGAAATGGGCCAAAATTGAATTTGGGAATTCATGGAGGATCCTGTGATGCAGATCGACGGGGATTATTCCGATTCGCAAATGGTGCCGTCCTGTCGGCTGGGGACAGATGGAGGAGATATTGGCAAAAAGTGGAGGAAAAGCGCCGATTGGACTTTTCCGAGGGTACCACCAGGATTTCGGCCGGAAAATGGGCCAAAATTGAATTTTGGGAATATGGAGGATCCTGTGATGCAGATCGACGGGGATTAGTTCCCTGATTCACAAATGGTATGCCGTTTTTGGATCGGATGCGGAAATGGAGAAATCGCCGAAGTGGAAAAGCGCCGATGTTCCGGGGGAACCAGGGGATTTCGGATGGCCAATGATTTGGGAATGGAGGATCCTGTGATGCAGATCGACGGGGATTATTCCCAGAGCAACTGGATTCGCCAAAAAGTGGAGGAGAAGTTCGCCGGATTGAGACTTTTCCAGGGATACCATCAGGATTTCGGCTGAAATAATGGCCAAAATTGAATTTTGGGAATATGGAGGATCCTGTGATGCAGATCGATTGGGGATTAGTTCCCTGATTCGCAAAATGGTCGCTGTCCGGATCGGCTGGAAAATGGAGAAGATATTCGCCAAAAAGTGGAGGAAAAGCGCCGATTGGACTTTTCCAAGGGGTACCATCAGGATTTCGGCTGCAGAATGGGCCAAAATTGAATTTTGGGAATATGGAGGATCCTGTGATGCAGATCGACGGGGATGTAGTTCCCTGATTCACAAATGGTATGCTGCTTTTTGGATCGGATGCGAAATGGAGAAAATATTCGCCAAAAGTGGAGGAAAAGCGCCGATTGGACTTTTCCAGAGGTACCATCAGGATTTCGGCCGGAAAATGGGCCAAAATTGAATTTTGGGAATATGGAGGATCCTGTGATGCAGATCGACGGGGATTAGTTCCCTGATTCGCAAATGGTATGCCGTCCCTGGATCGGCTGGAAAATGGAGAAGATATTCGCCAAAAAGTGGAGGAAAAGCGCCGATTGGACTTTTCCAAGGGGTACCATCAGGATTTTGGCCGGAAAATGGGCCAAAAATTGAATTTTGGGAATATGGAGGATCCTGTGATGCAGATCGACGGGGATTAGTTCCCTGATTCGCAAATGGTATGCCGTCCCTGGATCGGCTGGAAAATGGAGAAGATATTCGCCAAAAAGTGGAGGAAAAGCGCCGATTGGACTTTTCCAAGGGGTACCATCAGGATTTCGGCCGGAAAATGGGCCAAAATTGAATTTTGGGAATATGGAGGATCCTGTGATGCAGATCGACGGGGATTAGTTCCCTGATTCGCAAATGGTATGCCGTCCCTGGATCGGCTGGAAAATGGAGAAGATATTCGCCAGTGGAGGAAAAGCGCCGATTGGACTTTTCCAAGGGGTACCATCAGGATTTCGGCCGGAAAATGGGCCAAAATTGAATTTTGGGAATATGGAGGATCCTGTGATGCAGATCGACGGGATTAGTTCCCTGATTCACAAATGGTATGCCGTTTTTTGGATCGGATGCGAAATGGAGAAAATATTCGCCAAAAAGTGGAGGAAAAGCGCCGATTGGACTTTTCCAGGGGGTACCATCAGGATTTCGGCCGGAAAATGGGCCAAAATTGAATTTTGGGAATATGGAGGATCCATGATGCAGATCGACGGGGATTAGTTCCCTGATTCGCAAAATGGTATGCCGTCCCTGGATCGGCTGGAAAATGGAGAAGATATTCGCCAAAAAGTGGAGGAAAAGCGCCGATTGGACTTTTCCAAGGGGTACCATCAGGATTTCGGCCGGAAAATGGGCCAAAATTGAATTTTGGGAATATGGAGGATCCGTGATGCAGATCGACGGGGATTAGTTCCCTGATTCGCGAAATGGTATGCAGTCCCTGGATCGGCTGGAAAATAGAGAAGATATTCGCCAAAAAGTGGAGGAAAAGCGCCGATTGGACTTTTCCAAGGGGTACCATCAGGATTTCGGCCGGAAAATGGGCCAAAATTTAATTTTGGGAATATGGAGGATCCTGTGATGCAGATCGACGGGGATTAGTTCCCTGATTCACAAATGGTATGCCGTCCTTGGATCGGCTGGAAAATGGAGAAGATATTCGCCAAAAAGTGGAGGAAAACGCCGATTGGACTTTTCCAAGGGGTACCATCAGGATTTCGGCCGGAAAATGGGCCAAAATTGAATTTTGGGAATATGGAGGATCCTGTGATGCAGATCGACGGGGATTAGTTCCCTGATTCGCAAATGGTATGCCGTCCCCGGATCGGATGCGAAATAGCGAAGATATTCGCCAAAAAGTGGAGGAAAGTGGAGGAAAAGCGTCGATTGCACTTTTCCAAGGGGTACCATCAGGATTTCGGCCGGAAAATGGGCCAAAATTGAATTTTGGGAATATGGAGGATCCCGTGATGCAGATCGACGGGGATTAGTTCCCTGATTCGCAAATGGTATGCCGTCCCTGGATCGGCTGGAAAATGGAGAAGATATTCGCCAAAGAGTGGAGGAAAAAGCGCCGATTGGACTTTTCCAAGGGTACCATCAGGATTTCGGCCGGAAAATGGGCCAAAATTTAATTTTGGGAATATGGAGGATCCTGTGATGCAGATCGACGGGGATTAGTTCCCTGATTCGCAAATGGTATGCCGTCCCTGGATCGGATGCGAAATAGCGAAGATATTCGCCAAAAAGTGGAGGAAAGTGGAGGAAAGTGGAGGAAAAGCGTCGATTGCACTTTTCCAAGGGGTACCATCATGATTTCGGCCGGAAAATGGGCCAAAATTGAATTTTGGGAATATGGAGGATCCTGTGATGCAGATCGACGGGGATTAGTTCCCTGATTCGCAAATGGTATGCCGTCCCTGGATCGGATGCGGAAATAGCGAAGATATTCGCCAAAAAAGTGGAGGAAAGTGGAGGAAAAGCGTCGATTGCACTTTTCCAAGGGGTACTCATCATGATTTCGGCCGGAAAATGGGCCAAAATTGAATTTTGGGAATATGGAGGATCCTGTGATGCAGATCGACGGGGATTAGTTCCCTGATTCGCAAATGGTATGCCGTCCCTGGATCGGCTGGAAAATGGAGAAGATATTCGCCAAAAAGTGGAGGAAAAGCGCCGATTGGACTTTTCCAAGGGGTACCATCAGGATTTCGGCCGGAAAATGGGCCAAAATTGAATTTTGGGAATATGGAGGATCCTGTGATGCAGATCGACGGGGATTAGTTCCCTGATTCGCAAATGGTATGCCGTCCCTGGATCGGATGCGAAATAGCGAAGATATTCGCCAAAAAGTGGAGGAAAGTGGAGGAAAAGCGTCGATTGCACTTTTCCAAGGGGTACCATCATGATTTCGGCCGGAAAATGGGCCAAAATTGAATTTGGGAATATGGAGGATCCTGTGATGCAGATCGACGGGGATTAGTTCCCTGATTCGCAAATGGTATGCCGTCCCTGGATCGGATGCGAAATAGCGAAGATATTCGCCAAAAAGTGGAGGAAAGTGGAGGAAAAGCGTCGATTGCACTTTTCCAAGGGGTACCATCATGATTTCGGCCGGAAAATGGGCCAAAATTGAATTTTGGGAATATGGAGGATCCTGTGATGCAGATCGACGGGGATTAGTTCCCTGATTCGCAAAATGGTATGCCGTCCCTGGATCGGCTGGAAAATGGAGAAGATATTCGCCAAAAAGTGGAGGAAAAGCGCCGATTGGACTTTTTCAAGGGGTACCATCAGGATTTCGGCCGGAAAATGGGCCAAAATTGAATTTTGGGAATATGGAGGATCCTGTGATGCAGATCGACGGGGATTAGTTCCCTGATTCGCAAATGGTATGCCGTCCCTGGATCGGCTGGAAAATGGAGAAGATATTCGCCAAAAAGTGGAGGAAAAGCGCCGATTGGACTTTTCCAAGGGGTACCATCAGGATTTCGGCCGGGAAATGGGCCAAAATTGAATTTTGGGAATATGGAGGATCCTGTGATGCAGATCGACGGGGATTAGTTCCCTGATTCGCATATGGTATGCCGTCCCTGGATCGGCTGGAAAATGGAGAAGATATTCGCCAAAAAGTGGAGGAAAAGCGCCGATTGGACTTTTCCAAGGGGTACCATCAGGATTTCGGCCGGAAAATGGGCCAAAATTGAATTTTGGGAATATGGAGGATCCTGTGATGCAGATCGACGGGGATTAGTTCCCTGATTCGCAAAATGGTATGCCGTCCCTGGATCGGATGCGAAATAGCGAAGATATTCGCCAAAAAGTGGAGGAAAGTGGAGGAAAAGCGTCGATTGCACTTTTCCAAGGGGTACCATCATGATTTCGGCCGGAAAATGGGCCAAAATTGAATTTTGGGAATATGGAGGATCCTGTGATGCAGATCGACGGGGATTAGTTCCCTGATTCGCAAATGGTATGCCGTCCCTGGATCGGCTGGAAAATGGAGAAGATATTCGCCAAAAAGTGGAGGAAAAGCGCCGATTGGACTTTTCCAAGGTGGCACATCAGGATTTCGGCCGGAAAATGGGCCAAAATTGAATTTTGGGAATATGGAGGATCCTGTGATGCAGATCGACGGGGATTAGTTCCCTGATTCGCAAATGGTATGCCGTCCCTGGATCGGCTGGAAAATGGAGAAGATATTCGCCAAAAGTGGAGGAAAAGCGCCGATTGGACTTTTCCAAGGGGTACCATCAGGATTTCGGCCGGAAAATGGGCCAAAATTGAATTTTGGGAATATGGAGGATCCTGTGATGCAGATCGACGGGGATTAGTTCCCTGATTCGCAAATGGTATGCCGTCCCTGGATCGGCTGGAAAATGGAGAAGATATTCGCCAAAAAGTGGAGGAAAAGCGCCGATTGGACTTTTCCAAGGGGTACCATCAGGATTTCGGCCGGAAAATGGGCCAAAATTGAATTTTGGGAATATGGAGGATCCTGTGATGCAGATCGACGGGGATTAGTTCCCTGATTCGCAAATGGTATGCCGTCCCTGGATCGGCTGGAAAATGGAGAAGATATTCGCCAAAAAAGTGGAGGAAAAGCGCCGATTGGACTTTTCCAAGGGGTACCATCAGGATTTTGGCCGGAAAATGGGCCAAAATTGAATTTTGGGAATATGGAGGATCCTGTGATGCAGATCGACGGGGATTAGTTCCCTGATTCACAAATGGTATGCCGTTTTTGGATCGGATGCGAAATGGAGAAAATATTCGCCAAAAAAGTGGAGGAAAAGCGCCGATTGGACTTTTTCCAAGGGTACCATCAGGATTTCGGCCGGAAAATGGGCCAAAATTGAATTTTGGGAATATGGAGGGATCCTGTGATGCAGATCGACGGGGATTAGTTCCCTGATTCGCAAATGGTATGCCGTCCCTGGATCGGCTGGAAAATGGAGAAGATATTCGCCAAAAAGTGGAGGAAAAGCGCCGATTGGACTTTTCCAAGGGGTACCATCAGGATTTCGGCCGGAAAATGGGCCAAAATTGAATTTTGGGAATATGGAGGATCCTGTGATGCAGATCGACGGGGATTAGTTCCCTGATTCGCAAAATGGTATGCCGTCCCTGGATCGGCTGGAAAATGGAGAAGATATTCGCCAAAAAGTGGAGGAAAAGCGCCGATTGGACTTTTCCAAGGGGTACCATCAGGATTTCGGCCGGAAAATGGGCCAAATTGAATTTTGGGAATATGGAGGATCCTGTGATGCAGATCGACGGGGATTAGTTCCCTGATTCACAAATGGTATGCCGTTTTTGGATCGGATGCGAAATGGAGAAAATATTCGCCAAAAAGTGGAGGAAAAGCGCCGATTGGACTTTTCCAAGGGTACCATCAGGATTTCGGCCGGAAAATGGGCCAAAATTGAATTTTGGGAATATGGAGGATCCTGTGATGCAGATCGACGGGGATTAGTTCCCTGATTCGCAAATGGTATGCCGTCCCTGGATCGGCTGGAAAAATGGAGAAGATATTCGCCAAAAAGTGGAGGAAAAGCGCCGATTGGACTTTTCCAAGGGGTACCATCAGAGTTTCGGCCGGAAAATGGGCCAAAATTGAATTTTGGGAATATGGAGGATCCTGTGATGCAGATCGACGGGGATTAGATCCCTGATTCACAAATGGTATGCCGTTTTTGGATCGGATGCGAAATGGAGAAAATATTCGCCAAAAAGTGGAGGAAAAGCGCCGATTGGACTTTTGGATGGTACCATCAGGATTTCGGCCGGAAAATGGGCCAAAATTGAATTTTGGGAATTTGGAGGATCCTGTGATGCAGATCGACGGGGATTAGTTCCCTGATTCGCAAATGGTATGCCGTCCCTGGATCGGCTGGAAAATGGAGAAGATATTCGCCAAAAAGTGGAGGAAAAGCGCCGATTGGACTTTTCCAAGGGGTACTCAATCAGTGATTTCGGCCGGAAAATGGGCCAAAATTGAATTTTTGGGAATATGGAGGATCCTGTGATGCAGATCGACGGGGATTAGTTCCCTGATTCACAAATGGTATGCCGTTTTTGGATCGGATGCGAAATGGAGAAAATATTCGCCAAAAGTGGAGGAAAAGCGCCGATTGGACTTTTCCAAGGGGTACCATCAGGATTTCGGCCGGAAAATGGGCCAAAATTGAATTTTGGGAATATGGAGGATCCTGTGATGCAGATCGACGGGGATTAGTTCCCTGATTCGCAAATGGTATGCCGTCCCTGGATCGGCTGGAAAATGGAGAAGATATTCGCCAAAAAGTGGAGGAAAAGCGCCGATTGGACTTTTCCAAGGGTATTCCATCAGGATTTCGGCCGGAAAATGGGCCAAAATTGAATTTTGGGAATATGGAGGATCCTGTGATGCAGATCGACGGGGATTAGTTCCCTGATTCACAAATGGTATGCCGTTTTTGGATCGGATGCGAAATGGAGAAAATATTCGCCAAAAGTGGAGGAAAAGCGCCGATTGGACTTTTCCAAGGGGTACCATCAGGATTTCGGCCGGAAAATGGGCCAAAATTGAATTTTGGGAATATGGAGGATCCTGTGATGCAGATCGACGGGGATTAGTTCCCTGATTCGCAAATGGTATGCCGTCCCTGGATCGGCTGGAAAATGGAGAAGATATTCGCCAAAGTGGAGGAAAAGCGCCGATTGGACTTTTCCAAGGGTACCATCAGGATTTCGGCCGGAAAATGGGCCAAAATTGAATTTTGGGAATATGGAGGATCCTGTGATGCAGATCGACGGGGATTAGTTCCCTGATTCGCAAATGGTATGCCGTCCCTGGATCGGCTGGAAAATGGAGAAGATATTCGCCAAAAAGTGGAGGAAAAGCGCCGATTGGACTTTTCCAAGGGGTACCATCAGGATTTCGGCCGGAAAATGGGCCAAAATTGAATTTTGGGAATATGGAGGATCCTGTGATGCAGATCGACGGGGATTAGTTCCCTGATTCGCAAAATGGTATGCCGTCCCTGGATCGGCTGGAAAATGGAGAAGATATTCGCCAAAAAAGTGGAGGAAAAGCGCCGATTGGACTTTTCCAAGGGGTACCATCAGGATTTCGGCCGGAAAATGGGCCAAAATGAATTTTGGGAATATGGAGGATCCTGTGATGCAGATCGACGGGGATTAGTTCCCTGATTCACAAATGGTATGCCGTTTTTGGATCGGATGCGAAATGGAGAAAATATTCGCCAAAAGTGGAGGAAAAGCGCCGATTGGACTTTTCCAAGGGGTACCATCAGGATTTCGGCCGGAAAATGGGCCAAAATTGAATTTTGGGAATATGGAGGATCCTGTGATGCAGATCGACGGGGATTAGTTCCCTGATTCGCAAATGGTATGCCGTCCCTGGATCGGCTGGAAAATGGAGAAGATATTCGCCGAAAAGTGGAGGAAAAGCGCCGATTGGACTTTTCCAAGGGGTACCATCAGGATTTCGGCCGGAAAATGGGCCAAAATTGAATTTTGGGAATATGGAGGATCCTGTGATGCAGATCGACGGGGATTAGTTCCCTGATTCGCAAATGGTATGCCGTCCCTGGATCGGCTGGAAAATGGAGAAGATATTCGCCAAAAAGTGGAGGAAAAGCGCCGATTGGACTTTTCCAAGGGGTACCATCAGGATTTCGGCCGGAAAATGGGCCAAAATTGAATTTTGGGAATATGGAGGATCCTGTGATGCAGATCGACGGGGATTAGTTCCCTGATTCACAAATGGTATGCCGTTTTTGGATCGGATGCGAAATGGAGAAAATATTCGCCAAAAAAGTGGAGGAAAAGCGCCGATTGGACTTTTCCAAGGGGTACCATCAGGATTTCGGCCGGAAAATGGGCCAAAATTGAATTTTGGGAATATGGAGGATCCTGTGATGCAGATCGACGGGGATTAGTTCCCTGATTCACAAATGGTATGCCGTTTTTGGATCGGATGCGAAATGGAGAAAATATTCGCCAAAAAGTGGAGGAAAAGCGCCGATTGGACTTTTCCAAGGGGTTATCCATCAGGATTTCGGCCGGAAAATGGGCCAAAATTGAATTTTGGGAATATGGAGGATCCTGTGATGCAGATCGGACGGGATTAGTTCCCTGATTCGCAATGGTATGCCGTCCTGGATCGGCTGGAAAATGGAGAAGATATTCGCCAAAAAGTGGAGGAAAAGCGCCGATTGGACTTTTCCAAGGGGTACCATCAGGATTTCGGCCGGAAAATGGGCCAAAATGGAATTTTGGGAATTATGGAGGATCCTGTGATGCAGATCGACGGGGATTAGTTCCCTGATTCACAAATGGTATGCCGTTTTTGGATCGGATGCGAAATGGAGAAAATATTCGCCAAAAAGTGGAGGAAAAGCGCCGATTGGACTTTTCCAAGGGGTGCTATCAGGATTTCGGCCGGAAAATGGGCCAAAATTGAATTTTGGGAATATGGAGGATCCTGTGATGCAGATCGACGGGGATTAGTTCCCTGATTCACAAATGGTATGCCGTTTTTGGATCGGATGCGGAAATGGAGAAAATATTCGCCAAAAAGTGGAGGAAAAGCGCCGATTGGACTTTTCCAAGGGGTACCATCAGGATTTCGGCCGGAAAATGGGCCAAAATTGAATTTTGGGAATATGGAGGATCCTGTGATGCAGATCGACGGGGATTAGTTCCCTGATTCGCAAATGGTATGCCGTCCCTGGATCGGCTGGAAAATGGAGAAGATATTCGCCAAAAAGTGGAGGAAAAGCGCCGATTGGACTTTTCCAAGGGGCACCATCAGGATTTCGGCCGGAAAATGGGCCAAAATTGAATTTTGGGAATATGGAGGATCCTGTGATGCAGATCGACGGGGATTAGTTCCCTGATTCACAAAATGGTATGCCGTTTTTGGATCGGATGCGAAATGGAGAAAATATTCGCCAAAAAGTGGAGGAAAAGCGCCGATTGGACTTTTCCAAGGGGTACCATCAGGATTTCGGCCGGAAAATGGGCCAAAAATTGAATTTTGGGAATATGGAGGATCCTGTGATGCAGATCGACGGGGATTAGTTCCCTGATTCACAAATGGTATGCCGTTTTTGGATCGGATGCGAAATGGAGAAAATATTCGCCAAAAGTGGAGGAAAAGCGCCGATTGGACTTTTCCAAGGGGTACCATCAGGATTTCGGCCGGAAAATGGGCCAAAAATTGAATTTTGGGAATATGGAGGATCCTGTGATGCAGATCGACGGGGATTAGTTCCCTGATTCGCAAATGGTATGCCGTCCCTGGATCGGCTGGAAAATGGAGAAGATATTCGCACAAAGTGGAGGAAAAGCGCCGATTGGACTTTTCCAAGGGGTACCATCAGGATTTCGGCCGGAAAATGGGCCAAAATTGGATTTTGGGAATATGGAGGATCCTGTGATGCAGATCGACGGGGATTAGTTCCCTGATTCACAAATGGTATGCCGTTTTTGGATCGGATGCGAAATGGAGAAAATATTCGCCAAGAGGTGGAGGAAAAGCGCCGATTGGACTTTTCCAAGGGGTACCATCAGGATTTCGGCCGGAAAATGGGCCAAAATTGAATTTTGGGAATATGGAGGATCCTGTGATGCAGATCGACGGGGATTAGTTCCCTGATTCGCAAATGGTATGCCGTCCCTGGATCGGCTGGAAAATGGAGAAGATATTCGCCAAAAAGTGGAGGAAAAGCGCCGATTGGACTTTTCCAAGGGTACCATCGGGATTTCGGCCGGAAAATGGGCCAAAATTGAATTTTGGGAATATGGAGGATCCTGTGATGCAGATCGACGGGGATTAGTTCCCTGATTCGCAAATGGTATGCCGTCCCTGGATCGGCTGGAAAATGGAGAAGATATTCGCCAAAAAGTGGAGGAAAAGCGCCGATTGGACTTTTCCAAGGGGTACCATCAGGATTTCGGCCGGAAAATGGGCCGAAAATTGAATTTTGGGAATATGGAGGATCCTGTGATGCAGATCGACGGGGATTAGTTCCCTGATTCACAAATGGTATGCCGTTTTTGGATCGGATGCGAAATGGAGAAAATATTCGCCAAAAAGAAGTGGAGGGAAAAGCGCCGATTGGACTTTTCCAAGGGGTACCATCAGGATTTCGGCCGGAAAATGGGCCAAAATTGAATTTTGGGAATATGGAGGATCCTGTGATGCAGATCGACGGGGATTAGTTCCCTGATTCACAAATGGTATGCCGTTTTTGGATCGGATGCGAAATGGAGAAAATATTCGCCAAAAAGTGGAGGAAAAGCGCCGATTGGACTTTTCCAAGGGGTACCATCAGGATTTCGGCCGGAAAATGGGCCAAAATTGAATTTTGGGAATATGGAGGATCCTGTGATGCAGATCGACGGGGATTAGTTCCCTGATTCGCAAAATGGTATGCCGTCCCTGGATCGGCTGGAAAATGGAGAAGATATTCGCCAAAAGTGGAGGAAAAAGCGCCGATTGGACTTTTCCAAGGGGTACCATCAGGATTTCGGCCGGAAAATGGGCCAAAATTGAATTTTGGGAATATGGAGGATCCTGTGATGCAGATCGACGGGGATTAGTTCCCTGATTCACAAATGGTATGCCGTTTTTGGATCGGATGCGAAATGGAGAAAATATTCGCCAAAAAGTGGAGGAAAAGCGCCGATTGGACTTTTCCAAGGGGTACCATCAGGATTTCGGCCGGAAAATGGGCCAAAATTGAATTTTGGGAATATGGAGGATCCTGTGATGCAGATCGACGGGGATTAGTTCCCTGATTCGCAAATGGTATGCCGTCCCTGGATCGGCTGGAAAATGGAGAAGATATTCGCCAAAAAGTGGAGGAAAAGCGCCGATTGGACTTTTCCAAGGGGTACCATCAGGATTTCGGCCGGAAAATGGGCCAAAATTGAATTTTGGGAATATGGAGGATCCTGTGATGCAGATCGACGGGGATTAGTTCCCTGATTCGCAAATGGTATGCCGTCCCTGGATCGGCTGGAAAATGGAGAAGATATTCGCCAAAAGTGGAGGAAAAGCGCCGATTGGACTTTTCCAAGGGGTACCATCAGGATTTCGGCCGGAAAATGGGCCAAAATTGAATTTTGGGAATATGGAGGATCCTGTGATGCAGATCGACGGGGATTAGTTCCCTGATTCACAAATGGTATGCCGTTTTTGGATCGGATGCGAAATGGAGAAAATATTCGCCAAAAAGTGGAGGAAAAGCGCCGATTGGACTTTTCCAAGGGGTACACATCAGGATTTCGGCCGGAAAATGGGCCAAAATTGAATTTTGGGAATATGGAGGATCCTGTGATGCAGATCGACGGGGATTAGTTCCCCGATTCACAAATGGTATGCCGTTTTTTGGATCGGATGCGAAATGGAGAAAATATTCGCCAAAAAGTGGAGGAAAAGCGCCGATTGGACTTTTCCAAGGGGTACCATCAGGATTTCGGCCGGAAAATGGGCCAAAATTGAATTTTGGGAATATGGAGGATCCTGTGATGCAGATCGACGGGGATTAGTTCCCTGATTCACAAATGGTATGCCGTTTTTGGATCGGATGCGAAATGGAGAAAATATTCGCCAAAAGTGGAGGAAAAGCGCCGATTGGACTTTTCCAAGGGGTACCATCAGGATTTCGGCCGGAAAATGGGCCAAAATTGAATTTTGGGAATATGGAGGATCCTGTGATGCAGATCGACGGGGATTAGTTCCCTGATTCGCAAATGGTATGCCGTCCCTGGATCGGCTGGAAAATGGAGAAGATATTCGCCAAAAAGTGGAGGAAAAGCGCCGATTGGACTTTTCCAAGGGGTACCATCAGGATTTCGGCCGGAAAATGGGCCAAAATTGAATTTTGGGAATATGGAGGATCCTGTGATGCAGATCGACGGGGATTAGTTCCCTGATTCGCAAATGGTATGCCGTCCCTGGATCGGCTGGAAAATGGAGAAGATATTCGCCAAAAAGTGGAGGAAAAGCGCCGATTGGACTTTTCCAAGGGGTACCATCAGGATTTCGGCCGGAAAATGGGCCAAAATTGAATTTTGGGAATATGGAGGATCCTGTGATGCAGATCGACGGGGATTAGTTCCCTGATTCACAAATGGTATGCCGTTTTTGGATCGGATGCGAAATGGAGAAAATATTCGCCAAAAAGTGGAGGAAAAGCGCCGATTGGACTTTTCCAAGGGTACCATCGGGATTTCGGCCGGAAAATGGGCCAAAATTGAATTTTGGGAATATGGAGGATCCTGTGATGCAGATCGACGGGGGATTAGTTCCCTGATTCACAAATGGTATGCCGTTTTTGGATCGGATGCGAAATGGAGAAAATATTCGCCAAAAAGTGGAGGGAAAAGCGCCGATTGGACTTTTCCAAGGGGTACCATCAGGATTTCGGCCGGAAAATGGGCCAAAATTGAATTTTGGGAATATGGAGGATCCTGTGATGCAGATCGACGGGGATTAGTTCCCTGATTCGCAAATGGTATGCCGTCCCTGGATCGGCTGGAAAATGGAGAAGATATTCGCCAAAAAGTGGAGGAAAAGCGCCGATTGGACTTTTCCAAGGGGTACCATCAGGATTTCGGCCGGAAAATGGGCCAAAATTGAATTTTGGAATATGGAGGATCCTGTGATGCAGATCGACGGGGATTAGTTCCCTGATTCACAAATGGTATGCCGTTTTTGGATCGGATGCGAAATGGAGAAAATATTCGCCAAAAGTGGAGGAAAAGCGCCGATTGGACTTTTCCAAGGGTACCATCAGGATTTCGGCCGGAAAATGGGCCAAAATTGAATTTTGGGAATATGGAGGATCCTGTGATGCAGATCGACGGGATTAGTTCCCTGATTCGCAAAATGGTATGCCGTCCCTGGATCGGATGCGAAATGGAGAAAATATTCGCCAAAAGTGGAGGAAAAGCGCCGATTGGACTTTTCCAAGGGGTACCATCAGGATTTCGGCCGGAAAATGGGCCAAAATTGAATTTTGGGAATATGGAGGATCCTGTGATGCAGATCGACGGGGATTAGTTCCCTGATTCGCAAATGGTATGCCGTCCCTGGATCGGCTGGAAAATGGAGAAGATATTCGCCAAAAAGTGGAGGAAAAGCGCTTGATTGGACTTTTCCAAGGGGTTTCATCAGGATTTCGGCCGGAAAATGGGCCAAAATTGAATTTTGGGAATATGGAGGATCCTGTGATGCAGATCGACGGGGATTAGTTCCCTGATTCGCAAATGGTATGCCGTCCCTGGATCGGATGCGAAATGGAGAAAATATTCGCCAAAAAGTGGAGGAAAAGCGCCGATTGGACTTTTCCAAGGGGTACCATCAGGATTTCGGCCGGAAAATGGGCCAAAATTGAATTTTGGGAATATGGAGGATCCTGTGATGCAGATCGACGGGGATTAGTTCCCTGATTCACAAATGGTATGCCGTTTTTGGATCGGATGCGAAATGGAGAAAATATTCGCCAAAAAGTGGAGGAAAAGCGCCGATTGGACTTTTCCAAGGGGTACCATCAGGATTTCGGCCGGAAAATGGGCCAAAATTGAATTTTGGGAATATGGAGGATCCTGTGATGCAGATCGACGGGGATTAGTTCCCTGATTCGCAAATGGTATGCCGTCCCTGGATCGGCTGGAAAATGGAGAAGATATTCGCCAAAAAGTGGAGGAAAAGCGCCGATTGGACTTTTCCAAGGGGTACCATCAGGATTTCGGCCGGAAAATGGGCCAAAATTGAATTTTGGGAATATGGAGGATCCTGTGATGCAGATCGACGGGGATTAGTTCCCTGATTCACAAATGGTATGCCGTTTTTGGATCGGATGCGAAATGGAGAAAATATTCGCCAAAAAAGTGGAGGAAAAGCGCCGATTGGACTTTTCCAAGGGGTACCATCAGGATTTCGGCCGGAAAATGGGCCAAAATTGAATTTTGGGAATATGGAGGATCCTGTGATGCAGATCGACGGGGATTAGTTCCCTGATTCGCAAATGGTATGCCGTCCCTGGATCGGCTGGAAAATGGAGAAGATATTCGCCTAAAAAGTGGAGGAAAAGCGCCGATTGGACTTTTCCAAGGGGTACCATCAGGATTTCGGCCGGAAAATGGGCCAAAATTGAATTTTGGGAATATGGAGGATCCTGTGATGCAGATCGACGGGGATTAGTTCCCTGATTCGCAAATGGTATGCCGTCCCTGGATCGGATGCGAAATGGAGAAAATATTCGCCAAAAGTGGGAGGAAAAGCGCCGATTGGACTTTTCCAAGGGGTACCATCAGGATTTCGGCCGGAAAATGGGCCAAATTGAATTTTGGGAATATGGAGGATCCTGTGATGCAGATCGACGGGGATTAGTTCCCTGATTCACAAATGGTATGCCGTTTTTGGATCGGATGCGAAATGGAGAAAATATTCGCCAAAAGTGGAGGAAAAGCGCCGATTGGACTTTTCCAAGGGGTACCATCAGGATTTCGGCCGGAAAATGGGCCAAAATTGAATTTTGGGAATATGGAGGATCCTGTGATGCAGATCGACGGGGATTAGTTCCCTGATTCGCAAATGGTATGCCGTCCCTGGATCGGCTGGAAAATGGAGAAGATATTCGCCAAAAAGTGGAGGAAAAGCGCCGATTGGACTTTTCCAAGGGTACCATCAGGATTTCCGGCCGGAAAATGGGCCAAAATTGAATTTTGGGAATATGGAGGATCCTGTGATGCAGATCGACGGGGATTAGTTCCCTGATTCACAAATGGTATGCCGTTTTTGGATCGGATGCGAAATGGAGAAAATATTCGCCAAAAAGTGGAGGAAAAGCGCCGATTGGACTTTTCCAAGGGGTACCATCAGGATTTCGGCCGGAAAATGGGCCAAAATTGAATTTTGGGAATATGGGAGGATCCTGTGATGCAGATCGACGGGGATTAGTTCCCTGATTCGCAAATGGTATGCCGTCCCTGGATCGGCTGGAAAATGGAGAAGATATTCGCCAAAAAGTGGAGGAAAAGCGCCGATTGGACTTTTCCAAGGGGTACCATCAGGATTTCGGCCGGAAAATGGGCCAAAATTGAATTTTGGGAATATGGAGGATCCTGTGATGCAGATCGACGGGGATTGGTTCCCTGATTCGCAAATGGTATGCCGTCCCTG
Organism: Drosophila atripex; assembly: GCA_035045925.1. Taxonomy (NCBI): domain Eukaryota; kingdom Metazoa; phylum Arthropoda; class Insecta; order Diptera; family Drosophilidae; genus Drosophila; species Drosophila atripex. The sequence goes on from JAWNOP010000009.1 coordinate 20,645, forward strand.
GATCGGCTGGAAAATGGAGAAGATATTCGCCAAAAAGTGGAGGAAAAGCGCCGATTGGACTTTTCCAAGGGGTACCATCAGGATTTCGGCCGGAAAATGGGCCAAATTGAATTTTGGGAATATGGAGGATCCTGTGATGCAGATCGACGGGGATTAGTTCCCTGATTCGCAAAATGGTATGCCGTCCCTGGATCGGATGCGAAATAGCGAAGATATTCGCCAAAAAGTGGAGGAAAGTGGAGGAAAGTGGAGGAAAAGCGTCGATTGCACTTTTCCAAGGGGTACCATCATGATTTCGGCCGGAAAATGGGCCAAAATTGAATTTTGGGAATATGGAGGATCCTGTGATGCAGATCGACGGGGATTAGTTCCCTGATTCACAAATGGTATGCCGTCCCTGGATCGGCTGGAAAATAGAGAAGATATTCGCCAAAAAGTGGAGGAAAAGTGCCGATTGGACTTTTCCAAGGGGTACCATCAGGATTTCGGCCGGAAAATGGGCCAAAATTGAATTTTGGGAATATGGAGGATCCTGTGATGCAGATCGACGGGGATTAGTTCCCTGATTCACAAATGGTATGCCGTTTTTGGATCGGATGCGAAATGGAGAAAATATTCGCCAAAAAGTGGAGGAAAAGCGCCGATTGGACTTTTCCAAGGGGTACCATCAGGATTTCGGCCGGAAAATGGGCCAAAATTGAATTTTGGGAATATGGAGGATCCTGTGATGCAGATCGACGGGGATTAGTTCCCTGATTCGCAAATGGTATGCCGTCCCTGGATCGGCTGGAAAATGGAGAAGATATTCGCCAAAAAGTGGAGGAAAAGCGCCGATTGGACTTTTCCAAGGGGTACCATCAGGATTTCGGCCGGAAAATGGGCCAAAATTTAATTTGGGAATATGGAGGATCCTGTGATGCAGATCGACGGGGATTAGTTCCTGATTCACAAATGGTATGCCGTTTTTGGATCGGATGCGAAATGGAGAAAATATTCGCGTAAAAGTGGAGGAAAAGCGCCGATTGGACTTTTCCAAGGGGTACCATCAGGATTTCGGCCGGAAAATGGGCCAAAATTGAATTTTGGGAATATGGAGGATCCTGTGATGCAGATCGACGGGGATTAGTTCCCTGATTCGCAAATGGTATGCCGTCCCTGGATCGGCTGGAAAATGGAGAAGATATTCGCCAAAAAAGTGGAGGAAAAGCGCCGATTGGACTTTTCCAAGGGGTACTTCATCAGGATTTCGGCCGGAAAATGGGCCAAAATTGAATTTTGGGAATATGGAGGATCCTGTGATGCAGATCGACGGGGATTAGTTCCCTGATTCGCAAATGGTATGCCGTCCCTGGATCGGCTGGAAAATGGAGAAGATATTCGCCAAAAAGTGGAGGAAAAGCGCCGATTGGACTTTTCCAAGGGGTACCATCAGGATTTCGGCCGGAAAATGGGCCAAAATTGAATTTTGGGAATATGGAGGATCCTGTGATGCAGATCGGACGGGGATTAGTTCCCTGATTCACAAATGGTATGCCGTTTTTGGATCGGATGCGAAATGGAGAAAATATTCGCCAAAAAGTGGAGGAAAAGCGCCGATTGGACTTTTCCAAGGGGTACCATCAGGATTTCGGCCGGAAAATGGGCCAAAATTGAATTTTGGGAATATGGAGGATCCTGTGATGCAGATCGACGGGGATTAGTTCCCTGATTCGCAAATGGTATGCCGTCCCTGGATCGGCTGGAAAATGGAGAAGATATTCGCCAAAAAGTGGAGGAAAAGCGCCGATTGGACTTTTCCAAGGGGTACCATCAGGATTTCGTCGGAAAATGGGCCAAAATTGAATTTTGGGAATGGTGGAGGATCCTGTGATGCAGATCGACGGGGATTAGTTCCCTGATTCACAAATGGTATGCCGTTTTTGGATCGGATGCGAAATGGAGAAAATATTCGCCAAAAGTGGAGGAAAAGCGCCGATTGGACTTTTCCAAGGGGTACCATCAGGATTTCGGCCGGAAAATGGGCCAAAATTGAATTTTGGGAATATGGAGGATCCTGTGATGCAGATCGACGGGGATTAGTTCCCTGATTCGCAAATGGTATGCCGTCCCTGGATCGGCTGGAAAATGGAGAAGATATTCGCCAAAGTGGAGGAAAAGCGCCGATTGGACTTTTCCAAGGGGTACCATCAGGATTTCGGCCGGAAAATGGGCCAAAATTTAATTTTGGGAATATGGAGGATCCTGTGATGCAGATCGACGGGGATTAGTTCCCTGATTCACGAAATGGCATGCCGTTTTTGGATCGGATGCGAAATGGAGAAAATATTCGCCAAAAGTGGAGGAAAAGCGCCGATTGGACTTTTCCAAGGGTACCATCAGGATTCGGCCGGAAAATGGGCCAAAATTGAATTTTGGGAATATGGAGGAATCCTGTGATGCAGATCGACGGGGATTAGTTCCCTGATTCGCAAAATGGTATGCCGTCCCTGGATCGGCTGGAAAAATGGAGAAGATATTCGCCTAAAAGTGGAGGAAAAGCGCCGATTGGACTTTTCCAAGGGGTACCATCAGGATTTCGGCCGGAAAATGGGCCAAAATTGAATTTTGGGAATATGGAGGATCCTGTGATGCAGATCGACGGGGATTAGTTCCCTGATTCGCAAATGGTATGCCGTCCCTGGATCGGCTGGAAAATGGAGAAGATATTCGCCAAAAAGTGGAGGAAAAGCGCCGATTGGACTTTTCCAAGGGGTACCATCAGGATTTCGGCCGGAAAATGGGCCAAAATTGAATTTTGGGAATATAGGAGGATCCTGTGATGCAGATCGACGGGGATTAGTTCCCTGATTCGCAAATGGTATGCCGTCCCTGGATCGGCTGGAAAATGGAGAAGATATTCGCCAAAAAGTGGAGGAAAAGCGCCGATTGGACTTTTCCAAGGGGTACCATCAGGATTTCGGCCGGAAAATGGGCCAAAATTGAATTTTGGGAATATGGAGGATCCTGTGATGCAGATCGACGGGGATTAGTTCCCTGATTCGCAAATGGTATGCCGTCCCTGGATCGGCTGGAAAATGGAGAAGATATTCGCCAAAAAGTGGAGGAAAAGCGCCGATTGGACTTTTCCAAGGGGTACCATCAGGATTTCGGCCTGAAAATGGGCCAAAATTGAATTTGGGAATATGGAGGATCCTGTGATGCAGATCGACGGGGATTAGTTCCCTGATTCACAAATGGTATGCCGTTTTTGGATCGGATGCGAAATGGAGAAAATATTCGCCAAAAAGTGGAGGAAAAGCGCCGATTGGACTTTTCCAAGGGGTACCATCAGGATTTCGGCCGGAAAATGGGCCAAAATTGAATTTTGGGAATATGGAGGATCCGTGATGCAGATCGACGGGGATTAGTTCCCTGATTCGCAAATGGTATGCCGTCCCTGGATCGGCTGGAAAATGGAGAAGATATTCGCCAAAAAGTGGAGGAAAAGCGCCGATTGGACTTTTCCAAGGGGTACCATCAGGATTTCGGCCGGAAAATGGGCCAAAATTGAATTTTGGGAATATGGAGGATCCTGTGATGCAGATCGACGGGGATTAGTTCCCTGATTCGCAAATGGTATGCCGTCCCTGGATCGGCTGGAAAATGGAGAAGATATTCGCCAAAAAGTGGAGGAAAAGCGCCGATTGGACTTTTCCAAGGGGTACCATCAGGATTTCGGCCGGAAAATGGGCCAAAATTGAATTTTGGGAATATGGAGGATCCTGTGATGCAGATCGACGGGGATTAGTTCCCTGATTCACAAATGGTATGCCGTTTTTGGATCGGATGCGAAATGGAGAAAATATTCGCCAAAAGTGGAGGAAAAGCGCCGATTGGACTTTTCCAAGGGGTACCATCAGGATTTCGGCCGGAAAATGGGCCAAAATTGAATTTTGGGAATATGGAGGATCCTGTGATGCAGATCGACGGGGATTAGTTCCCTGATTCGCAAATGGTATGCCGTCCCTGGATCGGCTGGAAAATGGAGAAGATATTCGCCAAAAAGTGGAGGAAAAGCGCCGATTGGACTTTTCCAAGGGGTACCATCAGGATTTCGGCCGGAAAATGGGCCAAAATTGAATTTTGGGAATATGGAGGATCCTGTGATGCAGATCGACGGGGATTAGTTCCCTGATTCGCAAATGGTATGCCGTTTTTGGATCGGATGCGAAATGGAGAAAATATTCGCCAAAAGTGGAGGAAAAGCGCCGATTGGACTTTTCCAAGGGGTACCATCAGGATTTCGGCCGGAAAATGGGCCAAAATTGAATTTTGGGAATATGGAGGATCCTGTGATGCAGATCGACGGGGATTAGTTCCCTGATTCGCAAATGGTATGCCGTCCCTGGATCGGCTGGAAAATGGAGAAGATATTCGCCAAAAGTGGAGGAAAAGCGCCGATTGGACTTTTCCAAGGGGTACCATCAGGATTTCGGCCGGAAAATGGGCCAAAATTGAATTTTGGGAATATGGAGGATCCTGTGATGCAGATCGACGGGGATTAGTTCCCTGATTCGCAAATGGTATGCCGTCCCTGGATCGGCTGGAAAATGGAGAAGATATTCGCCAAAAAGTGGAGGAAAAGCGCCGATTGGACTTTTCCAAGGGTACCATCAGGATTTCGGCCGGAAAATGGGCCAAAATTGAATTTTGGGAATATGGAGGATCCTGTGATGCAGATCGATGGGGATTAGTTCCCTGATTCGCAAATGGTATGCCGTCCCTGGATCGGCTGGAAAATGGAGAAGATATTCGCCAAAAAGTGGAGGAAAAGCGCCGATTGGACTTTTCCAAGGGGTACCATCAGGATTTCGGCCGGAAAATGGGCCAAAATTGAATTTTGGGAATATGGAGGATCCTGTGATGCAGATCGACGAGGATTAGTTCCCTGATTCGCAAATGGTATGCCGTCCCTGGATCGGCTGGAAAATGGAGAAGATATTCGCCAAAAAGTGGAGGAAAAGCGCCGATTGGACTTTTCCAAGGGGTACCATCAGGATTTCGGCCGGAAAATGGGCCAAAATTGAATTTTGGGAATATGGAGGATCCTGTGATGCAGATCGACGGGGATTAGTTCCCTGATTCACAAATGGTATGCCGTTTTTGGATCGGATGCGAAATGGAGAAAATATTCGCCAAAAAGTGGAGGAAAAGCGCCGATTGGACTTTTCCAAGGGGTACCATCAGGATTTCGGCCGGAAAATGGGCCAAAATTGAATTTTGGGAATATGGAGGATCCTGTGATGCAGATCGACGGGGATTAGTTCCCTGATTCGCAAATGGTATGCCGTCCCTGGATCGGCTGGAAAATGGAGAAGATATTCGCCAAAAAGTGGAGGAAAAAGCGCCGATTGGACTTTTCCAAGGGGTACCATCAGGATTTCGGCCGGAAAATGGGCCAAAATTGAATTTTGGGAATATGGAGGATCCTGTGATGCAGATCGACGGGGATTAGTTCCCTGATTCACAAATGGTATGCCGTTTTTGGATCGGATGCGAAATGGAGAAAATATTCGCCAAAAAGTGGAGGAAAAGCGCCGATTGGACTTTTCCAAGGGGTACCATCAGGATTTCGGCCGGAAAATGGGCCAAAATTGAATTTTGGGAATATGGAGGATCCTGTGATGCAGATCGACGGGGATTAGTTCCCTGATTCGCAAATGGTATGCCGTCCCTGGATCGGCTGGAAAATGGAGAAGATATTCGCCAAAAAGTGGAGGAAAAGCGCCGATTGGACTTTTCCAAGGGGTACCATCAGGATTTCGGCCGGAAAATGGGCCAAAATTGAATTTTGGGAATATGGAGGATCCTGTGATGCAGATCGACGGGGATTAGTTCCCTGATTCACAAATGGTATGCCGTTTTTGGATCGGATGCGAAATGGAGAAAATATTCGCCAAAAAGTGGAGGAAAAGCGCCGATTGGACTTTTCCAAGGGGTACCATCAGGATTTCGGCCGGAAAATGGGCCAAAATTGAATTTTGGTAATATGGAGGATCCTGTGATGCAGATCGACGGGGATTAGTTCCCTGATTCGCAAATGGTATGCCGTCCCTGGATCGGCTGGAAAATGGAGAAGATATTCGCCAAAAAGTGGAGGAAAAGCGCCGATTGGACTTTTCCAAGGGGTACCATCAGGATTTCGGCCGGAAAATGGGCCAAAATTGAATTTTGGGAATATGGAGGATCCTGTGATGCAGATCGACGGGGATTAGTTCCCTGATTCGCAAATGGTATGCCGTCCCTGGATCGGCTGGAAAATGGAGAAGATATTCGCCAAAAAGTGGAGGAAAAGCGCCGATTGGACTTTTCCAAGGGGTACCATCAGGATTTCGGCCGGAAAATGGGCCAAAATTGAATTTTGGGAATATGGAGGATCCTGTGATGCAGATCGACGGGGATTAGTTCCCTGATTCGCAAATGGTATGCCGTCCCTGGATCGGCTGGAAAATGGAGAAGATATTCGCCAAAAGTGGAGGAAAAGCGCCGATTGGACTTTTCCAAGGGGTACCATCAGGATTTCGGCCGGAAAATGGGCCAAAATTGAATTTTGGGAATATGGAGGATCCTGTGATGCAGATCGACGGGGATTAGTTCCCTGATTCACAAATGGTATGCCGTTTTTGGATCGGATGCGAAATGGAGAAAATATTCGCCAAAAAGTGGAGGAAAAGCGCCGATTGGACTTTTCCAAGGGGTACCATCAGGATTTCGGCCGGAAAATGGGCCAAAATTGAATTTTGGGAATATGGAGGATCCTGTGATGCAGATCGACGGGGATTAGTTCCCTGATTCGCAAATGGTATGCCGTCCCTGGATCGGCTGGAAAATGGAGAAGATATTCGCCAAAAAGTGGAGGAAAAGCGCCGATTGGACTTTTCCAAGGGGTACCATCAGGATTTCGGCCGGAAAATGGGCCAAAATTGAATTTTGGGAATATGGAGGATCCTGTGATGCAGATCGACGGGGATTAGTTCCCTGATTCGCAAATGGTATGCCGTTTTTGGATCGGATGCGAAATGGAGAAAATATTCGCCAAAAAGTGGAGGAAAAGCGCCGATTGGACTTTTCCAAGGGGTACCATCAGGATTTCGGCCGGAAAATGGGCCAAAATTGAATTTTGGGAATATGGAGGATCCTGTGATGCAGATCGACGGGGATTAGTTCCCTGATTCGCAAAATGGTATGCCGTCCCTGGATCGGCTGGAAAATGGAGAAGATATTCGCCAAAAAGTGGAGGAAAAGCGCCGATTGGACTTTTCCAAGGGGTACCATCAGGATTTCGGCCGGAAAATGGGCCAAAATTGAATTTTGGGAATATGGAGGATCCTGTGATGCAGATCGACGGGGATTAGTTCCCTGATTCGCAAATGGTATGCCGTCCCTGGATCGGCTGGAAAATGGAGAAGATATTCGCCAAAAAGTGGAGGAAAAGCGCCGATTGGACTTTTCCAAGGGGTACCATCAGGATTTCGGCCGGAAAATGGGCCAAAATTGAATTTTGGGAATATGGAGGATCCTGTGATGCAGATCGACGGGGATTAGTTCCCTGATTCACAAATGGTATGCCGTTTTTGGATCGGATGCGAAATGGAGAAAATATTCGCCAAAAAGTGGAGGAAAAGCGCCGATTGGACTTTTCCAAGGGGTACCATCAGGATTTCGGCCGGAAAATGGGCCAAAATTGAATTTTGGGAATATGGAGGATCCTGTGATGCAGATCGACGGGGATTAGTTCCCTGATTCGCAAATGGTATGCCGTCCCTGGATCGGCTGGAAAATGGAGAAGATATTCGCCAAAAAGTGGAGGAAAAGCGCCGATTGGACTTTTCCAAGGGGTACCATCAGGATTTCGGCCGGAAAATGGGCCAAAATTGAATTTTGGGAATATGGAGGATCCTGTGATGCAGATCGACGGGGATTAGTTCCCTGATTCGCAAATGGTATGCCGTCCCTGGATCGGCTGGAAAATGGAGAAGATATTCGCCAAAAAGTGGAGGAAAAGCGCCGATTGGACTTTTCCAAGGGGTACCATCAGGATTTCGGCCGGAAAATGGGCCAAAATTGAATTTTGGGAATATGGAGGATCCTGTGATGCAGATCGACGGGGATTAGTTCCCTGATTCACAAATGGTATGCCGTTTTTGGATCGGATGCGAAATGGAGAAAATATTCGCCAAAAAGTGGAGGAAAAGCGCCGATTGGACTTTTCCAAGGGGTACCATCAGGATTTCGGCCGGAAAATGGGCCAAAATTGAATTTTGGGAATATGGAGGATCCTGTGATGCAGATCGACGGGGATTAGTTCCCTGATTCGCAAATGGTATGCCGTCCCTGGATCGGCTGGAAAATGGAGAAGATATTCGCCAAAAGTGGAGGAAAAGCGCCGATTGGACTTTTCCAAGGGGTACCATCAGGATTTCGGCCGGAAAATGGGCCAAAATTGAATTTTGGGAATATGGAGGATCCTGTGATGCAGATCGACGGGGATTAGTTCCCTGATTCACAAATGGTATGCCGTTTTTGGATCGGATGCGAAATGGAGAAAATATTCGCCAAAAAGTGGAGGAAAAGCGCCGATTGGACTTTTCCAAGGGGTACCATCAGGATTTCGGCCGGAAAATGGGCCAAAATTGAATTTTGGGAATATGGAGGATCCTGTGATGCAGATCGACGGGGATTAGTTCCCTGATTCGCAAATGGTATGCCGTCCCTGGATCGGCTGGAAAATGGAGAAGATATTCGCCAAAAAGTGGAGGAAAAGCGCCGATTGGACTTTTCCAAGGGGTACCATCAGGATTTCGGCCGGAAAATGGGCCAAAATTGAATTTTGGGAATATGGAGGATCCTGTGATGCAGATCGACGGGGATTAGTTCCCTGATTCACAAATGGTATGCCGTTTTTGGATCGGATGCGAAATGGAGAAAATATTCGCCAAAAAGTGGAGGAAAAGCGCCGATTGGACTTTTCCAAGGGGTACCATCAGGATTTCGGCCGGAAAATGGGCCAAAATTGAATTTTGGGAATATGGAGGATCCTGTGATGCAGATCGACGGGGATTAGTTCCCTGATTCGCAAATGGTATGCCGTCCCTGGATCGGCTGGAAAATGGAGAAGATATTCGCCAAAAAGTGGAGGAAAAGCGCCGATTGGACTTTTCCAAGGGGTACCATCAGGATTTCGGCCGGAAAATGGGCCAAAATTGAATTTTGGGAATATGGAGGATCCTGTGATGCAGATCGACGGGGATTAGTTCCCTGATTCACAAATGGTATGCCGTTTTTGGATCGGATGCGAAATGGAGAAAATATTCGCCAAAAGTGGAGGAAAAGCGCCGATTGGACTTTTCCAAGGGGTACCATCAGGATTTCGGCCGGAAAATGGGCCAAAATTGAATTTTGGGAATATGGAGGATCCTGTGATGCAGATCGACGGGGATTAGTTCCCTGATTCGCAAATGGTATGCCGTCCCTGGATCGGCTGGAAAATGGAGAAGATATTCGCCAAAAAGTGGAGGAAAAGCGCCGATTGGACTTTTCCAAGGGGTACCATCAGGATTTCGGCCGGAAAATGGGCCAAAATTGAATTTTGGGAATATGGAGGATCCTGTGATGCAGATCGACGGGGATTAGTTCCCTGATTCACAAATGGTATGCCGTTTTTGGATCGGATGCGAAATGGAGAAAATATTCGCCAAAAAGTGGAGGAAAAGCGCCGATTGGACTTTTCCAAGGGGTACCATCAGGATTTCGGCCGGAAAATGGGCCAAAATTGAATTTTGGGAATATGGAGGATCCTGTGATGCAGATCGACGGGGATTAGTTCCCTGATTCACAAATGGTATGCCGTTTTTGGATCGGATGCGAAATGGAGAAAATATTCGCCAAAAAGTGGAGGAAAAGCGCCGATTGGACTTTTCCAAGGGGTACCATCAGGATTTCGGCCGGAAAATGGGCCAAAATTGAATTTTGGGAATATGGAGGATCCTGTGATGCAGATCGACGGGGATTAGTTCCCTGATTCGCAAATGGTATGCCGTCCCTGGATCGGCTGGAAAATGGAGAAGATATTCGCCAAAAAGTGGAGGAAAAGCGCCGATTGGACTTTTCCAAGGGGTACCATCAGGATTTCGGCCGGAAAATGGGCCAAAATTGAATTTTGGGAATATGGAGGATCCTGTGATGCAGATCGACGGGGATTAGTTCCCTGATTCACAAATGGTATGCCGTTTTTGGATCGGATGCGAAATGGAGAAAATATTCGCCAAAAAGTGGAGGAAAAGCGCCGATTGGACTTTTCCAAGGGGTACCATCAGGATTTCGGCCGGAAAATGGGCCAAAATTGAATTTTGGGAATATGGAGGATCCTGTGATGCAGATCGACGGGGATTAGTTCCCTGATTCGCAAATGGTATGCCGTCCCTGGATCGGCTGGAAAATGGAGAAGATATTCGCCAAAAAGTGGAGGAAAAGCGCCGATTGGACTTTTCCAAGGGGTACCATCAGGATTTCGGCCGGAAAATGGGCCAAAATTGAATTTTGGGAATATGGAGGATCCTGTGATGCAGATCGACGGGGATTAGTTCCCTGATTCGCAAATGGTATGCCGTCCCTGGATCGGCTGGAAAATGGAGAAGATATTCGCCAAAAAGTGGAGGAAAAGCGCCGATTGGACTTTTCCAAGGGGTACCATCAGGATTTCGGCCGGAAAATGGGCCAAAATTGAATTTTGGGAATATGGAGGATCCTGTGATGCAGATCGACGGGGATTAGTTCCCTGATTCGCAAATGGTATGCCGTCCCTGGATCGGCTGGAAAATGGAGAAGATATTCGCCAAAAAGTGGAGGAAAAGCGCCGATTGGACTTTTCCAAGGGGTACCATCAGGATTTCGGCCGGAAAATGGGCCAAAATTGAATTTTGGGAATATGGAGGATCCTGTGATGCAGATCGACGGGGATTAGTTCCCTGATTCGCAAATGGTATGCCGTCCCTGGATCGGCTGGAAAATGGAGAAGATATTCGCCAAAAAGTGGAGGAAAAGCGCCGATTGGACTTTTCCAAGGGGTACCATCAGGATTTCGGCCGGAAAATGGGCCAAAATTGAATTTTGGGAATATGGAGGATCCTGTGATGCAGATCGACGGGGATTAGTTCCCTGATTCGCAAATGGTATGCCGTCCCTGGATCGGCTGGAAAATGGAGAAGATATTCGCCAAAAAGTGGAGGAAAAGCGCCGATTGGACTTTTCCAAGGGGTACCATCAGGATTTCGGCCGGAAAATGGGCCAAAATTGAATTTTGGGAATATGGAGGATCCTGTGATGCAGATCGACGGGGATTAGTTCCCTGATTCGCAAATGGTATGCCGTCCCTGGATCGGCTGGAAAATGGAGAAGATATTCGCCAAAAAGTGGAGGAAAAGCGCCGATTGGACTTTTCCAAGGGGTACCATCAGGATTTCGGCCGGAAAATGGGCCAAAATTGAATTTTGGGAATATGGAGGATCCTGTGATGCAGATCGACGGGGATTAGTTCCCTGATTCGCAAATGGTATGCCGTCCCTGGATCGGCTGGAAAATGGAGAAGATATTCGCCAAAAAGTGGAGGAAAAGTGCCGATTGGACTTTTCCAAGGGGTACCATCAGGATTTCGGCCGGAAAATGGGCCAAAATTGAATTTTGGGAATATGGAGGATCCTGTGATGCAGATCGACGGGGATTAGTTCCCTGATTCGCAAATGGTATGCCGTCCCTGGATCGGATGCGAAATAGCGAAGATATTCGCCAAAAAGTGGAGGAAAGTGGAGGAAAGTGGAGGAAAAGCGTCGATTGCACTTTTCCAAGGGGTACCATCATGATTTCGGCCGGAAAATGGGCCAAAATTGAATTTTGGGAATATGGAGGATCCTGTGATGCAGATCGACGGGGATTAGTTCCCTGATTCACAAATGGTATGCCGTCCCTGGATCGGCTGGAAAATAGAGAAGATATTCGCCAAAAAGTGGAGGAAAAGTGCCGATTGGACTTTTCCAAGGGGTACCATCAGGATTTCGGCCGGAAAATGGGCCAAAATTGAATTTTGGGAATATGGAGGATCCTGTGATGCAGATCGACGGGGATTAGTTCCCTGATTCGCAAATGGTATGCCGTCCCTGGATCGGCTGGAAAATGGAGAAGATATTCGCCAAAAAGTGGAGGAAAAGCGCCGATTGGACTTTTCCAAGGGGTACCATCAGGATTTCGGCCGGAAAATGGGCCAAAATTGAATTTTGGGAATATGGAGGATCCTGTGATGCAGATCGACGGGGATTAGTTCCCTGATTCGCAAATGGTATGCCGTCCCTGGATCGGCTGGAAAATGGAGAAGATATTCGCCAAAAAGTGGAGGAAAAGTGCCGATTGGACTTTTCCAAGGGGTACCATCAGGATTTCGGCCGGAAAATGGGCCAAAATTGAATTTTGGGAATATGGAGGATCCTGTGATGCAGATCGACGGGGATTAGTTCCCTGATTCGCAAATGGTATGCCGTCCCTGGATCGGATGCGAAATAGCGAAGATATTCGCCAAAAAGTGGAGGAAAGTGGAGGAAAAGCGTCGATTGCACTTTTCCAAGGGGTACCATCATGATTTCGGCCGGAAAATGGGCCAAAATTGAATTTTGGGAATATGGAGGATCCTGTGATGCAGATCGACGGGGATTAGTTCCCTGATTCGCAAATGGTATGCCGTCCCTGGATCGGCTGGAAAATAGAGAAGATATTCGCCAAAAAGTGGAGGAAAAGTGCCGATTGGACTTTTCCAAGGGGTACCATCAGGATTTCGGCCGGAAAATGGGCCAAAATTGAATTTTGGGAATATGGAGGATCCTGTGATGCAGATCGACGGGGATTAGTTCCCTGATTCGCAAATGGTATGCCGTCCCTGGATCGGCTGGAAAATGGAGAAGATATTCGCCAAAAAGTGGAGGAAAAGTGCCGATTGGACTTTTCCAAGGGGTACCATCAGGATTTCGGCCGGAAAATGGGCCAAAATTGAATTTTGGGAATATGGAGGATCCTGTGATGCAGATCGACGGGGATTAGTTCCCTGATTCGCAAATGGTATGCCGTCCCTGGATCGGATGCGAAATAGCGAAGATATTCGCCAAAAAGTGGAGGAAAGTGGAGGAAAAGCGTCGATTGCACTTTTCCAAGGGGTACCATCATGATTTCGGCCGGAAAATGGGCCAAAATTGAATTTTGGGAATATGGAGGATCCTGTGATGCAGATCGACGGGGATTAGTTCCCTGATTCGCAAATGGTATGCCGTCCCTGGATCGGCTGGAAAATGGAGAAGATATTCGCCAAAAAGTGGAGGAAAAGTGCCGATTGGACTTTTCCAAGGGGTACCATCAGGATTTCGGCCGGAAAATGGGCCAAAATTGAATTTTGGGAATATGGAGGATCCTGTGATGCAGATCGACGGGGATTAGTTCCCTGATTCGCAAATGGTATGCCGTCCCTGGATCGGCTGGAAAATGGAGAAGATATTCGCCAAAAAGTGGAGGAAAAGTGCCGATTGGACTTTTCCAAGGGGTACCATCAGGATTTCGGCCGGAAAATGGGCCAAAATTGAATTTTGGGAATATGGAGGATCCTGTGATGCAGATCGACGGGGATTAGTTCCCTGATTCGCAAATGGTATGCCGTCCCTGGATCGGCTGGAAAATGGAGAAGATATTCGCCAAAAAGTGGAGGAAAAGTGCCGATTGGACTTTTCCAAGGGGTACCATCAGGATTTCGGCCGGAAAATGGGCCAAAATTGAATTTTGGGAATATGGAGGATCCTGTGATGCAGATCGACGGGGATTAGTTCCCTGATTCGCAAATGGTATGCCGTCCCTGGATCGGATGCGAAATAGCGAAGATATTCGCCAAAAAGTGGAGGAAAGTGGAGGAAAAGCGTCGATTGCACTTTTCCAAGGGGTACCATCATGATTTCGGCCGGAAAATGGGCCAAAATTGAATTTTGGGAATATGGAGGATCCTGTGATGCAGATCGACGGGGATTAGTTCCCTGATTCACAAATGGTATGCCGTCCCTGGATCGGCTGGAAAATAGAGAAGATATTCGCCAAAAAGTGGAGGAAAAGTGCCGATTGGACTTTTCCAAGGGGTACCATCAGGATTTCGGCCGGAAAATGGGCCAAAATTGAATTTTGGGAATATGGAGGATCCTGTGATGCAGATCGACGGGGATTAGTTCCCTGATTCGCAAATGGTATGCCGTCCCTGGATCGGCTGGAAAATGGAGAAGATATTCGCCAAAAAGTGGAGGAAAAGCGCCGATTGGACTTTTCCAAGGGGTACCATCAGGATTTCGGCCGGAAAATGGGCCAAAATTGAATTTTGGGAATATGGAGGATCCTGTGATGCAGATCGACGGGGATTAGTTCCCTGATTCACAAATGGTATGCAGTCCCTGGATCGGCTGGAAAATAGAGAAGATATTCGCCAAAAAGTGGAGGAAAAGCGCCGATTGGACTTTTCCAAGGGGTACCATCAGGATTTCGGCCGGAAAATGGGCCAAAATTGAATTTTGGGAATATGGAGGATCCTGTGATGCAGATCGACGGGGATTAGTTCCCTGATTCGCAAATGGTATGCCGTCCCTGGATCGGCTGGAAAATAGAGAAGATATTCGCCAAAAAGTGGAGGAAAAGTGCCGATTGGACTTTTCCAAGGGGTACCATCAGGATTTCGGCCGGAAAATGGGCCAAAATTGAATTTTGGGAATATGGAGGATCCTGTGATGCAGATCGACGGGGATTAGTTCCCTGATTCACAAATGGTATGCCGTCCCTGGATCGGATGCGAAATAGCGAAGATATTCGCCAAAAAGTGGAGGAAAGTGGAGGAAAAGCGTCGATTGCACTTTTCCAAGGGGTACCATCATGATTTCGGCCGGAAAATGGGCCAAAATTGAATTTTGGGAATATGGAGGATCCTGTGATGCAGATCGACGGGGATTAGTTCCCTGATTCACAAATGGTATGCCGTCCCTGGATCGGCTGGAAAATAGAGAAGATATTCGCCAAAAAGTGGAGGAAAAGTGCCGATTGGACTTTTCCAAGGGGTACCATCAGGATTTCGGCCGGAAAATGGGCCAAAATTGAATTTTGGGAATATGGAGGATCCTGTGATGCAGATCGACGGGGATTAGTTCCCTGATTCACAAATGGTATGCCGTCCCTGGATCGGATGCGAAATAGCGAAGATATTCGCCAAAAAGTGGAGGAAAGTGGAGGAAAAGCGTCGATTGCACTTTTCCAAGGGGTACCATCATGATTTCGGCCGGAAAATGGGCCAAAATTGAATTTTGGGAATATGGAGGATCCTGTGATGCAGATCGACGGGGATTAGTTCCCTGATTCACAAATGGTATGCCGTCCCTGGATCGGCTGGAAAATAGAGAAGATATTCGCCAAAAAGTGGAGGAAAAGTGCCGATTGGACTTTTCCAAGGGGTACCATCAGGATTTCGGCCGGAAAATGGGCCAAAATTGAATTTTGGGAATATGGAGGATCCTGTGATGCAGATCGACGGGGATTAGTTCCCTGATTCACAAATGGTATGCCGTCCCTGGATCGGATGCGAAATAGCGAAGATATTCGCCAAAAAGTGGAGGAAAAGTGCCGATTGGACTTTTCCAAGGGGTACCATCAGGATTTCGGCCGGAAAATGGGCCAAAATTGAATTTTGGGAATATGGAGGATCCTGTGATGCAGATCGACGGGGATTAGTTCCCTGATTCACAAATGGTATGCCGTCCCTGGATCGGCTGGAAAATAGAGAAGATATTCGCCAAAAAGTGGAGGAAAAGTGCCGATTGGACTTTTCCAAGGGGTACCATCAGGATTTCGGCCGGAAAATGGGCCAAAATTGAATTTTGGGAATATGGAGGATCCTGTGATGCAGATCGACGGGGATTAGTTCCCTGATTCACAAATGGTATGCCGTCCCTGGATCGGATGCGAAATAGCGAAGATATTCGCCAAAAAGTGGAGGAAAAGTGCCGATTGGACTTTTCCAAGGGGTACCATCAGGATTTCGGCCGGAAAATGGGCCAAAATTGAATTTTGGGAATATGGAGGATCCTGTGATGCAGATCGACGGGGATTAGTTCCCTGATTCACAAATGGTATGCCGTCCCTGGATCGGCTGGAAAATAGAGAAGATATTCGCCAAAAAGTGGAGGAAAAGTGCCGATTGGACTTTTCCAAGGGGTACCATCAGGATTTCGGCCGGAAAATGGGCCAAAATTGAATTTTGGGAATATGGAGGATCCTGTGATGCAGATCGACGGGGATTAGTTCCCTGATTCACAAATGGTATGCCGTCCCTGGATCGGATGCGAAATAGCGAAGATATTCGCCAAAAAGTGGAGGAAAGTGGAGGAAAAGCGTCGATTGCACTTTTCCAAGGGGTACCATCATGATTTCGGCCGGAAAATGGGCCAAAATTGAATTTTGGGAATATGGAGGATCCTGTGATGCAGATCGACGGGGATTAGTTCCCTGATTCACAAATGGTATGCCGTCCCTGGATCGGCTGGAAAATAGAGAAGATATTCGCCAAAAAGTGGAGGAAAAGTGCCGATTGGACTTTTCCAAGGGGTACCATCAGGATTTCGGCCGGAAAATGGGCCAAAATTGAATTTTGGGAATATGGAGGATCCTGTGATGCAGATCGACGGGGATTAGTTCCCTGATTCGCAAATGGTATGCCGTCCCTGGATCGGCTGGAAAATGGAGAAGATATTCGCCAAAAAGTGGAGGAAAAGCGCCGATTGGACTTTTCCAAGGGGTACCATCAGGATTTCGGCCGGAAAATGGGCCAAAATTGAATTTTGGGAATATGGAGGATCCTGTGATGCAGATCGACGGGGATTAGTTCCCTGATTCGCAAATGGTATGCCGTCCCTGGATCGGCTGGAAAATGGAGAAGATATTCGCCAAAAAGTGGAGGAAAAGCGCCGATTGGACTTTTCCAAGGGGTACCATCAGGATTTCGGCCGGAAAATGGGCCAAAATTGAATTTTGGGAATATGGAGGATCCTGTGATGCAGATCGACGGGGATTAGTTCCCTGATTCGCAAATGGTATGCCGTCCCTGGATCGGCTGGAAAATGGAGAAGATATTCGCCAAAAAGTGGAGGAAAAGCGCCGATTGGACTTTTCCAAGGGGTACCATCAGGATTTCGGCCGGAAAATGGGCCAAAATTGAATTTTGGGAATATGGAGGATCCTGTGATGCAGATCGACGGGGATTAGTTCCCTGATTCGCAAATGGTATGCCGTCCCTGGATCGGCTGGAAAATGGAGAAGATATTCGCCAAAAGTGGAGGAAAAGCGCCGATTGGACTTTTCCAAGGGGTACCATCAGGATTTCGGCCGGAAAATGGGCCAAAATTGAATTTTGGGAATATGGAGGATCCTGTGATGCAGATCGACGGGGATTAGTTCCCTGATTCGCAAATGGTATGCCGTCCCTGGATCGGCTGGAAAATGGAGAAGATATTCGCCAAAAAGTGGAGGAAAAGCGCCGATTGGACTTTTCCAAGGGGTACCATCAGGATTTCGGCCGGAAAATGGGCCAAAATTGAATTTTGGGAATATGGAGGATCCTGTGATGCAGATCGACGGGGATTAGTTCCCTGATTCGCAAATGGTATGCCGTCCCTGGATCGGCTGGAAAATAGAGAAGATATTCGCCAAAAAGTGGAGGAAAAGTGCCGATTGGACTTTTCCAAGGGGTACCATCAGGATTTCGGCCGGAAAATGGGCCAAAATTGAATTTTGGGAATATGGAGGATCCTGTGATGCAGATCGACGGGGATTAGTTCCCTGATTCGCAAATGGTATGCCGTCCCTGGATCGGATGCGAAATAGCGAAGATATTCGCCAAAAAGTGGAGGAAAGTGGAGGAAAAGCGTCGATTGCACTTTTCCAAGGGGTACCATCATGATTTCGGCCGGAAAATGGGCCAAAATTGAATTTTGGGAATATGGAGGATCCTGTGATGCAGATCGACGGGGATTAGTTCCCTGATTCACAAATGGTATGCCGTCCCTGGATCGGCTGGAAAATAGAGAAGATATTCGCCAAAAAGTGGAGGAAAAGTGCCGATTGGACTTTTCCAAGGGGTACCATCAGGATTTCGGCCGGAAAATGGGCCAAAATTGAATTTTGGGAATATGGAGGATCCTGTGATGCAGATCGACGGGGATTAGTTCCCTGATTCACAAATGGTATGCCGTCCCTGGATCGGCTGGAAAATAGAGAAGATATTCGCCAAAAAGTGGAGGAAAAGTGCCGATTGGACTTTTCCAAGGGGTACCATCAGGATTTCGGCCGGAAAATGGGCCAAAATTGAATTTTGGGAATATGGAGGATCCTGTGATGCAGATCGACGGGGATTAGTTCCCTGATTCGCAAATGGTATGCCGTCCCTGGATCGGCTGGAAAATGGAGAAGATATTCGCCAAAAAGTGGAGGAAAAGTGCCGATTGGACTTTTCCAAGGGGTACCATCAGGATTTCGGCCGGAAAATGGGCCAAAATTGAATTTTGGGAATATGGAGGATCCTGTGATGCAGATCGACGGGGATTAGTTCCCTGATTCACAAATGGTATGCCGTCCCTGGATCGGCTGGAAAATAGAGAAGATATTCGCCAAAAAGTGGAGGAAAAGTGCCGATTGGACTTTTCCAAGGGGTACCATCAGGATTTCGGCCGGAAAATGGGCCAAAATTGAATTTTGGGAATATGGAGGATCCTGTGATGCAGATCGACGGGGATTAGTTCCCTGATTCGCAAATGGTATGCCGTCCCTGGATCGGCTGGAAAATGGAGAAGATATTCGCCAAAAAGTGGAGGAAAAGTGCCGATTGGACTTTTCCAAGGGGTACCATCAGGATTTCGGCCGGAAAATGGGCCAAAATTGAATTTTGGGAATATGGAGGATCCTGTGATGCAGATCGACGGGGATTAGTTCCCTGATTCACAAATGGTATGCCGTCCCTGGATCGGCTGGAAAATAGAGAAGATATTCGCCAAAAAGTGGAGGAAAAGTGCCGATTGGACTTTTCCAAGGGGTACCATCAGGATTTCGGCCGGAAAATGGGCCAAAATTGAATTTTGGGAATATGGAGGATCCTGTGATGCAGATCGACGGGGATTAGTTCCCTGATTCGCAAATGGTATGCCGTCCCTGGATCGGCTGGAAAATGGAGAAGATATTCGCCAAAAAGTGGAGGAAAAGTGCCGATTGGACTTTTCCAAGGGGTACCATCAGGATTTCGGCCGGAAAATGGGCCAAAATTGAATTTTGGGAATATGGAGGATCCTGTGATGCAGATCGACGGGGATTAGTTCCCTGATTCACAAATGGTATGCCGTCCCTGGATCGGCTGGAAAATGGAGAAGATATTCGCCAAAAAGTGGAGGAAAAGCGCCGATTGGACTTTTCCAAGGGGTACCATCAGGATTTCGGCCGGAAAATGGGCCAAAATTGAATTTTGGGAATATGGAGGATCCTGTGATGCAGATCGACGGGGATTAGTTCCCTGATTCGCAAATGGTATGCCGTCCCTGGATCGGATGCGAAATAGCGAAGATATTCGCCAAAAAGTGGAGGAAAGTGGAGGAAAAGCGTCGATTGCACTTTTCCAAGGGGTACCATCATGATTTCGGCCGGAAAATGGGCCAAAATTGAATTTTGGGAATATGGAGGATCCTGTGATGCAGATCGACGGGGATTAGTTCCCTGATTCACAAATGGTATGCCGTCCCTGGATCGGCTGGAAAATAGAGAAGATATTCGCCAAAAAGTGGAGGAAAAGTGCCGATTGGACTTTTCCAAGGGGTACCATCAGGATTTCGGCCGGAAAATGGGCCAAAATTGAATTTTGGGAATATGGAGGATCCTGTGATGCAGATCGACGGGGATTAGTTCCCTGATTCGCAAATGGTATGCCGTCCCTGGATCGGCTGGAAAATGGAGAAGATATTCGCCAAAAAGTGGAGGAAAAGCGCCGATTGGACTTTTCCAAGGGGTACCATCAGGATTTCGGCCGGAAAATGGGCCAAAATTGAATTTTGGGAATATGGAGGATCCTGTGATGCAGATCGACGGGGATTAGTTCCCTGATTCGCAAATGGTATGCCGTCCCTGGATCGGATGCGAAATAGCGAAGATATTCGCCAAAAAGTGGAGGAAAGTGGAGGAAAAGCGTCGATTGCACTTTTCCAAGGGGTACCATCATGATTTCGGCCGGAAAATGGGCCAAAATTGAATTTTGGGAATATGGAGGATCCTGTGATGCAGATCGACGGGGATTAGTTCCCTGATTCGCAAATGGTATGCCGTCCCTGGATCGGATGCGAAATAGCGAAGATATTCGCCAAAAAGTGGAGGAAAGTGGAGGAAAAGCGTCGATTGCACTTTTCCAAGGGGTACCATCATGATTTCGGCCGGAAAATGGGCCAAAATTGAATTTTGGGAATATGGAGGATCCTGTGATGCAGATCGACGGGGATTAGTTCCCTGATTCGCAAATGGTATGCCGTCCCTGGATCGGCTGGAAAATAGAGAAGATATTCGCCAAAAAGTGGAGGAAAAGTGCCGATTGGACTTTTCCAAGGGGTACCATCAGGATTTCGGCCGGAAAATGGGCCAAAATTGAATTTTGGGAATATGGAGGATCCTGTGATGCAGATCGACGGGGATTAGTTCCCTGATTCACAAATGGTATGCCGTCCCTGGATCGGCTGGAAAATAGAGAAGATATTCGCCAAAAAGTGGAGGAAAAGTGCCGATTGGACTTTTCCAAGGGGTACCATCAGGATTTCGGCCGGAAAATGGGCCAAAATTGAATTTTGGGAATATGGAGGATCCTGTGATGCAGATCGACGGGGATTAGTTCCCTGATTCACAAATGGTATGCCGTCCCTGGATCGGCTGGAAAATGGAGAAGATATTCGCCAAAAAGTGGAGGAAAAGCGCCGATTGGACTTTTCCAAGGGGTACCATCAGGATTTCGGCCGGAAAATGGGCCAAAATTGAATTTTGGGAATATGGAGGATCCTGTGATGCAGATCGACGGGGATTAGTTCCCTGATTCACAAATGGTATGCCGTCCCTGGATCGGCTGGAAAATGGAGAAGATATTCGCCAAAAAGTGGAGGAAAAGCGCCGATTGGACTTTTCCAAGGGGTACCATCAGGATTTCGGCCGGAAAATGGGCCAAAATTGAATTTTGGGAATATGGAGGATCCTGTGATGCAGATCGACGGGGATTAGTTCCCTGATTCACAAATGGTATGCCGTCCCTGGATCGGCTGGAAAATGGAGAAGATATTCGCCAAAAAGTGGAGGAAAAGCGCCGATTGGACTTTTCCAAGGGGTACCATCAGGATTTCGGCCGGAAAATGGGCCAAAATTGAATTTTGGGAATATGGAGGATCCTGTGATGCAGATCGACGGGGATTAGTTCCCTGATTCACAAATGGTATGCCGTCCCTGGATCGGCTGGAAAATGGAGAAGATATTCGCCAAAAAGTGGAGGAAAAGCGCCGATTGGACTTTTCCAAGGGGTACCATCAGGATTTCGGCCGGAAAATGGGCCAAAATTGAATTTTGGGAATATGGAGGATCCTGTGATGCAGATCGACGGGGATTAGTTCCCTGATTCACAAATGGTATGCCGTCCCTGGATCGGCTGGAAAATAGAGAAGATATTCGCCAAAAAGTGGAGGAAAAGTGCCGATTGGACTTTTCCAAGGGGTACCATCAGGATTTCGGCCGGAAAATGGGCCAAAATTGAATTTTGGGAATATGGAGGATCCTGTGATGCAGATCGACGGGGATTAGTTCCCTGATTCGCAAATGGTATGCCGTCCCTGGATCGGATGCGAAATAGCGAAGATATTCGCCAAAAAGTGGAGGAAAGTGGAGGAAAAGCGTCGATTGCACTTTTCCAAGGGGTACCATCATGATTTCGGCCGGAAAATGGGCCAAAATTGAATTTTGGGAATATGGAGGATCCTGTGATGCAGATCGACGGGGATTAGTTCCCTGATTCACAAATGGTATGCCGTCCCTGGATCGGCTGGAAAATAGAGAAGATATTCGCCAAAAAGTGGAGGAAAAGTGCCGATTGGACTTTTCCAAGGGGTACCATCAGGATTTCGGCCGGAAAATGGGCCAAAATTGAATTTTGGGAATATGGAGGATCCTGTGATGCAGATCGACGGGGATTAGTTCCCTGATTCGCAAATGGTATGCCGTCCCTGGATCGGCTGGAAAATGGAGAAGATATTCGCCAAAAAGTGGAGGAAAAGCGCCGATTGGACTTTTCCAAGGGGTACCATCAGGATTTCGGCCGGAAAATGGGCCAAAATTGAATTTTGGGAATATGGAGGATCCTGTGATGCAGATCGACGGGGATTAGTTCCCTGATTCGCAAATGGTATGCCGTCCCTGGATCGGATGCGAAATAGCGAAGATATTCGCCAAAAAGTGGAGGAAAGTGGAGGAAAAGCGTCGATTGCACTTTTCCAAGGGGTACCATCATGATTTCGGCCGGAAAATGGGCCAAAATTGAATTTTGGGAATATGGAGGATCCTGTGATGCAGATCGACGGGGATTAGTTCCCTGATTCGCAAATGGTATGCCGTCCCTGGATCGGATGCGAAATAGCGAAGATATTCGCCAAAAAGTGGAGGAAAGTGGAGGAAAAGCGTCGATTGCACTTTTCCAAGGGGTACCATCATGATTTCGGCCGGAAAATGGGCCAAAATTGAATTTTGGGAATATGGAGGATCCTGTGATGCAGATCGACGGGGATTAGTTCCCTGATTCGCAAATGGTATGCCGTCCCTGGATCGGCTGGAAAATAGAGAAGATATTCGCCAAAAAGTGGAGGAAAAGTGCCGATTGGACTTTTCCAAGGGGTACCATCAGGATTTCGGCCGGAAAATGGGCCAAAATTGAATTTTGGGAATATGGAGGATCCTGTGATGCAGATCGACGGGGATTAGTTCCCTGATTCACAAATGGTATGCCGTCCCTGGATCGGCTGGAAAATAGAGAAGATATTCGCCAAAAAGTGGAGGAAAAGTGCCGATTGGACTTTTCCAAGGGGTACCATCAGGATTTCGGCCGGAAAATGGGCCAAAATTGAATTTTGGGAATATGGAGGATCCTGTGATGCAGATCGACGGGGATTAGTTCCCTGATTCACAAATGGTATGCCGTCCCTGGATCGGCTGGAAAATGGAGAAGATATTCGCCAAAAAGTGGAGGAAAAGCGCCGATTGGACTTTTCCAAGGGGTACCATCAGGATTTCGGCCGGAAAATGGGCCAAAATTGAATTTTGGGAATATGGAGGATCCTGTGATGCAGATCGACGGGGATTAGTTCCCTGATTCACAAATGGTATGCCGTCCCTGGATCGGCTGGAAAATGGAGAAGATATTCGCCAAAAAGTGGAGGAAAAGCGCCGATTGGACTTTTCCAAGGGGTACCATCAGGATTTCGGCCGGAAAATGGGCCAAAATTGAATTTTGGGAATATGGAGGATCCTGTGATGCAGATCGACGGGGATTAGTTCCCTGATTCACAAATGGTATGCCGTCCCTGGATCGGCTGGAAAATGGAGAAGATATTCGCCAAAAAGTGGAGGAAAAGCGCCGATTGGACTTTTCCAAGGGGTACCATCAGGATTTCGGCCGGAAAATGGGCCAAAATTGAATTTTGGGAATATGGAGGATCCTGTGATGCAGATCGACGGGGATTAGTTCCCTGATTCACAAATGGTATGCCGTCCCTGGATCGGCTGGAAAATGGAGAAGATATTCGCCAAAAAGTGGAGGAAAAGCGCCGATTGGACTTTTCCAAGGGGTACCATCAGGATTTCGGCCGGAAAATGGGCCAAAATTGAATTTTGGGAATATGGAGGATCCTGTGATGCAGATCGACGGGGATTAGTTCCCTGATTCACAAATGGTATGCCGTCCCTGGATCGGCTGGAAAATAGAGAAGATATTCGCCAAAAAGTGGAGGAAAAGTGCCGATTGGACTTTTCCAAGGGGTACCATCAGGATTTCGGCCGGAAAATGGGCCAAAATTGAATTTTGGGAATATGGAGGATCCTGTGATGCAGATCGACGGGGATTAGTTCCCTGATTCGCAAATGGTATGCCGTCCCTGGATCGGATGCGAAATAGCGAAGATATTCGCCAAAAAGTGGAGGAAAGTGGAGGAAAAGCGTCGATTGCACTTTTCCAAGGGGTACCATCATGATTTCGGCCGGAAAATGGGCCAAAATTGAATTTTGGGAATATGGAGGATCCTGTGATGCAGATCGACGGGGATTAGTTCCCTGATTCACAAATGGTATGCCGTCCCTGGATCGGCTGGAAAATAGAGAAGATATTCGCCAAAAAGTGGAGGAAAAGTGCCGATTGGACTTTTCCAAGGGGTACCATCAGGATTTCGGCCGGAAAATGGGCCAAAATTGAATTTTGGGAATATGGAGGATCCTGTGATGCAGATCGACGGGGATTAGTTCCCTGATTCACAAATGGTATGCCGTCCCTGGATCGGCTGGAAAATAGAGAAGATATTCGCCAAAAAGTGGAGGAAAAGTGCCGATTGGACTTTTCCAAGGGGTACCATCAGGATTTCGGCCGGAAAATGGGCCAAAATTGAATTTTGGGAATATGGATGATCCTGTGATGCAGATCGACGGGGATTAGTTCCCTGATTCACAAATGGTATGCCGTCCCTGGATCGGCTGGAAAATGGAGAAGATATTCGCCAAAAAGTGGAGGAAAAGCGCCGATTGGACTTTTCCAAGGGGTACCATCAGGATTTCGGCCGGAAAATGGGCCAAAATTGAATTTTGGGAATATGGAGGATCCTGTGATGCAGATCGACGGGGATTAGTTCCCTGATTCGCAAATGGTATGCCGTCCCTGGATCGGCTGGAAAATGGAGAAGATATTCGCCAAAAAGTGGAGGAAAAGCGCCGATTGGACTTTTCCAAGGGGTACCATCAGGATTTCGGCCGGAAAATGGGCCAAAATTGAATTTTGGGAATATGGAGGATCCTGTGATGCAGATCGACGGGGATTAGTTCCCTGATTCGCAAATGGTATACCGTCCCTGGATCGGCTGGAAAATGGAGAAGATATTCGCCAAAAAGTGGAGGAAAAGCGCCGATTGGACTTTTCCAAGGGGTACCATCAGGATTTCGGCCGGAAAATGGGCCAAAATTTAATTTTGGGAATATGGAGGATCCTGTGATGCAGATCGACGGGGATTAGTTCCCTGATTCGCAAATGGTATGCCGTCCCTGGATCGGCTGGAAAATGGAGAAGATATTCGCCAAAAAGTGGAGGAAAAGTGCCGATTGGACTTTTCCAAGGGGTACCATCAGGATTTCGGCCGGAAAATGGGCCAAAATTGAATTTTGGGAATATGGAGGATCCTGTGATGCAGATCGACGGGGATTAGTTCCCTGATTCGCAAATGGTATGCCGTCCCTGGATCGGCTGGAAAATAGAGAAGATATTCGCCAAAAAGTGGAGGAAAAGTGCCGATTGGACTTTTCCAAGGGGTACCATCAGGATTTCGGCCGGAAAATGGGCCAAAATTGAATTTTGGGAATATGGAGGATCCTGTGATGCAGATCGACGGGGATTAGTTCCCTGATTCGCAAATGGTATGCCGTCCCTGGATCGGCTGGAAAATAGAGAAGATATTCGCCAAAAAGTGGAGGAAAAGTGCCGATTGGACTTTTCCAAGGGGTACCATCAGGATTTCGGCCGGAAAATGGGCCAAAATTGAATTTTGGGAATATGGAGGATCCTGTGATGCAGATCGACGGGGATTAGTTCCCTGATTCGCAAATGGTATGCCGTCCCTGGATCGGCTGGAAAATGGAGAAGATATTCGCCAAAAAGTGGAGGAAAAGCGCCGATTGGACTTTTCCAAGGGGTACCATCAGGATTTCGGCCGGAAAATGGGCCAAAATTGAATTTTGGGAATATGGAGGATCCTGTGATGCAGATCGACGGGGATTAGTTCCCTGATTCGCAAATGGTATGCCGTCCCTGGATCGGCTGGAAAATGGAGAAGATATTCGCCAAAAAGTGGAGGAAAAGCGCCGATTGGACTTTTCCAAGGGGTACCATCAGGATTTCGGCCGGAAAATGGGCCAAAATTTAATTTTGGGAATATGGAGGATCCTGTGATGCAGATCGACGGGGATTAGTTCCCTGATTCGCAAATGGTATGCCGTCCCTGGATCGGCTGGAAAATGGAGAAGATATTCGCCAAAAAGTGGAGGAAAAGTGCCGATTGGACTTTTCCAAGGGGTACCATCAGGATTTCGGCCGGAAAATGGGCCAAAATTGAATTTTGGGAATATGGAGGATCCTGTGATGCAGATCGACGGGGATTAGTTCCCTGATTCGCAAATGGTATGCCGTCCCTGGATCGGCTGGAAAATAGAGAAGATATTCGCCAAAAAGTGGAGGAAAAGTGCCGATTGGACTTTTCCAAGGGGTACCATCAGGATTTCGGCCGGAAAATGGGCCAAAATTGAATTTTGGGAATATGGAGGATCCTGTGATGCAGATCGACGGGGATTAGTTCCCTGATTCGCAAATGGTATGCCGTCCCTGGATCGGCTGGAAAATAGAGAAGATATTCGCCAAAAAGTGGAGGAAAAGTGCCGATTGGACTTTTCCAAGGGGTACCATCAGGATTTCGGCCGGAAAATGGGCCAAAATTGAATTTTGGGAATAGTGAGGATCCTGTGATGCAGATCGGCGGGGATTAGTTCCGTGATTCACAAATGGTATGCCGTATTTGGATCGGTTGTAAGTAGTGGAATAAATAAGTAATGGAGTAATGGAGTAGAAATAACAAGAAAATAAAAAGAAATTAAAAATTGATTTCCATTCGACTTCTTGGCGCCCTTAAAAGTAGGCATGGGAAATACGAGGAGTGCTTGCATATCTCGATATAAAGTTTGTAAATAAACATGGCAGGATAGAAAAGCTTAGATGACCATTAACATAGAACTGAATAGTTTAACGATTTATTCATAAATAAAAACCTCCCTTTGCCTTACAATGTTTAATAAAGGTCATAAAGAGTAAAAATTACTCCAATAAAACCCTTCTGTCAACATACAAATAATTATATTACCCTTTGTGATTCTTATTTTTGAAAATGGAAGAGAGTGTTGTTGAGTGCGATTTGTATTAAATCGTGCTGAATAACTAAATTTGCCAACTGGCTCTGACCCCGTCAGCCGTTGGTAATTGTATTAACTACACAAGTACAGTGGCTGGGTGTGTGTGGGTGGGTCGGCGGATGAGTGTGTGTGGGCCTCAGCTGCCACAACTAATTAGCCGGGCCCACATGCATAGGCGAACTGCGTTAATGGAGTGCGTAATGGGTTAATTTTGGGCCCGGGAATGACGCTCGCTTCGCCCACGTCCTGATCCTGCCGCTCCTGGCCCGGTGCCTCTACAGCCGCCTCCTCCTCCTCCACATCCACCACATCCACCATCGCCTCCATCCTTATTTCCGTCTGTCAATGTTTGCACTTTTGTTTAGCAAAAGGACAGAAGGCAAATGGGTGGTTTCGGGTGGATTTGGGTGGGTTCTGTGGTGGCTCAGGGGGGGGGTCTGGGTGGTTGAAGCTCCCGTGGAACGTGTCGACGTCACAGTCAAAGTCGGATTCAGATTCTGTTGCTGATTCTGATCCAGATCCTGCACAGTGGAGTAACCGCGTTGACGACAAGTTAATCACATCGTGTCCAATCAGGCGAGCTAATCCCTCTGACAGGCTTCGACACTACCCCGCCTCCTCCTAGCCTCCTGGCCTCCTGGCCTCCTGGCTCATCCTCCGGCCTCTCTCAGCCTGCCACTTTCATTTTGACTTTGGACTATTCCTTCATCGCTATTTATTTTGATATTTTCATGGCAATACCCTTTCTGGCGGATGGGTCAATGGGTCTATAAGATGGACAAGTTTATAAAAATATTGAAATAATGTAATAATAATATCAAGTTTATATAATAAATATATTAAAATGAACATTTGAAAAATAAATACTATTCTATAGAATTAATGGAAAAGTTTCAATTCCAGATCACCAACAGAAAGTTAATAAAAGTATATTTCATAAACTAAATATCTGGTAGGTTGTTTAGGTAATTTATTTATCTAAAAAATATATATAGGTTCAGGTTGATAATATGAATATGAATTATTAATAAATATAATTTAAACAGACACTTAAAACATCTACAGAAATGTACTTAATGTTCTTAATTAAGTTCCTAAAAATAAAGAAAATTTTTCTCCCCCATAGAGTATTCGAAATCCGCCTTGAACGAAAGCCAGCCCCAAAGACTCTGATTATTATTACTATTATGGATGTAAACCTCGCAACATCTGCTGCATATCAATTTGTGTCCTTCGAACGCTGAACGCTTAACCTGATCCATGTCAGGTCGCCAGGACATAAGCCCATTGAAATACAAAAACAGAAAGGAAAAAAAGCAAGTCCTGGCATCCTTGTGCATTCTGCTGGCCAAAAAGTTTTCCTCTTTGGGTTATTGGACTTGGACTTAGGCGGCTAAGCCCGTTCCGGACATTGGCAATTTGCATTTCCCCCGAATATCTCCGCCACGACACTTTCCATGAATTTTCATGAAATTTTCCGACATCATCGACATTTCCTAGTGGCCAATTATCGCTTAAGGTTTCAGTTTTTTTTTTCTGGCTATAGGCTGTTTTTTAAAGTTAAGAGAGAAAATAATAAAAGGGACTGACTTTGGAGCCTGTTTAAAAATTCGTTTAAATTCCATTGCCGAAAGTGGCTTTCTCCCTTGGCGGGGGAAAAAAAAGTCAAAGGAAAGTGGAGAGAAATCCAAAAAAAAGGCTGGGAAAATATGCAGCAACCGCGAAATTGAAATTTTGGCTTCGCCAGTCGCCGCGGCTTCTTTGCATTGTTGTTGTGGAAAAATCCGGTGGAAAAGTCAAGGGAAAAGGACGCCGTACCATTGTACCGCGGATGAGCCACGGATCCCATCCACCTGATCCTAAGTAAATACAAGGACATGCCGCCATGCGTGTGACTGGGCCATTCCATCTTCCATATACAAAAACATATACATACATAAAAATTTTATACAAATTTATATTCCCTTTTTTCGTTGTTGTGTCTCGCGAGGTCGCTTTCTTTTTAATTAAATGAAACCAGAGGAATTGACCCAAAACGCAGAATAAATAAATATTTTAAAGGAGGCTGGGCGGAGTTCCATCTGTTGTTCCATGTTTGCCGCTTGTTCTTTTGTTAATAATTATTTCACTTTTCCCGGCCGAAGGAGGTGGACAGAATTCAAAAGATGCCGCATAGCCATTGTTTACTGTAGAAACAAAAACCCGGAGCATCGGGCAACAAAACAAAAAATAAATAAAAATACGAGCCAACAATAAATATTTCACCTTCAATAAATCATTTTACATTTTTCGCTCTTGGCCAGAAAATCCCCTTTTACACCTCCAACCGGAAAAAAAAGCAAAACCCTTCCCGGAAAAAAGGGTTTCTTGTCAACCCCAAGAGCTTTGCCCTCTCCTCCCCTCCCCCAAAAAAAAAAAAGAATTTAAATCGAAAACATATTTAAGCATGAATCAAAAATTAGTTAAAGGTCAAGGGAATTTTCTATTTTTCGTCAGATATTTAGTGGATTTATCCTGATATCCTTTCATCTATAAAATACAATTTAGTATGTGTCTGAAAAATAACTATTATGCTCTTACACACATCAATTTGCTTGGCCATTACTCCCTTTTTTGCCGTCTGATCTGATAAATTGGCACTCAAGTGGATTAAAATTGTTTGCAGTTAAATAAATCTGTGTCCTCGGCCTGGACATTTGTCTGGCCTGACCAGCAAAAAAAATTCAGTAATGGTGCCAGGACACAGAAAATTATAGTTCTTCAAATAAAAAGCATTGATAAATATTTTAATAATTAGTATTTTATATACAAACATAAATCATAGTTTATGGGTCTGAGCTTCTCAACTTCGAGGAGACATTTTTAAAAAATGTTCAACATTTTATAATAATTCTATACCTCACATAATTCTATAAATATTTGGAATAGTTCCTAAAACCATAACATAAATCTCCATAGAGCTCAAGGCCTTTTAAAACTTTCAGTTACAACTTAATCCACCGAAAACAAGTAATAGTTTCTCCCAGTGTACCTACAGCACACCGTCAGTGTCCTTTTCTGTCGCATATTAGTGGCTCTGTCATAAAGGTAACTTCAAGTCAAGTTATGAAAATAAAAGAGCGATGAAAAAATGCGCTGCCTCCACAAATGAAAAGTTATGAGGCACTCGCTCTATTAGAAATTCCCCACTTGCCCGGATTTTTTACCGAAGTATTCTTCTCCGACTCCGACTCCAGCTCCAGCTCCGGCTCATCGGCAGCTCGAGAGTTCAAAGGGCACCTCAGACAGTTATTAGCTCGACGGCATTTTTTGGCAGCAAAAAGCAAAGGGAAAAGGCAAAAAGCAAAGGCATTTTTTAAGAGCCGTTCATCTCATCTCATCTGAACTCATCTCATCTCATCTCATCTCATTTATTTTATTTAATTTCATCTCGGGTCAGTTCAGGTGGGTTCCGTTTTTGATTTCTGTTTTTAGTGCCTTACCTCTTACCATCAAAAATTTGGATACTCTATCAGAGGAGACAATAGAATTTATAGATAATTTTAGATTTCTAGAAGCTATATAATTATGTACATCTTTCAGCAAGTACTTATTATAAGGAAATCATTACGGTTTTGAAGAAACCCACAAACATCGTGTATGAACTACAACTATTACTTAAACTATTTAATTAATATAATCATAAAAGCCTTCATATTTTATACTTAACTTTGGCAAACCCTAGCCCTTAGCATAACTTGAACATTTTTTTGCGCATATATTTTGTTTTCAAACTTTCAAGTTTTCGGTTTCAGCTTTTTGTTTTGGTCTTTTTTCGGGGCTCGTCGCCAGGTCGAAATTATTCCTCATCATGCATGCATAAACTACGGCCGGGCAAATTCATAAAATTTAAATTAACATATTACTTAATCGGGTGGTCCACGTCCACACGTTCCCTTCCTCTCCACACTCATTTAAACACATTCTGCTGGAACCTGGGCCCAATACCAAGATACCAGTTGCGGTCCTAGGCCTAAGCGCCCGATACCAAGGTCATATCGTTAAGATTATTCAGTAATTGGCCAAAACATACTTATATTTGTAGATATCTACATCTGCTTTTGATAAATTATGTGTAGTTATGTTCTGGTGGCGGGGGGATCGGCTTGACTTGACTCGATTTAATGTGCCTTGTCATTGGATCTGAGACGTCAACAAGTGCCAGGCCAAATGGAATATTTAAGCTGGCAGTAGCAGACAGTGGCTGGAATCCTATTGATCAGCCCAAGTCTGACTAATTAGCAGTTTATATAGACTATAAATGTAATTATAAAATATTAGAGAAGCATAACACATTTAAGATGTTCAATATTAGCAATGGAACTAGATGACTTATCTTAGGAACTTATTTTGATGTATTTTATATTATTTTAACAACAACTATTAGTTATTATTTCCTGGACTTGCTTCTAACTTTTCTGCTCTATAGAACAGATTATGTATTTAATTTCTATGATCTCATCCAATTCTTTGATGAAACCAAGTAGCTACATGATATTCAAACGAAAAACATAGAAGACACACCTGAAACCACTGTATGTATCTGAACCTCGCCAAATTTGCGCAGTGTCCCAAAACGAAACTCTAAACATGTGAAACATGGATGTCGATGCTTGATGTTGATGGTGATTGCGATGCTAAGTGGCAAAAAATGTCCAACGATGCAAATCCCCTGAAGCTTACATACTCTTCAAGTTATGATGCCAAGATCTGTAAATTAAAAAGTATAATTAATACTAAACTTTAAGGAAAAAATGTAAAGAAAAAATGTAAGGATACTTTTATACCAAACCTTGTTTCAAAATAGATCTTCAATGTTTAAGAAACCTTTAAACAGAAATAAGTATTAATAACTTTTTGTTATAAACCTGCTCATCTCAATGTACTTACTTCACCCAAATGATTTATACAAATTATTAATTGTTTTTAAAACAAAAAACAATTCATAGACAATGATAGTTAGTTTTGATGCTTTTTTTTAGAGTACCCCCCGTTGGTGTCAGAAACATACAGACAAAATAAAAATAAGCAGAATTAATGAGCTAAGAGACGGGCTGCGAAAAAATTTGGTAAACAAGTTCGCTGCAGGTTGGACGGACGGACAGTTCGTTTCGGAAGCTTGGTGGCCAGCGGCACTACCGATGATTTTGTAATCTTATAACCGCCAGAGCTTCGGACCCACTTAATCAGTCTCGATTCGGACGCAATGACAAACGCAGGTCGCGCTGGTTTCCATTCGCCGGTGGTGGCGGTGTTGCTTCTCGTTCTTTCGGCCGTTCCGTGGACTGATGCCCGTAACTCCCAGAGCCTGCACGTGCGTTTGCCACATGGTGGCTGGCTAATCGGCCGCCACCTGACCACCCACAATGGGCGGCACATGCAGGCATTCATGGGCGTCCCCTATGCCGAGCCTCCGCTAGGTGATCTCCGGTTCCGTCCGCCAGTCCCTAAGGCTGCCTGGGAGGGCGAACGTCTGGCGGTCAAGGACGCCCCCATCTGTCTGCAGCGCGATCCCTTCCGGCGGGACATGATCATCGAAGGCTCCGAGGACTGCCTCTACCTCAATGTGTACACTCCGGAGTCGCCGAAAGTAAACGGTTCCCTGCCCGTCATGGTCTGGTTCCACGGTGGCGGTTGGCAGTGCGGCTCCGGCATCAGTAGCTTCTACGGCCCCGATTTCCTGCTGGATCATGATGTGGTTTTGGTCTCGGCCAACTTCAGGCTCGGCCCCCTGGGATTCCTCAGCACAGAGACCTTGGACTGTCCAGGAAACAACGGCTTGAAGGATCAACTGGAGGTGCTCCGCTGGGTTAGCGGCAATATCGCCTCTTTTGGCGGCGATCCGAAGAGTGTAACGGTGTTTGGCGAGTCCGCCGGTGGTGCCAGTGTCACCTATCACATGTTGTCGCCCAAGTCCAGGGGTCTGCTGCATCGTGGCATCGCCCAGTCGGGAACCTATTTCAATCCCTGGGCCCAGCCTGCCCACAAGGGCGTGGCTGTTAGTCGGGCCACCAAGCTGGCAGAGTTGGTGGGTTGTGGTGCCCTCGGAAATTGGCCAGAGAAGCTGCAATGCCTGCGGGAGAAGCCAGCCGAGGATATTGTGGCCTCCCTCTACGACATGTTTGTAAGTTCTGGGCGGAAGGATTCTAGAAATATGTGAAAAAGTAAGCTTCCTCTTAGGTCTGGGACTTTGATCCGATGATTCCCTTCCCGCCAGTCATCGAGCCGGATCACGAGGACGCCTTTTTGACCGTACCGCCTCGCCAGGCCTCCGCGCCGCACGGCCTCCGGCTGCCACTGATGGTGGGCGCCACCGCCGAGGAGGGTCTCCTTAAAACAGCCGCCCTGCTCAACCTGCCCCATCTCATGGCGGAGTTCAAGTCGCAGTTCGACCGGGTGCTCCCGGTGGTGCTGAACTACGACCACCACGAGGATTCGGTGAAACAGAGTATAACGCAGCGGATCGAAAGCTTCTACTTCAAAGCGGGCCACGACTACGACAAGGCCAATCACCAGAACCTAACAGATGTAAGTGGTCTAATATTTGAAATATAAAATGGAAATGGTGCTTTTATACATACAGAGATATTTAACATATAATGACACCCTCCAAGATGTAAAAAACTAACAATGTCATTGAAATCCTGTCAGCTTATCTCCGATGGATGGTTTGTGGCTGGAATTGACGAATATCTTCGCCTTCGGATGTCCCAAGAGGATGTGGCCCCGACATACGTTTACCTTTTCGATCACAAGGGCGCCGCCAGCTTTTCGGAGATCTTCAAGGGCGAGCGAAACGAGTTCTATGGAGCTTGTCACGCGGAGGAGCTGCAGTACCTCTTCCCCATTGGTCGCGAGCTGTTTGTTAGTGCCGTGCCCACGAAACAGGACCTGGAGCTTCGCGAGCTGATGCTCCAACTGTGGGTTAGCTTCGCCACAACGGGGTAGGAAATATCTGAAATATTAAAGCTTATAAGTATTGTAAACTCAATGAGAAATCTTGCTTCAACAGCAATCCCAATCCCACGAATGTGACCACCAGCTTGCCCGTGTGGAATCCTGCTTCCAGCTACCCGGTGGAGTACGTCCGACTGGGAACCAAGGCGGATAACCAGGTGGTCACCCCCAGCAAAGCTTCGCTGTTCAGGCTGGAAAATGAATTAATGCAGCACCGAGTCGATTTTTGGCGCGACTTAAAGCCCCATTTGCCGGCCAGCCATGCCCACAACGAACTGTAGTCTAAAGATGCTAATGTATTATTATTTTTTTTGTAACTCTATATTATTTCATCGGTGAATGGGAGTACACCAAGCAGATAAATATTAAACCAAACAAATAAAATTTAAAGTGATTTTCCTTTAACGGTGGTGTTGCCACAAGCTTTTGACAAGAAATAAGCTTTTGTGCTGCCAGATTGTTGAAAAAAGTTATCTTACATTATCTTCATGAATTAAAGGTTACTTCTTATATATTTTTTGTAAATTGTACTAAATTTTAAAATAAATTGTAAGGTATGTATTTCTGTTTATTCTTTATTCTATATATATATATATATATTGTTATACATGTCCGCCTTTATGTATTAAGAATGTCAATTGTTTTTGTATAGTTTTAATGTGTAAGTTTGTTTTAAACAAATATTTAAATATTTCACTCTTCATATGTGTATATCTTAAACCCATCTGGCAAACATGTTCTTATAAACAGCGCTGCCAGATGGCTGAAAAAGTTTTGAATTTGTAAACAAATCAATACAAGACAAACAAAGTTTTCCTTTATCTACACAAGAGAGAAACAAAAACAACATTTAGCTTGAAATACTGATAGCTAATAGAGTAAATTTAGAAAACCAATAAATCTAATAGGCGACTATTAAAGAAAAACTAGAAGAAAGCGCATCTATCGATAGACAACCAGCTGATGAATGTGTATTTTTGGCAAATGAAAAAAAACATTGCTCCAAATAGGAGTGTATTTGAATTTCATTAGATTAGTCATGTCTGTCGTGCAGCTATCTCTTAGATAAACGAGTGCCCGAGGTGATTGTGCTTTTCTGTCTTTTTTTGCCTTTTCTATTCGCTTTCTAATTTAATTTCCTCCAGAAGCAATTTGTTTGCAACACCCTCACCACGTGCTCCTCTCTTTGATTTTTCGCTGCCCCCCGCGAACTTTTCGGATTTGCCCGATAACGAGTTGCCCAAATAAACAGCTCCCGCACGGGTTAATGGATTTGCCGATTACGTCGTCGGTTCCTAGTTCAATTCCATTCCGGCAGCTGCAGCGATAAGCGAGCCATCTGCATCACTTTACGCGAATCTCAAGCCGTCTCCCGGAGTTCTTGCGGATTATTTAATAGCCAGCCATGTCGGCGAACGGAAAAGAGACGCCGGCACCTCCACCGCCAGAAAATCTCGCTTCGAAACCCATCGACATCAGTGTCCGGCTACCGTCGTCGCTCCACGAGCGTCTCACCTCCTTGGACAAGGGCATGCCACCGGCCTCGCCCACCCTGCCCAGTCCCACCATCCGACGGAACAAGAGCGACGGCAAGCTCATGGCCCAGGACATCAAGGAGGCCCGGGTGAAGGTCATCTATACTGGCGGCACCATCGGAATGATGCGGAACGAGCGAAGTGGTGAGTGTAGCTTTGGAGTGTGTGGTTACCAATGCGGTTGGAGTAGCCACTTTTGAGTAAATAGTTGTGGGAGATGGGGTTTTCAGTTCTATTGTATCATAGCCCTTAGGAAGAGCTCCAGACGGAACTTATAACTAATTGTGTAAAGTAAATTAAAAATAGTTATTATACATAAATTATTAAATAATAAAAATACAGAGCTGTATAGAATAACAGAATAGATAGACTAAAATAGTTTTAATATAAAAAACATAAAACTTAGATACTAAGTAGTGTTCTTATCTTGAAACTTAGTTCCTCTTTCCGGCCTCAGATATGCCTTCATCCAAAAATAGCAATTAATTTAAATATAGATAAGATATGAAATAGTTAGGCCTTTCAAATAAAAACTATTTGCTTGTCCAGATTCTGTCAACACCTTTGTGTTTAGAAGCGTGTCCATAAACAGTGATTAACAATAGCTGATTAGCGGACTCATTTTCCCCAAGTGGGAAAGGGGTTATCGTGGGTAAATAGTATTATTTATTTGAAAAGTCGTGATTGGCAAATAGCTGACCCAACAAGTCGCAATATGGTAACGATTGTAAACAAATAATGCAAAAATATTGACAGTTTTATAGATTGTTTATTTTTCATATAGTTTTTAGCATAAAATTAAGAGTTTTTTTACTTGAAGTTCAAATTTCTGTTTGGTAATTAACTGATATTTTAATGAAATCATAATCAAAATAATTTCAATTTCGAAAAATCATTCTTCAGGCTTGATAAGCATTTAAGCAAATATTTAATTAAAGAGATGTACAATCTAAGTAAGTCTATTTTTAGTAGAAGCTATTAAGTTTGAAATTATCTCTTTTTCCAGTTCTGGCACCCATTCCCAACGCACTGGTCCGGCACATCCGCAAGTACCCCAACATCCACGACGAGGAGTATGCCTTGAAACGGTTTGGGGCTTCCGCCCCGATGGCACCACTGGTCCTGCCCCTCGTCCAGGGCGTGGACCGCAGGATTCTCTACCAGATCACGGAGTACACGCCGCTTCTGGACAGCAGCAACATGACCATGAACGACTGGGCCCGCATCGCCAGCGATATTCAGGTTGGCACAACACTCTGAACCCAAATCGAACAATCTGCATAAAGTTTATGAATAATTTAGTGCCCCTAATCCGATTTTAGTATCACTTATTGTATTCTCCTTCTCCTCTTAAGAGTATTGTAATATTTTTAAAGCCACAAGTGGCTTGATCTTATTTTTTATTCAGTCTTCGATTTTCGCTTTAAATCTTGCCCTTTCTAGAGGCGATCTAGTTTATAAAAGCCACTCCCAGTACCGTCCTCATAATATCTTATTCTTCCAGCAATCCTACGAGTTCTTCGATGGGTTCGTTGTCCTCCATGGCACTGACACACTCTCCTACACCGCCTCGGCCCTCTCGTTCATGCTGGAGAATCTCGGCAAGACGGTGATCATCACGGGCTCCCAGATACCCATCTTTGAGACGCGAACCGACGGCAAGGACAACTTCACCTCCGCCCTGATCATAGCCGGCAACTACATCATCCCGGAGGTGTGCATCTTCTTTGGCCACAAGCTGATGCGCGGCAACCGGACGGTGAAGGTGAGCTCGAACGCGCTGGACGCCTTCGACTCGCCCAATGTGCCGCCCCTGGCGAGGATCGGCATCGACGTCAATGTGGACTACCGCCTCATCTTCCGGCCGTGCAGTATCGAGCGGTTTTGCGTCCACCTGAATCTCGACGAGAACGTGGGTCTGCTGCGCATCTTCCCGAGCATTTCGCACTCCACCTTCCGTGCCTTCCTGGCGCCACCGATCCGTGGCGTGGTGCTCCAGTCCTTTGGCTCCGGCAACATCCCTTCGAATCGCAAGGACCTGATCGAGGAGTTGAGGGCCGCCGATGAGCGGGGCGTCATCATCATCAACTGCACCCAGTGCCCTAATGGCACTGTGGCCGAGATCTACGACACGGGCAAGGTCCTGTGCGATGTGGGCGTGATTCCCGGCTACGACATGACCCCGGAGGCGGCGCTCTCCAAGCTGGCCTACGTCATTGGTAAGACGGAGTGGTCCTTGGAGGTCAAGAAGCAGGTAGGAGCAGGATCTGAGAGAGATTCCTCTGATCAGAGTAATAATAGATTTATTAATCGAATCCCCAGATGATGCAGTCGAACCTGCGCGGTGAACTGACCTCCGTGAAGGTGGCTAA
Source organism: Drosophila atripex (assembly GCA_035045925.1). Lineage (NCBI taxonomy): Eukaryota > Metazoa > Arthropoda > Insecta > Diptera > Drosophilidae > Drosophila > Drosophila atripex. The sequence continues at coordinate 58,899 of JAWNOP010000009.1, forward strand.
AATAGAAGACTACGATCTGGTGGACGCAGTGGCTCGATCCCTGCACCTGTCCTCGCCCCAGGAACTGGACCAGCTGGGCGCCACCCTCTTTCCGGCCATGATAAACGCCGCCGTGTGCGAGAGTGACCTCAAGAAGATCAACAACCTGAAAGCCTACGGAGCCGACCTCTCCGGCATTAACCATGATCAGAGAACGGCTCTCCACCTGGCCTGCCAGCTGGGCAGTGTCGACATCGTCAAGTACCTGCTGAACAATGGCGTCTCCGTCCATGTCCGTGATCGGTACGACCGCACACCCCTGCTGGAGGCGGTGTCCACTGACAACCACGAGATCATCCAGCTGCTGATCAACTGCGGCGCCCATCTGACCGGATCCTCGCGGGCGGTGGGTGAGCAGTTGTGCGCCGCGGCGGCCAGGGGCTCCATTGTGCGGATCAAGTCGTATCAGCTGGCGGGCGCCGATCTCTCCCAGTCCGATCCGTCGGGCAGGACGGCTCTCCATGTGGCTGCCTTGCACGGCCACCCGGAAGTCATCCTCTATGTCCTCCCGTATTTCGAGAATCCCAATGAGAAGGACATGCTCGGTCTGACGCCGTGGGATTATGCAGAGCGGGGTGGACACCCTGCGGTTTTGGAAGCCCTAAGATCCACAGGATGAGTCCAGGGTAGCTTAAAGTTAAAAGATTACCTAATTTTAACTGTTTTTTAGCGGAAAGAATTCGGAACACCATTGAAAATATTAGTCACTAATTTTGAAAAATATTTATTTCTGTGGCAAACATTTTTAAAATTTTAAATACTTAATATTCCTTTAAGCAGTCGTATCTAGTCCATGGGTTCCTAACTGAACGTGCAACTTATGAGTGTATTTTGATACTAATACCTAACTAGAATTTTTAAGCTTTTAAAATGTGTTTAAATCATTTCTGTTTTCATTTAAACTTAAAAACGTCTTCGAATTGTTAAATGTAATATTTTCTATTTGATAAATGGAAAAGCAGTATACAAATTATTTAAAACTCAGATTGTAAACCTGTCAGGTTATTTTGTTTTAAGATGTTAACTAAATTTGTGAGTTTATAATATATGTATTTTTTTTTAACACAAAGGTCTATAAAAATAGAAAAAACTTCCAGTAATCATTTATCACACTTTGTTGTAAATAAATAAAATAAAAATGTTAAATATTAATACTTATATATTTTTTTTAAATAAAAATTAATAGATTTACGTAGCTTAAATGTATTTAAAATAAAATTTAATATATATATTGATGTGGCAACCTTTCAAACATTTTTCTTCTAGGTTGGCAGCACCTGAAACGTTACTGCCGCTAAACTATCGATAGAATAATACCAAATTTTTTAAATTAATCAAGTTTTTGTAAATTGACGCACTAATTGAAAAGTTATATTTGTTGTTTAAGAATTGCAAATTTGTGTAATTTAAAGCAACGAAAAAGGAAAATCAATAATGTGCCAGCAAATAATTGTATTTAGAACAAAAATTTAGAACATTTTTTAGAACAAAGGCCGTTATTTGCCAATCGGAGAAAGTAGTCATCACCCACGTCTATCGAAAGCTGCTCATCGCTTTGACACTTAAGGAAAGCTTAAAAAAAAGGAAAATGAAGTAATTTACGGCTGTCCTTGCACCGCAGAACCGTAGTTTCCCGTTTAAAATTGCACGAAGCGTGGCCAGAGATTTCCCCAGAGACTCCACATTCCAGGACAGCTGGAGAGCAGCAGGTTTCAACGCAGACGCTTTTGCCACGGCTGCCGATTTGGACTTTTTTTTTTGTGTGCCAACTTCCAACTTTCTTGCACGCCCACGCACCCGTTAAAACGGATACGAACAGGGAGCGGTAACGACTGTTAGCGGGACAGGATGCAACAGAACGCGGCCAGCAATCCGTTTTCGATGTCCACGTACGTGGAGCGACCCCAAATGGGTCTGGACGTGGAGTTCGGAGCAGACCCAGCCAGCGGAGCCGCCTTCTTCCAGAGCGACGGCCGCAAGCACGACGACCTCAAGCAGATGTTGGACAGCAACAAGGACGGCCTGAAGCTGGAGGCCATGAAGCGGATCATCGGCATGATTGCCCGGGGTCGGGATGCCAGCGATCTGTTCCCGGCCGTGGTCAAGAATGTCGTGTCCAAGAACATCGAGGTGAAGAAACTGGTCTACGTCTACCTAGTGCGGTATGCCGAGGAGCAGCAGGACCTGGCCCTGCTCTCCATCTCCACGTTCCAGCGCGCCCTGAAGGACCCAAATCAGTTGATTCGCGCCTCCGCCCTGCGGGTTCTCTCCTCCATTCGGGTCAGCATGATTGTGCCGATCGTGATGCTGGCGATCCGGGACAGTGCCGCCGACCTAAGTCCCTATGTGCGCAAAACGGCAGCCCATGCCATTCCCAAGCTCTACTCCCTGGACGCCGACCAGAAGGACGAACTGGTGATGGTGATTGAGAAGCTGCTGTCGGACAGGACCACCTTGGTGGTGGGCTCCGCTGTCATGGCCTTCGATGAGGTGCGAATTATTACTGCATTTGTCATTACTTTATTCTTAGAAGTTTGTTTCCGCTGCAGGTCTGTCCGGAGCGGGTGGATCTCATCCATAAGAATTATCGGAAGCTGTGCAACCTGCTGGTGGATGTGGACGAGTGGGGCCAGGTGATCATCATCAACATGCTGACCCGCTACGCCCGCACCCAGTTCGTGGATCCCAATGCCGACGACGATCTGGCCGATGGTGTGGCTGAAACGCCGACCAATGAGCGTTTCTATGACGAGTCCTCGCACTCCTCCTCCTCGAACAGCGACGACGGCAGCAGCGACGACGAGGCCAAGACCAAGTCGCGTCCCAACAACGGCGGCGGCAGCAACAGCAACAACAACAACGGCGGCAGTCGCACTCCCAGTTCCCCGGGCAGCAGTTACCACATCGACGTGGACCACCGGCTGCTCCTGCGACAAACCAAGCCACTTCTGCAGTCGCGCAACGCCTCGGTGGTGATGGCAGTGGCCCAGTTGTACCATCATGTGGCGCCCAAGAACGAGGTGCAGCTGATAGCCAAGGCCCTGATCCGGTTGCTGCGCTCGCACAAAGAGGTGCAGAGCGTGGTGCTTAACTGCATCGCTTCGATGTCCACTAAGCGCAAGTCCATTTTCGAGCCCCATCTTAAGTCGTTCTTCGTGCGCACCAGCGATCCGACGCACCTCAAGCTCCTCAAGCTGGACATCCTCACCAACCTGGCCTCGGCGGGCAGCATCTCGCTGATTCTGCGCGAGTTCCAGACCTACATCTCTAGTAGCGACCGTTCCTTCGTGGCGGCCACCATCCAGGCCATCGGACGGTGCGCCTCCAGCATCAAGGAGGTAACCGAGACCTGTCTCAGTGGTTTGGTGCATCTATTATCGAATCACGATGGTAGGTATTCCACAAGTTTGTTGGTAGACTATTCTGGTAATCCGATTCCTCCACAGAGCACGTTGTGGCGGAGAGCGTTGTGGTGATCAAGAGGTTGCTGCAAACCAAGGCCGCCGAGCACTTCGAGATCATCACCCAGATGGCCAAGCTGATCGATTACATCAACGTGCCGGCTGCCAGGGCGGCCATCATCTGGCTGATTGGCGAGTACAACGAGAAGGTGCCACTGATAGCCCCCGATGTGCTGCGCAAGATGGCCAAATCTTTCGTGGACGAGCAGGACGTGGTCAAGCTACAGGTGCTGAATCTCGGCGTCAAGCTCTACCTGACCAATCCGCAGCAGACCTCGCTGCTCTGCCAGTACGTCTTCACGCTGGCCCGCTACGATCCCAACTACGATGTGCGCGACCGCGCCCGTTTCCTGCGCCAGATCATCTTCCCGGCCAGCGGCAACAGCAGCGTTCTCAGCCAGAACGCCCGCCAGGTGTTCCTCGCCAGCAAGCCGGCTCCGGTGCCCGAGAGCAAGTACCGAGACGGTAATAACTTCCAGCTGGGCTCCCTGTCGCACTATCTGAACATGCCGGCGGCCGGGTACAAGGAGCTGCCGCCCTTCCCGGCCATTGCGCCGGACTCCTCGGTGCGCAACATTGCCGGTTTCATGCAGGAGAAGTTGCCGGGCGAGGAGTCGCCGGCAGGGCGCTCCAAAGACGCCTCCGGCAGCGGTTCCGGCAAGAACAAGAGCGCCGGACGAGAGAAGGGTTTCCTCTCGGAGTCGGAAGACAAGTCTTCGGCCTACTCGGAGTCCGGCAGCAGCAGTGGCAGCGGCACCAGCGACAGTGAGTCGGACAGCGATGACAGCGGCAGCAGCGAGGATGAGGAGGAGACGAAGGCGGTCCAGCCCGCCAAGGTTGCCGCGAAGAAAGAGCCACAGGCCTCGGGCGATCTAATCGATGCTGGAAGCAACGAGGTGGTGGCTCCCGCTCCGGAAAAGGCTGCTACGAACAACAATAGCAACGCTGCTGGCTATTCTGGCACCTCGGAGAGCGGCGACTCCTCCTCGTACAGTGGCAGCAGCAGTGGCGAGGACAGCGACTCGGGCAGCGACAATGACGCCGTGCAGAAGGACGCCAAGCCGGAGGTGGAGACAAAGTCGAAGCCGAAGGAGAAGGAGAAGCCCTCAAAAAGCAACCTCGATCTTCTACTCGATCTGGATGATATTCCGCCCATTGGTCCTGTGATGACGCCCTCGCTGGGTGGTTTCCTAACGCCTGGTAAGCCCTAGAAAGAGATTCTCTTAAAATAGATTCATTATCACGTGTCCTGGAACAGGTACTCCTCTGATCAGTGGCCAGGCAGCTCCACTGCAGCCGCAGCACGCCAGGAACCGGGTGGAGCTGGTCGGGCCATCGCACATCGAGTTCAAGCACAAGGAGCTGCTGAATAAGGTGAGCGGCCATGGACTCCAGCTGGGCTACCGCTTCACCCGCGCCCCCCACCTCTTCTCCTCGGGCATGTGCTCCATCGAGCTGCAGTTCCAGAACCGGGGCGAGCAGGAGATCACCAACATACGCCTGGGCCAGACCACCTTGCCGGCGGGCATGCAGCTGAACGAGTTTGCGCCGGTTTTGGTCCTGCAGCCGCAGCAAACGGCCAGCGGGATCCTGGGTCTAGACTTCAACGACTCCACCCATGCCGTGGACCTGGAGGTGGTTTCTAGTGCGGGCAGTTCGCGGGTGCAGCTGAAGCCGCCCGTGGGCGAGCTGGTGCGGTCCGTCCAGATCGGGGAGAGCTGTCACCGCGAGGAGCGGGCCAAGCTGCGCGGCATGAACGAGCACCAGTGCGAACTGCGCGGCCTGAGGAGCGACCTGATCGACGTGTCCGCCCTGCGCCAGAAGGTCGTCGAGTGCATTAATGTGGCGCACACGCACAGTTCGCCGAACGGCCAGCTGCACTGCTTCGCCGGCCAGACGCTCAGCTCGAAGAGCCTGGTGCTGCTCACGCTGCAGTGGCAGACGGAGGACGCCCTGACCCTGCTGGTAAATTGCGAGAAGATGGTTATCGGCTCCATGGTGCTCAACGAGCTGCGGAACGCCCTGCAGCTCAGCTTCGCCATGTGAAGCGACTCCGCGCGAAAGCAAGCGAGATGGCAGATGGCAAAACCGCTGGAGACAGCGCTACTCAAGCGAGAACAAAGGAAAGGAGGAGCAGAGCCGCCTCACTACGTAATCCTAAGCACTAACACTTAGCTATAAACTATATACTGTAACGGGAGAGGGCGACAGTGGTCCATGGGCACTACCAAGATCCTCGAATCTAATTCGCCAGGCCCAGGGACCACCGTGCGCTTCACCCAAATATACATGAATCATGATTCTATCGCTTTTACTATTCCTATACATATATATATATATATATATGCCTTTATATATATATACAAAGCTGAAATTCCAGAAAATCGAGATCCTAATCCAATCCAAATCCAATCCTTCCTAGTTAGTTATGATTGTGTGTGTCGTGTGTATATGTATGAGTGCCCGCACTATATATTTGTAACACTTTGGAGTAATCGTAATCGTAACGTGTAATTTGTAAAGTGTTTGATGTTGTAAATCTGTTGCCTTCGTGCTCTATGCGGCCTTCTTCAAATCGTAGCAAGACAAACGAATATCGAATCTATATATATATACACCCCTGTATACATATATACTCTATTCATACAATATACAGCGCAAAGAGATCATTTGGCAAGCCAATACCAAAATGTTAACGCATTCTTCTGCCTGAATCAAGAACAAAGGGGGATCCTTGTCTCGATCGATTCTCCCCCACTAAGCTAAATATGGAAAAAGAAGAAATAAAGCTTGAATTTTAAATTGTAAAGTTGATCTTTTTATTTGGGGGGCTCAGAGAAGAGATTTTACTTGAAATGAAAGAGGACATTTTTAATAAATGAAAAGTGGAGTTACTTTTAATACTAATTGGCACAGATATGGACACTGTATTGAGGGGGACATCAAGAAAACTCATTATTAATAGGGGTACCCCTTGGAAAAAAATCGAAAAATTAAAAAACGATATTTAAGCAATGTTTTGAATGAGGAAAGGAGGTAATTAGTTCACTGATCACAGAACGGTACATTATTTCCAGATCGGATATGAATTGGCGGAGATATGCACATCGGAAGGGTCGAAAAGGGGGGTTCTGCGAAAACACAGCATTTTACAGGGGTACCCCTTGGAAAAAAATCGAAAAATTAAAAAACGATATTTAAGCAATGTTTTGAATGAGGAAAGGAGGTAATTAGTTCACTGATCACAGAATGGTACATTATTTCCAGATCGGATGCGAATTGGCAGAGATATGCACATCGGAAGGGTCCAAAAGGAGGGTTCTGCGAAAACACAGCATTTTACAGGGGTACCCCTTGGAAAAAAAATCGAAAAATTAAAAAACGATATTTAAACAATGTTTTGAATGAGGAAAGGAGGTAATTAGTTCACTGATCACAGAATGGTACATTATTTCCAGATCGGATGCGAATTGGCAGAGATATGCACATCGGAAGGGTCCAAAAGGAGGGTTCTGCGAAAACACAGCATTTTACAGGGGTACCCCTTGGAAAAAAATCGAAAAATTAAAAAACGATATTTAAGCAATGTTTTGAATGAGGAAAGGAGGTAATTAGTTCTCTGATCACAGAATGGTACATTATTTCCAGATCGGATACGAATTGGCAGAGATATGCACATCGGAAGGATCGAAAAGGGGGGTTCTGCGAAAACACAGCATTTTACAGGGGTACCCCTTGGAAAAAAATCGAAAAATTAAAAAACGATATTTAAACAATGTTTTGAATGAGGAAAGGAGGTAATTAGTTCACTGATCACAGAATGGTACATTATTTCCAGATCGGATGCGAATTGGCAGAGATATGCACATCGGAAGGGTCCAAAAGGAGGGTTCTGCGAAAACACAGCATTTTACAGGGGTACCCCTTGGAAAAAAATCGAAAAATTAAAAAACGATATTTAAGCAATGTTTTGAATGAGGAAAGGAGGTAATTAGTTCACTGATCACAGAACGGTACATTATTTCCAGATCGGATATGAATTGGCGGAGATATGCACATCGGAAGGGTCGAAAAGGGGGGTTCTGCGAAAACACAGCATTTTACAGGGGTACCCCTTGGAAAAAAATCGAAAAATTAAAAAACGATATTTAAGCAATGTTTTGAATGAGGAAAGGAGGTAATTAGTTCACTGATCACAGAATGGTACATTATTTCCAGATCGGATGCGAATTGGCAGAGATATGCACATCGGAAGGGTCCAAAAGGAGGGTTCTGCGAAAACACAGCATTTTACAGGGGTACCCCTTGGAAAAAAAATCGAAAAATTAAAAAACGATATTTAAACAATGTTTTGAATGAGGAAAGGAGGTAATTAGTTCACTGATCACAGAATGGTACATTATTTCCAGATCGGATGCGAATTGGCAGAGATATGCACATCGGAAGGGTCCAAAAGGAGGGTTCTGCGAAAACACAGCATTTTACAGGGGTACCCCTTGGAAAAAAAATCGAAAAATTAAAAAACGATATTTAAGCAATGTTTTGAATGAGGAAAGGAGGTAATTAGTTCACTGATCACAGAATGGTACATTATTTCCAGATCGGATGCGAATTGGCAGAGATATGCACATCGGAAGGGTCCAAAAGGAGGGTTCTGCGAAAACACAGCATTTTACAGGGGTACCCCTTGGAAAAAAATCGAAAAATTAAAAAACGATATTTAAGCAATGTTTTGAATGAGGAAAGGAGGTAATTAGTTCTCTGATCACAGAATGGTACATTATTTCCAGATCGGATACGAATTGGCAGAGATATGCACATCGGAAGGATCGAAAAGGGGGGTTCTGCGAAAACACAGCATTTTACAGGGGTACCCCTTGGAAAAAAATCGAAAAATTAAAAAACGATATTTAAACAATGTTTTGAATGAGGAAAGGAGGTAATTAGTTCACTGATCACAGAATGGTACATTATTTCCAGATCGGATGCGAATTGGCAGAGATATGCACATCGGAAGGGTCCAAAAGGAGGGTTCTGCGAAAACACAGCATTTTACAGGGGTACCCCTTGGAAAAAAATCGAAAAATTAAAAAACGATATTTAAGCAATGTTTTGAATGAGGAAAGGAGGTAATTAGTTCACTGATCACAGAACGGTACATTATTTCCAGATCGGATATGAATTGGCGGAGATATGCACATCGGAAGGGTCGAAAAGGGGGGTTCTGCGAAAACACAGCATTTTACAGGGGTACCCCTTGGAAAAAAATCGAAAAATTAAAAAACGATATTTAAGCAATGTTTTGAATGAGGAAAGGAGGTAATTAGTTCACTGATCACAGAATGGTACATTATTTCCAGATCGGATGCGAATTGGCAGAGATATGCACATCGGAAGGGTCCAAAAGGAGGGTTCTGCGAAAACACAGCATTTTACAGGGGTACCCCTTGGAAAAAAAATCGAAAAATTAAAAAACGATATTTAAACAATGTTTTGAATGAGGAAAGGAGGTAATTAGTTCACTGATCACAGAATGGTACATTATTTCCAGATCGGATGCGAATTGGCAGAGATATGCACATCGGAAGGGTCCAAAAGGAGGGTTCTGCGAAAACACAGCATTTTACAGGGGTACCCCTTGGAAAAAAATCGAAAAATTAAAAAACGATATTTAAGCAATGTTTTGAATGAGGAAAGGAGGTAATTAGTTCTCTGATCACAGAATGGTACATTATTTCCAGATCGGATACGAATTGGCAGAGATATGCACATCGGAAGGATCGAAAAGGGGGGTTCTGCGAAAACACAGCATTTTACAGGGGTACCCCTTGGAAAAAAATCGAAAAATTAAAAAACGATATTTAAACAATGTTTTGAATGAGGAAAGGAGGTAATTAGTTCACTGATCACAGAATGGTACATTATTTCCAGATCGGATGCGAATTGGCAGAGATATGCACATCGGAAGGGTCCAAAAGGAGGGTTCTGCGAAAACACAGCATTTTACAGGGGTACCCCTTGGAAAAAAATCGAAAAATTAAAAAACGATATTTAAGCAATGTTTTGAATGAGGAAAGGAGGTAATTAGTTCACTGATCACAGAACGGTACTTTATTTCCAGATCGGATATGAATTGGCGGAGATATGCACATCGGAAGGGTCGAAAAGGGGGGTTCTGCGAAAACACAGCATTTTACAGGGGTACCCCTTGGAAAAAAATCGAAAAATTCAAAAACGATATTTAAGCAATGTTTTGAATGAGGAAAGGAGGTAATTAGTTCACTGATCACAGAATGGTACATTATTTCCAGATCGGATGCGAATTGGCAGAGATATGCACATCGGAAGGGTCCAAAAGGAGGGTTCTGCGAAAACACAGCATTTTACAGGGGTACCCCTTGGAAAAAAAATCGAAAAATTAAAAAACGATATTTAAACAATGTTTTGAATGAGGAAAGGAGGTAATTAGTTCACTGATCACAGAATGGTACATTATTTCCAGATCGGATGCGAATTGGCAGAGATATGCACATCGGAAGGGTCCAAAAGGAGGGTTCTGCGAAAACACAGCATTTTACAGGGGTACCCCTTGGAAAAAAATCGAAAAATTAAAAAACGATATTTAAGCAATGTTTTGAATGAGGAAAGGAGGTAATTAGTTCTCTGATCACAGAATGGTACATTATTTCCAGATCGGATACGAATTGGCAGAGATATGCACATCGGAAGGATCGAAAAGGGGGGTTCTGCGAAAACACAGCATTTTACAGGGGTACCCCTTGGAAAAAAATCGAAAAATTAAAAAACGATATTTAAACAATGTTTTGAATGAGGAAAGGAGGTAATTAGTTCACTGATCACAGAATGGTACATTATTTCCAGATCGGATGCGAATTGGCAGAGATATGCACATCGGAAGGATCGAAAAGGGGGTTCTGCGAAAACACAGCATTTTACAGGGGTACCCCTTGGAAAAAAATCGAAAAATTAAAAAACGATATTTAAACAATGTTTTGAATGAGGAAAGGAGGTAATTAGTTCACTGATCACAGAATGGTACATTATTTCCAGATCGGATGCGAATTGGCAGAGATATGCACATCGGAAGGGTCCAAAAGGAGGGTTCTGCGAAAACACAGCATTTTACAGGGGTACCCCTTGGAAAAAAATCGAAAAATTAAAAAACGAAGTTTAAGCAATGTTTTGAATGAGGAAAGGAGGTAATTAGTTCTCTGATCACAGAATGGTACATTATTTCCAGATCGGATACGAATTGGCAGAGATATGCACATCGGAAGGGTCGAAAAGGGGGGTTCTGCGAAAACACAGCATTTTACAGGGGTACCCCTTGGAAAAAAATCGAAAAATTAAAAAACGATATTTAAACAATGTTTTGAATGAGGAAAGGAGGTAATTAGTTCTCTGATCACAGAATGGTACATTATTTCCAGATCGGATACGAATTGGCAGAGATATGCACATCGGAAGGGTCGAAAAGGGGGGTTCTGCGAAAACACAGCATTTTACAGGGGTACCCCTTGGAAAAAAAATCGAAAAATTAAAAAACGATATTTAAACAATGTTTTGAATGAGGAAAGGAGGTAATTAGTTCTCTGATCACAGAATGGTACATTATTTCCAGATCGGTTGCGAATTTGCAGAGATATGCACATCGGAAGGGTCCAAAAGGAGGGTTCTGCGAAAACACAGCATTTTACAGGGGTACCCCTTGGAAAAAAATCGAAAAATTAAAAAACGAAATTTAAGCAATGTTTTGAATGAGGAAAGGAGGTAATTAGTTCTCTGATCACAGAATGGTACATTATTTCCAGATCGGATACGAATTGGCAGAGATATGCACATCGGAAGGGCCGAAAAGGGGGGTTCTGCGAAAACACAGCATTTTACAGGGGTACCCCTTGGAAAAAAATCGAAAAATTAAAAAACGATATTTAAACAATGTTTTGAATGAGGAAAGGAGGTAATTAGTTCACTGATCACAGAATGGTACATTATTTCCAGATCGGATGCGAATTGGCAGAGATATGCACATCGGAAGGGTCGAAAAGGGGGGTTCTGCGAAAACACAGCATTTTACAGGGGTACCCCTTGGAAAAAAAATCGAAAAATTAAAAAACGATATTTAAACAATGTTTTGAATGAGGAAAGGAGGTAATTAGTTCTCTGATCACAGAATGGTACATTATTTCCAGATCGGATACGAATTGGCAGAGATATGCACATCGGAAGGGCCGAAAAGGGGGGTTCTGCGAAAACACAGCATTTTACAGGGGTACCCCTTGGAAAAAAATCGAAAAATTAAAAAACGATATTTAAGCAATGTTTTGAATGAGGAAAGGAGGTAATTAGTTCACTGATCACAGAATGGTACATTATTTCCAGATCGGATATGAATTGGCGGAGATATGCACATCGGAAGGGTCGAAAAGGGGGGTTCTGCGAAAACACAGCATTTTACAGGGGTACCCCTTGGAAAAAAATCGAAAAATTAAAAAACGATATTTAAACAATGTTTTGAATGAGGAAAGGAGGTAATTAGTTCACTGATCACAGAATGGTACATTATTTCCAGATCGGATGCGAATTGGCAGAGATATGCACATCGGATGGGTCGAAAAGGGGGGTTCTGCGAAAACACAGCATTTTACAGGGGTACCCCTTGGAAAAAAAATCGAAAAATTAAAAAAAGATATTTAAGCAATGTTTTGAATGAGGAAAGGAGGTAATTAGTTCACTGATCACAGAATGGTACATTATTTCCAGATCGGATGCGAATTGGCAGAGATATGCACATAGGAAGGGTCCAAAAGGGGGGCTCTGCCATCAACAATTTATCAGGAACTTGATGGAAATGTTCCCCATTATTTTTTTATGATTTTTAAGCCTCCCTTGTTAAAAAACGTTAGTTTAGTTCTCAATTATTTTGATGTTTATTCACGCTTGTTGTTCTTACTTTCTCCACTCACCAAACAGAATATACGAAGTTGACAACAACAAAGTGTGGCATAAATGTCCTTTTTCCATATTTATTTTGCATTTTTCTTGCTCGACACTCTGCTGTTGCCAGAAAGTTTTGGGGACAATTGAAGAATTAAAGGGAAATTATATAGAAGGGACATACTTTTGGGTAGAACATACATAACACATTCCTCAAATCCTACGCTGATTTTTCACTGTTTTTGTGTCATTGTGTGGGTGTAAGAGGTATTGTTGTGTGTGTGTGTTTTAAGGTGTACTAAATTTTTTTTTGGTTTTTGGGATACTGCACAATTAAAAAGCTCAATTTCATGCTTATCATATAAACGATTTAGTTTTAGATCGCTAGGTTAGTAAATGTTTAGTTTAGTTTTGGATTTGCAGCAGCTGCACTTAAAAATCTCATTGCTTTGACTCAAGTTTAGTAGTTTAGTAGTTTGTAGGTTAAGGTTAGGCTAGGTGTTCGATATCGGTATCGATATCGATTGTTTTTAAGATCAACGGCTTGAAAGTTCCGATAGCGGCGGTTCCGAGTGATAAGTGAAGAAATAGGTGAGAGGCATTACATGATCGTTGTCAGATGGCTAATAGTTGGATGAATAGTATTCTCATATGGAGTATATGTAGATAGCATTCTTGTATATGTTGGAATGTATGTATGTAGATAGGGGTCAGAGGTCGTCAAAGGGAGGCGCCTGGGGTTTCTCTCTCGCTGGCAAGATTATCACTTCGATACTTTGACGACCTCCGGAATTTTGGATTCTCGTATTGGTTGTATATCTCGTATTATGTATGTATGTATGTATGTATGTACGGTATGTATGGGGGAGTTGAATAAATATGAGAGGCATAGAGCTTTTGTATATATATATATATCTAGTAGTGTCCTGGGGTAGTATCGTTATCTCCTCGTCTCATTATCCTGTATAATCGTTATATAATATGCCACGGCCTTCTGCTTTGCTTAACTTCATATAAAACTAGTGTTTTTTGTTTTTTTTTTTGGTTTTCAATAGTTTTTGTTTCGTTTTTAATGTATATGCATGTATTATTTATGTATATATTGGTTTATGCGGTATGGTGTGTATGTCTAAGGATGATTTTCAATCACTTATTGTTACGTACGGTGTTTGGTATAACATGCTTCGCTTGGACTAGCTCGATGGCCGTTACCTTCTTGGCTTTCCCTTTAGTTTCTTCTTTAGTGTTCTCCTTTTCTAATCTAACCATCTTCGTCTATTTCGTCTATACTCCCCTCATCTGGTTAACATATACATATATATATAAAGCATTTTTGGGTTTTCTTCGGGTTTCTGTTTTCAAATGAGCAACGAAAATTTATCGCACAACTCTGCCGATTATGGCGATGGCCGATCGATAACCGATAACCGTTAGCTGCAAGCGAAGCACTGAGAGCGGAGCAAAACGGGGGAGCCTAAAACGGACGGATTGGTACCGTTAGGTGTAACGGTTAACCGTTCGATGCCTGTTCTTGTTGTTGTTTCTTTTTCTGAGTGTTTTTCTGTGTTTTTTGTTTCTCATTTCGTTTTGTTATCGTTATCGTTATCGCTATTGTTATCGTTATCGTTATCGTTATGCATAAGTAATGGCCTGAGGTGCTCCTCCTAATCGAGATCAGTTTTTTTTCTATGGGTTCTTTCGACCCCGTATCTGTGTGTGTGTTTGTGTGTTCTTGTGAGTGACTTCTTTTCCGTTTTTTTTTTTTTTTTTGATTACGCCATTATCATGCAGTTACATATATATGCAATATATATATATATCTATATGTCTATATATATATATTATATAGAAAGTGACCATCACACACGCACACATGAACACCCGTAAACCCTCAGGCATTCGTGTGCAAGTGTGTGCTTTTGTGTGTGTTCCTGTGCCGGTGTGCTTGTCGTGTTTGTGTCTGTGTCTGTGTCTGTGTGTGTGGCTATATGTCCAAATATATATATTTTCATTTAATAATATATAGTGGTCCTATAGCCCTGGGTGTTTATCGACTTTGCTTAGCGGGTTCAACTGCAGCTCCGTCTAAGGCCGCGTGCTTAGAGCTTCTTGTACCAGTACAGATAGTGCTCGCCATCCTCGACCATTAGTTCGTCCACACCTGGAAGGAGGTAGATATTTTAATAGGGATCTTAAAGTATCTACGTATCTTCAAAAATTAACAAAACTTGGCAGCACTTGACAAAGCTGGACGATACTTGGTAACACTTTTTAAAGAAAGAACAGACAGTTTGAAAACAACTTTGTGAAATAATATTACTCCTGATAATGATGGAAGAAAGGTTGGTATTCTAAATAGGTTTCATAAGATAGGACTTGTAGGATCTATATAATATAAAAACATGTAATTTTATGCTATTGAAATTTTTGAAAACTAAAAAAACTTGGGAGCACTAAACAAAAAAAACTAAGCAAAATTGGGCAACACTTTTTAAATGAAGAAAAAATCTTACGTTGTAAAATATTCAAATAATCATTGCTAATTTAAAAAAAAAAAATTACTCCCTAGCTATTAAATAATTAATGAATTAATTAAGAAACCTCTAAAAACTTACCAACAGGCGCAATAAGCTGATTCCCAGGCGTATTGTTGGGATCGGGCAGCTCTGGAAGCCGATAGAGTAGCCAGTAATGATACCTGAATTTAAATAGTTATATTTACTCAAGGATACTAAAGGACATTAGTAGGACAATACAAACCCTCGCGGCTCCTCCTTCTTGCCGTATAGGGTGTGCACGTAGTGTCCGTTCGGCCATTCACGAGCCTCGAAAATGAATCTGTACGGGAATGGAAAGGATGTATGAATAACAAAATATCTCATTATCCTTGGATGGGAGCTCACCTGGGATCCATTTCGGCCGCCTGGGTCATGGCCTTGAAGAAGCTGGTGTTCTTGGGCGAGACCAGCGAGAGGGAGAAGGCCTCGGTGACGTTGGAGCCCACCCACAAGGTGTACGTGTAGGAGATGTTCTTGCCATCCGACTCCTCGGCGGAGAAGGTCAGGCCGAAGGGCAAGGCCAGCTTTGGTTCGCCATTCTCTGGGGAAGGATAGAGATTATAGATGGGTGAGGACACTCAAGGATTAGAAGCTCACCCGTCGGATCGCTGCTTTCGCGTATCACATGGTCGCACTGCAGGGCACGTACGGCGCCCAATCCCTTCCAGCCGAGGGCCAGGATAATGTCCGCCGTGAGGCCCACCCCGATGTCCGGCTCCTGGCCATCCTGGAGGGGCTCCTCGCTCCAGCCCCCGTCCGCCCGCTGGCGACTCAGGATGTAACGGGAGGCGGCCGTCCGGTTCCAGTGGCCGGCTGGATCGTACTCCAGATCCTGCAGAGCCTGCATGGCCAGGGCGGTGCTGCGCAGGGATCCGAAGCTGCCGCGCTGATCCTGCAGACTGGCCAGTCCCCGGGCCGGCCGGCGAACAAAGTGCTGCAGGTGCCGATGGCGGTGATCGGTGACGATGCACCTCAGGGCCAGGATCACCATGGCAATGGCGTCCACACTCTGGTCCGTCACTCCGCTGGCAATGTCCAGCAGCCGCCGGATCTGGCGCTTTCGGACGTGGGCCGCCGAGCTGCAGGCGGATAGCGTGGTGAGGGCGAACTCCAGGTCCTGGGCCGGCTCGTGATGCTGCAGAGTGGCCACCAGGTCGTGGCCGTGAAAGTGCTTCGGATCCTTGCACAGCGAGCCCAATGCCAGGACATACCGCGCCAGCTTATCCAGGTCCAGGGGCTTCGGCAGCGTGTGATGGCGATCCAGCATGGCCAGTATCTCGATCTCCATCTCCTTCACGGACAGCGTGTCCTCCAGCTCCTGGATGATCTGCACATGCCCGTCGACACTGTCGTTGGGGTCTCTGCCGCCGGACAGCTCCTTGGCCAGGATCACCACGTGAGTGTCGTTGCCCCAGCCGTAGTCCGAGGCGCGTTTCTCCTTCAGCCAGTCCAGAGCCCGGAGTATCGCCTCCTGCTCCCCCTTGGTGGGCGGGGCAGGTCCTATGATCTGCGGCTCGTGGGTCCCATTGGGCGCTGTTGCCGTGGCCAGGATACCCTGGACTCCGCCGGCCGACTCCTCCGCCCCAGCCGATGTGGCTGTTGTTGATGGGCTGCTGCTGTTGCTGCTGCTGCTGCTGCTGGTGCTGCTGCTGCTGCTGGTTGGTTGTTGCAAGTTGCTGTTGTAGCTCATGTTGTAGCTGCTGCTCAGGTTGTAGTTGCTGATGCTGATGCTGCTGCTGTTGTTGTTGTTGTTGTTGTTCGCGTTGGTGTTGCTGCTGCTTGCCACCTCGTCGCTGGCTTCGTTGTTGCTGCTCAGAGTAAGGTTCTCCAGGTCGGAGGCCGTCGGCGCCGAGGCAGCTGTGCTGAAGCTAACGGGGAACGGAGCCGCCGCCACCGACGTCGCCGATCCGTTGACCGCCGATGCTGGCAGCGCCGCCAACGTCACATTCTCCGACGCCGTGTAGCTGGAGTTCGCCGTGGCGCCTCCGTTCCTCACGAGGCAGAGGAGCACGGGCAGCAGCAGCGACAACATCTTGGCCAGGATTCTAAAAGGGATACAATAGGGATTATTACGAAATTTATTTTAAATTTAAAAACAAATTGAATAAAAGGGAGGGACTCTTTTTCTAAAGAAGCTCCTAAAGAGGCTAAGTTTCGCTTTGAGTAATTTTAAATTTAAACCTTTTATTAATTTAAAAAATATCATTTAAGCAAAGAGATATATACAATTTGTTTTTAAGGAAAATTATATAAATATTTAAAAGAATTCTCGGATAAGTAAGGAACTTTCTATAAAAAGCAAGGAACATATGTTTCATGAACTTGATGCTTGAAATTGCCACATTTTATGCCATAATTTTTAAACAAATTTAACTAAAACAAATACTAAAACAATTTAAAAGAATAAGGTAAAGCTCTAGTAATAAATCAAGTAATTATCTACAAAATAATTAAAACAAAAGTAAACAAAAAAAACCCCTAACCTTCAAACAAAAATCCAATTAATCGAGTAAATAGCTTTCATAATTAAATTCCGAGATGAGATCGGCTTTAATTTAATTGAATTGCTTTGTCGCAGGATAATAAAGGACGAAAAAGACAGGTCGGGGCGGGAGGGCGAGAGGGGAGGCAGGCGGACAAGAGAAAATTGAAAGGAGACAGGAGACAAGACGACAGAGGCGTTGCCTTGAACTGAATTTTGCAGCTCACGTCATGCAACTTATCGAGAATCGCCTGTGCGGCGATCGATAAGCTTGCCCCCTGGCCCCTGACCCTTGCCTCCGACATCCTCCCCCCCCCCTCTCTGTTACATGCCCCATGCCACCTGCTACCTGCCAGATGCCACCTCCCAGGACCTGGCACTTAGTCATCAAATCAAATAAATGCAACAGCAACAACACGGCCCGTAGACAAAGTCCTTTTGCCATATTTTTTGTTCGTTTGTGTTGGTGAAGGGTGGCATAAGGATACCAGAAGGGTAGCTCAAGTACTGCAAGGATAGAAGGGGAGGGCTGGGGCTGCAAAGAAGGGACGGGCAGGTGGGGCGGCAGGACGAAGACGGCAGCGAAAACGACGTTCAATTGCCTTTGACAATACAGAGTTCATTGCGGGCCACAAAATCACACACAAAAAAAAACACAGACTTACATAATAATAATACAATAACAACACAACTCACAGGACGAAAAGGATATCCCACTACGACTCGGAGACGTAAGCTATATAATCCGAATATAGCTATCCGACTTTTATTTTTTTTGCTTCACTCTTCCCAGTCGCTCTTTGTTCGATTTTGGCGACTCTATATATGCGTATATGTCCTGCCGAGGTGTTTTGTGATATTTCCGTTTCCGGGGGCTGAAAGGGGGGCGGGGACGAGGGGAATTATCCTTTGTCTTCCAAAAAAAAAATAACAAAATGTTTTTGGGCACAAACAAAGGGAATTGAAGTTTTCCGGACTTTTCGTTATTTTTTTTCGCTTAATCAAATTTGCGGACGGGGCGGGGACACTGTTTTTATTTCAATTATTTCTTTGTTCCGTCTATTTTTTGTGTCCTTTTTGGCTCGCGTCCTGCGTTTCTGCGATTTCCGTTGGGGCGAACCTTTTAGCTTTTTTTGGCTCGCGCGGCACTTACCAACCTTGTTTTCCGGCGTTTCGCAATACACATTGCGGCCAAGCGTTTTCCAGCACTTGTTTTCGGCAGGTTCTTCAATTTTTATGAATTTTACTTTTAAAATGTGTATTAATTAGAAAATTATCCAATAAACACCTTTTCAAGTTTCAGTTTTTGGTTTTTTTTTAGAACATTTTACAGCACTTTATTTGTCCTTTTCCCTGGTAGCATTTTAGGCTTATTTATGGCTTGAAACATTGTTGTTGGTTTCATTCCAGGATGCGTTCTCAGCCAGGACATCCCATGGTACTTCTACCTATCGCTTGAGGGCGCTATTTGGGCTTTCTTTCCAAAGACAGGGTCGTTTGGCACTTTCTCTTTTGAATTTGTGCGCCATTTTGTGTTTTTCTTCCTTTTTTTAATATTAAATAATTAGTTACATTATTAATTTTATTTTAAAATTTTTATTTTTTAAGATTAAGGTTAATATTTTTTGTTTATTGAAAATATTTACGTTATCATTTTAAAAATAATAAAGACTGTAGCTGACTGTGAGTACTATATTTAATTATGGCTTGTTATAATATATATATTTTAATTTACAAAAATTAATAAAATGCTAAATATTTACTTTAATTTGTGGCTCATATGTTAAACCTTTTGATGAAATTAAAAAAATCAAAATAAATATATTTTATTAACTGAAAATTGGCAAGTTTTTTGGCGTTTCTGTTGCTGTTTCTATCTCTCTCTCCTGTCCTTGGCCCTGTCTCTTTCCCAGTGGCCGAAATGAGGGTGATATATATATATATATTATTTGTGTGTGTGGGTTGTCCGATCCCCAGTCAGTCAGTCAGTCAGTCAGTCAATGAGCTAGCTGGATATGTAATTCGATATAGTTCTGGGTTGGCCGCAAAAGCCGACAATCAAAATGCCGCCGAGACCGTCCGACCGCCAAATGGACGCCGCTCTGGCCCTGCATCCCCCTTAAACCCCCCTCCACTCCACTCCACTCCACTCTTCCCGCAGTACCATATCCATATCCATATCCATATCCATGTCCTGATTCCAGACTTGCCGATGATGATTGCCTGTCATTTTGGACCGTTTGCGAGCAATTAAAAGAACAAGCATCTCCAGCCAGCCATCCGTATCGGTTACCGTCGACAAAATGGAATGAAATCTATATGGGGAATCCGGGGACCGGCGAGGCATGAACAAAGGAAGGAAGTTGGAAGTTGGGAAGTTGCCAGCCGCTGCCCGCGAGTCCTGTGATCCCATTGTGCAGTTATGACAGCCGTCCCCCTTTTAGCCGGCAGGATCTGTTCCAAAATAGAACACACCCAAGGGAAAATGTTCGAAGGGATTATGGCCCTGAATAGGCCAATCGGATATTAGCAGGATGGATGCTAATTTATTTCCAGAAAGTGCTCGAAAATGTGAGAGGGTTTCTACAATTCAGGGGGTTGGGATATATTTTCTTAAATTTTTGGGCTTAATTTTTTAATCCTAACTCCGGCATGACTTTAAAGTTACTAGTAACTTGTAAACTTGTGCACTTGTATTTTTAACACATATTTATGGAGATAATTTATTAATAGAAAATAATAGAAAAAGTGATTGGATTTATTTTTGGATACAGGAATTCATATTATTCGTGACGAAAGCACAATGGAAAACAAGAAAATTACTTCTCTGAGATGCATTTTAAATTGTAATAAGTCATTTCAGTTAATGATTTAAATAAATTTAATTAATTATTTAATAAACAAACTTAATATTAAATATAATACCTTTTAGTAATATTTCCCCTTGGCTGTATACATTTTTTTTTTTGGCAAAGTCGTCGGCCACTTCAAAAAGTGGGGATCCAAGCTTTTGTCCAACTTCTTGGACGAACGCCGCCGGGTTGGTCCTTGCTACTTACTCCTTGCCTCTTAGTCCTGGTTTTTGTTTATTGTTTATTTTGTATGCGGGATCCTCGACAGCTGGCTGCACGCACAATTAGAGGCGATTGATCCTGCAGGATTTGCGGGTAATCCTGGGACAACTCTTTCGTATCTTGTATCTGTAAGTGCGTCTATCTAAGAGCGGCAATCGCAGCTACTTAGCTTCTCGGCTTACACTTAAATGGTGGCCTAAACATCGTTTCGGCAAGGATATCAGCTCTCGGCATCGCCATCGCCATCGGCAATCGGGATCCCCTTTCCAACCGAAGTGAAGCCAATTGTCTGTTTCCGCCGACGCGCACAGATGAGAAATGAGAAGAAAAGGAAGCACCTTCAGCTCATTATCGGAAATCTTGAAATCATCGAAGGATAATTCTTTGAAGGAAAGCGAGGGAGTGCGAGCCCAGGGAGATCCTGCGCAATATTTGGCAACCCAATTACTTTGTTTGCTTAGCCGACAAACTGTTTATTCAAGGATCCAAGGCGCAGATCGAAATCGAGGACTCGAGGTCCTTGCATCCTGCAGAACAATAGAGCCATACAGCCTTGAGCTATTATCCTGCCGCTGGCCGGATCGCTAACGAAATTCACGTTTCACGTTTTTGCGCAATCGAAACAATTGTTTTCGAGGGAGATTGAAAGCACCGACGAGTCCTGCGAGTCCTGCCCCGATTCCAATTCAACCAAATAGACAGATGATAGCTGATAAAAAAAAAAATGTATATACATTCGTGCATAAGGGAGCCGACACCGAAACCGAAATGGTAACAACAGCAACAAAAAAAAAAGCGGAGTAAATAAACAATAATATAAAGGGAGAAAGTAAATCCTTCGAGGGCACTGAACTGCAACCAAAAATATCCACCAATTATCCTGGATTCAACAAATTGGGTTACTCTCCCCGGACTAGGCTTCAAGCGCGGAAAATGAAATATTTATGGATTCATAAAGAGGCTGTGTGCTTAGGATATAGAATCTGTGGAGAATGGGCAGAGATATAGCTATGAAAAAATTTTAAAAAATATATATTCAAGGCAGGATTTTGAAGCGGAATGTCGGGATATAGATCTACCAATCTTTTAAGGTATTCGCCTCAAGAACATATTCACTTTCATTTTTAAATAACAATTTAAAAATACAATTACTAAGAGCTGTGCTTCACAACAAAAGTGTCCTTCTTATTAACTTCCCCTCATATATGTTCCCTGCATCATTTCCTTTCAACTAAATCGGATTCTTTCAGAAAATTATAACTTTTAATCGAAACCTTCAATTAAGGCAGCCACGAAAGGTATCTGATCCGGAATATCTTTCGCGTAATTCCAACGAAGTGTGTGTTAATTAACTTGTATTTGCGATTTCCCTGGAGGTTAATGGTAAGTTTCCCCCGTAGGGAGAATTTTCCGTAGTCATAGTAGTAGTCCCCCACCCTCCCAGTGTGTTTTCCGTGCATGTCTAAGAAAAAATCTCATTAAACGAAATCCGATGATTCCAGGCGTAACATTGCACTGACCCAGCAATATAGATTTTCCACGGACACAGTTCAAAGGGAAAGGCAGGTTTTCCTTCTTTATTTTATTTTTTATTTTTTTTTCCTTGGTTTTCGGTGGGGAAGAGGATTGCCAGGATATGCCAGGATATGCCAGGAGATGCTAGGATATTCCGGCTAGGGGCGGGAGGACATGGACGCGGCTATGGCCAGCGGAATGGACAAGGAGCGGACAAGGGCACGGACGTAGCAGGGTTGTCATAGCAACGCAGGATAACGCGTCACTTTACGTGTCGAATTCGGGTGTTGGCAGCCATATTTGCTCTTATAGCGCTTTACTTTTCCTCGCTTTTTGCCAGCAAACCCTCCCCTATATAGCAACCCTCCTTTACCGTTATATACCCCATATATACGTATATATATGTATATATATATATATATATGTGTGCTTGTGTACAATATATAGCGTACATGTCTGGGGTGGCTGCGGGGCGTCCCTTTGTCACGCTTCTCCCAAACCTTTTCTGCCATCATCATCCTGGCCTCGTCCTTATCCTGGCCTGCCCCTCGTCCTTTGGTCCTTGGCCTGCCGCTTTTGGCCATGGCCGTGGATCTGCAGCTGAATTTTTCAGTTTTGGCCCAAAACTGAAGCCGAAACTTTTCTGTCCGAAGCACACAAAACAAATCCTTCAAGTTTATCTTAAAAATGATTAATTAATAATTCCTTCATCTTTATAATTGTCGAAATATATCCTAAAAGTGTTTAAAATATTCTGAACAATTTAATTTGAACTCTTCTTACTCTTTAAATTTAAAACATAATTTACATTTAGCATTAATTTCATAGTTTTTAAGTTAAAAGATTTTATTTCTGTGTAGTCGCCAGCAAGGCCTTGTTTTATTTTCGCCTTAGTGTCATCTGTTGTGCTGTCCTGTCGCGTCCTGCCGCGTCCGTGTCCTGTCCTGTCCTGTCCTATCGTATCCTGTCGCATCGTGTCGCCTACCGCCTCCTGTTCTCGTCCTCCGCCGGGATCCTTCAGGTGTTGTTGTGCTCACCTGTCTGCCGCTCCTCTGCTCTTGGGTAACTTTTCGCCCCCAACTCCCCAAAAATCCCAAAAAGCCCTCCTACAACTGTTTTATTTACTTTTATACTCTTTCCGGGAAGATATTTTGGTTTTTATTTATAATATTTTTATATTATTTTTATGGTTTTAAAATCATATAATTAGATATGTCCGTTAGTTGTCTTTTTACTTCAACTATTTATTAGTTTTAAAAATCTACCAACAGGAATAACTCATTAAAAAATCAAAGAGGTGGATCCAGAAAGTATTTAATACTTTAATAATTTAATTTATAATTTATTATTTATTTCATAATAAAGGACATATAAACAAACTTTTGAAATAAAAGTTTTTGGATCATAAATCAATCAATATAAATAAAAAGTATTACAATCTATATTTTAAATGTTTCTAACAAAAAACTCCAAACATATAGCTGAGGTATATTTATTTTTTAGTATTTAATATTTTCAAAAAGAGTATTTAAACTTCATCCTTACCCAAAGTTTTTCCATTTATATTTTTTTTCGTTTTATTTTGGGGGGAGGCTTAGGAGAAGTATATAGAAGTCGGATGGAATGACTTATATACAACGGCTGTTGGGCTTCTGATGTGGCCTGGTCCTGCTCTGGGTCCTTGTCGTTGCTGTTTCAGTTGTCCTGCCTGGTCCTGCGACATTTTATCCACACCAATCCAGGAATTTTTGTTGGGATCTCTATCTATTTTTGTTTACTCTTGCTTGCTCCATTTTCTGTTTGTTTGTTGGTTTTTTTTTTTTTTTTGGTTTTTTGTCGGTTGGCGAAATCATTTCGTAATTTCGCAGAACTTTCCAGGCGTGACTTTAAAAGGTCCTTTAATTTCGAATATCCTTATCCAATTTATTCAGAAATTAAAAGTGTCGCGATAATGTCGTTAGATGTTTTTCAAAAGCTGGCTTTGAAGCGCCAATTTCAACACAATTTCGACCGCAAGGACAGAGTCCTTGCTCAGGCATCATGGCATCAGGCATCCAAGTCCTTCACTCCTTCCCCGCCGGCCAACCACAAGGATGGTAATCATCAGTGCATTTGACTTTTCTGCTTCGCTGATGTGGGTTTAATAAAGTGCAAGCCAGATGATAAGGTGCAGCAAGTAGAAATCTTTTGTTTTGGCCTGCCACTCGAGGAAATGAGCACGTCGAGGTCGCCCCGTCAATTGCCGAGGGGGACGGGGTGCGCCGGGATAAGCCGAGAGGAGGGGCGGCGGTCTGAGAGGGTCTAAGACCCACCCACAAGGACCCGGGAACAACATCAATGGCACTCATCTCTTCTATTTTTTTTTCTATGTTGCAGTACCTCTGGAATTAGTTCAGAAAAAGGCATATTTAGGATTTATGAAGTTTTTAAAATTAAAAAATATATTTATTGTTAAGGATATTTTCCAGTCTTATAACTAGTAATCCTTATGGAAGTTAAGGGAATATGTTTTCTTTCTTTTCCCTTTTTTTTTCATGATAGACCATGAATTTAAGGACTAAATAGGTGTTTAGTCCAAAAAGGATATTCCTCTGAAGATATTTATTTTATAAAAATTCCACAAAAATCCTCAACAAAAAATTGAAAAAACACGGTATAGAAAATGTCAACTCAATATCCTTTTACACAGTCCTGTCTCTGGCAACCGCAATTCGTCATATTGGCACATGTCCTTTGAATGGATAACCACTTCCTCCGCCCGTCCGCCCCCCTCCTTCCCGCCTCCGTCGGCCCCCCTCATGTGGCTGTAATTATGTGGCTCGAAAGCTAGAGGAGCTAAAGGATTTGTGCAAAAAAAAAATGAAAGAAAAAAATAGAAATTGAAAGAAATGGGGAAAAAAATCAGTCTGTTGACAGGCCACGCCCCTTTTGCCTAGGCACCTTTACCACCACGCCCACATGTGACATCCTCGTACATCAACTTGACAGTTATTAAGCTAACGACGTTGAAAAGCTTTTTGTCATAAGCATCCAAAGGACGAAACACAAGACAGCCAGGCGAAAAAGGATGCGAAAGGATGTGAGCATCACACATGGCTTATCAAGTTTGGTCCTAAGGATATCGGGATAAGAATTCATATATGATTTATTATAAAACTTTTAAGTTCTTCAAATCCTAATTACTTTTAAGGACTAAATGGTTTGTAGAAAATAATAAATGGTTTATTTTTTGTAAAAAAATATTAAATTGGAATTTAAATTATTATAATATTATGTATTTTTTGATAAAATCATCCATCAAAGACTTATAATTTAAGTAAGAAAATAAAAAAGAAGTTATTTAAAGACAAAGTATTTAAGCATTTAACTTTAACGTTTTTAAAAATAAAAAAAACATTATCAACTTCAAACCACTTTCTAATGATTTATGAATTTATCTAACAACTGCTTACTGATGAAAATATTATTTTTTATGCCTTTAAAATTTATGACTGAACTATAAATATATTTAAGATATTTTTCCTTAGAACTTTCGAAGAGCCTGGTAATTGGTTTCCTTTTTTTCACATCTTGCTCGTTTTTAATTACGCATATTGCGCTTGGGATGCTAACAAAAAAAATGCCTTGACATCCTCCCCTTGGCCACGCCCACCTCTGACAGTTTCCTGACATTTTCCAGGATGAGAAAAAAGGACGAGAAAAAAAGAGAGAGCGGAGGGGGGAGGGGGAGGGGCCAACGCCGCCAACGGCACTCGAGTCGTGAAAATCCAAACGGAAATATGCGCAAATTAAGCCGTTTGTTATTTACGGAAATTATAAAACGCGTCAAGTGCGCCAAAGCCAAGTCCCCCACCTGCCGGCCCTCAGACATTTCCTGCAGGTATAGCCCTGGATATAGCCCCGTCCACAAAAATCCCTCCCATCCCCCCTTTGATCCAGTTGTAGTGCCCCCCTCTTTTTGATTTTACCCCAAAAATATACTGCGGCTCATTACAAATCTGAGGCAAGCAACCCTTCGGAGCGGCTAAAAAGGCAAATGGCGGTCCCAACGACAACAGCAACAGCAACAACAACATCAGCCCCCCAAGGCCCCCCTCTCGACAGCCCCACTCGAAAGGACCCCCTTTTTTACCCGCCCTATTAAGGTTGGCCCCATCAATGGAAGAAAATGTCATGAATGCTATTTGTTGACAGAACCAAGAGGCGGCGTAAAAAGGGGGGGTTTTCACCCCAAAGGGGGGGTTGGAGTGAGGGAGGTGCTAGGGTGGTGCACAGAGGGGGCGGGGGGGGCTTAGGCCACTTGAATGCATGTGAATGACTGGCAGATTCGAGGGAAAAACAGGCCGAGAATAAACCCTCAGCCTTTAGACTCTTGGCTAAGATGGCTGCCGTTTCCAAGGGGTGCGGGGGGGGAGGGAGGCAGGCAGGCAGGGTGTTGCCACTCGGCGGGGGATGGGGTAGTTAGGGTAACGGTACTTGAACGGCATTGCAGCGCCATGCAATTTTTGCAAGCTTCAATACCTAGACGAGAGGGCATCACCGTCACAGCAGTCCTTTCGCCATTCCAGCCTAGAGACAGTGTCCTGAAGCAGGGATTTCAAAGGTTACGTAATGGCATATAGGATATGTAAGAGGATATATTACAGGATATATATAAAAGATATAGTAGACTGATTCACAGAAGTACTTAAAGTGAGTAGAGTGGAAGAAGCATCATAAGTGCCAGAAATAATTAGAGAATTATTTATTTTAAAATCTCTTATAGATCCTTGAATCTTTATTATTCTTTTTACATTTTTTTATGGGAGTGGCCTTAAAGAGTAATATATATAATATTCAAACTTTAAGATATTTAAAGAGCAGTAGAACCTACAGAAGAGTTGGAGAAACAATATAAGTACCGGGTATCTTATGGCATCTTCTCTTTAATCCTTTTTTAATTTTTCTTCAAAGGACTATTATAATTTCTTAACATTTCCTTAAGATAAAAACCAAGTACCAGATACGAATATTAGCATTTCTAGTATAAATTTAAAATTATTTTATTTTTAAAATTGTATCTTTTCCTGGCACTTTCAGGACAATGTTGTTGGCTTGGATCCTTGACTGTTTGCTTCCTATGGCCACCCCTTGCCGCTGGGTCCTGCCCCTCGGCAGTCCCTTCTTGACTTGTGTTTGACTTGCATTTAGCGCAGACGACGAGTTGGATGACGACGAGTCCGCCACACCACTCCACTCCACTCCACTCCACACCACACCCATGCCCAAGTCCCTGGGCCACCGACCAATTCCAATTGGGAAAGCAGCAGCCGGGACCAGGGAGCATTTCATCATCATATTTGCAGATTGGCTGCCGCTGTTCCAGGACACAAAAAAAGGGGATGGCATTTCTAGGACAAGAGGCGACTGTGGGATAGGGAGAGGGAGAGGAGCCAGCACCAGCACCAGCACCAGCAGGATGAAGCTGGCCAGGATGTTGTATCTTTGGCAGTGCATGCAAATGCCATGTTGATTTGATTTTGCCAATAAAGTAAGCTGTCACAGTCAGCACTTTTGCCTGGCAAGGACCCTGGCATGGCATTGGCTTTTGTTGTCCTTGCCCAGGATGGGAATGGTGGAGGTGGAGGTGGAGGGAGAAGGGACCAGACCAGGACTAGGAGCTACCAGGAAATACAGCTTATTGTTGACTTTAGGCCGATTCTTTATCCACCTACCATCTGCGGCTGATTATGGCGCAATTTTCTAAGTGCTGCGGCGCAAAAATCTCCAAACGGGGCGTCGAGTGGTTGGGTGGTTAGGTGGTTGGGTGGTTGGGTGGTTGGGTGGATGGGTGGTTGAGTGGCTCCGTTCAATAACCAACAGTCAGCCAACTGGACAAGCACTGCAAGAAATCAACTATTAGCTTATTAGCTTGCCAAATGGGAGGTTTTGTTTTTACAGTTTTTTCTTCTTCAATATTTATTAAATAAAAATCACTAATAAATTAATCACTATTCAAGAAATTAAATTAAATATGTTTTGATGTCCCAGTGATGTCCTTCTTGAAATGCAATTGCTGTTATTTGAGGATCACTAATTGGGCGCCCCGTCTAAAGTTGCAAGTATAGCTTGTCCCTGCCTCGAATTGTGTCCTTTGCTTGGTCCTTGCTGCACCTGGTCCGCCGCTATGCCATGTCCTTTGGGCAGGACAATGGGCAGCTCATTAGGAACTGCACACTGGAGACATTCGAGATGTCGTTCAGGATAATGGGATGTCCTGGCCAGCAAGAAAGTATACGTTTCGAGAGGCAATTATTTGGGTATTTGTTTCTCGATGTCCCGGATTTTTAGGAAATATTAATATTATTCCAATTACAGACTACAAACTGTCCAGCAACTATTTCAAAAACTTGTACAGCGTTCGTCACCAGTGTTTTATTCATACTGCTTCTGATCAGTACTAATTAGTATTAATACTGAGGTACTGGATTGCCTTTAAGATTCAATAATGCGAGTCTTCAAAGGCCAAAATCACATTTGAATTATGAGGAATGTTTTAATAAATCGCATCAGCCAGCGCCTAGTTGGCACCCAGAGGCCACCCACAGACATCCTGTTGGAAGGATATGTGTCTGTGCGTATATATGCTTATCGACATAAATATTTACAGAAGCCGGAGTGGCCAGCGAGCCAGGAAGTGGCATCAAATATTGATGGCGCCTCTTTTAAAATTTGTCTTAAGCACCGGAAATACAAATGCTCCGCCATCACGACCTCGTCCTGGCCCCGCCCCCGCCCCCGCCCCGCCAGGGTTCGCCAGGAATACGGATCCGGGTCTGGGTCTGGGTCCGGGTGCCTGTCCGGCGCAACACATACAATATGCATGAGACAAGAGATCCGGACAGCAGGTACAGTCGCCTCTCGACCTGTTAGTTCCGTGTCAGTCAGACTCCTAACCAGCCCTCCCCCTGCCTCCCGGCTGGCGCCCCTCCACCTGTCCGACTGTCACTTGCATGTCTCAGTCCGCCTTCGCCATCCGCTATCCGAACATCCGGAATCTGAAATCCGGATTCCGCCTCCGTCTCTGCCCGGGCGCCCGGCCGCCCTGACTCCCGAATTTTTGGCTGTCAAGCTCAAAGTATATCCCAATTTTCGAGCCCAAATCAGCGGCACTGTGTGAATGTAAATGAAACGTCTCATTTCCGTTATGGCCACCCAATTCATCACCACACCCCACCCCCACCACCCACTCAGCCAGCCACCCACTTAGCCGCCCAACCACCCAGCTGGGCAACCACCCTCCTTTTTCTGTTTTGCAAACAACCACCGGCAACATCACCAAGTGGCCGGAACAAGGGGCTTCCTTAAAAATACCCATTAAATATAATAAAAAATGATACATTTAAAATTTTACTATGGTTAGTATGAAAAATTAAATAATAAAACTATAAAATATATTTTGAAATACTTGGAATTAAAATCATAAAGCTAAACTCTATTTTCTTTGACAATTAGTCCTTTAAGTTTTAATATTACTTCCACTTTTTATTGTAACTATTTCAAAATATGTGAGTAAAAATGATTAAAAAAAAAAACAGAATACATAAAAAATTGATTAACTTAAGATGTAAATAATATTTTAAGACTGTTTTTTAAGAGTTTTAAATAATAAATTAAAATATTAAAGATATTTCGAGTCCAAAAAGGAAAAAAGATTCAGGACAAGAGCTAGGTCTCCAAATAAACTTCTTCTTTAGAATCCTTTTAAAAATATAACCGCTGAAAGAAATGTTTTAAAATTTTTAACAAGATAAATTTACATTTTCTTAATATATACGATTCTTTGTATAATCCTTTTTTATTTCTCAAAGACTTTGAAAACATAAATGACAGAATTAGTTAAAATTTCACAGGCTATCTTCTGAAGAATCGAGAAAATGTTAAAAAAAAATATAATTTAAAGAAAATAAATCTCAAAAATAGTTTAATATAAAAATAATTTCTTCTAGTTAATAAATAAAAACGCAACTTTTTTTGAAAAAGGACTCTCGGCATACCCTTTATCCTTTCGTTTGGGCGGCGTTGGGTGTAAGAGGCAAGAACGAAAAAAAAAAAATGCCTTTAGCAGCCCTTGGCCCTGTTTCTGTTCCTGTTCCTGTTATCCCACGCCCACACACGCCCCCCCCCCCCCCCCTCTACAGTGCTGGGACAAGGACCCGTGTATCCTTGTTGTCCTGGCATATCCTTGTGTTCGTGTCCGTGTCAACCATTCGTCAGGCGCGGAGGAGTCCTTCAGTGGTTGTTGTTCCAACATCTTATTGTTCACATCCCATATATATGTATATAGTATGTATGTATGTATGTATAATGTATATATTATACTGTGTGTGTGTATTTTATATATATGTATGTGTGTGTATTTGTCTGTATGTATGGCATGTGCGGGCAAAAGTTCTTCATCAGCTTCATCATCGTCACCGCCTCCGGATGTGAGTTATTAAATTGAAGAATTTGCGCCCCGCATTTTCATCCTGTGGCCCCCTCCCTGCTGCGCCCCCAGGAACACCCCACCCTTATAAATATGTCTGTGTGTGTGTGTGTGTGCTTGCCTCAATCTGCGTGAATTTTTGCTCTCTAATTAGAACGCCTCTCCACCAAATACTCGAACAGACACACCTCCTCCTTCTACTGCTTTTATTTATGTACTCTACATATATAAAAGGCGATGTCATGGCAAAGAGGGTGCCATGGTTGTCCAGGATAATGGTATTTTATTGTGGTCCCCAGGACCTCTTTGGTCCTTTTTTTTCCTCTCATCTCCGGGGCCAAGCCACAGGCACTGGCACAGTCGCCGGCAAAGGAAATGCGAAACGATTTCCTAAGCGGCGAAATTAATTCACAGACTAAAAGGCCATTTAATTCGAGAGGCACTGCCTTCGGCCATCAAATACTTCTTATATCCTTCCTGTCCCAGGGGATAGAAGGACAATAGCCACGAATCGAATAGATCCATCCATCCATCCTGACAATGCCATTTTAGCTTTTTATTTGGTCTTTTTAATAAATGTTCCTACAAGAAGGAATTCCTTTTTCATTATTACTATAATTTTTTTTAATAATTATTTAAAATCCAGCATTTTGAAGGGGATGCCCCACAAAAGTACAAAAAATTTCGAAAAAATATTTTCTATCAGGATGATTGGAAATCGATCCACAAATCGTTTAAGGTATTCCGCTCAAGAATCGGGTAAGAATTGGCAGAGATATAGCTATGGACATGGGCCATATACGGAAATCCAGCATTTTGAAGGGGATGCCCCATAAAAATACGAAAAATTTCGAAAAAATATTTTGTGTCAGGATTTTGATGCAGAATTGCTGGAAATCGATCCACTAATCGTTTGAAGTATTCCGTTTTGGAATCGGATGAGAATTGGCCGAGATATAGCTATGGAAGTGGGCCAAGTGCGGAAATCCAGCATTTTGAAGGGGATGCCCCACAAAAAGTTGAAAAATTTCGAAAAAATATTTTGTTTCAGGATTTTGATGCAGAATGACTGGAAATCGATCGACAAATCGTTTAAGGTATTCCGCTTAAGGATCGGATGGGAATTGGCTGAGATATAGCTATCGACCTGGGCCAAGTACGGAAATCCAGCATTTTGAAGGGGATGCCCCACAAAAATACAAAAAATTTCGAAAAAATATTTTCTGTCAGGATTTTGATGCAGAATGACTGGAAATCGATCCACAAATCGTTTAAGGTATTCCGCTCAAGGATCGGATGAGAATTGGCTGAGATATAGCTATGGACTTGGGCCATATACGGAAATCCAGCATTTTGAAGGGGATGCCCCATAAAAATACGAAAAATTTTGAAAAAATATTTTGTGTCAGGATTTTGATGCAGAATTGCTGGAAATCGATCCACAAATCGTTTAAGGTATTCCGCTCAAGGATCGGACAAGAATTGGCAGAGATATAGCTATCGACATGGGCCAAGTACGAAAATCCAGCATTTTGAAGGGGAGGCCCCACAAAAATGCGAAATATTTCGAAAAAATATTTTCTGTCAGGATTTTGATGCAGAATGACTGGAAATCGATCCACAAATCGTTCAAGGTATTTCGCTCAAGGATCGGATGAGAATCGGCCGAGATATAGCTAAAAGTATTGGTCTGGGAGGAAAATCCAGAAAAATTCATCCGAAACGGCTCGTTGCGAAATAAATTCCATAAAGTCGCCGGATCAAGGCCCCAAATGGGTCATAATGTCCCCTTGTTACATCACTTGGGTCTCTCCCGTCTCTCCCGCTGCCCACCCCCACCCTCCACCCCTCTTGGCTTTTGTTGTTGCTGGATGGAGTGCTTTCACTCCGTTTCAAAATGGCGGCATTACAACAAAACAATCTTTTCAGCAAACACCAAACAAAGGCGGCGATATGCAGGGACCTCCCCCCTCCCCAACAACTCCCTCTCTGCTCCCCGCAAAAAAATATCCTCTCATTTCGTCACTCCGCCCCTCCCACATTTGCCTTTTGTCAAACGCCCAAAAAAAAAGAGGGGAAAAAAATAGAAAAGTAAAACAAGAAGGGAAAAAGAAAAAACACTTGCTGGTTTTTTTCTTTCCCTTTTTTCAGCCCCTTCTCTATTTTCTCAAAGCCCCAATAGAGTTGAGTGGGTGGGGGGTAGGTGGAGGCGGACGCGGAGGCGGAGAAAATGAGAGGGAGCGGCCGTGGGAGAGTGGGTGAGTGGGAGAGAGCGACTTGCAGTTAATTAAAATCGCTCGCTTGGAGCAGCAACAAAATATCCTTGAGAAATGACAAAAAAGCCATTTTGCAGCTCTTGGTGTCCTTTTTGTCCCTCTTCCACCCCCTGTCCCCCTTGTTGTTGTTTTGGTTTATTTTCCTTTTGGCCATATGTTTTCGATGGGCGGAAAATTCTGGAAAATTAGGGGGTAAAAATCACAAAACGTGCTCAAGTCGCTGAAAATGATTTTCTTTTTTTCCATTTTTTTCTTTTGCTCTTAAACTTTTCCAACACAAACGGAAATTTTGATTCCGACGAAGGCCTAACTAATTTTCTTTTTTTTTTTGAATCTTTTTTGACTTTTTCTTACTGTTTTTTTTTAAGATTTTAATTTAAGCTCATTACCTACTTAAGATTACTTAAGATTACCACCAGGTACCAGAGTCCTTTTCATATAGTCCTTTTTGTAGACTTCTTTGAGAGTTTTCTTGATTCAGGTTATATTTTTAAAATATTACTCTTAATTAAGAAAAAACTAATAAATAAATAAGAAAATGTTTATAGAAGACCCGGTACTAATATAGAAAATAAGATATACATATTTATGGATTTTATTAGAATTTGTAAAATATTTATTTTAAAGATTTTTATTAATAGATTTCGAATCACAAAGAAAAGTACCGGTTAACTTTTTATAAATTGTACCTTTCCTTAGATAATAGACATAAAGATTTTATTTTGAAAATAATGGAAAACCAACAATTACATAATTCCGAGCCACTTTTTGCCTTTTTTAATCCCCGTATCTAGTTGGAGCCCCTAGTTTTAGTTGAAGAACTATCAACTATAAACTGACAAAAGGCCAAGGATCAGCACTCGGAGCTATCGGACTAATTAACTATTTGAATGCCGACAGGACGTGGAGGACTTGTTCCTTTTTGTTTCTAAGCCATCAATCATCCGCATTATCCACTTCCTTCACACCTCCGCAGGGAATCGGTTGGCATTAATCACAGATCCCAACCAGGCCATCCAGTTCCTAATACCCACTTCGGGCCCTAATCGGGCTCCTCTACAAACTTGGCTCATTAGAGGCGGCGGCGGTGGCGGGGCGGTGGCCAAAAGCAGGAGGGAATCCGGCGGGCGAATGGCATTTGGGAGGGGGCGGCGAAAATGGTTGGAAAATGCAAAAATGAAAAATCGGGCGAAAATCGTGTGAATGGCCATTGAATGAGTCGGGACTAATTAACAGCATAAATTATGTTCAAGTGCATTACGGCAACACCCGGCACCGGTTTACGGTTTACTGTTTACTGTTTCACGGGTTCCGGCGCACACATTCTCCGCCGGATGCAGTTACCGGAAAACGAGTGCCGGCCCGGCTGGGCGTAGTGGGGGTGGCGCCAAAAACGGGGGGGGGGTCTGGGCGCTCAAAGCGACACTTGAACGGGAACAAAGGGCGGAACAAAAGCCATCGGACCTCCAGAATGGCAGGACACTCGGAAAAAATCTTCATAATTACTAGCTAATGGGATAAAAAAAAAAGGAAACTTAGAGTGGTTTTGAGACTTGAAAGTATTTTAGATACTCAGCATTTCCCACAAATTTATGTTTTACTGCTTAAGTTTGAAAATATTAAAACAAAAATACATATATTTATATAATATGTTGCTATTTTTAATAAAAAAAAAACCAATGTTTAGATAAAAATGTAAATACTTATATAAAGAGGTAAATAATAAACAAATACTTGGAACAATCTAAAAGAAATCGGGTATTAGATGTTTAAGATAATTTCTTTGGTAGTTTTTTTTTAATAATTGATATTTATGTTAAAACTATTATTTATGAATGGTTCTAATTTCAAAATCTGTAGTGTGTAGAATTACAAACAAGGACCTGAATGAAAAACTGTTTTTAAGTAATTTAATCATTACTCTACATATTGTGACTATAAAATTAGGTACAATTTAATATTTTAAAGCCAACAGTTCCTTGAAATTGAACAAATAATAATAAAAACAAGGCTAGTCTATAAGAAATAAAATGATTATTTGAAAAGTTTTTAATTAAAAACCCGTCAATCAGTTCAAATAAAATTATTTGCATTTTTATACCAAAAAGGTACAGCCGTTTATTAGTTTTCGGAGTGAAAAGCGTTGTCTCCGAAAACCAAGTGGAAAAAAGCGTGAAATATTTCCCATGTGTACAATGGTGGTGCAAAATGGGCAAAATGTGGGTGCGCGTCGGCCGGGTGGTGCATATTCATTTCATTAAAAGTCAAAAGGTCCAGGGGGGACTGAGTGGTTGGGCGGTTGGGTGGCTTAGTGGGGTGGTTACACGTGTCGCACTTTCATCTCATCTCTCTCATCTAATTTCGTTTTCATTTTCATTTTCATTTCGCTTCGTCAGGCATTTATTTGATTTTTTTGTTGTTTTGTTTTTGTTATTTAGGCTTTTGGCCAGGGTTGCCACAGCACCGCCCAGCATAAAAATGATTGCCATAATGGCGGCCGCCCTGGCACTTTATTTCACTTTTCTTCTTCAGCTGCCGTTTTTATGAATACAGGATTTTTGGGATATATGTATGTATGTGTGGAATGGCAAGTCCTGGCAAGTCCTGGGTGTTTTTTGCAACCCCCAAAGCGATGAAAGTCGAAAGCAAAAAGCATAAAGCAACCCTATAACAGGGTTCTACAACAGAGGTGGTGTGGCGGCGGCGCCAGTGGTGGTGGTGGTGGTGGTGGTGGTGTGATGATGGTGGTGCAGATTCGGACGCGGCGACACAACGAACGTGTTATTTACCAAACACTCGACAACGGCACGGCACGGCACGGCACATAACACATAGTCCTGCAGGACGAGAGCAGGGGGGTGTGGGGCACTCCTCACTACCCTGTTGTTGGTGTGTGTGTGTGTGTGAACTTCGTACTTACAGATACAAGTTTTGAGGCAACAGAGAAGAAAAGTCCTGCCTCTCGTCCTTTTATTCTATCGCCCTTTTCTGATTGTTCAGCCACTCTGCCACTAAATCCTTTAAAAGGTTCAATTTAATTACAGGACACTAAGTGTGTATTAATAATCAGAATAAGGACAAGCCAGAGATATTAGGGTTCAATTAGATATTTTAAAAATAATAAGGATTCTTATTTTCTTATTAATTCTTATTTTAGTAATTTTTGAAGTAAGAAACTGGCACTAGAAAGGTGGAAACTATAAAAGAGGTTCTATAAAAGAGAGTCTGAAAAAGGACAATGGATCAATTATCCTTTCGTTTCAAATTTAATTAAATAATTATTTGTTTTATCACATTCCCTCACATATATATATATTTTTAAATTGTACTAATTTTAAAATTAAATATCTTGGAAACTAAATCATCTTTTGGAATAAAAATCCTTTTCGAATTTCCTGGGAATCTATATACAAAATGAATTTAAAGATGGCTTGTTTATTTAAGGATATTAAAAAAAAAACTACAAAATACATACAAAAAAATTAAGAAGAGAATAAAGAGAAGAAAAGAAATGTGAATAAAAGATAATGGGCAAGGGATTGGAGTCATTGGAAATAAATAAAAATAAACTAAAGTAAAGTACATCGTCTATGATTTTTCCCTTTTTTTTGGTGGGGGGGGGGGGGGACATATTGCTCCTTGTTGTTGTATTTATTTTTCTTGTTGTTGTTGTTGATTCTTCTCCTTTTGGGATCAAAAGAAAGAGACAGCAAGGAGATAGACAGAAAAAGAGAGAGAGAGAAAGGGAGGGAGATTGGGGAGCACACATGGGTGTTTCATTTCATTTCGCTTTTTATTTGCCTGTCCTGTCCCCCCCTCTCGTCCTTTCGCCCACAAAAAGGGGATATAGGGGGCGTGGCAAGAGCCAGGGCCAGGGGCAAGATTTTGGCGAGTGCGCGTCAACTGTGTCGCCAACACCAGAGGAGCAACTTGGGCAGGATCACTGACAAAAATTGGTCTTTAGAAATTAAGATTATTCAAATAAATATATATATAATTTTTATTTTTAAAAAATACTAAATCGAGAACATAACTCAATTGTGTTTAAATTTAAGTATGAAATCCTTTTTCTAAGATTTTCTCTCACTGTAGTTGAGTCCTTGGTCCTCAGCTGGTGCCCGTGGAGCCTGGGTTGCATGCACAAAGGATTTGTCATGAAATGCCGCCTCGCCAGCTGCCATCCATCCCGTCATCCTTGCCACAACTGCTCCACCACTGTGTTCGTCCTTTTGGAGGTCCATCAGGATACGTCGGTGTGTGTGTGTGTATGTGTGTTTGTTTGTATTTGTAAGCATGGGTGTGCTCCTTGTTCGGGATGCTCTTGAAAAACACACTACACAGAGCAGACAAGGATGCGCCAGGACGAGGCGGGAGCTCAGTCGGGAGTCGGGAGCGGCGCATCCTTTTGTGTAAATAGATTACAAACGACAAAACATTTCACGGGACTGGTGCTGGAGCCCAATACGAATCAGAATTAGAATCGGAATCAGGATCTGAAGCCTGCTTTCGTTGCACAAATAAAGGATGCAGGATACAACGCGTTAAAGCCGCCCTAAGGACTCGGCCAGGTGGGACAAATAAATCAAAGGATTTTCTCTTATGTAATAATAGTAATATTATTAAAATAAAATTTTAATTTAAAAAATCAATGAAACTAATAATTGACTTTGAAAAAGGACACTCCCAAAGCGGCATAATTAATTTTCCGAAAGACTCATGTTTGCCAATTTCGCTTTGTTTTGATTGCTTGTAACCCTTTAATAAATATCCTTTATCCTTCCCCCAAACCACTCATATCCTTTTCAAAGCTTTTGCCGCACACTGCAGTTTTTTGGGCGCAAGGATGTGAAAGTGGAGGATGTGGGTATGCCAAAGTGTTTACTTCCTTGAGGCCTATCGAGGACTTCCGCTGACGGCTGTTGTTGTGTCGAGTGTCCTGCCAGCTCTCTCGCCCTCCTTCTTCTGCTCTTCCTCTTCTTCATGCCTGCTTCAGTAAGCGCGAGTCCTGGCTGCTGGCTGCTGCCAAAGTCCCGAGTCCTGGGTGCCCTGGGGTTGGTCCTTTCTGGAGTGCTTTTTGGTCCTGACTGCTGCTTCAAGGGGTGGCTGTTATAGCTCGCTTATCCCCGGCTTAGCCTCGTATCCTGTCCCCGATCTGATTCACCCCTCCCGCCTGTCGTATCGATTTCAAGGACCAGCGTCGGCGACGTCATCATTATCCTCGAATGTTTTCATTATTTTTCCACTTGGTTCAACTCCTTGTCAGTTCGAATGGCCGCTCCAGGATATTTCTAATATAATTTGAGGACGAGGGGGGTGTCGTGCGGTGAGCGAGAGGGTGGTGTATGTGTGTGTGTGTGTGTGTGTGTGTGTGTGTGGCACAGGGAGTGTCGCCTCAGCCCACAAGGGGTGGTGGCTGCCACCATTTTGATCTGACTCCCGGGAATTGTCGCAAGTTGTTTGATTTGATGAAATGCCTCTGTAATCCATATCAGAATCAGGCCTTATTGTAACCACTACCCCCCTTTACTTTGCACCCCCGTTTTCGGGGAAAAAGTGTCCACCCCAGGATGCTGGATTTTTTCTTCTTTCTATTTACTAGCACATGTGCCAGCATTTGATTAAAAGCGCTGAAGAATTAATTTCAGCATCTTTTTCATACCCGGCACTTGTGGACTACAAGGGTATATTGTATTCCTGAGAAGGTATGCAACTTAAGGTGATTTTTTGCCACGCCCCTTCAAAGTCAATCTATTTCAAATTTTTAGAAAACAAATCTCATCAAAATCGGACTATTTTTAGATGAGTTATGATGATTTTATATTGGCCTTCCTCCAAATCACCCAAACCCAAAAAGTATGCTACAAAATTTGAAGATTCTAAAAAGGTGGTAGTGGAAGATAACAGTACCGGGTATCATATAGTCGACGCCCTTCTTGTTTCCAAAATAGGGTGCTGCTTTATTGATGTTAATGCGGATATTATAACGGTTCTAGAAATGCAAATGCGGATATGCGGATAGGCGGATACGCGGATGTGTCGCCGTCACTCGACAACTTGAGAAGCACTTGAATGCTAAATGCCGGCCTTTGTATTTTAGTTTCGAAAGGGCTTCCGTTTTAAAACTCCCTTTTTTTTGGGTTAGGGTTTTTGTATTAATTAGGACGACAGTTGAACCATTACCCCCCTCCCCTTTGGAAGCGTAACCACCCCCTTGGGCGGCCATTTTGTTGGCATTTGATGGGCTTCGCTGGAAATTGGAATCCTTTTTCTTATTTTTTTTTGTCGATTTTCTGATGGCATGAGAAGAATTTCATTTACCAAAGTGGCATTTATTGCTATGGGGGACAAAAAATCAAGAACTTGAACTGTACTTAATTAAAAAAAATAAAACAGAAAAGGGGGGGGGTGGCCATTACAAAAAAAAAAAAAACATAAACAAAAAAGTACGAGAAGGGGAAGAGAAAACCTTATTGAACCACTTTTAAGGACTTGGACAATTTCTGCATTCTATATGTATTTTAATTAATGACCAGAAAATCAAAAGCCTGCTTCCGTTGGCTAACCAAATGTCGCATATACCTCCTGGACCAGCAGGACCTCCCGCAAAGGACACTCGAAGGGAAGTTCTCATTAGTTCAGGATTCGAGCCGGGGCGGTGCTCATAATTCGAATTTCGAGTGGTGCTTGACGGTTGAGCCACCACTACATTTATTTACAACATGATGGCATTGCCATCACAGCCAGGAGCATTGGCAGCACCACTTGTCGCACCACCCACCACCCACCGCCCCCCACTGCCAACCACCCCCTTTTCACTTCGGGCTTCATTTATGCCAATTTTTCAAACTAATTGGTGCTGTTGACATCTTTTTTTTTTTCTCCTCCAGCATTTTTATTATTTTTTTTTTCCACTTCGGGCTGCGCTGGTTGGTTTCGGTGGCTGGCGGCCCCAGCAGGTGGTGCAAGTGGCGCAGATGCAGGTGGTGCCTCCACCACTCCAGGGCCAGGGACTAAAAGCACTCAGCAATGAAATTAGTGCACATTGCTGCACTTCGACTTCCAGCCATTTCATCCCAACTTTTTTCTATTCCCTTCGCCATTTTGGGGACAGCGGGCTATTCAAGGAGGGGCCGGCGAGTGGGCGTGGCTAGTGGCTAGTGGCAAGTGGGCGGGGCACTTGGCTGCTACCAAAAATTGGCTAAAGTGATTTTAAAACCGGCTTAAACCCAAGTGCTAATCGAAATTGTTGTGTTAGAAGGGCACTTCTGGCCAGAATCCTTTCAAGAGCCACTAAAAGTAATTTGTTTATTTCAAGGAAGGTTTTTATTTTAAAAACAGGTTTTTAATTAATTATTAGTTACTTTTGATAGACAATACGTTAGGTTAGAATTATTGAAAATTAATACTACTTTTGAAATCGAAGACTTGGAAGACAAAGAATAGAAGAACTTCCATCCTATCCTTCATTTAGAGAAATAATAAATATTATATTAAATATTCTTTGGCTTATATGTTAAATTTTATATAATTTAATTACAACGAACAATGCATATCTAAAAATGCATACCAATTTTATATACTTGTTTATATAACTTTTATATATTAATCTTTTCTTAAAGACATTGCTTTTTAAATTATGAGATTAAAACTTAAAATATTTATAATTTAAATTAGATAATTTAGATTGCAATTATGTTTAAAGGAATTTAAAATATTATTCCATTTCAATTCCAACAAACCCCATCATATAATCTATATTTTAATTTGATTCCCAGCTGCCTTTAATTTTAAAATCTATAAAGTAAAGAAATAAACTTTTCTTCCCCAAAAAAATAAGGATACTTCCAAAAAAACAAATAAAATAAAACAAATAAAGAGAAAAATATAAAAAGAAGGTTAAGCCACCCGCAGGAAAATCTGGACAATGCCCAAATGTAAACAATATTCGAAATTTGAACACTAACAATGCCAGGTCCTGTGGGTGCCAGGACTCCCACGGACACGTGTCTGTGTGTATGTTGAAGGTGCAAGAGCCGCTCGGCCCGTTGCACAATCAATTTTTGATGGACGTGCGAAATTTATGGTGAAAAATATTTGACTATGCACAATGAACTCGAACTTCCCCGCAGGATCTGCCAATTCCATGGTTTTCAATAGTGTTGAAGGAATCGCCAATGCACACAAACACCAAATCCGAATCCGGATCCGGATCCGGCTTGCTAACCGGAATGGTTACCACCTCCTCCGGAGTCCAGAATTGGCAGTCCGTAGTCCGGACTAGGACTCCTTCTCCATTCAAAAATGCGGCTTCCTGTTCTGGCCATCCTGGTTCTTCCTAAAAAAAAAAATCAAACTTTAAATTGTTGAAAATTTTAATTAATATTATATTCGAATATTCTAAATTTTAAGTTTTAGTTTTTTTTTTTAGAAAATCACAAACACATTTTAAGGAAGTTAAGAATCATGGTTTAGGATTAGATTTTTTATTAAATTAAATATTTATTTGAATATTTAACTAAAATATTCTCCTTTTTTAATAATTTTTGTAACTATTTATTTAAAATGCAAGCAAATTCCCAAGGAAACTTTTTAATTAATCTTTCCATTTTTTTTTAGAGTTTCTCTCAGTGTAGGAACATGAAAAATATTTGCCATGTCCGCCCACACATATTCATGTATGAATTTGTTATGTTTTTGTTTTTGTTATTGCTTTTGTTTAATTTTTATGTTTGTTGCGTATTTATGACGCTAGGGGGCGTTGCTGTGCGGTGCAAGTTCATTTCGGTCAGATACCCTGTTCTGTAGGCTATGATGATGTGTAATTAAAAGTTTTAAATTAATATAGTTTAGTTAAAAAAATTTAGATTTTTTTGGAGTTCAAAGACAGAGAACAAACTTACTATAGACGGCTGTCCAGGAAGGTGACGAATACCTAGAGACTAACAACTATTTCTAAGTTATCTCACGAAAGGGTATCACTTGGTCGCTATCTAGTCAAGTTTGTTGGAAAACTGTTGGATCAGCAAACTTTTGAAAATGTTGCACTTGTTTTTGGGCGCTCTATGGAGCGTTCAGAGCGCTTCCAGGCAATTTGCCGATGAACAATCAGCGCGAAATACAACATAAAATATTTAACAGTCCTTCTGCCTTGTGCCACGCCCTCCCCCACCCCCCCCACCCCTTTGGCTACGCCTCTTTTTCATTATGTCCCTGGACGCTGACCGCTCCCCCCACTCCGGCCCCTTTTAGTGGCCCTGGTCAGCGAGGCGCTTGGTGTTTCTGCCGGTCCGTTACCTCGTGTGGCGCGTTTGATTTGATTTATTTTGAATTTGCATATTTGCCGGCCATTTGAATGACCCCCCCTGGACACTGGGCACTGGCCACTGGACACTAGGGGGACCTCCCTCCAATCGCACTTCGTTTGCATTTTTAAACACGTTGCATACTTTCGAACGCCTCTGCATATGTGAGTGAACGAGATTTGAATTTTGAATTCGATTTTTGATTAGCTTCGAGCTCGAATGCGTCA
Source organism: Drosophila atripex (assembly GCA_035045925.1). Taxonomy (NCBI): domain Eukaryota; kingdom Metazoa; phylum Arthropoda; class Insecta; order Diptera; family Drosophilidae; genus Drosophila; species Drosophila atripex. Next base: position 101,258 of record JAWNOP010000009.1, read on the forward strand.
GGAATGTGCCGTTCCGCGCCCTCGTTTTCCATTTATTTGAGATACATTCATTTACCATCTATTTCCAATTAGTGTCAATTTCTAAATATTTGCTTAGAATACATTTGTTGGGCAGATATTTCTCTTGAATATATGGAATATCTGTGAAATAAATTTTTAAACTATTTGTGTTTAAAGATTTATGATTTATTTACTTGAATAATTATTTAAAATCAAACCTTAACCCTATAGACCCTCAACTATATCCCTCTGTCCTATTTCAATTTCAAAATCAATCAAGCAAGCTTAATATTTTTAAGTAAATTGTGATAATTTTAAAGAGCCAATGCCAGATCCCTTTGAGATAAACTATTTTACCAGAAAACCCTCAAAAATAGATAAATGTCATGACTGGACATACTTAAAACCAAACTATTCCTAAAGAATTTCCCCCAAAAGCTATGAAAGGGGAAAACAAATTCTGTGCAAAAATACAAGTTTTCCTTTCAATTTCACAAATTCCTGATTTGGACATTTTGCATCGCAAGGACTTAATCCTTTGGCCAACTGGCCGTTTAAAAAGGAAATATGTCAAATCACTTGGCAAACTAATAAATCGGTGAGCATCGTGTTTTATGTTTCATGTTTATGTTTTCTATTTTGTATTTTGTTGCAAAAATAAGACTTAACTCGATTTGCTGTCGGGGTGTTGGTTAAGTGAAGCCCAAACTCAAAACTGCAACTATAAAATAAACAGAGTTATATATAAAATATTTCCAACCATCTCTCTGTGGGCTCTTATTTTTTTGGGCGGGGGGGGGGCTGTGTTTTTGGTCGAAAGTTTTTGGCCAGCAGCTGTGCATGCAAATTGCATAGTGGCCGGATTTGGTTATTAGAATTGCATTGGATTGGATTTGAAATTGAAATATTTAACACACACCTCCGTCCGGTTGGGGACTCTGGATTCCGATTCGTGTTCGGATTATTATTTTTATTTTTTTGTTGGCCCCAAATTCAGGCTAAAACAGAGGCCCCCGGGGTCTCCGTGGGCCGCACATCTCATAATAATATTTATTTACCTTTTCGCCCGGCAGATCCATATTTATTTTGTATCTATTCCTTGAGTTTCCCTTTTTTTATTTTTTCTGTGATTTCTGAAGGATCATCATCTGCTCTACCTGGTGATGGTGATTGGGTTCATTGGCGAGTTCAGGAAATTTCAAATTTCAAATTGCGCAATCAGGCGCAAATAACAAAAACAGATACCAAAACTAAGCCAAGGCATACAGTTGCCAAATAAAATAAGATGAAAAAAGTACGCAGTGAATTGAAATGAAAGAAATTGCGGGGCAAGGACTACCGGGGCCGGGGCAGTCGAGGATAGCAGCCGCAGCCGCAGCCGCCGCCCTTAGATCATATCGTTGGCCAGGTCCTTGTGCTGGGTCCTGGTCCCTAGGGGCTGCAAAAAGCGGGCAGGGACCTCGACGATGAGACCATGAGACACTGAGAGAAAGTTTCAAGGTTCAAGACAGGTTTGAGTTTATGATTAAAACGGAGTAGTTTCTAAATTAATAATTTAAAAATATATATTTATTGAAATTAGTATTATAATAATATATTATTAATTATCTATTTCTCTAGGAGTATCGGGTATGGATATTACAAGAATAATAAATATTATAACTTTCTCGCATTTTCTCTCTCTGCACAACTACAGCAACAACTAAAACAACGTTCATTGATAAAAGTATTTCAATTAGTGTTGGCAAATGGCCTCATATTAGGTCCTATATCTTTACCGTTGTTTTTGCCGCTTCCCGAGCAAATCAATATACATAAATGATGGCATCTTGAATAATTTGCAAGCTGCCGGCTGCCGCCCAACGTATGTACTTACATAATAACAACAAAAGCAACCCAACTACATAAATATATATATATATATATATATATTTAATAAAATACATACTTATATACACTATGTACTTAAAGTATATAAGATGTGTGTTGGGAAGGTAGGTCGGATGTGGATGTATGGGGTGTGATGCTGTATAAGATAGATGTTGAATGTGTCTCTCGCTTGAATGCCTTATTTTCACCCTCAGGGCGACAACGCCAACGCCAAAGCCAAAACAACAACAACAGGGACAACAGGGACAACCAGGACAACAAGGACTTCAACAACAACAACTTGGCAAAAGTTGAAGAAGAACAACAATGACGGCTGAAGCTGACGACGGTTGACACGAGAGCTCAAATTGAAAATAATCAAAAAAAAAAATATATATACGGCAGGACGAGAAGATTGGATGGAAAATGGTGTGGGACGGGGGGTGGGCGGTGCAAGGAGCAGGGAGCTGGGAGCAGGGACTGAGCAACAAGGAATAAAAAAGCGAAATCAAGAAAATATTACATGCACTTCGAAAAGAGCACACTTTCAAAAAACAAATAGATAAACATTAATGATATATCTTCTTGAAAGAGAAACTAAAACAGATACATTTATACCATCTAATTTGTATTTTTTGTAACCATGGTCACACTTAGCCAGCCCATATTCAAATCCTGTTTCTACAGACCTATTTGTTCTAGAAAACTAATGTTTTTTTTTATTACCACTTTTATTATAATTATTATATGTTTTTTTTTTTTACTATTTCTATGTTATGTTAGAACTTTTTATGTTAGAATGAAATTAAATAAGATCAACTTCATATGGATCTCCTTATACCGTCGGATAATGCCAAAAACAAAATTTATATTAAAATTTAGAATAATATAATTTTTTTATTCACTTAGCTATTAAAATATATTCCTTTGTGAAATATCATTATTATAAGTGTGTTTTTAAATAAAATATTTCAAAAATACTTTTTCCAGAAATTTTCAATATATTTCTCAAAAATAATCAGAATTTCTATAAATGAAGAAACTGTAAAGACTAAAACAGATTATTTTGTACAGTTTTGCATTAAAAACTAAACCAAATAAACTTATATTTAGACTTGTATTTCTTAAAAAAAAAAAACCTTAAAATAAAAGTAAAATTACAGAAAAGGGAAAGCAAAAACTTGTTTACGTTAAAAAAAAAGCCAGGCAATTTATTTTCAGGAAAAGATCAAAACAAAGGACTATCAGAAAAAACGCGACGTCGACACCCAATTTCATCAACATCCTTGTCAAGCTGTCCTTTTATTTTTTGAGGGGGATGTCAGCGAGACGGGGAATGGGGTCGGGGAGGGTAGGGTCCTTGCTTTTGGCTAGGACACGCGCTGCCATTTTATTAGAAAACGCCATGTAAAACGGCGGCAAGAGCAAATTCACCATTTTGTCACAAAACAAGCCAGCACACGCACACACACACGCCGGGTGAGAGCTCTCACTCGCCGTGGCGAGAGAGTGAGAAGGCAGGCGGGCGAAGAGAGAGTAGGCAACAAAAACAACCCCATCCCCTCGGCTGCCCTTGGCGGGTGACGTGACAAATCTAAAACAGCGGCGTCGGCAGCGACGTAGAAACTCACCACGACGGCGGCGCGAACAGCGACGCCAGCAGCGCAGCGACCAACTGAGCAGAGCTCGCTCTCTCGGTGGCAAAACCACCCTTGCCGGGCCGGCTCTCGTTCGTCCTAAGTCGTTGTGAGTGCACGTGTCTGTGTGTATGTGTGTATGTGTGCGTGTGTGTGTGTAGTGTCTTCGTTGTCCTTAGAGAATCACTTGGCCAATGGTGACACATGACCACCAGGACACTGCGGCCCATCGACACCCACCCTGACGCATCCCCACTACCACACTTTCTCCTCTCGGGCGAGTCGAGTGGATGGCATTATCCTTAGAAATTGACAAGTCCTTATAGTTTTTATTCCGCTTCTGTTTTTGTATTTATTTTTATTTTTTTGGCCAGATATAGCGCATGCTGATTCCGGCCAAAATATCCGAAAATGCAACAACGGGGCAACAAGTGGTGCCGGCCGGAAAATAAAAGGATTGCAAGGATTCGCGGAAGGATTTTTGTTTTGAAAAATTGCTTTCAGTTTACCTTACTGAAAGGAAATAGTTTTAGAATAAAAATTAATTAATAAAGATTTTATTAAAATTCTTCTTCCATTTTAAATTATTTTTTATTTTTATTTCTACTCAAATCCTGCCAATAGTCCTTTTAAACAGGATATACGAAAATTATGAAAATATATTTTATGATTTCTAAAAATGCAATAAAAATCAAAACCATGTACAATGATCTTGCTAGGCTGCCAACACATCCTTACCAAAAGGATAATGCTCTGCGCCACCGTCTGTGGGCGAACAACCCTGTCTTTCAAGATTCCACCCCTAAAGCAAAGCTACCGAAGACGACCAGCCCCTTCGGCGGTGTTTTTGCGGAAGAAGCGCGTCTCGAGCTGCCGGCACCATCCCACAGATGGCGGCCATGTGCTGCCTACATCGCCCGACAGATGGCGCGGCAGTGAGCTAAGAAGAAATTGAAGGAAACTTTCGAAAGGGTTTTCGTTTTCCTCAATTTTCTAATAGAAATTAAAAATTTTTTAGAAACATTATTTAAGGAATAAAGTGCTCTTCATATTTAATTCCTATATTTCCCCTAAAATTGTATTTATTTGAAGCCACTTTTTATATCTAGGCCCCTGAAAAATCCCCAAATTCCAAGTAAATCAATATTTTATTTGCTTTCTACGATCAAATTAAAATGCCAACTGTGACACTGGCCAAATTAAAATTAATACTCGACATACCAGAGTCCCGGCACAGCCGGACGGAATGCAATACGCTTACTTAAAGACGGGGGGAATGGGAGGAAATTCCGGAGACCACGGACATGTGAGCTCCATTTCGGGTCACTCTAATAAAGAGTCCTTCCCGGGGATGTCCCAGTCGTCCCTCTGCCGAGAACTGAGTCCTGGTTGTGTTTGCTGCTGCCTTGTTGACTGGAAAATATAACCGGCAGCTGTTTGTTGTTCACCACCAACCCCCCCCAGCCTCCAACCCCCAGCCTCATCGCCAAGGAACATGGAAAATTTATGCACTGACGGACCAAGTTCCCCAAAAAACTGGACCGACTCTGGTCTTGGTGGGGATAAGTGTTTTAGATTATTATTCAAGTTAGTTTTAGTTTTTTATTTAAGAACTAGGATGATGTTGTATGGGCTGGTGTTAAAAAATATTACTAAAATATTACTTAAAATTTTTTTAAGGATATATTGGAAACATTCTTGAGAGTCTATAAATTTATAGTTTTGAATGAAAAAAAATTTAAGAAATATTTTGGGTATTTTTATAATAAATATTATTTATTAATTTTATGCCTTTAATTTTCAATAACAATTTTGAAAGAGTTTAAATAAAACAAGTAATTATTTTGAAAAGCAATGTTATTATTTAATAAAAGTTTAAGAATATGTTTATAGCTTAGTATGCCTTCTGTTTATATTTTATTTAATATTTTATATTTATTTATCTTGAAATTCTAGATACTTCTAGACTAAATCTAGATATAAGATACTTGACTACTAAAATAAAAGAAATATCTGCAAGTTTTCAAAAACACGTATGTCTTTTAGTTATTAAGAAATTTATAATTTTAATAAAAATAAGGCACATTTTTTGCAAATATATTTTATAAATTGTAGGGTTGGGCCTCTGGCTCGATTTATGGTCCTTGTATTAATTTGCTGGCTTGTGATTTTGGAACATTGATGTTTTTCCGGAACTCCCAATTGGGGTCGAATCAAAATGGCCGACTCTCTGCCTCTCACTCAGTCCTCGGCCCGATCACATCCCGGCTGCTCCAACCTCATTTCCATTCCCATTCCCATTCCCATTCCCCTTCCCATTCCCATTCCCATAACGATACCCATACCCATTGCCATTTCCATTTCACTTCCCATCCGCAGGACACACTCAATTTTCACAGGCGGACCAGTATGTGTGTGTATGAGTGTGTGTGTGTGTCCAGTCCATAGCCAAAAGTTATGGATTCAACTTTTGGCCAATTTAATTTTCTCGCCTGAAACGGCTATACGGCAACGTCAGCAGCAGGAGCGGCAGGAGCAGCAGCCAGCAACCACCCAGTGGGCGGCTGACCCACCCACCTATACACACACACACACACACACACACACACACACACACGCATACCCCGCATTGGTACACACACACACACATGTGCGTGTGGTGACTGGCTGCCTGGCTGCCTTCCTGGGCATTGTGAGGACGTGGTCGACTGTGCTGATGGCCATTCCTGATGATGAGGCCATTCGATGATGCCGTCGAGTAGGTGGCTCCAATGACCACCTTCCTAGTCCCACCTTCCAGCTCCCACCGCCCCTGCCCGCCGCATCCTCCCCAGATCCAAAATCCCAACCCCGAAAACCCAAAAACCCCAACCAACTAAACCAAACTGAACCGAACCGAATGGAGTCGGAGGAGACTGAAGCGAGGCGAAGAATACACTGAAAAATAAATGGTATTTTCAATAAAATTATTTCAAGTTATTGTTAAAAAAAATAGTTAAAATAAAAAGATTGATTTAAATAATTTAATTAAAGCCATGAATATTGTATTAAAAAATCGAGGGAACAGTGAGAGCCAAAAGGACAGGGGATTAGAGGACAGAAGGACAGACGGACAAGCGGACAGCGCTCTAATTTCTTACCTGAAATACACTTCCCCCCCACTTTCTCTCAGTGTAATAAAAGTGAACCTTGACTCTCGGGCCGAGGCCCGCATTTACAGATGATTTAGCTCATGTTTAAGGCCAGGACTCTTTGCTCTCGACCCGAGGCGATGTGTGCGTGTGTGTGTGCTTGCGTGTGTGTGTGTGTGTGTGTTTTGCGTGCTTATGTGTGTGAGTGTGGACACATTGTGCCCCATTAGTTTCTGCCACAACAACGAGCAGAAGAAGAAGGGCCAAAAGGAGCAGCAGCATCGCTCCCCCTTCCCCCCTCGCAGAAATTTGCATCGGGCATCCTTTTCGTCCTGTGTACAGAATTTGTGGAATGTTGTTGTGGGCTTCGCTTGTCCCAGGATATGGCAGGACCTTTTACTTGCTCTTACTATTCTGGCTCTGCTTCTTGTTATTGTTGTTGGTTTTTGTAATAAGCAATGTTTTATGCACGCACGCTCCACAGGATGAACAGGATGAACAGGATGGATGGATGGAAGGATGGCAGGATGGCAGGATGGATGGATGTCCAGCAGACGTATGCATGAATCCACCCTCGCTTTTCCTCGGAAAATGTAAGGGGGGGGGGGCGACTGGGGTGACCAGTTTTCCAGTCCATTTAATTTTGCTGCCAGCCCGCAGTTTTTCGTCCTTCGTCCTTTCGTTCTCCTGCAATTTGTCCGGCTTTGATGATGATGATGATGATGGCTTAATAAAATTAGTTAATAGAGGGGAGTGGGGGTTCAGGGGCAGCCATCAGCCATCAGCCAGCAGAGGCAGCTCCTTTCCAAAGGACCTTTCCTTAGAAGTCGGTGAGAAGATTTGGATTTGTTTAAATCGATTGCAGGACCTCATCGAAAACTATTTTGGCTCAATTCCATTTATTAGCCATCAGGTGGCATTTGTTTTGGCATCTGTGTGAAATTTTTGGTAATTGACAGGCTTTCTGGCCCTCATAAAATGGCCAAAAGAGCCTGTCGGCCCGCCTCTCGACATATTTGGACAGGAATTCGACAGGACAGCAATTTAAGGACATGCCCACACATTGCCAAAAGGCCCTAATACAAACGGATGGCTAAACGAAATGCCAGTTTAAATTGTAATTTTATTTTCGTAATTATTCAAATGGTGATTGGGGAATTAAGGATAAAAAAAAAGGATTAAACAACTAAAGGAATACAGAGAAAGGCATTCGTTTGTCAGGAAATTATGAAAATCTACCAATTATGAAGAGAACATTTCTTTGTTAATTACTAAATATTTTCGTAATAGCCTTGAAGCCTTAAATGTTTATTGTTTTTAATAAACTACATGATGAACAAGGATCTGCATCCTCTTCTGCCACATTTCTTTCCTTTGAAAAACCCCTTCCTTTTCATTTTTTTTTTTCAATTTTCTTAGACTTTCAAGAATGTCGTTTTGGCCGCCCTTTTCTTCCTTTTTTTTCGCTCGTCCTGCAAGCCAAGGAGTCGGCAAAGTTGCTCAAAAAAAAGGCAGCTACTTTCAAGTTGAACTTTCTCCAACACACACACACTCCACACCTATACATGTGCAGCGGAGCGGAGGGCAAGTGTGTGTGTGTGTGTCGACTCTCGAGTGGGGCAACTTCATCTTCATCTGCAACTTGGGGCCCGACTCGCTTTGAAAGAATGCCGACAAGACTGTCCCCGGCAGGGGCGTACTTAGTGAAGGGGTTTCTTCATAAAATATGGGATAAATAGAGTCTATAAGAAGTCCCCTTTTTCCCACAGCCCCTGGCCAGGACCTGCATGTGTGTGTGTGTGTGGTGGGTGGTGGGTGGCTTGCCGGGCCAGGACTGTGTTTCGTTTTGTTTAGCTTAATTTGTGCACTTGCTTTGATGTGTCGACTTGGTCGAGAAAAGGATGGCTAACAGCCCCCCCCTCACTGCCATCTGCCATTTTTTATATAATTTTCTCGAGGAGGCTCTTCTTGGGCCGTTTTGCGATTATCTGACGAGTGGCACTCCTGTCCGGGAATCATGGCCAGGAGCGGAGGGTGTCCGCAGGTGTGAATCTCACACACACACACACACACACACACACGAGACCGGAAAGTGCTCCACTTGGGATTTTCAGGATGTCCTCAAGTCCTGCTCTAGTCTTCCCATTATATTTATTTTCCTTTTCCATTTTTTTTTTGTGTGCTGCTGTCAAGGACTCGCTCAATCAAGTGGCGCCTGCAGTCCTTAGAAATAATATCTCTCTTTTCTTGGCAAAAAATTTTAAAATATATAACTTTATATGGAAGTGGAAATATTTTTATTTAAAGGATATTAACAGTAAAAGGTATTAAAAATAAATGTATTACATTTTATACCCGGTACTTGTGGAGTCTTTTAAGAAGAAATAGTACTAGAATGGTAGTAGAAACTTGGAAAGTGGGTAGTTGAGTCGTCGAAAAAAGGAAAATTTAAAAAGAAATATTACTTGGAAGGTAGTAGAAGCTAGAAGGAAAGGAATAGGAACTATAAGTTAATAAAAAATAAAAAATATTCCCAACTAAAAAACAATAGAATATTTTGAATAAATATGGACAGTTTATAATACCATTTACCATATGTTGGTTATAGTTTCGTAGACTTCACTATCATCTAAACTAACAAAACTAAAAAATATTATTTTTTGGTATTTTTTTATTAAAAATATTTAAATATAATACCCAAAACTAGTTCCCAAGTGCACCTATGACCCAGAAAGCGGGCCATAAAATATGAAATGATGGCCAAGCCCATTTCCTGAATGGAAAAACCATTCCTGGAAAATAGGGCCATTTAAAGAGCAATTGTCACGTTCCCAGCCCGATGTCCCAGAAGTGTGTTAAATATATGGATGTTTGGTGGGTTTTGTGGTTGGATCGACACGCTCCCAAGATACGATCACGATCGCTCCGGGTTCCAATTGTAGATTGGGATTGAAGTTCATTCCATTCATAAAAAGGTAATCTGTTCAATATGCATGGCTCGTCGCCGTTCCATTTAGTTTGGGGCCTTCTGGGGTAATTTTCTTTGACTGAACAATTGCCATTTGGAGAAGTGTCACATGAAATTTGTAATTTTCTTATCCCGTCGAGGGTTGGTGGAGTGGCCACTGGACAGGTGGAGTGGACCGGACCGGACCGGACAGAAGCGTTTAAAGTGTCTGGCGACACTCGATTGGAAATTTGTCAGCCTTTGGCGGGCCGGACTGCTGGCGGACTGCAGCAGTGTAATTTTGGCCATTATGGAAATTGCCAGAATTGCGGGCCATGTAATGCGTTGAATGCTTTTCGCGTTGGGGCCTCCGGGGGGAGCCCCGAAAACAATTTATGCCGGCCGGCCAACTTATGGGGCATAAATTTGTCGACCGTCCCAGTGCCAGCCACCAACAACATAATTAATTTCAATTGACTCCCCGACTAGGCGGTGGCGGCATGGAGTGGGGCAAGTGCAATATTGTTTAGACAATATGTTCAATGGAACTTTGGGCAGAACACTCCTTTGCAACACAGCTGCCCGGCTCCTTGAATATGCAAAGCTTGTGAAAAGTTTACGATTCTGCGGTGGGTGTTGGAGGTGCTTAAAAAATTCTAAAAAATATAAAAACAATTAAATATTATTATTTAATTATTTATGTTTTTATAAACAAAGAGTTGTGTCAACAATTAAATACGAAAACTATTTGGAATATAGATCATACGTGTGACGTTGGTCACATTTGGCCAAAAAGTAGCCAGACTGGCCACACTGGCGAGCCAAACAGGAAGCTAAAGGAGCCAAAACTTGATTCTGGGCGTGGGGGTGTGGTCCGCCACAACAAACTGGCCCGCCAACATTGTGTAAGCGAAGATTTATGAGAGTTTGCCCCAAAAACTTGCCACACATACATGCATATACGAAACAGGCAGCCGCATGCAACACTGCGTCCGTTTTCGTGACTGTACTTCCGCTGCGGTGACTGTACTTTAGCCCCCTTTAAGTGTGTGTGAGTGTGTGTGTGTGCGTGTGTGTGTGTATCAGCCTGACATGTGTATGTTCGTAATTTGCATAGAAAGTGTCGCCACAAATTTTGGCCCGAAGGCTGGATGCTGCTCCTGGGTCTTCTCCACTATACTGTATGTTCCGTGTCCTGTGTCCTGTATCCTGTATCCCGCATCCTATGTCCTGTGTCCTCTGTCCAACCTTTTCTTAATTTGCTGTGAAACTATTGTCAACAAAGCGTGGCAACTCCGGCCGGCCAAGTTAAATAGCCTGAAATTGCCCAGCATCCGGACTGGTGGCGGTCGCGTCTGTGGATTGGCCCCGGGTCGTTTGTCAGCGGGCTATATGCTTCTCTTTTTTTTACTTGTTACTTGTTACTTGTTGCCACACCCCACCGCCCAGCAGAAGCCCCAACGCCCTGGCTGGGAACTTGCAGCGGAAGTGGCAACTGTACCCAGCAGCTGGTCCTTATCAGAGAAGCGGAAAGACGTTCCAAGTTGAGGCAGAAAGGAGGCGAAAAAGACATCAGTTTCAGGATTTGGCACAAGGTTAGCTTGGGACTAATTCGATTTTAGTTATAACTATTACACTAAGGAGTTATTTAATTTAATTTTTAAGATTTATTGACTTTTAACTCTATTTAAAAATAAATTCTATTAATCTTGGCCTTGTTTTTAGATTTTATTGTCTAATGTTTGCCTAAATAACTAATATTACATTATATTTATTAAATAGTATTACTAATTTTAAGCCAATTTATATCACAAAATCTGACTAATCTTTTAAGGACATTTTATTGGCCAACCATCAAGTTGAAGCCAAGTGGAATAATGGAAGATAAATTAGTTTAAGACCTGCTTAAAATTATTGTATAATTTAGTGTTCTCGGAATCCTAATTTTGTGGCAGGCATTTTGTGGTTGCACCACCCCACCTGCCACCTGCCACCACCCACCACCCACCTTTTGGGGGAAATATCCTTGCCTATCGTGGTGGTGCCGCCTGTCGTGCCTGGAAAAAGGACAAAACTTAAACACTTAATCTTTTCATTTAATGTTAATTTGTTTGTTTTTATCGACATATTTTCCCCTTGAAGAGGTGGGTCGCTAGCTCTGCTGGGTTAACCTCTGACCCCTCCATTATTTGTGTTTTTTTTTTTTTTTTTTAAGCCTGTTACGACAACAAACTCATTTCGGGTTATGACAAATTGCTGCCAATCAACATAATTCTGTGGCCAAAAGACCACTCCTCCCCCCCCCCCACTTCCTACTCCCCACCACCCGACAAGAGCGAAAACTTTTTGCCCCTCTGATTAAAAGAGGGGCGGGGGGTGGTGGTGGGGGTGGGGGTGTGGGTGGTGCCGCCAATGGTTATGCCTCGCTGGCGCTGCTCACTTTAACGCTCATTGCTATTGCCACGCCCACTCATCAGTGTCACTAAATAAGCGCGAGAGCCTCCGTCTTGAGCCCCGCCCCCTTAGCCTCCTTGGCCTCCCCTTGGACCCCCCCCCTCACCCTTCCGCCCCCCGCTCAGGTTGTTGTGGTTGTCGTTGTTAGGCTATGACCTCGAAAACAGTTGACAGTTTGAGTTGTTTTCGAAACGGGCTGCCGCGGTAGGAGACTCGATGGCTTCACAAAACTACACTTTAAAAAATATTACATTATTCTAGGACTTTAGATTTATATTTTCTAAAATTCTAATTCTTAAAAAAAAAAATATGGTATTTTATGCGAAAAAAATAAGCCATAGAATCCTGAATAAAAAAATTTCATTCCAAAAATGATAATCTAATTTTTGTACGTTTTTTTTTGTAAAATAAATTGAAATAATTTGTAAAATAAATACTTGCATTTCTTCAAGTGTCCTTTGAATATATGATTACTCGAAACTGATTGAAATTCCAAAAGGAATCCAAGGGATCGTATTCTAGGGGAATTTCTGCAGTTTGTGACTTATTTTTGTGATAATTGCGGCGCATGAATTACAATTAATTGGCAAAGGATTCGTGCCCGCCAGGACTCAGGCAGTGCCTTGGTCGTCCTGTCCGCGTGTCGTTAGCAGCGCCTGTTTATTATTCCGTTAATTTTTTCAGCTCACCCGCCCAGAAGAACCACCCAGAACCCGACCGAAAGTCTAAAATCCTTTTGCAACTCTTTCGTTTGGTGGCGCTATCTCCTTTTGTGGATTCGAGACATGCAACGCGGCGGTGACATCGCCGAAAAGGATCCACCAACTGGAGAGGGATAATGGGTTGGGGGTTGGGGGTTGGGGGGGGTGATGGTGGCCGGGTAACAGGACCTCTGGCAAAACACGCAGGTGGTGGATCCATCAGCCAAATCCCAGAGGCCTAGGGCGGTGCGGGTGGTGTCAACACCCGGCTATGGCAACCATTAGGTTGCAGCTTATGCTGATTAATATTGATGTGCCCCTATCGAAGGGTTAACGTGGCCCCAGAGGGTTAAGGGGCTACGAAATAGGTCGAATATAACCATCACGAGGTTATTCTACTTCGGATATAACTAATCACTGGGTTGTTCGGTGGGATTTTAGTTACTTTCCAATGATTATTGATAGATTTTAATATTTTATATTTTTATTAGTATTACTTACTAAACTATTATTATAATATTATAAGTAATACTTGCCAACTGTAAGTAATAATCCACAAAATATCTGCCATTTATCGCTGATTATTTTTTGAAAAATTCCCAACCAGTTCGAGAGTCGAGATCTGTTTTCTTAGAAGCACAGTGAACTCTCGTCGTGAAGGGCCAGCGATTTTTATTGCTGTTGTCATCGTTTTGCAAAACAGTTTCCCCTTTTTTTTTTTGTTTTCGGGCCTCACTCGATCGCTCCAGACGCCGACCCGCTGCGATTTTATGAGCCGCAATTGCACAAAACATTTCTATTGAGTCAGCGTAAAAAATAAAAAAAAAATAAACACCACTCCCCCCCCTATCTCTGTTATTTTTCTTGGGCTTTTTCATCCATCCCCTGGGCACCCAACCCCCCCTGGCTTGTGATTACAGTGATTATGCCGTCAAGGAAGTGCGTACTGAGCGTCTGCTGAGAACCTTGGACGTATGTGCACTGGAAAAAAAAGCGCATACACAAATTACAATTTTATTTAGTTTATTTGTAACTGAAATTATAAATTATTTTTGTGCAATAGTTTGGCAGTTATAGAGCCATTGTTCGGCCAAGAAAATATTTGGAAATTAATAGAAAATGACTTCTCATATCGGCTCGGTTTTCGCTCAGTGCAGTGGAAGGGGTGGCCCTATCGCGTACGCTTAGCAATAATAACAACTGATTTTCGGATGTATTATTACATTTCCCGCGGCGACTGGAAGCTGCACCCAAATTATCACAGCCACCCCAGAAAACGGAGGAAGTTGGCCGCAAAGAAGGGGTTGCCCGGGCGATGATGGGCTGAGAGGGGGGGGGTGAGGAGCGCGGGTGGTGGTGCGAGGCTGTGACTTTGTGGTTGTGACGCCGAAAACCACAGCAGGGCATCAGTTCTAGTCTCGGCTTTGGAATTATTTCACTTTTATTTTTGAATACACTTCCTCCCGCAAGCCATTTGGTGATTTTGGGGAGAAGTTTGTCAGTCCAAGTCTCTCTATTTCTATCAGATAAGGAGGGTGTCCGGGTGTCCTTGCATTCTTATTATAATTAATATAATATAAAGAATTATATAACTTGACTAAGTAATCAACTAATTGGCAATGGTTTTGTTCAATTTTTATGATAAACACTTTCTTAAAAAAATATATATATTTTTTTTTTTAATCACCAAACTATGTCTGCAAGGGCATTCAAGCTTCGTCTATACCCGTAGGTTGGCTCTCCTTTCCTGTTTCTCTTTTTTTTTTGGTTTTTTTGGCTTCCTGACTCTGGTTCTGGCTTCTTGGACTTAACGAAGTTCCGCGACAAAGGCCTCTTGATTGGGGGATCGTTTCCAGCAATTACTATAGCATTTTGTCACCCGAAAGCGGATCACCTGCTGGGCCCGATGTGGCGACACATTGTGCTTTTGTCTGCCAAGAGCCAAAAAAAATATATAGTACACACATATATATATATATATATATATAGCTATAACTATATATTGTTTAGATATAATTTATCAGAAATTTATAGTACAGCGAAGTAGTATTATTCATTTGACTTTTACTTGTAGTGCACTTTCTGAATCTTTCAAACTTTTGTTGAGCCAAGTTGCAAGGACAATAGGTGCAGGTCCTGCACCACCATTAAAGTCCTTTCGGGCGGAGGCTTAATCCAGTTGGCCAGTCCACTGGCCTGGACCACATATAAATGATGCATACATGGTACTTTGCAAATATTCTGGGAGTCTCTTCTTGGTCCGTTGCTCGGCATCTGTCTCTGTGGTCCATACTACATATATATAATCCAGTCCTTTTGCCCCACCCCCACTGCCCTGCCCCCCCCCTGCCACCCTGACACGCATTTGCATGAGGCAGATATAACTCCATTCCGGTTAAGAATCGGTAGGGTCGGTGGGGCATGGTGGTTTTCGGGCAGAGACTGGGTCGGTGGCACGTTAGTTTCGGGGGGCACGTAAACCATTTGTTGTTTGCCCGTTCATCTCTGCGGCTGCTGGGCCCAGCAAACAGGACCTTTGAGTCCTGGAGTCCTGCAGTCCAGCAGTCCCTCACTCCTATACTCAAATAGTCCTGCAGTCCGGCAGTCCTGGGTCCTGCAGCCCCTTGGATGTGTGCGCATCGGACACAACTCAATTGGCTGAAGTTGAATTGTACTGAGTCCTGCATAGCTCTACACTGAGATAAACATTTTTACAGAAATAGGAATAGAAATTTGTAGAACATTTTCCAACAAAAATAATCTACAACAGAAAATAATAACCAGATTAACCACAATTGATTTAAATAAATTAAATTATTAATATACATATATATTTGTATGAATAATTTGACATTTGTTTTCTCCAAGTGCACATCCTTTTTTGCCGCCTGTCGCCGTGTGTGTTAATGATGATCCACCATCCTGAGAGTTAACTTTGAAGCTGCCAAATTGCGCCCGCTCGGACTCTGTTTTTGTTCCTGTTTCTGTTCCTGTTCCTGTTTATGTGCCGGGTTGCAACTGACGCACATCCAGATAGACATGGAGATGGAGATCCTGGAGGAGTGGCCACACCACCGGACACTGGACACTGGACACTGGACACTCTGGCACAACGGGCACATTTCCGTTGCAGCCTCGAATCCTTCTGGAGGAGGTTCGAGAATGTCCTGCAATTTGAGCGCTCGCCTGGCATTTTAATCGGGTCGCCGAGCTGGCTGGCCAACTGGCTGCCCAGAGAGGCGTGGCAGTGGGCAGTGGGGCGTGGCAGGGGGGGGGGGGGGGGGGGCATGCATCATTCGCATGCGTGTGGCACATCAGGAGGCAAGCAGCTCACGACAAGGAGTCGCCGTTTGCCGCCATTTAGTTCATTAGAGCAAATGTGTACTCCGACTGCACGTATCCTTCGTATCGCAAGGACCAAGGATATGGGCAGGGGGATGCACAGGTAGAAATAACAGATGGGATTCTCGAGGATCTCGAGAGAGTTCTAGGCTAGAGAGTCCTTAATGGGAAAAAGGACAATCATATCAATCAGACATTACATTTTTATTTCAATTCTTTTGCTTGAATATTTTCATTTTTTCTCTCAGTGTTACTTGAAGAATATTCGAGCTAGGATAGTGGATAGTGGACTGTGGATAGCCTAGTCCACTACGCATTTACGTGATTAGCCAGCTGGCCACGTGTGTGCATCGCTTTTAGGGAATTTTTCAGAGGATTCTGGGCATTCGGCAGTTGCCAGTCGGCAGTCGGCAGTCGACAGTCGGCCATATGCTTCCAAGTCATGCAAAGTCCAAAAACGGCCACGGAACGTTTTAATTGCCCCAAGGTGGGGGTGGGGACTAGGGGGTAGCACTTCAAACCAGACATGGACAGAGCCACAGATGAATCTTTAACCAGCCGCAAAGAGGTCAGTTCCGAAGGACTCAACGGCAGCCCATTATGAGTCCCGGGTTCGACTCTTGTCCTTTGAGTAATTATTTGACATTTTTTAACTTCAATCTATGAACTGATATAAACAAAAGTACTTACTTTGTGGCCACTAAATAAATAAAATAAAAAAAATATATGAAAATATTTTTGGAGGCAACTGTTGGGGCATTGTTCTTGTGGCAAGACTGGCGGGGCAAAGGCAGCCAACTTATCAAACTGACACCCAACAACTGCAAGAAATTCCAATTTCAATTCCACTGCCGATCGAATCGAATCGAATTCAATTTCAATGCCAGGCCAGGCCAGGGAAGACCAGACCAGACCAGGCCAGAAGAATCGCCGGTAGCCGGAGACATGGCCTTGTTATTTGCTGATTAAAACGCCCAAAACTCAAAGACCGTTTGACAGTTGAATACGCAATGCATTCCCATTGCCATTCCCATTCCCATACCCATTGTGGTCGAAACAGCCTGGACAAAAAGGTCCTTTCGTGCCAAAAATTATAGCCAAGCCAACTGGCATAACCGCAAAAGCCATTTGTGCAAACGATCCGATCCCAGACGATCTTGATCCGTCAGGTGCATCCACGCATCCATGGGACCGACATCCATGGTCGTCCTCGACATTCGGCCAGAATTTTGACCTCTGACACTGACATGGCCGCAGCGGGCCACAGTTTTCCCATTAGGGTCAACACCAGAGGCCGGAAATATAGGTGCCTAACTTCCTAATAAGTACTAATAAGTATTATTACAAAATATACAAAGTAAAAAAAATAATTAAAATAAATGAAAGAATATTCTAGACCTTTCTGTTGTTAAATATTTTTCTATTAAAGTTCCAAGCTTATGCCCTCTATTGTCTATGAGACATATCGGTTTGGGAATCGCACTTTGGCCTACGCCTATGCGAATACCATATAGCCATGCCCCTGGCAGCCCCTTCCCTGTCGGTGTTTGTTGTTCTTGTTGGGCTAATTGATCGGTTCCGAATGGTCGATCGCACGTAACGACAGCCCCATATGCACATATCCGATCATCGGATGGAGCTGGCTTGTTAAGATCTTCAAAAAAAAAAAAAATAGCTAAAGTAAAAAATAGCTAAATAATATAAAATTAAAAATATATGTATGTAAAATAATAAAAACTATCTATAGGGATTTTATTTAAAAAAAAAAAGTTGCAGAAATAAATTTCACAAATACGCAAAAATTAAGTATTTTCGAATAAACAACGATTTAAAAGAGTTGTGTGAAAAAAAATTTATTTTATATAATTCTGGTTGCTTATTATTTATACCATTGAATTCTCATTCAAACTTTTTAATTATGATATAGTTCAGAAATGTTAAATACATATTATAATACATATCACAAAATACTGAAAAAAGTGCCTATGAAATACATTTTCCGAATAAAGATACTCCTCAAAAATATTATTTTAAAGCGGAAAACTTTCATCTTGTGATCCCCAATTTTATAACCAATGTATTCCATTATTTTAGCTATGTTTTTAGCCGAAAAAAAGCCATCTGATGAGCACTGACCTCTTCCTGGCGCGAAAAGTATAGACGAAGACGACATTCGGCTATGCGATCGCATCACGCGATAGGCCCTAAAGGGCAACCTTTTTTCCCCCGAAGATAATAAAAAACCCTTGCCCAGGAATCATTGAGGCGCATCGGCCGGACCTTAGCCCAAAATAAAAAATAAATAAAAAAATATATCAAAAGGCAGAAAGCCAAAGAAACGAAGCAAGGATCTTGCCGTCAATTTGATCCAAAAAATGGGTTTGATTAGCTTTCGTTTTCGTTTTTGTTTCTTTTCTTTCCATATGAGATGGGGATCTCTTTAGGTTATAGATTAGCCCTAATTCCAATCAATTTTGCGACTGACTGAACACTTTCCGAGTGGTTTTTGGATCAGTTTTTAAAGAGACACCAAAATAGACATCGAAAGTTAATTCATCAAGACAGAGATGTCGTTCGAAATTGAAATCTAATCAGATAATTGGGGCTTGGATTGATTTTTTGTAGACTTCTATTTTTCAATAAAAATTCTATAAAACTCTACTGAAGCTCATTTAAAATGTATTTAATTTCCCACGATGACCTTCAATTAAATCCAATTTCCGACAACTGACACTTTTTAGATGGAAAAAGAAAACAAATTTCCGGAGGAAAATAACAAGATAATTTTCAATTCGATGTCCTGTCAGTGGCAGGACTTGGCCCCTTTGACAGAGTCTCATTAGAGAATTGCTTGGCGAGTATTGAAAAGACATTATCCTGATGGCTTAATCCTCGCGATAAATATCCTGTGCAACCCTTGTGCCGCCGACCTCCGACCCATCTGCTTTTTTTTGTGCCCTTTGGCAAATCGTTGTAATTTACGAAATTGACACTCGAAAGATTCCCAAAAATGCCACGGGGGGGAGTAGCAGTCTCATCCACCAGCCACCCTGGCAATTAAATTTTTGTGCGGGCCCATATGGAATCGAATCGAAATATATATATACTTCTGTTGAGAGGAGGTGGCGTGCCGACATGTCCGAAGGGTCAATATCGGTGGCCGGACAATTTGTCACACTGGGCAGCGTAAAAAGTGCCAATTGCAGGTCCATGTCCGTGTCCATGGCGTAAATTAAATCAACTCTAATGTCTTTAATTTGTTTGAGTTGGCCAACACACACCCCCCTTGTCCTGACCCCTTGTCCTGACCCGTAGACGGACTCATCCGCTCCGATCGGGGCAGTCAAGTGTGCGAGCAACGCGTCCGCCAAGTCGGTTAGTCTTGCAATTCCTAGACTTCCATACCCACCGATTGGCTGCACTGCGAGAAAAGGGCTTAAAGTCTTAAATTAGTCAAGAGAGTAAGTAATATTTAGTAATTAAAAGGAAGTAGGAAATTAGGGAATCTATTCCTCTTTATTCCCTATTTTAGGCTCTATAGATTTTTATTTTTTTTTTTATTTATAATAATAATACTAATAATTTTGTATATATTTTTTTCTATGGCTTACTTAATATTTATATCTTACTTATATATATAATAATGATATATATTTTATCCTTGTAGGAATATATACATATATCTATAGACATCTATAAGATATCCCGAGTACCGGGTATCACATATTTACTATTATATGTTTTATTACTTCTCTAGATTTTATCCTAAAATAATTATTATTCCAAGCATTTTTTATACCATCCTCAAAAATGAAATTTATTTAAGAGATGCACTTTTTTTTGCAGTGCATCCTTCCCAATCTCCCCATCGAAGTCGCATGTCGTCGCTGACGCTGAGCCATAAATTTCGTATTAAATTGAGTGTTAAATGCTGGACCCCTCACTTGCCACCACCCACCACCCACCACCCCCTGCCCAGCCGTGCGCGTAGTTCCATCCTCCTCCCCCCACCCCACCTCCTCCTACCCCTTAGCCCCGCCCCCTCGGACAATCCGTCAGGGGAAGCCAATTTATTATGCCTCCGATTCTTCGGAGGACATTCTTGTTGTTATTGTTGTCGATTTCTTTATGGCCCGAACCAGAGTGTTTACTGTAGTTCTTAATGCAGATGTTATTGTTGTTGTTGCTGTTTTAATATTACTTCCATTGTCCTTACAATTTTTTCGCTTATCGAAATCAATATCCTTATTTTCCATAAAAATACATGCAATATGCCTGCTGTTTGTTTACAGATGGAAAAAAAAATTGCCAAATAAATATATACTATTTTTAATATTCATTGTTGATTACAAAAAATCGATTAAGAAAATGGCATTTAAAGGATGTCTCAGCTATATCCAATAATCCAATTCAATTTGATAATTTTATGAAAACAATTCTAAAATATTTTATTTCTCTTTTAGAAAATATTTCCTTATATTTTGTAACCTTTTTCTTTCTGTGTAAATATTTTGTTTGCTCCACTAAGCTGTATACGGATATGTCTAGACTTTTTAAAAGGATCTTAAGCAGGGATTTGGGATTTACATTGATTCTTGAAAGAAAAAGACCTCTAAGTTTGAGAAAATAAGTTGTAATAATGAACATGATTATTAAGACAATATTTCGAAATATATTAGTTTAAAATTAAACATGTTATTGAATTGAATTAAATTATTTTAATATATTTAGCATGAAGCTCAATAGTAATTACTGAGGAACTCCTTTAATCTGAATAAAATAAGCCGCGAATTAAGCCAAGTATTCGGAGGGTGGAGGCCCCGAACACCACAAGTTCAAGAAGTCCGATTCGGAGACAAAGGATAAATTCGAGTCGAAACAATAGGATCAACCCGCGGAGGCCCAGACGCCGGGGGCTGTCAGAGGGGTTGTGTGGACCAAAAAACGAACCAAAAAAAATAACTTTATTGTCAGTGCTCCGTTTAAAATTCCAATCGACACCCGAATGCGGCAAAGTTCAAGCGTTTAAATCCCTCGATTGGGGAACTCACTCTTCTCGGCTCTGTTCTCGGTGGCGAGTGTGTGTGTTTTTTTTTTTGCATATTTTATGCAAATTATCGCATCGCAGCCGCGATTTATGTGGCTGTATGACTGGACACTGGACGGACTCCCTCTTTGGCCCCCAGAGGCCCCTGGCCGAGGCGAAAAAATGTAAAACAATTTAACACTTTACACGACATTCAAATACTTTTGTGGGAAATTACGATTATTCGCGGCTCTCTGGTCCGGCCTGGTCCGGCCTTTTGGCCAACAACTTGGCTAACTATATAATTGGCCGACTGTTTATTGGGTGTCGTCAGCAATCGGCAATTGGCGCTGGATCATCTCAAGTATCTTCCATCTACCATCTACCATCTACCATCTACCATCTGCATCTGCATCTGCAAGATAGTTTCCAGATCGCGGCATGCAGACATCTCTATCTATTCGTGGGGCTGGTGCCTAGTTGCAGTTGCATTGTGGCATGCTTTTGAGGCACAGAAAGAAATGGATTAGTTCACAACTTAATCAAAGACATACAACATTTGAATATATTTTTTAAAATTAATTTTATTTAATTATTTTATACCTCAGCCCTTTTTTAGACAGACTGTCTCTTAAATTTAATAAAAATAATGTGAAAAAAATGCACATTTTCAATAAAACCTTAACCAAGTACTGAGTAGAAATTATGGAATATTTTAGAGTATTATAGGAAACCCCCCTTAATCCTCTCTGTGGCAACCCCCCCTTAATCCCCCCCCACCGTGAAATCATTCGAAATCGACACGAAAATCGCAGCACAAAAAGTCAAATCAATCAAAGTGACGACATCGGCGCAGACGAAATTGCGATGCAAGTGGAACACTGCCCCGGACCAGGGACGAGGGCGGGGGCGAGGGGGTGGGTCAACAGTGGCGGGGGGCATCCACCACCCCGGAGGTGGAGGGAACAGCCGATTGTAGCTGCCGCAAAATGTCAACTGGCTTTGCATATGGAAATTGGATAATGGCAGTCAGTCAGGACCGGGGAATGTCCACCGTTCACTCATTTCGATGAAAATCCGGGGGTGATTGGGGGTGGGGGGGGGGGGGGTGCCATGGCTCTGGCCATGGGCGGAGGTGGGGAGGGGTCAGCAATTTACCGCAAATAGAGTTCCGCGGAACTGGAGGCTCAGATATCGAGGCACATCATCTTGTCATCTTTTGGCAGTCGCCGAACCGAATGTGGAAAATGTTTTTCGTTAATAAGTAAATGGATCGATGGCTACCAGTTTGGTTTGAATTGCACTTACAAAAAAAATCTATATTTTTCCAAGATCACAACACTTATTACTATTTTTTATTCCTATTATTTTAGTTTTATATTTTAAGAGGAATAACTCAGATAAGTTTTTAGTTCAAAATAGCCTTGAATGAACTTCAACGAAGTACACCGTTTATAAATCGATTTTAAAATAGTTACGATACTAGGTAGGTATTTACCAAGACTATAGTTACCAAGCTAGTTACCAAGACTTTAGAAATGAAAAAAAAATTCTCTTGACATTTTTGATTTTTGTGATACAAAAGTTTGTATAATCCTGACGTTTCTGGGCATAGCCTCAAGTCCCATACCTTCTCAATCTTAGAGCTCCGTTTAATTTAAAATTCAATCAAAATATGGCCACAAAAATTTTGACTAATTTTTTCGAAATTTTTCCATGATTTTTGACAAAAGTTGGGCCAATATTTTTTAATTTATTTAAATTTTATCCTTGGATGCAGATTCTAGCGCTGCACCTGAAATGGAATTCCATTTTTTGATCCGTGTTGAAATTATAAAGATATTTGTATTTTGGAAAATTCGATTTGGAAAAAAGCAACCGTAATTTTTGTGATTTTCTTGACTTAAAATGTTTATAACTTGGCCAATTCTTGACCGATCCAGGAATAATATACCTTCCCAATCTTAGAACTCCGAGTACTGTATTTCTCAATCAAAACCTGACCATCTAAAATTTGATCCCATTTTTAGAATTTTTCGTGATGCCTACCCCTTTGAAAATTTTCGAAAATCGTTTTGGATTTAAGGTTGCCAGATTGTGATGGGAATTGTAAATTCTGAAAGTGGCAAGCTCGAAAAGGTATGGGATTTAGAAATCGGACAAGTATTAGCCAAGTTATGGGCTTTGGAATTTAAAAAAAAAGTGTAAAACTAAATTGATTTTTTCTAACTAATTTAGAAACCCATTAAAAAAATACTCAACTCTATTAAAATCTGGATAATTATGCCCAAGTGGAGATGGAATTTTTCGAGTGCTCTTTGGGCCAGAGTTAGACAATGCCACACCAAGCGGCACCGCATTATTTTCCGACTCTTTTGCGGCCGGCCACCAAATTGACCGTTAACTGATTTTCAAATTTGCGCCCCAACCGCCGTGATACCAACAGTAGTAGGGGCAAAAATAAAAAACAAAAACACAATGCAGGCAACTCCCTTTCATTACGAACCGAAAAACCATTCCGATTCGAACCAATTCCAATGTGATGCAAATGCCGCACCTACGTCACAGCTCAATGGATGGTTAGGGGAGACAGGGGGAGGCAGGAGGTAGGAGGTGGGAGGCTCTACTACTCTATCTGGTAGCTCTTTGGGCTTTTTCGGTTTTTGGTAACTCAACTTCCGGCCCGAAACTCGGTGCGCGCCAACAAAAGCAATTTAATCGAGCATGACTTTTGGTTAAACTTGTAGAGCAACGCCTACGCAGCAGCAGGGGCTCTGGTGGCAAAGAGGGGGCGGGCGGGCAGGGTTACCCCCACCATCGGCGGGGTGGTTATGGTGCGGCGGTGTAACTGCCGGATGTAGGGAATTTTAATTTGTCGCGTCGTTTAAACGCGAGCATGGCAACCCTTTAACGCCAATGAAGCGTTACTGGGGACCCCCCTCTCCCATAGACCCCTTTATCGCGGCCCCCCACTTCTCGCAGTGCCACGCCCACTGCCTTTATTCATTCGATTTTGGCAGCGTCGGTTTATTTGTCTCGGTATTTGCATACCCTTTACTGAGGGTATTATACGTTTTTAGAGGGGTTTTGTCATTTTTTCAAGGAGAGTTACGTTTAAGATAATAAACAAGAGAGATATGGTTATATTTTTTCAATATGATTTCTCAACACTGGAGTCTATGCAACACTGTATTTTTGATATTTCAGTCGCTTGTCCGTTAAGTTGTCCGTCTGTCCGCTAAACAGTTGCTCCATTTTATGGCTAAAAAGCTGAAATTTTGTTTAAAATTGGGTAGGACTATCTGGAACTACATATTGTATAGAGATATATATTCCTATGAAATTTTATCCCAACAATATATATTTGTAGATTTGTCCGCTTGTCCGTCTGTCCGCTCTGTAGTTTCTCCATTTTATGGGTAAACATTTTCAATTTTGTTGAAAATTAGATCTGAAAATGTGGAACAATATAAAAAGTTATATATTCCCGCTTGTCCGTTAAGTTGTCTTTTTAGTAACACTCTCACTTTTAGCACCTGTTAGAGTATTTGAATTTCGGATTAGCCCAGAGACCAACCTTTCCTTACTTTTTGTTTCATTTTATTTTTCACTCTTTCCGTTTATATGGTATATTCTTTTTTTAAATCGTTTGGGTGGCTTTTATTAGGCTGTCTGTGCACATTATTTATGGTCGCGCATTTGCATTTTGATGGTTAAACACACACACACACACTCGCACACCCAAAAAATATATAGAATATATATATATTATACCCTTTTGTCAACCCTTTCATATATATACATATATATATATATTTTTTATACAAAACCCGACACAGGTGTGTGTGCGTGAGCTCTTTTTTATGACTGCTGCCAGCGAAAAAATTGAAAACAAATTTCCACATATTGGTAGCTGGATAGGTCCTGGGATAGCCCCCGCCCCCCACCTGGGGTGCCCCGCCTCTGGGTTAACCCTTGCCGGTTGCGCTCGAAAGGATAATCGTAAAAAGGGGGAAATTACGCTTACGAAATGATCGGGAAGCGAAGGGATACGATACGCCAGGACCTGTCTGTTGGCAGGCTGGCCTGTTGGCGCTTCCCGGCCTCCTTCCTGATTAGGCCGCGCTGTCCATTAATCGAGGTGCTGACTGTGGCAGCTTTTTAGTGGCACGGTCCGGATTGGTGGGGATTTGAGACTCATGACTGGCAGGGTGTCCTCATCCGACAAGGATGAGCTATCAGAGCTATCGGGATGATAGTGGCAAGTCCTTGTCCCTTATTTTAAACGACAAAGACATCTTATTTGTTTAAAGGCCACATAAAAAGTGGCAGATTCTTGTCTGGGGAATGACTGTGTGGAATCATTAAAAATGTTTCCAGCCTCGGGGTATCTGAAATCCAAACGACAATCGAGCGAATCATTGGCGCGTCATCACCGAACGACCTGAACGACCGAGGATCCGGATCATCATTATTTTCATCGTTGGGTTGTCAACAGCTTTTGGACTTTTGTTGTCCACAAATCACAAGTCAATGGGGTTGACAGGAGGGCCTTTGTCAAGGGGTTGACCTTAGTGGCGGCGGCATGTGCCGGGAGTGCAGGCGGAATGCAGAGCCAGTGCGTTGACAAGTTGAGCATTTTAATTGCTGCCGTGCGGCAACAACAACACAACTCCGCCCACAAAAAGCCAAAATAACCCTTCTTCGGTGTGCTTCGGTTATATTGCACGCAAAGAGTCAACTTCCTGTGCGTATCCACAAAATGCGCTAACTAATCAAATATGCATAACAAACTTGAGCCACCCATCAGGCCATCAGCCATCAGGCATCCGGCCAACAAGGACCAACAAGGACCAACAGAGGCCACCCCCTTCGGGCCACAACAGCTCACGCAATGTCTCTACGCACCGTCAAGGGGTTAAAGGACACACTCAGAATTCCAATTCTCAGCTCTGGGCTTTAAAATTAATTAAGTAAAAAAATTAAAATCGCTTTCGAGAGCAAAGTAAATAGTGGCACTCTTCAAAAGATTTAATCTTATTATGGAAATTATTTGTATAAATAGTATTTCATTTTAAAAAGTAAACAAAAAGAAGGGGTTTATATCGCATTACAAAGTGTATAGTATTAGAGTAAATATTATTAAGTAAGTCATTTATAAAAGGTCTCTAATATAAAAATATAAAAATATAAAAAATGTTTTCAACTTTATGAAGAGTTTAAAGGATGAGTAGTTAAGTTAATTGGAAAATATTTAAATAAATAAACGATTTTAGGATTATCTCTTCCTTCACACATATACTAGTTGCTCTGAATGTATAAACACTGCCATTTATTTCTCTCAGTGCACAACAAAGTAGCCAGAGTAGGCATTTCGTCGATTTAACCGAATGCCGATTTGCTGCTAAATTATTGCTGCTCGTTGTCGCTGTCGCTGCGACTGTGACTTCTCTAACCCGTAAAACTATTATTATGATCATTATGGCGGGGAACCTGCCACACTGCCACTGGCACTGTCACTGGCACTGGCACTGTCACTGTCACCACCGCGGGCTCTCCCCCCCAAGGACCCTCCTTCCGCAGGACACCCAGCCGACTTTCAACACGCACTTTGACGCACACTCCACACCACACCATTGTGTCGCAGCTTAACCCCAAACCTCTCACCCCCGACCCCATGCCAGACTCATAAATGTTTTGGCAATAAAGCCCGAGTTATGATAATGCCAATTCATGTTTTGTGGCGTAGATATCTAAATATTTATACCGAGTGGCGAGTGTTTGCATGTTCGACCCAATGACATGCACAAACTCCTTCATGTTCCTTGTTCCTCTTGATGGATGGATGGACGGATGGATGGATGGATGGCTGTCGTGGATCAGCAGGTGGGACTGCGTAGATGTTCCATATAACATCATCTGGGTGGGGCCTCCTCAGGGTCTCACCCTTTTCAAAACAATTTACCCAACGGAAGTAGATCTTTCTCGATTAAATATATTTTTATGAAACTCTTTTTCAAAACAAACCATTAATATTTAGATATTCCGTAAAGCGAAGAAGGTACCATTTTTTTTTGGGATTTTAAAAAGCTAACCTAGTTGGCTCTGAAACTTTTCCGATGACCGATAATCGATAATCTCCGATTTCAGCCCCAGCACCTTGGCACCAGGCAGCTGCCCTCAGAAAATATTCATTCGAGCGCCGGCACTTGCGGCACTCGGGTCGTCCTCTGCTTTTCTTATTTTAATATTTTATTTTGGCTTACAATTTTTAACAATGGCTTAATTCTGCATCTGCATCAGCTGTTCAGTTGGCGACTTTTCTCATTTTTATTAATATTATTTTTTAAAGAAAAATACTCATTCGACTGCCAGCCTTTGGGGCACTCGGGTCGTGGTCCTCTGCTTTTCTTATTTATGTTTTTCTTTTTTTTTTATTTGATTTTTACCTTATTTTGAAGTGGTTGCCTTAAACTATCAAACGTGCTATCCCTTCTCTTCTCGGTTTATAACATTTTCCCATTTTATTTTTTAAACCAAATATGTTCATTAATTACAACACTATGGATTCTGGAACTCCGGGAAAACGTACGTGGTTGAGTCTCTCTTCTTTTTTATTTATTTATTTTATATTTTTTAAATCAAAATATACATTGGGGTGACTGCCCTCGAACTGCTGTCTTCTGATTTTCTCATTTTATTATATTTATTTTTATTAAAATACCTTATTTTGAACTGGCACCTTAAACTATCAAACGTGCTATCCCTCCTTCGTTTATAGTTCTTATTTATTTAGAGAGCTATCCTGAGGTACTGATTTTCTAAATATTAATTTATTTTATTTTTTAAACCAATTATTTTATGGGATTATAACTACAGTCCTGACTTGGCGTCTTGGAACGCGTTTTGTAAAAATATTACACGTATTTTGGTTTTCTTATTTTATTTTTATTGTCACCTTATGAGACTTTAAATTGTTTTATTTTTTTTTTTCATATATTACATTGGGTTCTGGAACTCTGGGAAAACTTACGTGGTTGAGTTGAAGTCTCTAATTAATATTCTTAACGTTTTATTTTATTTTCTTATTTAAATATTTGTATCTCCAAGGCGCATATCTCTTTTAATATGAAATAAAAATTATTTTAAAAAATTATATTTGTGTTTTTAACTAAGATTTTTGGTGAAATGTAAATTGGTAAGAGCTACGAAGGGTACCGGGTATCATATACCTAAGAATCTTTTAAGCTTCATGACCAATTATGGTATCTGTTACTCATTTAATTTATTATAAAATTGAATATTTGTATTTTGTCAATCCCTAATTAAAAAATTATGTATTTGAAATATTTGAATAAATTCAAAAAAAAATCCTATTCTTGATAAATTTGTTTTTCTTCGGCGACTCGAATTAAGTGCGTGGGATCTGGAGTTGGGGCAAGTGTGGCATTGTGAGGGAAACCGAGCCAGTTATTGTTGTCAACATCAACATAACCCTTTTGTCGAACAGTTGGTGGTTCCAGTGGCTGAGTGGGCCCAATGGTGTGGTGGTGCGGTGGTGCGGCGATGCGGTGGTGGTGCTGCTGTCATTGGTGACACTGGCGACAGCGGCGGCGGCAATTAATAATACGTAATTTATGTTCCGCATTCAATTCTATTTGACTTTCGGCCCAAAACACTCAAACCCATATTGACAGTTCTGTTTGTGTGTGTGTCTGTGGGCAATAAAGGGTTAAGCCGGCAAACGGGATGGGGAGGAGAGGGTTAAACTGCCGGCTTTTACTGCCGCACTTAAACTCTTTGCGCCTTTCTAGTGAAGCGTTACAATTTACAACCGAGTCGGCCAATTCAAGCGTAACCAAACAAATTCCCCAGTTGCATTTTCAGTTCAAAAAAGAAACAAAAAAAATGGAAAAAATGCGGGTAAGTGGTTCGACTACGGGGCCATTCGATTACACATCCCAAAATAAATACAAAACTCAACTATATCCTTTGGCGGATCCTGCGGATAATCCACTATCTGGCAGCAATGTTTCGTGCCAAATTCAATTAGCCACTTTTTCAACGCTTGGCTTAGTCGCCGATAATCGCCGATTTGGCTAATCCCAGGCCGCCTCTCTTTCGGGCCAAGACGGGGCAAACTTTTTATTATTAAATTAAATGTTACACCTTCGACACCCGGCTGCCAACATTGGGTTGTTGGCCGAAGCAGTTAGCCCATCGTCGCAGTCGTTTCCATTAAGATTGGCAAAAGTTTGCGGCTAATCGAGTTCAGACACAAATCGCAAAGGTAATCCATACGGCAGCCGGACTAAACCAAATTGTATCCAAACTCAATTATATAACTCCTAAAATTCTGGCAAATCGATAGAAATTTCCAAGGCTCCAAGGCTGAAAGAGGCTAACATGCCTGCGGGACGTGATTTTTATTAAAAATTATAACAAACTTTATGCCAAACAAAAGTTGTATCTTTCTCCGACAAATACACAGAACGTGGCCATCACAACAGGATTTGTGGCAAGTGGGGGCAGTGTTGCCTAAATGGCCAAAATATGGATACTTTTAACTTTAAAGTGTTGACAACCTGGTTAAGGGGAAGGGATGCAACTAAGAAAAGTAACTACTATTCTACTATTTTTTCGAAATTTTTCGTATTTTTGTGGGGCATCCCCTTCAAAATGCTGGATTTCCGTACTTGGCCAATTTCGATAGCTATATCTCTGCCAATTCTTGTCCGATTCAAAAGCGGAATACCTTAAACGATTTGTGGATCGATTTCCAGTCATTCTGCATCAAAATCCTGACAGAAAATATTTTTTCGAAATTTTTCATATTTTTGTGGGGCATCCCCTTCAAAATGCTGGATTTCCGTATATGGCCCATGTCCATAGCTATATCTCAGCCAATTCTCATCCAATCCTTGAGCGGAATACCTTAAACGATTTGTGGGTCGATTTCCAGTCATTCTGCATCAAAATCCTGAAAGAAAATATTTTTTCGAAATTTTTCATTTTTTTGTGGGGGATCCCCTTCAAAATGCTGGATTTCCGTATTGGGCCCAGGTCGATGGCTATATCTCAGCCAATTCCTATCCGATTCATGAGCGTAATGCCTTAAACGATTTGTTGATCGATTTCCAGTCATTCTGCATCAAAATCCTGACAGAAAATATTTTTTCGAAATTTTTCGTATTTTTATGGGGCATCCCCTTCAAAATGCTGGATTTCCGTATTTGGCCCAGGTCGATGGCTATATCTCAGCCAATTCCTATCCGATTCATGAGCGGAGTACCTTTAACGATTTGTGGATCGATTTCCAGTCATTCTGCATCAAAATCCTGGTAGAAAATATTTTTTCAAAATTTTTCAACTTTTTGTGGGGGATCCCCTTCAAAATGCTGGATTTCCGTATTGGGCCCAGGTCGATGGCTATATCTCAGCCAATTCCTATCCGATTCATGAGCGGAATGCCTTAAACGATTTGTTGATCGATTTCCAGTCATTCTGCATCAAAATCCTGACAGAAAATATTTTTTCGAAATTTTTCGTATTTTTATGGGGCATCCCCTTCAAAATGCTGGATTTCCGTATTTGGCCCAGGTCGATGGCTATATCTCAGCCAATTCCTATCCGATTCATGAGCGGAGTACCTTTAACGATTTGTGGATCGATTTCCAGTCATTCTGCATCAAAATCCTGGTAGAAAATATTTTTTCAAAATTTTTCAACTTTTTGTGGGGGATCCCCTTCAAAATGCTGGATTTCCGTATTGGGCCCAGGTCGATGGCTATATCTCAGCCAATTCCTATCCGATTCATGAGCGGAATGCCTTAAACGATTTGTTGATCGATTTCCAGTCATTCTGCATCAAAATCCTGACAGAAAATATTTTTTCGAAATTTTTCGTATTTTTATGGGGCATCCCCTTCAAAATGCTGGATTTCCGTATTTGGCCCAGGTCGATGGCTATATCTCAGCCAATTCCTATCCGATTCATGAGCGGAGTACCTTTAACGATTTGTGGATCGATTTCCAGTCATTCTGCATCAAAATCCTGGTAGAAAATATTTTTTCAAAATTTTTCAACTTTTTGTGGGGCATCCCCTTCAAAATGATGGATTTCCGTAGTTGGCCCATGCCGATAGCGATATCTCAGCCAATTCCCATCCGATCCTTAAGCGGAATACCTTAATCGATTTGTGGATCGATTTCCCGTCATTCTGCATCAAAATCCTGGCACAAAATATTTTTTCGAAATTTTTCAACTTTTTGTGGGGCATCCCCTTCAAAATGCTGGATTTCCGTATATGGCCCATGTCCATAGCTATATCTCAGCCAATTCTCATCCGATTCATAAGCGGAATACCTTAAACGATTTGTGGGTCGATTTCCAGTCATTCTGCATCAAAATCCTGAAAGAAAATATTTTTTCGAAATTTTTCAACTTTTTGTGGGGGATCCCCTTCAAAATGCTGGATTTCCGTACTTGGCCCATGTCCATAACTATATCTCAGCTAATTCGCATTTGATTCTTAAGCGGCATACAATATTCTGACAATATACTAACATTCGTGTATATTGAAAAATATTCCTAGCTACCAACACTATTTTATGAGAATGTGGCCAACCAAGTAGGCCTTGAAACTCATCCGACGCCTCGGTAATCGATAAACTCCATGGGCAGCCCTGGGCTTGGCACCAGGGGCCAGCCCTTAAAATACAAATTCATTCGAGCACTGGCCTTTGGGGCTCTCGGATCGTTGTCTTCTGCTTTTCTTATTTAAATATTTTATTTTATTATTTTGGGATTGTTCCCAAAATATGTTCCCCTTTAATTATATTTTTTATTTATTTTTTAAAATCCCTCAAACCAAAAGCAATGGACTGTCTCTTTATCTTTTTCGAAAGTACTCCTCCTTCGAACACTTGCCAGTTTGGTATTCAGATAGTTTTCTTCTTAAATTTGTCTTTTATTTTTATTTGAGCTTAATTTTATTTTTATTAATTTTTTTTTTTGATATGGCTCCTTAAGTAAAACCTGTCACACGAAGATAAATAGTACTGGGACCCGAGATTCCTCTGCTCTTCTTATTTTTAAAAATTTATTTTTAACTTTTGTGGTTCCTTGGTGCTTCTGCTTCTTCTTTTGCTGGATAAACTTTTTTTTTCCTGATATTTGTATTTTATTGCCTAACATTTTTCTGTTATTTTTTGTTGAATATTATTTTCTATTTTATATTTTTCTTAATGCTTGGGACCTTGATGTGAACTTTGACCTTGATACCGGTACCACTTGGATCATTTTCCTCTTATTTTCTGTTTTTTTTATTTTATTTTAATTTTATATTTCTTATGGCTTTTTGTTGCGTCTGCTTCTTCTTCCGGAAGTTATTAATTCTTGCTCTGAAATTAACTTATTCTCTTAATTTTATTTATTTTGAAACCATATTTTATTTGTTTCTTGAATAAATATGGTGTTTGGTGCTTCTGCTTGATATTTTTCTGCATTTATTTTTTCCCGAAAAGTTGAACCTTGATTTTTTTTTAGAATTTTGGAAGTTTTCGAAATTCGATTAGCCTTAAAAAAAAGAAGAAAAAGGGAGTGGGGAGTGTAAAGCCCACTGCCTGGTAGTAAATACCCGGCTTTGTCATTGCCTGGCAACTCTGGCAGACAATTAGGGGGGGAGGCCCACAGCCCAGGCACAGGACGAAGAGTTAATTATGACACGCACTCTTTGCCAGCAGCCGATTCATTGGCCGTTCATTTATTCATTTATTTAATATTCCCCCACGACGCCCCCCCTCCTTCAATGGGCGATGTTCTTTTTGGCAGGAGGCGCACAAAAGGGGGGGATGCCATTCGCCCATTGGACAACCAACAAATAAAGCGAAATTATGTCTGAATTCAATGCTAAATAAAACAAAAACAAAAAATATAACATTAAAACTAACGAAACACGAACTGATTTTTCGTTCAATTTTCAACCTTCCGCCATTAAATAATTTCCGACGCTGTAGTTGTTTTTTTTTTAGTAATAATTTTTATTTAATTTCCTTTGTTTTGTTGTTGTTTAATTAATTTTTATATATAATTGCAGTGACATGAGGTGTTGTTGCTTCTTCATTAATTTTATCCATATACATACATATATATATATTTATATATATATATATTTAAATATATATATCATATATATCCTTTCGTACATATACAAATACATATCGAATTTCTTGTTCTTGTTCTTGTTGTTGTCCTGTTTGTTTGTTTTTATTTCATTGTTGCTGTTGTTGTTGTTTTTGTTGTTTGTTTGCGGATTGTTTGCTTTTGCTTTTAATTTTAATTAACTATAATTAATATTGCTTTTGCGTATAATTCATTTTTCAAAAAACAGCTAAACCAACAGAATGAAAACTATATACTCGTACCATATAGATATCTTGTAATATATATCTTGTAATTCTTTACGGATTTGTAAATGCAATGATGATGATAATGATAATCATAATGATGGTGTTACACGGAAAACAAAAATCGCTATAGAAATTCAATTTAAAAAAATCTCTCTTTCCTTTTGTTTTTGTGAATTTTTCGCTTCTGCTCTTTATTTACTTCTGGCTCGTTTTTTCTTCGAGTGTATTACAAGTTTGTGTGGGTTAGATGTATGTGTGTGTGTGTGTGTGTGTGTGTGTTAGTGTGTGCTGGTATGTGTGGGCGTGGTGGGAGGGGCGTGGCCTGTCTGTTAGCTGCGTCTTTGTCGCTCTTTCTTAAATTATGCGAGGAACATGCGTTGAATTCAACTTTTTTTTTTTATTATTTCTTTTAATTTATTTTTTATAATCTTACTTGACACAAAAAAAAATCATTTTCTTTATATAGTTCACTAATATAAAAAAAAAATTATATTTTTTTAAGTGTATACATGTAAAGTTTAGATATATATGATATAAAACACACACGAAACTCATGCCCTAATCAGGTTTTGGATAAAAATAAAAATACAAAAAAAAAATATTATTTTGTTCTTTGGTTTTAGAACTTAAATGTACGAAAAAAAATAATATATATATCCAAAAAAAAAAAAGTAAATATTATAGTTAAATTAGGAAAACTCCAGTTCCCCAAAAATATATAGTTTTTGTTTTTTTTTATAAGCATTTTCCATTTGTTTTCATTCTCCGCTGGAGAAGTGTTCACTGGTGAGTGTTTCTCTGAGTGTATTTTATTTTTGTGTGCCTTGCTTTCTTTAGAGGGTGGTGTGTGTGAGTGTGTGTGTGTGTGGGGGAGGGTGGTGCTGCATGTGTGTAAGAGTGTTTACGGTATTTTTGTTGTTGTTGCTTAAAAACTACATAAATTATTTTTAAATATATATATATAATCGTGTATATATATGTAATTCTAGGTATATAGGTTTTATTATTTCCATTTACGTTTACTAAAAAAAAAATTCTTCATCCTAAGACTAAGAAAAAAAATTGCATATATTTTTTTGTTTGTTTTTTTTTCTCGTTTTGTTTTATGTTTTTGTTTTTTTGTTTTTGTTTACTAAGGTTACAATCTGT
This sequence comes from Drosophila atripex, assembly GCA_035045925.1. Classification (NCBI taxonomy): domain Eukaryota; kingdom Metazoa; phylum Arthropoda; class Insecta; order Diptera; family Drosophilidae; genus Drosophila; species Drosophila atripex. Next base: position 135,925 of record JAWNOP010000009.1, read on the forward strand.
ATATATATATACTATATATATATATATATATTCTTCATATATATCAGCATCTATTTATACTCTATATACGTTTTCTAGATGTTTGTATATAAAGAGGCGCCATCTTTGATGTTGCTATATTTTTTTTTGTTTTTTGTTTTTTTTTTTTTGCAATTGTTTAATATACATATTTATATTTATATGTATGCGTGTGTGGGTGTTGTTCTTTTTTTTTGTGTATTTTAATTTTTTTAAGTGTGATGCATATATAAATTGTAGCTTTTTTTCGCATTCTCATTATTTTGTTTTCTTATTTTTTTTTTAACTCTTTTTGCAACTTTCCCTTTCAGGTTATGAACCTAACTCTTGTTTTCTTTTCCTTTTATTTATTAATTTTTTCTTTTTTTATATTTTATTTAATATTGCCCGGCTTAGCTTAAGTTAGACCAAAAAAAAAAATTATTACCAGGCTGTAACTACATTTTTTTTTACACACTAAAGCGGGTTTCTTGTTATTTTTTTGTTTTATTTTTTTCTGTAACTCTACATCCCATTTTTTATTTTTTATTCCATTTTTTGTTTAGATTTTGTTGTTTAGCTTTCAATTAGCTCCGTTTTTCGCTTAATTCTCTTTATTTACATTTCCGGTTTTTACTCGTTTGCGTTTCTTGTTAAACCACCGATACTAGAAATGTCCTTGCCAGAGGCTAGAGCTCGTGGAGTCCCTCGGTTCCCGGTCAGACATCGACGTCCAGGTCGAGGTCGATCACCGAGCTGCGGTCCTCGTCGTCCCGGTCCTCCTCGTTTCCCTCCAGCTCCTCCAGGTTGTCCTCCTCCATTTCCAGCTCCAAGTCCAGGCCGCCTCCCGCTCCCGCTCCAGCTCCCCCGCCACCATCCTCCCCCCCCTCGGAGCGGCCGTCCAGTAATTGTCACTGATCCACCGCGGTGGCGCCGCTACCATGATGCTGCTGCTGTTGGTGGTGCGCCTGGGTATGATGGTGGTGCTGATGCGACTGCTGCTGCGGGTGGTGGTGGTGATGGTGGTGGTGGCCCTGCTGCTGGGCGGCCTCCTCGGCCAGTTGCAGGGCGGCCGCTGCTGCCACAGCCGCCGCTGCGGCCGCCGAGCCATTGTGCTGCACCTCCAGCCCGTTGACCATCTTCTCCATGCTCTTCAGCTCCGAGGGCGAGTGCTGGGAGTTCTGGGTGGTGCGCTTCATCAGGGAGGGCGGCGTGGTGGGCGACATCGAGATGGGGCGCGTGGGCGGCGAGTGCGAGGAGGGGCGCGGCCGGGGACTGGAGCTCAAGCTGCGCGGTCCGTTCTCCACCGAGAGCCCGCCCGGCGGCATGGGCCCGCCCCCCTCGCCGGACCTCGACCCCGGAGTGACGGCATCGAAGGCGGAGCCCAGGCTCCCCGGCAGGCTGTACGGCGAGAAGCGATGCGACTTGAGTCCTTGCAGCGGCGACACGGGCGTGTGTCCTGCCGCCGCGTAGGCGTGCCCGAACAGGGCCGGGTGCTGGGCGGCCAGGGCCAGCTGGGCGTTGAACAGCAGGCCCGGATTGAGGCCCGCCGGGCTCATGGCCGCGGCCGCTGCCGCCGGATTGTGCAGCAGGCCGAGATGGGGCGGCGGATAGAGGCCGTGGGGGTACAGGTAAGGCAACAGGTGCGGCGAGGGGTGGATGGGCGGGCCCACCGATATATTCGGCGAGGGGTAGCTGCCTCCGCCGCCGGCTCCACCGCCGGGATTTAGGCCGGCCGCCGCTGCCGCTGCTGCTGCTGCTCCACCGCCGCCGCCGCCATTGCCTCCGGTCCCGCCCATCACCGCCTCCTTGGGACTGCCGGTGGAGGTGGGACGAAAGGCACCGCCGGTACTGCCGCCGACGCTCTCCGAGCAGCTGGAGTCGCTGCCGTCCCGCTCCACGTCGGCGTCGGCCTGGAGTCGCCGCCGCAGGGCGTCCTCGGCGCTGGCGTTCGCCGCCGCGGCATGCTCGCTGCCGGCTCCTGCCCCGGCGCCGGCCAGGTGATTGAACCAGGCCGCCAAGGCTGCAAAATATTAAGAAAAATCATAGAATCGTTAGTTATAGCCCAGGAAGGATATAGATTCAGAGGGGAAGGATCCAAGGAGTGATGGGATGCGACTACTCACCGGAGTGCTGGTGGGCGTGCATTTGCTGCAGCGAGTGGCTGAGCGGGAGCAGGGGGCTCTGGGGCGGCCCGACCACGTCCAGGAGCTTGTCCTCGTCGTCCTGCTGCTGGTCGAGCAGGGAGGCGTGCGGATGGAGGTGGGGCGGCCGACCGGCGTGGCCCAGGTGGAGGGGCGCCCGGGAGCTGCTCACGTGCGTCGGATTCAACTTGTCCGAGTCGGACCCTCGGTTGGACATCAGAGCCTGCCTGTAACAACAGTTGTACGAGTGGCGATGCCACAAATTAGAACATCCAATTGTCAAATGTGAATAAGGTCCACCCTAAACTTTAAACATCTAGTAGGGTGGAGCTGTACCAGCTATTCAATTACAAAAAAAAAACTAAACTAAAAACTTAAAAACTAGTGTTTATTTTCGCAAAGGCTTTACTACCAAATCCCAAATCCCGACCAGGTCCTGCGAGAATTTCGAGTGGATTTTGTAGCGGAATTTCGGCCAGGATCCAGGGAGAGTGGCCCGGGCTTTGATAATATTGTTGGTAACTGGAAATATCTGCTAAATGATAAACCAGCGCTGTCGGCGGTTGGCCTCTTTCCCAACCACACAACCACCCCACCACCCTGGCACCCCACCACCCCCCCCCCCCCTCACTGAACCTTAATTGAAATGTAACAATGCGAGGCGGAAAAGGATCCATCCGTCCGTGTGTCCGCCAGTCCGCCAGTCCGCCATGTATGTCTGCGGCTGACAATGAAATTGAAAAATAATTCAAAACACGTTAGTGTAATTTAGTGCCTCAGCCTTTCGTCCTTCGTCCTTCGACCGTCGTCCTGTGGCCTCCATCCTCCGTCCATGGGTTTTCCATTTCAATTTTCCTTATTCACACATCAAAGCCGTCGTCCTGGCCTGCCTCGCAAATTGGGCAATTTTCGTAACCATCGGTGTTGTGTCAGTAGTGTGTGTGGTGTGTATGGAGTGTGTGTGTGTGGTGTGTGTGTATCATTATCACAGCAACCACACCCATTCGAACCACCCACTCGATGCAGTGCTCTGGCATTCTGCCAGAGGCGTCTTCTTTTACACTTAACTGTTTTTTTTTTTTTTTTTTTTTTTTCACCTGCCTAATGTCGGACTGTGTGTGGGTGGTTGGGTGTGTATGGTGTGTGGTGTGTGGTGGGTGGGTTTGGGGCCTAATTTAATAGCAAATCAATTTGTGTTAATCCAGACCAGCCATCTGACCCACCCATCCAGACCGCAAAGGGCAAGACCTTTTTGTTTCTTAATTTTTGTGAAGTAGTTAGTTTGGAACTCTAGACTAGTTTTATTTAGAAACTATGACTAAAGTGTGTTAAATTATTATATTCACTTTTAAATATCCACCAACAAAAATAATTTAAAATATAATAAACCCTTTTAGTTTCAAACTCTAGCCTTTAAAATATAAATAATGTTTCATATTAATACATTTTTGTATAAAAAAATAAATAAAAATATTTATTAAGCCCTTTAGTTTCGAACTCTTAACTCTAAACCGCAGGACCCTAATCCGCTCCTGTTTCTCTCATGCAGCCAGGCCATAAAAATCGGTCCAAGACCGAGCCCCCAAGACGTTTATCTATTGCCCTTTTGTCTCTCATTGTTGTTGGAGTTGGAACGCCCCTGGGCTGGCAGTTAAAGGCAGTTAACTCTATATCCTCGATATACCCATACCCATTCCCAGTCCCATTCCCATTACCAATTTCAAAGTTCTATATCTATTTGTGGATGGGTGTGGCAGTGTGGCGGCTGCCTGGTGGTTGTCTGGAGAAATTGCCCTCCGTATCGTGGGCTCTGTAATTTTTGAATTACGTCTAAATTTGCGGCTTAAACAGCCCACGTACGCCCACAATGCCTGTGCTATTTTTTTTTCTCCCTTTTATTTTTTTTTTATATATATAATTTATATATATATATATATATATATCCGCTAGAATGCCTTCTATTGTCAACTAACGCCTCGGGTTAGCGCAAAAAATAGCAAAATTCTACGCTTCAAAAATACGAAAATGAAATAAGTAGCAGGCTGACGGTGGCAGGGTGGCTCTAATAAGTGCCCAGGACCTGAGTCCTTGGGGTGTGAGAGTTTTTGCGAATAAATCCCACAACAAAAGCAGCGCCGCACCGCTCAGCAAAGGGAATTTCAATTGCTGCTGTTAAAACGTTTTCACTTTGGATTTCCGGTTCTCGTTGTGCCGCAGGCCAGAAATAAAAATAAAAAATTATAAAAAAAAGAAAAAAATACAAAAAGCAAAAAGCAAAAGGGTGCTAAAGGAGTTTAACCCACAAAGAAAGGGGCAGCTGGGTGGAGTCGGGCTAGAGATGAATATCATTCCGGCGGAAGTTGCGCACTAGATTGCCACCAATTAGCATCTCTCGCTGTGAAGGACTCGGGGAATCGGGGGAATCAGGAGCATCAGGACAACACCCAGGACACCCATCGCTGCCTCTATTTTCCATACCCTGCCAGGGGGTATACCCATTGTATTTCAAGTACTCTTTTATTTGTGGCTCTTTTTCAGATATACGATTCATTTTTGTCCTTCTTTATGCGAGGAACTTTATTATAGAATGCTAGTGTGACCAACACTGAATGAGAAGCAAAGTTCGAGTTTGAAACATTTGTTTCAAATTTTCCTTTAAATTTTATTTTATTTATACTTTTTTCTTTTCAAAATATTTGCTACTTTTTATTTTAAAAACATTGTAAGGAGCTACTTTGAAAGGAGCTTGTCTAGTATGGTCTAGTGTGACCATAAACGGTGACCCGAGTTCGAAACCATGTCTCAAAATTATTTGTTTTTTTTTTTATAGAGCATCTAAAACTTTGTTATTTCTTTTCAAGTTTCCCAAAAAACTTGACGCTTTGCGACCTGGTTGTTGTCGTCATGGAATTGTTATCGCAGCCGCTAATGAATAAGGCGAAGGGGCGTGGCAGGTGAAGGGTTGCAACCGCCAGAAAAAGAGTTGACTAAGTCGTCACTAATTGCCAAGGATTTTTGGCAGCTATCCTCGAATGGGTTTTTGTTTTCTTCCTGGAATTGTAAGCGGCTTAGCGGTCTGTTGTTCGCCTCCCAGCCAGAAACTTGCCGACTAAGTGACTGCCCGACTGAATGACGGTCTGACATTTGGCTGTCACATCAATGACCAGGCAACAAACTTAGTGATTCTATTATTCTTCCTCTAACTATGGAACAATTCGAGGGATTTTTTGTCGGTTAGACAGACACGCTAATGCCAATCAAGCCAGAAGTAATCAGTTTGGAATAAAAACCAAAAGCCAAAAACTCGACTTGAGTAAATTGTTTGTGTCAATGTGGGTGTGGGTGTGGGTATGGGTGTGGGTGGTTGCTTTGGTTTTCCCATCCAGCCCGCCAGTGGGTGAAAATTGATTTGTAACATTTAACATGGACATGGACATGGACAGGGACAAGTCTGTCGGGCTATTAGATGTCATTCATCATTATGCCAAGTCAGAGAGTCAGAGGCGAACCACCAAAGGCACCATCCACACCACCACCCACACTGCACCACCTCCAAATCATTGAAATACTAGAAAAGTGTAGCCTTTCTTTAGAGTAATAACCTCCCCCTTTTCGCTCAGTGCATACCTCACAATCCTGGCCGGAAACCGGAACCACTCAAAGTGCGGGCATCCCTACAGAGATTGAAAAATCAGTTGGTTCGCTGAAAACTCAAAGCTTTCCCGACTAACATCATCATCATCATCATCCTCGTCGTTGGTAGCCCTGGGGGGTGGTGGTTTTGGGTGATTTTCTGGGTGGTTGCCTGGGTGGTGCTTTCGGGTGTTTGTTTTTTTCTTTTTTTTTTTTTCACCGAAACAGGAAATTGAAATCAATCCATCAATATGGATTACATGTTCCAGCTGGCAGTCGAGGTGCCAGTCATCAGCCGAAGGCCAGAAGCCCAAAAGCCAGGAGCATCATTAAGCGGCCAAAATCAGTTTCTATTGGGCCACGCCCCCCATTGGGTTAATGCCGCCCCACTATGGACCGGACCGGACCAGACCAGACCAGACCAGACCAGGAAAGGACAGACTTTTGTATGACTTGCAATTTGACAAGCTTCAGGCTAATTAGTTCCGCATAGATTTGACAAAAATTAATGTCTCTTTTTGTATCTCTGTCGCTTGTATCTGTATCTGTGTTTGAGTATCTATTTTGCATCTGTATCTGTGTATCTGTAGATGCTAAATCAGAGAGCAGATTGAGATGCAGATGATTGTCATCCAGAAACAAAAACTAAAAACCAAAAAAAAAACAAAGTATTCTAGACACAAATGAGTTTCGAGTAGCTTTGGAAAGTTTTTTTTTTTTTCCAATTGTTGGAAAACCACAAAAGGACAACCAAAATGAGGTCCTAGATGCTATGATGCCTTCTTTCAGGTCCTTGGATTTAAAAAAGGATGTTATTCTTAAATGTTTTTAGAACTAAATACCAGATCTCTCTGTTTAATGGCATTTTTTAAAGAGTTCCTCTTGTAATAATTTCTTAAAAATAATTCCCCTATTTTTTTTAATTAAAATATAATCCTTGTAAGATCTATTAATTTATATATAGTCCCCTGTACTAAAAACTAGTGATACTCACTTCTTCTCCCGCTTCCCAGCACCAGTATCACGAAAGCCCTTGGCGAAGGGATTGTTGTCGATTTTCAATTGAGTTATCTGCGTGGAGGAAGGCCATAAAAATGTGAATATTAAAAATAAATATATAAAGTGATGTGTGTGTGTGTGGATTATCCCCCAGTACCTGTCCCAGTACTCACCTTCTCATTTTGATATGCAGTCACGGCGATGAACTCCGTCTCCTTGAACACGTACGTGCGAAACGTGGAGTACGGCAGCTTCAGGATGTCATTAGCTCTTACCAGGTGGAAACGGGGCTGGTACTTGTGCATCGAGTTCAGGATGGTCTGCCAATCGGTGGATAAGAGTTTTGAAAAAGAGAAGAAAGCAATTGGTAGAGCCAAGATTAGTCAAATGGTCAGAAGACTGGCAGAGGCTGGAAAACAAAGACATGAGACCAAGAAACGGCGCAACAATTCACTAACAGTCTGATGGCAGAATCACAGGCACACTGAGAAAACCAAGGGCATACTCTTATATTTTTAGATTATTTAACGTTTTAAATATTTAATAATAATATTTAATATTTTTTTTAGAGAAACCCTAAGATTAGAGAACCTTTTTAGGCAAAGAACTCCCCAACCATTGCACTTACACATTGCATGTTGCAACACTGGCAGCAACAGCAACATTGCAACATTGCAACATGGCAACAACGACCACCCACCAAAAGGCACGAGAAGAGAAAAGAGTGTAGAGCAAAACAACAACAAAAAAAAAAAAAAAGAAAAGAAGGAGGAGAATAAAAAGGAGCTGGCAAGGAGCTTCCAATACAAAGTCTCGCTCGTTGTCATAAAATATGAATTTGTCGGGTCTGGGGAGTGGGGAGCTGGGAGATGGGAGACGGGTCTGGAGCCGACAGAGACCCCCCAAGAAAAATGCAATCCCCCCACCACTGCCTCCGACAACCATTTCGATAGGTTTCGCTTCGGATTCGGTTTTTGGTTCGAAAGGAACACCTTTTTAATTACCATAACTCGTCGGCTCGACTGCGACTTCGACTTCGATTAAGCGACAAACTGGCCTAGACGATCCGGACAAGTTGATGTTGTTTTTTTTTTTTTTTTTTTTTTGCGTTCCGAGACCCCACAAGCAGCACCCGTCGCCATTTTGTTCGTGTAATTTCAAACAAAAAAAAAATAAATAAATATATAAAAAAAAAAAATCGAAAAAGAACACGAAGAAACAACTAAACTACCAACAAAGCAAAAAAAAAAAAATACAAACAAAGATAACAAAAAGCGAAGAGAGCGAACAAAGACAGCCCACAATGTGTATCTCATAGTAGGAGTATCTTGTATCTGCGCCGGATTCGCACGCCTCTCGAAAAGCCAAGACCACCAATGGCGACAGCGACAGAGCGGCGGCTATTCGGGCCACAAAAGGTGTGACTAATGTGGCTAAAACAGCCGCAAAAACAGGCACTGAAATGGGCTTAATTTTAATTAAAATATTATGGTTTTCAGTTAAGATTAGGGAGAGGACTTCAATAGTTACTCAACAATAGTTGAGGCCTAAACTCTACACATTTAAGTCCAAAATATTATTAAATAAATATTATTAAATAAATATTATTTAATTAAATATTATTTATGAATGCCATTAATAGCCTCGGGCCAAAAATGGCAAGCTAAATGCCAATAAAAAAAAATAAACAGAAACCGATTAATTGCCGGCCATTTTCAACTAAATGCCTGGCTCCACCCGCCTTCTATATACAAATATATAATATATATAGAGTCTATACTGTATATAAGCAAGTACTATGGAAGTTGGAAAGCCTTTTAAAGGCAAACACTTTATGGTCGGCGATCATCCATCAAACTCCAACCGCCACTCGAACTGGACTCGAAAAGCAATCGAATTGTCCGACTTACAGTGAGATTTTAAAATGTTTAGCAATTTTTTGTTTAGGCTTGAAATTGTATTAGATGTAGTGTGTATATATTTTTTTTTGAGTGCATTTAACTGGCAAGCAGTCCATAAATCGCTGACAAAAAGCGTCGCAGTTGCTGGCGCGTCTACTTAAAACGTCATTTGCTAATTTGCTTTAAATTTATTGACACATAAATTCATTTTGCTCAACAGACACGGCAACAATCATCATAATTACGACTGAGGAGGCGACTGAGTCAGTGTGTATAGTGTGTGTCTGTGTTGTAGAATTTATTGATAAAACAATTTGCATTATTACGTTAATTTTTCATTGGTCTGCCATGCATGGCGCACAAGGCGCAAAATTGTCATTTAAAATGTCATTTGGTTGTTGAGTTGTGCCGAGTTTGAATTGCGATTTAAATGAAAATAACCGTGAAGATAGCCATAAAATGGGAAAAGGGGAGGGAGGTGGTTGTAAAAAATATATACATATATATATATATATATATATATGTATGTACATATAGTATCGAATAGAGAGACAAGCATGCAATGCTGATGTTGCTCTGCAGTTTTCCAAATGGGCATAAACAAGTCTAATTAGACATGAAGTGCGATTACACGGACGCCACGCAGTCGTCGTCACTCAAACAGGCAGCAACCAGATTGCAGTTGCTGCTGTTACACTCGAAGAAATCCCTTATATTTTACCTTAAATATAATCTTTAAATCCTTGACACTAAAATGGAAATAGTTTCAAACACTTGCATATTTTTTTTTTTAGATTTTTAATTCAAAGCTTAAACATTTCTTTTCATGTTGCGATGTTGCCATGTTGCCATTTTGCTGACTTGATTGCAGTTGCTGATTGAATTGATTGGCGACCAGAACCTCTGGCAATTATGCATCAAATATTGCCTAGATTTTTAGCACATATGATTGCATTGTTGCACGTACCACGTACCAGTTGCAGTTGCACTTTTAGTTGCATATGTTGCTGATGTTGCTCTCCTCCAGCATAGTAGTGTCGCTTATTGACAAAGTACAATCCAATCCATGGAGCAGTTAATCACTCTATATATCGCCCGGGTGACAACTGATTGAGCCGCCGGCGGTCAATACCAAAAATGGTGCGACAATTTCATGTTGCCTTTGGTGTTGCAGTTGCTGATGTTGCTGATGTTGCTGTTGCTGTTGCTGGTACTCCTTGGTGTTGCCTTGCTACGTGTCGCTGCTTGAGCTTCTGTTTGTTTTGGGATTTTGCGTGTTGATTGCTAAAAGGTAAAAATCGCTGCTGCTGCTGGTGCTGCTGTTGTTGCTGTTCAGATTGCTGTCGCATGTTGTTATTGCTTGTGATGGTGATGATGTTGCTGTTGCTGTTGTTGTTGGTGTTGCCGTTGCCGTTGGTGTTGCTTTTGCTGCCGTTGCTCCCGCTGTTGTTGCACACTCATTGTTGGCATATTATCACATAATTTAACTGATGATGGCACTGCTGCTGTCTGCCTACCTTGTTTGCTTTTGCCCAGCCTTGTGTGATTGCTGTCGTCAGGTTGTTGTCGGGTATTGCTGGTTGCTGGATTGCTGGGTTCCTGGGTTGCTGGGTTGCTGGCGTGCTGGGTTAATTGAATGATCACTCACACTTTGATTCGATTTGGCATGTAACCAGCGAGTTAACGGTGATCGCCAGTTAGATTGAATTGACTCGAATCGCATCGAATTGCATCGGAGAGTTCACCAAAGGTGATCGTGAATGAATGTCGGGCTAGAAAATTGCCAATTGTTGCACACAGAACAATTTTTGTTACAGCTCTATTATGGATCTCTGGTATATGGTTTTTCATACCTCGATATCTATCGATTTTTATCGATTTTTGAATATTTTAAACAAAGCTACACTTTTTTGATTTTCCTCAAAACTATATTTGAAAATTTTCTTCCATTCTTTCTTTCTATAATTGTTTATACAATTAATACAAAATCGATAATTATCGATATATTTTTTATAGTTTATCTTACACTTTTTAATATTTAAATCAAATATTCTATTTAATGCTTCCACCTTCCCCCCGTTTGATGAAATATTTCACAGACTTTCGATCACCATCCGATTCATTATCGATTATTTTCCTACGTGTATCATCACTTTTGGCCACTGACCATAACAGGTTCGTTTTAATTGGCTTTAAATAAGTTCCTTTTGGGAAAGAGGTGATCAAACGTTTGATTGATCAACCGATCGCCATGGATCGTGTGAAGAAGATCGATGCCGAATTGAAATTGGCAGCAAGTGATCAACAAAATGCATGGACTGGAGACTGGCGACTGGGGACTGGGGACTGGATCAGTGGTTTAGTGGTTTAGTGGATCACACAAGTTCAGTGCTCGGTCCGTCCGTCTGTAGCCAATTGAATGCGATCTAGAGGCGAGTTCTAAAGGCGCCGCGCAACGACAATGACAAACTCCGATCCGGCTTTAGCTTCGATCATCTCTGATCTTTGATCTCTGGATATTTTTTTCTCTTCAATTTTTTTTCTTTTATTTGTATATTCAGTCTCAATTAGGAGAGACAGCCATTTTCGGCTACCTGTTGACCAATTATGGCCATAATTGAAGCGCCGACTTCGACTTCCACTCCGATGACTAAGCCGAAAAAGACTCTGGGTCTCAGTTTGTATTTTATGAAGCTGTATTAAGCGGGACTAGGGTTAATCGATATGCATATTGAGCGATCTCTACCATAAATATCAACACGAAACGCAGCCTCCGTCGCCTCACCGACCATGTCTTAATTAAGCCAACAGATCAGGTAGAAAAAACAAAAAAAAAACAAAAAATAAATAAATAAAATAAGAGACACACAGACAACCGTCGTGGGGCCACCATGCTGCCTTATATTAATCTGTAAATTATGCATAATTTTAATGCCCCCGAAAAAGAAACAAAAGGAAAACAAAAACCAAGGGGGGGTACAACTAAAATATATGAAACAGCCACCCAAGTTAAACTCTCATGTCAAAACTAAAACTGCAGCTGTTGGCCGGCAATCGAAACGAATTCGGATTCGAACTCTGGCATGGATTTACATTCAGATTTCTGATTCAGGTTCGACTACGGGTTGTTGTTTTTCTTTTTATTCTGTTTTGAAAATTTATTTACAATTTATAACAATTCTTTTTCGGAGGCCTCTTATCGGCCGGTGGTCGTCGTCGGACATCAGGGGGAAAATGTTAATTAAACGGATTTACATTTTAATGACAACACGAAGCGAAGGCCACAAAAGCTCCAAACCGATTGAGATACACAAGTCCAGACAGTAAAGGAAAAAGACTGCAGACTGCAGACTGTAGACTGTAGACTGTAGACTGTAGAAACGACTAAAAACGACAGCCAGCAGCCAATTGCAAATTTGCTAAACAAAATGGGCGGCGTTTCGAGCAAAAAAAAAAATAAAAAGAAAATCCAAGACATTCGATATTCGTCGTTATTGTTGTTGGCTGCCTAATGATGCCGTTGCCTGTCCACTCTGGTTTTCCTCTTATGTTTTCTTTGCTTTATTTTTTTGTATGCAAATCGATCGTGCCGCCTTCTAACAAAATATACACAATGCCGATACCACACCACCCCCGTCCCACAAAGAAAAAAACAAACCAAACAGCAGTCACAGTCGATTGGCCAAAAGCCGGGCTAGCTAGGGAGCTGGGGAGCTGGATAGCAAATGCTCAGCCAAACTGAACACGGAACACGAGTTCTGGCACTCAGTGATTGCGGTTGGATGCGGCTCGATAGCCACGGGTTATCGATAGACAGCCCCCATAGGCATTGTCGTGATCGCGGTAGCGGTAGCGGTCGCGGTCAGTTTGGCAATTCAAGCAGAAATAAGTGCAAAGAAGGCATTCATTTAAAAGCTAGAAAGTTTGCTCAAAGAGGCTTTTACTTTACTTTATTATCGATAAATAATCGATTAGTTTTTTAAGCCAAATCAATCAGAAATAGCTGGAATTTTAGATAGTTTGGTTGAAGAGATCTAACAGTTTTTAATTTTTCAACGATTAATAATCGATTTTAATCGAAGGTTTGCTACAAGAGAGTTATATCGATTAATAATCGATAAATCCATTACCCACTAACCCAATTAACCTCTCATCTATTCAAAACCATCTCACTGCTTAGTCTCACAGCTAAATCATAACTAATTTATGCAAAATAAGTAAGAAACAATAAACAACAAGTACGCTAGACTTTGGACATTAATCGATTTGTAATAACCACCGGCCACTGGTTCATTAATAATCGTTTTGTACGAGTACGAGTGTACCACCCACCTATAGAGCAAACACCTATACCGTCTATCGATGATTATTTATCGCTTTTTCCCCTCCCATAGTGGCTCTGGGAGGGCCATAAATTGGCGGCTGCTCAAGAGCCAGGCTATGTGAAGTCCGCCGCCACTGCCTGTTTATAAATGAGCCAAGTTATGGAGATAGATAAAAAAAAAAAAAACACTAGAGGATCGGATCGGACTAATGGTGGCTAAGAAAGAGAGCTACCAGTTGCGATCCCCTTTGACTATCAGCGAATGACAAATATTTCAAATGATTTCAACACTTTGCCGATGCCGATGCCGATGCCGACTATAGCTCGATGATTTGCGTTTTATTGCAGCTAATAAATTGAATGGCGACCCACCACTGAGCTAACTAGCTGCCTAGCACCACTACCCGGTGGATTGCTATTTGCTGCGATAAGAAAATAGTCGACGTTGCATGCAACATGCAACTGGCAACCGGCAACCAGCAACCGGCAACTGGCAACTGGCAAACTGGCAGCTCCAGCAACCTGGCAACTTGCAACTGCCGCCGCGGCGCATGCGTGTGTGCATTTCAATGCAACACTGATAAAGGTGTTCAACGCTCGATGACATTAGCACCATCCAAATGCCGCAATCAACCGACTCCCTTTTTTTTTTTTTTTGTATTTTACTTTCAAGCCCGCACTTTTTTTTTTTTTATATTTTTTCTGTAGCCTTTCAACGTTTTGCCATATTTGTCGGCGCCTTTTGTTCTTCTTTATTAAAAAGGCGAATAATCATAATAAAGAACCAACAACTCCCGGCGTTGTCGTTCAAGTTGTTGTCGTCCATTTAGCCACTGAGTTTTGGCTGAGCAGCCGTCGATGAGACACCAGAAAAAAATGATTCAATAATAGAATAGAACTAGGATTGAAGTTCAATAAAATATTCATTATTTTCAACAACATTTCCCAAAGAGAAATACATCTTTTAAGTACAAATTAGATCGATTGATTCTCCTCTATAAACTCAGCTATATCTTTTTAATTTTAATTATTTATATAATGATAGTAACACGTTTCTTTCAGTGCACCACCAAGCGGGTTTTGTCAGTCGCATCTTTCTTCGATTTCGATTTCAGTTTCGGTTTGGGTTTCTTCGGGCTCTTCAGGCGGTTCGGGTTTTTGGGTCCCAGTTCTTTCTGGGGTTCGGTTCTTTCGTTGTTCTGTGGGTTTTTGGGTTCAGGTTCAGCCGCTCGTTCGGTAGCCGCTAGACTTGGACATTAATCGATAACACTTGAGTATTTTTTCATGTTCCGCAGGCGAGCCATTAAGCGATTGTCCACCAGAGTTGCTCGCCTTTCTGGTTGTTGGTGTCGCATGTTGCTTTAGTTGCTGTTGTTGTTGGTGTTGCGATTGGTGTCGCTGTTTACCTTAAGTAGTTCTCAGCTGCTCTTTAAAAGATCAATCCTTTACCGACTTGAATGCTCTACTTTTGTTTTTTTCTATAAAATTTCAATTTCTTAAATCGATTGATGTTGAAGTTGTTTTTTGGTTGTTGGTGTGTTGGAATATGTTGGAATTATAGTTTTCTAGAGCCCATAACTTTAATCAGTATGAAGTTAGTGATTTTTGTGCAGTTTCTTTACAAGGTTGTTGTATAACATTGTTTCCAACAACACCATTTTGTTGTTGAATTTACTGCAATATTTGTTGGAGTAATTTCGCTTAAAGTATTTCTTACTAAAATTGATATGATTATGAAGAAATATATATATATTTATTTGTTTTATTAATATTGAACCATTTCTCTTGTTGTTGAACTTGTTGATGAAGTTCTTCCTTCTCTGAAATCTACTTGAAGCTCAAATCTACAAACAGGTGCTTTTTAAAGATCTTTGTTTTGGTTTCGCGGCCCCCCTTCGAAGCTATGCATATTTTTCTGACCGTGGCAGCCCCGTTCCGTGGGCCAGGACCCGGCTCATCCGCCTTAATGATATTCAACGGGAAGCGTTAATGATTCCCATCCAGGTATTTGGGGACCCGGGTCGCCAAGATCTTAGGGTCTGATCAGAGATCACACTCCTTCGTTTTCTACCCGGTTTTTTTTTTTTTTTCTCAAAAACTCGGCAATTACTAAAAGACAAATTTATTTGCACGCATGCAGAAGAGCCGCGGCTGGGTCTTTGGTCGATTGTGGACTGGGATTGGGGATTCGGGAAGCCGGACTTGAAATGAGACCGAGGCTACTGTTCGACAAGTGTTAAGCATAATGCAGACACACACTGGCAGTTGTGGGGTGGGGAGGGATGGGGCGACTTTAATTGAAGTGCGGCCCGACTCGCATCATTGACATTAAGTGTCGATAAATTAAGCATACGCCGTGTTGGCCCCGCGAACTTTTTATGAATGGGAGGGAAGCCGCCGTCGCCAGAGAATTAAGAGCCAAGAACTGAGAACTGTGAACTGAGAACTGAGAAATGTGAAAGGTTCAAGAAGAAATACTCATATATATATATATATATATATATATACGAAGAATCGACCGCCCCGGCCGGCGCATAAATTGCCGATAATTTACTGAATATAAAAATCAACACAAAACATTTTATGTTAATGAAACAATAATAAGGAGAGAAAAAACAAAAAAAAAAAAAAAAAAGCGCAAAGCCAGGTAGGTAGGTAGGCCAGGCCAGGCCAGGTGAGTGAAAGCCGGGGGCGGGGAGGGCTGTGGCAAGAACTGGATTTGGGCCGAGATGGCAAATACAGTAGCCGGTAGCAGCCGGCAGGTCAAGATAGCCCAGATATCTAGGCAATTAATGGCCAAAGCATTCGGACTAATGAGTCGCATTTATTCCAAAAACAAAACAATATTCATCCGAATCAGTGTCACTTTTTTTTTGGTTTTTTTTTTTCTTTGAATATTGAAAGTGTTGATCAAGAGTCCCCCCCCTATTTGATGAAGGCCGCTATCTTATCGGAGGAGGGAAGAGCCATTAGAGCATTAAAATTGCTTTATAACTTAATTACAGAAGCGGACAGCAGTCAGTCACTTACAAATCGTCACTTGTCTCTATTTTATTCAAATTTCCGTTTTAATGAATGAAAATGGAAATGGAAATGAGCCTGATAATGGGTCACAGAGAGCCCAGCATGTGTGTGGGCAGGTTCTGGATACAAGAACCCCAAATCCCAGGCCAAAAAAACAAAAAAAACATCAAGACACACGCTGTGAGAGCCGCTTTTATGGCCTCGCTAGTAGCTGGGATGGGAAGCTAGTCCCAGAACCGAACAGATATTTAAGTTCTTTGCTTAATTAACGAAAGGAAAAGGCCACGGCGAAGCGTAGCGATGAGCTGGATATAAAAATTAATTAACAAAAGCCGAAATCAAATGCAAGAAACTCTAGAGAAGACACAAACCAAGGCGGCATGGGTGAGAGGTTCGAGTCGGTCTCCAGGTTGATAGATATCACTTTTTTTGTTTTTGTCTAAAAAAGTTACTATTTTCATTGAAGGCAGAGACCAATTGTAGATGTATTTTTTATTTTTTCAATTAAATTTTTTAGAGGTCATAAACTCGATATAGACACTTGATCGCCACTCGAACTTCCACATAAAAGAAATAACAAATTCCCTTTTTAGAAATTAAGTGTAAAATTATGTTAATTTGTTGTGTGTTTTTTTGGATTTCGGTTGATTGAGGAAATTGTTGTTCATTCATAGGTCGGCTAATCAGTTGCAACGGAAATCCCAAAAGTGGAGAAAATGGAAACAAGTCGTATAAGGTCGGCAGGTCGGCGGTCATCCGTTCGGGTGCCCACTATTTCCGCGCTCCCACCACATTCCCAACTCCCAACTATGCTAATTAGTTTCGACGAAGAAAGCCGGCCAAAGTTAGAAATTAAAATTTGATATTTGATTTTTGTTTTTTGATTTTTGATTTTATAGAAGCGGAAAGGAAAGGCACAACCGCGACTGAGAGACCTGAGAGTATCGCCATAAAAATGTGCGTTAATAACATTGCCGCCAAAGTAAAGTTGGCAATAAAATGGCAGATTCATGTGACGATGAGAGGCCCAGACCACGATGATGACGATGATGATGATGCTTCTGAATGTGGAGGATCTGGGAATGGGCAATGGCGCTGCTACCGATGCCTTTTCGGTGGGAAATACGATGACGATGACGATGGAGATGACGATGGAGATGGAGATGACGGGCATAGGTTGGCCATCCTCTATGCCAACTACATATCGATCCCATGGCTGGGGACATAAAAATTTACGTCCCATAAATATCCACACAAGGCTTCACAGATAGTGGCTGTTGCATTCGATGTTGCTGTTGCTGCTGCTGCTGCTGCTGCTGCTGCTGCCTCGGATGTTGCAGATTCGCATTTATGCGTTTAATGATAAAGAAGAATGGGGGAATATGCGGCACTTCGGGCGGCAGGGGTCTGGGGCGCCTGCGTAGCAAGCTGCCAGCGGTAGCCACCTTAAGTGCCACATTGCGTTTTTCGCGGACCACACCGCCACTCGCTTCGCTTCTCGCCTCTCGCTTCCACTTGCCCCTCCACTGGCCTGCCACATTCGCTACCGGTGGTCCACACATCGCAGCGGTGGTGCTGTGCTGCTGCCAGTGGTGCGACTCTGACGCCACAAACGAGCTGCGATAAGGCGCCCCAACACGACCAGGCGGGCCCACCGCTGCGGCGGCGAAAGTTTGCCAGCAAAAATATATCCCATTGTTGCAGAAACGAGATGGCGCCCAGCCTAGAGCAATTTGAATTGCACCAATTAGGGCACACTTTTTTTTTTAATAATTTTTTAGAGGTTTATCAAAATTAATCTTATTTTTTCAATAAAAACTTAACCAAACAGTCCTCAAAAGTTTGTGGAATAATATTTAGGGCTTGATAGTTCTATTTAGGTACAGTTGCTTCTTGTTTTCAGTTTAATGCAAGTGTGACCTTACCTATTTATGATTTTAGGGTAGTCGCTTAGCTTTGTGGAACATTTCTCCACCTTTGTCTTTAAGATATAATACAAGATGGTTCAAATATGGTACAGTTGCTTCCGATTGACACATTTATGTAAGTGTGACCTTAGCTGTTAATGAAAATAGGACTATCGCTTTATTTTAAACACATATCTTTGAGTTTTTTTAACCATTTCTAATGGAAATTAGTCTCTAGTCTCTTGTAGTCCCTGCCACACTATCCTCGGAAAAGTCTTGCCACACTTGCCCCATGTTGCGGACAACAAGCAAACCCGTTAGCCAGAAATGCACATTGAGAACGACCTTGTCTCTGTTTCCCAGTCGTCGGATCGTTTGTGGCTAATTAACAAGTTGCCGGCGTCATCCAGAGCACGCCCAAAAGCAGTAGCCACATCCACATCCACATCCACATCCACATCCTCATGCAAAGCAGGAAGGTAGACAAGACAGCCAGGGCTGGCAGGAAGGAGGTGGGTTTCTCCAATTGGGAGGTTGACGCTGCTGGCGCTGCAGTTGCAGTTGCAGTTGCAAGCTGGAGGAGCTGCAAGCTGGAGAGTTACATTGCCCCCGAAAGCTTGTTACAGGACGGCGGCTTAGCCGGCGCCTGTGTTGCCGCCGTCGCGTCGCCTCCTCCCAAGATGAATGTGTGTCGTTGTGGCTTTTGCTTTTTTTGTTTTTGTTTTTTGTGCTTTGCCGGCAGTGTTGTTGTCAGGCCTTGTATTTTGTATGTAATTGGCTTGGCTCGCTTAAATAGATGGCTGGCCACTGGCGTCACCTGTCGCCCACTGTCTTCCAAGCCATACCATACCCCGCGCCCCATGGCTTCGGACGAGGTTCGGCAACCAAAAAGCCAAACCAAAGACATTTGCAAATCTTTTGTTTCCCATGTCCGATCATTTCTCATATAGTGGCGAGCGGTCCGCCAAGCCGACGACAAGCGAAGAACGACGACAAAGGAATACCGCAGGCGCCAGCCAGCCAGCCATCCCGCCAGCCAGCCCAAAAACGACAGAAGACAGAAGACAGTGAGGAACAAACCAAATCAACAAAAAGGAAAAAAGCAAGGAGCCTGAGCCGCAGCCTGAGCCTGAGCCTGAGCCGAGCAAGGCAAATAAAATAAAAGAGCCCCCAGACAACGATGCAGACGACGACGTTAAGGCCACCAGCGTCCAGTCACAAAAATGCCATTGGGGGGATCTGAGGGAGGGATCCAGGAATCGGGGGGATATGGATTTTTCAAGCACGAGCTTTTGTGAGCGCCACAGGACGACAACGGACAAGGGGACAGTGGACAGAGGGACAAGCGGACAGCGGACAGAGGGACAAGCGGACAGCGGACGACAAACTTTGGACACTGGGCATTGTCTTCATGAAGGCGAAGGAGGAGCGACATTCAAATCTTAACTCGAAATCAACGAGACCCCAAACTGAACCTGGTCTTTTCTGTTCCTCCACCGAGTGTGTGTAGTGTGTGTGGTGTGTGTGGTGTGTGTGGTTTGGTGTGTTTGGTGTGTGTGTGTGCTTGGCGCTACTCTTTCGTCCAAAAGGCCAAAACAAATTCGAACTGCCAAAATAATAAGCAGCATCTTGCCAGCATTTTTATGGCGTAGAGACAAATGCGTGGTGTGCTTTGCTTTTTTTGTTCAGGACTTATTTTTTTTTTATGAATACCCTTTGAAGAGGTGGTGCTGTCCGCGTGTCCGTCTGTCCGCCAATCTGTCTTCCAAGCTGATAACTAGCTTGTTTTTCAAGCTATTGACTTGAAACTTGGTAGATATCTGTATAATAGTTATAGGAAGCATGTGAGAATTAACTACCACGATCGGTGGACTATAAACCATCCATTTCCATTAAGAGAGAGAGTATATCATCTTCCATCTGGATGGTGGTGTTCTTGGCCATTCTTTTGGTGGTTTGGTGGCGGCGGACTCCAAGAGCTGCGACCTTCAGCTGCTACTAACGCCGGCTTCTGCCATAAAATTTTTGAAAAACCACCATCCCCCCCCCGGCCCCCGCCCATGCAAGAAGCTCACATCGGAAAGATAAGAAATTTTTGCTGAAAACTCGTGCAGCACCAAAAGGTAGCGCGACAAACCCGACCGGTTTCATATTATTGTTGCCTTGTGGTCGCATCGGTATATTGATGTCTTTCCCCACCACAGAGGGACTGGGACTACGACGCCTGCAACTGGGTAACTTGGCCCAGAGCTGAGCCGAGCCGGGCTTTGTCTGGGGCCCAAACAAATTGGCTTAGGCAGCCAGCCGGCTCCTCGGTAGCAGGGATGGCCGTTTAGATGGCTATCAGTAAATAGAACACAAATGAAATTCATTCGATAGAAATCGAAATCGCATTGGGGGCGGTTGGCCAAATCAAAAAAAAAATAAATAAAAATAAAAATAAGGAAACAAGAGGATGGTCTTGGGTTTGGGAGCTCTTTTTGGTACTCGTGGTCGTCGTGGAAACCATGTGATGGGGTACACATGTTGCTGGCACGACAGCAACAGCAACAGCAACAGCAACAGCAACTGCAACAGCATAACCATAAGCACTGGCAACATGGCTTTTGAGGCTTGAGGCTTTAAGCCAAGGGGCTGACCTTTTGGCAGCCACCGAAGCACCAAAAGAAAAAATGACGACAAACTACAAGCCAGCCAACACTTAGCGCCAACAATTGGTGGGGGGGTGGTTGTCGGCTGGTGGCTGGTGGCTGTCGGCTGGTGGCTAGTGACAGTGGTGGTGCAACCAACCTATCAGCAAGCCAACCAGGCGTCGTGAAAAGCAGCGGGTGGCCGCCCCAAATGGCCGCCAGCCACATACACACTTACAGATACATTTCCCACTTACATTCACAGATACAGATACGTTCGATGACTCGCCGAGGGAGGGTTAATGTTAGGCCAAAAAATACAGAAAACAAGGAGGAAAATGCCTCCAAGCACAACCAGAAGTTGCCACCGTCAGATGGTGGCCGGAAAAGTCCCCAATCAGAGGCCAGGGAGGAACTAGGGGGAGTTTGGGGAGAAAAGCTAAAGAAAATGGATAACAGGACAACAGAAGGGATAACATTTTTATAATATTTGAATTATTATAAAAATATATGCTAAATAATATTTGTTATAATTAAATTTAAAATTTAATAAAAAATAGTCTACTATATAGAGTTTTTAAAAAATAGTCAAAAATATAAAGAAAATATATTTATTTTTCTAAATATTTAAATCCTTCATCCACATAGTTTCTAATTAAAATTAAAAAAGAAAACTTGAAGACTCTCCTCCAAGTCATAAAACAATTATTTTAGAATTCAGTTCTTAAGAGCAATACTTGTGGAGAAGTTCCATGAGTCCTTCTGGTAGATCTCCTTTTGGTCCTTATAGAGAAGGCCTGTTAGTCCTCCTATAGAACTCCTCTTAGTCCTCCTTTATAGAACTCCTAACTCCCCTTAGGAACTCAACAAAAAATGAAACCTCTTAACTAAATAAACACTTGTCTTTAAAAAACCATAAAACGTCAAAAATATATCCTAAGGGCACACCAATTAATAAATGGATTTAAGGTTTCCGATTCAAATGTCATTACGCACTTCCCTTCATTAGCGATTCCGAAAATCAGAAAATCCGAAAATCCGTGGCGTTCAAGTAGCAAATAGGCATTATGTTGGAGGGAATGGGGTCGGGAAGGGGGCTCCAGTCAATTAATCAACGGGGAAGCCACAATAGAAAGCCACTTGAAGCCTTTGGCGACACTCGACAAAGCCAGAGATACAAAACAGGGGCACACGCAGAGTCTACAGATACAGATACAGATACAGATACAGATGCACAGATAGCTGGAGATACAGATACAGATACAGGCAAAATAGACGAGTGTATAATCTGGCTCTAATGATGCTGCTGCTGCCTACGAAAATGATGATGATGATGACAAAAAGCCAACCCTGGGGGTCTCTTGTCGACAGCTGGCAAGAGGGGCGGAGGGGCAGAGGGGCTGCCACAGAAAGGGTTCAAGATGGTACTAGGCTTTTGGCATCAGATTCAGATACAGATGCAGATACAGAATCACACACTCTACTCTGTCCGCAGCTCGTTCTCACATCATTAATTACAAAATTATTGGGCCTCCTGTCTGTTTGTGTTTTACCTTCAGTTGGCTCAGGTAATCAGGTAATATTCGTATTCCACACAGGTGTATTCGATTGGATTTTAGCCGCAGGAACTGTAACAACAAGCCAATGTTGTTGTCTTGGCCCTAAACTCCAACCCAAATCCAAATCCAAATCCAAATACAAAGCCAAGTAACCAAAAACCCAAAACAGCCAAGAGCCAAGCGAAAATGTTAATTTTGAAATCTCCGTGGGAACTGGAAATTAGTAGTTAACGCAGATACAAAGATACAGATAGTCAGATACCCGGCCCGGCCATAGATACACTTACAGATGCAGATACAAAGGCAAGCATTAGACGTGGCTCTGACCTGCGGGCGGCCTACACATATTAGCATTGTTGATTTTGATTTTGGGCCGAGATCCAGTTGGCCGGACAGCTCATTGATGGACGAAAATTGGCCGAGTTTGGGATTAGAATATCATCGCAGCCACTCGATCATATTCTGGTGGGGTTGTACACTCACAAAAAAAAAGGGGGGGTATTCAAAATAAATATTCTATTTCAAGCTACATGATATCCGTTTCTAAAAACATACTTTTTCTGTTTAAAATAATCTTCAAAATACTAAACTTTTCATAAATATTTTTAATACTATACGATACCTGGTACTCCTAGATTACTTTTTCTATTAAACCTACTAAGATCTTAGATTGTAAAATATTATAAAATTTATATACTTCGAGTACAAGTATTCCCAACACTATAATACCCGGTACTCTTAGAGAGCCGTTTCCCTAATCCCCTCCTTATATTACCCTCCCTAAAGGTATCTGATTTGCTAAAAGCAAATAAAACATATTTATTTGTCTATTATTTTCTCGCCGTGTACCCATCTCTTCACCCATCAACCATAATTGGGCTCTAACTGACTCCCAAGCCCGTCTTAAAGACTCTGATCTCTGCGAGGGATGGATGCCAGATCCCAGACCCCAGACCCCAGACTGAAAATCAGTTTGTGGCAATTAAACGATTTCGTTTCGTGTGCTGTCTTCAGCTGTCTGGGCCTGCTGAGGCTGCATGATTAATATGTTTTTGAGTAGTTCTTGGCCAAGGGCCACCGTCGGCTAACAAGCCACGATCTGGGCCCAAATCAAACTGAAACAAAACTGAAATACAGGGGAACGAAGCAAACAACCTGGTATCATGGAACCCAAAGTTGACAAATCGTTTGTAAATGGCTGCCAGACAAAAGTGGAACACACGCACTCGGGGGGTTATCCCAAAAAAAAAATATATATATATATTGGGTAGAACCCGCCGATGGCATGACCTATTGATGGGTTTAAATAGCAAAAGAAAAAGATTACATTTATTGGGCTAAGAGCTATGATTGTGGCGGGTTTTCAAGTTAAATAGTTTTGGTTTAAGAATTTGTCATACATTTTCTAAAAGCGGTGACCCCGACCGTCTAGAAATGGTGACACTGTAGAGGTCCTACCTAGAGCTATTTTAATAAAAATAAATAAAATGTATAATATAAATTACAACACTATGAACACCTATATTAAAAGTATGTTTTTATTATAATAATAAAAAACCAACAATATTAGTTTTCTCGTTAAAACTCGTTGGAAATGGTGACCCCGATTGCAGTTAAACTCTCCCAACTAAATGATTTAAATAATATTATTTATATAAATAGTTTAAAAAATATAATCCCTAAAGTAGTTGTAGTTTTTAGGGATGGTGACCCCGAATCGGATCTCCTATAAATATAAACCTATTTTAAAATCAAATTCCTTAAATCTTTTAAATAAAACTGCAGACTCTCTTTCGTTAAATCTTTAAGCTGAAAAATCCAATAATGTCCGCTAATCTCTCATCTGAATGTCGCATTGCCAACACCTTGCCACCTCGGCACCTTGCCACCTGCCACTCGTTTGGGGATTACTTCGAGTAGCTATTGGAATAAATCCCATTTACCCGGTTTGGCCGTTTACCCGGTTCGGGTAGCCACTTGAAACGGTAAATCGTCAATCAGAGAACCAGAAAACCACTTCGAGGAGGCTTTAAGGAATCCAATTAAATGTCGAAGGGAGTCCTGGCTGGCTGGCTGGCTGGCAGGATGTGCCTGGGCATTGAATCCTTGCATAATAATCCTAATAACGTCGATATAATGAGGAAGTGCAGGGGGTGGGGGGGAGCAGGAAGAGTGCAGAGTGAAGAGTGCGAAACACTCGAAAGACATTAGCGTACTTGAGCCGAGAGGCGGGTAGGCGGGTAGGGGGGGGAGGAAGAATGCAAGGATGTGGCATGCCACTCGTCTAAAGGAAATGTTTTTCCTGCGGTCTCTAATGAGCGCCGAAATGCAGAAAGAGATGGCCGACGGGAGGGAGAGAGGGTGCCAGGGCACTTGGGCTTTCGGGTGTTTGTCGAGAGCTCCCAGCCACCCATAGACCTGCCTCTCTCCCGCTTTTCCCACTCCCCCTCTCACCAGCCCTTCCTTCCTTTCCATTCCGCTCTCAGGTGTCGGGTTGCGTGTGCGAGGGAGATGGCCAAAGAATTTGCATGCAAAATGCAGCGAACA
Source organism: Drosophila atripex (assembly GCA_035045925.1). Lineage (NCBI taxonomy): Eukaryota > Metazoa > Arthropoda > Insecta > Diptera > Drosophilidae > Drosophila > Drosophila atripex. The sequence continues at coordinate 160,590 of JAWNOP010000009.1, forward strand.
AATGAGCAGAATAAATTAAGAAAAAGGTGATGAAGATGGAGAAGAGGGAGGAGAAGGAGAAGGAGGTGGAGTGAAAGAAGTGCAGCAGCCATGACAAAAGACACTTGAACCGGCTAAAAAAAAAAAATAAAAACAACGGCAAGAAACATACATAAATAAAGATGACGAAGCTGCCCAGAAAGAGAACGAACGCATTTTTAAAGCCTCACACACACACACACACACACATCAACACAACAACAACAAGAGAAATCGAAAGCAAAAGCCCAAAATGCCAAAGGCCAGAAAGAGAGGTGCGAGGAGAGAGCACAATGCAATGGCTCTGCCACAATGGCGGAAATGTGTGAAAAGGGGCCACCTTTATTTCTTTCTTTGCCAAATGAGAGCGACAGAGAGACCCACTGCAGCGGGAGAGTGGGAGAGGGAGGACGAGAGATCCTCAGGTGAGACAGAGCCAAGGCATAATTAGCGCGCGATTTAAAACGCACGCAAAACGCACTCGTCCTCGTCCGCCCAGGTAATTAAAGCGCGACTTTTTCAGCCTCCTCCTTCAGCCGGTTCACCTGCAATTTGTTCAGCGGCTTGAGTGCATTTTAATCGCCACACTATGCACCTCAAATCAAAATACTAATCGTAATAAAGAAAAAAAAAACACACACACAAAAAGCAACAAGAAAAAAAATAAATATAAATAATAAATAGCTGGTGGGACCTGCGGGTTAATTGCCAACCCACTTGGCGTCGATCGTCGCCCGCTTAATTACCGAACGGGAGCCACCACTGCACCACTAGACCTAGTGGGTCACTGGAATTGTTGACTTGCACAAATTGCTTTATAATCGTCATCAATAAATGAAGCCGGTCATTAGGCAACTACCGATGGAACCCAACGGCCCTGCTAATAGTTCTGGCAGTCCCAGTCCCAGTCCCACTCCCCCATCTCCCGAACCGGGAAGGTAGGCCCCGAAATGGCCATCTAAATTGTTAGGCAAATAAATTGGTATTTTCTGGGTTCAATAGTAGAGCTCTATAAGGGGCCACAGGTTATGAAGAAGAGTTGCAACATTTTCTATCAAAATTTATTCAAGCTTTGGTTCTAGAATCTTTTCTTATCTAACAGGTTCCAAAAATATATAATATTTCATCCACAGAAGTCTTGTTACTTGTTCCTCCTATTATTATTGAAAAATAAAAAATAAAAACCCCCTTAATAAATTCCCTTTATCCACTTTATTGCCGACCTGGTCGGTCTTCCCATTCACTTTCTGTTTATGAAGTTTATGAAATTTATGAAATGCACATAGTACCCCCACAGGTACCTGCACTCCACATACTATTAATAATTCAGCCTTGAATATTTTTTATTTATTTATTTTTTGTTTTTTTTGCATTTATTTTTAGAAGTGATCGCATCGAGATCGAAACGGGAATATGGACGAAAAACATTGATCAGACATTCCTTTCGAGGATGGCGTGACTCAGAAACAGAAACAGAAACTGAATCGGAATCGGAATCAGAATTGAAATTGGAATCAAAATCATTGGAAGGCGCCCGTCGGGAATCAAAAAATAAAAAACAGAGAGAAAAAACAAAGCAAAATATTAAATGTTTTATGCACATGCACCCTTTTTTTTTTTTTTTAAATTTAATTCGATGGAAAGACAGACCAACGACTACGTGTCACAAATTATTAATAATCTATAATAAAAAGTATAATTTCATTTAATAATGAGACGCGTGTAGAAATGCCCCAAGAGAGGCATGAGGAACAGGGTCCTGAATCGAGACTTTGAATCCAAAATTTTTCATTTAATAAATCATCAAAAAAATGAAATTGCCGACGCATACTAATTCATTTTTCCTTCTTGATTTTTAACTTTTTTTTAAATGCTTTTTTTGATGTTTTTTTTTTTTTCGTAATTTTTGGTGGTTGACCACGTTGGGCCCATTTTGTGGCGCCAGCTTGGACGACGTTGCATGTGCCTCCTCCTCCTCCTCCCACTCCCTCACCTTTATTTTTTACTTTTTTTTTTTTGTTGGTTTTCCAACGTGACGCCTGTCAGCTGCTAGTTAGAGCGAGAGGGCCTTACAATTAAATGCCTAATTTTGTGTTCTACCCCCCCTCTGCCTTCTGCTGGCCACTCCACCCCTGAGCTGGCGTTTGTTTTTCCAAATAATTCATTAATATTTTTCTGTTTCTGTGTGTTTTTTGGTAATTATGACGGGCGGCGCTTGGCTGCCTGAGTTGCATGTGCAATGTGTGGCAGAAGGTGAGGGGTAAGGTGGCAGAGGCCAGGGGCACGGGGCACGGGGCATTAGGTGGGCGGGGAGCCGACCAGGTCGGGTGCCAATTTCATGCGCTTTTCTCGTTAAGAGCGATAATTTATCAACAAGCTGGAAAACGCGATTAGAACCAAAGCAAGCGACTGGAAAAAAAACATTTAAATGTAAAAAAAAACTATAAATTAAAAAAAATATATATATACTTTTTAATAATATTTTTAAGACATAAAATAAGTCTACAATTTTAACTAAAACTTTTGATTCTTCTGCTGTAGTAGTCTCCTATGTCCTACTGCCTTCGTCACCTCTTGAATTTATATTTTCTAAACATTTATTATTTTCATTTTAAATAAATATTAATTTAATACTTAAACCCCTATTTTTTACAGGTTCCTTGTCTTTTATTTTATAGAAAACAAGTATTTAAATATAAATATCATGGAAACCCAAACTGTACTCCCTTCGTCACAAATAAAATTAATTCACAATTACCTCTACTTGGTTTCTTTATATTTTCATTTAATTGAATTCCTTTGCGAATTTCTCACTTACTAAATGCAATATCAAAGGCATTTCCATTATTTTTTCATTAGCATTTTCATTTTGATTATTATTTGAATTTTCACGGCGTTTTCCAGCCAGCACATTTTCCACTCGAGCGGAGAAAACTGCGCCACAAGACAAAACGAGGCCATTATCTGCCACTGCCACTGCCACTGCTGCTGCTGCTGCCTGAGCCTCTGCTGGCACGCCCACTATGCTGCAACGCCCCTTAAATATATATAGAGCCATTCATGTAGCGGTCAGGTAGGTAGGAAGATATATAGACTCTGGACTCTCATCATCTGGCAGTCGAGGTGCAACGATAACAATAATTGCCCAACATTTTCCATTTCTTGGGCTATTATTTCTGGGAAATTACAATAAAGGGAGAAATAGACATGCGAGGGGAATACTTAGTGGTATTAATAGGCATAGGCTGCGCTCCATTTACCTGCCGGGCCAATCGATTGATTCAATTAATTAGCCAACTAATAGCACCTTTTTCTCCACAATATTTATATTAAATAGTAAATGGAAAGACCCTTGGAATAGCGCTCCCCTTTTTCCACATTTTTTTTTGTATTTTTTTTTTTTATGCAAATAAACACATTCATGCCTTCGGAAAATTGTTTTCCCAGTGATTGACGCTTTGGCAGAGACAACTTTGTTGTCAACACGCAAGAGTCGTGTTCACATCGGCCAGATATATGGATATATATATATGTATATATATCAATCTTTCAACAACACCTCCCCTGCTATCCACCTTCTATTTTTTTTTATAATGAGAGGCAACACAGAATTTGCGTGTTCTGGTCGGTTTTAGTCGATGTTGTTGCCATAATTGCCGTCATTCTATATATTTAATAGAGTTAATATTTAATAGAGCTAATTCCCGATAGTTAATGGCTAATGCCTAGTGGCATGGCGACGGCGGGAAGTCGGAATCAATAATCGTATCAGCCGGCCAAATTGCAACCATAAAAGTGTCGGGTCTAATGAAAAATTCTGGCTCCAACAACAGGTGACATGTTAATGACTTTCACTCGAAAAAAAAATCTGAAAAGCAAACACAGATAAGATGCATTGGCAAACACAAAAAGAAAAGAAAAGAAAATGAAAAGAATGAATGGATTTTCTTTGGAGGCCTCTTCAAACACTTTTCGACAAAGTAAAGATCAACACGTTGAACAAAGGTTCCCAGACTGAGGTTATGGGGGAATATTTCTGGGCGCCAGATCCACATATATTTATAATTTAAAAACAGATTAAAAAAAATATATATATCTATATATGAATAAAAAAAAAAGTAGAGCAAGAGTCGAACCACGCATCTTAATATTCATATTCCAATTTGTTACAAAAGAAAACGAAAAAAGAAACCCCAACAGATAAAGCCCACGTATCTGAATGACCTCCAAGATTATAGAGATTACTAGATTAGTTGGCGCCAGCTGGGGCAGCTTCCGTTTCTACTGCCACTCGCGTGTTGCAAGCTGTCTGCCCGATAAGCGTCTCCCCTTATCTGCGGCAGGTGCCTCTGGAAGACAAGGCAAATATCTTAAATTCAAATGGAAATAAAGGCAAACACCGGCCGGCCGGGAGGCAGACAGACAGCCCCATCCGAGGCGGGAACAAACATTTGAATTCCAATAGAGATTTACACAATGTGGTAGCATGTTTGAGGTGTTTAGCTGTCACCTCAGACTTGGGCACTTTCCAGCAGACTCCATCTCTGATGGCGCTTGTGCGGCTATCAAAAAAAAAAAAACTAAATTATAAACCAAACAGAGACTTGAGCAAAGTTTAATTGACAAAAAAAAAAAGGTGGCACTATACACTGGGGGAATAATATTATTAGATTTCTTCAGAAGAGTACCGGGTATCATATACCATCTCTCAATAAAATTATGGTATTTTCTTTTTTTTTTTTTTTAATTTTAAAATACTAAGAAATGTCGCAAGAAGATGATCTTAAGTAGCAGATACCATACATTCAAGGAGCTATTCTTCCTATTTAGAGATAGCAAGTCAGTTCTTCTCTAGTGTTTCCCAATCTATATCCCTAAATACATGTTCTGTAACTTTTTCATTTTATTTCATGCATTTTTACAATTTCAATACAATTTTTTGATTTCAGTGTAGTGGGCACACTTCAGACTGATAGTCGGCTAGATAGTCGCGTTTAGAAATCTATTTGGCTGGCAAATATTGCACTTCCGCCTCACCCCGTCGAAATCCAAGTCAAGCTTGTCTTATTTGCTTTGGCCTAATGGAAGTTCCCTCCCCCTCCGAGGTCCGCCCCTGCCACCACACCCCCCCAACCACCTTTGATCATCTTTTTTTTTTTTTTTCGGCAACAATGGCCAAACAATGGCATCTCTTCCTTGGCAGCTGGCGCTGCTCACTTGGCATTCCAGTTGCCACAAGACGGGGCACACAGTGTGGTTGTGGAACTTAATCGCTAGATTTCGGATTTTGGCTGCCGCTCCGCACGCACACTTGCCGCACAATGGGCCGCAGGATTCACAGGACAGTGGGGCGCAGCATGTGGCCATTGTCCTGGCATCCTCAGCCCTCGTCCTGGCCGGGATGCGTCTTCAGGCAGTCATCAGCTGTCGTCGCGCGCCCTTAATTCCTAAGCATTTGTTTAGACATGCACCGCTGGGAGGAACAACAACAGCAAGAACAAGATGCCCATCCCATCGGGGAGATGCCACCAACCCATAATAGAACCCACAATAGAATGGAAAGTGGTTGAGGGGGCGCCGGAGGCCAGAAGATTGCGGTGACTGCGCCACGGGAGACGCCCCAAAAGTGGTGCCGAGTGGTGCAATACTGTGGCGATCCACCAAAGAAACCAAATTAAGACAGGCACTTGGCGAAAATATTATAATATAATATAATATAATATACTATATAAGAGTTTATACTAAAATAATAATATAAGATGGTATAATAGAACTCTCCCCGATTTTTAATCTAAAAAAAATGATTAAAACTTCCAAACCATCATTCCATCTATTAAACTCCTTTCTGTGAAGAATAAATACTACTATCCACCGAAAAACCTTTACAAATTTCTCCCAGTGCACCCAGAAAACCCACAGAAAAGGTTCCAATAATAAAAGACAAGCCACAGAGTAGAAGAGCCCTGAGGAAAAGTGGGCGTGGGTCTGGTTAATTATGTTGTTAGACAACGATCGCTAACCGAAAGATGCGTCTTTTTTTCCCTTTCCTTCTTTAGTTTTTTGTTTCTTCTCAAAAGGAAGAGAAGCCCATGGATTGCCTTTCCCTAAGGACATTAGAAGATGGCAAGCAGGATAATCTTGTTGCAGCGGTTTGGCAATAATCCTTCCCAAACGAGGTCATACCGATCCGATCCGATCCGATGCGATGCGATCCGATACGAAACCCATTTAAGCTGGAGAGGTTGTAGTTTCCAGGGGCGGGCTGCAACTAATCATCAAGGGGATTAACTGCCATTGAGAAGAGAGACCCTTTATAGACCCTGTTCTGACTTTTCTACCATTGTTCGGGCCTGTTAATGAAGGAAGGTACAATGGGATAACCACTTACAGGGAGCCAGGAACATGGACCGAATAATTATTGACATTTATCCCTATCAGGGGTTGGGCTGGGGGGTTTTCGTCTTTTCTTATTTCTTGTTTTTAATAAATTAAGAGGGGAATTTGAATTATAGATGCCAAGTACCGGGTATTATGCAGTCTCTCCCAGAGTTTCATTATATTTTTTTTTTTTTTTGAATAAATAGAATTTCCAGAAGTACCGGGTATTATATAGTCTCTTCTAAAGATTTTAGGATAGTCTCTCCTTGAGTTTCATTTCGTTTTAAAGATAAATATTCCTTCCAGAAGTACCAACTATCAGATAGTCTTGAAAAAAATCTGCCTAAAACTGAATAAAATTTTAAAACAAAACCACCTTAAAGCCATTGGACTAAAAAGATTTCGGAAATAAAAGCCTGAAACTGCAACTTACCCCAAAAGGTAGTACATCAACAAAAGCCAATCCTTGTAGCGAATCTTTGTAATATTTTTTTTTCTCCCCCAGACCTGGCCGGGGCAACTTCATTTGAATATTAAAAAATTCCAAAACACAAAATGGAATTTTTATTTGCGATATTTTGTCGCACCTCAGCGACAACGTACTTGCCACCTTGTTTTCAGTGGAAACAAAAAAAAAAAATGGTAAATGGTAAATGGAAAAATGGTAATGTAAGTGGAAAATGCTACCCCCGGCTGTCTGGAAAATAGCTGGGTTGGATGGAGGAGGATGTGGAAGGATCTCGTCCTTAATTTAACATAAAAGCGCGTTCGCCATTAGGCGCTCAACCCCGTCCCTCTCTCTTTCTCTGTTTTTGTTTTTTTTTTTTTTGAAAAATAAAAATATACGATATGGTGGGAGTTGGCGGTGAAATTTATGAGGCATGCTTGGGTTTTTATTAGATTTTAACTAGGCCTGGTGGCGCCAAGGACCTTCCTGGCCCGGGCCCAGCCCAGTTCGGGAGTCAAACGTGCCAAAAACATTAAATATGTTAATTAGTTTCAACGCCCAGCTTGAGAGAGGACCAAGGACCAAGGACTAAATTTTGTTCGCTCCTAAGCGGGTTGACAAAACACCCGAAAAGTCGGGACCAAAAGTCTGGGATTTAAGTGCCGCTGGTCACGTTAGTTGGAGGTCCTTTAGCGGTTCTAATATGCTAATGTTTCGAGAGCCTTAACCCCCATAACCACCTTAACCCTTGATGGGCGCAGTCTGGTCGCAGGAATTTGCTTTTATTTTTTTTATCTACATCGGTTTGTCCGCGTTTGAGGCCAACACTTGGCCAGGATAACAAAGGATTAGAGCACTTAAGGCCGGGCCTGATAGTGGGTTGGGTTTTTCAATATACTCTTTATAAAGTATTAGCAACTACTGCCCATCGCAGTCTAGGATCTGGACTCTAGAATCAATCTCCTCAACAGAATTCTCTCACAATTAAGTTTCAATCAAGTGGCTCGTCCAACCACTTCAATCCTACTCCGTCAGATCCTTGTGAAAAGTATAGAAATTCATTTTCCAATCACGAGCTTCGACTTAATCTCCTCACCTGCCTTTCTACGCTCTTTTTGATTTTTTTTTTTTTAATAAATAATTATGGTTTATATATTTTTTTATTCGCATTCTGAGACAGAATTTTTTTTTTTTTGCAATCGCAATCCCATTACCATGCTCCGACCGAGTTACGCCCTCCGGCTGATTGCGTGTGGCTTCCATCAGTTGAATGATTGATGGCCAAGACCAGTTACCAGTTAGCAGTTACCAGTTACCACACTCCACGGGAAAGAGAGGGCCTATAACTGATGGCGATAGAGACGGCAGTAGCGCCAGTTGGCCAGCTGTTGCAAAAACTAACTGCTGTTGCGCCTTTCACTCGGCGGGCCCAGTAATCTTCTAGCCGGAAAGTTGATCGCAAGCCGATAGCCAGCCACTGATACCCTTTTGCTCCGATCGACTCCCCTTCAATATGAGGTCTCGTCCTCCGAAAAGGAGCGATAGGGAGGGCCGATAGCAGTCGCAATTGATGGCATTAGGCGTTAGATAAGAAATCAGACAGTTATGGGCACAGGGGAGGCCTCTCTGCGGTTGCAACATCATCACTATCATCTCTGGTGGATAGTTGGGTAAACACAAACAAAAAAAATAACTAGGAAGCATCCTCATTAGTGGCTTGGACCTTCAAGGGTTGCAAGTTCGAGTTCGGGGTTGCACATTCCAGATGCTGAAAAAAAAAACTATTTTTTAACATTTTCCACAAGAGATAGATAAGACTATCCCATAACTAGCCTTTAAAATAATCATTTAAAGGAGGAGAAACGGTTGCCAGAGCGACCAGGACCTTGGCCAGGACCTTAATTGGTGGCACAATGAGCATTCCATCCACTTGAATCCACTCCAATTGCACCACTCCCCTCCTACTGTCAACTTCAAAAGAGCCTTTCAAATTGTATTTCGGGCAACACCTCAACCGTTGAAGAGGCTGCCTGCCCAGGACTACCTGACCTTTAAGCGGCAGACAAATTGGCCATATCCCCTATAACTCACACACGAGCAATTATATATAGACTCTATATCCTTATATCCTGAAATGAAGAAAAAAAAAAAAAATAAATAAATATCCTCACACACACACATACACACGTGCAGTTGCCGGCCGCCTTTGATTTTCTAAGCGAATTGTTTCAAGAAAACCACCAGAGAACCCTGGCCCGAGATTGAGGTTGATCCTGTTTGCAGGATACTGCGATTGGAAGGACCAAAAGGACTCGTGTGTGTCCCTGTGTGTGTGTGTGTGCCTCAATTAATTTGATGTCCGGAAATGGAACTCCACTTGAGTTTAGTTTGTCAACCCGTTCCGCCTTTATACATTTTTATTTTTTTTTTTGCTCCTTCTCAGCTTTTTGTATTTTTCGCTTCGCTTCGTTTTTAGATGTCGGGGGATACTGGATTCTGGGACTCTGGATTCTGGATTCTGGGATGCTCGAGACCACTTGGCCATGCCTGAACGGGCACAGAAGATGGCCAACTATGCTTTGAACTATGGGGAAACTAATGGCAGCAGACAGGGCACAAGAGTCTTATTTTATCCCACTCTGCCTCAACAATTTCTACATATATATGTTTTCCCCTTCTATTTTTTGCTCGAACTTTTGGACTGGATGAGTTTTGAGGAATAGAGTGTACAAAATTATGTCTCTTTTAGTTATAGTTTTTGTTTAATTTTAATTTATTTATTATAATTATTAAATTATTATTAAGGGAAGAAGGAAAGGCTCTTTTTGTCCACATTCGGGGTCACCATTTTCTTAGTTTTCATTAGGGGCTCTTTTAGTTAAAAATTAATTTAAATTAAAAGAATTTAAATATTAAATATTATTTTATAAAATAATAAAATATTTATTTTCTACATATTGAACAGAGAACTGGGGGTGGATCTCTAAAATTCGGGGTCACCATTTCGCCTAGTTGGTTTTCCATAATTATTTTTATGTTTTAAAGAGTTTTTTTTTAGGGAATTTTATAATTTTTCTCAATTTTCTGTATTTTGTTTAATAAATAACTTTACTTTGAACTTCAAAACAATTAAAAATTAAGCAAAAATTATTAATTTTAAAATAGGTCTAACCCTTTTTTCTTCCTCCTGAACATTTCTGCCTTTTTCCTCTTACATACACTCGAAAAAAAGCGAGGGGGTTGGCTAATTGGGGTGGAGAGTGTCCCAAGTAGAGCTGCAACAATTAAACGCATTAGGCGACACCTTCCCGCCTTCCACCCCGTTCCGAGCCACCCCCTTGAGCCCGGTGGTTCATTATACCTTAGTAGGGTGGCTCTCGTTCTCTCTCCCTCTCTTTCTGCCCGCAACATGGCCGACTAACACGCACACACACACACATATATATACTTCCATAAAAAAAAAAAGAAAGGAAACGGAACAAGGCGAGCGCGAGCTAAGGGCGTTTAAAAACGCGCGCGATTTCTGCCGCCCGCTAAGTGCATTTCAATGTATGATTCAAGCGGCTTCCGTTGCCACTTTCCGAAACCAAACGAATCGCTCCTCCATATATGTATGAACATACATATATAGCCCCACAATTAGGGGTCCCGGGGTCTGGCCGGGTTTACGGGTTTTCGAGGCCTTGTGGACTTTACGAAGGGACTCCTCGCGACTTTCTGCTGTTGTGACACGCGGCCAGCGAGAAGGCAACCCACACACAGAAAACAATAATAAACAGCACCACTGACCCCCTCGACCGCAAAAAGTGTTAAATTATAGACTGTAGTATTATATGATTATATGATTATAACGCTTTTGAGAGCCAACAGCTGCTCTGGAACTGGTGGTGGTGGTGGTGCTGTTGATTTTCTAGAAACCAACAGCCAACATTTAATCGTCCGAGTATCTGGCTGGTATCGATTTTAATCGTTGCTCTAATTAGACTATTATTTGAGGGAACTATACTATATATATATATATATTATATATCTACTATATACTATATATCTTGGCGATATTTTCGCGAATCGCAATCGCAACCACACGCAGCGTCGGCATTTTGCTTTTTGAACTTGGACGCGAAATTAATGGCCAACACAGGCTACTTAGGCGGAGGCCCACGCACTACACCACCACCGCCGGACACGAGTTGTCCGCTTACGGGAGGGAGGGAGGCAGAGAGGTAGATAAGGAGGTAGCAGTGTGGTGCGGTGGTGGGGTGGTGCCCTTATCCGCACCGCCTTGTTCGCTATGCGATTTATGACTCTGCATGCAAAACGATCCGCAAAAGGAGGCGGAGCACCGCCAGACATGACTCCGAACCACATGGCGCCCGCCCAAGATCATAATGACCATTCCATGGATCGTCGATGGCAGAGAGACAGAGAGAGAGTGGTGTAGAATGGTCACAACGGGTGGGCTACCTCACCCCACCATGCCACCATTGCACCATGCCACCACTGAACCACCGAACCACCGACAGTCGGATCAATAAAAAATGAAAATTTGCCCAGCAGTTGATGAAATTTACGCGATCGGCGTCGGCACAACTACAAAGTCAAAAGAATAAAAAGAGAAGCGCAGCAGCGGCCTTCAAATGAAAAGTCCACCGCCAATTTGCTTGGCGCCCTCCTCGCCCCCATCCCCATCCCCATCCCAAATCCCTCCCGGGACCGATTCCCGGACTTATCCATGCGTGTGAGAAGTTTTAGATAAGCCAGCCCCCGGCCCAGTACTGGAGGCGTACTACTCGGCCCAAGAACGGGCACTTCAAAGCGCCTCTCGGAGGATGCCATGCAAGTTTGCGTTGATAAGCGGATGGAGTTGGGGTTTCCTCCTCGCGATGTTGCTCCAAAGTCAGTGGAGATAACTCCACTTTGATGCCTAAACCATTTACCATTTACTATTTTTTATTTTTTATTTTTGGGATAAATCACTTCGTCAGAAACACACTCGAATCATTCGCACTCAGGTGGAAACTAAAAGGAACAAACGAACGCCTTGGTATCGGTGGATTGGATTATTATTTTTGGATGTGTATCTTAGATAACTAATGCGGTAAACAAAGAAGACGTACAGTACTTACAAATCCATGTTTATCACTAATATTGTTGGTCAATTTTAATTTGTGAAATGAAACAACTTTCTGCATCCATTGCTCACCCGTTGTGGGCGAGTCTGGATGGATATACATGCGTTTTGGCATCTCGGGGTCCGCCTTCCCAGCCACCATCCAGCGACTGTAATTTAAAATAAATCGAAATTATCGATAAATCATCAGGAATATGAGAAAGTAATTTTAAATGTTTTTTAAACCATTTTTATTGTCAAGGTTTTCTCATTTACTTATAAATTTAAACGAAAAAAACTAAAACAGAGAAAGATAAGCATGGTATTTTTATCGAAATTAATCGATAAATCATCAATACCTACAAATTATAACTTGAAATGTAAAGAAATCTTTTTATTGTCTGCGTTTAATATTTTTTTATAAATTAATTGCAAAAAAAACCATCGAAATTAATCGATAAGTTATCATTTGAGTTTAAAAACCTTTCTCAAACAAATCCCCTTTTCATAATTTTTTGTATAATTTAAAGAGAACCCCAAATCGTTTGTAATGACTTACCTATTATGAAATTTATAACGATAATCGTCCGCCGCCACAATGTCCAGTAGCAAGATGTATTTAGCCTTGGCATCCAGTCCCGAAACACGAAATTTCATTTGCGGAAACATTTGTCTGCAACGAGAAATGAAGGATTAGAGAGATGCTTCAGTTTTCTGGGTGTGTGTGTGTGTTTGGTGTGTGGTGGTGGGGTGTGTAGTCATTTTGCCAGGATAATCAAATAAAACATTAATCAGAGCCTCGTTCTTCTGCCTTGGTTCTCAGGGGCCCACCTTTGGGGCTGAAGTTAAAGCCACAACCGTAGCCACAATCCACAATCATCATCATCATCATTATCAGATTCGGACCAAGCGAATCGGCCAGAAAAGCAAACAAACTTAAGAACCAAAAACTGAAACGTCGGGGCCGGGTTATCAAGTGGCGCCAAGCCACAAATTGTTTCGACTCGACTCGTGGAGATCCCAAAGCCCGGCCCGGCCAGGCACGGCACGGCCACGAAACCAAGACTCCAAGCGTAGCTCCTCCAAGCCTTGAATTCAAATTGGCCCAAAGAGTGGCTGGCTGGCTGGCTGGCTGCTCTCCAGAGCCAGAGCTGAGCTGGTTACCGGCCAAGTTGATTAGCCATGTTGGTGGCAATGTGCAAACTCGAAAATTACATGGCCCAGCAAAAGAAAAAAAAAAAAAAATTAAAGGGGGAACACACACAGGCGATGCGATGTCGTTGTCCCTCCACGATCCGATCCACATCCAATCCACCCAAAAAGGGACCCATTTCGTGGGGGGCTAAGGGGGCAGGCAGAGGCCTCTGGCCGAGGGAGATCTCGCCCTGCACTCACACACACCCGGGCATAAATATGAAAATTATAACTTTAAGTAGCAATCACTCAATCGCTGTTCGGGTTCAGGTTCAGTCACAAGGGCACTGAGAAAAATCTTCTGGAATGAGACTGCAATTCTAGTTTCCTTTACGATAACCAGATTTTAGAATTCTTTAAACATTTAATAATAATAAAGTTTCTATGTTTTTGATTGACTTCGAAGGGAAAATTGTCCAAATCAGTGCACCCAAAGAGAATTCATCCAAGAATTTTCTTAAAAAATTTGTATTTTACATAAATTAACTTAAGGAATTTATTTCAGTAGTTTTTTTTCTGTTAGAAATTTTATTTATTTAATTTTGATGAATTTTAACAATAAAATAAAAAAAAAATCAAACTTTTCCATGTTTAGTAGTTTTATAAAATTTTCTTTAAAAATATATATAAAGAAAAGAATATAAATATTTAAATAGTATTAACTATTAAATGCCGATTATTTTGAACAGTGCTTTGCAGTTTTGAGCTTGAGGTTGGGAGTCTCGGGCCGAGAGCGCCTCATGAATCAAATTTAACGAACGTCTTGTTCATGTTCACAGATCATCATCAGCTGCGACTGCATTTTGATAAAAAACCAACAAACATGGGCGGGGGCTGACTTCCATCCAGTGGGGGATGGGGAATGAGGAATGGGGGATGGGGGATGGAGATGGGCAGCTCCTCTACCTTTACCTAACAAGCTGACTGATGTCTGAAGGCTCGTTCGTCGTCATCTTGGAGGATGTTTCTATTTGGAGGAGAGAGAGACTGAAGCAGAGGGTGTCTGCCTTTTTCGACTGCAAATTATTTTTTATTTGCCAGGAACCAAGGCACGTCTGTCTTGCTTCGTTTTTTGGTTTTTCTTTATTTTTTTTGGGTTTTTTTTTTTTCTGTAGAGTGTATGTGTGTGTTGTCTTAACTGAATAGCTCGTTAACATTATTGAGCACTTGGCGCCAGTTGTTGGCAGCTTGTTATGGCCAGAAACCAGGGTCCAAAAGGCTGGCCTGCAAAGACTGGGAGACCGAAGACTGGGAGACTCAAGACTGCAAGACTGCAAGACTGGAAGAGTGAAGACCAGAGACATGGCCCCAAGCGAGGCCGACTTTGGAGCCAGTTTCCTGGGCCCACACCGCATGCCGCTTATTTTTTTTCTGGCCTTACTTTAAGGCCTTTACTCTTTTTCTTTTTTTTTTTTTTTGTATTTTTGGTTTTTGGCTCTTGCTCGACAACAAAACGATTTGCTCTCGTTTGTGTGTTGTGTGTGGTGTGTGTTGTGTGTTGGCCTCTTCCACAAACCAACACACACACACACCAGTCGCCTAAAAGCCAAACTCTGTCTGAGATTTCAGGTTCGTGCAAATCGTTACGTGTAAAACTTGCACCTTTTGACCACGTTGTTTGTTTTTGCCACCAACATTTAACGGAGTCCCAGTCCCTATGTGGATGTGGCGGCTCTGCCAGCGGTGATCCTGGCTGTGGACCCGGCTAATTCAATTTCCCCGCGCCAAAAGTGTTGAAGTCAGTTGAGAACTGCCACAAAGGGAGCCCCTGAGCCCATAATTAAGCCTAATTAAGCCAGTGCCAGTGCCAGTGCGTTGTTCTTTTTTTTTTCTCCTCAGGTGTGTCTTGTTGTAAGGCTCCTTTCCAGTATATATGTGTGTGTGTGTGTTTTGGATGCGTATATTGAGGTGTCGCTCAGTTGTCCTTAGCCCACATAGGGGTTAATGGCTAATCAATTAGCCCGCACCGAAAATAAAATTCCCAGCGATTGAGTTGTAATTGCTTTCGAGTTGTTTTAAAGCCATTCATACTCTGTCAGTACCGGGTATTTATAGTTTTTTAAGAGGCTTTTAAGATCAGAGACAGCTAAGATATATACTAGGACCAATAAGATCTAATAATAAGGTATTTGCTTTTTAATCCCAAAGATTTCACCTTGTAGTTAGGGACATTAGGAAAAAGGAGAGGCTAGAACTTGTTGGGAATTCTAGCAAAAAGTATACAGTTGAGTTTCATAGCTTGAATTCTTCTTACGAATCTTTACTTTTATCATCCATTTGAAACATTTTGAGAGCGTTTTGTTAAGTAGTAACCCCCTTTTATCTGAACTGAAACTGAAACCATCCCCCAATTGAGTCGTTCATCAAGTGGAAGTTGCCACCGGCGGCGAGTACAGTGGGCACTCCACTTATCTAAATCTTGGCTGGCCATGTAATCGATTAACAATGCCAGGTGACATCCTGAATGTCCAGTGTCCTGTGTCCTGTGTCCTGTACCTCCAAACGGCGTCTATTGACGCACCTGTTTCGAGATCAGGACCAGGTGAGGGGCCCGCCGACCTGCCTTAGAAGCGTCAATACATTATCTGATAGTCCATCAAACAGTTGCCCAAAAAAAAAAATACATGAAACAGAGGAATCGAAAGAAGCTGCAGGCAAACAGAAGGAGAAAAAGGCATTCCTTTTTTGTTTTTTATTTTTTTTTTGTCAACAAGAAAAGGAAGCGGGGATTAAGGTAGCACCTGCCGAACTTTGGTGAAGAAAATTGTCAAGATCAGAGGACATTATAGGGGCTGGGGACCCGTTGACAGTTTGGCTTTGTGACAACAAAATTGTTGTCGAGTTTCGAGTGGCGATCCGACTTGGCCAAGTTTGTCAACACATTGGCCGATAACTGTTGGCCAAAAAAGGGTGCATAACATCATTCTTACATCATTTGCCTGCCTAGAATAACATCTGTCCTGCTGGGCAGTTGATTTATTTATTTATTTTTATTCAACAGTTTTTGCATTTTGCATTTTGCATTTTGCATTTAATTTGAATTTTATTGAATGGCAATTGCATGCAAATTGTTCGAATTACCGGAGCGGGAGATCAATCTAGTGGATATTTGACAAATTTGTGTATTGTGAGAAGGGAAGGGAAGGGACCCACTGGCCATGAGTCTGGGCCAGAGGCAGCTGCATCATAAACCTTAATTACCCACACAGAAACCAACACACAACAGGGCAACAGGGATCGGGGCAAATTAGTTAAACCAATAAACTGTCAAGAACAGGAACAGGAATAGGGACTGGAACTGGGACTGGGCCCAGACTGACCAAGTGGCTGGGCCATATATCAACTCTATATAATAATAAAACAATTTATGAAGGCATAACCACGGCCCCAAGTCCTCGTAAACAGGCTGCCCGTTTGTTTTAGTCTGTCAGTTAGTGGTAACGCCCACTCTCGAGAGTCTCGTTTTGGCCCGAAATGGATGGCCATGTCATTAAGATCCCAGGGCCCTAAACAGGACCCAAACACACAACCTCTGGGCCCAACTCAACATCGCAAGATGCAGCAGGTTGTCTGGGACAAAACTATCGCTCCTCTGATATTCTTATTCTTATTACACTCTCTTATCGATAGAAGGACGCCTCGACCCTGGAAAATAAATCAAATGTGGCGAGGGATCGGTTGCAATTACAATTTGATCGCTTCATTTTCGAAGAGGGCGTTTAATGAGCGATTCAAAACGAATTAGAAATGCTCCTTTGTTTGAATTGGGGATAGAAATATGAAAAATCGATAATTATCGATAGGCCATGGGCTTGAATTTGTTAGAAAAGATACAATTTCCAAATGAAAAGAAGTAAAATTTGTAAATATTATTCATTTATCTGACGTATTCTGATGGAAAAAGTGGAAAGAAATAAAAGAAATCGATAATTATCGATAGGCTAGACTTTAACAGAAAATATATACCCAAAAAATATAATCTGTAAACTTTTTATTGTTTGTTTTCAATATTTATCTGCCTTAAATTGGTGAATAAAGTGGAGAGAAATATTTTAAATCGATAATTATCGATAGGAACTGTAGTCTCTCTGGTTTTTATATTTTTATTTCTCTAGTATCTCACTCTCGAGTATTGAAGAATATAATCAGAGCCCCCATCCTCTCCAAATGTTGTCGTAAAAAACCCCCAATTTGAAAATCGCCTGGCTCCGTATCGACTTTCAACGATTAGATTCTGTTTGGCTGTCATCGCGGCAAATGTGGCACGATAAGGTGGCAAGTGTCCCTCTTAAATCACACATGATCCCAGTACTATGTGTTATTTATTTATTTTATTTTTTTTTTTTTGGGGAGGACATGGCACAAAAACATGGCTTAACCCCGCTAACCCTGTCAACGATTAGAACGATTTCTTTTTCACATTTTTTTTATATTCTTTGTTCGACTTAATTGTTATGAATTGAAATGCAGTTGTCACGCAGATAAGCGGAAAGTATGGGCAAGACAAGGGTTCGGTTGCTGATTTATGTTGTCTGTGTTGGATTTGGACTGGAAGAGGTCACCACCCGAAAAACACAACACAACAACAAAAACAACAACAAACAAATAAACAAACCTCAGGCCACAGAGTGCGGATGTTCAACAAGTGCGCTAAAAATGTCACATTTTAAGTGGTTTTGTTTTTAGTTTTAGTTTTGTTTTGTGGGTTTTAGGGGGGGGAGTAATAATGGAAATATTTTTTAAATATATTTCACAGATTATACTGCACTTAGTAAGAATATTTATTTAACTCGTAAACTTGTTTAAAAAGTAATTTTATTTCCCTTACCTATTAAGTTTAATATTTCCCCACAACTCTATTATAGCCATACTTTATAACCTTTATAACTTTATAGTTTGTTAATAAAAAAATTTCCATAATCCCCGTAATAAAATAAAATGAAAATCTCGCAACATTTTCGCCTTGAAACGGAGACCATAAAATAAATAAATAAAAAAAAAAACAAACGTGAAATAAAAAATAAAAGAATATGCTTATGTAATCCGAGTTTTATTGCCGTTAGATCAGGCGGATCGTAATAGACTTAATTTTAGTGCCCATTTGATTTAGGGGCCTCTCGGAAATGCCGGACATCGCCAATATGTATAATTATTCGCGTGCCTTTGTGTTGGTGGGGTGCACTCAATTGAAATACAAACAAGGTCCACCCCTTTGAGCTTTCTTTTGTTTGTTCAGCCTTTGTTTTGTTCTGTTTTTTTTTTCTTTGTATTATTATTTTTTTTTTGTTTGTCATAATTGCTCATAATTGCGGCTGACGACACACACACACAAACACACACACACTCGCGCAGACATTTGCGCCATTTTTGCACAAAAAGCACATTTTTTTTTTTTGTTTTTTTTTTCTTTTTTGGTCGCCATCATTTTCGGTCAATTGACACAAACACACATGTGCATATGTGACACCCCCTAATAAGCTTACCCCCTCCCTTCCACCCTCCTGCCAAAAATCTAACCTTGCGCTCTCTTTCTTTTTTTCACCTGCCCTGCTTTCGGACTGTGGCTGTCCCTCTCGCCCGCCATCCGGGCTCGCCGTTGGCCAGACAGAGAGGCAGGTGAGCGACGCCCCCGCATGTGTGCTGGCATGTTGCCCGATTTGCTTTATTTTTGTGCTTTTTTCCTTTCGTTTTTTTTTTTTTTAACGCCGGCGTCGCCGCCAACTGCGCTGCCTCGTTTGCATGCAAGACGTGAAGGGTTCTAAACTTAAAAAAAAAAAAAATGTGTTTTCTGTATTTTTTAATAATTTTTTATTGTTATGCCGCTTTTTGATTTCGATTTGTCAGCGGTGTGTGGTGTGCGTGAGCTGCGCTTATTTACATTCATTTATTAATAATTTTCAGCATCGTACGTTGGCTTTAAAAAAAAAACAAAAAAACGCAATTCTGTTTAATATTCAAGCCGTTGGCTCCGCCAGTTGTGTGACTTTTCGCACAATAATCAGAGTCAGTCCCATACATACATATATCCAACTATAAAAAAATAGTAATAATAAAAAAATAACAAAAAAAAAAAATAAGCAAAAAGTGGCGACAATTTAGTGGCAATTTTTATTTCATTTTCATTTATTGTCAAAAGCGACATGCAAAGTTCGTTTTATTTTTTCAATTTTTCAAACTGACAATTTTTATTGAAAGAGTGCACATTTTAACATTTTAAAGGCTCTCCGATTTAAACGATAAACTTTTCATTGTAATGTGGAAATCAATTTACCTTTTCAATTAATTGAAATATATATATTTCGAAAAATGCGGGTTGTATTGTTTTTCTTTTTAATTGGATTTTAATTCATTAATTAATAAAAAAAAAAAATAAACAAAATAAATTAAAGAAAACTAATTGTAGATATTTTGAAAAATTTATAGAATAAATAATCGTCCCCCCGGGGGAAAGGAAAATGTAATTGGTTCAACCTCAATTAGGTCCTTAGCTCGAGTCCCCCCCCCCCTCCCTTGCAACCTGCAACTTGCGACAAAATCCCAAAGCGTGGGGGGCCGGCAACGGCAAAAGTATCTCTCAGATACGACGACCTAAACTGGGTGCTAAATTATTTATGGCCAACTTTTAAATAAATTTTCTATTCAGAGGACGGCCAGAGACCAGAAAACAGTTTGTCTTTATTTTTCTTATATTTTTTTTTTTTTTTTAATTAAATTGTTCGTCAAATGTTGTTCAGCTCGTTGGCCATGGAGTGGTGGGTGGATGGGTGGATGGGTGGTTGGTTGGTTGGTTGGCTGCTTGGGTCTAAGGGGGCGTGGCACCCTGTCTTGACTCTCCTTCGCCTGGCTGTCAATGTTTGCCCGCCAAAGTGTAAGTAATTTATGCGCATTTAGTGCTCAAGTGAGCTCACAGCGACCAGATAAAGAAAGATGAGCTCAAGATGCTCCGGATTGCTCCAAAGGGGGCGTGGCCAGTGGGCAGGGGGCTGGCCAGGAGGTGGGCAGTAGTCCCAGAGTCCAAGGGGACATTAAATGGAAACTGAAATCTTGGTTTTCAGACTTAAGATATCAAGAAATTGACGGAGGAAATTGTTATTTTTTTCAAAATAAAAATACAAATAAAAAATAACATTTTTTATCATTAATAAAACATTTTTTTAAATCTATACCTGTTATGAAAAATCTCTTTTTATTTTGTTTTAAATAAAATACTATCCTCCCATTTTCTAAACCATTTTTCTGAAACCTCCTGCCTTGATTTAATTTCTTTTTCGAATCTCCTCTTCACTTAACTTGACGTACAGTGAGTAATCGCTAAAACAAACAATCCCGATGGCTGCCACGCCCCCAGCGCCCACGTTTAATGTCTAAATTATGGTGGTAGGCGCCATTAACGCGTTCTTTGTTTGTTTGTTTTTTGCTTTTTGTTTGCTCTTTTTTTTTATTTTTTTTGTAAATAAAACCAAAGCTGGAATATCCTTATTTCGATCACGATCACGAACCAAGATGATCATCATCACGACGATGATGATGATGATGATGATGGGGGCCGTGTGGGTAGCCTAGAGAGGGGGGGGAGGGTTAGAGGGGGAGGATACAGTGATGGCCATGTCGATGCACACATCCGCACATCCGCTTAAAGGCCTCTACAAAAAATAAAAAAAAAAAGAGATTGCAAAATGTGGAGGTTGTTCTACACTACAAAAAAAATATATATTATATAAAAATATATAATAAAAAAAACTACACAAGTTAAGGTACTTTTAATACAAAATATTATAAAATTATTTTATTTTTTAGTGAATAAAGTTTTTGTTTGAAAAATAGACTATTTTGTTATTCTCACTCTCCTAAGTACCGGGTATAAATAGTCCATAAAATGGAACTGATATTAATACTAAGTTCCTAAGTTCTACCAAGTATATATTCTATTATATGATGTATTATTTTCTTCTTGAAAAAGAATAAATCTTCTATTCATAATATTTCTATTTATTTTTAAGCCCTTTTTGCAAGCTTAGTGTTTGAATATTTTCGTAGGTTGTTACTGCGATTGTTGTCGTCTTGTCGACTTGTGGAGTTGTTGAGTTGCTGAGTTGCTGAGTTGCTGAGTTGCCAAGTTGGTGAGTTGGTTAGAGGACGCGGATGCGAACCCGGCTAATAACAGTCATCACACACGTCAGACACTCATAAATCCTGAGAGCCAGCAAGACGGAGGGCCAACGGGCTGGCGTTCCCAACTAGAGAGACGGGAGACCTCCTCCCAAGTACCCCGGATCTCGGTTGCCGGTTTCCCCAGCCCAGTTGCCCAGTTGCCCAGGTTCCAGTTACCAGTTTCTCAATGGACCAGAGCACCGCGCAGATTTCAGATTCTAAACGAGCTGCGTTTAAATGTTGTTAACATAACCGACATGCGGAGAGTAAAAAAAAACAATATTCTATACGTTGCATGAAGGCCCCAAAGGACCGGATTCTAATGTGTCCCACACACGGCGATCGTCATGATCGTCTTGCAACACACAACTTGCAACTTGTTGCAACCCACAGAGCTGGCAGGGAAGTATGGGTGGTGCACTGAAGAAACCCAAACGCATGTTTATATAATTCTTATTTATGATCGAAGATAAATTCGCATTCGCCCGTTTGTTTCCCAGTTGCGTTTCTTGCTTTTTTTAAATAAATCAAATCAACACGATTCGGAGAAACCTCCAACCATTCCAGACTCTTCTGATAATCCTCAAAAAAAAAACAAATAAATAAAAAAGGATACAACCCCCGGGGGGAAGAATCTTGCCAAAGAGATCTACTGTTCACCTGTTCGATTCTTGTTCTTGTGTCTGTTTCTTTTGGGATTCTTCTGCAGCCTCGAAGTATCTGCCAGATATTTATTAAATTTTTGGGGGAGTACCAGATACCCGGTACTTATGGTCTACAAGGTTCTGTCCCACCTCATAAGAAGCACAGAAGAATTCTTCCAGATAGCCGGCGATTGCGTGATCTCCTCGAGGCGACAGTTGTGCTCAAGGACTCGGGAACTGCCCCGATGACCGATGGCTGTCATAAAGGCCAAAAAAGGTACCAGGCATACGCATATTTTTGCGGTCATGCGAGCAACACGAAGAATCAACAGAAACTTACAACTGCTGCCGTTTCCTTTTATTTTTTAATTTTTTTTTTTTTTTGGTAAGAGAAGCGGGAGGAAGAGCGTTCTTTTTTGCCCCAAGCCAGAGTCTACAAAAGGTGTTGACCAAACAACAACGGCAACAGCAACAGCAACAGCAACTGGCCAAAACAAAAACACAAGGGGCAACTGGGTACACGCGTCTTAACAAGAACAACAACACCACCAACCATCATGCCAATGATGGTCAAGAGAAGTAGAAGCCAAAAAGAATGAAATGAAAGGTAAGCGAGAGGGGCAGGCAGGGTACTGTTGTGTTACCAACAGCAAGCCAGCAAGAAGCAACTTGGCCCGGATGGCTCCGATGCGATGCGAAGCTGTTGAGCGCATAAAAAACGTTATAAATAACACGCTCGAGCATTTAACGCGCCAAACATGTGTTCCACTGTCCAATTTGTGGTCTGTTTACCTTTTAGCCAGGCCAGTGCCAGTGCCAGTGCCAGTGCCAGTATGCCTCCGCTCCTGGTCCGGCAGCCAGTGGCTCGGCGCGAAACAAAAAAGGGGGACGCGGCGCACCACAGCCCCCGGAAAGAGAACAAGAAACTAAAGCTCACATTATCAGCTGATTCGACCGAATGATAAATCAAGAAAATGCCTCTCGACAAGGGTCACTATTTTTTATAAACAATATTGAAGAAAATATTAACTCCGAGCTAGGTTTAAAATTTTATCAAAATATCTGCAAGATTCACAGAGATATGAAGGAATATTCTAGTTAACGGACAGGCGGACAAACGGACAGTGAAAGTATGGAGAGAGCAATAGTGCTAAAAAATCAAAAACTAAATAAAAACTAAATAGGTAGAACCAATAGGTATCCAAATATCTCTTAAGCCAACAAAGTTATGAACCAAAATTCTAGTTAACGGACAGGCGGACAAACGGACAGTTATAGCATCTAGAGAGCTAGATTGAGAGTTATAGGATAGAAAATTCGATAAAAAAATAGTTAGTATAGGAATAGTTATTAACATTCAAAATATTTGATCCAAATACCTCTTTAGCTCATAAAGTTATGACCAAATATGCCAGCGAACGGACAGACGGACAAGCGGACAGGAAGATCGTTGGAGGGAGTCGTCGCCGGGGAAGACAAGGAAGCCAAAAAGCCCAGCGGCTCTTGATGATAATAAAGTGGAGATACAAACGACGGACCCCGGACGGGGCGAAAAGCAAACAAAATAAACGAGGAGCCTAAAGAGGAGATCGAGCTGACGTGGATGAGAGGGATCAGGATGGCAGGACGAGTCGACGAGTGGATGAGGACGAGGATCGGACGGTAGAGGATGTGGCTTACCTGGCGCTACACACAACAACAACAACTACAGTAACAGCAGCAACAAACAAACAAACCCCGAGGGTTGCGATCGGATCCCCTTTGGGCAGCTGACCTTCTGCCCTCCCCCCCTCTCTGTGCCAGTGCGTCCGCCAGTATTGTCTCTCTTTTGTTTGCGAATTTGCTCGCAAAAACCCAAAAAAAAAAATAAAAATGAAGAGCAGAATAAGAAGCGCTCTGGCGCCGGCGCAGGGTAGCGGGAACAGGTTAGGCGAGAGGGATTTGGCCATTGGAGCGAGAAGGAGGATTCCAAAAGTGAAAGAGAACCGGAAGAGGGAAGAGGAGAGAGGGTGGGCAGGGGGTGGGGGAAGAAGCGTAGAGGGGGGGAACTGCTAAACGAGGATTAGCCCCCATTGTGTATCTCAATTATGCTAATTAGGGAGCATTTGTGAAGCGAGTAACGAGTAACGAATTGGTATGGTTTTTATTAAAAAAAAAAATAAATAAAAATAAATAAAAATAAATAAAAATAAAATAAAATAAAATTAAAATCACATATACGACAGACCGTTAACCCACAAATAAAATCGGAGTAAAGCTAACGGCTTCCACCAGCGAGTAACAATTAGCGAGTAGCGAGAAGTGGCAATTAGCAAGCAATCTGTTGGGAAATAAAACAATTATCCAGTCGATCGAAGGAAAACCTCTTGGCCCAATAATTATAGAATCAGTTGGGGAAATAACAATTTATCTATCGGCATAATCACCATTAACGAGTGCCAACTAACGAGTAGTGGTGGGCATAGTGGCGAGTAATGTAATGAGTAATGAAGCCCCCGGCCAGAAGCGAATAACCGGCAATTGATGGCTGTCAATCAGAGTTCCTGGGCTGTTGCCAACTTGTTTCTGCCTGTCACCTCACTTGTTCCACTTTTCAGACCCTCCACTGGTCCCTGTCTCCCCACAGCCCGTGTGGTTCTTCCTGCACACTTGCACTTCCGCTGCTATGTGATTGCATGTGACGATGTGACTCTGACTGACTGACTGACTAACTGACTGACTGCCTGGCAATTGGCAGTGCAACAAAATAGCTATTGACAAATTATGACCAACTAAAAGTAATTACACGCGACGCGAAAGCGAGACGCAAGATAACGAGTTCTACTGACAACGCGCTAATAGTACAAATAATCAACGAGTGCAACCAGAAAACTGCTAACTGCTATCTGCTAACTGCTAACTGCTAACTGCTAACTGCAGGCTACTGCCAACTACAATGCAACTGCAACTGCAACAAAAATAATAATAGCAAGAGCAACACCGTCAAGAGCTCCACTAAACATACACTTAATATTAATTGTTTTTTATTAACACGATCCGGCTGCTGTACCGAGAGCACTTGCTCTTTTTTATTCTTTCTACCATTTTTCAGGTGGTCTTTTTGGTTTACCCTGGAACCCCATATGGGTTAAAAGTTTTATAAACTATGGGGTTTGCCTTTTTTCTGGACTTTTTTGTTTTTGTTTTTGGCAAGTTAAGGGGTTAAGTGATTTTTTGTTGGTAGTTTCTTTAAAAAAAAAAAATACAAAATCTAAGCAAGAGTATCATTTTTTTATAATTATATTAGATTCCAACTCCTTTGTCTTCCAGATAAGATTTCGACTCCCTTTAGTATATTTTTATTATTAATTTATTTTTTTAAATAATTATGGTAGATATTCTGAACTGTTTTCTCTTCTAGTTAAGAGTTCCTGCCCATTTTATTTATTATTTTATTTTATTTTAATTCCGATTCTAAGGTATCCCTGAGTCGTTCCCCAAAACACCTCTATCTTCGCTCCTGCTGGTTTATTACGCCCGTTGCTGAGATTCATTAATAATTCAAAAAATTGCACATGGCCGGCGGCGCTGACAGAGGCGTCGACAGCGGCAGAGCTGCGTGTAATCGAGTTGTTAACTCGAGATTGAAGTGACAACGGATCGCGAGCAGCGGCGTCGACGTCGACGACACTCCATGTGCAACAATTAAATGCTACGATCAGGCAACAAAATACAAAAAAAAAAAATACAAAAAAAAAAAATACAAAATAATAATAGATAGAAAAGGAGAGAACTTGAGGGGCAAGTGTGAGCTCGACTTTGACTTTGTTGCTGCAATTGTTGCAATTGCAATTGCTTTTAATGAAATCAACACTTTGCTGCCACTTGCACGCAAACTTCAGCTGCTGCTGGCCACGTTTTTTTTTGTTGTTGTTGCTGCTGCTGCTGCTGCCTGTGTTTTGGTTACAGTTTCGGTTTCTGCTTCTGTTTTTTTTGCTTTTTTGTTGGTTTTTCATGCCGTTTTTGGGGCTGGCAGCAGCTTAATTAAAAGCCAAAACAGCTAAAACATATTTCGCGCCTTTGTTGCTTAACAATTAAAATCAACAGCGAGCACAATAACAACAACAAAAGCCCAACTTCACACTCAATTAACGCGATGCAGCCAGACAAGCAACACCAACAACAACAAAATAATAAAAACAAAAATAAATAAACCAAAAACAAACAAACAAAAAAACAGACATATGTAAAGCATTAAACGAAAAACTTTTGCTGCAAAAAATTACAAAAAATATATATGTATATGTGCATTTTATTTATATTTTTTTTTGTTTTTTGGTTTTGCTTTTGTTTTTGTTTTTTGCCACCCCACTAGTGGGCGGAAAAACGCAGCAGAGTGCAAAACTTTTGTTTGCCGTTAATTGACTACACACACACACACTCTCTCTCTCCCAGATAGTAAGAGAGAGAGAGAGCGACAAGTGTGGGGAAGTGGGTGGCAGGGGGCTGGATGGGTGGGAGCGGGAAGGCTGCTTGCAAAAATTGCAGAGTTCTTGTGGCGAGGAAACAAGAGAGGAGGGAGAGAGAGAGCGAGAGAGAGAGACTGGGCCATGAATGAAAACTGATAGCGCACGTCATTGACACCTAACAATAACAACAACAACAATAATAACAACAACAAAAGCAACTGCAACAACCATGCTTCAGTGCCACAACAGTAGATGCTCCCTAAGATCTCAAATTTTGAGCCTATTTTTTAGGGAAAAATTTAAACCCATTATGATAAAAAAAAAAAAAAAACACAAAAAAGGAGCTCCTACAATTTTTAATTAAATATTATTTATTATAGATTTTTTAATTTTGATTATTTTTTTAACTCTACAAGTCTTAACTCTATATAGTCTTATAAATCCAAAAAATAAAAAATAAATAAAATAAAATAGACAAAAAAGTATATTTGAAAAGTTTCGAACTCTTTGCTCCTTAACTCTTTAAATATTTACAAAAAATATAAATATTTTTTTTGAAAACTCTTTTAAAAACATAAATATGCACTTTTTCCCCCAATCCCAGTGCCCACTGCACTCTCGGCAATGAGGAACAGTGGACCCTCGCTAGTCACCCCGTGCCACCTCCCACCGCCGAGATGTGCGTGCGTAATTGCCTTTTGGGTTCGTGTTAATTTCCCTTGTGGAAAACCCTTGACAGGAAAAATCAGAAAAGTTGAATGGGCAAAGGGGCACAGGGGCACAGGGGGCCACCAAGTGGCAAGGGGCAAGGGGCATGAGTGTAGGTGTGTGTAGTTGAGTGTAAGGTGCTACATAAATTTGATTTTTATTTTCCCAGAAAAGCGAGAAAAACTGAAACCGAAATAAGAAGAATTTTGATTCATAAAAATCAAGTGGCAACATAAATTCGACTGTGTGTGTGTCTGTGTGTGTGTGTGTCCAGGCCGGGCTAGGCCCTGTTACCAAAAACGTATTTTTGTTTGTTATTTCATTTGTATTTGTTTGGCAGTTGAGCTAATCAGGCAAACAGAACACGCAGAGCTCTTAAAACTCACCAAATGCCCCATACAATTTGTATAATTTTTCAGTCCAGAAAATATTAAATAAATATGTAGATGTGTATACCCCCTCCTATATATGTATATGCCAGAGCCGCAATAATAATAATAAAGAAAAAATAAAACCAAAGCAACTCGTCAATTTCTGCCACTTAAAATTCATAAAGCGTCGCCTCAAGCCCCAAGTCTCTGCCTCGGCCAGCGACGCAGCCAATGTTGGCAGAGGCAGAGGCAGAGGCAGCAGAAGAATCTGAAGAAGAATTGCATTTGGCCAAAGGGTTTAGAAGACAAGGTTTGAGGAAAGTATCTATAAGATACATCACATTCTAACAATGAAGAATAATATTATATCATATTTTCTTATATCATATATTATTATATCCATTTATTTCCCATATTTCCATTCATTTTATATCAATATCTTGGCAACGCCACTTGAAAACGATACCTTTAATTTCTGGAAAATCGAGAGACCGCCACTTAAAGATAAGATCAGGTTCAGGTATATCGCATAGATCAAAAGCCCAGGAGGTACCCAAAAGTATTTCCGCGAAAATTTCCCACCTCACTGAGCGAGGGTCTCGTTTTTTGTCAGCCCTTCTCCTTTTTTTTATATTTATTTTATTTTATTTTTTTTCCTGTTTGGGCCAATTAGCGTTCTAATCAAGTGTAAACTAATGCTAAAAGCCAAGCCGAGTTTGCCCCGAACGCGTGAATTTGCCACGAGACAAAAGACAAGCCCCAAAAAAAAAGGTAACCAAAAGGGGAGTACACAGTAAAAAACAATATAGATACTATACAATCTTATAATCTTGTAATTATTGGAAGTTTTTGAAAACTCAAACTTGATCTATTAAACTCAAATACAATTTTTATTTGAAAAACAAACATTGAATTGTTTGAATTTAATAATAATTGATAATATAACGTTAAATTTTAAAAAATCATAGGGTCCATTTAGGATCTATAACCTATAAAAGGAGAAATAAATATTATTTGAATATAAAAATGCCAAAAAAACACTTTTTGAGATTCAAATTTGTCAAATAAACGAGATTATGTTTCAACAACTATTACATTTCAAACTCCCCCCCCCCCCATTTTTCTCAGTGATAAAAGGTAAAAGGAGACAAAACAATGGACCAGAGACAGAGATTTGATCCTCCCGGCGATGGCAAGGATGCTTTTTGCTTTCGGTTTCGTTTTCTAGGGCGAGAGTGAGAGTGGGAGTGAGAGGGTTAGCTAATTTGACTAATTTGCGTAAAGTGTGCGACAGAGATGGTGATGGCATCTGCGATCTTGGTCTGACTTTGTTGCTGAGGATGCTGTGACGCGACTGCCGCTGCTGCTGCTGCTGCTGCTGCGCTGTTGCCGTCGCTGTCGGCCGCTCTGCCGACGTCGGCAGATCCCTTTGATCTGCCAGCGCACATCTAGGAAATGTTTGTCAAATCCACTCGACCGTTTTCATTGTTTTTGACATTTCTTTTAGTCCCCGCTGCTGTAGCCTGCAGAAGGCTCTTCATGTTTTTGTTTTTCTTCTTCTTCTTCTTCGGCTTGGCTCTTCTGCCACTTTTTTTAGTGCTTCTTCTTGCCTGTCGTCTGCTCTCGATCACTTTCTCTGATTTTTTTTTATCTTTTTTCCCCTTTTTTTGGGGATTTCTTTTTATGAATTGCATTACATTTTTTTCAGTGATAAACAGGCCACTAATAAATGCATTGTTTTTTGTAATTTAAAGCAGTTTTCATAAATATAGTTATAGAGATATAAAAATATATATAATATTTGAATAATTTTCAGAAAAATAATCATAAATGCGAAAATAAGTTTGTAATTTTTGGATAAATTTCGGACATGATGAAACATGACTCACAGGACCTCTTCTTGCTATATTTTTGGCCAACATTGTACTGGAAGCCCCTACTCCCCCCCAAAACCCCCAATTGGCAGCACCAGCCCCCCCTATCCCCCCTCCGCTGCCAGCAAGGCACGCACATTCGTCAGGCATTGTCTTTATTTTTCTGGCGCCAAAAAGACGCCGTCTCCGTCTTCGTCCTCGCTGCTCCTGTTGCTGTCTCTTTCGGCCCGCATAGCCCCCTCTCTTTCGTTTGCATGGAATTTGGGCTTTTTTTGTCGGGTTGTTGTTATTGTTGGTATTCCTTCCTGCTCCATTCTTTGTATAAGCTTTTTCTTTTTTTTTTTTTTTCTTGCTGGCTCTCCTTTTTCTGTTCGTGTTATTTTTTTTATTTTAGTTTTTATTAAATTTTTTTTTTTTTTTTTTTTTTTTCTTCTGAACTCATGTTGTTCATTATAAGGACGTCATCATCGTCATCGTTTTCGGGTTGTTGCTGTCGTTGTTGGTTGTCATATTTTGCGTTGTTTGCTTTGTGCATTCAAAAAATAAAAGTAAAAAAAAAAACAAAAAAAAAAAAGTACACAACATACAAAAAAAAATTAAATAAAATAACAAGAAGGAAAAAATCCTACAAATGCGTTTTAAATATTCCATTCCTGGCGGGCTCTTTCAAATTCCCGAAGTAGAGTTTTAGGGTTCGAGTCCTGTTCCATACCAGAGTTAAATTTTATTTTATTTTTTATTTTATTCCGTTTTTCCGCAACCACCTGGCATGATCACTCATTATTTTTCTTATCTTTCAAGAGCCACACAAATAAATAAATTTAAAAACAAAACCGAAACTAGGCATCTCATTAGCTAAGCGGAGCGTGTAAACACCGGAATTCTCTCCCGATTAGACGGAAAGCCATTTAGCGGCATTTTGGCCGCCCATTAGGCCAAGTTTAGACTGTCGGGCTGCGCTTCAGTTTTCCAAAACCCGAAAAACTTACCAAAAATTAACACAAGTTGCAACTTCCGTTCCGACGGAAGCGCCCACTTAATTAGCCGCGATCCAAAAATGGCTTAAAAGCCAACCAGCCCCAGCCAACTCTTCCGTCAAAAAAAAAAAAAAACTGAAAATTTTTGGTGTTCGTCAAATTAATTTCCATTTAATTCCAAGTGGGCGTAAATGCAATTTAAATAAACAGCCACCGAAATGCCTAATGCCACTTAATGTCTTCCCCCTCGGCCTCTCCAGACTTTTAATTTGTTTAATTTTTTTATGACATTTTTATTGTAATTTAAGCAGCGCCGTCAACAGCTCAGATTTGGATTTAGATTTGAGTTTTTGGTTTTGGTTTTTTGGGGTTTTCAGTTTTCGGTTTTGGGTGGTGCGGATGATGGTGGTGCGGATAGTAATTTCAATGAAACGGGTTTCTGGTTGAAGACTTTAGGGTGCGGTGCTAATTTTGATCGAATGAGCGGGGTTGTCTGTCGGCGGCCATGATCGAAACAGTTTTCATCGCAAGGGGATCAAAAACAACAAGAGAACAAAGGAATTTTCACAAAAGACGAGACCACAGGGTTGGTTTAATATTCAAAAAAAGATATCAGCACAGGGGTTTATAGATCCCTCCTCTTTTTGATAATTTTATCAGGAAATCATAAAATATCGAAGCTATTTCATATTGATCTCAACCGAAGAGGCGAAAGAAAACAATCAAAAATTATCGAGAAGAAATCCTATCAAAATATCGATAATTATCGATGAGTATGAAACTTTGCAAGTTAGAGATTTGAAAGAAAAAACCAAAAATTATCGAAAAATAAAGATCCTTCCTCTTTTTGATACAAAAAGTTACCCAAAAATCGATCAAAATCGAGCCCCTTTGAAATAAAATACTCCCCGAAAATTCCCCGACAAAGTCCAGTTACTATAATTAACGGTTTAGCTCGGGGCATAAACGACATGTCGAGGTATCTATTAGATTCCTGCCATTCCTGCCATAAGCCACCTCGCGAAATCAATTTGAAACCAAATTACGCGCAAATTACCCAACGGACTCATGAATTTTCCAAGAACCCCGATGACCAGTGGATTTCGAATGCGACACACGTGCCACTACTATATAGTCGTATCCATATCGCCACACATATGTGCATATAGCCACTATATGCATCTATCGCTATGCCAATTATTATGCATTTTTCATCAAACTGAAAAAGAGGGTTTGAAAGGCAATACCAGACAAAAAAAAAAAAAAACAGAAAAATAAAATGGAAAAAATGTCCAAGTTACTAAGGCAAATTACGTATAATTTTGAAAAAGGGGGTGGTGTTGTTTCATTTTCAAGGGGTGGGGGGTGAGTTATTTGTCAACTTAGCACATCGATAATTTTACTAAACACAGTGGGTATTTTCCCTCTCGGTTCCTGCCCCCCGAAGGACGAGGACGACAATTTTAACACAATTATGAAAAACGTTTCCAAGATGGTGGAGCTTTCCGAGGGGTGGCCCAGGCACTGTAACGAAATTTTTTTTAGCTCACCCCCACCCCCCTTCCTCCCCACAAGGCCCAAAGTGAAAGGAATTGGAAATATGGGAGGCGGACACGCCCACTTAATTGAGGCGGTTGTGCGGGTGGGTCAGGCCAGTGCACTTTGATTGCGTTTTGTCGCCGTCAGCTGAATTTTTACCCAAAACGGCAGGACGAACGAACGACAAAAAACCAAAAAAAAAAATGGAAGAAATGGAAAATTTTTATTTATGAAAATTAAACAAGTGAACTTTGACAGGCGGTTGCCCAGGGGTTGACCCTAAAAGAAATCCAGCGGGAGGGCGGGGCAGGGCGGAGGTAGCGTGTCATTAAATATTTTTGTCTGTCACATTATCGCATGCCTAGTACCGAGTATGGACTGACACAAATTAGAGAGTTAGAAACATTGCCCAGGGGGGGTTTACTAAAAAAAAAAAGGGGGGGGCTGTCACTAATACAGATTAAGGGGGGGATAACAAGCCACTTTTAATAATCAAAAAAGTTGAAAGAAATCAAAGATATCTTTCGGAAAACAATTGAATCTTTGAAGAGTTTAAGCTACAGTGACGAAAGGCCTTACTTTCTATAGAATTGGGATGGGAAATGATACATTTCAGAGTCTACGATACACTTTTAATAAATAATATCATAAAATTGATTTTTATCTGTTGAAATAGCCACTTTCGAAGAACAAACTTTAAGAAAAGCTTAAGAATTCGTCACCTACCCAAACAGCTAATCGCCAAAAAGGTATTTAAAGCTATCTGTCTGGCTAGTTTTTTTATTTTGTAAGCGTGTGTGACTTATTTCGAAATTTATTTCCCTGACTTCGCACTAAAAGTGTCGTCAAGTGTCTGTCCAAGGGGGAAATGGCGGCCCCTCGCTCGGCACTCGGCGGTCGGCAGTTTATTTATTTGCGCTTAGACAGCAATTCCAATTAATTGATAAGTCAGGGCAACAAGCTGCAGAGGAAGCCGCAAAGATTTCACGCAATTTGCTTCACCGATTTAATTGCCGGCGACAAATAGAAAAATGATGGAAAAAAATTGAAAATTTAAAAATGGAAAAAATGGAAATAAATAAAAATCAAAGACTCGTAAGAGGAATCTTTCCAATTGAAATGGGAAGGAGTAGCGTCTAGGCCTCTGCAATATTTAATTTTAGCTTTCGAAATAATCAGAACAAGATGAGTTTATTTTTAAGAAAATAAGAGAGCGATAAGTTCTATTGAAAAGTGGTTCCATTTTATAAAAAATGGGATTAGACATGTCCTAATAATAGACTTGAATTGAAATAAATTGTGTTTTATTTTCTAGAAGTTGCTACTTTTTATTACCTTTCTTAAAACCAAAAAACATAATTTTATTCCTAGAAATTTTCTTTAAATATTTGACTATTATTTTTCGAATTAATTTCTTTTTCTAAAAATAACCAAACTTTATTGAATAAAAAACGGGGGAAAAAAATAAGAGAAGAGGCCAAAACTAATAAGTGAAACAGCTTTGTTGGATGGGATTTGGTTGCCTTTATTTTGTGGCAACAATTGGTGGCATGAGGCAAGTGAATGCAAATCCACTCGCAAAACATTCAAGTGGCACTCACATCGAGAGGCCAAAAAATAGAGGGGGGAGAAGGGAGTGGTGGGGCAGGAGGCAGCCAGGAGGTTGTGGCAGGAAAAACAATAATTTTGACATTGATGATGATGGGGCAACAACGGCGCTGCCACAGAAGCGGCAACAATAATTCTGTTTGCCGTTCGCCGTTCGTTTGCAGCTTGTTTTTGTTGCTTTTATTTCGCACGTCTCCCAAGCATGCAACAACTAATATAACAACAACAACAATGCATCCAGCCGTGTGTGGCGTGCAAAAAAGTTGCAAGCACACACACATGCCACACACATAATCTTCATGTGTGTGTGTGTGTGTGTGTGTGTGTGTGAGGTACAAGTACTTAAAACTTTTACAAGCCACTCTGCCTTCTCTTTCTGGGCCTGCCCCACCCCCCCACTCCCACTCCCACTCCCACAACAATTGCATGCCACACTTTGGGGCAGGCTCCCTAACACCCATTCCAGCCTTGCAACACCCTACACCTCTCCTCCTCCTCCTCCTCCTCATCCTCTCCTCTCTTTTGCTTCCAGCAGCGGGTCATGAACTCCACAAAATCACGCAGAAAAATTCTCATTTTTTTGGTTTAATATTTTAATAATTGTTTAGTTTTAAAAGGTTCAAAAAAATATAGGATTAATATTAAGATATAGGATTTAAAGAGGCTATGATATTTTCTTTTATTTTTTGATTAATTTCTTTGAAAAAATAGAGTTTGAAATATCATTATCTTTATCATTTTTATTTTTCTTCATTTTTGGCTTGAAAATTGCTTCAAAATTTACGAAAATTGTGTCTTAAAATGTATTAGCTTGTTAATTTGTTTATTTTATATAAATTTTCTAAGAAATTTCTTATAAAAACTAATGTAAAAATTTTAAAAATCATATTTTTGAAGGCTTGAATATTTTCCAAACCACTTTTCATTGAAAAAGATATCTTTTTCTCTCAAAAATATAATTTTAAAGTCTATAATTCTTAAAAATCTATTTCTCATTATAAAAAAAAGTCGATAAATATTTAAACAGATAACCCCTTTTTCTCTCAGTGTCCCCATTTTGTACTCAATCGCAAAACTCACTTTTTTTTGGGGGTGGTGGGTGGGTGGTGTGGCAGCTGCAACTGCCTGGCACTGTGCTTGTGTTTTTTGTTTTGTTTTTGTTGTTTTTATGCCCACTGACTGACTGGCCACTTGGTTTAGTTTCACACTTCAAGTCGCCAAACTGCTAATGAGCTTAAGGATATGCCCAGAACCCCCACTCCACTCCGGCCATCCTGCCTCCAAAACCTTTCAAGTTTTGAGTCGAAAACTAAATACATAATAATTCTCATCAACTTTTAGAGTGTTTTCTGTTTTCTGTTTTTTGTTTTGTTTGTTTTTTGTTTCCGGAAAGTGCGAACAAGCAACAAAACTATAGGGCGGTGGTGGGTGGAGGGGGCGTGGCCAGGGGCCTCTAGACATCCAGACACCTGCCCAGACGTTGTTGCAACTTTCTGTTCACAAAACTATTTGCAAATATTTCATTTTTGCGCTCATTTTCCACTTTCCATTGCTGTTTTTCGTTTTTATTTATTTTTTTTGTTGTTGTTGGGCAAAGTCAAATGCCACGCCCTCATAGTCAAGGCTAAAATATATATATAGTATATAGAGGGCGAAAAGGAAGGCGTTGGCCAAAGAAGCTTAGCCGAGGCGTCAGGCAATTTGTAGCTTAAAAAAGCAACAACAAGCACCGCCTCTCCGCTGGCTAATTGAATTTGGCCAAATAGGCTGAAAGGGTTAAGAAACAGCAGGTTAAGAAACCGGAGAACGAATAGAAAGGCAAATACTTAGGTGTATTGTATTTTTAATGTAGATTTTTGTAACGAAAATGCCTGAATTGTTGTGAGGTTTTGGAGTTAAGGTTTAAAATTTTAATTGCAAAAAACTAATCTCAACTAATCTCTTTAGTTTGATGAAATAGTTCACTAATTACTAAGTATTTAAAGAGTTTTGGCCACACTGTTTATAGAAATTTGATGAAATATTTCAATATTTTTTGTGAAATAACTAAAATTGAACTCTTTTTCACAGATCTGTACAATATCTACAATGTTCCTATCTAAAATAGCTATTTTAATTTATATAATTCCTAATTCTATGGACTGTCTTTCGTCACCTCCTTAAACAGTCCTCTCTCTACTGATTAGCTCTTTCTAATAATTCTAATTTTAATATTTAATTTAATATTTCATTTTCAGACAAAAACAAACATCTTAAAAATGAAAAAAATAAATTAAATTCTCAAAAAACCCCAGCCAGAGTTATGCAATTTCGAGGGACTGCATCTGGGCACTCACTTGACACTCACTCTGCGCCTCTGTCTGAGTATCTGAGTGTTATTTTTTATATTTTACATTCATAATTTGGTCCGAGGGGGTGGGTGGGAGAGTGGGTGTCTCGGGGAACACTTTCTCAAGTAGGTGTGAAGCTCAAAACGCATTTTCACGCGCCAACGCAGCTTGAATGTCAGCCTCGTCGCCGGCTCATCATCTCCAATCCTCATAAACATCGTGGCGGGAGGGCGGGCGGGCGAGGTGGGTGGGGTGGAAGATGCCCAAGACCGATGAGGATGGAACTGGAGATGGATGGATGGATGGATGGATGGATGGATGGATGGAGGTGGGGCGTCTGTTCACCTACTTTCCGAGCAAATGGGCGTGGAACTGGGAGCGGTTAACAGTTAACGGGAGCTCGAGACGTCGCCACACGTGCTCAAGTGGCCAAGGTTGCCGTCGCCGACGACTAGTACACCCGTAACCCGTAGCCCGCAAACCGTAAACCGTAACCCGTTCTCCGTAAACATAAAGCCGTACTCTCCCAACGATTCCGGCACGGTCCGTGACCTTCAGACCTTCTCAACGGCCTATAGATTCTGAACCAAGATCTAGGTTGTCATTTTCCAAAAAAATAAATAAATTCTAGAATCCAAAAAATTGTAGAATATAATTCGATTCTATAATAGAGTCCCTTTT
The DNA here is from genome assembly GCA_035045925.1 of Drosophila atripex. NCBI lineage: Eukaryota > Metazoa > Arthropoda > Insecta > Diptera > Drosophilidae > Drosophila > Drosophila atripex. The sequence goes on from JAWNOP010000009.1 coordinate 197,069, forward strand.
TGCGGTTTGAGAATTGGAAACTGTTCTAAAATGTTGATTTTTGAAAAAGTTATTTCCAAACTTTCGAAATTATTTGCATTTCTATTTTTTGGAAACTTTCTTGAAATTCAGATTGATGTTTTCAGAAAACGTTTATTACAAAATTATATATATTTTGTAGATTATATTCTATTTTTCATATTTCATATAGTATGCTTTGATTTCGAATTACTTCAGTTTTGTTTCAAATTGATAATATTCCCAGAATTTTTATTCTTTATCAAGAATCTTTATTCTTTGTGATTTTGAATAAAATTCTCAAAATTAAATAATCAAAACTTTTTAAAACTAGAATCCTTTTTGAAATATCTCGATTCTAAAACCTCTTTTGATAATTCCCATTTTTTTTTTAATATTTTGTTTAATATTTTGAAAAAACAAGATTTTGAGAAGAAGGAATTTAAAACTTCCTGTGGACTACTTATTTAATTATTATATTTTTTTTATCCAAATCTAGAAGTAATCCCCTAATTGAACACTCTTTGAACCCATTTTAGATTTTTAGATTTTTGGATAAAAATTCTTTAATTCTTTTCTCTTCAAAAAAATATAATAGGAATACTATTTTGATTTCTGGTTCGGCAGAAACAGAAGCTCTACTCCCAGAGTTTGGATAGTTGGATCCATAACTCACTTCGCGGTCTATTTTAAACCTGAGATCTCTGAGAAGCGCCATCTGTTTTCCAGAAGTGACTAATCATAGTTGTAGACCAGATATGGGGACCAGTCTAGTAATACCTATCCAGTTTTATGAAGCGCTTTCTTTATTTTTAGAAACAATATTATTTATTTGCGAAATATGTTTTCAGATTCAAAAATGACTTTCAAAGAACCCTTCCGGGAGAAACAGACTTCAGAAAGCAGACACCCACTTGGCACTATTCCTGGAAGATGGAACTAATGGGGAACTCATTCGAAACTCACCTGCCGCTCTTGGTGATGACCATTTCGGTGCCCAGCTTGTGGAACTTCTCCCACAGGTCCTTGCCCTCCAGGGTCACCTTGGGATCGTCGACAACGCCATCGTCCTCCGGCTGGAGGGCGCGGAGCGGTCGCATCGCCGGATGGAGCTGATGGGCAACGGCCGAGGCCAGGACGACGTCCTCGGCGGTGGTATAGGCACTGCCCAGGGGGTGGTGGTGCGGATGTGGATGCGGATGGGCCGCCGGATGATGGGGCGGGAAACGGAGTCCGCCGCCGGGATACAGGCCCGGATGGGGACCGGCCGGACTGCCGGCCAGAGCGGCCAGTGCCGCCGCCGGGAAGTAGGGGGGCGGTGGCGGCGGCGGACCACCGACGGGCGGCTGTGGCTGCAGATGTGGTGGCGGCGGCGGCGGCTGTGGCTGGTGCGTGGGTGGTGGTGGTGGCGGTGGTGCGGCAGCTCCTCCGGGCGAATGATGTGACGGCGGGTGGTGCGACGGCGGGTGGCTTGACGAAGTGGCGGAGGACGAGGGCGGTGGTGCACTAGCAGCACCACTTGTGGGTGGTGGTGGTGTACCAGCTGGTGAATGCAAGTCCTCGGTGGTGCTCAGATGGTGTCCTTTACTATTATTATTATTGTTATTGTTATTGTTGTTATTATTATTATTATTATTGTTGTTGTTGAGCTGATTGTTGTTGTTGTTGTTGTTGCTGCTGGCGGTGGTGCTGTGGCTGCTGCTGTGGTTGCTCTGCGGCGATAGCTGTGCACCACCACCACCCGATGGCGAAACTGCGGCAGCGGCGTTTAAAGTGTTGTTGTTGCTGCTTGTGTTGTTGTTGGTGTTGTTGCCACTGTTGTTGTTGTTGTTGTTGCTAGTATTGCTAGTGTTGTTGTTGTTGTTGTTGTTACCCGCCGTCAACAGCGAGGAGACGCTGAAGTCAGTGGGTCGTTGCGTTAGCTGCAGAAATGGATGATATGCCATCCCATTGGCGAACCTGGCGAAAGGATCCTCGGCAGACTGATGAAGTAGCAGCTCCTGGACGTCGTATCTCATCACATAACCGTTTCAGACAACCATGTGCGTCATGCAGACAATTATTTATATATTTCTTTTTTTTTTTTTTTAATTTTAATTATTTTTAATTCTATTTTTTGTTCTACAGGTACTTTTTATTTTTTTATTTTTATTTGTAATCTATTTAGCACTGCACTTTTTTTTTTTTCTTTCACTGCACTTGTTTCTTCTTCTTGTTGTTGTTGTTGTTGCTTTTGGTTTACTTTCTATACAAATACAATAAAAAAAAAAGAGGATATTTTCTTTCGTTTATTTACAGAATTGGAATTATAAATTAGATTTAGATCTTTCTTTTTTGGTTTGCCGCTTTTGAGATTCGATTCCTTTTCTAATTTTAATTTCTAATCATTTTTCAAATTTCTTGCCTTTTTGACATTTTTATTTTTATTTTTTTTTTTTTGTTCAAAACAGCGACGGCAAAATGTCAAAAACGTTTTCTAATTTGTTTATGTTTCTTGTTGCTGTTTCTTCACTTTTCTTTTTGTTTTGTTTTTCTTTGTTTTATTCTTATTGTGGTTTTCTGTTTCTTATGTTTGGTGTTTTTGTTGCAAATGTTGCAGAACCCAAAAAAAAAAAATGGTGGATAAACAACAAAAATACCGTGGAATAGGAACAAGAGGCAGGCAGTAGGCGACACTAAAGCGACAAACACCAAAACAAAGCGACAAACAAACAAACAGTGACGGCGGCGACGGTGGAAAGCGCGACGTTTTTTGGCGATTTTCTCAGATTTTCATTCAATTCTTCAATCAAAAACGATCACAATCCTATTCTACAGATTTAGAATCCATTGTGGCGCCTACTTTTCCGTTAACACCGCGTATGCGTACCGCCGAATTTCCATGACTTTCCGACTTTTCCGAAAACAACCGACAGCGGTGCGACCTGAACAGGCGATTTTTCGGAAAAAAAACAATTTTGTAGTTGTTGATGCTTTTAAGCGGCGCTGTCGCTGCCACTGGCTCTGCCGACGCCGGCAGCGACTCTCTCGCTCTCTTCGCCCCACTGTTCGCCGGCTGTTAGGTGTCTGTTAGCGCTGTTAAGCCTCTGTTCGCCGTACTGTGGCACTGTTACGTGAAGTCGACGTCGACAGCGTCGTCGACGGCGCCGGCGCCTGGCCGTATGAGAGCGAGCGAGATGGCCGTAGGCTCAATCCGAGAGTGTTGAGTTTCTCTCGCCCTGGCCGACGGCGTGCGAGTGAGCGAGAACGGTGTGGTTCCAATAAGAAAGCCAAGAACCGGGAGCCAAAGAGAGCCGTGCGGCGTGTGTGTGTGTGTGCGAGTGTGTGTGATGGGAAATGGCACCAACCAGCAACGACGGCGGCAGCGACGTCGCGTCACAGCAGCGTGTTAGAAGTAACAAGGCAGCTGACACCACTGCGAGAAGAAGAAGAAGAAGCGCGGTCTGTCAAAAGGCGAGTGGTGTGCGCTTGGTTGGGAAGGGGGGTGGTGCAGTAGAAATAGGGGGGAAAAAAATAGCAGTAAATCACAGCCGCCGGGGGATAAGTGGAAAGTGGAGCAGGGGCTGCCAAACAGGGGGAGGGGGGGCGGCCAGGCCAGTTGACAAATGACGCGCAAGCGAAAAATGCGCTTCAATGGTCAAATGTTGGCAGTGGCGGTGGGTGGCGCTGTCGCGAAGGGGGCTGAGGGCGAGACAGAGATAAAGCAGCGGAGAAGCACTTTAAGGCACAAAAGTTGACCTACAATGACCTCCAGACAATCAAAATGGCACTGCCAGAAAATGGAATAAATATCAAAATGTATGATTTTGACAAAGAAATGTGTTTTAATTTCAAGTGTAAAAAGTATATTCAATTTAAAAAATATTTAACAATAAATTTAACTCAAATATTTGAGTATTTTTGATAAAATGAAAAACTTTCGAAATCTTCAAATGTTAAACAGAAGCCACATGCCATTTTCGAAGAATTTTGAGAAAAGGAAGTTCGAAATTTAAACCAAAATGTAAATCAATTTTAATAATAGTTTTAAATTATTGAAATCTTTAAATATAAATAATTCAAAATAGTCTTGAAGAATTTAAAAAGTAAGAGAAAATTAAGAAAACAGTGTTTTCGAAACAATATTCGAAAGTCGAAAATCTAAATTCAAAGATAAACTTTTTTTTTCGATAAAGAAGCTAACGGTAAATCCAGCAAATCTTTGGGATACGACGTGCTTCTTGGGATGTCCTTAATTTATTATTTCTATTTATTTATTCTCTCGTCCTGATGCCTTGCCACACTTACATAAGCAAATGGCAGCACCCCAGCCCCCAGCCCCCACCCCCCCGCTAAACGCTTGTTAGCCGCTTTGCCAGCTTTTATGCGTCCAAAAATTCCGAAATGTAAACGAAAAGTAAAAAAAAAATAAATAAAATAAAAAGAATGCGAAAATAAAAAGGCAGAGGAGCTGGAGCTGCCAGCGGTCGGACGGTCGGATGGTCGGTTGGTAGCAGCGCCGGCTGAGGCGATAGCAGAGACGCTGGCAGCGACGCGTGTGACAAACTTGACGCTAAGTTAAGCGCAAACGGTGGCGGTGCGAGCGAGACGGCAGCAGCGAGACAGCTCAAGTCGCACAAACACAAATGCGGGTGCAAACACGCAAACACACACCGACAAAGAAGCCAAAAAGCAAAAACGGCAACGCAAATGTATTTTGTCACACGTTCCTCACATACAAACATACAAACACACAAACACTCATACACACACACACACACAGCAAAACAAAGCAAGAGACAAAGAGCGAGCCGGCAATATGGTGGCGATGGCGTGTGTAAGAAGAAGACGACAAGCTGAGAACTTGCTGGTGCTGCTTCTTCTGTTTCTTCCTCTTGCTTGTGTGACAAGTTTAACCACAAACACACGCACACACACACACACAAACACACAAGCGCACACACATACACACGTACAGCGAGGCGAAGAGAGCGGCAGCTAGTTAGCACCACACCTCACAATGGCGGCCCCTCTAATTCTCTCTCCACAACCATCACACCACCACCCTCGGGGCTGTGGGTGGGAGCGAGATGAAAGAGCGAGAGTGTGTGTGCCAGCAGAAGCAGCAGCTACGGTGGCAGCAGCGGCAGCTGAGGTGACAACATTTGTTGTGTATGTGTGTGTGTGTGTGTGGGTGAGTGTGTGTGTGTGTTTGTGGTGTGAAAAATTACAGCAGCAGCGACGTTTTTGGTTCTTCTTCTTCTGCTGTGCTTGCTGGTTGGTTTTTTGGCTCTCTTCTTTTTTTTCTTTTTTTTTTTTTTACTTTGTTGTTGTGTTTGTTGTTGCCTCTCGAGTGGGAAGTTCGAATTGGAAGATATTCTTCTTCTTCTGCCCAAGAAGAGTGGGAGAATCGGGTAAGACAATAAGGATTCTTCTAAGTGCGCCAGAAGACGTCTTGGGAGAAAGGAACATTCTTAAGAATATTTCCAGAAATTATAAATATTTTTAAAAGTTTCTAATTTTCAATTTTTAATTATTAATTTTAAAATCAAATATTTTGTGTCTTTTTGTATAAAAGTTTCCTATTAAAAATTAATCAAAATTATTTAAAAAATATATCTTTTCAGTTTTCTTAAAGTTTTCTTATAAAATTTCAAAAACAATAGCCTTAAGAACTTCAATAAGTTAAAGAATAAACTAAATATTTAATAATATTTATGTATGATTTAAACTATTTCTAGAAATTTTCTTAAGACTCCCGAAATCCTAGTGGATAACCTAAAATCCTAGTCCAAGTACATCCGAAACAAAACATGGAAGAATCCGCAAACAATTACCGTTAGCATCCCTTTGATGTTTAGAACAAACTTTTGTTTGAACCGGAAATGCCAACACACCATGAAAAGTCAGTGGAACTAAAAGCAGAAAAGGTGTTAATAAACAACCAACCAAAATGCCTTCAAATAATAACAAAAAAAAAAAAAATCAAAGAATAAAGCTTTGAGTTTCGAGTTCTTCAAAGAGACTGCATCTTTGCTGGCTCACTCGCTCCAGCAGGCGTCTTCTCTCTCTCTCTCCCGCTCGCTCTCTCGTGTGGGGTATTGATTTAGTGGCGTGTGTGTGTGTGTGTGTGTGTGTGAGTGCCTAAGAGCGTGTGAGTGTGGTGTGTTGAAAAGCTTACACCACACAGCATCATCTCTCGCCTGCTCTCTCGCTCACTCTCACACTTTAATGGTGCGATTTCAAGTGATTTCTTTCTTTCTTTCATTTTTTGTTTGTTTCTTGTTTTTTGTTTTGTTTTGTTTGGCGCTTTGTAGCTAATTAAAAGTTTATGTGTATAAACACAAACATACACACATATATACGTACATACATGTGAAAAAGGGTAATGTCGAAAGGAAAGGAAGAATCAGAGGAAGATTGTGGGTCTAACCAAAGTCATAATTATCCGGGAAAAACTTTATTCGACGGCATTTATTTCACTGGCTGCCTTTTACAGCTATTCCATCCATCTATGTAGCCCTTTCGCTCCCACTTGTTTATTTACTTAACATGCTTTAGTTGCCCCTCTGTATGTGTGTGTCTGTGTGGGTGAATCTCTTTCTGCGTGTGTGTGTGTGTGTTTTGGGAAAATTTACGAGAGGCGCGCGTTAAATTATCTAAATATGTTTGGGGGCAAAAAGGTGACGACGAATGGGGTTAACACTTTCAAAGTGCCTGTGTGTGCTTGTGTTTGTGTTAGTGTTTGTGCTGGTGTTGGTGTTGGTGTTCGTGTCGGTGCATGCACTAGTTGGTCCCGCTTGAATATCCTTAATGGCAAGGATCCTGTTGAAAATGCACGAATATCTGCATTTATTCATGCCACTGGGACTTGGAACATTTTCATTTTAATTGGGAAATCGCAGAAAATTTCATGACTATTTCTATTTCTATTCTATATTCTATTTTGTCTATTATTGAATAGTTTTTAGAATTAAAAAATTTATGAAGCTTAGACATTCTAGGTTGATTTTTTGTTAACTATTTGAGCTTCAAAAATTCAATAGTTGTTTAATTTGAATTAAATAAGTCATAGTTGGAGTGAGATTTATTATTAGATTTATTTTTTGATAAAAATTTGAATTTATTGAACTCCTTTTTAGCCTCAAGGAGTATTATCCAAAAATCCAGTGAGAATTATCCAAAAATAACATATGTATATAAGATCTCCTCGAAGGAAAGAGTTAAATATTTTATGTAATTTCTGGCAACTTATTTGTATTATATAAATTTGAAACACCTTTTTGCCAAAAGTTAGCCTAACAATTCTTTAAAATCTATCTTTTTTAGTGCTAATAAGCCTTTAAAACAAAATAACATAATTTTTCATTATTTTTGTTTTAAACAAGGTACATTTTTTTTCCTTTCTTTGAAATAATTAGCTAAAAAAAACAGAAACCTTTTGTTGATAAAGTTCCATATACATATTATTCCTACATGGGTTGCTCCTATTATCCTTGTTATCATTTAACGTTAATTTATGTGTTTCGCAAAGAAAACATTTCCAAAATGTGTAGAGTGTTTGGTTGTTTTTCTTGTTCGTTTGCCGGGGCGATCGATAAAATTAGCATAAAATTAAATGTAATATATGTACATAAGTACATGATGGCCAAGGAAAACAATGGAAAAACGCGGCAAGGAATGGGGGACAAAATGCTGAGAAAATGTCTAGCCTTATATAAATAGGGGAAAATTTTTATATTATATTATACATATGTATTGTATGTACATATGTGGGTGTGTGTGTTGGGTTTTCTTGTTTCCTTTGGTTTTCTTTCATTCCTTTTAGAAAATCGAATCCGCCTCTAGTCGGTGTTTATCTGAGAGATATTTATGTTTATGTACAGATACGTTCTGTGTGAGGATATCGTATATATGTATAGATACTTTATGTGGAAAGCCAGTGCTCTTTATCCTTTTATTTTTATTTTGCTTTAATCCAATTAGAGTTTGGCTGGCAATGTGTATTGAAAGAGTAGTCTTGCATAGATTGGAAAATAAACGCATTTCGCCTTCGGGATTAGAACTTTAATCCTTAAATTTTTTTTTTTTTTTGCCCTAAAAATATATTTTGTAATTTTTGTTGTTTTTGAAAACACTTTCCCTAGAAACTTTTTCCTTGGCAGATTTTCCATTGACTTTATGGAGAGTCCATTGGGGGGTGGGGGGTGGCCAGCATCCCTTTCACTCGATTCTGACTGTCTCGTTCGCTCCCACTGGCGGTGCCATGCCATCCATGCCTCGCCTTGCTTGGCTGGCCGATGAGTGTTGCCTACTTTCCAGCGCAAAGTAAATTGCCAGGCCGCTTGTGGGTGGCTCTGGTGCTTGGATGGCGACTGCAATTGCTCAATTACAGTGCAACAGACAATGCACACACACAGACACACACACACAGACACACACACACACACACCAACACAGACAACACACACACAGTGGCGTGTGAGTGTGTTATGTTGTGTTGAATTTCACGCCAGGCTGCCAAGTGTAGTCCGTAGTTTTTCGCCATTTTTAACGCGTCTGCGTGTGTGTGTGTCTGTTGCAGAGTGTGTGCATGTGCATCTGTGTGTGTGTATTTATTGTTTAATTAACTTTACGCCTGTCTATCGCACACATACATAGATACACACATACCGTTACATAGACCAGCAGACAGCAATGTTGTTTGCTCTGCGCGGCTTTATCTTCTCTGTCTGTCTCTATATATATGTATGTATATGTATGTATGTATGTATTGTCTGTGTGTGTGTGTGTGTATATGCAACTGTTTGCTTGTGCATAGTCCTTGCATCCTGCTGTTAACCCCCGTCCGCCCCTCCTTTGGTCACCTCCATTTTGACGCCTTTGTTGTTGTTTTACAGCTCAACACAAAAGTTAATCAGTTAGGGAAATGTGTGAAAAACAAAGTGCATTTCCCTCGAGAGTTTCCTCCCCACTTTTCCACTCCCCTCCACTGCCTGCCTGTCTGTCGGCTATCGTTTATCGGTGTGAGGCAAGTTGGAAAGCTGAAGGATTACGTTTCTGGAGTGGCATAATAACTAAGTAAGCTCGTTAGCTTAACTAGACAGCTAACATTGGATTCGATTCGATGCGAACAGAGTGGCTTTTTGGGGATTTATCGATTTAATTCGATTATCGGTCTGCCATCGATAGAGTTGTTGGCGAGAAAAAAAACAAAACCAGAACAAGGGAGGTCCTTTTTTAATCCATTCTGAGCTTTGGCTTTTTAAAGGACTATGAATGACATAAATTATTCCTTTTTTAAGCTTAAAAATACAAAAAAAAAATAATATTTTCAAATATGAAACCAAATTGAAATTTATTTTGTAAAGGATGAGCTCTAAAATAAATATTAAAAATATATATTTTACAAATATATTATATTATTTAATAACTTTATTCATTTTCTGTAATCTTGCAAATAAAAATCATGATATTTTGCTTTGTTTTTTACTATTTCTACTCCCTTTTTTGTGTTTCCTACTCCTACTACTTATTGTCTACTACCATTTTTTGTGCCTCCCACTTCTACTCCCACTCCTGCCACCTACTACCTTTCTTGTGTCTACTCCTTCTTCCTGTTCATTTTCTACTCCGTTTTCCACCTTCCGGCACTTGGTCCGGGTCAGCTTTTGATTTTTCTTTTGTTTTTCCTCTCGATTCTGCATTCTCCATTCTTCATGCTCCATTCTTCGTTCTCCGCTCTCGTTTCTTGGTCCACTCCCAACTCCCCTTTTCCCCTTTTCCCCTTTCCGGTTGCCCCATCCTCCGCCTGTCTCTTTTCTTCCCGCTGTTTGGCAGTTTCCATTGAAAAGCGCTCTTCACAAGCAATTAAACACACAAAAGCGTTTTGCACGCCGCGCCGCAAGCGAAACGGACAATAAATGGGCGGGGGAGCCAGGGGGGGATTGGGCGGAGGGGCTAGGTGGCAAATTGGACGGACGGCCTGGAGTTGGTAGCACCAACAATGTGGCCAAGACAAATGGTCGACAGACTCCGGGCTGAGCTGCAATATGAATAATCGCCTAGCAAAAAAGGGCCATCACTGAAAGAAATCGGCTAAAAATACTACGAAATTTATCTATCGATTATTTCGATAGGTTTTGTGTTGTTATAATAATAGATTTTAGATTTATTTCCATAAGACAGAGGCAGCATCCATTTTAGCATCATTTTTAGCATTTTACTATTTAGATAATAATTATTGAGAATTATTGTTTTATGTTCTATCGATAAATATCGATCAAGTCTTTTATTATACCTAAGTGTATTTCTTTGGAACTAATTCTTTTCAATTTTTTTTTAAATTTCTATTTTAAGCTTTTTCTTTAAACCGAATCCCATGTTATTATGACTTTGGTTTATCGATTAATCTTATTTTCTCGATTCTTAATCGATTTAATCTAACTAAAAACTTGAAAATTATTTTAAAAAGAATGTTATCTTCTTCTATCCCCAATAACTCAATGACATTGCCATTGGTAGAACAATTTTTCATTACTGTTATCGATTTTATCGAATATTGTGATTATTTTTCAGTAAATAATGGTTTAATTGTTTTAAAATTATGTATTTAGCCAAGTATTTTGTCTAAAACTAGTTAGCTATTAAGCAGAACCCTTTAGTTAATAACAGTTTTCATAAGACTTCTTTAAATAGTATCGAAATAATCGATAGCCCCTCGATAAATCAAGTCTTGGGACATAGCTTGGGAAGAGAGATTGAAAAAAAACAGGGCTCTCCGTTTTCTGTTGGTGTAGGAGAGTGGGGGGTTTTTCCTGTCGGGAAATGGAGGTATACGGAGTGGGTGCCACGAAAGATGGGCGCGGGTAGGTGGCGGCTGAAGGGGGAGGGGAGGGGGGAAGGGGGGAGCGAGGACGAAGGGAGGACCTGGTGTGTGCAGCCAACACTTTTTGTGTGAAAAGCTCTGAGGGCGTAGGGAATGTCTGGGCTTCGAGTGTTTACACAAGCGATTGGCCAAGACACAGTCGGGCTGTGCGGCCCGGGACACAGGGAGCGAGCGAGAGGGAGCGAATGGAGCGAGCGAGAGCGATAGCGAAGGGGGGTACGTAGCACGTAGGACGAAGAACAGAGGCGTAGGTAGTGGCCCGAGGGCCGACGGTGGGGGTCTCAGCGGCGAGGGAGTGGCCAAAGTACACAAAATTCACACCAACACCAACACTTGACAATTTCCCACTCACACAAGCCGAAGGAAAATGGAAATGTCTGTGTCTGTGTCTGTATCTGTGTCTGTGTCTGTGTGTCCCCCAGACAGAGGAGGACAGCACGAGTGGCAGCCGGCGAGGGAGAGAGAGCGTGTAGGCGATGGCTTGCCAATGGGCAGACGGCAAAATTGTCTTCGTTTCTAAGCCAAGCCAAGCCAAGCCAAGCCGGTCAACCTACGACATGTGAAGATACAAAGATACAAAGATACAAAGGCACCCACACTCGCCGATACACTCGCAGATACACCCACGTTCTGGTGCCGGTGTGTGTTGTGTTCCTTTAGCATCTGCGGATGTGTCAAGGATGCCAAAAAGAGGATCTGATCCCCATTAGAAGCTGTCATAGATACATCCGCATAAAAAGAACATAAAAAACACTACGAGATACACACATGGCTGTATCTTCAAGATGAGAGCCAGGAGCTTTAAGATGTTACTTCTTCTAGGCTATAGATTCAAGATGGAATTTTTATTTTAAAATATTATCTACTTAAGGGTATCTGTGTCTAGTTGATTTTTAAGCTAGAGAAATATTTAAAAAAATATTATAAAAATATAGGGAAATTTTTCTCACAATTCCTTCCCAAAAGCATGTATTTATTTCTTAAAATAATCATCTCTTAGAAAATGTTCCTAAAAAGAATAGAGAAAAAATAGGAAAACCTCTTGGAAAATCTATGAAAAATGACTAAAAACAAACATTAAAACTCATTAAAAAATTTAGAACCTATATTGGCATAATTATATTTAAAAACATAAACTATAATACTAAAATCCTTTTCTTGAAAACTAAAAACTAAACTAAAAACCCAAAAGCCCAATACTCAAAATAGTGAAGGAGAAATATTCCGGCACTTGATTTGATCGATAAATAAGCCAATAGAAATTTTCCAGATAGTTCTCTTAATTAATTGTACTCGTTTTCCGCATTTTCCAATCGAAGCCAAACTTTTTGAGGCAATTTCGAGGAAATCAATTCCCCAAACCACCCCGCTCCGGACTTGGAAAAACAGATGAGAAAATCTCATCGTTGGCCAGGGAAATTAGTAGAAAACCCATTTGATATTAATTATAAATCATTGGAAATTTTGTCAATCGATTTCGGAATGGATGGGAATTAATTCGAGAATAAAACAAGATGGGATAGAAAACTTTCTGTTTTTCCCACAGCACAGTTGCCAGTCGGCAGTTGCCAGTTGGCAGTTGGCAGCTATTGCTGTGAAGCATTTCAGAAACTTTTATTCACATATTTATTTATTCATTTCGGTGAGTGTGTTGCATTCAAGTGTCTGACTCGTGTCAGGTCTCTTTCAAAGCCAACTACGATTCCATTAACAAACAGTCGGCCCAGCCAGCAAAAGCATGCCAAAAGCAAAGCAAAGCAGAGCAAGCCAACAAAACCTCTCTATGACGCTCATAAAACTCGGTCTCGGGCCCCCATGCCGAGTGCATTTGCTGGAAAATGTTGGGGGGAAAAGCGAGGAAAAGCGAGGAAAATGTGGAAAGTGTGTGTGTGTGTGTGTGTGTGTGTGTGCTTGCGGGGCCAAGGTGGGAGGGGGGTGTGGCGGCGGGAGCAAAGTGTAAATGAAAACATGACACCTGGCAGAACTTTTATGATGCGCTAAAAAGCAAACTTTCCGTTTATTATGCAAAGAGCATATCTGCAAAGGAAATAAAAAGCAAACTGAACCAAAGATTACTATACTGTGGATTTTCGAATAATTAATACCCAGCATATATTGACTTTCCGGCCATTGATATGTTGAAACTTTTGAAAAAGCATGCTTTTTGCAGAGATTGTTCAAATATATTCTTTTCAAATATATTTATTTAAAGTATTTCATCTTCAATAGTCTAGTTCATAACTATTATTTACACTAAAAGTGATATTTTTGGCCGATATCTGTAACTTTTTGCGAAAAAAAAACTTGAAAAAAGCATGCTTTTGGTCAGTTTGGTTCGGGTTTCAAGTAATTATTTGTCGAAATATTCAAAAGAATGGTTTGTTTATAGTTTTTTCACTTAAAATGTATAGCTAACAAGAAATATCTATTTCAATTAAAAGGACTTTCCTGGAAATATATGAAAAATCATAAAAGGAAGCCTCAAAAAAGCATGCTTTTTAAAAACTTTTTATTTGAAATCTACTATTTATTGCAGTTTTTATATGGAGATGACAGAAAAAAAATTAAGTCGACTTTTCCAGGATGAGATTATCCTTCCTAATCACTTTAAAAGACTGTCCGCCTGTCCGTCTGTCCGTTAATTTACCAACTAAACTAATAACTCCCTTTGCTGTTATGCTTTTGAGCTCTAACTTGGCACATAGTCTGCTTTTTGTTATGAGAAGCTTGTACATAAAAATCAAAGAAATCGGATGACGATATCATGAGATATAGCTGCCATATAACTGAACCATAACTCATTTAGGAACTACAAGTGTCTAAGCCTTTTAAGAGAAACTGTTTTTCTTACATTTTTATTTTAAATAATAAATATTTTTAATTATCTATAAATATTTAAGAGCTAATCCTTAATCCTTAAACTTCCCCTCCTAGGTACAGGGTAACAAATGCAACTGGCTGAGTGCACTTGGAGCCCATTCTATTGGAATCCGCAAGCAACCTGAAGAGGTGCGCTGACCAGCGGATAAAGAAAAGGAAAAGGAGGTGGAACAGGAGAGCACGAGCAGTAGCAGTAGCAGGAGCGGGGGCAGGACCTCATTACAGGTCCTGCGGCTGTGTGCGTGTGTGCCAAGTTTGTTTGCCTGCATTTGGGGGCTGGAGTGAATGTGGCTTTGGGATGGCTTTTCCTTTGGATTTCCTTTGGAAGTCCGGTATAAACGTGTATGTATAGAGTATGTGGTGGAAGGGGGGCCGGCGGGGTGTTGGCCAAAGGGGCGTTGCAATAAAAAAGGCGCCAGCCCGACGACGCGTTCAGCAATTATGCCACACAATGGCTAAAATCGACGGACGGTTGGATGGGGAAAATGCCAAAGTTTCCCAAAGAACGGCGACAAAGGGTCAACACACCCTCTCTGGTGCTAGACTTGGTAGTGGACTTGGTCTTAGCCCCTCCCCCCCCCGTCTTTATGTGGTAGGTGCGATGGGTAAACAGAAAAACATGGCCAAGACGGGGATTTGCGTGCCAGAACTAATGGAACAATTTGCTTATTTTCCATCGCGGCTTAATGCCTTTTGTTAGATGAGAAATCGGTGGCTATATATTTAAGCCATAATTATAATTTTTTGTATTTTGGTTGGGAGTTTACATTTTTGAAGAAAAGCATGCTTTTTTAGGTTTTTTCTTGATATTTTTCATATGTGGCCAGGAAAGTCAATATTTTTTTGGGAAGATAATACTGGTAGGCTATCTTTTCATAATTCATAAACCATTTCTGTCGAATATTTAGGCCAATAATCAATTAACTCACAAAACAATCTTGCTAAAAAAAAACAAACAAAACAATCTTGCTTTTTCAGAAATTTTTTAAATTATTATTTTTTTGCTTAGATCTCTTGTCATTTTTGGCGTCCTTCTTTGGGAAATATCTTTACTTAAATTTGTGAAAACCTAGCCCTTTTTTTTGAAGCGGAGGATACTCCGATTTGCATTATCCTTTAAGGATTCTTTGTATTTTTATTCCCATATTGTGTGCTGGTTTTTTTTTTCAATTTTTCGCCAATCAACTAAATGAGTCTGGACCATCAAATGAAATCGGTCGAAAATCCATCGAAATGTCAAACCAGAGGGCAGTCATGACAGTGGCTGGTGGGGTGGCTGGTGGGGAGCGAGTGGTGCTGTCGCTGCTGTGGTTGGTGGTGCCAGTTGGACAACAAAGCTCAAACGGCGAACAAAGGCCAAAGCGAAAGAATGGCAGAAGAAAAGCCGCGACTAGAAGAAAAGAACACTTATAAATGAAAACATGCTCATTAATGTAAAAGTCAGCAACAGCCCTCGCCGAAAGAGATAGCTGGTGGCGTCGCCGAAAGAGACGGCGCCATAAGCAGACACTTTGGTGCTGCCAGTAAGCTCCTTTTGGCCATTATGATATTGTATGGAAAGTGCCAAGTGATGCTGTCATAAAAAGATTCGCTCGGTTTGAGTCTGAGTTTTCCTATTCCTGGATATCTGGATACTCCGAAAAATAAGCAGGAAAATAAAATAGGAAAAATATAGAAGGAGTATAGAAGGGAAAAGTCATGGGGTGTAGGAAATTAAATGGAAGGACTTCCATTACTGACATTGATTGGATTTGTTGTTGGAGTTTATCTATTTATCTATTTATTATCATATTTATGATCTATTTATTTTAGAATTTTGTTTAGAAAAGTACAAATTAATCATCTAAGAACCTCTTAAAAAAAATTAAGAATAATCTCCTTCGTTTAAAAACCAAAGTAAACCTCTATTATTTCTGTTTATTTCTAAACTTAACACCCCAACACTTACTTCTCCTTTAGTATCCTTTTTAAAATCCCTTTGAAATTCATCCAGCAATTAAAGTCCAAAGAAACAGTCAAGTGTTTTTTCGGTTTTTTTTTCTAAAATTCTTGGCTTTTTTCTTGGGAAGCCCCTTGAGATGAAAAAACAAACAAATAAAGGAGGGAAATCGCGTGAAAATGCGCCAAATTGTTAGACAAAAATTTGCCAAATACATAATGCAAAGCCACTCAAATAGGAAATAAAAAACAAAAAAAGAGTAGGGGCTTGGGGCTCAGCTGCCAAGATGCTCAAGTCTTCGTCCTTATTCTTATAATTTTTTTTCGTATTTTTATTTCGGCGGCCAAATTATTCCAGCAATGTTGGCAAGTCGGAGAGAAGGAAATGGAATTTCCAGGAATTTTTAGTTCTGGCATTGTCAGACGTGGGTGGGGTGGTGTGGGTGGGTGAGTGTGGGTGGTGTAGGTGATGCACTTGACAGCTGAAAAAAAAGTTTTTTTTTTCGTCCTGTTTTTTTTTTTTTTTGGACGCCATCAAAAGGCTCGATGAAGTGCTTGAAGTTTTCTCGAGAGGAGTCTCTCCAAGTGCCTTCCCCCGGAAAATCGATACGCCTTCTGGGGAGATAGATAGATTCTTCTTCCCTTAACATCCACCCCCGCCACAGGACGCTCTCTCACAATAAAAAAAAAAAGAAAAAAAGAAAGAAAGAATGAAAATCGAAGAGAGGGAGAAACTTGCTACGTGTGCTTGCTTATAAATTAAATTCGTAATTGATTCCTGAATCCGCAATCCTGCAAATGGGATTACAACACGTTGGAAAATCGCCCGCACAACCACCCCCTGACACGGCAATCAACATGGGGATGGGATGGTCCTCCCCCCTCCGCCCTTCGACCGGCAGCGAGGGGAGTTTGGCGAAAATTGCGTGTGCTGTTGCTGAAGTTTGAGGCGAAAAAAGGAAGTTGCCGGGATGTCAGTCAGCTCCTGCTCTAGACAGGACTTTCTCCATCTCTGCCACGTCCTTCGTCCTTCGTCCTGCCCTGTTTACAGTCAGCTGGCGTGTTAGTCAGTCAATAGATAGGCCAGGATACGATAGGATATCAGCCACAAAAGGATCAGCCCATTGAGAGCATACAGCACAGAGACGTTTAAATAATGAGGTTTATTTATAATTTCATACTAATATTGAGAGAAAAAATATATAATATTTTAGAATAGAGAAATATGATTATCTTCTGTTTCGTTTATTTCTACACCACCAACCAAGAGCTATTTTTATGACCGGAACTGTATGTGCAGCATATATGGTGCGTATTTATCGGCTAAGTGTTGTTTTTGCCAACTGGTTTCAACCCCCGAAGGATAAGTAGTATCCTGGCCCTGGCATCCATCCCATTCCGTTCCACACGCCACTCCTTGCCGCCTCATCCTTCGTCCTTTCTTCCGGCGTCAATAACAACAACAATGGAAGACCATTGTCGGTGCATTTTAGAGTAGAATAATACCTAATGCCTAATACCCAACAGTATCATGGACGGCTCTATATTCTATATACTTATATCGGATGAAATCCACCCCGGGGACTGGCAGGCTCCTGCCGAGTCCTGCCATGGAAGCCTCTTCGCCTGATTGAGATTCAAACTGAGCCAGGAAACTGCCAGGAATTTCCAAACAGGAGCATAGTTGTTTGGGGAAATTTGGCAATTCGGAAATGGAAAATGGAATTTTCCCAAAGTCTTATTTTTTTTTAAGACAAAAAATATAAATAAATTAAGAATTGGATTTGGGGATTTAAAAAGTGGAAGCTCTAAAATTTCGAATTAAAATTGCTATTATTTTTTCAAACTAACTGCCCAACCTAAAAATGTATCTTTTTCCAGCTAGTATCTCAAGCAATTGTAGCCTGCAGTTTGTTGACTTTTTGCGATTCTTCCACAGCGATTCTTCGGCTGCAATTCTTCAATTTCTGCGTGGAAATCCAGTTCTGGGAGGGATGGGGGCCATAGGAACCGGCTCTACTTGAGATATTATGTTTTCCGCAGCTGTCAAATATGATTTGAAAAATGTAAATAATACGGGGAGGTAGTGAGATGGGGAGTGGGGATAGCCAGACAGACAAAGAGACATTGTTGACATAATGGAGGGCGAGCTGATTTACACTTTGGAGCTGAAATGAGCTGCGTGTCGAGATCTCCACTAGTAGTGCTACCAGCTACCCCCGCCCACCCCCCTTTATGGTGCGCCCCTGTCATGGGCGTCATGCTTGAACGACTCTCGCAAATCTCCTCTCGACCGTTTTTGTCTCTGACTGCCTCCGGCTAATGGCTACAAATTGTCACATCAGTTAAGTAGCTCTCGGGAGGCAGCAACAATGACTGCGAAAATATATGCGAAAAACAATTGGCGAGGCGATAAACTGATGATACGGACTGCAGTCACATATCGAGATATTAGCTAATTGGATAATGGTTTTCGATTCCAAGCCGATTTCGTTGCGCATCACTGATTCCGGGGCTAGCCAGAGAGGGTGAGGGTGAGGAGGGCCTTCTATTTCAATTGAATATTATTTCATATTATTAGTTTTATTTTTTAGTTTTTAATATTATTAGATTTTAAAAATATTCCGATTTAGGTAGTATTATTCGGGAAAGCAAAAATTAGTTGAGAATTATAACTACAAAATGGAAATCTTAAAGAAAAGGGATTGAAATAAAAATATAAATAACTAATTTAAAAGTGAAAAACACAGAAATATTTATAAACTTTCATGACAATCCTTTGTTTATTGGTTTTCAATTCAAAAATACTGTTTTCCAAGTTTTTTGTTTGAAAAACAATGAGATCAAAAACCATTTGAAAATAAATGAATTTCAAAATTCTATTTTTCAAATAAACATTTTAATTAAAAACCATAGACATTTAAGAAACATTTCAATAATAATCTAAAACTTTAAGAAAATCAATAGAGACACAAGTTTCATAAATTCTTGTTTTCATTTCAAATCTCAAAAGCGGTTTTCCTTTATTTTCTGGTACAATTCCCACCTTGTTTTAAAATATATTTCGAAACTCAATTAATTATATATTTCGTTTAATGTTAAAATACTTTGCACTTTCGAGCACTTTTGGAAATTGTTAGCACTTTTTTGTAATTTATTTTTGGATTTATTTTCTTGGAAAAAAACAAAACAAAACAGAAGGTTTAGCGGTTAACCGTTTGATGGTTCGTACCGGTTGCCGGTTACCGGTTAACGGTTGACGGTTAACGGTTATATCGGTAAACACAAACACAAGCCACTATTTGCTCTTATTGTTGTTGTTATTATTGTAGTTTTGCATTGTGTGTGTAGTGAGATGGCGGCGGGGGGGTGGAGGGGATGTGGTGGTGGGGTTGCTGTCCCAGAGAGAGCGACAAAAACCGCGCTGAAAACGCGATAAAAACGCGACGGCAAAGCGGCGCTTTATTTTCCTCAAACGTGAGTGACAGGCGGCCGAGAACGATCCGAATCCGAATCTGAATCTGAATCCGAAATCGAAATCCAAAATCCACGGGCCAAAAAACAGGGCCAAAACGCGACTGCGACGCCGGCAGAGGCTGTGGCAGCGCCACCGGCAGCGGCAGAAATTGTTGGTGGGGGGGGGGGCGGCCGTGTGGGGTGCGGAGGGCACTGGATGCCACAGGGAGGTGGGGGGTTGGGCGCCAGTCCCCCAATGCTATTTTTCACCACGAAAAGCTTAGTTTTTCTCGGCTGTCTCGACTGACAAGCATTTTGACACCGTTTTTTGCCTTTTCCTTTTTGCTCCACCTCCTCGGCATGGAGCGAGAGTCCCCCCTTTTTGCGATGAGACCCCCCCCTGGCTGCTTTGCTGCTTTGCGTTAACAGCGATCCGTACGTCTGCCTTCCACCAATTCTCGCTCTCAATTCGCCGGCTGGTTCTCTGCCCGGCTCTCTAACTCACCACAGCTGCGCTGCCGGCGTCGACGTCCGCAGCAACTGCGGCACGAATTCGCCTCGTTTCGCCTTCGTGGGGCGAAAGGGACAGAACGACATGGGCAGCGACTGAGAAAGAGAAAGAGTGAGAGAGAGAGAGCGACAGTGAAGCGAAAGAAAAAAATGAAAAATGTGTGAGTTTGAGTGCGAGTGTGTCGTAAACTTCACTCAAAACCGGTTTTTCGGCAGGATAACAGGATAACGCATCCTTGGCGCTCGCAAAGAAGCCAACGGTAAATGTGCGAGTGCGTGTGGTGGCCATTTTGGGAGCCGGGAGCCACAGGATGTCCAATATTCTGGCGAAATTGGAGCAAAAATCACACACAAAGATTAATTCACAAGGATGTACTGGCTCCTAGGCTGAACGAAACAAACAAATCCTTTTTGTTTTCCGGGAAATAAGGACATTGTTTATTTGTAGGCCCGTCCTTAGGCAGGGGGCAGTGGGAAAGGGAGAGGGCTAGCTTGTTAACTTATTTGGAAGTCAAGGATAATGAATATAGGAACTTAAGAAGGTTAAGTTATCTGAATTGTAACCCAAGTAGTCTTAATTACAATAGAATTTCGATTAATATCTTTGTTTTTAAAATGTTTTTATTTAACAAATTTTGTAAGAAAGTTTCTAAAAGAAACATTTATTATAAGGATTTTTAATTAATCTTTCTAAAATATAGAAAGAAAACAAGCCATATTCGTTAGATGATTTCTTAAATGCATAATAGAATTTATTAAAAGGAAGTCGAACATGTTTAAACATGTTTGTGTGTTCAGACTTGTTCCAACAAAAACTTAAATAATAAATTGTTAGAAGTTATGGCTATAAAAAATAATTGGAATAAAATTAATTAAGTTTAATGGATGAAAAATAAAAAATATCAAAATTAGAAGCTTCATTAGAGTAAGAAGAAGACGTAAAGGAAGATGGGGCCATGGTGGCCGAGTTAACGGTTAACGGCAGCCGAATGCCTTATGACACTTTCTTCGCATCGCTTTCGTCCGCCATCCGCCGTCCGTTGTCCGCCGTCCGCGAAGCGCCAGAACGTAATGAATAAAATATGCAATAAGCGTAAAGTAGCAGAAATATGCAAATTCGTTTACAGCGCCGCCACTCTCTCTCTCACCCCCCTCCCCCAGTTGGAGTTGGAGTACCCCGAGTTGGAGCAAGACGGCTATTGAGCAACGCCCCCTGCAAGGCGACCATTTTACAAGCGTATATGCCCGAGCTGTGGTGAGTTTCTCGCCAGCCTCACGATCGCTTTGGGGGCGGAGTCTCTCGCATACACGAGCGATATGCGGGAACAGGACAGAGCCAGCCTCGGGGAAAAGACTCTCTCTTACAAACAAACACACACACACACACACGCACACTTACAGAGAAGCACACGAATACTTGGCGATTTTGTCACACAGCAAGAATGTCCTTTTGGTCCTTGCAGCCCGACTCCTTTGCCACTGGCTCTGCTCACTCCCCATTTGCCACATTTCCCACTCCTTGGGCTCATTCCTTCTGCCGTCGACTCGTGTTTGGCTTTATTTTTTATTTAATTTTGCTTTTTGGCGCGAAATTTTATGCTCAAATTGACAAGCGAGTGAAGGGAAATGAAATGAGAAGAAAAGGCTCGGAAAACGGCTCACCAAGCGTTTGAAGTTAATACTCTTCGAAGGGATGATGAATCCTTTTCTACGTCTTCTATTTTTGTTTTTTTTGGACATCCTTGTTCCTATCACTTCAACGGTGAGCCAAAAAAAAAATCCCAAAACAATTAAACATTTTATGGATTTGGGAATATTTAAAGGATTTTGGATAATAAGAGGACCAAGAAATTATATTTTGATGGCAAAATGGTAAGGATACTAGGCTATTTTGTTAGTTATTCCGTTTAAAATTAAAAAAAGGATTAAAGTGTGGATTAGTTTAGAACTCAAGACTCAAATCTTTTCATTTTGAAACCAAAAACAAACAGGAATTATAATAAACTCGACCATTTTGAAAATAAAAAACATCCCAAAATAATCGAAATCTTCTTTAATTGCTGTTGCAAGTGAGGAATTAACTGTAAAATGTGGCACAATGTGCAATTGCCGATAATGGGGCATGTGGCGCGCATATCCTCCCGTTTTTAAATTGCGGATGCGGATTCGGATTCGGTTTCGGTTTCGGGATTTTGAATTCTGGATTCTGGCGCCTGCGCCTCGCCAGCTAATTAGTCGAAGCTCCCGACGATCCCCATCGGGGAATACTATATAAAAAAAAAAATGTATATATATATAGAGAAGGAGACTGGCACAGGCAGTACTCCACTCCATCCTTGTATTTGCTAAACTTTGCATTAAATTTTGGCGCTGCACACAGGCTGGGGCAATTAATTTGGAGGCGCAACAAGCGTTGAAAGCGTCGAAATGAAGTGTGACGCGAACCGCCGAGGAGCTGCCACAGATGCACTTCCTCAACCCCAGACTGGGGGGAGCAAAATGCACTGGGACACAAGAGGAATCTATTCTGGAAATTACACGAAAATATGGGCTCTAAAACTATAATTTATATAATTATAATTATATATAATTAATTATAATATAACTATAACTAAAGTTTTTCTAGTGGAAGACTATATCTTTATATACTTTGTCAGCAATATAGATTTATTGTCATTATAATATATTTAAAAATAAGTCAAAAACATAAGGTTTATGAAATATAACCAAGAACAGTCCAGATTATATTATTAATTATATAATATTAATTATTATAGCAATATTATATTAATTATATATATGAATATTAATTATAAATAGCAATCATTTTTTCCACGAGTGTAATTTGAAGGATAGGGAGCCAAGACTTTCCCACCTTTCCTGGACTTTCAAACCGTGACATATTTTTTTTTTATTTCTTATATGTAAACTATATGTAAATATAAGAATATATATATATATTTATTTTTTTTATTTTTTATTGGCTCCTTGGGAGTTGTTGTTCTTCTGTTGGATTCTCCTGTCGCTTCGGCGATTTTAATGTGCGTGACTTTTGCGGAGTTGTGGGATTGTTGTTTCTATGGCTCCTCTGCCTGTTTCCAGTTGCATCATTCAACCATGACAACAATCATCTCCTCCGCTACTGTTGCTGCCCCGTGTTGTTGTTGTTATTGTCCAAACACTAGACAACAAATTGTTGTAATTATGTTCAGGTTGCGTTTCGCTTGTCGCTTCCCGATGTCATAATGCGTCTGCCCCCTTATTTCCCTTATTTTTTTTTTTGTCTTTTGTATCTCTTTGGCTAGCACTGCAATTATGGTAAAAGTTGCATGAAAAACAAAACAAAAACAAAAAAAAAAAAACAGCAGCAGCAATAATAGTAGCACTGTGGCAATAATAATGGTAACAAAACAACTACAGGAGAAAAAAAAAAAACCAGAAAACAGAAAACGTTTCATTTTCAGTTATGAATTGACAACAGTAGTTTTTCTCTTCACCGCTTCACTTTGTAGATTTTCTTTTTGGTGGGGGCTGGGCGGGGGGAGGTAAAGGGGGAAAATTGCCAGGGAATCAGGGTCTGGGAAACTCTAGATTTTCCAAGAAGTTGGTCAAGTCATGGGTCTTGTTTACAGATTTTTCTGGGAAGCCAATCAGGCTTTCCTTAAAATAGATACATCAACTTTTCCAGAGTCCTTAGACTTAGAGACTATAGTCCTTATAGAAAACTGCCCTATTTAATCATAAAAAATATCATATTTTTGAAGAATTAAAAGAAAGTCTCCATAAACTTTAGTATAATACAATTTTTCAAAGTAATACCATGAATAGTTATAGGTTTAGTCATCACTAGAGACAAGATTTAATAAAGTTGTTGATTTTTAACTATTTATAAAAAACCAAAAACCCTAAAAACAAGTAGTCCTTGGAATATTTCTGTCAAGCATTTGTCAATTCCCATCAATCTATTCTACAAATCATCACTTTTCATCAGAGCTCCGAAGCGTATAGACCAAAAATCATTCCCAAAAAAAAAATCTTAAAAAAGGTAAAACTAAATTTATAAAAATAATTTGATATTTTAAAGAAATTGTATTAAATCATAGGCGTATATCGAATTCAACAAAATGAAATTCTTTCTATGGGAGGATGCGCCAATCAAGGAAGAGCCTTCAGTGCTCGGCGGCATCTTGGACTTTCTGGACAACAACGAGAAGGGTCTGCCGCTCTTTCTGATCACTCTTGTTGCATACATATGCGTTTTTTCTTTCAATAGTGTTATGGTGTTGTGTTTTATGAAATTCTTAGTTGCCACTTGTATGCCGTTGGTCATAGTGCTGACCTTTGTCCATGTGGCCCGCTGTTTCAGACTGCTCGAGTTCAGGGATCTGGCTGATGTGTTCCTAGACATTTGGAGAAGTTTACAGGACCAGCTCGCCGGCTATCTTCCTAATTTTTGAACTTCGTCCTGTTTACTTAATATTTAGTATACTTTTTTGGTCGTCTGTAATTATAAATTAGTAAATGTGTGCTCATTTTTTTGGTGTTTTACTTTTAAAGTGTTTTTTTTTTTAAGGTTTTTGGTTAGTGGTTTTTGGGAAAAATCTTTCAAGCTTTAAAATTTGTAATCTCAGGCTTAGTTTTAAAATAAAAAAAAAATATAAATCTAGAACCAAAAATTATATAAACCAAAGTACTTTGTCCCCCTGTCCTTCTATTATTCCCATATCCTTATAGTCCATAGCCTCACAAAAAGCTGTGTGGCAAACTTTATCCTTTTATATCCTTAAGGATAACCAATCGGGCACATCTGTTATTCGGTTAGTTTTGTGAACCCGAAAAGTTGGCGTGTTTTGAATAGTTTGCTTCTGTTTTATTTTTGTTAAAAATAACAAAACCCCAAACTGGACACGGACATCGACACGGGAAATGGGAAAAAAGGCAAAAGGCAAAAGGAGACAACACATGACACTCGGCGGAGCTGCAACTGCAACATGCAACAAGCTGTGGCTATTTTTATGATATTATTAAACTGTCGCCGTGCCTCTTCAGGGGAGTAGCGGACCATAACCGAAGTAACCGAGATAATTATGAGATGACCGTCGAGCACTTTTGACCCGGCCGGGAGCCGTCATTGCGTGTCGAAACTGTGCAAGGTTTCACTGTACTCTGGGTACAGTGTGGTGCATATACATATCTACATACATATGTATGTATGTCTGTATGTCTGTATGTCTGTAGTGTGTGGCACAACATGGAATACCTACATATGTGGAAGTGTGCGAGTGGTATTTGCTCTTTCCCGAGCACACGCACACACAAGTGAAATGCAATTTAGCGTAAGTGCCTCTAGACGCGACAATTGTCGTCCTTTTCCCCTCATCCTGTTCCCTCTTTGCCGCTTAACCCCTCCTGCAACCCCTGGTGGCCCCTTTTAGCCCCCCACTGCCCCGGCTCGGTATCCTTCGCATCCTTGCAGCGTCCGAAGGGTTGGACCCAAAAATTGCCCCCGGCTTGCTTACATATGCAAGTTCCGTTCAACGCTTCCGCTCCGCCTCGCAAATATAGTCTACACTGAAAAAAAAAAATGATAGGACAAATCGAGGATTTTTGACTCAATTTAGAGGGATTAGAGAGAGGGCCACAAGGGTTAATGGGAGAAGTCTTCATATTAAGACAATTCCTGATACTTCTGTCAAGTTTCATGTTGAAAAATATCAATTTAAATACATAAACTGTATTATTTAATTTTTTTTAAATTATTTCACACTAAATAACATTTGAATAATTCACAAGAATATCCTAAAAAGCTATCCTTCCATTTCTCAGGGCCACTACTTTTGTTCTCAGTGGCTGGCGGGGGTCAGAGGCTGCTCCGGTCGAGTGTCGAGTGTCGAGTGTGTGGCTGGAGTGGCTGGCTCAGCACTTGGCAGCGAGTCGCCTGGCTAATGTGCCAATAATAATCATGGCCCAGAAGAAGGAGCCGCGGCAACAGGACCAAAAACACACACACACACATACATACACCTATGGCGAGGACCAAGAGCATCTACGACATCAAATGGCATGCTAGATTCCCGTCATATACCCCTCCTGGTACGTAACCCCGACCCGGAAATATTTTGCCAACCAGCCGGGGCATTATTAGCTCTCATTTAGGTAAATCCCATTAAAGCAAAACACAAAAAACAAAAAAAATGCGGAAAAAAAATAGGAAAAAATTAGCGAGCCAGAGGAGAAGTAGCCGCGTTTGACATTTGGTTGGCTGCATTTGGGGTGTTTGGGTGGTGTTAATGCAAAGCCTTTTACGCCACCACCCAGACCAGCGGCCAGACCACCTATAACCACCCAAAAAAAAAAAAAAACCCACCCAGTTCACCCGCCCGAGCCACCACCACTCAGGTCCGCCCAAAAGCCCATTCAAGTCGCCTTCAAATGTCGAGAGAAAAAGTGGCTTTCTTGGCTGCCTCGACAATTTCACGCCTTTTTAAAGTCTCTCAAAAATCTGTCAAATATTCGGGTTTGTTTGCTCATCGATTTGGAAGTCTTGTTCTTAAATTTCACAATATTTTAAACTATTTTAGGAAGTAGTTTCTTAATTTTT
This sequence comes from Drosophila atripex, assembly GCA_035045925.1. Classification (NCBI taxonomy): domain Eukaryota; kingdom Metazoa; phylum Arthropoda; class Insecta; order Diptera; family Drosophilidae; genus Drosophila; species Drosophila atripex. The sequence continues at coordinate 223,318 of JAWNOP010000009.1, forward strand.
AAAGAATTTTTAAAACAAAGTTAGAGGCTTTAAGAATATAGCAATAGGTGGTTTGTTGTTTCTTCAATAAAGTCTTTTTTTTTGGGTTATTTTGTATATGTTTTGAAAACTTTTATAAAATATTAAATACAGCTAAAGACACTTATAAGTTAATAACTTATAAGTTTTAATATTCCGAATTTAAAGGATAAAACACTTTTATTCATATATAAGAATTATTACAAATATTTTACTCAAAAAGATGAAAAGTATGATGGCTGTCTTAATGGCTTAATTTTTAAACAAATTATTTGCTTAAAAACTGCTTAAAAAATCTACCTTAAAACAGAGTACCTTATTATTTATAAATTTTCTAAACATAAACCTTTTTTTCTACCCCTTTTTTTAACCGATACGATGTGCAAACGTTAATTATGTAAGCCAAGATTTCTAACCGTCCACGGCAAGTTCGCCCCCTTTTTGGTTTTGGTTTCCTCAAGGGGGCGTGGCATGCGGTAAAATAAAATTGCACATTAGATTCTGGTGACAAGCGGGGCGGAGGAGGGCAGGGGTCTCCTCTTTTCTGCTCCTTTTTTTCCAGAAAAAAAAAAACAAGAAAGAAAAAAGCAACTCACGACGAGGGCGCAGAAAGCGTTACAAGCGTCTGGGGTGTGGCGAAAAATACAAAAAAAAATACAAAAAAAAAATATAAAATCATGGACGTTGGCGAAAAGGGGGCTGGGGGTTGGTAGGAAAATTGTGCAGTTGCAGCCATAATTATTTTTACGGCACATTGCGTCGGTGCCATGGTCGGAGCCACCGGAGAAGATGGAGACGTTGCACGGTGGGGTGACTTTTTTTTCTTACATTTTTATTTTAACTAAATTAAAGCAGGTTTTTAATACATTCTTCACACATATTTAAATAAAAATAATCAATCATATATTTTTCTTAATTTTAATAGTTTTTGGGTAATTTTTATACAATTTAGTACATTTTTTTTAAATTAAAACTCTAAGAAGGTCTGGTCACTAGACTCTGGTACTTGGACTGACCTTTTTGCTTATTTTTGTGTTTTAAAATATCTGAACGGCAAAAAAAATTGTTTAAATTATTTATATATATTTACAAGTATTTAATTATATATTTAACACTAAAATTTTAAATGATTTATTTGTAGTCGATTTTAGATACGTATTTTATAAAAATGTTTTAAAACATTTAAAATTATAAAAGATATTGGCAAGTTTTAATTCATATTTTCTATCATTAAAAACTAAAAACTATTGATTTAAATAATACCTTATAATCTCTATAGTAATTTTTATTAAAAAAATATAAATAATGATAATATTTTAAAAAGAACCTTCAGAGCCACTGTTGAATGTTCGGTAGGTGCTGAAGTTGCAATCTGCTTCTGGGCTGCCTAAGAAGGGGCTGTGGGGAAGGGGATGGAACTACGGCTAGGACGGTTGGGGACCGGTTGGGGGCGTTGGCTAGGGAAAAGATGGGCGGGGTCCTGGCATAGAGAATAATAATAAAAATAATTATGCATATATGCCACCCTCTGGTGTTCTCCGCAATGGCTTGCAGACTGGAGACCGCTCCAGTCCCTCTCTGTTCTTGCCCCCATTGACCTCTTACCCTCTTGCCCCCTGAGCTTCAGTTGCCCCCCCCATTCCCATGCCCACTCCCTCTCCCAATCCCAATCCCAATCCCAATCCCAATCCCAATCCCATCCCCCTACCCCTTTCCTTGGTCCGCCTTTGCTAATTTAGATGAGCATGCTCGACAGTAATTTGCATGCCAGTTTCAGTTCCATTCGCTGTTTGAAAAGGGGGTGGTGCCACTGTGTGGCAGGGAGTGGGGGGGGCAGGATGGTGCTGGTGCTGGTGCTGGTGCTGGTGCTGGGACAACCTAGCGACCCCAGATGAGAGCCACTTGTCTCGTCCCCATCTCCGCCATCGTTGGTGCCGTGTGACAGTTTGCAGCGTTGACAATGCCGCCTCCATGTGTCGTTTGCTGTGGCTGCACTGAGCGAAATCACTGGCCCAAATCATAAATCAGAGCTGCAAGTGTCAGGCTAGACGTGGGTGGCTTGTTTGAATAAATTTCAAATAAATAGTTTCAAATAAAAGGGCATTTTCTAACTCTATAGATAATAGAGTTAGGGATTTAGTTTTGATTTTGAAATATTTTCCCACAGTGTAGACTGATGTTGCTGTTGTCTCGCTGCTTTTGTGCATATGTCGTATATGTCGCAGCTGTCTTCCGATGGAACAGCCGCTGGCTGGGCCATGTCATTCACACACCGAGTGTGCGACTCTCTCGGCTAAAATGGCACACACTTGCACACTTCCCTCCGTCACCACCCATCACCACCCATCCCCCAGGCCCCCCATTCTTGGCCTCAATCAGGAGGAGGCCCCAATCCCGGCTACCCGGGTACCCAATCCAATCCAACCCCAGAACTGAACTAAGCCTCCCCCATATACCCGTGCCCCCTCTATAGCGCTTGCGTTGTGGAGTGCCACTAATTGAGGCACCCAACTGCACCGAAGCACCGACAGCAATGGCGCAACTGTACCCCCACACACACACACACACACACACACACACACACACACACAACACAACACACTACACCCCACCCTCCCTGGACACGCATATGCCTCATTCCGAATCAAAATCCGGAAACTTGAGTCCCCGCAGGCTTAGGCCCCAAAATTGGCGGGGGAATTTTGAAACATTCTCGTTTCTTAAACAAAATTTAAGATAAAAAACCTAATAATCGATAGAGATATAAGTCCATTTTTTAGATATAGTCCGATGATCTTTGAGGCGATTTGTAGATTAATGTAGAATGCCTTTAAATAAACCCTGTCTACGAAGATATAGAATCCATGGAATATAGTCAATTGATTCCGATACATAAAGGCTATAAACTTTAAATGAAAAAATTAGACATTAAATATTATAAACATAAACACTCCACAGGTTTGAAGATCTACGGCTTTAAGGATGAGATGGTTTGAATATTAAGGTAGTAATCTTAAAATAAAATATAAAAATATATAAAATAATACAAAAAATAAAATAAATAATCTATAATAAAATATAATATAAGAATAAGAATAATCTAAGAATATTTAAAAATATAAAGAAAAGTATTGCCAACAAGTACTCTCTCTTTTAAATCTATTATTAAACCTATAATTAGCCTTACTCTTAATTGTGATTAATTTCAATAAATAAAAAATTATAATTAATTATATGAATAATTTCAGAACTAGAAATAAATGAGACAAAGTATGCATCCTTTAGGCCCTTTAGAGCCACTGAGCCTGAATGCAAATCCCAAAATGCCACAACCAAAATCCAAAAATCCAAAATTCAGAAACCAAAATTCCGAGCTCTAGACCCGACATGTGGCTGATGATTAGCTCCTCTGTGTGGGTGGTTGTCTTCCTTTCTAGATTCTAGAAAATAATGTTTGATATTTTTGGCATTGAACCGTTTGTGCCTTTTGTGGCGCTTTTTCCCACAAATCTGAATTTCCCAACAAAAAGCCCGACCATGGATGCCAATGACAAGAGTTGGCCAAGTTTTCTGTTGAGGCGGAGGAGGAAGAGGAGGTGGCCACTAAATGATCCAATGTGTGGGGCAACAACGACAACACCTTTCCAGAGGAAAATGGCAGCAGAAAAGGCACAAAAAACAAACAAAAAAAAAAAAAACAGAATGCAAAGAAAAAATTGAGGAAAATTCATGGCAGTGGTGGCAACGTCAGTCCCAAAACGGAAGCCATGCCAGAAGCCGGCAAAAAACGTAAACCAAACATGGTAATGTAAAATGGCGGACGAGGAGCTGGGCGAGGTTGGAATTCTGGGGGACACCTGCTCCTCCTGGTAGGTGCATACGTCAAACGGTAAACTATGGAGCCGCCATCGCTCCTCCTCTGTGTGTGTCGAGCGCATTTTTGCCGCCCAAAGTGCGGCGACTAACGCCAAAGACCAAACAAAAAATGCTGAAAAAAGTGCAGACTCTGACTTTGGACTCCAAAGACCCAACAGGGAGAACGCCAAATGGCAGAGGGAGTTGGGGGAGGGGTGCTCAAGGCACTGAGAAATATATATTCTGATTCTAAGGACGTTTTCGTCACTAGTATTTGTTGGAATCTAATGTCTTTTAGAGTCAAAGAGGAACATATGCTCTTGGGTTTTATTCGATTTAAATATTGTTATTCTCATAAAATATTTCACTTTATATTTTTTATTTAAAGTTAAGGAATTGAATATTTAAACTGCATTTAAAATTTGTATTAAAATCGAATATTATTACATTTTAAAATATTTAAATGTTTATTGTTCTTCCAGTTCCATCCAGAAAAGAAAGGATCAAAATAAAATCTTTTATGTTTAAGATAGAGGGAGGACGAAGGTTTAAGTAAAATGTACTAACATTAAAATTAAACAAATACTAAAATAATAATTAACTTTTAAGGCTTTTGTTCATAATTTCTTTCAATGAACTGGGAGGAGACGTATGAATATGTAACCCTGATCCGGGGACTTTGGCGACTGAGTTTTTATGGCACTCAGTCGCCTCATTGTTTTGTAGTTTGTTACCACCACCACCTTCCTCCCTCCTCTTCCCCACTCTTCCACTCTTCCACCACCTTTTTTAGCCATCTTTTTTTTCGAGTGTTTCTTGTTTTTATTGTTGTTCGTCGACGGTTTTTACTTTACTTTGTTCAGTTTTGCGTTGAAAGCGCTACAATGGCGTGAAATAATATGCAAAATACTCTGCCATACACGTGTGTTCTAGTGTGTGTGCTGTGCACATACACTGCAAGAAAAAAAAAAGATGGGAGTGGAGGGTGTGTGTGGGTGGGTGGGTGGATGGGTGTCATGGTTTGGTTGGTGGTGCACTCGATACCACGAGTGGTGTTGATCGCCGCACGGCTGCTAATTAGGCCACTTAGAGCTCCGTTCGGGGCACTTTCTGCAGGAAGCCACCGAGCCTTAAAAAGGCTCTCTGGAAACCAAAAAAAAAAATAAAAAAAATCTCAATCATAATGGGGTGGAATTCTCAGACGATTATACATACTTCACCTCCATCTATGTGCGTATGTATGTGCATCGGTATAGGTAATATATAAATGCAGAAATCCCTGTGAGAAATTCCCACCCCATTTTTCGGCCATTATTTCCTAGTGGCATGTAAGTGTGTGCCACATACATGTGTGCCTCGTTTCGCGTGTGAAGAAGGTCAATGAATTGGCGGTGCCACCCGAGAATTCCCTTAAATAAAAATTAAAGCCTCTGGGCATTGGAAGACGATAAGAAAATTGAATTACCATCAAGGAGAACAAAATGGTCAGAAAATAATACAAATTGCAAGGGGCTTCTAGCCTTTAAATTGGTTATAATCTTAAAATAAATTGTATATTTAAATGAAGTATTCATCTTTAGATTTCTGATACTATAAACTTGTAGTAATAATTTTATGAATTTTCCAACAAAATTGGTCGAATAAAATTAAAACCGCAAGTCCTTTCATTTAAAAGCTTGTCTGCGGAATGTATAATGTTTATATTTGACTTTAATATATTCTAATATATTCTATAAAAAATAAATAAATTTAAAATTAAAAAATATTGAAATGTTTTATTTCATTTACTTTCTTTTACAAAAATGCCTACTTGAAACAAAATACAAACTCTATTCCATTGACTCTTCAGTTGAACGACCCACTCATTGAGGGTTTTAGGGTTTCATCCTTCCACATACACCAAAAAAAAAATATATATAAGCACATATATATGAAATATGTTTCTACAAATACAAATACAATCTACTGCGAGCTATATGAGTATATCCTTTTTTTTTTGGAGACTTCTCAAATTACCATAAAGTTGGCAAGCCGGCAACTCTTCTCTGATCTTTTCCTGGCTGTCTAAGTTTTCGAGGCAGCTAACCCCGCCCCTCTACTTGCACCGCCCACGCCCTCCTCGCCCCCTCCCCCCTCCCTCCGGCAGCCACTGTCCTTTCAGCATATCCCTTGACTGAAATCGGGGATCAAAGACACCGCATATCCTGTGCTTGAGTTTCATTCATTCAGGCCGGGCGAGCAGGAGCTCGCTCGTGTAAGCTTATACGGGGTCCATTCGACTGAAGGATTCCTTCTTTTTTTTTTGTCTCCGATCCCCGATCCTTTTTTTTTTTTAGAGCTAAAAAGAGTTTGTGATGCTAATTCTGAAGTTGGGCATCTCGGAGGCCTAATTAAGTTGTTGCTATTGTTGACGTTCCAGGCTCCTTTTTATTTTGTCTGGAGAACTAGGCTAGAACCCCTCAACTTCCAGGTGCGACGACTTTACGCAAAAAAATGAGACATCTGCCGGGGTCTCCTTTTTTACTTCCACGATTTATAGATCCATTCTTTAAAGATTTTCATACAAAATGGAGTCCAATTTTTGAGCAAGAACCCCCCTAATATCCGAAACGGCCTGCGAATCCACGTATTATCCGATGGAAAAGCTATATCTCTGCCAATTCTGATCCGATCCTCGAGCGGAATACCTTAATCGATTTCTATATCGATTTACAGCAAATCTGCATCAAAATCTGGCAACAAAATATTTTTTAGATTTTTTCCCAATTTTTGTGGGGAGACCCCTGCGAAATCCTGGATTTCCATATTTGGCCCCTTCCGATGTCCATATCTTTGCCAATTCTGATCCGATCCTCAAGCGGAATACCTCAAACGATTTCTATATCGATTTCCAGCAAATCTGCATCAAAATCTGGCAACAACATATTTTTTAGATTTTTTTCGAATTTTTGTGGGGAGACCCCTGCGAAATCCTGGATTTCCTTATTTGGACCTTTCCGATGTCTATATTTCGGCCAATTCTGATCCGATCCTCGAGCGGAATACCTTGAACGATTTCTATATCGATTTCCAGCAAATCTGCGTCAAAATCTGGCAACCAAATATTTTTTAGATTTTTTTCCAATTTTTGTGGGGAGACTCCTGCGAAATCCTGGATTTCCATATTTGGCCCCTTCCGATGTCCATATCTTTCCCAATTCTGATCCGATCCTCGAGCGGAATACCTTAAACGATTTCTATATCGATTTCCAGCAAATCTGCATCAAAATCCGGCAACAAAATATTTTTTAGATTTTTTTCAAATTTTTGTGGGGACCCTCCTGCGAAATCCTGGATTTCCATATTTGGCCCCTTCCGATGTCCATATCTTTCCCAATTCTGATCCGATCCTCGAGCGGAATACCTTAAACGATTTCTATATCGATTTCCATTAAATCTGCATCCAAATCTGGCAACAAAATATTTTTTAGATTTTTTTCGAATTTTTGTGGGGACCCTCCTGCGAAATCCTGGATTTCCATATTTGGCCCCTTCCGATGCTCATATCTTTGCCAATTCTGATCCAATCCTTGAGCGGAATACCTTAAACGATTTCTATATCGATTTCCAGCAAATCTGCGTCAAAATCTGGCAACAAAATATTTTTTAGATTTTTTTCGAATTTTTGTGGGGAGACCCCTGCGAAATCCTGGATTTCCATATATGGCCACTTTCGGGTGTCCATATTTCGGCCAATTCTGATCCGATCCTCGAGCTGCAATCTTCAGATTTCCTTTCATAACTCTACCTTATTATATTTTTAAGGAAATAAAGCTCAATTTATGGAATTTACGGCTTCGAGAGACGTTTTAATGGCAAACAAGCTGGACAGATAATTATGTAAAATGTGCAAACGGAATTCTGTTTGTTTGTTGACTTTCTATAGCCATCTCGCTCGTCCTGTGTGACTCCGACGCCCTCTTTATCCTTTCCTGTCTGTGTATGTGTGTGTGTGTATGTGTGTGTGTGTGTGTGTGTGTGTGTGTGGAGGTGTGAGCTTACCGTTTGAGTGCCCGGCGGCCATCATTAATGACGCAGGCGTCAGGTCAAAGGTGCAAATATTGATTGACAGCTCATATGCCATTCGGGGGCCGAAATGTACTTAAACTTATGAAACCATTTCGCAAATTATGTCGAAAAGCTAAGAGCATTATTCCGATTAAATTATACACACATACATGATACACATACATATGTATAAATGTTATCTTTCAAAGAGGTTTTTGGTCCAAGATTTATTATGTTTTGTTGGTACATATAGGTTGTATAATTTATTTAATGTGGTTATTAAATGACAAAGAGTGAATAAATTTTTATAATAAAAAATATACAATCTACTGTAATGTCAGGCAACTGCTTAATTATGATCCTTAAAGTCGTTTAGCATTTAAATAAAATCCCAAAACATGGTTTCTTGATTGGTCGGATTTGAGTCGTTTAGGATTGGATTGGATGTCATTTCGAATCATTTGCATTCGGGCTGGCATTTCGAGTGGTTCTGGCCTTTTGTTTGAATTTCATTTGATTGACTTGTTTCGGTTTCGCTAATGACCCGGCTCGCAGTTTGACAGCCACTGGGTCGCACCAACCTCTCCTTTCCAGCATCGTTTGGGATTTTGTTTTTTTTTTGGTTTTTTTTTCGGGATCATAATAAACCTGTTGATGTGGGCTTGTTAGGGCGCGGCTTGTTGGACCCTTTCGGGTCTCGAATAAAAAAAAAAAAATTGAGAAGAAATAACCGAAAGCCAGGTCCCAGTGTCCAGTCATAAGCGTAGCTCAACTTTGTGTGTAAAAGACTGGGCTTTGGAGGAGACTTTCGGCTTGAAGACTGGCCCCGGCAGAAGACTGGGCTATGGGCCCAGAAGACTTGCTGTGTGGCGGCCGCCTGATCTCCGGCTGTTGTTGTCGTTAAAGTCGTTATTATTATTTGTGGCTCTTTAAGTGGCTCATTCGCTAACTGCACGACGACGACGACGACGACGACGGCGACGACTACGTCGGCGATATTCGTGTGCCTCCAAAAAAGCCAATGGGGAGCGGGGTCTACAGTAGGGGGGTAGGGATGGTGGACTGGAACCCGTAGACTGAAGACTGAAGACGGAAGACTGAAGACTAAAGACTAAAGACTAAAGACTAAAGACTGCAGACTGGAGACTGGCGTCGCCGCTGACAGCGACGGTGGTCCACTTGGCGCTCTCGTGAATTGATTCATAAAATATTATATCATTTTTCTTCAGTCTTCCCCCCTCCCCCTGCCAGTCTTCCTGTCTTTTTTTTTGTATTTTGGTTTTTTTTAAAGCTTTTCTTTTGTCGAAGCTCGTTTGAGGGTTTTGTAATTAGCGTGCATGTTTACCCGAATAATTTCACTTCATGGGGCTCGTTGAAGAAGTTATTATCAGTGCCCCTGCCATCCAATTTTTGGAGTTTTTTTTTTGGGTTTTTTTTTTGGGTTTTTTGTATCGCCTAAAGCGGGCAACGTCCGCCAATTAGTTGGCCAATGTCCGAGAGAGTTACTTGTATTTTTTTCGTCCAATTTTTCGGGCAACTGTAACGGAAGGAAGTCGTCGTCGTCGTCATCGTCAATCCCACTCTTTTTTGGAATGATCTCTAACCCAAAGCCGGGGGCGCTGTGTTTTCTGCACAGGGGAAAAAAAATAATATAAATCATTAATAAATATCTCTCTAATTTGATGAAAATCTATCTCTAATCGTTGCTCAAATTATACCTTTTTTTTGGGATAATCTTTGGTCAGCTGTAGTGATTTGTATCGACAGGAATGATGACTTTATTTGATTTTAATTTGCATTTGCTTAAGTAGCTGGGAAAATATCTGCAGTTGTCCAGTATTGAGGTATTTATTTCCATCATATATTCCCATCGAAATGCTGTCATTTTTTTATTTCTGTGTAGGGGCAATTGCATAAATCAGCTGCCAGTAAACCGCTGGCTCTTAATTGACATACATAGACCACCGTGACCGGTCGACTTTCCGCCGAACTCGGTTCGGTTCGTCTGATTCCGGGCGATCCAATTTATGGAGGCAGACAAAGGCGGACAAACGGTGGACCAGCGGACAGGCGGACCAGCAGACAGGCGGACAGAAGGACAGACGGACAATTGACGGACAAAGGGTCACAGTCACATCATTGGATTTGCCCTGAGCTTGACAGCAGCTCGTAACTTGCAATTCGCAATTTTCAACTCTGGCAGGATCAAAAATCAGGGATACGACTTCTTAGAGAGAGTGTAGGAGTACAGAAGGGAGGTGGGGGGCTCGACAAATGTCAACGAGGGCTGTGACTAAAGTTATGATCGCTTTACGACTACCAGCGATGTCTGTTTTAAGAAGGGCAGGTGATCTCTTTGATGGATGGCATTTGATCGAGAGATGTTCAAATTAAAGTTCACTGATTGACCAACAAGTATGAGTCTAAAAAATGATAATTATGATTACGATTAAAAAATCGTAAATAATATGTATTGTTTAAAAAAAATACAAGTCAGAAGATGGGCTTTGCAAATCGCAGACTAACCAGGCTTAATATTTTCAAATAATTTTAGAAATTTCACAACTCTTGTATTTATTTTTTATTTGATTTATTTTCTACATTAATAATTAAGTTTAAATAATGCCAAGCCTTGTGTTTTAGGCCCTTAAGTATTCCCATTTAAGAGCCATTTAAAACCACTCATTGATAAATTAGACAATGGATCTGAGTTCCATGTTCGGGCCAATCAAGGTTCGAACTTATGTTAATTATATTGTTTTTTGTCCAAACGATTATAGAAATCCGACCGACCTCCTCTATATATTCTATATATTTTTTTTTGGGGAATCGAAGGGAAAGCGGCGACGGCGGCGGATAAATCAGTGTGTGGTGGGGACCAGGCCACCAGATGCGATCAAAGTTGATTAGATGACTGCGGATGCTGTACAGACGGCAGGCCTCCACCTCCTCCTCCATGTCTTCGTTATATTGTAGATGCACTGGGATTAAAATTGTTCATAGATTTTATTTTTAACAGATTTTCTTGACTGTTACTCCCGCATTTAATGATCATTTTTATCACAGAATATATTAAAGTGCAATCTCTAATTTTATTCATTTTTTTCCAGTGTACCAGTATCTTCTTGGGTGTCGGACGTGCGTGCGTGCATTTTATTACGCGCGGATGTGATGAGTCTATCGACGTGGTTGGGATGTGGCCTGTGGACTTGGATGGCTGGCTGGCTGGATGGGGGACTGGATTCGGCTCCCCGGCCACTTGAGTCTTCTGGGCTTGTTAAAAATCGCTGAATGAGAGCATTTTACGACCCGCTTTGATGGCCATCAAATCACTAGAAAGGGCCTGGGGCCGGGGCACTTTTAATCAGGGGGAAATCAAAGTCGGCCATATATATATATATAGATAGATACTCCAAGCATACATACATATATGGCGGTGGTCTCGAAAGTCTAAAAAATTCTTCCCAAACATAACTAGTCTAGTGGCGGCTACTGGAAAATCTTTACTTCATTGCTTCAATTAAATTTTATTATTACTATTATCATGCAAGTGTTTGAAAAAGTTTAGGAAAATGGAAAAAGTGTGTTTTATCTTTCGGATTTTATTTCCATCCATAACTATCTATCTGGTTTTTCCGATCAAAAATATATGATTATTTTTTTATTTTGTGATTTGAAGCTTACTTTTATTATTTTTTCATTTAAGATCCGCAATTAAAAGACAGTTAACTGAGCACTTGAAGCAAACAACGAGCAACGAGTTTCGGCCAACTTCGGGCCGGACCACCCACCCAAAAAACGAGCCAAAAAACTTGTCAACATTTTCATGTTTCTGTTGTTGTTTTTCTTAGCCATGGCTATTGTTGTTGTTGCAGTTGCTGTATTTGTTGTCTGAAGCCTCGAATTTGTGCAATGTCCAGTGGCCAGCGGAAAGCGGCAAGCGGCCTAACAATTTTTACACAAAAATTTCAAATTTCGCCAAAAAAAAAGAGTGAAAAATTTATAGAAAATATCCCTTTTTTTTAAATTTATTTTCTGTGAATTTTATTAAAAATATTACCTTTGAATCGAACGCCTCCAGCCTTGGCTTCAAAATGATGATTTATTTGAAGTTTTTTGGCGCGGTGCAGTGAAGGGGCCACCCACGCCGCAAAAGGGGGTGGTGAAAGGGGGCGGGACAAGCAGTGGCAGTGGCAGAAGCAGAGGCTGCGGCCCGATGGGGGTCTCTTGGTTGTTTTTGAGGAGCGGCGACTGAGGGGGAGGGGGCACTCGAACAAAACGGTCATTGTTGCTATTGTTGTCTTTTTTCTCCCAACATTTTTGACTTGTTGTGATTTTTGGACATGCGAGGGGGGGCCGGGGGCGGGGTGGTGGCAGCTGCAGTCGCTTTTGGCGTTGACGTTGGCGTTGGCGTAGCTGCCGCCAGTCTCTCTAAATGTTTGATTTTTTAATCTTTTTATTTTTATACTTAGAAAAATAGAAAATTCAAAAAAAATAGGACAAAAATATATATATATTATAAAATATATAAAAATAAAAACAATAAGATACCCGGTAATAAAATACCAATAAAAGCTCTGTAATACCCGGTACTGTAAGGGAAAAATACCAAAAAAATAACTTTATGCTTGAAGAATTGTAGGAAATTGTAAGAAAAAAATATAAAATAACTACATATATGATACCCGGTACTTTTGATATTATTTGGAAAAATATATACAATACCTGGTACTATAAAGCAAACTATTAAATTAATTAATAATAAATACTAGTCCTTTTTTCTGAGTGCTTTTATGGCTTTTGTTGTTTGGCCTTTTGTTGTGAATATTGGCATTGTTGTTGCCGGAGATTTGTGGGTGACCGCGCACTCTCTAAAAACGTCAATCACTCAATTAAACTTAATTATAATTGCGAAGCGATGATGGCGGGTGGGCACTACAAAAAAAAAAACATTAAGAAAAAACAACAAAAAAAAGGCATTTTCAAGAAAACAAGACAAACCATAGAAAGAGATGGGGCAATGGGCAGAAGAAAGAGATGGGGAGATAGGGAGTTTATTAGGAGGAGTGGGAGTTTTTAAGTGAATGAGGCGGGAGGGGGGTGGCAGGAGTTGGTTGGGAAACAAGATAAGGGGGCGTTCCGTTCAGATTTCAAGAAATTTCGCAGAAAATTGTTAATTCACGATGCTGCTAAAGACAATGATGATGATGATGATGATGATGATGGAAATCATAATAATGATGATGATGATGGCGACGCGTCGCCTCCACTTTAGTCTCAAATTTTACTGCCCTCCGCCTGGTCCTCCATGCCAGTTATCCCCTCCCACTCTGGGGAGCCCAGCTTCGTTTCTGTTCACATTTTGATTGCTAGCCTGAGAAAATGGAAGACCACAGACCAGAAGAAGACCAGAAATCTCCAGAAAGCACTGTAAAAATACATTTTTTATATAGGTATTATTAATTTGAATAATTTTGTATTATTAATTTAGAGTTTTATTAATTTTAAGTACAAAATCAGGCAAGGCTTCATATTCAATTCAGTTTAAACAAGTTGGAAAGTGTTCAAAAACATGTTTAAACAAGCCAAAAAATCATTAAATTCATAAATTATTAAGAAAAGTAAATATTATTTAAAAATTTGTATATTTTATAATAGTAATTCTAATTAAAATGCAAAATATTTGAAAAGCTTCAAATAAAATGTCCAACATGCCGTATACTTGATATTTCTGTTTATAGTTTCAATTTAGTATTTTTTTTTTCTAAAAATAATTTAATAATTAATAATATTGTTAAAGCAAATATATTTTTATATATTTTTTTATGTGCAGAATCTTCTTGAAAACTTTGCATGCTGTTGTCGCTTTATGCAAAAATGCTCCTCTCTCGTCCTATCTCTATCACCCACTCCATAGCCGTCTCTTTCTTCTGCCGAGGTGGCCACGCATTCGGTGGGCGATCGAGTGCCCACCCAGAAGACGAGTCTTCAAGAGTCTTCTTGAGAGACCAGAAAATGGCTTCGTGAGAGCAAATTATGATTGAAGAATTACGAAACTGAAATGCAACTTGAAAAGTTAAGTAAATGGTACTAAGGAAATACTGTTTTTTTTCAACTCTAAATAATTACTAAAAAATACTGTTAGTAGTAAATATATAATAGACTGTTTGGCTATTTAGTTTACTGTCCAAGTGAAGAATTTCGCCGTGATACTTTCACCTAGAGCTCAGTGATTGTGACTGTAAATTGTAGCGGCTACTTCACTTAAAATTAAAAAACAAAACAAAAACCAAAATAGACTCCCCACACTCCCCTCTGGCTGTCCAACTTGCACAACAATTGTATTGTTTACAGTGTTCACATGGCAGTTGCTACCATTTCTACAGTATCCATTATGTAAAGAGGCGACGCAACGTGTGGGCGTTAACTGGAGCGGCCAGTGGAGCGGCCAATAAAATCAACACACTTGAAAATATTCATAGCAGGTACTTCTTTTATTATGGGGACTATCTTAAATGTAATGAAAATTAAAAAATAAATAATATAAATTTTAAAACTAATAAGATAAAAGGAAACTAATAAGGAGAGTAGGTTTGAATGTTCTGGCAGACATTATTTTGTCTTCAATGATACACTTAATAATTCAAATAATAAATTTAATAAAATCTATTTATTAAAAAATATATTTTTAATCAAAACTGTATTATCTCTTTAGGTAAAAACAGTTAATGATATTATTTTCAATGCAGTTTGCAACGAACGGTGACTTTTCTGACGTTGTCACATATTTTTACGCTTTTGCGAAAAAAAAAAACAAAAAATTAAATAAAATGGGTAGGGCGACCTAGGGCAGGTGTGGTGACAGGGGGAGTGCGGGGGCGTCTATAAGCCTATAATTAGGGGCGGCCTTTTGTTGTCGGTTGGCTGACAAAATGTTGGCCAACTGGGAAATTGGCAAAGAGCTCAAGTCAGTTACGAACTAGAAGGTGGAACGGTTCGCTTGGCTTAAATAAATGTGATTTGTTTGTTTATGAAATCTATAAAATAAAATACCACTTTTACTTAAATAAGAGCTAAATAAAATAGTGAAATTATTCATAAATTTTACCAATTTTTTGTATTAAAATCTAACCACTGAAGTTCCCAGTTTCAGACTCAAACTAAGGCCCATATCTCAGTATCTTCTAATAGCCCTAAGACCCAAATAATTCCTATATTAGACATTGTAAACCTCTAATTTTTTTTGTAAAATAAATCCCTATAAAATCGAGAAATCGTGGAAATTTTATTTATTTTCTAGACTATCGATTACACGAGCAGACAATCTTCATCTGCGAATTCAAGTGAATTATTCGGGGGAGTTGAAATTTTTCGGTTTTGAAAAATCGAAGAGGGAATTAAGTGATCTTGTCGGATCAGCCAGAGAGGGGGTGTGAGGTCCAGGTATGTACATACACACATATATACCGAAGGACTTTCTCCCTGTCTGTCTAATGGCCTTAAACGATTTGGTCGAGTCCTTTGTTGGCAGTGCACCTTTTGTTGCCGTTGCTGTTGCTGTTGCTGTTTCTGCCTCAAAATCCCGCCCCTGCCGCATTGTTTTCGGGCATTGTGCTATTTTATTGTAATCGATATATATGGGCAAAATGCAATGCCAGCAATTGAAATTAATGAAATCGAGAACATTTCCAGATTCCCGATTCCACCAACAAAACAAGCCAAACAACTGAAAAACACACACACAGACACACGCACGAAATACTCGAATTGCAAAAGCGGAAAAGTGGAAAACAGAAATCTATATCCCAGGCATTCACAAAAAAAAAAAAAAAAAATAGCAGAAAATGTTTCAGGGCCATCGGCAATTAAATCTACTTGACTGCATCCCGACAAATCCCATCTAGATCTCCAGCCACCCCCATATACTCACATCTCTTTATACTTTCCTCTCAACAATTTGCCGAAAGTATCTGCAGCTGCGGAATTTCGGTGGAAAAAACCAGATTCAATATCTTTTGCGGGTTGACTAAGTATGGATTACATCTAAAATAAAACATATTAAATATTATATATTATGTATTAAATATTACGATAGTATTTGCAGACTTCGAGTGTCAAAAAAATAATCTTTGAAAAGGTCGAAACATTTATTATAAAATTAAATAAAATTTCCTGGAATCTCAAGACATTTTTTATTATATTTTTAATTTTATTTGTTGCTCTTAATTCTTAATTAGAATTAAATTTTCAGCCCACCACAGTAATAAGGAAGACAGACCTCTTTGGCTCTCTATTTTTCTAACCAACTACTCTTCAGTTTCTTTAATTAATTTTATTTTTTTTGCCTTTGAACAAAAAAGTGTTTGATTTCAACCCCTCTATGAAATAATGTTTGAAAGTACACCCACTCACTGGTTTTGGCCAGTTGTTTGGACAATTTACGCGTAATTGAGGGCTCGGAACAGATCTCTGTCTCCTTCTCGATTTCCATTGCCATTTCAGTTGACATTGGGTTAGTCGTCGTCATTCATCAAAGGCCTCATCAAATCGATTGTGGAGCGAGTACAGGGTACATAGTGCACAGTATAGTAGTATGTCCCCCTCCCCCCTTCTTCTAGATGGATGATACCTATTATTTGTAGGTCATAAATTTTATTGCTCAACTGGCGTTTGTGCAATTAAATCTCAATGGCTTGACGGCGGCCGCCGTCTTTGTTATTTTGTCGTTTCATTCCCGCGACGCATGTGCACTTGAAACAGTCACCATAGCCGATAGTTAGGGGTTGAGATATTGGTCCCACAGACCACTATACTGAGAGATACTATACATCAGATAGAGATAGTTATCGGCCGAAGACTGTTGCCAAGCCCATCCACCCAAATATTGTGACAATGTTGCGGGCCAAGGATGTCTAATGGCCAATTTTCGGTGGCGGTGGGTGGCTTCTCTTGCTGCCAGGATATTGCCTCAGATTCCTTCTCGATTATCTCAGATGTCCACAGCGACCCTCATTAACCACAAATGTTTGCCAAGAAATCCGAAAGATATATGCTTGTTTTTCTCGCGACTCTCTATTTGTTTTTGTTTTTTTTTAAACGTAATAACCTCTTGACCTTTGCAGATGACAGATTGACAATTTTCAGCCAAACCCACATAACTCACATGTGTGTTTATTAGCGACTCTGGGGCTACTGGTTTTCGCCATTCCATTCACTTGCTGGCATTTGGCGCGGAGGGGTCAGAGGGCATCTACGCCAGAGATCTCAGAAGTAGACGTGGCTATGATGCGGAGTCTGTAGTCTGGGCCTTCCACCCATAAGAGCCATAAGAGGGCACACCCTTCCCACCCAACACAAAAAACAAAATGGATATTTCAGATATTTCATTGAAATTTGAATTTAAAGTCCAGCTCTTGACTGGACAAATAGTTGAAAAAAATGCAAAATCATTCAACTTTGATGGTAAAATAATGAGATATATTTTATTTGTAATTTTTTTCAAGTGCACAAAGAGCGAAAAAAGTATCGCAGTTGGGATGGCATTTTCCCAGAGGCGCCGCCATCAGGCGCTGCGATAAACGAGCTACGTGTCGCCATCATCAGGTGGCGTTGTGCCCACCCCCTCCCAGCCAGCCCCTCCCCCCCCGCCTAGGCGCCACATCCACCTAATCTCCACTCGAATCTCCCAGCATCATAAACATCCTCCGCCGACGACGAAATCATCAAGCATCCTCTTGTGAAAAATCCAAAAAAAAAACAGGCGACTGGAACAGGCGCTTAGACAAAGTCAACCCTTTGATAAAGTTGGCCAAATGGGGGGGGGGGGACTGTGGGGGCTGTGATTCTATTAGCAATTTCCGCGGAAATCGACGCTCATCTCAAGAACCGTTAGCATCAAAGGGCAGCGCCACTTGCCCGCCGCCAGTCCGTTCCGAGCCGCCAGCGGGCGAAGCGCTTGAGCGAGAACAGTAGCGCCGTAGCCCCCTTGGGGCACGCCCTCCACTACCCCTCCTCCCCACAGAGGGCTACTATACACAGAAAGAAAAATCCTATCCTCTCAACTGATTCAATAATGGTTTGTAAAATTATTTCAACTATATGTATATATATTTTTTTCGCAGTGCACCATTCATCGACCCAGTTCCAGTGGCTGCAAAAACAAATGCTCGAGTTCAAAGCCTAATGCGAAAAATTCGCAGAAATCTGTCATCGCCTTGTCAACGCTTCGTCATCGCCATCGCAGCACAGGAAGAAGCCACCGGCACCGGCACCGGCATCGTCACTGGAACTGGCACTGGCACTGGCAACGGAGCCAACTTCTCATACCCCCCTCGGCCAGCCCCGTTCCCAGGGCTCCCCTTCCAAAGTGTGGCTCCAATTGGCGCTTGACATGCCCCCGACAACGGACAAACGGACAATCCGGCGGACAGACGGACAAGCAAAAATATTGTTTCGTCACAAAAAAAAAAAAAAAACAAAAAAATAAAAACAAAATCTGGACAAAAATCTGGATGTTCTTGTCGGCGATCATATCAAAGCGGCGCAAATTTCCTGCCGGCAGGCAGATAAGCGAAAGGACTGCTATTTTATCCCCTCGCCCCCCCCCCCCCCCTGCTCAGCCACCCCCTTAATTTTTGGCGACAGAAGAAGCAGCAGCAGCAGCAGGTCCAGGTCCAGGCCAATCTCCGGCGTCTATCAAATAGCTACCAAGATACCCTCAAAATAGAACCGGACATGGAGAAATATTTGTTAAGTTTGGTTAAGTTTTTAGTTGGTATTTTTAGCTAGATAATTGCTAATTTTTTATTTTTATGCATATAGTTTTTCATTAAGATTTTAAACCCTTTTAACTTATGTATGTTTTATAATGTTTTATTTATAAAAGAAAATATTCTTTAAAAAGTAAGATTTTACTATAAACGATAGTCTTGAGTCTCATGTAGTCAATATTTTTTAATTTCAAACATTACAAATTATTATTAAACACTTTCAATAAATAATGTGTTGTTTATAGACTTTTTTTATATTAAGAATAGTTTTTATAGTAAATATTTCATAAAACCTAATGACTTTCATTGAGAAAATTATAATTATATTATTAAAAAAAACCACTATGGCAATTATTTTCATGTTTTAAAATTACAAAAAAAAACTCGTAAGTATTTTATCTTTGAGAAAGAGCATCTATAATTCGTTTTAAATAAAACAAATCTCAACACATTCTTCGAGCTAATGTTGACAAGCTGTCGGAACAGAAATGATGTTGTTGCTCGGATATGTGGGGGTTTTTGTTCTCTATGTATGTTGCCTGTTGCATGTCATTTGTGTCATTTGGCCAGAACCGAGATCTCAGACCCAAAAAGCGTCTCAGGATCGGCGCTATTTAATTCCCTTTGAAGTGAACGCAACTGGGCGCAGAGCATTTAACGCCGAATTTCCGAAACCAATTCCCGATTCTGAGTTCAGAATTCTTAATTCAGAAAAGCAAGAATTTCAAAATTCCGGACAACAAAGACTGGCAGGTAGAGGGCTCTTTTTGTTTTTTTTTGTAGTTTGTCGTTAGATTTTTGTGGACTTAATTGCCGCAATTAGCGTGGGGCGCTTTGTAGTGATGGCACGCTGCAAGTGAAATGGTCCGGCAAATGCTATATATTTTTTTTGTTCTTGTCAGTTGTCGGTTGGCGCTGCCTGTTGGGGCCTTTGGGGCAATTTGGCAAACGGCATAAAGGACGGAAAACTGTCAAGCAAACTAAAAGCTCAAAATTGCTCTGCCGAGAAAGTAATTAAGGCTTGCTCGCAAATACCATTAAATTATCAACACAGTTTTTATTGCCTAATTTTATTTATAATTTAAAGAGTTGTTGTACAAGAAATTATCCTAAAATAAAATTAAATAGATCTAAGTATTATACTTTATGGGCAATCATTATAGTTGTTGAAGACAAAGGAGACTTTTAAAATATTTATTTAGTTACAATTAAAAATCTATAATATATTTCTGGTCAAATATAGCTGTCAGGTGGCAACCCTGAAGTCTATCGATAAAAAGGACTCTTCTGCTTTAGATCTAGACCCTTTCCGCCAACATTAATTAATTAATTATCAATCTATTTCTGAAAAAATACTTTCAACTAGCATATTATATAAATGGTCTCTTAATTATTTTTTAAATTAGGTATGAAACCGTTTTATTCACTTTATTCACACGAGTGCCAAAAGTGAATACTCATCAGCGACTCACTGGCTCCGATCTCAGATTCTCGAAGCACTCGCCGCCAACTGGCGCTGTCAATAAAATTTGCGTCTGCTGGGAAACCGGGGGATTGGGGATGCGAAGGTCCAGGGGCGTTTCAGAGGGGAGAGGGGGTGAGGGGGGGATCTGGAGGGGTTGCAGGCGCCGACCAGCGACCGGCTGGCGCGCCTGTCGTGGCCGATCAAAATCAATGCGCGCCATGGAATTGCGAATCAATTGGCGGAGCCCGAAAAACTTCAACTTTAACGTCGAAAGACAGAGTCTCAGTTTCAGATACAACTCGGTCTGAATTTCGTCTCGGGCTGCAGATACAATGCGAGAGGGCTACAACGTCAACTTTTCAACATTCAGGCTTTCAGATACAGATACAGATGCAGATACAGCGGACTCTGATTCAGTTTCAGATTCAGATTCAGTCTCGGCTCGGCTCGGCTCGGCTCAGTGGAGTTTCAACATTCGAGCAGTCGATCAAAGACAAAGTCCCGGCACTGATCCCCTGATCCGTTGATCCGCTGGTTTCCAGCTCACAGCTCCCCAGCCTGGATCCCCCAATTCCCGATCCCAATCCCCAATTCCGGGCCCGATCCCGATCCCGATTCCTGCTACGATTCCCTAGCCATGACCCATCAGCCATCGGCCATGACAATGAGAATAATGCTCTCCTTCTGATCGGTTTGGCGATGAAGACGACGCTTCGGTTCTACTCCTTTTTTGTAGATTTAAATTTTCCCTTTTTTTTTGTTTGTATTTTGTTTGGCGACAACAACATTGACAGCCAACAAGGTAATGAACTGGAAAAAAAATAGTTTTTTTTTATATTTTAAGATGCCATTTTATGGAAATTATGAAATATATTCTACAGACATTAATAACTTGCTCTGAAGATGCTTTGGGATCTTCAAAATATTGTTATTATTTCGAAAGTTTAAAATAGAATTTTTCAAAAATATTCTAACATAAAAATTTTAAATATTTCTTTGCTATTTTTTAGTCGCCTTTGACTTAAAAAAAATTTATTCAACTGCATGATCTGATTCCAATGCGAGTGCGAGTTCGGGAGTATTCAAATGGACTCTGAGTAGCCGAGATCTCATCGACTCGATTGTTTTTATTTGATTTTTTACTCGTTTTCTGCCTCCTTTTTTATGGGTATTTTTTTTATTTTAAGTCTGCAGCTCTGTGGCAGCAGCTTCTGGTGCCTCACGTTTCGCCTTTCTCGTCGTGGCGCTTGCAACTTGATCGATGAATGGCCACTCGGCTCTCGGCCCCTCCAGTCGCCCCCAGGTCATCGTCCCAGCTCCTTGGAGTCCCCAAAAGCGGCTCCAGTCTTTCGTTGCTAAAAAAATATAAAAAAAAAAGAGAAAAATTCAACTTGAAGTTCGACTTCGGCGCCGCTGCCGTTGCGAATCCAAGCGCCGCTTTTGAGCCCGCTTCCAACACAATCGCAATCACAATGGAAACGGCCAAGAGACGAGTCAGTTTCGGGCCCAGTCCCAGTCTCGGTCTCGGTCTTAGCCCCCATTCCCCATTCTCATATACCCATACCCATGCCCATTCGCTAACCCGATCCCCATTCCAATTCCAGAACCGACGACAGTTGTTTTCGCCTCATTTTCGGAAGCGACCCGGTCGCTCTTCACAAACACTTCAGATGCGCTACAGGGCCTTCAAGATGAACGAAATACAAATATTTAAGGAGGCTCTTAAAGGTTACTCTTCGGCTTAAATAATTAAATAAATAGTATTAATTAATAACTAATAGTTAGCACTTCCAGTCATCATATTTTTAAACCAAACTGTATTTAAAATATATTAAATATTATGGTTGAGGCCTCACATATTTTTTATTATTTTATTTTATTTAAATATTATGCCTCTAATATTTTTTTATTATTTTATGACCTCACCAAACTCCCTCCAACTGCACTAATTAAAAATTCAATTAGAAATTCATTTACAACCACAATTAATTAGAAACAAACTGTGACAACACCTTGGTTCTTTGGGTTTATGGCTCATGTGTTTAACCCTTGACCCTGTTAACCCCTTGAGTCCCGTTCGACATCTGCCGGCCAAGATCCCCCCACCCCAATTGGGCCTCATTTGGAACTCATTTTTGGTCCGGTGGGTGAGGTGATTAAGCCTCATTACGCTGATTCTAATCGGCAACCTGTTTTTTGTTTCATTTATTTTCGGGCATCGCCGCAGGGCATCTGGCTTGGTGTCAGACTGGAACCCTTTTTGCACCAAAATTCGATCGGATCGGAAAGGGATATATGGGGAATGCCAGGGGGCATGGCAGTGGTCATGTCCACTTTGTTTGCCTCCAAATGACAGCTGATTGCCTTTCAGCCGTTCAGGATCCGTTGCGGTTCGCCTCGGTTGCCAGTCTACCTTAGACCAGTCCCGGATACCCCAAGAGTCCCCTGGAGTCGATCGACTGCTTGCCAACTGCCCCTAATCCCCCGTATCCTTCGTCCTGCGATCCTCGAGCGACCGTTCTCAGGTTCTGTGTAAGCCGGCGCCTTTAATTGGCATTTGAATGATGTGCACACACGCTGTCTGTTCGGAGTACACTGGAAAAAAACTAACTAAAAAGGGTCTAAGGGTCTACTAGTTTTTGTTTTAAATTTTTAAAAATTTGTGATTATAAATTTGGTAAAAAACGAGGTTGTTTTTTTAGGATCAAATATTTGTACATTTTTAAATAATAAGATTAAGTTATAAGTTTTATTCTAATCATAATTTAAAAGTTATTAGTTAGTTATTAACTAATTAGTTAGTTATTTTAATATGTTTCTAATTTGAATTTTTATTTATATATTTTTTTTAACAAAATTAACACTTTTTTAACACTTTTTTTTAACACTTTTTGAAACCTCCTGAAACCCTAGATCGACTCTCTAAGCTCCCCAATTTTTTTCGCGTGTAACCCCTTCGGGTTGCTGCGCTCTCTGTTATCAGGCAGCAGCGGCAGCCTCCTTATCAGCCTTGTCGATCGCCTCTGGCTGGCGCTTATCTGATGCTCGTTTTGGATAAACGCATCATTATTACTGTCGCCGCCACAGCGACGGCGTTCGCTTCTCAGTCCACAACAACAACAACAACAAATATATATCCAAAAAAAATACAGAACAAACTGGGAACTGAAAAGGGGATCCAAAGGGTTAAAAACCATTGAAGACCATTCGGATCGGATCCGTCGGAATGGTTTTTTGAAACAGTCGGTGGTCGGTGCGTGGTGTTCTTATTTACTTTTTTTATGTTTTTTATGGACATACACTGCCTATATGTATTTGTTTTTTTTTTTTTGTTTTTATCCATTTATGTTCTGATGTTTTGCTGTTGTTGTGTTGTCATTATCAGGCGATCTGAATCGCTGCTAATTAATTTCTAGGGTATTTAAGTTAATTTACATACGAACGAGCAGCACCCGCGTACAGCTGCCACAGGCCAGCAGTAAAAAAAAAATACAAAAAAATATATACAAAATAAAAAAAAACAGATACAAAGTGAGTGAGAACTTATGCCACGCACTGTGGGCACTGCGTAGGCGTCAGTCATTCCGGCATTTAGCCATTTACCCACTCACCCATTTAGCTACTTACCCATTTAGCCATTTAGCCATTTAGCCAGTTGGACGGTTGGACGGTTGGCTCAATTTTCGTTAATTAAAACAAATGTCCCGGCATTCCCTTCCCACGTGGCGTGAAAGAGACGGCCTGCCGGTGGCCGACAGGGAGGGGGAGTGTGGGTAGTTGGTGGAAAACGCTCGACAATTTTCATTTCCGTGCCATTAGGCAGGCAGTCAGAGGTCCTTCAGAAATCGAAGCACTTCAGAAATTGGTAACGCCACTCCATGCTGTTGAATAAAATAAATTGCAATTTTGGCAAAAAATTACTAAAAAAAAAATTCGATCTAATTTAGTTCTAAATTAAGATCAAGAGATTAACAATTTTAAATAATAAATAAATGATTATTAAATATGTATCCGAGTCATTAAAAAATAAAGCAAATTAACACTCCATCGAATAGCTCATCGCCTTGGGGTGTCCTTGGTCCTGGAATCCGATCAAATCAAATCAGCAACAACAACTAGTTAATGGCCAAAGGCCGACAGGACCCTCTGCTCCATCTCTATGTGTTTATTTGGATTCTTTTCCTTACCATTTTTGGCAGTTGGACGAAATGTTTTCCTTGCGATTCGCATTGTTCGCCATTGGGCGACGTTTGCGATAAAAACTTAATAAATAAATTGACTTTATGGTTATGGGGCGCACACAGATACAGATACATTGGGCCGAGAGGGGGTGGAAGATACAGATACGGATACAGATACAGATACAAACATATGACGCGCCGGCGAACAATGTCCTCGAATCCTCAAGCTCTCGATGCTCGAGACCACGGCTCGTGGCAGGCTTTTGTGTTGCCACAAATAAAACCATAAATAAAACGCAAACGACGGCCCCTGATACGACACCCCTGCTACCCCTCGCTATCTGCCACACCCCACCCCATCCCATCCCATTCCAACGAAACACCCGTCAACCCCCCTCACCCCCCGATAGATACACTTATCAGGCGCAAAATGTATTCATGAGTAATTGTCACGCGGGATGAATGGAAGTGGTAATAGAACCTCGAGTACTTCTCTCGGTCGGGATGCACTCGGAAAAAATATATTCAACTAATTACAAAATTAGGGAGAAATTTTTCAATTTAATTAAATAGTTTCTATTTAAATATCTATGGGATTTCATCGAAAACTATTTTATTCAAAATCATATTAATTAATATTAACTTTTTAAACTGTAACTGAATACCAAAAACAACCATATATTTTACAATTAATTAATCGATAAATATCGATATTAATTCATAGATATTTTCGATATATTGTTTATCGATAAAACAATATACCCTGCCCTGATTTTTCAAAGTGTAGAGCTAGACAAATGGATGAAACTGGATGAATGGATGATGATGAGTGAGTAACTCGGACTTGGAACCGGACCGACTCCGGTTTATTTTGAAACGGACGGAAGCTATCGGCCGGGCGGAAGTGGAAGCCGAACGGCCGCCGCTGGAACTGGCGTTGGGTTTTCAAAATGCCACGTGATCGGAAGGAAGCTCGACTTGCGAATTGAAACATCCGACAGTGGAAACTCGATGTCAGCGACAGTGACTGTAATGTCCTTCGCCCGCGGGTCTGTTGCAGGGGAGGGGTTGGGGGGAGAGTGGCTGGTGTTGGAAAAGTGACACCAAATTGTTGGCTAATCTGTCGATGACTTTTCATTAATCCCACCACCACCACCACCACCATCACCACCCAGAGCCACAGTCCTGAAAACACAACCACTCGAGGGATTGTGGTCCTCAATGGGATTACACTTATATCTCTTTAAATTGGTGGAATAAATTAGCCTATTTGATAGTTTTGATTGATTTTAAAATTAATTTAATTTAATAATAAATACATTTTTTATACAGTTTTATTTTATTATTATTTTTATATTATACTTTATTAATTACTCTATATATTTTTTATAAATTAAAAAAAAAAACTACAATAGATGTTAAAATTTCAAGTTATTTTTCTGCAATATTTATTATAAATAAATTATTTTATTTTATATATTTTAAGCGCATTTATGTTTCCCCATTAAATAGCACAGTTTGAAAGCCACTGAATAATTTATAGCACATAGATTTTCGTGGCGATATTTATGTTTTCCTTAATATATATTAATTTATTTATATATATTATGTTGTTTGCATGTGTGTGCGTTGCATGGCCATTCATTGTTGTCTTGTTGCATCATTTTGTTGCCGCTGTTGCTTTTGTTGCATCAAAAAATGTTTGACTGGCGCCACTTGAATAACTTGGCCGAAGATGTCGCTGGACATGCGGCCACAGGGGCGTTGCACGCGAGGCGTGGTGGTGGCAGGGGGGAGTAGGGGAGTACCGGACCTTCACAAAAATAAAGACGATCCACAAAAAATTGGCGAAAAAAAAGCGAAAAAACGACGAAAATCGAACGAGTGCACACTTAAATGCAGAAGGACATGAAAAGAACACGACTTAAGGATGCCCCCCAATCCGCTGCCTTCGTCCCGGGTAGGGTCTTTAGTGAAACCCAAGTTTAAGGCCTCCCTGACACGCCCCCCCCCCCCTTTTTTAAAAAACCCTTTTGGTTAGTGGAGACCCCCCTTCCAGCCTGTATTTTTTTTTTTGCCAACGCGCTTTTGTTTTAAAACTTTGGAGTCGCCTCTTGTTGTTGGTAATGTTTGTTCTTGTAGTTGTTGTTGTTTTTGTTTTATTTGTTGTTGCTGTTGTTGTTATTGTTGTTGTTATTGTTGTTGTTGTTATTGTTGTACATTGAAGACATTGCCGTTTGATCAGAAGCCGATGCCGCCGCCGCCTTAGCCAAGTTATGCGCTTCGTTTTTTGTT
This sequence comes from Drosophila atripex, assembly GCA_035045925.1. Classification (NCBI taxonomy): domain Eukaryota; kingdom Metazoa; phylum Arthropoda; class Insecta; order Diptera; family Drosophilidae; genus Drosophila; species Drosophila atripex. Next base: position 249,948 of record JAWNOP010000009.1, read on the forward strand.
TTTGGTTTTTTTTTGTTTTTTCTGTTCAGCCGGCTACTTGAGGCGCCACCAGGCTCCACTGTCCGGCTAAAAATGCCTCCATCGCCCCGTCTCTTTCTTCTGGCCATCGTCTGTCTCTCTCGCTGACTGGATGTGTGTGTGTGTGTGTGTGTGTGTGTGTGTGTTGGCCGCAGCGCCTGGCTTTGGCGCTAAGCAACGCAGGCCAATTGGCGTCATCCTTGAAATGCCGCTGGGGATATATAATATATTTTTGCAAGTACAAGTACCTTTGCATGTGAGCGTGAGTGTGTGCTTGTGTGTGTGTGTGTGGCGGCACTTGCCGCCTTTATCCTCAATTTTGTGGCAGGCACTGTAAGAAATATAAGCCACTGGCTCTCTTGCTTTTAACTATACATCTAAGAGTCCCAAAATAATTCCTTAAATTTTTTTTATTTTTAGATTTAAGAAGAAAAAAGTCAAAACTTATATACAAAGAAGCCCCGTATTTTTTTTAAGTGTTATTCCAATGGCAGCCCCACTAAATCAAACAGCCGCCACAGGAACAAAAAGTGGGCGGGGGAAAACCTAGGCGGTGGTCCTTTGGAACCTACGCTTGAGGTCTCCGTACCTCAAAATAAAAAAAAAGGTTAACAAAAAAAAAAAAATATGAAAAAACTGTCGGCATATTTCTTGTTTCCATTATGCCACATTTCATTTTTGAGAGACCCCCGCAAATACCGACGCTTTTTGGCAATTTATTATATTCGCTGAGCACCGCGCTGATGATTTCTTTTTTTTTTATTATTATTATTATTTTTATTATGGGCAAGGCACTTTCTGCGATTTTCTCACGGGATTCAGATCAGTGGCTCTCAAACTGTAGGCTGTTACTTTCCAGGAAATTTTGTAAAATTTTGAAAAAAAAAAAAAACATTCTTCCAGTTTTAGTTTGAAACAAAAAATTTTAATATGAAACTAAAAACAAAAATACATTCAAGAAATCATGGGACTGGCACAGATCTCCGGCCTAGTGGCCGTACTTCTGGAACTCCCATTCACGGTTGTCCACTGGGCAGACCTGGCGGGTCTTCAGCCACCGCGAGATGCAGTGCAAATGGAACGCATGGTTGCACTTCCCCAAGGCCACGGTGCACTCCTCGGTGGGGATCGCGGCCTGGTTGGCCTGGTTGGCCTGGCACTCGATACATAGCCCCATTATCTGATACCGGCAGATCGCGCAGTTATCCGAAACTATATTCCAGTACCACAGGGACGACGCAGTGCACTTCTTTACCTCGACCCGCTTTCCAGGTGCTCCTTGGGTCTGGACGGAGTCTCCCTTGCCCTGCGACTGCTCCTCCTCATCCTTGTTGCCTTCTTGGGCCTGTACTGCTCCCTGGACTAGTTCATTCAGCTCTTCCTCCATAGGATCAACATCCATAGGCTCAACGTGGTCGTTCTCCATGGCTTTTTGTGGTTTCCGTACTGGGCTCTGGGCTCTGCTTTATAAAATAAATACAAATAGAATCAAAGTTTCATAAAATTATTTTTAGAAAGGAATATTTTTTTGTTCGAAAATTTCATTCAATTACTTACTAGAGTTTTTTTCAAAACTTTTCAAGGTGTAGTCGCTTTGCGTTCTCGGTTCGAAATGAAAAATTACAGTCGCTCTCTGCCAAAGGTTTAGTTTTCGAGTGACACTAGCCCAAGGCCTACCAGATGCCTGAAACCGGCACTATGGAACACCCCTGGGGCGGAATTACATAACAATCATTATTACATTTCCAAAAAAATTTGAAAAATGTTGACAAAAATATTTTATGCCAGGATTTTGATGCTGGAAATCGATCCACAAATCGTTTAAGGTATTCCGCTTAAGGATCGGATGGAAATCGGCTGAGATATAGCTATCGACCTGGGCCAAGTACGGAAATCCAGCATTTTGAAGGGGATGCCCCACAAAAATACGAAAAATTTCGAAAAAATATTTTGTGCCAGGATTTTGATGCAGAATGACTGGAAATCGATCCACAAATCGTTTAAGGTATTCCGCTCAAGGATCGGATGGAAATCGGCTGAGATATAGCTATGGATGTGGGCCAAGTACGGAAATCCAGCATTTTGAAGGGGAGGCCCCACAAAAATTTGAAAAATTTCGAAAAAATATTTTCTGTCAGGATTTTGATGCAGAATCATGGGAAGTCGATCCAAAAATCGTTTAAGCTATTCCGCTTGAGGATCGGATGAGAATTGGCTGAGATATAGCTATCGACCTGGGCCAAGTACGGAAATCCAGCATTTTGAAGGGGATGCCCCACAAAAATACGAAAAATTTCGAAAAAATATTTTCTGTCAGGATTTTGATGCAGAATGACTGAAAATCGATCCACAAATCGTTTAAGGTATTCCGCTCAAGGATCGGATGAGAATTGGCTGAGATATAGCTATCGACCTGGGCCAAGTACGGAAATCCAGCATTTTGAAGGGGATGCCCCACAAAAATACGAAAAATTTCGAAAAAATATTTTCTGTCAGGATTTTGATGCAGAATGATGGGAAATGGACCCACAAATCATTTAAGGTATTCCGCTTGAGGATCGGATGAGAATTGGCTGAGATATAGCTATGGACATGGGCCATATACGGAAATCCAGCATTTTGAAGGGGAGGCCCCACAAAAATTTGAAAAATTTCGAAAAAATATTTTGTGCCAGGATTTTGATGCAGAATGACGGGAAATCGACCCACAAATCGTTTAAGGCATTTTGCTCATGAATCGGAGAAGAATTGTTAGAGATATAGCTATAGTTGTGGGCCACATACGGAAATCCGGCATTTTGAAGGAGAGACCATCAGATTAACTATTTTTGTCAAAGAACATCCTCGCGTGTCCCGATTTGGCCAATTGCGCTTCAGTATCGAGGTCGACTGCAGGTCGAATGCCACGATTTTGCCCCATCAGAGGGTGTCCTTCACTTCCTATTTTTTTTGCAGCTTCCAAGCCCAAAGTGTTCCGACAGCGTAGAGGCACTCGACTCGTCTTTAACGAATTAGAAAAACTCCAAGTATCAGGTGGAACGAGGCTAAGTGGCTCAGGAGATTCAATGTGGGATAGAGCGAAGAAGTACATATATATCTACATGTATATAGTATAAGTATAAGTATGGAACGAGATATATACCTTATTTCTGGATGCCTGGCAATTAGCTTTGTGCCACACGTAGCCGGAGCTGCAGTCTCATCATCATCTCCATCGTCGTCGTCGAAAATAAAAGAAGCAGGTCAAGTGCTGCTCCACAAGGATGAAGAAGCAGAAGCTGAAGATGTCACCACCTCAGCATCCAGCCACCTAGCCACCACCCCACCATGCAACACCATCCTCCATGCACCCTCTATTCCCATTTTCATTTCGGACAAGTGCGCCCATTAGGCAGAAACACAGAAAATCGAGGGTAGAGACCAGAGGCGGTGGGGAAATCAAGTGACAAGGGGGGCGCTGAGATGGGGCTTTGAGGAAGTTTCCAGGGGGAGCCGGCTCCATGGGGAGATGGGGCAACAACAGAAACAACATCAGCATCATGACAAACATGACGAGGCTAAAAGTTTGACAAGCGTTGTTCTAACACAATATGCACACACACACACACACACACACACACACACACAACCACACACACACACGTATGAGTTATGAAACCATCAACACGCACCACCCGCTAGATGGCGCTTTGCCCCAAAGGCAACTTGGAGGATCCTGCACTGAAAACAAAAGATCCAGCATAAGAAGATATTTTCCAAACTATAAGATACCCGGTACTGCCTCTTTTATTTTTCATAAAAGATTCTCTTCCCAACCTCTTCTAAAATTAAATTGAAACTAAAATTAAATTGTTAGAATTTTTCGCCAAGTGTAGTCCTTAGGATGCAGGACACTGAACACTGGACAATGTCCTGCGGCCAGAGAAGAAGCCGTAACATGTTTGCCTTCAATTAGAAGTTTTTTCTTTCTATTCCATATTTTTCTTTTTGGGTTTTTGTTATTTTTTTTGGCAGCCAGGAAAAACCCTTGGGCCTGTTTGTCCTGCCAGCTTGTGACAGAAAAAAACTAGAGCAGATACAGATACAGATACATTTCAAGTTGGAGGAGATTCAGAAGCGGTTGCGGCAGGTGGTCGCAGGTGGGTGGCCCCGTTCGGTCCATTGAACCTTTTTTTTTATGTTCTGACCAATTGAGATATTAGTGGCACTGCAGTCGTTGGTCCCGGGAGGAATGCATTAAGCCGGCAGGAGCATCAGTGCCATCCGAACCACCTGAGCCACCACAGCCAGCCGTGGTTGCATCTTAACCAAAAACCAAGTTGCAATTTGGCCAACACTCATTCATTATGTCTCGGAGTTAGTTGGCCCGGCTTGTCTGCAATTGGATTCAATTTAGTTACGAGACCGCTGATGGGATCGGTCCCTCCCCCCCCCCCCTTTTTTTTTTTTTGTAACAAGGCAGGAGGTGGACAGAAGGGCGGCTGCGAGGGCGTGGCAGAGGCAGGCAGTTTGAGAAAAACGTCCAAGACACGAACCAAGCCAAAATCGATATGACTCGATTAACGTGCCTCGGATCTCGTCTCCAGTCTTTCGTTTTTCGTCTTTGGTGGTGCTATTGATGGGCCCACGGTGGTTCCTTGGTAGTTGGTAGAGCAGTCGTGGACCCGGAGAAGCTGCCGCCCCAAGCGCCCCAAGTTGCATGTTGGTGGCGCCAGCCGCAGGACGATCGAAAAGTTTTCCAAAACAACCAATCATATCAAATATAGGTCAGGGGAGTATTAATAAATAATAAATATTTATAGTAATTTTAATTATATGGTAAGTCTCTCACTAAGGAATTAAAACTGTGTTCTAATAATTAAAAATAATTTGACATAAAAAAAAAGGCATATAAGTTCTATAAGAAAATAAATAAAAATAGTTTTCGGAATAAAAATATTAGTTTAATCTTTTTTAAAAACAATGTTTTTGAAAAACAGCAAGATTTCCAAGCACTAGTCTATTGTTTATAAATTAATTTACAATTTAATAACTAAAACAGTACAATTCTTTTTTGTTTTTAAAATTATTTCAAATCTGAAATATCGTTTTAGTTTCCTAACTGCCTTTGAAGTCATATATGTATGTACCTTTCCCCTTTGAGGGCTTGTTAACTTGGCCTTAATTAAAGGCCTTTAGGTCTTTATTTTGTGTAAAACCCTTTGATTAACCCTCGACAGAGGCTCTCGATCTTAAAGACTGGAGCCAGACTCGGAGCCCGGAGCTCGGAGCTCCAAACTCCCATTTCCATTTCCATCTCCAAGCCCCCGAAACCTGGCCAGCTACTTCTACTTTGCGTGGTCGCGTTCATCATTTTGGTGTCTTGTTTTGTGGGTTTCATTGCCTTCAGAGTTGCCCTCCCCCCCCCCTCCACACAGTCCCCACCTGTACCCCACCTCTGTGTGGCAAGATAGCCTGCCCCCTCTTGGCCACCATCCGCCAGTTGTTAAATAGCTGGGCGGAACTTGATGAGATGATGGGCAATTATCTGCGGGAGGTCCGCTCGCACAGTGCGCTTAACTGGTTGGCGAGAGGGGGGAGGGGGCGTCCAGGCAGGTAGGGTTAAGGGGGGAGGGTAGGCTCTCAGACACTGGCAACAAACTATGTCTTACAACGTTGTGCGTTTTTTTTTTCTATATATATTTTTTGTTTTTTTTTTTTTTTTTTTTTTGGAGCTCCGACAATGCGATTTTGTGGTTGCGTTGCGCATGCGCGCCAGCTTCAGCGCCATCGCCATCAACGCCTCGTAACGGCTGGGGGAGCGAGCGAGATGGCCTCAGGTGGCCAGAAAGAGAGGCGTGAGCACTGGACGAAAGAGAGGGAAAGACACGCGTGCTGGCCTAACAAGCCAGGACAGCTGGGAGTCGGGGGGCATGGGCATAGAGTGTGCTGCAAGCTGGAGTTGTGGGGCCAGGAGTGGTGCAGGCTGGAGTGGTGCAGTGGTGCGGTGGTGCTGGCATCTGGGCAGAAGCAGCAGCAGCAGCCGCAGCAGCCAATCATTGCCCCAAGGCCAATTTGGGGAACCTGCGTATGGTTCCATTTCTCCACCAGAGATGCCATTTCATCAAATTAGGAATCTTATTCATAAAAGTGGGTTGTTTTGGTTAATTAATTGAGTTAATAAATAACTTGGGAGTCATACGGAACTATGGATTCGAGAAATCAAAAACATTCTTCAACTAAACTCATTAATTTAAAATTTAAAAACAGACCAAAAATAGATTTTCAGTCTAGATTCGGATACAAAAATCATCAAGAAGCTTTTTAAAACATAATTTAATAATAAAATACATAATTTTGATACAAATAATTGCATTTAACAGACTAAAAAATAGTTTAAGCGCATAATTTAAGTGTTAGTTAGTTAATATAATAATTACTTATGTATATTTTTAACTAAAACTAACTTAAGAATATAGTCTTCTTTATAAAAAGGGTCTTCATTTTCTTATCAATACAATTGTTATTAATTATTAATTTAATTTAATATTAAATATGATTCTATAAAACGTAACATAGTTTATTAATATATTCTATATATATTTATTTTATATATTTACAAATTTAACAAATTTATTTAAAAAAAAAATTCAAAATGGATTATTTCAAAAAGGAATTCTGGTACAATAAATTACCGAAAATAATGAAATAATTAAACAAAATGACTGGAAAAGTTTCTTATTTTTATAAGAAAATAAAATAGTTTATATAATTACAATCTAAAATTAAATATAATACATTTTTAAAAACAAAGTTGGCCAATTGGGCATCCCTGTTTGGAGAGAGAGAAGTCGAAAAGCGGCGGCAGCCATTTCGTGGTGGCGGTGGTGCCGCCGGTGGTGCTGGGGCACCGATGGTGGTAGTGGTGGTGCTAGTGTACTTGGTGGCGGTGGTGCCGGAGCTGGCGTCAGTGCGGTGGCGGCTCTGACGGCTCTGGCGGCCAAACAAACACGATGAGGCGTTGTTGGCGTCAGGGAAAAACTGCAGTCTGGAGTTGGTTCGTCGGTGGTTCCTTGCTGCTGCTGCTGCTGCTCCGGCTGCTGCTCTTGCTCCTGCTCCTGCTCCTGCACCACCTCCTCAACCTCCTTCGTCCCCCAAGACATGATTCCGAACGATTCCAGCCGGCGACGCCCTGGCGACGTAACTTTGTGGTTAAAATCGGGGAAGCTGAGGGGCTGGCTGGAACTGGAAATTGGAAGTCTGAGGCCAAGGATGAGGCTGACACGCTGGCATTCGATAATTGCCTTGGAAAGTATGCGCTTCTCTCGGTCTACAGTCTACAGTCTACAGTTTGCAGTCTACAGTTTGCAGTCTTCAGTCTTCAGTCTGCTGGCCTCGATCCTCGAGTCCCCTCTTGGAGTCTTCGATTGGCTGTCCGCTTGAAGGAGCTCATCAGGGGTGGAGTATGTACCGCCATACCTATATATCTTTATAAATATATATCTTATACGACAATTAATTAGTTTTGCTCGGCAAACTGCACAACTGCCAGCCATAGCTGTGAGAAATGATTTCATTTTGTGGCATCAACTAATTGGCCGCAAAACGCTTTCTTTCGGCTACGACTCGGAATCTTCTCAGGGGAGGCTCAGAAGAAAGACTCCTTCTGGGGGGGGGGAAGGGTGGTTGCAATAGAGTGATCTTTCACTAAATTAAAATCAATTAATGTTTAATATTGATTTAGATTGATAGGGTTATTAAATGAGGGTCCCATAGGGTTATCTTGGGCTGGGAGTTACTTTAAATGGGATTCTTTCATCTTCGTTTCCATAAATATAAAATAAACCTTTCCAAAAGTCTTTTTAAAAATTATCATCTATTTTAAGATTATTTTCAATTTCAATTTATGGTAGAAATAGTTTGTAAATTATGAATTCAAGTATTTAAATTTTAAATTATAATGAAAATAATGCAAGGAGTTTAAAGGTAGTCCTTGTAACCATATGGCAAGTTTACAAAACAAAACTTTAAATAAAATTAATTTTAATTAAAGTTACATATATCCTTTTTTTTCTGAAACCCTCCATATCACTAAGAAGCCAATAAACTTTTTTACAAAATAAGATGTCAACATAATCGAATTGCCCCTATTGTGTTTTCAATTACCATTTAGCAGAGGATCGCTGGGGCAAGAGTGTCCTCTTCTGTTTGCGTATGGCCCCTGTGATCCTTTTTGGATTATCCTGCGGCTTATCGGGGATCTGTTGTGCAGTCGGCTCTTCAACTTAATTAGTGCACGCTCGACAAAAACGCCAATCGAGGAACAAAGCCATCGAGCCACCGAGCCACTGAGCCACTGAGCCACTTCAGGATGTCAACCCTAGCTATTCACATTTAAGGATAAGGAGGAAAAAATGAGTGGAAGAGGGGAAAAAGACCAAAAATGGCCAAGAAGGAGGAGAAGAGAGCCGGAATGATGAATGAGGAATGACAGTCGCAGATTCGCAGAAACGGAGAAGCCGGAAGCCGGAAGACGGAAGACGGCCAGTTGGCCATGTGATGGCTGCTGATGCACACATCCCACTGCCTCGTCCTTGCAGCCAGGATACAGCGGAGCACTACAAGAAAAATGCATTCATAAATTAAGTTTGACAAAAATATTCATAAATTTGACATTACAATTGGCCATTCAAGGACTAAATATTGTTAGTTTTGTTAATTTAACTTAAATTATAGAGTTTGCAAAGTATTAGCTCTATTTATAAGCAGTTTAAATATTAACAAACTATATTTTAGCAAAAGAACTAAAAATAAGCATCCTTGAATGGCCGCAGATTATAATTATTGTTTTAATTTTTTTTTTATGTATTTTATTTTATTCTTTTCTTCAAAGTTATTTCGGATTAATGTAATATTTAATAAACTGTAATATTAAATACAATATTAAATACATAATATTAAATACAAATTCTAACATAATTATAAGAATCATTCAAATAATCCTAAAAATATCATTTATTAATATTATTTATTAATGGTTATATTGGGATAATAAATTGTTAAAAATACTGTTATTTTGGATCAGTTTGTTTTAAATATTTTTTATAAATCGAATAGTTTCAAGGATTATAAGAATCGTGAGATAATATAGTCTTTGTACTTATACACTTATGAGTTGCAACTACTGGCCTGTTTGGCTATGGCTTCTGATATTGATTTAATTTGCAAAAATATATATAGTTAGTTATTATTGTCTTTTATATAAATTATGTTTTATATATTAAGTTGTCATACTCTTGCCTTGTTTTAAACGTGCTTCTAAGAATGTTTAATCCTTGAATTCTACACGTGAGTTGGCATCCATCCTTAAAAATCAATTTTTTTTAACATTTAGATGTGTTTAAATATATGCTAGTGACAAGTAGTTATGAGTTAATGAGTAGTTGATGTTAAGTAATGCATTTTTTTGCAGTGCATGTAACCAGGCTGTGGCATGTGATTCCTATCAACAGCTTGATTTTCATTTCACTTCTCTGTTCGGCGACTCTATTTGTCTTTTTCTGTTTTGTTTTTTGTTTTTTGGAGAACAAAGGCTCCCTGTGTCCTTGTGTTTGTTGTTGCTTCTGTTGCTGTTTTCCAACTGTTTTCCCAGTGTCCTGTGTATCCTGTGCAGCCCGCCTGCATGGGCACTTCCTTCTGGCGGCGTTCAGCGGAGCGGATGAGCCGCATAGTTGGCCAGCAAGGTGGAAAAATCAGAGCGCCGGAGGGAAAGCCGCAGGATGACGATAAACGATAAGGATAACCGAAAAGGATAGGCATGTGTATGTGCATGTGCAGCGGCAGGATATGCGGCAGGCCGACGCAGGACGGGTAGCACAAGGATAATTACTTCAGTACAATTATGCGATTAGTTTATAGGCCACTAAGTTTCTAAGGATTCTCCGGTATAATTGTTGTACTTAAAATTCCAAAGAAGAAATCCTTGCAGTCCTGTAAAGTAAAATATAAACAAATATGCCTAAAATAATGTAAAATTAAAACAATAAAGTTCAAAAATATATTTTAAAAATGTAAAAAACGATAATGATTTTGAAAAGTGCGATTAAAATATATAAAATAAATTATAAATAAAATAAAAATAAATTCAAAATTAACCTAAGATTAGTACTTAAGAGTGAAGAATAATTTTGTGGAAAATATTCAAACATTTTTCCAATAAATAAAAAAAGCCAAGACAAAAAAGTGAATCATTTTTTTTCTTCTCTTCCAAAAATTCAACAAAGATACTTGTTCAAAAGATAAAACCGTGACTCATCCTGTCCGGGAAGGACACGCAAGGATATGTCATCCTCGCACACACTGATTCAATCAGCAAATCCTGAATTTTTGTGGCCCAAAGCGAGACTAAAGCCCGAATCGCAAATCGCTTTTTGGCCATCAATAAAGCGCTATCAAAATTGGCTTAAGTGCCGCATTGGGTGGTAGTGGTGTGTGGCATGAGGCATGAGGCATAATGGGTGGTGCAACCACCTGCTAGGGTGGCAGCCAGTTGCCAGTTGCCAGTGATATATTTTTCACGCTCATAAAATAAATGTCAGCCATAAACCGTGACTAACTCGAGAGACAAACAAATTACTAAATAAACGCGCATCGAAAACTGCTCGAATCCAATGACAACTGTCCGGCTGCCAAAGTCAGGGGCGTCTGTTAAGAAAAAGGGGGCTCATGTCTTATTAAATATTTAAGATTTAAACAAAAAATCTCAAGCTATAGGATTTTTTTTTTGAAGGAGCAAATAGTGTATGGTTACTTAAAGTAACTCAATTTATCAGGAAAGTAAGATGACATACCATTTCTTCTTTTAAACTATTTCTGGACTAATTTTATAAACGTTTTTTTATATTTTACACATAACTGAAAATATAAAAAGAAACTAAAAACTCTTTAAAGTAAAAACCCTTAAAGTCCCAGCCCCTGCTCCTTTCGACAAGTGTCCAAACAGCAGAAGCAGCACCACTAGCACCACCGATTAGATGACCAGTTCCCCATCCACCGTTGGGTGGCCCTGCTGCCACCACCACTGACGCCACCCACATGCGAATTGGAATATTCTATACCGTATAGATGCCACATGCTACATGCTACATGCCGCATCCGCATCCGCATCCAAAATGTAAATATTTAATTTTGAAACAGTGTAACTAAAGGGATTCGAAACGCGCGTGTCTGGCCAACTGGAGCGGTCAAGGAGACAGCAGGGAAGGATAATGCGGGGGATGGCTGGGCTTGCAGGGGGAGGGGATTGGAGGAGAGCCGCGTCGAAATCAACGGAACCCGCAGGATTCGTTTCGGTCCATTTCCATGCCACTGTGGGTTGCGAAATTGCTCTCGTTGTGACATGTGAAAAGTTGCAATTTTCTTGCCTTCGAGTTTACTTTGTCCAGAGGGGGCTGGAGAACAGTTCAAGGATTTGGTTTCCAGCGAAGGATACTACAAAAAAACAACTACCAAAAATTTAGAGTAGAATTCTAAGGAATTTTACAGAACAGAGCTACAAGTGAAGGAAGTAATGCAATGTTTATGATTAATATTTTAGAGTAGAAACTCTCAAAGTCTATTTTCTTAACTAAATGATATCCGGTAGTTATAGAAGTTTTCTTAATAATATATATAATATATAAGTTATTGCTTGTTAATTGCTATTTTAAAAAAATATTTTATTAAATACCATTATGATTTAAAGCACAGTCTCTTGTTTTCTAAATATTTCTAAAAGTAAATAGACCCTTTAACCTTTCAGGTTTTATAAAAAATCCTTTAAACTGGTAGATCTCAAAATAAAATATATTAGAAACTTGAAACAAATATTATAGTTTCTCTAGTATTTTTTTGAAAGTGCATCCTGATGCCTTTAGTTTCCCTACTGGCTACATAACAAATGACATGTGTCCGTGTCCTTTTTTATGTCCCAATAATATCGAGATAAGCGGCGTATTAGACAAAAGCCAGCCGGGCGACTTCCTCAGTTATAGCTGCGGGTCCCTGGGGTGTAATTTTCTTACAGGACAACTGGCCAGGACTCGCCATAGGTGGGCCCCTCGTGCTCGGCTTACAAAAGTTTTGGCAGCCCTTGGTCCTTTTTTAATCGATTGATTGCTGCGTATTTAGTTTTTTATGCGGGACCTGGCCCGGCCTAATCCTTTTTGTCAATCCCCCTTTAAAGTCCATTTCGTCCTGGCTCGCGTGTCCGTTTTGGGATTCAGGATAAAATCAAATTGCAAATTGGCTTCAGGAATCGACGATTTCATTTTTGGCAGCTGACCAGGAGACCAGTAGGTTATTTTCGATATTCAACTGAAAGGATCTGCAGTTTGTGGCACTATTTTGTGGGAATAGGGATGTTGGGATAAGTATTTTAAACTTTTTAAAATTTTGTGTATTATTTTTAAGTGTTGAGATTAATATGTATTTAATACATTCCTTATTTTATTTGCCTAAACAATAATCCCAAATCCCAACCAATTCCTCAACCTTAACCCACTTTTAAATATTTTATTTTTCACTCTTATTTATTTCCCCCGGCAAGCCAATGAATTGCTTTTGTTTTCGCCCTTGGTTGGCTTTAAAATAAACATTTATTTAAGGCCCAAAGTCAAACTTTATGCAGATGTCCTGGCAGGACTTAACCCCGGTTCCTCCCCCGGGGATTATCCTGATGGCAATCAAATGTTTCGCTAAATGTTAAAGACCGCAGCCCCAGCGGGCGATCTATGGTAAATATTTTACAAAAGGGAAGGAGGCGGGTGGGTGGTGCTGCAGATAGATCGTTCAGTGGGTAGTGGGTGGTGGGTGGTGCGGAGGTCACACCTCTCCGGCCGGGCTATGCAAATCTGGATGCTCTGGTTAATTTTGTATGCGATGACAACAATTTAATTTGCCAAAGCCATAAAAATGAAATAAAATTTTCAATTGTAGCTGTTGGGCGTGGATTTGAATGCCGGTCGAGTGGTGGTTCGGGTGGTTTCATTCCTCTTCTTTTTATGGGTGTGTGTGTTGGTCTTGTTGGATTTGGATTTTGGTTTCGGTTTCGGTTTCGGTTCTGGTGGCTGCACTTGGCAGTGCGCAAAGTGACGCCGTCGCTGCCAATGACACTGTCATCCGGCACAACCCCCGGCCGCCTCATTCCCGGCTCCTCCTCACCCACCCCTCCACCCTCCCCCTGGCCCCCTGCACCCCATCAAACGGATGAAATCCTGTTGACGCCTGCAAACCGCCTGACTGGCTCAGCTTCCTTTTTGCTCAACTGCCTTTTTGACTGCCGTCGTCGTCGCCGTCGCTCGTATTTTAGATTCTTTTCAGTTTTTTTTCCGATTTTATTTTTTGTCTATTTTTTTTTTTCGACTATTCATCGAACCCCCTTCTAGCCTAGCCACCCACTTTGCAACCCGCTGGTGGTGCAGCCCTCTCAGGCATAAATCACAGTGACAAACGCGGTGCCAGAGGAATGCGGGGAGCGGAGCGTCCAATGTGGAAAGTGGATAGCGAAGCGTGCCATGTCATCCTGGCTGTGGCACAGTGTCCTTTCCTATTTTTTATAGATTTTCTTATTTAGTTCTAAGATGTCTTAATAAACAAATAAATTTATTAAATATTGGATCCAAGTAACTTTTACAAACAAAAAATATTTAAAAAATATATAGAACATTTTTATATAAACAGCTAATACTTTTTTATAATAATCCCTTTTTTTAACAATATGGTTTTCCAAATAAATTATCAAAATTGAAATATTAACAAACCTTTCTAGAATTATTTCAAGCATAGTTATCCTTTTCTAATATAAAAATAGCCCTGGTCTTTATAGAACGTTCTAAATAATTGTTTCTAGCTAATCAAAAAATTTGCTAAAATTAAAAAAAAAATATATTAGATTGTTTTAGAGTGGGGATAAATTATATATATATATATATAAGATTTAGTAATAGCATTCAAAAATTAAACTTAAAATAGCCTAATTTTTAAACGTTTTCTAACCTTAATCCCATATTTTTATAAAAAGTCATTTAAAAACTATATAACAAATATTTAAAAAATAATTTTTAATCGGAAAATCTATACATTTTCAACTAAAAATACTCCTTGGCATATTTTCCCTAAAAAAATGCTAAAATCAAAGCACAGTTCGATGGGCGACCGCGTATTAAAATGCCTTTCCATGCAAAGTAGCTTGACTTTGTCACCAAAAGCTGGGTGGCTGAAACCACTGGACCGACACCCGAACGAGCAGCCTTCCAGCCAATCGGAATGCGCCGGAATCCCGAATACGGAATTCAAAATCCGGACTACGGACTACGGACTACGGACTACGGACCACGGACATCCTCGCCACACCTCTCACTCGGCAGGCATATTCAAATGCAATTTGCCCGAAGTGCGCATAAGAATCCCATAAACAAATTAGGAATGATTTTTCACTTTGGTTTTGCGGGTTTAGCCGTAAGATAGAAAGATACAAAGCTACACAGATACACAGATACAGAGTGGAGGGTGAGTGGATGGGCTGTGCGACTGGGCGGTTGGGTGGCAATCAAAGGCTTAGGCACGGTCACTAATAACTTGGTGGAACGTGCCCGGCACTCGAAAGTTGTAATCCGTACTCCGGGGACCAGAGTCCATTCGTTCGTGTGGGATTCTGGGATTCCGGGATTCTCAGATTTGTGAGATTCCGGGCAAACTTGTCGTCATCTATTGACAGACAATCAACATCAAGGCACTTGAGTGGCGGCATACGGACAATGGTATAGAAAACACTGTAAAAAAATATGCCATTAATTATAGAATCTAATTGTTAAGTGATGGCCCAAGATTCAAAAATATATTTGCAATTTTTTTTTTGAGAATGACAGTTATTTTAATAGTAATAGAGGAAGTTATGTAAATATATTAATAGTTTAATAAATATAAATATTCATATATTTTTTTAAAATTTAATCCAATTATTTTTTCGAGTGTCAAAGGAAAACAATAGAAATCAAAGCCCGACCGCAAGATATCACAGATTTTCATTATGAAGCATTTAAGCCAGTCGACTCCCTCACCACCACCACCCACCACCCACCACACACCACCCACTGGCCGTCCTGGGGGGTTGACTTTTCAGGGTCTGGGCCATGGGATCGGATTCGGTTTCGGCTTGTCTCGCAAATTAAATTAGATGCTTAATATGCAGCGAACGTTTCATTTGTTTTGCGGCTAGAAAATCAACGTGGAAAATTAGGCAAACAAAGCTTCTCTTCGGAAGCAACAAAAAAAAAAAAAAATAAAAACAAAATAACAAAACCGAAACCTAAACCGAAAACCAAAAGAAAAGCCAAAAACCAAAAACCAATAGCCCACAAGCCCAAAGGCAATGGAATCCTGTGGCATCCTGTGCGGCATATGCCGCCTCCATCCTCCAATCGGACGATGGCTTAAACCCCTAATGAGGCACATTACTTTCTGGCCGGAGATTTGAAATCATTATCCCATCGGAACTAATCCTGGCCGGGATTTCGGACTTGGGGCATTTGTTAATTTTGTGCAAACATCCTCCCAGCTCTCGGCTGAGCAAATATTGGGCATGTCCTGTCCCAGGACTTGATTGCCAGCCCACAAAATACAAATTATTCGCAGGCACTAAGAAATTGGCTAAAGATTTCCAATAAGAGGCTCTTTTTAAAAATATTTTTCCAAATATTTTCCAATAGAATATATATCTGTAAGTCTTTAATTTCTAAAATTATTCAAATAAATAGGAAAAAGATCCATGATTCACAAGGATTATTCCCCATGAGAATTGGATGAGAATTGGACAACTTTAGACATCGTAGAGAAAGAACCATAAATGGAAGTCTTAGATTTTCGATAAAAAAAAAATTCGAAAAATATTTAAAAAATATTTTACTCCCAGATTTTGATAGAGATTAACTGGAAATCGATCCAGAAATCGTTTAAGGTATTCCATCCAAGAATAGAATGAGAATTCGGAGAGATATAGCCTTGTGAAGAGGTCCTATTGCTTTTTTTCTGCATTTTCAATAAAATCCTTCAGATGGAAGAAATTTCTGAAATACATTTCGTTCCTAGAACAACAATTAAATAATAGCAAGACTATAATACTATAATATAATATAATATTAATAGTTTAGTTTTCTTCACTCACTTTGGGTATTTTATGAATGATTTTTATAGAAATTCTTCAGGTTGAAACAACAGCTGGGGAGTTCCTAGTTTTCCATTTAATCGGAAATGCTTTTATCTGAAATGTGTATTTTGAGATTAATATATTTTCGATAAATTAAAAAAATTAAATAAAATGTGGAAGAAGTACAAACGGAAATCGGGAATGGTGGTTCATGTGGATGGTTGGCGGGTGGCCGGGTCGGAAATGAACTCCTCCCGGCTGCGCTCTTGAATGTGGTTGCTATTTTGGGGCAGGAACTTGAGAGGATCCTGAGAGAGTTGCAGTAGGGCATAAGGTACAGCCACCAGGTCTTCGTCGTTATCAAGGAGTTGCGGATAATGCTTCAGGCATTGCTTCTCCTTCGCCTCCGGGATTGGTAGTTGCTCTTTTAGCTTCTCTTGCAGGTCATCCTGCAACTGGTGTTGTAGCTGCTCCTGTCCCTGATCCTGACCCTCTTGCTGATCCGGCTGCCGATCCTTGCCCAGCTCTTGTGCCAGCCCTTGGGCCAGCTCCTGAACCTTCTCCTCAACCTGCTGCGGATACTGGGCGTGGAGATCCAGCACCAAACGCAAGGCCTCGTCTTGGAAGCGATTCTTGAGGAAGTTCGGTAGAGTGCTTATGAACGGCAGCAAGCTAATCAGGAACCTGTAGTCCGAGTCGGTAGGATCCACCAGGAAGTGGGTCTCGACAATTCCCTCCTTCTGGGCACTGTCGGACGCATCAGATTCCAAGGCCTCCGACGGCCCATCCTGAATGGTGACCACCATCTCCTCCATGTTGCAGTCCGGCAGAATCTCCTCTGGGCAGATAGGATTGGGGGACTGGATAATCTCTGTGTACGTGGTATTCAGGGGAATCGGAATCAAAGAAGACACCGTTGTGGGGAACACCTGGTCGAGGACGACCTTCTGGGGCGACACCACCGGACTGGCATATGGCGGCGATGATGCCGAACTGACAAAGACGTTCCGCATGAACTGCATCTCGTCGAAGAGATGCCATCGCGAGGGCACGCCCGTGGCGGCCACGCGGCGCAGTTCGCTCCGGAAGGTGCCCCGCATTATCTTCCACTTGCGCTTGCACTCGTCCACGTCCGACTCCATGGCCTGGGCCACCTGTTGCCAGTCGTCGTTCAGCTCCTGGCGCCGATCCCTGAAACTCAAACGCGTGTCCCAAATGGCCGGGCGCGGCTGAATCTCCTTCAGGAGGCGATGCCTCTCCATGGCCAGAACGTTGATACCTTTACCGGGATAGGTGGCCGCCTCGTCGCTTTCCAAAAAGTGATAATACTCCATCTTCTGGCAGTTTCTGTCCAGTTGCAGCAGTTCAGCAGTTCAGCAGTGAAATTCCACCAATTTATGGCTTTTTTGGCAATTTCAATTGTCACTTTCCTCGCCTTTTGAAATGGGCTTTGAATGATCCCTGGTTTTGGCGAAGCGTCGATTAATCGAGTACTTTAAGAACCTGGCAACCCTGTCCCACCAAATATTCGATTAAAACTGCCAAAAGTGTCGACAAAATTCCGGTTAAAGCGTCCAGTTCCAGGAAATTCTCCTGCTGTTCACATCGTTCTAAGAAAAATACTTTTAAAGTGCAAGTTTAAGTTTTTAGTTTTGTAATCTTACTTTAACTTATTAATCTTTAACTAAATTTAAATGGTAAGTGCCGCAATGCAATTCAAAATTAAGAATAATCGACGATCATACAATATTTTTAATGAATTTCCCCGCCTTTTTGTTTAGGAATTTAATAAATTTTTAAAAATTTTAGCTTTAAATAGTTTCCAATTTACAAGTCTAGATCAAAAAAAAAAGGTCAAGTCAACTTTATCCTAATCTTGTTTTATCCTTTTAATCCTTTTCCTTTTTGGAAAATAAACTTCACCAACGCCTTTAGATCATCAAGAGGAACTATCAGCAACCAATATTTTTAAACTTTTTTCTTTTTAGTTTTTTATGAAAATAACACAAAATATTCCAGAATTGGCCAACTTTGTACTTAAATCTTATTCATACCCTAAGAGTGTAGGGAAGAACAAGTAAAAATCAGTATTCTGTAAAAAGAATTCATTTTTTCATTTATTAAAAAGTCTTCAAGTTCTAAGATTTCACAAAACTTCCCAAGAAGCCATAATTTATGAAAATGGTTGGCGCCTCACTAAATTTTAATCCGGCTATAACTTTGTAATCCTCTTACCAATTACATAAATAATAACGCGAAACCATTTAAAAGATCAAGAAGAAAAACATGCCATTAATATTTTTTGGAGAAAAACTTTCTTGGAAAAATCGTAGTTTTCCCGCCATTTTCTAAACTTTAGAGAAACTCGCATAAAATATGGTTCCAGTTTATTAATTTGTTGTTTCTTTTTCACAAAAGTAATGCTAAAAGTTCCAGAATTGTCAAAATTATTCAATTTGCATTAAAAATTTAATTTTTTAATCTTGATTTAATTCTGCAATCCTTTGGTAAAATGAAAAGAAAATCTATTAAAAGTGTAAAGAAGTTCATGATGAATACATATTCCTTTGTATTTATGTAAGTTTCGCGGAAAAATAGGAAAAAAAAGACTAATAAAATAATTTTTATAATTTTTCAGATATTTATGAAAAGGAAACACGTATTTTTTCAACATTCATAAATAAGACAAGCCACCTTGTACCATCTGATGCCAAATCGAAAAGTGAGAAATATGCAAGTGAGTTTGATAAAAAAAATACTATAGAAAACTATTTTAAAAAATGTTTTAATTATTAATTAAGAAATTGCATGCTTTGCATAGAATTGTGAACGAAAATTACACATACTATTGCAAAAAAAAATAAAAAATGGCGGCAAATGGCCGAGGTTGTGTTTTACATTCGTCAGCTGTTAGAAAAAAAACATGGCGGCCGGAAGCTTGTTGTTGTCAGTCTTTCGAACAATAAATGCATTTAGTCGCTAAATTGCAGTAAAAACTAAAAAATAATTGAGAAAATTAAACCATTTAAATGTTTATGGAAAAAAAATACATATTTGAACTTAAAATGTAAATATTTTTACACAAATACGCTTAAAATTATAGACTAAAAATAAAATAAACACACAGATCAGTTTTAAACATTTAATAGAAGAGAAACTCTTTCCACTTCTCCAAATAACATCTCTTGTATATATTTCTAAAAAATAGTTATATTATTTTTTCCCCTATCTCTTTTAAAATATCTTGGAATTGTTAATTTAATTTAATAAAAAGAAACCACCCAAGACGAGTTACAAAAAATATATTCATCATCTGTCAAAATGTTGATTGATTAAATTTGCCAGAACCGTCTTTGGTATGGATTGTAGATTGCAGTGGTGGTGGCTCCATTCTGGTCAGCTCGGAGACAGACTCCACGCTACAACCTATTGAATTCCATCACCAAATAACGAAACCACCAATCCAAACCAAACCAAACCAAACCAAAGCAAACCATAGCGAGCCGCACCGCCGAGTGACCACAAATCCAAATTGACCCTCGACTGTGTGTGTTGTTTGGCGACTGAAAATCGAAAACAGAATCTAAATCCAAGCCGGGACATTTGTATGCAAATTCGGTGATTGCTCTGGCGAGATCCCAGTTTCTTCTTGGCCAGAGTCAGAGTCGGAGTCGGAGTCGAGATCCCGAAAGGGGGAAACCACAAATGCAGGAGCCGACCACACAATAAATGGGCATAAATTACACACGACCCGACCGGAGGAGGCAGGGAGGGAGGTTGGATGTCTCTTTTGGTTGGGCGAAGGGGGGGAATCATCATTTCTGGAAGGTATGTGGCTGGAGCTGGAACAGAAGCAGGAGGAGGATGCTGGCGCCATTGGAGTGCGGCGTTGCCACTTGAATTTTTGATTTAACAAATGCTCATTTGTAAAACGGCTCCGGCTTTTAGGTTTTCTGCCTTCGTTTCTTGCAAATTCAAATCGGTTGGCCAACACAGCTCACCGTGGTAGGGGAGCCATGTCTTGGCCAAAAAGTTTGCCCACAAACTTGGCTAACTGGCAAACTGGCAAGCTGGCAAACTGGCAACAATAATAATGTCACGTTTATCGTGTGCAGCTAATTACTAACAAAAAGATAGTTTGTAATCCCAGTCGGTGAGGGAGTGAGAGAGCGAGGGAGACGGACGGCCTGTTGTGTTTTGGCCCAAAGGATAAAAAGGGGGCGGTGCTGTGCTATGGCCGAAAACCAGATCAGAGACCAAGACCACCGCCAGTAGCCAGCCATCCAGCCAGCCAGCTAGGGAGTTTTGGGGGTCTAGGAAACTTTTCCCTTGGAAAGCAAAGCAAATCTGTGGAAAACTTGGCCAAAACATGTGCAGCAATCTCTTCTTGGCCAGAGTTTTCGGGCATTAGCACACGCCTCACTGTCTTGGCCAAAAGTGCTGGCAAGAAAGCAGAGCAAAGAAAACAGAAAACAGAAACCGAATCCCAAACCGACTTTGCATTTTGGCCAACAGCTGCTTCTTATACAGCTGCTCATAAACTTTTTGGCAACACAGCCCCCGGCGGTGCTGGTATTAGCCACAAAATCCGCTCTGTCTCTAAAAACAAATCTTTATTTTTTTTTTGTATAAATATTTTACAACAATATATTGTTTACAAAGTCTGGGTTAGTAGTAAAAAAAAATAATAATAATAAAAAAAATTATATATATCCAGAATCCAGAATATTTCGAAAATTCTTTTTAAAAAATTTATCAAAACATTGCTAAAGTTTACTATTTTATTTTTTTTTAATATTTTCTTTTTAATATTTTAATCTATAAACGGAGAAAAGCATTTTTGGTTGAGCAAACATTTTGAACATTTTCGATTTGTGCCAGTTTAGTTTCCAACAAACTTTCCAAATATCACGAAAGATTCTCAGTTATATAATATATAATATATCATATATCATATATCATATATCATATCATATATTGGTTAATTGACAACGATGTTTACGTACAAAAACAAAACTGAAACAATCATAAATATTTATTCATCAGCCTTTTTCGGTTTTATGTTTTATATCAAAAGCAGGATCCATTCAAAAATGTCCTTCCGAATTTCGTAATCACATATAATTACTAATTGTTAATTATTAATTATTAATTATTTATTGGCCGTGAACCGAGAAAGGCTTTTCATTTAAAGTTATATTTTTTTTTTGAGTTCCATGAGCCGACCAAGTGCTTGTTTCTCACTCGTTGTAAGAGTAGCAGAGCCAGAGCCACCTTTTCCTCCGACAGGCGAGGCTCTTAAAGTTAAGTAGCTCTGCTAGACTTGGTGTATATATCCCCTCCGATCTCCTCCTTTGCCTTTTTCGACTAAATCAAATAATATCGCTTTGAGACTCTCGCTTAGAGCTGCTTCGCTTGGCACAGCCAATTCAAAAATGTCAGGCGACGGAGCTCAGCTCCTCTAGATCCTCCTCCTCCTCCTCACGGCTCACTGGCTGCCGCCCGTTTGAATGCCAGTGCCTGTGACCATGGTGGGGCCAGCGAAGGACAGAAGATCCGCCTGATCCGGTTTGTCGCGCGTGGCATGGTAGGCTTCGCGCTCCCGATCCGGAAACTTGGTGGGCAGGTTGGGGGAATGCAGGTTGACCTTGGCCTCGAACCGCACGCCCGCCACCTCCACCTCGTAGTGGCCGGAGAGCACGTACTCGTTGGTCACCGGCAGCTCCTTGCCGTCGACATCGAAATTTCGCACGAATCCCAAACAGACCTGCTTCTCGAACGTGTATCCGTACCCGGTGGTGGTGGTCATGCCCACGTATACGCCGTCCCGGTAGATGGGCTCTCCGCCCCAGCACCACATGTCCACCTCGTGGTCGTGGTCGTTCAGCAGCAACTGGACATACATTCGCTTAACGCCCTCCTCCCGCTGTTTCAGCAAAGCACTGCGTCCAATGAAGTCAATGGGCTTCTGTTGGGATTTAAGTTAAAAAATGTATTAAAAATATTTTGAAAAATATTTAAATAATATTTTAGAGTCCTTTCGGATTCCACTTACATTGAACTTCACCCGCCAGCTGCGTCCACACTCCAGGGGCGTGGTGAAGGTGTCCAGATCCTGGCCCCAGAAGGCGTAGAACTTTTCAATTCTCAAGGCACGCGTGGCATAGTAGCCTTTCGGGTTAAAACAAAAAAATAACAAATTTTGTGGCAATTTTTAATTTAAAATTAGTAATTAACGCACCGGCATGCTGGATATTGAACTTCTGGCCCGCCTGGTAGAGTCTGGAGTAGACGTGGAGGGCATATTCGTTGGGTATGTAGAGGACATAGCCCAGTTCCCCGGTGTGGGTGATGTTCAGAACCCGAATGCCATCCGCCAGACCCACATCCAGTTCCTGGAAAGGAAGCCTTTAATAAAAACTAGAGTACATGCTAGAGCCCTACTTTGTAAGTGAAGAAGGGGAAGCTCTTCGGAGTGAGATCCGTGTCAGTTAGCTCGGAGAGCAGGATGCGCGAGTAGGGTCCCAGGATGCAAATGGCCGTGTACATGGAGGTCACGTCCGCCACGTTCACCTTGGCCCTCAGGTGGTCCGGCATGTGCTTCCTGATCCAGCACATGGACCTCGTCTGCTGGATGGTGGGGGCAATCATCATATAACTATCCGGGATAGCCAGGAAGGATTAGATATCATCAAGAAACCCCGTTGCCACAATAACTCACTGTTTCTCCGAGAGCCTGGCCAGGGAGCAGTCGTTCTCGTAGCCGCCATTGGGATTCTGCATGCCCGTATGGATGATGGAACCGACGGCCACGTCCACGTCGTTCGAACAGAGGTACTGGAGCAGCTCCACCACCTCGTTGCCCTTCGACCAGAAGTCGTATTTGGTGAAGGAACTGTAATCGGCGATGCCTACTCGCTCGCGGCAGGCGCGGTACTCGGAGGCCACATGGTCGAACCAGGGAGGCTTGCCAAAGGTCCGGGTCTGGGCGATCCGGAAGCGCGGTAGCCCAAACTCATCTGAATGGGAATGCAAGTTAGGAAGTCTTTCCGAAGAAATCATTCAGTACTCACCCTTCTTGTCGTTCTGGTCGAAGTAGTTGGGCCTTTCGTAGCCCATCGATTGGCCGAAAACGGCACCGGCCTCCTTGAGCTGCGGATAAATGGGCGACATGCGCAGATTCCTGCCCGTCTGGAACTCCTCGAAGGGATAGTTGATCTCGAAGTGCTTGCCGGGCGCCTCCTTGCAGCGATCTCTCAGGAACTTGCGGTTGTTATGCAGACCCAGGAACCGGCTGATGTCCAGGATATGCAGGTCCAAGTAGGTGGATCCTTTGGTTATCATGTCGGTGAGCACGCGGCCAATGCCACCGGAGGCGGATACGCCCATGGTCTTGTTGCCGGCTGCCACGTAGTAGTTCTGTATCTCCGGCGCCTCGCCCAGAATCCACTTGCAGTCCGGCGAGAAGACCTGCAGGGAGTTGGTCAGCCTGTCCAGCTTGGCCTCCCGGAAGCTGGGAACCCGCAGCAGCAGGGCGTCCAGCAGTTCGTGGAAGTGATCCCAGTCGGGCGGATGCTGACGGGCCGTATGGGACAGCGGTATGACGCCATCTTCGTAGACCATTTTGGCTTCCCGCTCGAAGCCGCCGGCCAGGATGTGGCCCTCGCATTCGCGAAAGAAGATGCGGCCGTCAAAGTCGCGCACAAACGGAGTATCCGGACTGAGTCCCTCGATGGGTTTGGTGTGGAGGTAATGATGTTCCACTGCCTTCAGGGGCACCTTGACCACTGGCTTGGACAGAGTGCCCACTTCGCGGGCCCAGAATCCCGTGCAGTTGATGAAGTACTCGCAGTCGATGTCTCCGGCGGTGGTCTCCACGCGCTTCACCTTGCCGTGCTCGCTCTGGATCTTCTTGATGGCACAGTGCTCCACCACACGGACGCCCAGGCGGCGGGCCTCCTCCATGTAGGCGTGGCAAACCAAGTGCGGATCACAGACACCGTCCTCGGGTATCCAGAGGCCACCCTCGATGCCGTCCAGCGAGAGGAGGTCGCAGTGCTGTTTGCACTGTTCCGGCGAGAGGATCTCGCAGTGCATGCCCCAGGCGACGGCCTGCGACTTCATCCGGTTGAAGGAGGTCATCCGGTCGAAGCTGCGGGCCAGATTCAAGCTGCCCACTTGACGCCAGCCGGTGGGCAGGCCTCGCTCGGCCAGGTTCTTGATGAGATCGATGGAGTACTCGGCCAGCTTCAGCTCCGTGTAACTGGGCTCGAAGCGTCCGGCCAGGCCGCAGGCGCTCCAGGGCAGCTCCCCGCCGACCCGATCCTGTTCCACCAGCAGCGTCTCCCCGCCCCAGCCGGCCAGGCCCAGATGGTAGGCCACCGAGGCGCCAGTGATGCCGCCGCCGCAGATGACCACCCGTGCCTGGGATGGCAGCTGGCCGGCTAGTTCCTCCCGCAGATCAGGGGCCTTCGAGGGCTGGAACTTGCGCTTCCGCAGCACCTGTTCGTCCGACGGATCCGCGGCGGCATTTCCGCTCAGCAAACGGGCATTGCATCCCCGGACGGAAGCCAATCGCAGTCCAATGCCGGAGCAGCCGAAACCCAGGATCTTGTACATCCTGTCCAGCGGCGATTTCTCGACGGGATTCCGCCCGATACCGCAATCATACACCCACTTGCCAGAAGTCCCGGTTGTGGTTTAGGTAAGCCAACAGGTTCAGCTGATTGATTTCGGGTCCACCTGCTCTTCTGGGTCACTTAGAATCCTAATTAATTAAAAAGAAAAACAACCTTGTTGTTTTGTTGTTGTTTTATGTCATCAGAATCCAGTTGAGCGAGAAATACCAGCTGGAATACTATAGCGCGTGAGCATATACGGCCACATTGGCACATTCTCTTATCGATAACAGTCCCAAGAGTGTCCCAAGGCGCGAAATTTGAAATATTTGAATTGAATCAGATAAATCTAAAACAATAAATGATTAAAATATTATAGAAGCAGAAAAATAGGATTTAGTTTTCTTGCCGTACTGCCCAAGCTTAGTTTGTGTTTGAAAAAATTAGGTTTGGCTGTACATGGCAAAGAAACTATATTCCCAACCTACGGAAAGTAATATTTGTAGTGAGAAAATTAATTTTAAATAAAATTAAATTGTTAAATGAAAAAATTGTGGGTTGGAATCAGGAAATATAATAAACTACATTTCGAGAATAACATGAATAAAAACTGGTATAAATAAAAAATATTCTAAATAAATAATTATATTTTCTGCTAGTTGTAAGTTGGAAGTTTTAAAGTCCTAGTTACAGTGGTAATGGTTAAAAAAAATCATGATTATGTTTAAAAATAAAAATAAAAAAAGTTTAAGATGGAGTTGGCTGATCCTTCTTAGTAATGGATGAGACATATCCTTTTAAGACTTTTATAAGAAATCTGTTTCTAGAAATATGTGTGGAAATTGTGAAATATTCTTTTTCAAATTCCTGTTCCTAAAAAATCTCATGTATATGTGCAATCCATTTTATTTGATTGGATCGTACATTTACGTGAGCTATTTTTTGAACAAAACTTCAACAAAATATTGAGTTCAATAATAAAATTGTTAGTAATATTTTCAAATTTTAAGTGTGTGTATTTTTTGAATCTGACGAAGAGCAAACAAGGAACTGCTGGATTTGTTGTTTTCGATCAAATCCAGTCGTTTTCCTGTTTGCTTTTTTGTGAGAATTTTCATCCTAATCTGCACGAATGTGGTCCAATTGAATGTTATATTTATATCTTAGTGAATAAAGTAGGATACTGACCAGATCCATTTATTTTATTGGATCTGTCATTACTCTATTATATTTTCCAAAGACCTTTTCCTACCAAGATATGTGAATTGAACCAAAAAAATGTAAATCCTTTAGAGTTGTGATAGTTTGCGCATCGAATTAGCTAATCCGTTTTTCTTATCGTATTGGCAAGTTCGATGTCTGATTTTTACAACAATTATTTATCCTGACACTTGTAAGTGCTTTAATTTTAAACCTGGAAAAAATAATATACTAAAGTCTTAATTATAAATAATAAAACATGGAAATGTCTAGTTCAATTTTATTCTATTAATTGGAACTGACATTTTCATGCTCTATTTTTATAAAAATTCATCGTCCTCAAAGACAACAATAAAAATAAAAATATCAATATTGGAACATTAAAAGAAAGGGCATCCCAACAGTCTCTTTGTTGGTTTCACTTTCGTAATTGTGTGAAAAATTTTTAAAAACATTCAATTGCGACTGTGGAGCCTGTAAATTTATTGATTTCCATCGACAAAATAGTGTCTGAAAAAAATGTGAAAATTGAAAAACATTGTTAAATTGAAATTTTAAATTTTGAATAGTTGCACACAGACAATAACACCTGAATTGTTTCGAAAATGTCAGGTGTTTTATTTGTGTCCAGCTAATTGAAATTTATACTCAAATAAAAAAAAAACATATATAATAATTTAATAATTTTGAATTATTGGAAAACATACAACAGCTGAGTTATTTCAAAGTCTCAGCTGTTTTATTTTTTATCCACTAATTTAAATTTTAACTCAACATAACTGAAACTAATTGAAAATAAAGAATGTGGACTGGAAATATATATGGACTTAGCATTTTAGTTTTTTAAATATATATTATTGTAGTTTTTTGTATGCAATCCCACGATGGATTTTCGTCCATGACCCATGATAGCTTTAAGTTTATCCTTCATCCAAGCCACATCTCATTGTGGCCAAGACCCCTCCCAGTGGTGTCTCGACTCTTGGCAATTTTTCATCCAATGTTAGCCAAGTTAAGACCACGTCATGCCTGAAAAGAATCCCCATTGAATAAACCACACAGGATATTTTTTAAAACGTTTATTAGAATCATAATTCAACACTAACTAACTAAAACTAAGTACAGTCTTAAGTTAAGCAAAGTTCTGCACACGCTGATCAGAAGTTCACCGACATCGCAGGATAACGAGTTGAAGTCCTTGATCGGATGGGCGACGACCAAGCGGCGACTGTGCGTAGCCTCCTTGTCCATTGTTGTCCACTGTTGACTCCCAGCCACTATTCCCGGAGTGCCGCATCCGGACAATTCGTCTCCTGCGACAGCAGATTAATCCTGTTCACCTGGATGAATATTAAATTTTGGGAAAATTAAAGATCCTTAAACGCAGATCGACGGGGATTAGTTCCCTGATTCATAAATGGCACGCCGTTTTTGGATCGGATGCGAAATAGTTAAGATATTCGGCAAAAAGTGAAGGAAAAGCGTCGATTGCACTTTTCCAAGGGGTACCATCAGGATTTCGGCCAAAAAATGGGTCAAAATTGAATTTTGAGAAAATTAAGGATCTTCGAATGCAGATCGGCGGGGATTAGTTCCCTGATTCATAAATGGCACGCCGTTTTTGGATCGGATGCGAAATAGTTAAGATATTCGGCAAAAAGTGAAGGAAAAGCGTCGATTGCACTTTTCCAAGGGGTACCATCAGGATTTCGGCCAAAAAATGGGTCAAAATTGAATTTTGAGAAAATTAAGGATCCTTAAACGCAGATCGGCGGGGATTAGTTCCCTGATTCATAAATGGCACGCCGTTTTTGGATCGGATGCGAAATAGTTAAGATATTCGGCAAAAAGTGAAGGAAAAGCGTCGATTGCACTTTTCCAAGGGGTACCATCAGGATTTCGGCCAAAAAATGGGTCAAAATTGAATTTTGAGAAAATTAAGGATCTTCGAATGCAGATCGGCGGGGATTAGTTTCCTGATTCATAAATGGCATCCCGCTTCTGAACCGGTTGCGAAATAGTTAAAATATTCACCAAAAAGTGAAAGAAAAGCGTCGATCGCACTTTTCCAAGGGGTACCATCATGATTTTGGCCAAAAATGGGGCCAAAATTGAATTTTGAGAATTCAAAGGATCCTTGGATGCAGATCCACGGGGATTAGTTCCCTGATTCATAAATGGCATCCCGCTTCTGAACCGGTTGCGAAATAGTTAAAATATTCACCAAAAAGTGAAAGAAAAGCGTCGATCGCACTTTTCCAAGGGGTACCATCATGATTTTGGCCAAAAATGGGGCCAAAATTGAATTTTGAGAATTCAAAGGATCCTTGGATGCAGATCCACGGGGATTAGTTTCCTGATTCATAAATGGCATCCCGCTTCTGAACCGGTTGCGAAATAGTTAAAATATTCACCAAAAAGTGAAAGAAAAGCGTCGATCGCACTTTTCCAAGGGGTACCATCATGATTTTGGCCAAAATGGGGCCAAAATTGAATTTTGAGAATTCAAAGGATCCTTGGATGCAGATCCACGGGGATTAGTTTCCTGATTCATAAATGGCATCCCGCTTCTGAACCGGTTGCGAAATAGTTAAAATATTCACCAAAAAGTGAAAGAAAAGCGTCGATCGCACTTTTCCAAGGGGTACCATCATGATTTTGGCCAAAAATGGGGCCAAAATTGAATTTTGAGAATTCAAAGGATCCTTGGATGCAGATCCACGGGGATTAGTTCCCTGATTCATAAATGGCATCCCGCTTCTGAACCGGTTGCGAAATAGTTAAAATATTCACCAAAAAGTGAAAGAAAAGCGTCGATCGCACTTTTCCAAGGGGTACCATCATGATTTTGGCCAAAAATGGGGCCAAAATTGAATTTTGAGAATTCAAAGGATCCTTGGATGCAGATCCACGGGGATTAGTTTCCTGATTCATAAATGGCATCCCGCTTCTGAACCGGTTGCGAAATAGTTAAAATATTCACCAAAAAGTGAAAGAAAAGCGTCGATCGCACTTTTCCAAGGGGTACCATCATGATTTTGGCCAAAAATGGGGCCAAAATTGAATTTTGAGAATTCAAAGGATCCTTGGATGCAGATCCACGGGGATTAGTTCCCTGATTCATAAATGGCATCCCGCTTCTGAACCGGTTGCGAAATAGTTAAAATATTCACCAAAAAGTGAAAGAAAAGCGTCGATCGCACTTTTCCAAGGGGTACCATCATGATTTTGGCCAAAAATGGGGCCAAAATTGAATTTTGAGAATTCAAAGGATCCTTGGATGCAGATCCACGGGGATTAGTTTCCTGATTCATAAATGGCATCCCGCTTCTGAACCGGTTGCGAAATAGTTAAAATATTCACCAAAAAGTGAAAGAAAAGCGTCGATCGCACTTTTCCAAGGGGTACCATCATGATTTTGGCCAAAAATGGGGCCAAAATTGAATTTTGAGAATTCAAAGGATCCTTGGATGCAGATCCACGGGGATTAGTTCCCTGATTCATAAATGGCATCCCGCTTCTGAACCGGTTGCGAAATAGTTAAAATATTCACCAAAAAGTGAAAGAAAAGCGTCGATCGCACTTTTCCAAGGGGTACCATCATGATTTTGGCCAAAAATGGGGCCAAAATTGAATTTTGAGAATTCAAAGGATCCTTGGATGCAGATCCACGGGGATTAGTTCCCTGATTCATAAATGGCATCCCGCTTCTGAACCGGTTGCGAAATAGTTAAAATATTCACCAAAAAGTGAAAGAAAAGCGTCGATCGCACTTTTCCAAGGGGTACCATCATGATTTTGGCCAAAAATGGGGCCAAAATTGAATTTTGAGAATTCAAAGGATCCTTGGATGCAGATCCACGGGGATTAGTTTCCTGATTCATAAATGGCATCCCGCTTCTGAACCGGTTGCGAAATAGTTAAAATATTCACCAAAAAGTGAAAGAAAAGCGTCGATCGCACTTTTCCAAGGGGTACCATCATGATTTTGGCCAAAAATGGGGCCAAAATTGAATTTTGAGAATTCAAAGGATCCTTGGATGCAGATCCACGGGGATTAGTTTCCTGATTCATAAATGGCATCCCGCTTCTGAACCGGTTGCGAAATAGTTAAAATATTCACCAAAAAGTGAAAGAAAAGCGTCGATCGCACTTTTCCAAGGGGTACCATCATGATTTTGGCCAAAAATGGGGCCAAAATTGAATTTTGAGAATTCAAAGGATCCTTGGATGCAGATCCACGGGGATTAGTTCCCTGATTCATAAATGGCATCCCGCTTCTGAACCGGTTGCGAAATAGTTAAAATATTCACCAAAAAGTGAAAGAAAAGCGTCGATCGCACTTTTCCAAGGGGTACCATCATGATTTTGGCCAAAAATGGGGCCAAAATTGAATTTTGAGAATTCAAAGGATCCTTGGATGCAGATCCACGGGGATTAGTTTCCTGATTCATAAATGGCATCCCGCTTCTGAACCGGTTGCGAAATAGTTAAAATATTCACCAAAAAGTGAAAGAAAAGCGTCGATCGCACTTTTCCAAGGGGTACCATCATGATTTTGGCCAAAAATGGGGCCAAAATTGAATTTTGAGAATTCAAAGGATCCTTGGATGCAGATCCACGGGGATTAGTTCCCTGATTCATAAATGGCATCCCGCTTCTGAACCGGTTGCGAAATAGTTAAAATATTCACCAAAAAGTGAAAGAAAAGCGTCGATCGCACTTTTCCAAGGGGTACCATCATGATTTTGGCCAAAAATGGGGCCAAAATTGAATTTTGAGAATTCAAAGGATCCTTGGATGCAGATCCACGGGGATTAGTTTCCTGATTCATAAATGGCATCCCGCTTCTGAACCGGTTGCGAAATAGTTAAAATATTCACCAAAAAGTGAAAGAAAAGCGTCGATCGCACTTTTCCAAGGGGTACCATCATGATTTTGGCCAAAAATGGGGCCAAAATTGAATTTTGAGAATTCAAAGGATCCTTGGATGCAGATCCACGGGGATTAGTTCCCTGATTCATAAATGGCATCCCGCTTCTGAACCGGTTGCGAAATAGTTAAAATATTCACCAAAAAGTGAAAGAAAAGCGTCGATCGCACTTTTCCAAGGGGTACCATCATGATTTTGGCCAAAAATGGGGCCAAAATTGAATTTTGAGAATTCAAAGGATCCTTGGATGCAGATCCACGGGGATTAGTTTCCTGATTCATAAATGGCATCCCGCTTCTGAACCGGTTGCGAAATAGTTAAAATATTCACCAAAAAGTGAAAGAAAAGCGTCGATCGCACTTTTCCAAGGGGTACCATCATGATTTTGGCCAAAAATGGGGCCAAAATTGAATTTTGAGAATTCAAAGGATCCTTGGATGCAGATCCACGGGGATTAGTTTCCTGATTCATAAATGGCATCCCGCTTCTGAACCGGTTGCGAAATAGTTAAAATATTCACCAAAAAGTGAAAGAAAAGCGTCGATCGCACTTTTCCAAGGGGTACCATCATGATTTTGGCCAAAAATGGGGCCAAAATTGAATTTTGAGAATTCAAAGGATCCTTGGATGCAGATCCACGGGGATTAGTTTCCTGATTCATAAATGGCATCCCGCTTCTGAACCGGTTGCGAAATAGTTAAAATATTCACCAAAAAGTGAAAGAAAAGCGTCGATCGCACTTTTCCAAGGGGTACCATCATGATTTTGGCCAAAAATGGGGCCAAAATTGAATTTTGAGAATTCAAAGGATCCTTGGATGCAGATCCACGGGGATTAGTTCCCTGATTCATAAATGGCATCCCGCTTCTGAACCGGTTGCGAAATAGTTAAAATATTCACCAAAAAGTGAAAGAAAAGCGTCGATCGCACTTTTCCAAGGGGTACCATCATGATTTTGGCCAAAAATGGGGCCAAAATTGAATTTTGAGAATTCAAAGGATCCTTGGATGCAGATCCACGGGGATTAGTTTCCTGATTCATAAATGGCATCCCGCTTCTGAACCGGTTGCGAAATAGTTAAAATATTCACCAAAAAGTGAAAGAAAAGCGTCGATCGCACTTTTCCAAGGGGTACCATCATGATTTTGGCCAAAAATGGGGCCAAAATTGAATTTTGAGAATTCAAAGGATCCTTGGATGCAGATCCACGGGGATTAGTTCCCTGATTCATAAATGGCATCCCGCTTCTGAACCGGTTGCGAAATAGTTAAAATATTCACCAAAAAGTGAAAGAAAAGCGTCGATCGCACTTTTCCAAGGGGTACCATCATGATTTTGGCCAAAAATGGGGCCAAAATTGAATTTTGAGAATTCAAAGGATCCTTGGATGCAGATCCACGGGGATTAGTTTCCTGATTCATAAATGGCATCCCGCTTCTGAACTGGTTGCGAAATAGTTAAAATATTCACCAAAAAGTGAAAGAAAAGCGTCGATCGCACTTTTCCAAGGGGTACCATCATGATTTTGGCCAAAAATGGGGCCAAAATTGAATTTTGAGAATTCAAAGGATCCTTGGATGCAGATTCACGGGGATTAGTTCCCTGATTCATAAATGGCATCCCGCTTCTGAACTGGTTGCGAAATAGTTAAAATATTCACCAAAAAGTGAAAGAAAAGCGTCGATCGCACTTTTCCAAGGGGTACCATCATGATTTTGGCCAAAAATGGGGCCAAAATTGAATTTTGAGAATTCAAAGGATCCTTGGATGCAGATCCACGGGAATTAGTTTCCTGATTCATAAATGGCATCCCGCTTCTGAACCGGTTGCGAAATAATTAAAATATTCACCAAAAAGTGAAAGAAAAGCGTCGATCGCACTTTTCCAAGGGGTACCATCATGATTTTGGCCAAAAATGGGGCCAAAATTGAATTTTGAGAATTCAAAGGATCCTTGGATGCAGATCCACGGGGATTAGTTTCCTGATTCATAAATGGCATCCCGCTTCTGAACCGGTTGCGAAATAGTTAAAATATTCACCAAAAAGTGAAAGAAAAGCGTCGATCGCACTTTTCCAAGGGGTACCATCATGATTTTGGCCAAAAATGGGGCCAAAATTGAATTTTGAGAATTCAAAGGATCCTTGGATGCAGATCCACGGGGATTAGTTCCCTGATTCATAAATGGCATCCCGCTTCTGAACCGGTTGCGAAATAATTAAAATATTCACCAAAAAGTGAAAGAAAAGCGTCGATCGCACTTTTCCAAGGGGTACCATCATGATTTTGGCCAAAAATGGGGCCAAAATTGAATTTTGAGAATTCAAAGGATCCTTGGATGCAGATCCACGGGGATTAGTTTCCTGATTCATAAATGGCATCCCGCTTCTGAACCGGTTGCGAAATAGTTAAAATATTCACCAAAAAGTGAAAGAAAAGCGTCGATCGCACTTTTCCAAGGGGTACCATCATGATTTTGGCCAAAAATGGGGCCAAAATTGAATTTTGAGAATTCAAAGGATCCTTGGATGCAGATCCACGGGGATTAGTTTCCTGATTCATAAATGGCATCCCGCTTCTGAACCGGTTGCGAAATAGTTAAAATATTCACCAAAAAGTGAAAGAAAAGCGTCGATCGCACTTTTCCAAGGGGTACCATCATGATTTTGGCCAAAAATGGGGCCAAAATTGAATTTTGAGAATTCAAAGGATCCTTGGATGCAGATCCACGGGGATTAGTTTCCTGATTCATAAATGGCATCCCGCTTCTGAACCGGTTGCGAAATAGTTAAAATATTCACCAAAAAGTGAAAGAAAAGCGTCGATCGCACTTTTCCAAGGGGTACCATCATGATTTTGGCCAAAAATGGGGCCAAAATTGAATTTTGAGAATTCAAAGGATCCTTGGATGCAGATCCACGGGGATTAGTTTCCTGATTCATAAATGGCATCCCGCTTCTGAACCGGTTGCGAAATAGTTAAAATATTCACCAAAAAGTGAAAGAAAAGCGTCGATCGCACTTTTCCAAGGGGTACCATCATGATTTTGGCCAAAAATGGGGCCAAAATTGAATTTTGAGAATTCAAAGGATCCTTGGATGCAGATCCACGGGGATTAGTTTCCTGATTCATAAATGGCATCCCGCTTCTGAACCGGTTGCGAAATAGTTAAAATATTCACCAAAAAGTGAAAGAAAAGCGTCGATCGCACTTTTCCAAGGGGTACCATCATGATTTTGGCCAAAAATGGGGCCAAAATTGAATTTTGAGAATTCAAAGGATCCTTGGATGCAGATCCACGGGGATTAGTTCCCTGATTCATAAATGGCATCCCGCTTCTGAACCGGTTGCGAAATAGTTAAAATATTCACCAAAAAGTGAAAGAAAAGCGTCGATCGCACTTTTCCAAGGGGTACCATCATGATTTTGGCCAAAAATGGGGCCAAAATTGAATTTTGAGAATTCAAAGGATCCTTGGATGCAGATCCACGGGGATTAGTTTCCTGATTCATAAATGGCATCCCGCTTCTGAACCGGTTGCGAAATAGTTAAAATATTCACCAAAAAGTGAAAGAAAAGCGTCGATCGCACTTTTCCAAGGGGTACCATCATGATTTTGGCCAAAAATGGGGCCAAAATTGAATTTTGAGAATTCAAAGGATCCTTGGATGCAGATCCACGGGGATTAGTTCCCTGATTCATAAATGGCATCCCGCTTCTGAACCGGTTGCGAAATAGTTAAAATATTCACCAAAAAGTGAAAGAAAAGCGTCGATCGCACTTTTCCAAGGGGTACCATCATGATTTTGGCCAAAAATGGGGCCAAAATTGAATTTTGAGAATTCAAAGGATCCTTGGATGCAGATCCACGGGGATTAGTTCCCTGATTCATAAATGGCATCCCGCTTCTGAACCGGTTGCGAAATAGTTAAAATATTCACCAAAAAGTGAAAGAAAAGCGTCGATCGCACTTTTCCAAGGGGTACCATCATGATTTTGGCCAAAAATGGGGCCAAAATTGAATTTTGAGAATTCAAAGGATCCTTGGATGCAGATCCACGGGGATTAGTTTCCTGATTCATAAATGGCATCCCGCTTCTGAACCGGTTGCGAAATAATTAAAATATTCACCAAAAAGTGAAAGAAAAGCGTCGATCGCACTTTTCCAAGGGGTACCATCATGATTTTGGCCAAAAATGGGGCCAAAATTGAATTTTGAGAATTCAAAGGATCCTTGGATGCAGATCCACGGGGATTAGTTTCCTGATTCATAAATGGCATCCCGCTTCTGAACCGGTTGCGAAATAGTTAAAATATTCACCAAAAAGTGAAAGAAAAGCGTCGATCGCACTTTTCCAAGGGGTACCATCATGATTTTGGCCAAAAATGGGGCCAAAATTGAATTTTGAGAATTGAAAGGATCCTTGGATGCAGATCCACGGGGATTAGTTTCCTGATTCATAAATGGCATCCCGCTTCTGAACCGGTTGCGAAATAATTAAAATATTCACCAAAAAGTGAAAGAAAAGCGTCGATCGCACTTTTCCAAGGGGTACCATCATGATTTTGGCCAAAAATGGGGCCAAAATTGAATTTTGAGAATTCAAAGGATCCTTGGATGCAGATCCACGGGGATTAGTTTCCTGATTCATAAATGGCATCCCGCTTCTGAACCGGTTGCGAAATAGTTAAAATATTCACCAAAAAGTGAAAGAAAAGCGTCGATCGCACTTTTCCAAGGGGTACCATCATGATTTTGGCCAAAAATGGGGCCAAAATTGAATTTTGAGAATTCAAAGGATCCTTGGATGCAGATCCACGGGGATTAGTTCCCTGATTCATAAATGGCATCCCGCTTCTGAACCGGTTGCGAAATAGTTAAAATATTCACCAAAAAGTGAAAGAAAAGCGTCGATCGCACTTTTCCAAGGGGTACCATCATGATTTTGGCCAAAAATGGGGCCAAAATTGAATTTTGAGAATTCAAAGGATCCTTGGATGCAGATCCACGGGGATTAGTTCCCTGATTCATAAATGGCATCCCGCTTCTGAACCGGTTGCGAAATAGTTAAAATATTCACCAAAAAGTGAAAGAAAAGCGTCGATCGCACTTTTCCAAGGGGTACCATCATGATTTTGGCCAAAAATGGGGCCAAAATTGAATTTTGAGAATTCAAAGGATCTTTGGATGCAGATCCACGGGGATTAGTTCCCTGATTCATAAATGGCATCCCGCTTCTGAACCGGTTGCGAAATAGTTAAAATATTCACCAAAAAGTGAAAGAAAAGCGTCGATCGCACTTTTCCAAGGGGTACCATCATGATTTTGGCCAAAAATGGGGCCAAAATTGAATTTTGAGAATTCAAAGGATCCTTGGATGCAGATCCACGGGGATTAGTTCCCTGATTCATAAATGGCATCCCGCTTCTGAACCGGTTGCGAAATAGTTAAAATATTCACCAAAAAGTGAAAGAAAAGCGTCGATCGCACTTTTCCAAGGGGTACCATCATGATTTTGGCCAAAAATGGGGCCAAAATTGAATTTTGAGAATTCAAAGGATCCTTGGATGCAGATCCACGGGGATTAGTTTCCTGATTCATAAATGGCATCCCGCTTCTGAACCGGTTGCGAAATAGTTAAAATATTCACCAAAAAGTGAAAGAAAAGCGTCGATCGCACTTTTCCAAGGGGTACCATCATGATTTTGGCCAAAAATGGGGCCAAAATTGAATTTTGAGAATTCAAAGGATCCTTGGATGCAGATCCACGGGGATTAGTTCCCTGATTCATAAATGGCATCCCGCTTCTGAACCGGTTGCGAAATAGTTAAAATATTCACCAAAAAGTGAAAGAAAAGCGTCGATCGCACTTTTCCAAGGGGTACCATCATGATTTTGGCCAAAAATGGGGCCAAAATTGAATTTTGAGAATTCAAAGGATCCTTGGATGCAGATCCACGGGGATTAGTTTCCTGATTCATAAATGGCATCCCGCTTCTGAACCGGTTGCGAAATAGTTAAAATATTCACCAAAAAGTGAAAGAAAAGCGTCGATCGCACTTTTCCAAGGGGTACCATCAGGATTTCGGCCAAAAAATGGGTCAAAATTGAATTTTGAGAATTCAAAGGATCCTTGGATGCAGATCCACGGGGATTAGTTCCCTGATTCATAAATGGCACGTCGTTTTTGGATCGAATTATTGGAAAACATACAACAGCTGAGTTATTTCAAAGTCTCAGCTGTTTTATTTTTTATCCACTAATTTAAATTTTAACTCAACATAACTGAAACTAATTGAAAATAAAGAATGTGGACTGGAAATATATATGGACTTAGCATTTTAGTTTTTTGAATATATATTATTGTAGTTTTTTGTATGCAATCCCACGATGGATTTTCGTCCATGACCCATGATAGCTTTAAGTTTATCCTTCATCCAAGCCACATCTCATTGTGGCCAAGACCCCTCCCAGTGGTGTCTCGACTCTTGGCAATTTTTCATCCAATGTTAGCCAAGTTAAGACCACGTCATGCCTGAAAAGAATCCCCATTGAATAAACCACACAGGATATTTTTTAAAACGTTTATTAGAATCATAATTCAACACTAACTAACTAAAACTAAGTACAGTCTTAAGTTAAGCAAAGTTCTGCACACGCTGATCAGAAGTTCACCGACATCGCAGGATAACGAGTTGAAGTCCTTGATCGGATGGGCGACGACCAAGCGGCGACTGTGCGTAGCCTCCTTGTCCATTGTTGTCCACTGTTGACTCCCAGCCACTATTCCCGGAGTGCCGCATCCGGA
The DNA here is from genome assembly GCA_035045925.1 of Drosophila atripex. Lineage (NCBI taxonomy): Eukaryota > Metazoa > Arthropoda > Insecta > Diptera > Drosophilidae > Drosophila > Drosophila atripex. Next base: position 287,687 of record JAWNOP010000009.1, read on the forward strand.
CAATTCGTCTCCTGCGACAGCAGATTAATCCTGTTCACCTGGGGGAATATTAAATTTTGGGAAAATTAAAGATCCTTAAACGCAGATCGACGGGGATTAGTTCCCTGATTCATAAATGGCACGCCGTTTTTGGATCGGATGCGAAATAGTTAAGATATTCGGCAAAAAGTGAAGGAAAAGCGTCGATTGCACTTTTCCAAGGGGTACCATCAGGATTTCGGCCAAAAAATGGGTCAAAATTGAATTTTGAGAAAATTAAGGATCTTCGAATGCAGATCGGCGGGGATTAGTTCCCTGATTCATAAATGGCACGCCGTTTTTGGATCGGATGCGAAATAGTTAAGATATTCGGCAAAAAGTGAAGGAAAAGCGTCGATTGCACTTTTCCAAGGGGTACCATCAGGATTTCGGCCAAAAAATGGGTCAAAATTGAATTTTGAGAAAATTAAGGATCCTTAAACGCAGATCGGCGGGGATTAGTTCCCTGATTCATAAATGGCACGCCGTTTTTGGATCGGATGCGAAATAGTTAAGATATTCGGCAAAAAGTGAAGGAAAAGCGTCGATTGCACTTTTCCAAGGGGTACCATCAGGATTTCGGCCAAAAAATGGGTCAAAATTGAATTTTGAGAAAATTAAGGATCTTCGAATGCAGATCGGCGGGGATTAGTTCCCTGATTCATAAATGGCACGCCGTTTTTGGATCGGATGCGAAATAGTTAAGATATTCGGCAAAAAGTGAAGGAAAAGCGTCGATTGCACTTTTCCAAGGGGTACCATCAGGATTTCGGCCAAAAAATGGGTCAAAATTGAATTTTGAGAAAATTAAGGATCCTTAAACGCAGATCGGCGGGGATTAGTTCCCTGATTCATAAATGGCACGCCGTTTTTGGATCGGATGCGAAATAGTTAAGATATTCGGCAAAAAGTGAAGGAAAAGCGTCGATTGCACTTTTCCAAGGGGTACCATCAGGATTTCGGCCAAAAAATGGGTCAAAATTGAATTTTGAGAAAATTAAGGATCTTCGAATGCAGATCGGCGGGGATTAGTTCCCTGATTCATAAATGGCACGCCGTTTTTGGATCGGATGCGAAATAGTTAAGATATTCGGCAAAAAGTGAAGGAAAAGCGTCGATTGCACTTTTCCAAGGGGTACCATCAGGATTTCGGCCAAAAAATGGGTCAAAATTGAATTTTGAGAAAATTAAAGGATCCTTAAACGCAGATCGGCGGGGATTAGTTCCCTGATTCATAAATGGCACGCCGTTTTTGGATCGGATGCGAAATAGTTAAGATATTCGGCAAAAAGTGAAGGAAAAGCGTCGATTGCACTTTTCCAAGGGGTACCATCAGGATTTCGGCCAAAAAATGGGTCAAAATTGAATTTTGAGAAAATTAAGGATCTTCGAATGCAGATCGGCGGGGATTAGTTCCCTGATTCATAAATGGCACGCCGTTTTTGGATCGGATGCGAAATAGTTAAGATATTCGGCAAAAAGTGAAGGAAAAGCGTCGATTGCACTTTTCCAAGGGGTACCATCAGGATTTCGGCCAAAAAATGGGTCAAAATTGAATTTTGAGAAAATTAAGGATCCTTAAACGCAGATCGGCGGGGATTAGTTCCCTGATTCATAAATGGCACGCCGTTTTTGGATCGGATGCGAAATAGTTAAGATATTCGGCAAAAAGTGAAGGAAAAGCGTCGATTGCACTTTTCCAAGGGGTACCATCAGGATTTCGGCCAAAAAATGGGTCAAAATTGAATTTTGAGAAAATTAAGGATCCTTAAACGCAGATCGGCGGGGATTAGTTCCCTGATTCATAAATGGCACGCCGTTTTTGGATCGGATGCGAAATAGTTAAGATATTCGGCAAAAAGTGAAGGAAAAGCGTCGATTGCACTTTTCCAAGGGGTACCATCAGGATTTCGGCCAAAAAATGGGTCAAAATTGAATTTTGAGAAAATTAAGGATCTTCGAATGCAGATCGGCGGGGATTAGTTCCCTGATTCATAAATGGCACGCCGTTTTTGGATCGGATGCGAAATAGTTAAGATATTCGGCAAAAAGTGAAGGAAAAGCGTCGATTGCACTTTTCCAAGGGGTACCATCAGGATTTCGGCCAAAAAATGGGTCAAAATTGAATTTTGAGAAAAGTAAGGATCCTTAAACGCAGATCGGCGGGGATTAGTTCCCTGATTCATAAATGGCACGCCGTTTTTGGATCGGATGCGAAATAGTTAAGATATTCGGCAAAAAGTGAAGGAAAAGCGTCGATTGCACTTTTCCAAGGGGTACCATCAGGATTTCGGCCAAAAAATGGGTCAAAATTGAATTTTGAGAAAATTAAGGATCCTTAAACGCAGATCGGCGGGGATTAGTTCCCTGATTCATAAATGGCACGCCGTTTTTGGATCGGATGCGAAATAGTTAAGATATTCGGCAAAAAGTGAAGGAAAAGCGTCGATTGCACTTTTCCAAGGGGTACCATCAGCATTTCGGCCAAAAAATGGGACAAAATTGAATTTTGAGAAAATTAAGGATCCTTAAACGCAGATCGGCGGGGATTAGTTCCCTGATTCATAAATGGCACGCCGTTTTTGGATCGGATGCGAAATAGTTAAGATATTCGGCAAAAAGTGAAGGAAAAGCGTCGATTGCACTTTTCCAAGGGGTACCATCAGGATTTCGGCCAAAAAATGGGTCAAAATTGAATTTTGAGAAAATTAAGGATCTTCGAATGCAGATCGGCGGGGATTAGTTCCCTGATTCATAAATGGCACGCCGTTTTTGGATCGGATGCGAAATAGTTAAGATATTCGGCAAAAAGTGAAGGAAAAGCGTCGATTGCACTTTTCCAAGGGGTACCATCAGGATTTCGGCCAAAAAATGGGTCAAAATTGAATTTTGGAAAAGTAAGGATCCTTAAACGCAGATCGGCGGGGATTAGTTCCCTGATTCATAAATGGCACGCCGTTTTTGGATCGGATGCGAAATAGTTAAGATATTCGGCAAAAAGTGAAGGAAAAGCGTCGATTGCACTTTTCCAAGGGGTACCATCAGGATTTCGGCCAAAAAATGGGTCAAAATTGAATTTTGAGAAAATTAAGGATCCTTAAACGCAGATCGGCGGGGATTAGTTCCCTGATTCATAAATGGCACGCCGTTTTTGGATCGGATGCGAAATAGTTAAGATATTCGGCAAAAAGTGAAGGAAAAGCGTCGATTGCACTTTTCCAAGGGGTACCATCAGGATTTCGGCCAAAAAATGGGTCAAAATTGAATTTTGAGAAAATTAAGGATCTTCGAATGCAGATCGGCGGGGATTAGTTCCCTGATTCATAAATGGCACGCCGTTTTTGGATCGGATGCGAAATAGTTAAGATATTCGGCAAAAAGTGAAGGAAAAGCGTCGATTGCACTTTTCCAAGGGGTACCATCAGGATTTCGGCCAAAAAATGGGTCAAAATTGAATTTTGAGAAAATTAAGGATCCTTAAACGCAGATCGGCGGGGATTAGTTCCCTGATTCATAAATGGCACGCCGTTTTTGGATCGGATGCGAAATAGTTAAGATATTCGGCAAAAAGTGAAGGAAAAGCGTCGATTGCACTTTTCCAAGGGGTACCATCAGGATTTCGGCCAAAAAATGGGTCAAAATTGAATTTTGAGAAAATTAAGGATCTTCGAATGCAGATCGGCGGGGATTAGTTCCCTGATTCATAAATGGCACGCCGTTTTTGGATCGGATGCGAAATAGTTAAGATATTCGGCAAAAAGTGAAGGAAAAGCGTCGATTGCACTTTTCCAAGGGGTACCATCAGGATTTCGGCCAAAAAATGGGTCAAAATTGAATTTTGAGAAAATTAAGGATCCTTAAACGCAGATCGGCGGGGATTAGTTCCCTGATTCATAAATGGCACGCCGTTTTTGGATCGGATGCGAAATAGTTAAGATATTCGGCAAAAGTGAAGGAAAAGCGTCGATTGCACTTTTCCAAGGGGTACCATCAGGATTTCGGCCAAAAAATGGGTCAAAATTGAATTTTGAGAAAATTAAGGATCCTTAAACGCAGATCGGCGGGGATTAGTTCCCTGATTCATAAATGGCACGCCGTTTTTGGATCGGATGCGAAATAGTTAAGATATTCGGCAAAAAGTGAAGGAAAAGCGTCGATTGCACTTTTCCAAGGGGTACCATCAGGATTTCGGCCAAAAAATGGGTCAAAATTGAATTTTGAGAAAATTAAGGATCCTTAAACGCAGATCGGCGGGGATTAGTTCCCTGATTCATAAATGGCACGCCGTTTTTGGATCGGATGCGAAATAGTTAAGATATTCGGCAAAAGTGAAGGAAAAGCGTCGATTGCACTTTTCCAAGGGGTACCATCAGGATTTCGGCCAAAAAATGGGTCAAAATTGAATTTTGAGAAAATTAAGGATCCTTAAACGCAGATCGGCGGGGATTAGTTCCCTGATTCATAAATGGCACGCCGTTTTTGGATCGGATGCGAAATAGTTAAGATATTCGGCAAAAAGTGAAGGAAAAGCGTCGATTGCACTTTTCCAAGGGGTACCATCAGGATTTCGGCCAAAAAATGGGTCAAAATTGAATTTTGAGAAAATTAAGGATCCTTAAACGCAGATCGGCGGGGATTAGTTCCCTGATTCATAAATGGCACGCCGTTTTTGGATCGGATGCGAAATAGTTAAGATATTCGGCAAAAGTGAAGGAAAAGCGTCGATTGCACTTTTCCAAGGGGTACCATCAGGATTTCGGCCAAAAAATGGGTCAAAATTGAATTTTGAGAAAATTAAGGATCTTCGAATGCAGATCGGCGGGGATTAGTTCCCTGATTCATAAATGGCACGCCGTTTTTGGATCGGATGCGAAATAGTTAAGATATTCGGCAAAAAGTGAAGGAAAAGCGTCGATTGCACTTTTCCAAGGGGTACCATCAGGATTTCGGCCAAAAAATGGGTCAAAATTGAATTTTGAGAAAATTAAGGATCCTTAAACGCAGATCGGCGGGGATTAGTTCCCTGATTCATAAATGGCACGCCGTTTTTGGATCGGATGCGAAATAGTTAAGATATTCGGCAAAAAGTGAAGGAAAAGCGTCGATTGCACTTTTCCAAGGGGTACCATCAGGATTTCGGCCAAAAAATGGGTCAAAATTGAATTTTGAGAAAATTAAGGATCTTCGAATGCAGATCGGCGGGGATTAGTTCCCTGATTCATAAATGGCACGCCGTTTTTGGATCGGATGCGAAATAGTTAAGATATTCGGCAAAAAGTGAAGGAAAAGCGTCGATTGCACTTTTCCAAGGGGTACATCAGGATTTCGGCCAAAAAATGGGTCAAAATTGAATTTTGAGAAAATTAAGGATCTTCGAATGCAGATCGGCGGGGATTAGTTCCCTGATTCATAAATGGCACGCCGTTTTTGGATCGGATGCGAAATAGTTAAGATATTCGGCAAAAAGTGAAGGAAAAGCGTCGATTGCACTTTTCCAAGGGGTACCATCAGGATTTCGGCCAAAAAATGGGTCAAAATTGAATTTTGAGAAAATTAAGGATCCTTAAACGCAGATCGGCGGGGATTAGTTCCCTGATATATAAATGGCACGCCGTTTTTGGATCGGATGCGAAATAGTTAAGATATTCGGCAAAAAGTGAAGGAAAAGCGTCGATTGCACTTTTCCAAGGGGTACCATCAGGATTTCGGCCAAAAAATGGGTCAAAATTGAATTTTGAGAAAATTAAGGATCTTCGAATGCAGATCGGCGGGGATTAGTTCCCTGATTCATAAATGGCACGCCGTTTTTGGATCGGATGCGAAATAGTTAAGATATTCGGCAAAAAGTGAAGGAAAAGCGTCGATTGCACTTTTCCAAGGGGTACCATCAGGATTTCGGCCAAAAAATGGGTCAAAATTGAATTTTGAGAAAATTAAGGATCCTTAAACGCAGATCGGCGGGGATTAGTTCCCTGATTCATAAATGGCACGCCGTTTTTGGATCGGATGCGAAATAGTTAAGATATTCGCCAAAAAGTGAAGGAAAAGCGTCGGCCAAAAATTGGGTCAGCTTCTGATCAAATTTCTGATATTTCTTTTTATTGTATTTTAAAATCCTCTCTACTATATATCTTAAATAATATACCAACCACATTGCACATCATTCATAATCCCTGCTTATCTTACGGTTGAGTTGTTTGATTTTAAAAACCAACTCAAACGAGAGGTAGTCATTGATCATGAGTGTAAGAACACGGTTAAAAAAAACATGAAAAATAAATAAAAATGTAATAATAATAAGTTAAATAAAATATATGAAACTGTGATTTATTAACATTTATTACTTTTGTTACCGCTTCGCCTCTTGGCTTGCTTTAAAAATGGTCAGGTGAGGTCGTGACAAATGTAATTTTTGTTTTTTCCAGTTTTAAAAGTCAGCAAGTAAGATAAAATAAAGTAAAACAATAAATGTGAAAATGAACCCTTTTTCAATAAACCCAAATAATATATATAAAAAAGTAATTTATTAACATTTATTGTTTTTGTTACCGCTTCGCCTTGGCTTGCTTTAAAATTAGTCAGGTGTGGTCGTGACAAAGATAATTCTTGTTTTTTACAACTTTAAAAATGAAAAGGTGACATAAAATAAAATTTGAAAACATATTTTAAAATTTTAAAACATATTTTAAATCAAATTATATTATAAACACCTTCCAATAAAACCACAAACGATTTTTTCATTAGAAGATTTATTTCCAATAACCACCAAAACACCCAGTAACTTTATAGTTTTTTTTGTTATTTTTTTTTTTTTTTACAATTTCTGCGCAACCCATTAAATTTTTTTTTTTTGTTTTTAGCGAGTTGTGTGTTTGTATTTAAAGTTTATTAAACTGGTATGCTCATGCTTTTCTGCTCGTTCCAAAAAAAAAATAAGTAAATAAATCAACATATGGAAATCAGACCGAAATCATTATATAACATCAATCACGAATCCATTTAACTGTATTTTGTCCATCTATATAATCTGGTATATAATGCCCATAGTTACTTTCCTTTTGCAGAGTTTTTAAGATTTATATTTGCTTTTTTTTTTTTGTTTTTCCTTTTTTGGCAAGTCGATTTTTTGGTATCTCAGTGTTTATTTTTATTATATATCTTTCTCATTAACACTTGATAGGATCGATTGCTTATCAACATCAACGTCCATTAAAACTAAACTAATTTTTACAAGGACCGAAGGGTGTTATTCAAATTCATATGCGATGATATGCGCACTAAAAACTTAATCCATACAGTAATTGCCCTTCTTTAGGGAGCTTCGTGATGGCCACAAAAAATATATTTCATATTTTCCACCAAAACACACCAAAATTAAAACCAAAAACAGTTCAGATTTTATTGTGAAAAGGAAAATCAATAGGAATTTGTTAGCAAATCAGTTCCATTTGAAAATGTATATTTATTTTAAAGTGGATACTGTAGACTTGCTCTGGAATTAAATTTATTGCAATTAAATTTTTACTCGCCTCTTTAACCATAATAATGATAATAACGGTAATCATAATAGTGTAATATATAGTTTATAGTATATAATCATAAGTTCATACGCAGCATTGTTAATATAAGTTAATTTCTCCGAACCATCTCGTATCCGCGACCTTTCATTAAACTATAGACATAACATTAAGTTCTCGTAATCGGTAATCCATAATTCATAATCATATTTATACAGAAGGTGGTTTTCTCTGTTTTTTAATATATATATATTATATATTTTTTTGTTTTATTATTTTATTTTTGTTGTCACGTGCTCACAAACAAAATAAATCAATATATAGTTTAGTAGATACAATTACGAGTTCTCGCTACTGGCTACCGCTAATTCATAATCCATAATTCTGGGGTTGTGGGGATTTATCTTATTTATTTTATAATTTTTAGTTTTATATTCTTTTTAGTTACTCTCACAGAAGTACAAACTAGATCAATGTGGCCCCTAGTGTGGGTTACATCGTTATATCCTCATGCATATCCTGCTTTGCTCCAGCACTTCTTCATAGACTAAAGACACAAAAAAAAAACAAAAAAAATATATAGAAAATTAAAAAAAAAAAAAAAAAAAAATTGACACATTTAGTTTCCTAGGTGTAAACACATCCAGGCATTTTGGAGAAGTTATGATTAAAGTTTTTGGAAATCACCAATTTAATTGACCTGTATAAGTGCTGCATAGTGAGAAATATTCACTTTTTAATTTAGAAATTTTCGAAAATATATATTTTTTTTTTCAACTTCCAAATTGCCAGGATATAGTTATATATATTTTTTTTTAATACAATTTCATATGTGCCAGATTCGAGGACTTGTCAACTAAGAGGGCTAGGCCTTTATCTAATGTATACATTATATATTTGAATAAATAAATTAGTTGCGATTTCAGTTAGATGATGTTTCATTCATTGAATTTCATTTCTTCTGTGTTTGTTAACATTTTCATATTCTTTTCATTTTTAGATTGGCACATTATATTACATATCATACAAAGCTTCGCAATTAATTTTGTTCTCTTGTGAAATATGAAAGTAAAGAACTGAAGAATTCCTCAAGGCGAGGGCACAATACACAAGTACCAGTGTTGAGTAAGGCAAAAGTATTGGGATATTTTTGAATTTTGCTTGGCTTTAATTTTTGTTTTTAGTTTGGTTTGCTCTGGCCGTGTGTTTCGTGTAATAAAATGTAACCGCTTATCACATTCATAAAAACTTCGATCAATTCTCTAAGTATATAGTCGTAGGCATAGGTTAAATATAGTACATCGCTTAGTACGGTTACCTTGTTTGAGTTAACTAAATGTTTTCGTTTCATTAATAGCACAGTGTAAACGCTTCTCCAATGTCTTCTCTTCGACTCAAGGGCACAATTTAATTTTTTAATTTAATTTAATTTAATTTAATTTAAATTCAATTCAATTCAATTTAATTCAAGAGAAATAAACGTTTTGAACATTTTTCATTATAGGGATATTATTAATTTCTCATTCCATTTTCCATTCCATTCATTCTTTAGCCTTTTTATATTTGAATAATTTTACTAGATTTTATTTTTAGTTTTTTTTTTTGGTATTTGGTTTCTTATTTCTTGTTTAAGTTTTATTTTTTTTACTTTGTTTGGTATTCTTGCAACAACTACAATACATGCAACAGCAATTTTTGAGTGCAACATAAACGGTCTGACATTTAGATGGAACTCCCGAAAGAGCATTATCGAAAATCCCAACTCCTAGCTCGTCTCATTTACTTTGGTATATATTTACTAGATTTCATGTAATTATGTATGTATATGTTTTGGCTACTCATTTTTTGTTTGTTTGTTTGTTTGTTTATTTTTTGTTGTTGTTTGTAAACTTTGCAAAATCTTCATCACTTTTGATCCATTCAAAAAATAACCGAATATATTTTAGTTTGATTCTCTGAAATCTAGCCAAAAAAAAAAATTACATATAAATAAATAAGTATATATAATATATGTGTGTTTTTTGTTTTGGTTTTGAGTGTGTTGTATATATATTTATGTATATAACTGCCGGTAGGGGTGTTTCATTTGAATTACACATTTAATACTTAGATTTTTTTAAACATTTACTTTATCAACTATTTTTGTATGAATGTGAATGCATTGTAGTTTATTTTTTATTCTATTACATTTATTATTAGCAAAAGAAATGCTTTTGATTTGACCTTTTTGTTTTTCTTTCATGTAGTTTGTTTGCTTTTGTTTTTTTTTTTTTTTTTTGAAAATAAGTACCACATATAGCCTGTATATATGTGTAGATCTAAGTGTTTGGGTTATGGGTTTTTTTTTTTTTTTGAAAATAGTTTTAATGTTTTTATTTTTATTTTAAGCTATTAGGTGGAAAATCGGAAACTCATGTAAGTAGTTCACTTGAAACGTACGAATTTCTTGTTTTAATTCATTTTTCTTTGGGGTTTCTGGGACTAAAGTCTGTGTATGAAAGTACAGTGCGTTTCATGGCTATAAAGGTGCTTTCCTTTTGTCCATCTACCGCCCTGAAACTAACAGTTATGTGAGAGAAGTTAGTGGTCTAAACTTATCGGTGTACCGTTATTGTGTTGTTAGCACAAAATACCTATAAAGTATTATTTTTGGTATTATTTTTTTTAATCTTGGTTTAGTTATTCAAATTAAAATAAAATGGATTCGAGAGAGGGGTTTATGTTTCTTTTTTTTTTTTTATAAGCCCCATTAAGAATTCTTTTTTTTTTTTCTTCACACACTCACACAATAAACTTTTTTTTTTTTTTTTTTTTTTTTTGCATAATTTTTCATGTCCTTCCTCCGACCGTTATAACGATCCTCTTACACAGTTCCAGAATCTTAAATAAATATAAAGCACAAAGTGTTGACTTTCCAGTTTTTTTTTGAATTCTAGTTTTTAAGTATATATGTATGTTTGTTTATAAGTTATGTGTGTGTGAGTGTGGCTGTGTATGGGTGTGTGTGTGTGTAAATACAGTATATAAAGGAGTATATATGTTTTGCTCCTCTCCCATTCATCATTTAGCATCTTCTGGATTATCTTCAAATACATTCATTAATAGTTTGCTTTTTGTTTTCCTTTTTTTTTGGTTTTTTTGTTTTGTTTTATTTTTGTGGTGCTCCCATAATTTTTGAAAATTTCAGTTTTGCAATTTCTAACCTTTGACCTGTGATCGCGGCATTTTTTTTTAGGCATAAAACTCCGTTTTTCCTTGCGTCTTATAGGCCTCCTCCTCGATTTTGTACATGTCCATAAGCTTGATATTTTTTTCAGTGTGTCAGCAGAGGTCGGAAGCGTTGAGTTCAGCGGCAGCGTGACAAAACAAATACAAAAACATTTCGCAAAATAGTAAACAAATTGTGTGTGTGGGATTTTCAATGGCACAGAAAGAGACAAAGCATAAGGGCAGGTGTGTGTTTTTGTGTGGGAAAAAGACAGAGAGAGAGAGACAGAGATAGAGCAAAAAATATATATTTTAGTTTTAAATAGTTAATCTTTAAAATATTTTTAGGGCGACACAGCAAACGATAAATGACAAGGCGTTAGGGGAGTGGCAGGTTATTTTGTTTTATTTTTTTTAGACAGAGACAGCCAAATATTAATGAATAAAGAGACAGCAAGAGAGAGACAGAGTGAGAGTGAGAGAGAGAGAGGGGTAGAGAATAGTAGAAAGAGAGAGCTAGAGAAGTATTTCGATAGTAGAGCTGCGGGATTGGGGTTATATTCCAAAGGATCCATTTATAGATTTTCAAAATACACCAAAAACATAAAAATCTTAAGAGAGAGACACATAGAGGAGTAGTAACAAAGCTTGAATGGATAATATTAAGCATTTTATAAAATTTAACAGCTTTTCCATTTATAGTTTAAGTGACAAGAGTACAGAAAAAAACACAAGCCAAGGTATATGGGAAAAATTAATTGAAAATGAATGAAAAGTGTTTAAAAAACAAAGTGGAATGTTTATCAACTATTTTGTGCTCTTAAAATAAGTATTTTTTTTGTTTAATAGATAACTAACTTTTGAGAAAGTTTTAAAATAAGATTATTTAATGAGCATTCCACATTGAAATCTTAAAAAAAAAAATAAAACCCAATTTTATGAAGACAGAACCAAAATGAAAAACATTTAACAACGAATATATAGAAATATATATATGTAGATATGTATATCTTGAAACACATATGCATGTATATAATACACGAAATAGAAAGTTGTTAGATAATTACATCTTAGCGGTTAGTATGAAAGTTTAGCAGCTACTGACTGATCGATTAATTTTCGGGTTAGTACGGATGGGTTTTGCGGTTTTTAGGTTGGGTTTCGTTTCTTTTCTTCGTTATCAGTTATCGGTTATCGGTAATCGGTTATCGGTTATCGGTTATCGTTTTCATCGGGTTAGCAGTTATTTTGTTATCGGTATACGTTGATCGGAAGATGCATTCCCAGGCGATACTGTTTCTTACTCTCATACACATACACTCGTCCTCTTTCTCTCTCTCTCTCTCTCTCTCTCGCTCTCTTTGACTCTTTCTACTTCTCTAGCTCTCTCTCTTTCTGTCTCACTTTCTCTCGGTGCTGGGATGCATTTCTTCACTGGGTTTTCTGATTTTCATTTAACGGTATTCGCTTTCATTCATCATGGCATTTGTTCAGTTATCGGTTATCGATTTATATCGTTTGGTTTATGTTTTATGGTTTATGGTTTGTGGTTTATCGTTTATCGTTTATCGCTCTCTAGCTATACAGATATATAGGAGTGGTTGTCTAAAGTACAGTCTCAATACTGGTTATAGTGTCGGTCTGCGGCCGAGTTTCGTTCAGTACCTTTTGCACATCGGTACTGAATTCCTCGATCTGCTTCGAATGGGCCAGCTTTAGCTTCTCCATGGCACGGCCCTGCTTAACACCAATTTGCTGCAAAAACATACATTTTATTAGTCCTGATTTTTTTTTATCTGAAAATATCCTTTTTTATTTTTTACCTTCTTCTCTTCCATGAAACGCTTCACATTATTTTGACGTTTTTCGCGCAGGCGACGATCCTTCTCGTTCTTGGTCTTCAGCGTCTTGTCGTTCTGCACTTCCTTGGCGGTGTCGGCCGAGGTCTTGGCCTGCTTGGCATTCAGATCCTTGATGTCCCTGGAATCGCAATGAATCGGATGCCAGCAAGAGATGAAAGAGGTGTGTCCCGGATGGACAGGTCAACCTGTACTCTTACCTGGCGTGTCGGTCCTCCAGCTGCTTGATCTGGGACGCCTGGACGGTGAGCATCAGGGCCTTCATGGCGTCCTGCGAGTCCTGGACGTGCTGGCGCAGCATATCCCACTCCTCCTTGCGGTGCCTGGCGATCATGTCCGTCCACTGCTTGGTCTGATCGTTGATGGCGTTCTTGATGTTGGCATCGTTCCGGATGTCGTCCTTGCTCTTGCCCTTGATGAGCTTGTCGATGGCCGCGTTCTGGGTCTTCTGGACGGAGGTGCGCTCCTTGGCGTGCTTCTTGCGCAGCGTGTCCAGCTCCTTGATCTGCTTCTTGCCGACCTTCTGGAAGCCCTTCTCCTGGCGCAGCGACTCCAACGTCACTGGCTCAAAGACCAAAGGCGGCTCCTTCTTCTCCTCCTCTTTGGCCTTGCCGGCGTCTCGGGCGGCACCGCCGCTCTGCTCCTCGATGCCCAGGGCCTTCATTTGTTCGTTCTGCTGCTTGGCCGCTCCGGCGAATCCTCGCGGATCCGACAGCATGGCCATGAAGTCCTCGAAGCCGTCAGGTACGTAGATCTTCAGTTCGATATTGACGAACAGCATCGGCAGGGACATGGGGAAGTTGGCCTCCGTACGCAAGGACACATGGCGATAGCCAGCCTGCAGTCCATCCAACGGCAGGATACGCTGGCCGATCATCTTTCCGCTCTCCTCATACACTCCGAACCGAAGGACGGCCAGATCGGGGAGCACTACCTTACGGAACACAAAGGCATCCTCATTGTAGACCGGGTTGAGTCCGTTGTTGGGCACCAGTCGGGTGCGGAACTCCTTCTTGACGGTGTCCGAGGGCAGGCCGAACATGTCCACCTCCACGTAGGTGCCCACCTTCTTGTCCGACAAGAACTGCCCGGCAATCACCTTGACGGAGCACTGGGCCGCAATCACACCGTCCACGGGGGCATCGGCGAACGGATCGAAGTCCTTGTCGGCTCGCCGCATAAAGTCCGGCTTCAGGAGGTAGCCGCATCCTCCGTTGTACTCGAACTTGCCCTGGTTCAGTTGCATCGGCAGATCGGAGGTCTGGAAGTTGAGGGAGACCATTTGGCAGCCGGCGTTCCAGAACACCTGCGGCATGTAGTTGGAGGAGTCCGCCCGGGTGCCCTTCGGGTAGATCCGGGACATCTGGCGCTTGTTGTAATTGACAAAGTCGATGGAGCTCTGCTTCAGATAGTTCATGCCCGCCGATTCGGCAAACGATGACATGTTGTGGGCAATGTTTTTCTCTGCGGATGGAAGGATACACCAGCAAGGGTATGTATGTGTCAGGAAGGATATAGTCCCATAGTGTTTCAGGCCTTACCGATCGCCTTGTCGAAGCCCTGGAACTTGATGGGCTGGGCATAATTGACCATGGAGGATAGCCAGGGGTGTACGTTGGTGGTGGAGCCACTGTAGTTGGCGGCAGCTGCCTCGGCCTCCGCGCCACCGCCCCCCTCGGCGGCCCCACCCTCGGCGGCGGCTGCCTCCGGAGCAGGGGCAGGGGCGGCGGCCGCCTCCGGGGGTTTGCCGGCACTGGCATCCTCCTCCGGGTCATCGTCCGTCTTCAGTTCGCCCTTCAGCCAGAGCTCCAGCTCGACCTTCTCCACCTCGGGCTTCATGCGCTTGTTCTTGATCAGGATCTTGCGTTTTAGTTTGCATGGCGGCGGCAGCGGTAGTCCTGGATCCAGCTGCAAGGATCAATCGTGATTAATAAACAAGGATTGAGAGGAGCGTCGAGAGGAGAACCAACCGGATGGTCCGCCAGCGGCTCCTTCAGCAGCAGGTCGCCGAAGAAGTCATCACAGTATTTGGCCAATTTGTATTGCTGGGCGCGGTTGCAGTGGTTCTCAAAGGACAATATCACCGGATACTCCGAGGATACGAAGGCGCAGTCGGCAATCGCCTGGATGCAGTCCTGACACATACAGTTTGTATATTCAAAAATTAATAAATTTCCAAAAATTAGAAATCAGGGAAAGAGCCAACCTTGAACAGAATTTCCGTGCAGTAGGCATGGCCGTGGGTGACAATCGGCTCCTCGTCCTCGCCCTTTCCATTCCAGCAATCGAGTTCGACGCACCGGCATCCCGCCAACAGGGTCTGGCGGTACATCTCCACGGAGCTCTTGCCGCCGATCTGCCGACCGGACAGGTAGGTGTTATGCGAACTATTTATGTAGTAGTGGGCCAGGGGCTGGTCCATCTCCATGTAGAAGTCCAAGCGGTCCAGGAACACGGGGGCATTCTCATCGGACATCAGGTAGCGCTTGAATCCATCCAGCGACAGTTGAACTACAAGGTTGAGTATTAAATATATTAATTGTAGTTTAATTAAATATTTTTTTTTATGATTACTTACCACTTTTCTTTTTCTCCTCGTCCAGCTCGTAGTCGTTTATGATCTCCGTGCACCGCTTCTCCTCGTAGAGAGGATACAAAATCTCGTTCATTCGAGGATCTCGCTGCTTGTCGTTCATGAACTGCACAAACTGCTCTAGACTAATAAAATCTTGTTTTCCCTTGGTGCTGAAATAGTAAGAAATAAGTGGTTATATTTTATAGTATTTTATAGTATTTGGTTTAAATTATATCTGGAGAAAAAGAGGATGGTATGAGATACCCGGTACTCGGACTACTACTCTCTCGTAAAAAGTATAGCTTCAAGATGCCATAAATAGCAGTAGTCTGTTATAATTTATGGATATTACTCTATAGAGATTCAAGATTAAAGATGTAGAATTTTACTCAGTAGAGACTAAGGATCACAAGGATCAAGAAAGTAATACTCTCCCACTTACATGGATGTAAAAAGCTCCTCGATATCGTTTCGTGGACAGACCTTGTGGTAGAGGGCATAGAACTTGTCGAAGGTGAACTGCTCCTTGGTCATGGTGGCGTTCTTGTCGTCCGGAAGTCCTGCATCCTTGATGCAGGTGTAGACCAGTTTCTCCGTCTTGCCGGAGGCGAATGTTTTGGCCAATGTTTTAACCGGAATCTTTCCGCTTTTCTCCACACAATAACTCAGACGCATCCAACTGGGGTTTTTTTTTTTTGGAAAAAAATAAGATTTTTCAATTTAAAAAATAATTTAAAAAAAAAGGTTGGAAAAAATTCAATAGAGGATTTCAGGGATAATGGTGAAGATAGAATGTGAATAAAAATTAATACAAACACTAACAACTTGAGAGATAAAAATACTAATACTTACCTTCTTAGAACTCAATTAACTT
This sequence comes from Drosophila atripex, assembly GCA_035045925.1. Classification (NCBI taxonomy): domain Eukaryota; kingdom Metazoa; phylum Arthropoda; class Insecta; order Diptera; family Drosophilidae; genus Drosophila; species Drosophila atripex. The sequence goes on from JAWNOP010000009.1 coordinate 303,737, forward strand.
TTCAATCTAATTATGATTTTGAAACGAAATTAATCCCGAAATTGAAACTAATCTGAAATTATTAATCAAAATTAGCCAACAAATTGGCCAGAAGTGGCAGGACTCGGAATCGAATTCAAAATTGATTGGCAATCAAGTGGATGCGAAAATGATTAAGAGCCACTCATAATTAATCAAGTTGGCCTATTGAAGCCATCTGCCAGTCAATATATTTGCATTCCAAGGTGGTCGAGGCTCGAGGTTTGGTGGGTCCACTGGCAGTGGGTCAAGTAATTGCGTCGAGTGACGCATAAATAATGCAATCAAAAACAAATTGCAAACTAGGACAACTAATTTACAATACAAACATGCCACACACGACACGCCCCCTCTGGGCATTGGGCACTGGGCGTTGGGCGTTGGGCTTTGGGCTTTGGGCTTTGGGCCAAGGTGTTGCCACCTTGTTCTGTTCGTTGGTTAAAACGGCTGTTCGCTCATTGGGATGCACTTTGAAACTTTGCCCAAACCCCAACCTCCATTATACAGTGAGAGAAAAGTTTCCATAAATTTACCATTTTTTTTAAATACAAATTAACAGAAAATAACCAACAGTAGTCATTATAATTTCTAACTTTTTTTTAAACTCTGTACTGTAATTGGCATAATGTTTTGGTTATTTTTTCTCAGTGTCTTGTGTAGGTGTAGCTGGGCCCTATACACCCCATCCCCCCCCCCCCCCCCTATTCACACACTCGAGTTAACAAAACCGAAAGGACGAGTGGGCGGGCCAGTTTCGAAACAGGCAACGCATATCCAATGAACCCACACAGTTCAATTCCCGCCTTTTATCCTGCTCCTGGTCGTGGTCCTGCTCCGGGTCCTCCTCCTGGCCAGTGGCCATTGAAATGCATTGAAAGCATCCGAAGGACTCGGCACAAAGTTTGGGCGTTTTAACCCAATTTCGGAGAGCCGGTGAGCCCAGGTATGGATTTTATGCGAAAATTCAACACCCACGCCCGTGCACACTTTCGGCTCGGCCAGCAAAGCCAAAGAGCTTAAACCCGAAACTTTAAAAGTCAAAAATGGAATGGCAGCCAGAACAACACGAACAAATATCCCTAAACACGCATTTAATTAAGCATTTGAAGTTTCTTTTGTTTCCACACAAATATGATATTACCAGGAGCGGGGAAAAGGACTCTCGCCCACCTCCCTTTCACCTCCAATTTGGTTGGAAAATGAGGAACAGAAACCCAATCCAGAATTTCGAACCCTTACACTTGTTCCATATTTCCACATTTTGTGGCCAGAATGCAAATAAAATGAATTTATTTAATGCCGAAAGTGAGGAGAAGCTTTAGCAGGAGTAGTACATAGTATTTAATTAAAAAAATAGGGAGCAGATCCTGCGGGGTCTCGAGTTCCTGGCCTTGGATCGAATTGCATTTTGTTTTCCAGTCGAAATTCCTGGTATTGCGTAATCGCCAATCAGGAGATAAATAGCATTGGAATGCGAATAATTGACTCGGAAAGGATAAAGTTTTAAAGGAAATTAAACAAAATGAATGAGTTTTAGGTTACAAGGAAAAGGTTATTTTTTTTTAACATTTAAAAAGAGGAAATAAATTCACAATGAAATGTTAAACTTTACTTACCGAAGAAGTTCAAGAGGTAGTTAGTTACATTTTTTAAACTAGTTACACAGATTTTTAGGTTTAAAAATATTATTCAAAAAGTAAGTCAAATTTTTATAAATTTTTAGATATTTTTTTAAATTAAACTTTAAACCAGCTACTTGAAACTGTTTAAATTCTTCTAGCATTAATTGAAACTAAACATTTATTTTTAATGAACTTTGAAATTGAGCCTTATATATTTAATATTTAATGATTTTTTTAGCTTCAATATTTTTTTTAAAATTTTTTTTGGCCATAAATTGTACTTACTGTTTCATTAAATTGGTTCGCGGACACACATTTGTGGCGCGATTATTATGCGTGATGAGCCGCAAATTCTTTTGCCAGCTCTATTTATTTTAATTTATTTTTTGGTTTTGTAGAGCAAGCGAAAGAGTGCGCATTATAGTTGGATAGAAAGAGACAGAGAGAGTAGAGTAAAGAATAAACGGCAAAAAAAACGAACAAAAGAAGAAAGTAGAAAGTGAAGAGAAGAAACGGCATGCAGGAACAAGAACAAGAGAACAGGAACAATCGATGCAATTATGTACACAGTGTAATCGAGTGAGGTGCAGCAAGTGGAATTAATGTGGCAGGCGAAGGGAGACAGGATGCAGGACACAAAAGGATAGTGCAGGCGAGGCAGGGAGAGCCAAGAAAAAGGGCTGTGAAGACGCCCACTTACTGTTTCCGCAGACACATCATGGGGCAGATGTTGTTCGCTTTGACATTATGTGTGATTTTTCGAATGCCATCTAGCCAGATCTAAAAGAACAAACAGATACGAGATACGGAATGGTAGGGTCATTTGTTTTCAGTGTATTGTAGCCAACTAGGATGGACCTCGAAGAGGTTTTCAGTTTTAATACTATTTGTAATATGAATTTCAAGCCACACACGGCGTATGAGTAATATTTGTAACATTCAGGGAGTAGTATTTAAAAATAATAAAAAAATAAATAAATTAAATTAAATATTTATTGGAGGGCGCTGTCATTTAAATTACTATTTATTTATTCTTTTATTTAATGTTTTATTTTTTAGCTTAAAAATTCCATTTAATTATATGAAAAATGTAAATAACTTCAACTAAAAATAAAATTAAAAAAAAAAAAGATTATAGCAAGTATGATTGGTAAGAAAGATTAATATTTTTAAGGAAAAAAAAAACTTGAGTTTTAAAAAGATATGTAAGGCATGAAAGTCCTTGTTCTTAATCCTGAAAATGTCATGCCTTCCAGACAGATGAAATATATATTCTTCCATATATATATCGAGATATTTTAATCTGCCAACCTGTTGACTGCAAAACTCACCTTGGCTGTTGCCGCGTCTGGACAAATAACATGATGATATGTTATGTTGATATAGTCCGTGTTCGAGCAGATCGTGAGAGATCGCTTATCCAGTTCCGGTATGTTGGTTCCGTTCTTTTTTGTCACCTTGTCGAGTATCTTGGGATCCTGTAAGCGATGCACAAAAAAAAAAAAGTAAAGAGAGCAAATAAACGAAATTCATTAGTCCTTGATGAAATAACAATCGGCCAGTGTCAGCCATTTGAATGCAATTTGGCGCAGTAACAGCATCAGTGGCAGCAGCAGCAACAGCAGCAGCAACAGCAATAGTGGCAACATCATCGGAAAACATTAATCTCCGGTGGCATCATTAATCAAGACCCAGTGCCAGGGGCCCGCGGAACGTTGCAGGAGAACATTTATCAACATTTGTGCAGTATTCGCGCTGCGAAACAAATATATTTTCCTCCAATTTCCCTTTCACGTCAACAACAATTAAATGCCCGCCCTGTGTGTGTGTGTGTGTGTGTGTGTGTGTGTGTATTTTTGCCAAACAATTTTCCCTTATTTTCACTCACTTCAATCTGCCTGCCTTTGCCCAAAATTGATTGTCCAATAAAATGCAATTACACGATTTTTAATAAAAGCCTTGAACGCTCTTCTGAAACAATAATCAAGGAGAGAAGTAGGAGGAGGTGGTGCCTTTACAGAGGATCGCAAGGACACATTTAAGCCTTCATATTATGTTGGACTTGTACGTGGTTTTCCCTTCTCGCATTCAATTGTGGAGCATGAGTCGTAATTTGATGTGATTTCTTTCGTCACTTAATAGGCAGTAGTGACAGGAAAACGAAAGAATGTTCAATATTGTTTGTGGTTTGTTATTGTTTTTGAACGAATATAAATTACAAAAGGCTACCCCATTCAATAAATAACCCAGTTAATAACAGAAACTTTGTTGAAAAGAGAGTGTTTTTATTAAGAAAGGCCTTGAGAGGGAAATTAAAGGCGATATTTGGGTCAAATAATAAAAGAATAACTGTTTACGTCAAGTTTTTAATTCAAGGACTACTCTAGCTTCTCTTAAATTATATTTTAAATTATATTTATTATCTCCTCTAAGAGCCTTTGACTTTAAACTTGAAATTGAAGCTATTTTTCGGTAAGAATAAATCTTAAAAACTGAAAACACTTGGAGAATATATATATATATATAGACATCATATTAATGTTTTCCTTGTGTTGCTGCCTCCTGCCACCTTAAATATCGAATGTTGTTTCAAAGTCCTTCCACTCAAACGGTAAATATCTTAAAGGAAATTGAATTATGCAGAGACCCCATTGAGAGCTTTTTTTTTTTTCCTCACCTCCGAAATACACACACAAACACACATACACCCAACTACAGGTCACACATTCAATAGCTCAATCAGTTCGAGTGCAATTTGCGAAGAAAGAAGAGAAGAAGAGCGTCGCACGGAGAAAGCGAGTGAAAGGACGAGGAGCAGGAACTGTAGCATACTTTTGAGTGCTAAATAAGTCAGCCTCCGCACACCACACTGCTGCCCACTCCGCCGCTCGCTCCTTTCAACCAAATAAAGTGAAAGCAAATGTTATAAAAGTTTTTTCCCTTATTCTTTCTTTCATTCTTTTTATACACAAACATATATATATATATATATATATAAATTATATTTTTTTTCTTTGCCACTTGCTTGGCTGGCAGACGCAGAGGAAAATAAGGGAGTGGCCTCAACAATATTTTCAAATGAAAGTCTCAAGAAAAAAATACTCCATTTTTGAATTATAAGAACTATTGTTTAATTTTTAATTTTTTCAAATTAATATTTTTTTCATTTCATTATTTTTTTCTCTCAGTGCCTCCAGTGTGATGAAAGCAGAGGCAGCTTCTTGCATTATTGAAAAGCCCCAACAACTAAAAGCCGTGCCACAAAAAAGCGACCGTGGGCGGGAGACAAAGGCACGCGGGGCGAGGGCTGTAGAGGGGGCGTGGCAATAACAAAACTGCAACCAAGCTCAAATTTTTCGTTTTCAATATTTCTTGTCGGTTATGCTTCAGTTTTTTGTTGCTTTTTTTTTGTGTATTTTTGTGTGTGTTTTTTTTTTTTTTCAACTGCGGTTCTCGAGCAAACGAAGCAACTTTTAATGGTTCATTGTGCCGTTATCGTTCCGTCTCCCTCTAACCACTCCAGCCCCCTCTCTTTCGCTCCTCATTTTGGCGAGGAGTGTGTGTGTGTCTGAGAGAGTGTGTGTGTGTGTGTGTGTGTGTCGCTCACTGATTTAATATTGATGACCAAACATTTCAAGTGATGGCAGAGCACTAAACGCACACAAGCCCAGACCAAGACATACAAATAAAAAGAAATATATATGTATATATGTGTACACACACACACACACACACATACGCAAATTACACACACACACACACAGTCACACACTTAAAGATTTCAGTTTTTTTTCCCACCATTTTCTGTTGAAAAGTTTTTGCATTTCGTGTCTGTTGCTTTTTTCCGCTGGCGTTTTTCTTTTGGCCATCTCATTTGTGGTCAACAATTTTGCGATGCTTACACTTAAAAATCAAAAAACAAGAGATACTAAAAAAAAGGAGTAGATTGTTATAAAATAAAAACCATATTTAAGTCTTCTGTTTTCCAAATACTTTTTATTTTATACTTCAAAGTCTTATAATGGAAGGGAATCAGTTCAAGATTTTAAAGCCAGAAAGATGGCTAGGAAGAAAATTACTTTTCAGATAAAAAATTAACAATATTAATTTTTAAATTTTGAAGAAATTTCATCAATTTTAAATAAAAATTAATTCATTACAACGTACATATATTCCATCGCTCAGTATCTCTCAGTATACATTGCGAATTTCTTGCAACTTTTGCTCATTGGTGTTTATTTTGCATTTTAATTGAATTTGCCAAAGGACACGAACAAGAGGAATCAAAGGATGCCAAGCGCACACACTCTCACGCTGGCAGCCATCGAAGGGTTGAGCCTGAGAAGGAAATGCTTTCTAGTTCAAGTTCTCAATAAATAAAACCGAGAACAATGAATGAGTCTTTTATGTAAATTTCCACAAAAAAAGGGGAAAACTTTAAAGGTTTCGAACCAGTTTCCTTTGTTTATATTTCTCAAAAAATAAAAAAAAAAAGGTTAAATTCTTTTTTAATAATTTTTGTAAAATCTCGAGGAATTCAATTTGTATTCAAGTAGTATGAAGACTTGATCCTCTTATTTGTAAGTCCCTTATATTTCAGCTCCCCCTTTCTGGCCCTTTCGTAGCATACTTTTTCGGGCTTATGGCAAGCAATTCCAAGGCAAGCGTTTCACGATTGAATGGAGAATTACTGGACCACCACACCTGGATGCCACATAACTGGTGTTTTTTTTTGCTTGCCCCCTCTCTATAGATTCCCTCCATCCCCCACCTCTCGCCGCAGTACTTCCCCATCAATTTCCCAGGTGCATTTTCCACCGATGCACCTGCAAACCCAAATGCACACAACTCAAAGGGCTTGCTCTGGGCTAAAATACAATTCAAAGGAGCAGGATAACGGCAGGGACTTGAAAAAGTGCTTGTCGCAGTGTTGTCAGCTGGAAATTGCCATGATATTGTGGGAGAAGTGGCAAATATAGGGATATGTGGGATGAGATATTGTGGCACTAACCAGACTCTTCATAATAGAAAGGGTTATGTGTTAAATATGTTTATAAAAATTATTATTTTTCAACTCAATTATTGAGAATTATTTTGGCTTGGCTTTTGTGCCTACCCGTCGTATGCGTAATGTTGTCAATTATTATTCAAATATTGATTTATATTTCTATCATTAAAATTTCAAACACAAATCTTTCATTATTAAAAGTTTAAAAAATAAACAAATTGTAAGGGTTTCCCAAGTCTTAAACAGAGATCTACTAGGCGTATACGTAATTTATATATTTTGTTTTAGAGAAAATTGTTTATAATGGAAATCTGTTTCATTATTTTCTATCAAAGTAAATAAATATTGAAAAATAATAAAAATATAGACGAAGAACTATTAAGAAGTGGAAGTAGCGGCCCACTAGTCGTATACGTTATATAATAATAAGTAATAAGTTCTCCGTAATATTATTCTTGTTTAAAATGTTTATAATTAATAATATTTACAAAAAAATGAATGCCAATCTTCATAGTTTTTGTAAAATATATTTAATTCCACTTTCTCCTTTTTAGAAGCTCCCAAGACCTGAAGCTGAAACCTATTAATTTATTCCATTTTTATTATTGAATAAAATACTCTTGGAAAAAAACAGCCTCTGAAAACCACATCACTATCATTGCTGGGTGATGAAATGGAAATTAAGGCTCTGGAGTGGCAAAGAAGAGGCTGTGGCAGAGGCAGTTGCCAGTTGCCAGTTGCCAGTTGGATGCACTCATCCAAGAGCCTCCATCTCCGGGCAGGCTTTAGTTTCAGTTTCAGTTTCACTTTCAGTCCTTCGGAAAAGTGTGTCAAACGAGAGGAAAAACAAAAAACAAACACAAGAAAGCAACAAGAAAAAAAAATATATATATACTGGACAGCAAATCTAAATTAGTTCGAGACCCAGTAGAGAAACACCTGCATTGGCCATAAATACCCACACATAGATATGTATACAAGGGGATACTATATAGGGGCCAGGATATGTGCTAGGACTATATAGATGGATTGGACGGATGGCGCAAATGGTGGTTCATTTCGGGCTGTAGCTGTTGCTCTTGTTGCTCTTGCTGTTGGCTGGGTCATAAATTTCATTTAGGAGACGTCGACAGACAAACACAAATACATCACTCTATCTATAGCAGGACCCCCTGAAAGTCCTGCTTGGAGGAATAAATAAAAAGGAAGGACTGGGCGTGGCTGGTCGGTCGGTCGGTGACAATAAATCTAGCGCATGGAACAAATGCGTTTCGAGTCGAAGACGGCGACTTTGATCCGATCCGCAAATGTTGGCTGAAAACTATTGAGAGCAAAAGTGACATATTGACACATTAACCCACACACCCACACCCCGCCACACACACCCACCGACACACACAGGCGACAGTTTTATGGCTTTGTAATAGTTCATCCTGGCGGCACAAAAAAAAAAAAAGGATATGCCAAGGAACTGCACTCAGTCAAAACTTGGCATGAAAGTAAGGCTGCGAGTGGCCGGCGGGGAGGCGGATAAGGAGGCAGGACCTTGGATGACAGGTGTCACTAAGGAAAGCGAAAGCACACAGTAGAAGGCACAAAAAGAAGGACTCTTATTGGAAGAGAAATAAAAAATATAAATTTAGAAACATTGTCCATTTCTATTTTAACTTTTGAACTAAATTTGAGAAATTATTATTTATATTTTATTCACTGACACCCCACTAGTCGTATACTTGATATTTAAATGATGGAAAGCCCACCAGTCGTATGCGTAATTTTTAAAAAGAACTCACCCTTGGCGTGCCGCCCGCACGAATGTCGCTCACTTGGCACAGTTCGATGACATCGCCATCCTGCGGGATAATAAAATATTGAAAAAATTTATTATAATTATAGTTTAAATTTTAGATTAATGAGTAAAGAAAATAACTTACCCTTCCTTCGCTCTTCCAGTACAAAAAGAAGCCATACTCGTCGACCTTGAAGAGGGCATCCCGCTCGAAGTCGTTCTCCTTGGTCTCCTTCTCGTTCTCGAACCAGCGATCGAAGACACAGCCCGTGGTCAGTTCCGGTGGCACCGGAATGATCCAATCGAACTCGTACTTCTTGGTCATTATTGCTCACTTCCGGTTTTCGATTTCACTATGGTTTCCGCTTCCGCTGCCGCTTCCACTTCCTCTACCGCTGTCGCTTCTGTTCCGCTTCCTGTTTCCTTATTCTCAAATGTCTCTGTATCCGTTTCCGTTTCAGTTTCAGTTTCTTTTCCGTTACCGGAACAAAGCATAAATGTCTCCGTTCTCATGCGATATATAGATGAAATATATCTAGTCCAGATCTAGATCTGTCCCGCAGTTCACACTTGGCTCATGGACATTTTCGATAATCTCATCGGCTGTCTATCGATTATCGACTGTGCACTATCGATTGGCGATTATTGTGTATATCCTTTACAGTTATTTAGTTATGTTATTTATATATTTACAATTGCAGTTATGGTTGATCACATTGTCTGATGTCGCGAGACAAGAACTGAATAAAACCGAAAAACGTTCAGAATATTCGAACTAGGTTCGATCCTGTTTCAGTTTTTCCTTTTTCTAATTCCAGATTTTTCTCTCTCAGATTTTATTTATTTAGATTGGTTTTATTTTTGGTTTTATTTTTTATAATCTTTGCGATTCAGCTGCAATTAGAAGAAACGGACAAAGCCATTAGACATGACAGGCCTTCTTGAAATAATAATCCTGTGGCCTACTAGAAAATAGCAGACATGGGCAGTTTGCACTGAGAGAAATGGGTGTTTAAATACAATTATATATATATATTAAATGCATATATATTTTTAAATTAAATAAATAGATAGAAACTAGAGTTTTCAGAGACTTTTCTTCTCTATAAGCAATATTTAATTATAATGAAATTTAAAATTTAAGGTCTAGGGTCCATAAGTTGACAAAAATAGTATTCCGGTAATTTTGTATTTATTTTATTAAACCTTACTTATGCAAATTAGTGTAATAAACTATAAAAAATATTCCATAAATAGACAAATAATTCAATTAAACCCAGAAAACCCTTAGAAAGTCTTCTCCCTTTGATTTTATATTTAATTTTGTAATATTCCTTTGAAAACCCACTACGTATTTTTTTCTGTGCATTTTTTTCGGTCAAGACACAATGAAAACTCAACAAAAATCATCCGTGTGTCCATGAAGACTTGAGAGCTGAGTGCATCGAGGAATTTCATTTGAAATTCGCTTTTGTGGCCAAATGCACATCAAACATTCAGAGAATCCTTTTCTAGAGGCTTTAAATAAGAGACAGATATATGGCAGGACTATTTGCTGTTGAAGCCTTAAACAAATAGAATGCCAGCGAAGCAGGTAATTAAATTTAAAAGCCACAACCAATTGTAATTATCATTACGAAGCCATTGTGGAATGGCTCTGCCAATCAATTGGTAATTGGTTACGCACAATTTTCACATTTATTTCAGCGCCAAAAAAAAAGTTTGCCAATTGAATTAGCCAATTTGCGATATTGTTTCATCACTGACACAGTTTTTAAAAAATTATATATATTATATATTCATTAAAAAAAAAAATAAACACAACACAAGAGAAAAAAAATATAATTAAATTTCACTTTTAAGTTCGGAGATTTCAGAGATTTATGCAAATTGTGGCAGGATATAGGACGCTGGCCAGGACAAGGACTCACAGGTCTCCAGGTGATGGGAGCACGGTTACGGATCCGGCTGATAGCTGACAGACAACTGAACTGCGGAAAATCGCCGCAGCCGGAAGCCAAGAAATATCTGGCTGTGGGCTTTTGGTTTTCGGTTTTTGGCGACTAATGGAATTAGCGACTGACGACATTGTCAGGGCCATGGTCGCAGTTTCTGTTTCTTTTTTTTTTCCAGGGGGCTTTCGTCTATACTTTCCATTTCAGACTCGCTCTTTTTCTAGCCACCCGTAGACTATTCGATTTGGAGGCACTTTGGGGACTTCCCAGAAGCACCCACCACCCGCCAAAAAAAATGGTGGGGGGGAAAAAAAATAGAGAAACCATCACCATGGCCATGGCCTCGTGCACCTGACTTTGACTTTTATTCGCATTTCCACCTGGCCTTATAATTTGTGCAACAACTATTTCAATTTAATCAATAGACTCGGCTCGAGTCTAAAGTCAAATGTGGCAGAAAGAAATCTTAAAGTTTAAACTGACATAACTTTGCCTATTTCCTATTCAAATTTCCGTTAATTTGAAACCTTTAAGCTTATTAAATTAAATATTAAATAACCTTTTATTTAAAAATCTATTTATTTATAGATCCTCTTACTTTCTATAATATTTACATTTTTTTGTCTAGAATTTAAATAAGGAACCTTGACAAGCTTATTTTCTGTGACAGACACACTTCACGGGTGTCGGAGTCCTTTGTGTGACATTTATGCGCTTGCCACGCCCCCGTCCTCCACTTCCACACACACACTCTCACACACATATATGTATATGGGTATAATGTATATATATTTAGCTTTCAGTGACTGATTATTTGGCGCTGCTTTGAGAACCGTGATTTCTTCCGCTTTCCTTTTTCAACGGCGCTGTCATGTCACACATGACTTCAAATTCAATGAGCTGCGAAATTTCGCTCATTGTTGAACTTGGAGAGCTCGTTAGTCAGACACACAGCCACACACACACACACACATACACACACATGTGTGTCTAAGGATAACAAAAAAGAGAGGAAAAAAATTCAAACACCCAGAGGACTCTAAAAAGCGTACAACAATAAAAAATAAAATACTTTCACGCCCGCCCCACAAATGTTTAATGAATTTACGCTCTTTGCGCTTTTGAACTTTCGGGAACAGGACTGAGCTGGCGAATTAGCGAACAAAAGCAGCCTCAAGGACGAAGGACGAAGGACCAAGGACTAAGGACTAGGGACCATGGACAAGCCAAGAGACTGTGACAATGCACTCTTTTTTTTTTTTCAAATATGAGAGCACTAAGAAGTGAGAAGACTTTCACTTTTTAGTTTTTAAAGTTTTTTAAACTGTATGTTTCAATGATTAATATTTAAAATTAAATATTTTTATTTAGAATTATAAATTATCTAAAATCCCTCTCAAATCCATAATCTTAATGGCATGTCTGTGACATTTTTTCACATTTCTCTCAGCCACTTGAATACAACTCTTGCGAAATCGAAGCACTTGAATCCTAAAGGATGCGCGGCCATTAAATGCAGAAGCCCTGGGAGAAAGGTTGAGAATGGTTAACGGTAAAGGCACGGAGAAAGCAGAGAAGGGCAGGGAGCAGCAAGAAGCAGAAAAAAAGAAAATATAAGGAGAAGAAACAAGAAGCGAAAAAGAACAACAGGAAGGCAAATCAAAACGACAGAGGCCTTAGAAAGCACTGTCATATAACTCAGTATAGACACTGAGAGAAATCAAGGTGTTTAGAGTTGAAATTGTTAGGAGAAAAATTATGAATTTAAAATAAAATTATTTTAATATTTTTATTTAATTGTTAGGGTAATATATTTTTATTAATTGCTAGAAGCGAGGAGGAGAGCACTTCCTTTTTAATAATTGTATTTTAAGTTTTTAAATACTTTTTTCATTTAAAAATTTGTATTTTTTTATTTTTCTTTTTTAATTAACTAAAAACTAAGTAGCTTAAATATATAAAGTTATATAAAAACCCAAAAAAATCTATAACAATTTTAAAATTGATGGTTATTTTTTAGACCATAATTTTTTCGAGTGCATCGAGTATATGACAATGGATTCTTCTTCTTTTTTTTTTTTGCTGCCCCAAGTGCCACGCCTCAACACCTGTGCCCCTATCGATATGTGTGTGCGAGTGTGTGTGTGTGTGTGTGGGAAATTCGGGAAAATCCAAAGGACGACTGGTTCTGGGCAGGAGCTGGTGGGACTGTGGTAGGGGGGAGGGGTTAAAATAACTTGCATAAACTTTTCCTCAAAGGACACACACACACACACACACACACCCACATCCATATAGCCAGATGTATTCAGCGAGAGACGCACGTACGCCGAGAAGTGTGCTACAAATATGCTCATTACGTGCGCGCCAAGTGGCAGGACGAGTCCCTGCCCCCTTCCGTTGGCCCGCCCCCAGCGACAATTGCTCAATTTATTATTGCATACTTTGCGGCCATAAAACTTGGCAGCCATCGCTGCCGTGGCTGCCTCTTGTTGCATGTATTTATAGATTGCTTTGCAAAATATCCACGAATCTAAGGGGGGGCAAGTATCTGTGTATCTGGTAGATGGGGGGGGGGGGGGGGAGATGGAGAGCATGAGTATGAATATCTTTAAATTGTAACACTTTCCATTTTAAAACCTTTATTCACCGACTATTTACTGTAGTTTATTAAATAATTTATTCCATGCAATTTTTATAATCCTGCCATGGAGATATTCCTCCATTTATTTGAAGTCCCTTGCTATTTAAGCCAATCAACTGAATTTTGTGTATAAATTTGTGTGCATGTTTGTTCTTATTGTTGTTTTTGTTTTAATTACGACACAAAAAGGCTTTTATTGTACAAGGCTGTATTTAATAACTGAATTTCCATTTCGAATCTGCATGCTATTTATATTTATTTCCCATTTTTAGTAATCCCCGTAGTGCTGGCCCCACCAGTGCCTGGTACTCCCTGCGACTGCATCCAATAGATTCTATGGGGGGGGGGGGACTTATTAATAATGCCATTGTGTAGTTGTGTCCTTTGTGATTTGCGATACATTTTAGCATTTCTATTTCAAGCTGGACTCGAGATGCTTTTTAGACGGATTTATTGGATGTTGGCACTGGATGTGGTGGCCATTACACTTACCAAATTGAATTTGCCGGCCATACAATATTTGTGAAATTGGCATTTAAATATTTGATGAGAGAAGCAAAAGGGAAATGCGAACTCGAACTCGAGACTGGAGACTGGAGGCTGGAGACTGGAGACTCGAGGATGGAATGAATCGCAGGTACTTAAATATTTGAGTGTCCAAGGGGCCCGAATTCGAACACTGAACACACTGATTGCACAAATGAAATATTGAGAGATTGAAGGGGTGGCAGTGGCCAGTGGGTGGAGTGGAGGGAGGACTCCAAGGGTCACACAAGCTGACCTTGCCGGCGCCAGGCATCCATCAAATTTGATGGCAGTGCAAGCTCGCGACTCATGCACTGAGTCAGTCAGTCAATCAGTTGGTCAATCAATCAAGCCCTCGCTCAATTACATCAATCAAATGTCCGGGCGACGGAGGGACGGACGGACGGAGGGCAAGGTAATCCAAAACCGAAAACTAAATGTGTTTCTCTCGGGGTATTAGTAGGCACTAGAAGAAAATAATAAATATAAAATTTTAAAAAATATAACAAACAATATATTAAATAACTCGGGATATTGGAGGTAGGGACATTATCATATTATCCTTTCTTTCAAAGGATCTCCTATTAAAAGAAGTCAAAAGAAGGAAAGGTACTGACTTTTTTTCCAGTCCATCCGATGACTTTCAGGACCCAAAAGTAATTACATCTGATAAACGAGTTCTCGTTTATGGTATCCTGCCAGAAAGAGACGGCGACTGGGCCTGAGGAAGGAGCCCTGGGGAAAAGGATTTGCTTAAAACGCATTTTGCATTTCGCATTTTGCCAACAAAGTGGCAGGAAATAAGCCAAATAACTCATCAACTTGACAGATGCAATGTCTGTCTAAATAAAAAATAAATAAAATACAAAATAAGAAACAAAGAGAATACTCTTTAACTTTCCATTCCTTTTCCTACCGTACCCCCTTCGACAACTGCCACAGGATGTGTGTGCATGTGTGTGTGTGTGTGTGTAAGGATATTGCCAAGTTTCGCATACTTTCGTCCTGTCGAATGAAAAATGTTCATTTAATTAAAACAAGAAAAACACAAGTTGCGCAAATATTTATTCATGCCATGTTATGGGAATTCACTTTCAAAAGGATAATAAGTAGGCCATATGGAGAAGGACATGTGAGGGATTAGTTTATTCCAAAGTAATTAGAGAGCTATTTGTGGAAAAAGTATATTCAGAAAAACATATTTGCGTTGAGCCTCTTTCCGGTGGCGAAAGTACTTCTCGAACTGAAGAAAAACATGTTTTGCATAGAAACTTTCTGATATGGTTGGTCATTTTGAGAGGAAAACATGTTTTCAATGGGGGTTTTGGGTCTATAGGGGGATTTCTTTATGAAAACTAAAAGAGGGCTTGAAAATAATTGGGATTCTTCAGTATATGATACCCGGTAATTGTCATTTTTCTCTCCGATTCTCTGATTTTGGTCTTTGAGGGCTATTTTTTAGAAGAAAATATACCGATAGATGATTCTATTTGATGGCTTAAATAATTCTTAAATATTTAAGAACAATACAACTATTGGGTTTTAGAATTTAAAACAAATTAAACCCATTTTTAGAGAAGAACTTCTATGAAATCTGGAAATGTTTCTTGAAAATGTAATACCCGGTACTTGTCACTCGTGTCTGTTTTTATTTTGATAATTGAATACTATTTTTAAGAAAATAAATATATCAATAGATCTAATATTTAATATTAAAGAATTCCAATAAATAAAACCAGAATAAATGAGAATATAATACCCGGTACTTGTCATTCTTTCCTAAACTTTCTTTCTTAAACTTAAAAGACTTGATGGTAGAACAAAATTAAGCAAGAAATGGTATTATTTATAGCTTAAGTAACTCTCCAATAGCCAAAAAACCTCTACAAGTACCGGGTATCAAAATCAGAAACGTAAAAAATCGCTCTTTTTAAAGAACACATTAAAGGTCAGTTGAATCTCTAACACTTTCCTTGCTGAGGGTTTCATAATGAAGGTTTCCATTGACACTGAACCACTTGTGCCACAAATATCAGACACACACAGCCCTGCAGACTCCTGCAGACAAACACACACACACACACACACTCACACACAGAGACACAGACGCAGGTGACCCCATGGCGGATACGTGATGCGTGGGAATATGCAAAGTCCCGGGAGCAGAAACTCGCTTAGGCACGCACCATCCGTCAACAGAAAGCGAAGAATCCGGCAAGAAGGTGGTGGCAGGGCCCAAAAAAAAAAAAAAAGATGGATGAAAGGATGGGGGCGTGGCGCAGAGGTCTGGGTGGGCGTGGCCGGGGCAAATCAAAACCGAATGATGGGCGGAGCGACAGCGCGGGCATCCTTCAAACAAACTGTCAGCAACTGTCAGAAGAAGTTAAACGAAAGAAGCAAAAAAAAACACAAAAAAAAAAAACACAACAAACTAAAACAAAAGGAAAGTGTAGGAAACAGAGACAGATAAAGAGCAAGGGAGGAAGTAAACCAAAACAAAGGAAGGAACAAAAAAATAAATGAAAATAAAATGAAAGGAAATAACATTAACAGCAGATGGCACTTCAAGAAATGAATATTTTATTGAAAATAATTGCAAAATAGACGAAATAAATGTAAAATATAAAAAATAAATGTTTAAATTAAATTTCAATCAATAATTTGTAAGGTTAAGATGCCATTTTGTTGTAATAATTCCATCGAACAATTTAGTTTTCATTTTCAAAAATAATTAACAATGAAATCCAACAAAATCTTGTGTAATTTCTTAATGAAAACTTTAAATCTATACATTAAATTAATGAAAATATTGTATCCCCCATTTTGTTCCGTGTATTGGCCCCACTGTCATATGGCTTACAGCTGTTGGCGCAGTGCCGTGGAGCTAGAGGTGCTCCTCCAAAACGGGGGGAGTCGCCACGGAGGGGGGGCGGGGTATGGGGCATGGGGCATGGGGCATGGCGGCAAATATATGCCAAAACGAGAGATACGATGTGGCACGCAGCGGTGGTTTATTTTTAGCCCCATAGGCCGTGAAAAACTTCCAATTCCCCGAATCAAAACAATACATCATCATGAACAGGGGCATCGCCAGAAATCGGTTCGGATGCCGGATGCCCCTTGCCAGGAGACCCAGGACGCGGTCCCTTCTTTAGCCAGGGGTGTCCTGCGTCCTTGGTCCTTGGTGAAATTGTGCATATTAAATATATGACAATGAAGGAGCAAAAACCAAAACAAAACAAGGCCCAAAAAAGTTTCTCAAAAGAAAGGGAAATTAGGGAAACAGTAAGGGAGGTTCTTAAGTGATATTTTTGTTTTTAATAGTTATTAAATATTTTAGTTAATTTATAATAAAAAAAAAATATATATAAAAAGATATACAATAAAATAAGTAACAAGAATTTGTAATTATTTTTCAATGCAAACTATTTATTTAAATAAGAAATGATATTCTCTATAACTATGATTTTGATATAATTATAGAAATATATTATTTTTAAAAAATATATATTATTTCCAGTGTATCCAGCCTGACCTAATAGTCATGATTACCTTTCCGAAAAAGTATCTGAAAGTATGCAAAGAGGAGGACACCATTTGCGTGTTTTGATTTGTCAAGGGTTTTGGGGTTTTTATTTCTGGGGTTTCTGGGGTTTTCTAGACTTTCTTTTCAGTTCAAGACCAGGGAACAGGAAGAGAGAACCGAATCAGAATCTGAAAAGAAATCGAATAATTCCAGTTTTTTTCTTTTTTTTTTTTTAAGTACAAGGCCTAGTATGTATGTATATATTTTTGCCCCTTTTTTTCCGCTGCTGCTAATACTGCTGGGGGGCAGGAGGCATTTATACTAATTTGTCGATAATTTCGTTGAGGTCGTAAAATGTTCGCTTATGTTTATGGGACAGAAAGTGGCCAGAAGGCAGGCCAGAACAATAACAAAACAAGACACAGTTAAGGACAAGGGAGGGATGTGAGGGAGGTCCTGGGAAGGAGCTCAGGCCGACAGACGGACAGACGGACAGATGGACTGGACATGGGAATTGAGCTGCCTGTGACTAAGTGAGCAGCTCTAATAGACATTTTATCGATTGCCTTTGCACAATTATATTTGATGAGCTTTTAATTGAATTGATTTACTTTCGTTTTGGAATATATAAATAGAAGCCCCGGCAAGGTCAGGAGAGTGACCGCGACATGCGATTGCCTCCAAAACATTATTCCCTCCATTATTCCGGTTAAATATCCAGCAATTGGTCACCTGACTCCTCCTCAGGTAGAACTCTCAAATAGCCGAGGACAGAACACTCCCGAAATGAAAGCCAACAAGTAACTAGAAAATCAAATTAATTTCCCCAAGAAATTGAATTACACGGGACAAGTTTTAATTTGTTTTTAGTTGCAGGCTTGTATTTCGGAATTTGCAGCAGCCATAAGGTCAGAGGTCAGGGACGAAATAGTTGGAGAGAAGTGGCAGCCCAGCTATATAGTCATATATCGGGTATATCACATGGAACAAAAAAGAAACACAAGATCAAGTTACAAATTGGAGCAGCCAAGTAGCAGGAGAGCCGATGCCTTTTGCCGAAAACTTTGGACAATTCTTTTGGCATATAATATATATATATATATATATATATATTACATATATCGCATATAATGTATATGTCATAGTTATATAGAGGGCGAGTGTGTGTGGCAGGAAGGAGTTCATCTCATCTCGTCTCATTTCGGGGCTGATGGAAATGCCAACAGCAGCCAAGTTTTCCATCACAAAAGTTTTCATCGAAAAGTTGTAATTCCGTGCACGACGGCTTTGGTTTTTCCTTCTTTTTCCCTCCAAAGTTTCAGTATTGTACTTTTTTTTTTGTTTGTTTTATTTTTTTGGGAAAATATTCCTCTAGCATTCGCCTTCACTCAGTGACTGCATTCAAAACAATTTCATTTTCATTTTCATTTTCGTTTTCATTTTGCGAGGAGAGTTTCTGTTTTCTGAGGACGACCTGCCGCCAAGTACAGTTTGGCCTCTGCTGTCTCTTTCTACAGCCCACTACCCGACTCTTTCTGCCAGCTGCCATGAAGCACCCCCTTTCAGGGGGGGGGGTTGTAAGCTGCGAGCATAATTTCATTTTAATACTTTGTAAGCGCATTAATTACACACTCGCTATGGCGGAGGGAGGGAAAATTGTAAAATATAAAAATAAAAAAATAACGAAATAAAAATGGGAAATTCTGGGAGAGACAATTGCATTTCAGGGCATGGTAATAACAATAATAATAGTGGTGGGGAATATGGTTTTTCCTTTCATTTCCCAACTGCACTTTCCGTAATGCGGTAAGCTGGGATTTCCTCGACCTTGCCACAAAAGAAAGCCCCACAACAAACACCACCCAAGTGGTGGCATTCTCTTTCGTCACAAGTATTTAAAACCCAGGTAGAAGACTCTGGCCTCGAAATCTTACGTCATATTGGAATGAACCTTTTGTTTCAGTTCCCAAAGCCATCCACATATCGGTATCTGTGTCGGGAATGATTATCGAATTCGAGTTGGCAAATATGCAGTATGCAGGGGCAGGGGCACTGGCCCTCCGGAAAAACAAAAACAGCTGCCCGGTGGCGGAAAATCGGAGGAAATCGAAGCGCGTCAGTGCCATAAATTTGGGCCAATCCATGAAGTGCAACGTATTTACGACCAGCTACTTCAATTGCACTAATTAACCGAGTGGCACGACGACAGCACCTCAGGGGGTGGCACTCAGGGGGGGGGGGGGAGCACTCTGGGAGGAGCCGACAACTGGACGGGACTGGATGGGACAGGTAACCTTCACCCGAATGGACAAACAGTGACGCCATTGCGACATCCGACACTAGAACCATTTTGCAATCGAGAGCAAGAAAGGCAGCTAGCAATGCACTCCAACAAAAAATGTGCTAGATAATTAGTATTAAATATAAATTAAAAAATTAACAATTAGTTAAGTAAGAGAGAATTTGTAAAATTATAAAATTATATTTTTCAAGCTAATTTGCTGTTGCTGATTTGTTCCAAACTAAATATTAGTTTTTTCTCTTAAAAATAATGTTTTTTATTTTGTATCTTTGATTATATTATGAAATTTATCCCTTATAAAAATAATTGTTCCTTAAAAATAAATTAATTATTTCTACATTTTCTCTCTTATTTCTTTTCTTTTTAGTATTTGTATTATTTTTAATGTTTTAAGTTCTTATAAGCCAATAATCTTACAAATACCTTATTAAAGTGAGAAAAATGTGAGAAAATATGCTTCAAAAACTGTCTATCTATAAAAATATTTATAAATTAAATTAATATATTTATATTATTAATTTAATTTATAAAAAATCTTATCTTCTCTCAATTAATTGGAAAATAATCCTATGAGTTTCTAATAAATAAAACATTAAAAAACTTGAAGAGTTTTAGAGTGAAGAGCATATTAGTACCGGGTATTGATATTTTATAAGAAAAATAAAAATTTCAAAAATTAAAATACTATACGCTATAAACTACAAAGTGCAAAATATACTAAATAAAACATTATATATATCTGACTAATAATAAAATAATAGAATGTATAAAATGCAGGCCATTATAGTGCCTGCAATCCGGGTAATAAATTATTATTATTTCTCCCGATGCAGTGGACCACCCCGAGGTCCATCGCCCACTTTGATTAGCCGTGTTCTGGTGAGTGCAGCCCCCTTAGCCCCCCCCGGAGGGGAGGTGAAAATTAGTGGGCAGAGGCAGGGGGCTTGGCCCGACTGCATTACGTATACGCAACGTAATCAGCTTAGTAGCTGTCGCTTAATCAAATAATCATCGCCAGCTCCTGGACGAGGCACCGTGTCCGACCTTCACCTGGTCGGGGTGAAGCGGAAGCCAGAAGGATGAAGGAAACTAGATCATGGTTCTACTACTCCTGGCAATTACAAAGAGTCCCAGGACCAGGTCCAGTGACAATTGAATGATTAGCGAGAGTGCCAGGGACACTCCGATTCTGGACCCACGAGTGGCAAATGGGTCACGAGGAGATAATCTGGGTATGGTCGGAGTCATTTGGGTCACAGGGATGGATGCCTTCCAGGGCATTATGGTGGGGGAGTTTCGGGAGGACCTCGGGAGGTGAGATTACGTCGAGATTACTATTCCTTTGAAATAGTGGGTATCTTTTAAGGCAACTGCCCTGGAGCGAGTTAGGGGAAGGACTTGAAGGACTAGCTGCTGAGACTACAGAGACCATAGGGCACTCTTATATGTACAATCTTCCATGTTTTAAGCTTCCAGGACGTCCACTCTCTATTTCAAGATATTTTTTAGACCTTTGCCTCCAAGTACCGGGTACCATCCACTCCAGAGCCCTAACCAAGCCGCAGTTTTAAGGGCTCTACTAGTCCCGACTCCCAACTAATAACAATTATAAATTTTTTTCACAAACAAGTTAGCCTTGAGAATGACCCCGAAACCTGTCACCTGTCTGGCTCCAATCCCCCAGCCCCGGATAGCCTCATTATTCCATTGAAACTCGTAGTGAACAAACACTAAAGATCTCTCTCTGTCCTTATTACGAAACTAAAAAATTTATTTGAAAAGCAAGAGCCGAAATTCAAAATTCCGAACAAACCACAAACGACACACCACAACACACCACACCACACCAAAAGACAAAAAGAGGCAAAATTTCCAAGCAAATTTGAATAGAGGCGAGATGAACTGCGTCAACTGGACCCTGGACGACTTCCCGGGCATCGCTGCCACGGTCCGTGGCATGGTGGAGAGGCACATGGAGGTCGTCAAGAGGGAGATCCAAGCCCAGGCCCTCCGGACCCGTGAAGCGGATGAAGTTGCCCTGCGGGACGAGGCCAGGAAGCTGGCGGGCATAGTCGTGGACGAGGGCGAGGGCGAGAAAAGGGACACAAACACGAGTCACAGCCAGAATTCGGAGCAGGACCAAGGTGGCAAGCAGCCGAAAAAGGATCTGTTGGCGGAGCTGATAAAGGAGGTGGGAACTGGTCCCGAGGACGGCGAGGATGTTTTAGAAGCCAAGCGAATCAATCCAGATCTGCGCAAGGAGCTGATAGCCAGGATTCGCCAGCGTCTGGTCGAGGAGACGCCCAGGATCACCATGATGCAGCAGCAGTTGCAGGAGACCCGCGAAATCCTGGCCGCCTTCCAGAAGCGCACCGAGAAGGTCCGTGCCGACATCCGTTTCATCCAGCTGATGGCTCGCGAGGCCCACGAGCGCATGGAGAAGATCGAGGCGGCGCGCAAGAAGCGGGCTGCCCTCGAGCAGGACGAGGCCAAGGACAGTGCCTAGTCCTGTCAGTCTGTCAGTCTGCTAGTCGCCCTTTCCCACTCTAGCTCTCTCTCTCTCTCTCTCTCCGTGGGTCCTGACCGTCAAATCTTTGAAATATGTGCATTTGATAAAGGATTTTTAGATCACTTACAAGAAACTGTACATATTTTATTTGGAGGACAATCCTTTGAGGATCCTTTAGAGGATTAGGGGGATTTTTGAAAAGATATTTTGGTAATGAAAGCCATTTTTACTGACGAAAATGGCTAATGGCTCAATAGAGAGTCTGCCCATCACATCTTGGTATAAATGCTACAAAGGACTAAAGGACTATACAACTTTGGAATAAATTTTTTCTATTTCTTCTCCCATTTCCTCTGATGGGAAGTCTGGCCATCAAATCAAGTGGACTATGGGACTTTGAAATAAAAATGTCTTGACAATAAGAGATATTTCCTCTAACTTTATTATTAAATATAATATAATTTTAGTAATTTTTAAATTTTTAAAATGTGACTGATAGAATTGGCAAGTAAAGAATATCAGATTAAACCCATAAATTGGAATAATTTCCCTGTCTAATATACCTAGTCTTATTAGTCAGCCCATTAATTCTCAGAAATATAAAATTAAATAAGATTTATTTTAATTATATTATTTGTTATTTAATGTTAGATATCCTAAGTATTATTTCTAAAACTCCCCCTCAGACAATTTAAAAAAAAATTTATATTTTTTGGCAATTTAAAGTCTCCCATTTAATCCTTAATTTTAATATTTTTTTAAATAGAAATAGATCCCACAGGAAACCACTATTGCTTTTAATATTTCCGAGGATATCTAGGATCTATGGGATATTGCCAACAGGATTTTCAAAAAAAAAGAGATCTATTGATAAAAGGCCAAAACAGATCGAAAAAGGATTCAAAAGTTTCAAATAAATTCAATTTTAGGTTGGAACTCAAGAAGAACTTGGAGTCCAGAAGCGATTCCCTCAAAAGGTGCAACGCTTAACTGAAATTTGGAAGCTCGTGGGAGCTGGAGGCCCAAAGGGATCGTCATGGCAGGTACTGTGGGTGGAGGGATGGGGGATTAAGCATTACCATCCTCGAGTAATATCCTCAAGGACGAGCTAGTGAGTGTAGGGGACTAGTCTGGTGAGTGCCTCTCCGGCTAGAAGGACTGCATTAGTTTAAAATATTCGGCGCTCGAGTTGGCCACCTTGCTGAACATGTCCGGGTAACACTTGCGGATCTCCTGGACAAATCCGACGCTGTTGGCGGTGTCCTCGTCGTCGGCCAGTTCCTTTCGGTATAGCACTTGAACGGTGAGGGCCAGCATCTGCTCCAGGAACGGCTCAACAATGGGTCGGGCCTTAATGAAGAGGACGCGGAAGGCGTGCTGCACCGCCCTGTTCTCGCCGGTGTCCTGGCGCAGCGGCAGGTGCATCAGGAGCACCGGAAGGACATCGCCCAGGGGCACTCCCTCGACAAAGTTGATGATGAGCCGGGCCACCGCACCGCAGATGTTGTCCAGGGCGGCCGGTTCGCTCTCCTTGGCAATGGCATCGGACAGGCATTGCAGAATGGCCGGATAGGAGCCATTGGACCTCTGGCCAGCGTTCAGGACCAGCTCGCCCAGCCCGTAGACCGCATTCTGGCGGGTGTTGGCCTCGTGGTCGGCAACGCCACCAACGAACAGCTGGAGCATCGGCTCGAAGAAGTTGGCCGACCAGCCGCCCAGGCTCTGGAAGCAGTCGGCCAGGGTGCCGAAGAAGAACGATCGGGTCTCGTTGGTGCTGTGCGGCTTGGATATCCGCTGGACGTAGTACGGGTAGAGTCGGCCGAAGTAGGACGAGAAGTCCTTGGGGGCGACGGCGTGGCCCAGAAGGGGCAGCAGATTGGCGGCATTCTCGATCACCGCGTCGTCGAACTCGCTGTCGTCGTTGTCCTCCTCGTTGTCGCTCTCGTCGCCATCGAGGTCGCCATACTGGCAGGCCATCTGGTTGGTCAGGAGGTCCTGGATGCTGCCGGCAATCATCTCTCCCAGTTCCGGCCTCGGTATAACCGGACCCTGGACCTCCTTGAACAGCTCACCGAGGGCGTCGAGGACGGCCAGGACGACATTATGTTCCACGTCGTTGCGCGCCATTTCCGCTAACTTCGGCACCACCACCAGACTGGCCCGAGCCACGCCCTCTGCATCCCCGATCCTGTGGAGCGCCTTCACGAACTCGGCCATGGTCTCGACGGCGGCGCGGCGGATGGTCTCGCTGGGATGGTCGATCACCTGGTAGACGGCATCGGAGGCGAAGTAGAGGTAGGGGCCGAAGGCGGTGCCGGTGTTGATGGCGAACTCCTTGAGCGCCAGGATGGCCTGCTCCTTCTCGATGAGGTAGTCGTTCTCCACCCGACAGCCCGCCTCCTCCTCCTCATCCTCCGACTCCTCCAGCACGATGACCTCTGCGGTCGGATCCGACTCGATGGACGTGACCGACTCGGCAATGCGCTCCATGACCTTCGGGAAGACGGCGGCCATCTCCTCGTCCGCCACCAGCGAGATGGCGGCCATCAGGTTGTAGACGCCGCGCCGCTGTTCCGGCTCATCGGACGAGGACGCCTTCTCCAACAGGCTCAGGCAGAAGCGCATGGTGTCGTTGGCCAGCGGCAGGTAGTTCTCCTTCCCCACGACCCGGGCGATCGACGCCAGCGTATCCATCGACTGGGAGCGGACGTGCTGCAGCTCGTCCTGGATATCCAACACCATGTACAGCTGCAGGACACTGATCATCTGCGGAAAGAACGGCATGAACTCCTCCTTGGCGGCGGTGGCCACCGCCGATATGGCGGACAGTGTCAATTCCCGGACCCGGGGCGTGTTCTTCACGTCCATGGCGTCGAACAGCTGCCCCATCAACACCGGCAAGTCCGGAACAATCTTATCCTTCAGATTCTCCACGAACGTCTCCAGGGCATAGAACATTCGGTCCATCGACTTGGACTCGGGCAGGCCCATCTGCAACCGGGTGACCAACTGGCCGAGGTACTCCAATAGAACGGGTAGGATCTGGGGAGCGTACTTGGAGATCTCCGGCTGCAGGTGTTCCGAGAACTGGCCCAGCGTGAAGAAGGCGGCGCTGCGCACCAGCTGCGTCTGGTCGACAATGCCCCCCCGGATGATGTTCAGCATCGGCTCCAGATACTTGCCCTTGATGGCATCGGAGCACCCCTCCGCGACAACGGCCATGCAGAGGAAGGCGGCCCGACGACGAACCGAATCGGGGTGGCGAAGAGCGGCCTCCAGGATGTTCAGCAGGGGCGGAATTAGCTTCTCGGAGGAGAGGTGGAGAGCCATGATATCGAGGGTCTGGGAGGAGGCGGTCAGTGGGTTGCTGCCGCCCTCGTTCGAGAAGTAATCGTCGTCGTCGTCGCCCGTTGAGGAGCAGCACATCATTTCAAAGAGGACCCCCAGGACCGGCTCGATCAGCTTCAGCTTGGAAACGGTCTTCTTCTTCAGACGCACTACTCGTGCCACAAACGCGATGACTTCAGAGCGAACGGCGTCGTCCAGACCCCCATTGTTGGCCACCTCCAGACAGAAGTCGAGAATCGGCTTGACATTGTTCAGGAGCTTCGGGGTATACTCGGCGATGCAGTCTAGGATGTCGAAGACGCCGAGAAACTCCTGGGGACTATCCTCCAGCGCAAAGGCGCGGAGTGTGTTCAGGATTTGGGGCAGGACCTTGCCCACCGTGTTCTCGGCGGCCGTTTGCTCCTCCATGAAGGGCATCAGAAAGTTCATGCCCAGCAGCATGTTGGCGACAGTGGCGCTGGTCAGGTCGCGGCTGTTCTCCGCCGACATCAGCACCGTTCCGAATATCATGGCAATGGTGTCCATGTGGGGCACGAACTGGTCGGGCGCCGAGTCCGCCAGGGTGGCGAACATCGAGGAGCCCAGTTCGCTCTCCTTCGGATCGGGCATCAGGCAGCGATCGAATATGAACTTGAGTAGATCGGCGACCCAGTGGTCGTTCTTCCCCGACTCGTGGCGCACCAGACTGCCCACCAGCTGGGCGATGGCGTTCTTCACGCACTTCTCCGGCTCGGCGACGAGGGCCCGCAGGACGATCTGCTTGATGGTGTTCCGGCGGTCGGGTGTCAGGACCTGCCAGTGTCGCAGCTTACCCAGTCGCTTGTTCAGAAGCACGGCGGCATACTGTCGGACCTGGGCCTCCGTGGGCGAGGCGATGATGTGGCAGAAGGCCAGCAGGGTATCAGGCGCCTCGTAGGCCTGAGCCAAGGCAACAGTGGCCTGACGGATCTTGGCGTTGTCGGAGCACAAAAGACCGCAAATGATTTCCACCAAAGCAGCTTCCATTTTCACAAGACAAAAAATCAAATCACAAAAAGTTCAACAATCTTATTTTTTCGCAGCGGAGCAAGTACTTAATCACAGCACGATTAGGAGCAGAGTGAAGGCCACAGGGGCGAGGCTACCAGCTCGACGATGAAAGATGATTCCAAGGCATGCTATTTCAAAAAAATGGGTTTTTGGGTTTCCGACAAGGCTAACTTGTTTTTTATTCGAATATAGAACCTTTTTCTTTCGTCCTTATAGGCTTTCAGGGACAATCGATATCGATCGGGACTGGTAATCGCTCATTCTGCCATCGATAATATACTCCACGGCATCGGGAGAGCTATTTCGTGGCTTAATCTTACATCCTTTTAATAAAAAATAAAACTATCTGAAATAAATATAAACTTTCTTTTGGATATTGATCGATTTTCTAATAATACTATATAATAATACTAATATATCTAATAAATACTAATATTTTATTTGAAATTTAATCACAATAGGTACCACAATAAAATTGATAACTATTTTCTTGATACTCCTTGAAAATATGGGTTGAAAATAATAAACGAATCCCCCAGAATTGCATAAAAATATTCCAACTAAATTCTATATGCCATTTTCTGTGGCCTTTGAACTTGTTTTTTTGATCTTTTTAAATCAGACCCATGGACTCCAACTTTAATCCAATTTAATTTGTTTACTGGGAATTTCGGGTGCACTAGTCGGCCGTCACTTTCCGGGCCCGGCTATATCTATTTTTGGTCTGTCATTTGAATGGCATTCCAGGCGGGCCGCATCCCACGCACCAATTCAAAATAATAGAAGAAAAAAAAACACAAAACTTCTAGGGGACCCAGACAACGAAACAAAAAAAAAATAGAAAAAAAAATATAGAAATCGTAAACACATTTCCCGTTACACGTGCGGACATTTTGTTTAGTTAGTCAAGTTGTATAGCTGCGTAATTACATAATGATTTATTTTCGCATACAATTCGCTTGATTTTATACATTTCCCCGGGCCGCTCTCCTCGCACTGTGTGTTTTGATTTATTTACATTGGATGCGAATGCGAGGCCATCGCAGCATCATTAATTGCACGCAGCGGCAGCTACAGGCCGGAAGGGAAGGAAGCTGGACGGCTCCGGGCGGAGCCAAAGAAATCTAAACTGTAATTTTGTTCTTTGCGGAGAACGGTGGCGAATTGATTCCGAAATCGTTCGAGGTGGCAGTGATATAGGATCGGATAGGATCGGATGGAAATCGGCTGAGATATAGCTATGGATGTGGGCCAAGTACGGAAATCCAGCATTTTGAAGGGGAATTTGAAAAATTTTGAAAAAATATTTTGTGTCAGGATTTTGATGCAGAATGATGGGAAATCGATCCAATATTCGTTTAAGGCATTCCGCTCAAGGATCGGATGAGAATTGGCTGAGATATAGCTATGAATGTGGGCCAAGTTCGGAAATCCAGCATTTTGAAGGGGAGGCCCCACAAAAATTTGAAAAATTTCGAAAAAATATTTTCTGTCAGGATTTTGATAGAGAATGGTGGCAAATTGATCCACAAATCGTTTAAGGTATTCCGCTCAAGGATCGGATGGAAATCGGCTGAGATATAGCTATGGACATGGGCCAAGTATGGAAATCCAGCATTTTGAAGGGGAGGCCACACAAAAATTTGAAAAATTTTGAAAAAATATGTTTTGCCAGGATTTTGATGCAGAATGACGGGAAATCGATCCACAAATCGTTTAAGGTATTCCGCTCAAGGATCGGGTGGGAATTGGCTGAGATATAGCTATGAATGTGGGCCAAGTAGGGAAATCCAGCATTTTGAAGGGGAGGCCCCACAAAAATTTGAAAAATTTTGAAAAAATATGTTTTGCCAGGATTTTGATGCAGAATGACGGGAAATCGATCCACAAATCGTTTAAGGTATTCCGCTCAAGGATCGGATGGAAATCGGCTGAGATATAGCTATGGACATGGGCCAAGTATGGAAATCCAGCATTTTGAAGGGGAGGCCACACAAAAATTTTAAAAATTTTGAAAAAATATGTTTTGCCAGGATTTTGATGCAGAATGACGGGAAATCGATCCACAAATCGTTTAAGGTATTCCGCTCAAGGATCGGGTGGGAATTGGCTGAGATATAGCTATGAATGTGGGCCAAGTAGGGAAATCCAGCATTTTGAAGGGGAGGCCCCACAAAAATTTGAAAAATTTTGAAAAAATATTTTGTGCCAGGATTTTGATGCAGAATCATGGGAAATCGATCTACTATTCGTTTAAGGTATTCCGCTCAAGGATCGGGTGGGAACTGGCTGAGATATAGCTATGAATGTGGGCCAAGTATGGAAATCCAGCATTTTGAAGGGGAGGCCACACAAAAATTTTAAAAATTTTGAAAAAATATGTTTTGCCAGGATTTTGATGCAGAATGACGGGAAATCGATCCACAAATCGTTTAAGGTATTCCGCTCAAGGATCGGGTGGGAATTGGCTGAGATATAGCTATGAATGTGGGCCAAGTAGGGAAATCCAGCATTTTGAAGGGGAGGCCCCACAAAAATTTGAAAAATTTTGAAAAAATATTTTGTGCCAGGATTTTGATGCAGAATCATGGGAAATCGATCTACTATTCGTTTAAGGTATTCCGCTCAAGGATCGGGTGGGAACTGGCTGAGATATAGCTATGAATGTGGGCCAAGTAGGGAAATCCAGCATTTTGAAGGGGAGGCCCCACAAAAATTTGAAAAATTTTGAAAAAATATGTTTTGCCAGGATTTTGATGCAGAATGACGGGAAATCGATCCACAAATCGTTTAAGGTATTCCGCTCAAGGATCGGGTGGGAATTGGCTGAGATATAGCTATGAATGTGGGCCAAGTAGGGAAATCCAGCATTTTGAAGGGGAGGCCCCACAAAAATTTGAAAAATTTTGAAAAAATATGTTTTGCCAGGATTTTGATGCAAAATGACGGGAAATCGATCCACAAATCGTTTAAGGTATTCCGCTCAAGGATCGGGTGGGAACTGGCTGAGATATAGCTATGAATGTGGGCCAAGTAGGGAAATCCAGCATTTTGAAGGGGAGGCCCCACAAAAATTTGAAAAATTTTGAAAAAATATGTTTTGCCAGGATTTTGATGCAGAATGACGGGAAATCGATCCACAAATCGTTTAAGGTATTCCGCTCAAGGATCGGGTGGGAATTGGCTGAGATATAGCTATGAATGTGGGCCAAGTAGGGAAATCCAGCATTTTGAAGGGGAGGCCCCACAAAAATTTGAAAAATTTTGAAAAAATATGTTTTGCCAGGATTTTGATAGAGAATGGTGGCAAATTGATCCACAAATCGTTTAAGGTATTCCGCTCAAGGATCGGATGGAAATCGGCTGAGATATAGCTATGGACATGGGCCAAGTATGGAAATCCAGCATTTTGAAGGGGAGGCCCCACAAAAATTTGAAAAATTTCGAAAAAATATTTTCTGTCAGGATTTTGATAGAGAATGGTGGCAAATTGATCCACAAATCGTTTAAGGTATTCCGCTCAAGGATCGGATGGAAATCGGCTGAGATATAGCTATGGACATGGGCCAAGTATGGAAATCCAGCATTTTGAAGGGGAGGCCACACAAAAATTTGAAAAATTTTGAAAAAATATGTTTTGCCAGGATTTTGATGCAGAATGACGGGAAATCGATCCACAAATCGTTTAAGGTATTCCGCTCAAGGATCGGGTGGGAATTGGCTGAGATATAGCTATGAATGTGGGCCAAGTAGGGAAATCCAGCATTTTGAAGGGGGAGGCCCCACAAAAATTTGAAAAATTTTGAAAAAATATGTTTTGCCAGGATTTTGATGCAGAATGACGGGAAATCGATCCACAAATCGTTTAAGGTATTCCGCTCAAGGATCGGATGGAAATCGGCTGAGATATAGCTATGGACATGGGCCAAGTATGGAAATCCAGCATTTTGAAGGGGAGGCCACACAAAAATTTTAAAAATTTTGAAA
Organism: Drosophila atripex; assembly: GCA_035045925.1. Taxonomy (NCBI): domain Eukaryota; kingdom Metazoa; phylum Arthropoda; class Insecta; order Diptera; family Drosophilidae; genus Drosophila; species Drosophila atripex. The sequence continues at coordinate 333,999 of JAWNOP010000009.1, forward strand.
AAATATGTTTTGCCAGGATTTTGATGCAGAATGACGGGAAATCGATCCACAAATCGTTTAAGGTATTCCGCTCAAGGATCGGGTGGGAATTGGCTGAGATATAGCTATGAATGTGGGCCAAGTAGGGAAATCCAGCATTTTGAAGGGGAGGCCCCACAAAAATTTGAAAAATTTTGAAAAAATATTTTGTGCCAGGATTTTGATGCAGAATCATGGGAAATCGATCTACTATTCGTTTAAGGTATTCCGCTCAAGGATCGGGTGGGAACTGGCTGAGATATAGCTATGAATGTGGGCCAAGTATGGAAATCCAGCATTTTGAAGGGGAGGCCACACAAAAATTTTAAAAATTTTGAAAAAATATGTTTTGCCAGGATTTTGATGCAGAATGACGGGAAATCGATCCACAAATCGTTTAAGGTATTCCGCTCAAGGATCGGGTGGGAATTGGCTGAGATATAGCTATGAATGTGGGCCAAGTAGGGAAATCCAGCATTTTGAAGGGGAGGCCCCACAAAAATTTGAAAAATTTTGAAAAAATATTTTGTGCCAGGATTTTGATGCAGAATGACGGGAAATCGATCCACAAATCGTTTAAGGTATTCCGCTCAAGGATCGGGTGGGAATTGGCTGAGATATAGCTATGAATGTGGGCCAAGTAGGGAAATCCAGCATTTTGAAGGGGAGGCCCCACAAAAATTTGAAAAATTTTGAAAAAATATGTTTTGCCAGGATTTTGATGCAAAATGACGGGAAATCGATCCACAAATCGTTTAAGGTATTCCGCTCAAGGATCGGGTGGGAACTGGCTGAGATATAGCTATGAATGTGGGCCAAGTAGGGAAATCCAGCATTTTGAAGGGGAGGCCCCACAAAAATTTGAAAAATTTTGAAAAAATATGTTTTGCCAGGATTTTGATGCAGAATGACGGGAAATCGATCCACAAATCGTTTAAGGTATTCCGCTCAAGGATCGGGTGGGAATTGGCTGAGATATAGCTATGAATGTGGGCCAAGTAGGGAAATCCAGCATTTTGAAGGGGAGGCCCCACAAAAATTTGAAAAATTTTGAAAAAATATGTTTTGCCAGGATTTTGATAGAGAATGGTGGCAAATTGATCCACAAATCGTTTAAGGTATTCCGCTCAAGGATCGGATGGAAATCGGCTGAGATATAGCTATGGACATGGGCCAAGTATGGAAATCCAGCATTTTGAAGGGGAGGCCCCACAAAAATTTGAAAAATTTCGAAAAAATATTTTCTGTCAGGATTTTGATAGAGAATGGTGGCAAATTGATCCACAAATCGTTTAAGGTATTCCGCTCAAGGATCGGATGGAAATCGGCTGAGATATAGCTATGGACATGGGCCAAGTATGGAAATCCAGCATTTTGAAGGGGAGGCCCCACAAAAATTTGAAAAATTTTGAAAAAATATGTTTTGCCAGGATTTTGATGCAGAATGACGGGAAATCGATCCACAAATCGTTTAAGGTATTCCGCTCAAGGATCGGGTGGGAACTGGCTGAGATATAGCTATGAATGTGGGCCAAGTAGGGAAATCCAGCATTTTGAAGGGGAGGCCCCACAAAAATTTGAAAAATTTTGAAAAAATATGTTTTGCCAGGATTTTGATGCAGAATGACGGGAAATCGATCCACAAATCGTTTAAGGTATTCCGCTCAAGGATCGGGTGGGAACTGGCTGAGATATAGCTATGAATGTGGGCCAAGTAGGGAAATCCAGCATTTTGAAGGGGAGGCCCCACAAAAATTTGAAAAATTTTGAAAAAATATTTTGTGCCAGGATTTTGATGCAGAATCATGGGAAATCGATCTACTATTCGTTTAAGGTATTCCGCTCAAGGATCGGGTGGGAACTGGCTGAGATATAGCTATGAATGTGGGCCAAGTAGGGAAATCCAACATTTTGAAGGGGAGGCCCCACAAAAATTTGAAAAATTTTGAAAAAATATGTTTTGCCAGGATTTTGATGCAGAATCATGGGAAATCGATCCACAAATCGTTTAAGGTATTCCGCTCAAGGATCGGATGGAAATCGGCTGAGATATAGCTATGAATGTGGGCCAAGTACGGAAATCCAGCATTTTGAAGGGGAGGCCCCACAAAAATTTGAAAAATTTTGAAAAAATATTTTCTGTCAGGATTTTGATAGAGAATGGTGGCAAATTGATCCACTATTCGTTTAAGGTATTCCGTTCAAGGATCGGATGGGAATTGGCTGAGATGTAGCTATGGATGTGGGCCAAGTACGGAAATCTCCCACAAAAAATTGTCGAAAAATTCAACTTTAACTCGAAGTGGGAAGCTATCGGAATGTGGTCAAGGATGTCTGGGTCGGGTTATCGATAACAGGAGAGGCGCATGCTGCAGAACCGCATCTGGAGAGTAAACACAGCCGGCTGGCCCGGCAGAGTGCTATCGAAATTAATGTGATTTATTTATTAGCTGTCTTATTTGTTTATAAACAATAAAAGCCAAAGAATGCGCATTTAGGGTTTATGAACATTTCAATTGGATTTGGCCAAGAGGCGAAGGAAAGAGCGAAAGCACAGAGCCAACACCACTAATAACAACAATTATTTTTATGGCAAATATTTATCTAACATTGGTGGGTGGGTGGTTCCCCCTTTCATTCCCAGATACCCTCCAGCTGCCCCCCGTCCCCCTTTTTGTGTGTAGTTGCGGCTGTCAAAGGCAAACAACAAAAGCATCGAAGGTTGTTAATGCTGAAATATTAATGTGCGTTAATTACCAGCCATGGAAGGGGTTTAATAATCAGCCAAAAAGGGGGGTAACCCCACAAAAAACTAATAACAAATAAATAAGAAATGTTTGGCAACAGAAATCTAGTCTTGAATGCTTTAATTTTTTCTTCAAATCTAGTACAAGTATATAATATATAGACCATCCATGTACTACATGGCCTGCAAGATTACGAATTTTGTTTATTATTCCGATCGAAGTGATGTTGGTGCGGCGCTATTGTATTGTATTCCTCCTTGGGCTTGTTATTGGTAATTTATTTTTACCTTTGGACGGGTCGGGTCAAGAGCCAGAGAGCCAGAGCGCCAGAAAGCCAGAGATTTTGGCCAACAAATGAGCCAATTGCCAAGGCAACTCCTCCAAAAAGGTTAGGCGCATCGAATTACACGCGCCGCTCCAGCCCGGCCCGGCCCAGCCCGGTACATCTCCGGGAAAGTAAATTTAATTGCAAATCAAAACACAGCCAGGAAGCCAAGGCAACCACATGGAAGTCTCTAGATACTTTGTCCCATAGTTCTTCTTGTAACCTTATTTTTTTCGCTTTTTGTTGGCCTGGCCAGGACGAAAAAGGTAAGGACCAGGACCAGAATGGACAGAAAGCAAAAATAAGAAGGTATAAGCAAATTTTCGAACGGAAATCATTTCAGAGACTTTTCATTGAGTTTATCAAAAAAAAAAAAAAAAGAGAAGTACACAGTAAGAAATTAGTTGAATTTTAATTCCTAAATTAATTCTTAGTGAATATTATTAAATTAATTAATGCATATTTTTTTATGTTAAAATATACACTTTCTTCAAGCTCTTAAAAAAGAAAACATAAATGTCTCGCATTTGTCTCGAAAAGAAATGGAATTTCGCAGGACCTTCATCCGCTGGATATCAGCTGATTTTTCTCATTTTTCCTCCCATTTCAGCAGGACAATGAACTTTGTGATGAAAAGCCAGAGAAATGAGGAAAAAGTCCTGGGCAGAAGAAAAGCATTCGAATATCTTGAGTTGGTCAATATTGAGTGGAAAATGAATGCCAAGCCTGGTACTATTTTTTTTTTTTTGCTCTTAATAGCCAACACAATGGTGTTAGCCCTGTTTGTAGAACAAAAAAAAGTATATATATAAATAAATAAAAAATAAAACAGCCAAGAAAATGGTCCAACAAAGCAATCATCAATTTAGGGGAAAAGTTCAAAGTCCTCTTGGTGGATTTTTTCGTTTTGTTGTTTTTCGTTTTGGCCGAAAATCCATTGGCTTTAATTCAAGGATGCTGGGCAAAATAATTAAGCAATATCTGCATTCAAATTAGTTATCCTAAAACCAATTATCCTTTGTGTTTACGTTGCAAGCAGATCCTTGAACCAATATCCTTTGAATATCGCATCAGGACTTCTACTTGAACAAATCAAAGGAAAGGTATTGGAAAGTGTCTGAATATAATTATTGACTGGTTGGAGGACTCTAAGCCAATACAATAATTGGCTAAAGGACATGCCACACACACACACACACACATATCCTTCAGATATATACAGTCCCTCTCCCCAGTATCGAAAATAAATAAATGTATGTATATTTAAGACGAATGAGTGAGAGAAACCAATGACAAATAATTAATTGCGCACAGTTTGATGGTTTGGCGAAGTATGGAAGGTCCTTACAGAGCGTATGTGTGTGTGTGTGTGTGTGCGAGTCCTGTATCCATTTATAAACGGCTCACAAATATGTCTGATGTGGCCATAGAACGAGTGTTGTGTCGACCCGGCCACCAATTAACTTGGGCGTATTGTGTAAATAATGTGTCCTGGAACATGGTAACACATTCGAGCCGGCCATAGACACGTCGTTCGGCATCGTCATCTCACCGCTCACCGCCCGAGGATACAGGATACTGGCAGCCAAGATGCTCTGGATGGCCACAGGACTACCAGCTCATCCTTCGGCCGCAAGCTGCGATACCATTTTGATTGCACTCGGATCTGTTCTAATTGAAGACCAGACAAGATGGGGCTGTTGACATTGATCCGATCCAAGCCACAGCCACTCCCACTACCACTCCCACAGCCACAGCCACAGCCACTCCCACTACCACTCCTACTCACAATCCCTAAAAAGTGCTAGTCCTGTTGAATGCTGCTCCTTGGATCCTGGCTGAATGCTGATGCCCCTCGATTTGGCTGCCTGCTTGCTGGTAATTGCCATCAAATCGAGGGATAAAAAGCCAAAAAGAAAAAGGCTACCCTCGCCTACACTGAGAGATAATAGTGTTTTCAAGTCAAGGGATATTGTTTAAATAATTAATTGGAAAGTTAGATGGGCAAATGGGTATTATTTAGACAAAAAGTTCTTGGAAATTCATTGTTGGCGGGGAAACTATTTATTATTCAATTTATTTTATGGCTTTCGTCACTGCTATATTTTATTAATAAAATATTTGCATTATTAAGCGAATGATAAGATTAGTAAATGGTATTATATCTATACTTTATTTAGTATTATTATTTTATGGTTTTTTAACTGTTTTTATTATGTTTTCGTCACCAATCTTTTTTTAATAAACTAAAAAAACTAGCATATCGGAAGAAAATTATTAAATAATATTTAATATGAATGATTCATTAAAAATAATGAGCAAGTTTTCCCGGAAAACTTAATAAAGTGAAATGTGAAACTGCAAAGACCACCTTCCCGGAAATCAAAAAGGCAGCGGAAAATAAGGTGAATAAATTCCGGGAAAGAGGCTTCCACGAATGCACTTACTTTCCACTCGTGCTGCTTGGTTTCTCGCAGTGTAAGACGATGCCAAGTGGTGTCCTTCTGACTTGTGTGCCATGCATGTGACGGCAGCTCAGCAGGATATTTTGTAAATCATTAGTCAACAAAATGCTCGCCTTCTTGCTGTGCGTGTGTGTGTGAGTGTGTGTGTGTGTGTGTGTGTCTGTGTGCGGGTATCCTTCTTGGCGACGCCATTATTCTCTTGTTGCCCTCATTTCCGAGCACCCCACTCCTCCACCTCCACTAGCACCTCCATCTATATCCTTAGACATTCCTGGCCTGATGAGATGCGCCGCCTGCGCAAGATTGCCCCAGCCAGAGAGCTGCCACTGCCACTGTCAGTGACATACAGAGTGCAAGTCTGGCACCGATGTCATCAGCATTACGAGTGCCTCAAATGGTGTCTACAAAATGATAGCCCACTGACCCACCCACCTAGCCAGCCACCCAGCTAGGCACCCACCTAACCACAGGCCACATTAAACCACCTATGCCGCACAGCCACCCACCTAAAGACCTAAGCCATCTAATCTCCTCAGGAACCCACTCACTGGCCACAATCGATAGTTGAGGGCCAATGTGGCAGTCTTAAGTAATAAATAATTAAATAATTAATAAACTGTACTCGTTATTTTAATTATTTTTAGAAGAAAGGGAAGAGGTCCTTTAAGTTCTCTAAAATGTACTATGACTTTGTAAAAGTGAAGGTATCGAAATAAAAAGTTTTAAAACGAAATTATTTAAAAAAAGTAAAATAACATATAATTAATTATCTAAAAATGTTATTTTAAGATTAAAAAATAAATATAAATATTTATAAACAATATTTAAGTAAAAATAACCACTTTCAAGAGCTCTTTCTTGGAAAAACTGTTTACTCTTTTTCTTTATCTCTTCTCTATTTATTTAATTTTAAAAACAACATTCCTACCTAAATAAATTTTAAATAAATAAAATGTAATTTAGGAAAAAACTTTACAAAAACACTTTAAAACTAAACACTTTGTAGAATAATTTAAAAAAGAAACAATGAGAACGAAAACAACATTCTTATAGTGAAGAAATTACCTGCTGAGGATTCAGTGACGAGGAAAGTTGGCTCGAATAATGAAAATGGTTAAGGAGGCAAGCGAAGGGGGCTGGAGGGGGGAAGAGACAAGAGAAAGGGGGCTAAGACGAGGTGGCTAAGAAGAGTTTAGGCCAAGTGTGAGTTTTTCCTTGGTTGGTGGCGCGGCTAATGACGCCAACATTAGGCGGACATTTAATGTATGTGCACGTAGGCCAGGTCCATTTCACACACACACTTACAGGCACACACACCCACACTTACACTACCCGTCTCCTTCTCTGCCACCGTGCACTCTTACCTCTTCAAACACACAGAGGTATGTGCGAACAGGGGGGTTTTAAATACATATTTATTAAAAAAGTAATAGATATTTTAGTTCAAGATTTTAGATTAAATTAAAAAATATTTAAAACTTTATATTTTATAAATTATATTTTAGAACAAGTTAAAATGAATACATAATACTATTTATTATAAGCAATTTATTTTAAAACATTTATTTCTGATTCCAAAAACAAACATTAAGTTTCAAATTATTTTCTTAAAGAAACTTTGGACTTAAATTTATTTAAAATAACATTCTCTTCTCTCTTATTTTTTATGGAACCCCCTTTGTGGGCAATGTCCCCTCTACGCCACTGCTGCATACGCATGAAAGTCAAGGCAGACAACGTCAGATGCTCGAGCATTACATAAGCGACGCAAAACTGTATGCTACACTTTTTGATGGCCGCCCATCCATCCGTCTATGTGTGTGTGTGTGTGTGTTATTTCTGGCCGTGGAAAAATGGTAGAGAGACAGAGAGAGGGACTAAAGGACAGTGGTTGAGGGTCGACAAGGATACGCACGGCACGCCACTCAAAAGCCATAAGCCCGGCAAATTAACATGCCCAAATTATGACAAAAGGAAAACAAGACTGAAACAAAGGCCCCAACAACCCGGGGTGCTGCAGGGGGTGGGGGGGTGGGCAGCAGGGTATCCTGCAGACCGGAAAAGGCAAAAGTGAGATTACAGAAACTTTTCGCTTACGACTTTAATCAAATTCCACAAATACTCTTAAAATCAAATCACGAATAATGAATTCAAAGTTCATTTCATAATTCTTAAAATAAAATAATTTTAAAATATAATTAATTAATTAGAGAATAATATTATAGAGTATTAATATTAATTGTATCTCTAGCTCATTAAAATCTGTTTAACCTGAAACTGTTTTTTTGGCCAAAATGGGTCTGGCCGGGGAGGGGTTGAGCTTCGCCTCAAGTGCAGATTACTCATCCGCCCTGTTGGCGGTTCTGATTCTGACTCTGATTCTGGTGCTGGTTTTGATTCTGATTCTGATTCTGATTCTGAGTCACCAGCCAGACAATCCAACTACAACCGCACACCACACACACACCACATCCAACTGTCATAATCAGGAATGGCAGCCAAACATCAACGGGAGCATAAAGCCAGGATATGGCGGGGTTTAAGGTTTTCGGTTTAAGGGGGTTAAGGGTTGGGGCCATGGTGAGGGGCAGGGTGAGGGGCAGGGGGCTAGGAGTTTCTGGGGGGATGATAGCAGGGGAAGACCCCAAAAAAAGGTACAGGAACCGCAGTCATAGTTTAATATCCATTTAACATGCTCGTGTTGTTGCTTCTGCCAAACACTGAGAGAAAAAGTTGGGCAACAGAGGTGGAAATTAAATAATAAAAAAAAATAATAATACAATAAAAATGGGTATTTTATTCTGATATTTTAGTTTTATGAAGGAAACTTAACTCTTATTCCCTGAAAATCTCAATAACCTCTCCTAAAATTTCTCGCAGTGCCCCTCTGTTGTATTCTGCGTGGGGGCTCTCGGAAAGGATGGCGTGGGAATGGGGAGGAAAATTCCCAAAGTGATTATATTAATACAACATGAGCCACAAGTGTGTTGCATACATCGGGGCGTGTCGACTTGAGCCGGAGAATCCATGACAAAACTTTTGCCTGGCCTGGCCGGGCCTTGTGCGTGTGGCATATGAAATATACATAAAGCAACGGGCCAACGAACCAGCTCTAATAATAATAATAAAATAATAAAAACCATAAACAAAACAAAAAGTAAAACTTTCCATCCATGCTTAAAAGCTGTGACCAAGAAACTAAAACAATACTTTCCCCATCGCCCCGCCCCAGCACAAGAGACACAGAAATGATGCCCAAAAACTGGATGAAACTTAACTTTATTAGGTCGAGTTTAATAATTTAATTGGATTTGTATGAAACTTACCCCTTTTTTTAAAGGGAATGCAAAAGGCGCAGGATATGCGATGAACTGCAAAGAGAAAAGAAAAGAAGAAATGTCAGAATTTTAGTTCAAGTCCCTCACCCACTGCAGGCTTTGGCCTTAATTTTAAAAATAAAAGAAAAGACTAGTTCACAAGTGTGCAGATTGCATTCCGCATATACATATACGTATAGGGGTGGAGTGAAGGTCATTCGTGTTGCATCTCCCGGTGGTGCCTCCTTCACAGATACCAGGGCACACGCACACACACCAACACACACACACACACTGTCAGACAAAGTGAATCAACGCTGTGCCTAATGAACTAAATTTACATTTCTCTGCCTGCCTTTTGGTTCAAGTTTTTATCACACTGGGAATAAATCTTAAGCTGGGTTTATGAGAAAGGCATGATATTTTATGAAACTCGAAGAGATGAACAGTAAGATGAACTTACAAATGAACCATCAGATGAATGAATAGATGAGAGAAAAATGAACCGAAAGATGAACCTACAAATAAACCATAAAATGAACAAATAAATGAATGGACAAATAAATGAACCTCTAAAATAAAAATAAAAGATACAAATTTAACCAAGCGATGAATAATGAATATGATCGGATAAATGAACCCATAAATGAACATAAAATGAACACATATTTTACATATTTTTAAGAATTTAAAGTATTTATCAATGTCTTCTGATTTAATGATTTGCATTCTAGATTAATTTCTTCCTTCGCTTTATTATTTATTCCCCACAAGTACTGGTTATAAATAATCCCCTAGCATCTAAGCAGTTCTAAGCTCAAGATGTATTTATTTTAAAATAAATTCTAATGAAATACTGACCCATCAAGAAACTAAACTAAACAAATAATGTAATCTAATAACCTCTTTACGATTTATTTTTATATTTTTATTAACTTTCCAACTAGCCAATAAATGTTGAATGAATTTTATTCGCCGTGTTTTAATCTTTCTGCCGTGTATTTGGGTTTTTGGTGTATGCCTTCTGCTCCAGCTGCCAGGCCCCAAACCCCATTCGCCTTGCCCTTGCCTAATACGAAAAAAAATACAAAAAAATATATATATGTATATATATAAAGTATATATGTATGTGTATATAAAATATATACGAAATGCGGCGAAAACGGAAAAGAACAGAAACTCAGCTGGCGTTCCCTCTTCGCTGTTTATCTCGCTCGCTGTGCACATTAACCTCTTTGTTAATCATTTACAAACAAATGCAAATAAAATAAAATACACCAGAAGCGGCAGAAGCCGAAGCAGAAGCTGCCAGCCCAGGTGAGTGGCTAGAGGTAACCGGGAGGCACTGAGAGAAATGGCTTTTGAATTACGGAGAGAAATGGTTTAAAAGTGAAAAGTTCGAAACGGGAGGATGTTTCAAGTCATTTTTATAAATATAATAAAAATAATTAAAATATAATAAAAGATAAGAGTTAGAAGATAATAAAATAGATATTAAAAAATATGATTTAAAATAAATCTATTAGTAATAAAATTAAAAAATAATTTTATAAAACAAAGTATTTTAATGAAAGCATATTTTTCATCAAACCCTAAGACTAATAGCTTTAAAAATGCATTAATAATTTGTATTAAAAAAATCAATAAATAATGATAATAATAATTAGTCCCGGAAAACTCCACCCCTTTTCTCTCAGTGTCTGAACAACAAGCCGCGATGACGACAACGGCTATGCAAATAAAAAGGCAGGCAAATGAGCAGCGAAATTGCAAAAAGGGCCAGGCTCTTGCGGGGGAGGAGGACCGGAGCTGGTCTGGGGCCTGAGTTAGAGTCGAGGGGGCGGGGTGGTGGGTGGTGGGTGGTGGGTGGTTAAGGGTGTAAGGCTGGAAGGATACCAGGGTGGGAGGCTATAAGGTCTGGGATAAGCTCCGAGAGCTTTAAGGCATACACAAAAATAAGGGGCAAGTGAGTCGTGCCACGCCCACACCGTCGCGGATATTTTACGTGATTTTTCCACCTACCGCCCACTAGGCCCCCATCCCCACCCCCCTCTCCTGTCAACCACCCCTCCTGCCACTGCCACTGCCACTTTCATTTAAGAAATATCCCCGAAATCCAAAAATTTCATCTTGAAACGCTGCGGAATGGCAGCTTTGAATAATTGAGGGAAACTTTTGTGACTCTTTGACTGCAAATTGCATTCTGGCCTGGTCAAGACCAGCGGCACTTCCATCCCGTGTTGACTTTGCGAAACTTTTAATCAATGGGCCGGGCCGGGCCGGGCCGGGGCAGGCTGCTGCTGCCATGGCTGCCATGGCGAAGGTGCCACGGAAGACCAGCAACCGGGCAACGCTCCAATTTCCCAACTGCTTTCATATGCAAAAGATACTCGACTTCCAGCTCCAGCTCGGTCTTGTTCATAATTAGTTTGATGATGTTTGCAGGCAAACCTTTATCCCTCGTCCCTCTGCCCTCCTTGGCCCTCCTCCACCTGCCACACCCCGTCGCACACACACTCGCCGACTTTGGCTTAGTGCGTTGCCAGGGCTCGGTAGATTTATGCCACCAGACTAATGATATTTTAATTAAAACTATGTAGCCCGCGACCCGCCCCATTTACTGATATCCTATGCCCTAGAGATGGTCGAAATTGCGATTATTTATGATTATTTTTGTCGTTATTTATAAATTTTAATAACTATGGCCTATTTCAAATAAAAACTGAATAGAAACTAAGAGGAAAGTCTAAAGACTAACAAACTCGAATACTTAATCTTATCCTTCGTCAATTAAACATTTATTTTCTACCGATAACTTTCGATAATTTCGATAATAATTTTTATGCTTGAATAGAATTAAAGTTTATTATTTATATTTCTCTAGATGAAAGAAATGCCTAAGATTTAAGTTGGTTTCAAGTTATTAATTATATTATATTATTTTTAACAATCTTTTAAAATCTCCAACCTTTAAATCGATATTTTCGATTAAATTTACATACTTTACTTACTATTTATTATTATAATTAATTTTCTAATATACTTATACTTTTCTCTGACAATCTTTGATTAAATAAACTAAAAATAACCATAAGCTTTATGGTCTATATCTTATATTATTTATTTTAGCTACAAATTTTTTCTATAAAATATCGATAAGTTCAATAGAAAACTTATTCCTATTTTTATTATAAAACCATGAAGTTCCAAACTATAATGCCTTAAATATTGAATCCTAAATTCATTTCTATCCTTCTATCCTTATATTAAAAAAAAAAACATTCCGTTTCATACTGTATAAAATATCGATAAATTCGATAAAAGATTGACTCTTAAAATTTACCTTATAACTTATAATTTAACAATAAAGCTCCGAGCTACGAACATACTTGCATTCCTACCACTCTTCCTTATTAAATATCCTTGAAAACAAACCATAACCTTTGATGTTGCACATAAAATCGATAAATTCGATAGAAGACATTTCCTCTCCATTTACATCTCCATTCAGTTTATCAATTGGTCATTCCGTCAGTCAGTCAGTCGCCTTGGATTGGCCGGAACACGGTTGCTTTAATAAAATTGTTCACTTTCCTTGCCAGCCAGAGTGTGTGTGTGTGTGTGTGTGTGTGTGTGTGGTTGGGGCTTGATTCGATTTTCGTTGATTTCCCAGAATTTTCCCCCTCGACTTGCCTTCGGGGCTTGGGTTTTGTTGAATTTATTTGCTGGAGACTAGAGCCTCCTTGTTGCGGCGGCAATCTTTGATCAAATCGAAAGCGAAATCGAAAGCGAAAGCAGAAGCCAGCCAGGCCGTAAACGTATCCATGAGATACTTGTGGATGGATACCTTGAGATACTTTTTTTTTTGGCACCCAACCCACCCACCGACCAGAAGCTATCCATGCCACTTGTGAATGATGCCAATTATCTAGTAATTGAGACAGGTCACTCCTGGAATGGATATTTCTTCCGAAAATAATAAATCAAAAATATTAAAAAATATTTAACATTATTGTTTAATATTTATTCTTAAATTTTACTCAATCTTGAAGCTCCTGAGATACAATTAGGTCATCCCCCAGGCCGTGAATCAATATTTTTTTTACAATTTCCGGCAGATCCTTAAATACCTCAAAGATAAATGCCTTCGAGGGCCGCCAGATGCAAGCTGCAGCTCCTGACGGGCCATCAAAAATGTATCCGAGTATCTGTATCTGAGTATCTGAAAGTGCTCCCGTCGCGTATCTTATCTCCTTTGGCATGTATCTGTCGCCGTTTTGTGTGTCAGGTAATTGCCGGCTCCGTACACCACCAAACCCCCCTGCCCCCCTCTTGATTAAGTCCCCGCCGCTAGCATTTATCAGCTGACGTCGACGCTGGAGTTGACGCTGCCACTGACGCTAACGGTGAAGTTGGCCGGGCTGTCAGCGCCATGCCGCCTAACGGTTTATTTGCAAAGCGTTCAAACTGTCAAAATGGCGTGCGGTGCTGGGCGGTGCGGTGTGGTGCAGGGTGGTGCGGTGCGCCTTGGCCATAAAAAAAACGCTAAAAAGCTGCCAAGCCCAACAAGTCGCGGTTTTCATGCCCTTCCGGAAGTTGGGCTTCCTCCAATAACAGTTTTTTTTACATTTTGCATTTAAAAATACACACATTTTTTTACTTGGACAGAATAAATATTAATAAATAATATATAAATAATGATAAAAAATAATCAATTAAATAATAAAAGTTACTTTTAAATAGTTATTAATATTTTAAATGGTGTTTATAAGGGGGCCCCCTTTAAAAGAAAGTCAATTTTTTTCACTACTATTATTTGTTTTAAACCTTAAAAGTAATATATTTTATATTTTAAAAAATTATTAATTGTATTCTTGTTTTAAAAAATATTTCTAATAAAAATTTTCTCTAAAACTCTCTTCAAAAAATTAAAAAAAAAAAACATATTTTTTCTTGCAAATTATAAATGTTAAAAATTTCAAACTCTAGGCTCTGCAAGCTCCTCCTTAAAACTGAAATACCCTGTAAAAGTAGAGTATGCCAAACCAAACCAAACCAAAACACAAAACCCAAACCCCCGGAAGAGCAACAGAGGAACAGAAACAGAAACAGAAACAGGGCAACGACGTCATTGAGTCAATAATGTAATTTTCTCGTTTGATATTTTTCGCTCCATACACATACAAAACCAACAACAAAAAACAAGGAAATACATATATATTATAAAAAAATATATATATCTGTATAAGGGGGAGGAGAGGAAAGCGGGTGGGGGCAGAATGGGGAAATGAGTTGAGGGAAAGTCATTAAATGTGTCCAGAAAAGAGCATTTCTCGAAAAGGCAGTTTCTGTTAAATCACTACTCGTGGTTATAATTTCCAAGTGGTTCTGGCAGGGAATGGTATGAGTATAAAAAGGTGTCTTAAGAATTAAGAAACTTTTTATGAAAGTTTTCAATAAAAAAAAATTTAAGCTTTCGCTATAATTCCCAACAGGTTATAGCCATGGAAGCTATAAGAGCCACCTGAAGTTCGTGGTTTTTTTTTTTTTAATGTCTATAAATTTTATTTAAAAAAAAAAAAATAAAAAACATAGTTGCTTTGAAAATGAAAAGAAAAAAACAGAAAAAATAGTAGTCTGGGGAAGCAAGATTCCAGTATGTCAAGACCGACATCTCAGCGAAGTAGCTCACACTCGCACGTTGAGACAGTTCAGAAAAATTCCCACATCACAAAACACACAATATTTTCGGCAAGTTTAGTTTATTAGAGTAATAATAGTAAATAATTGAAAAATACAACAAAAGCGCGATCCTTCCAACGACACTGGGATCCATCGCGTTTTGTTGTTCCGCTGAATTCGATTTGGCCATTTTTGGAATTTGAATCTGGACATTTCGAAAGAATCAACAATCAGTTAAGAACACAACATCGAATCGAATATCGAGCGAACATAATGTCGGCAAGAGGAGACCAACAGCAGCTACCGACCACAAGTGTCCGCGTCCACCGAGATCCGCGCAATCTGCGCGATCACATCCGGGAGCAACTGGAGGAGCAGGTGATTCAGCTGCGACTGGAGGAGCAGGCCCAGCAGCAAGCACAGGCACATGTTGCCCAGCAGCAGGGACAACAACAGGGCCAACAAGGCCATCGCCAGCAAGGCCAGGCCCAACAGGGACCAGTCATGCCCCCGAAACCCCAGCCAGCCTGGTACATCATGGAGCGCCAACTGGACGCCGGTCTCAAGGAGCTGCAGCGCATCTTTGAACTCCTGACCCCATCCCCCACCAATGTGGACTCATCCCTTCTTGTGGCCATGCCGCTGCTCCCGACTCTGCCGCCGGAGCCACCCGCCGGGGGGGCACCCGCTGCCGAGCAACCGGTTCAACCACCACCGCCGCCACCACCACCACCACCACAACAACAGCAGCAGCAGCCGCCACTGCCTCCCCAGTACCTGGGCGGTGGCTTCGATGAGCTGCCAGTGGGCGTGGCGGCCAGTTCACGGAACGCCACCCATCGCATCTACAACCCAACGCCAAGTCCCAATCTCGATCAGCAACCAGAGCCGGAGCCGGAGCAGGAGCCGAAGGAGGAGCAGGCTCTGGGGCAGGAACTGGTGCCACTTGCGGCCCAAGAGACGGCGTCCGAAGAAGAGGACAAGGAGCAGCTGACTCTCGATACTATGGACGCGGAGACGCGTCTCCGGGCCAGCAAGTTCATCAATCTGATGCTGGCCAAGCTCATGAGACGCCGCAAGGCCGAAGTTTTCGATCTGCACACCCTGGTGCGACGCTACCAGGACTATGTGAGTTTTGAAAGTGTTCTTGGGATTAATTTTGGGCTCTAGGGAGTAGGGACTACAGAAGCAAGGCCGCCTAACTTTAGTGACTTATTTGAGTTCAAAACTCATAAAAAGCATGCTTTTTAAGCAATCTTTCAAAAAAAAATTTGAAAAAAAGGAAGGAAGTAGAAACTAACCCTAACAATGAAAAAGCATGCTTTTTGGTACTAGCACCTATAAAAAATGTGAAAAAGCATGCTTTTTACGAAAAACTGTTCGGCAATCTCTGTAAAAATTTGTCTGTTTAAGATTAAAAAAGTTTTATATTTAGGAACTAGGATTTATAAAAATTGAGAAAAAGCATGCTTTTTTAGAGAAACTTAACCGAACAAATGAAAAAGCATGCTTTCTAAGCACTTCTTTCGGAAAATGGATACTCTAGGAGCTCTGCATTCCATACTTTATCAACTTTATTCAACTTAAGGGATTTAAAAATATTTAAAACATAAGTTTAGACTAAAAAACAGGGAAAAGCATGCTTTTTCTCGAGAAACTACACCATTACTCTAACCATTAAGCTTTAGAAACTTAGAGCTTTAGAGACTAAACAAGAAACTAAGAAACTAATTTTCAAGATATCCTTAAACCATAACTCTCCTCCTTTAAGGCCTTTCGGACGCACACCCAGCTGGTCTCCCGGAACCAGCTCTGCCACCTGGAACATAGACGGGCCGAGCACCTCACCATGCAACTGATGGGTGCCATTAACCGAGTCCGGATTACCATGGAGAGCTGCGCCTCCATCGACGCCGAGCTAAAGGTACTTAAGAAGCGCGAGAAGGTCCTTCGCAAGGACCTAGATGCCAAGTCGCTAGAGTGCGAATACTTTGCCGAGATGCTGGACAACTGTCGGGCGGAAATGTTCCGCGAACTGGCCAGATACCGGGAGGGGGCCAGCGAGCTGGCCAACCAGCAGCGTCGCGCCATGGAGCTGGAGCGCCAGAATGCCCAACTGGAGGACGAACTACTAACCATCAAGGATCAATTCCTGCAGCAGAACGATCAAATGTCCGTGGCCCTGGGCGCCAAACAGGAGCAACTAGATACGGCCTATGAAACGCTGAAGCATTGCGAGCAGGAATTGGCCAATTTGGAATTGTAAGTGGCTGCTTCTAGGGTCTTGAGGAGTACTGTCCTCCTCTTTTGTCCGTCTGTCCGTTTGTCCGTTATTCTTTTTCTAAAATAATCATACTTTTAGTCAAGTTTCTATAAAGATTTATACGTCTATTCCTTTCAATCATCATAACTTTTTAGATAACTACTCCCTCAGTTCTAAAATAATATAGTTATTTGTCCGGCTGTCCGCTTGTCCGCTTGTCTTTTATTCTCTATCTGAGATAATAATATCTTTAAACTATAGTATTTCTATACTATAAGTCTGTTTATTCCTATAACATTTTTTAAAGACAACTACTCCCTTAGTCTTAAAATTTTAGAGCCTTGTCCGTCTGTCCGCTTGTCCGCTAAAGTTTTTCCAAGACAACTCATTTAATTTTAAAGTTATCTTCCTAAAACTAAGAAGAGACTTCAGACCGCAACATGACTAAAGAATGACTCAATTTAGTCCTACCTGTCCATTTTAAATCCTTTATTTTGAATTTTTTAAGCCTACCGCCCCATTGAGCCCCCACTTTCCACGAATAACTTTTATTTATGCTTTAAATAGCCCAGCCACCAGCTGCAGTCTGTTTAGTTAAGCCTTTTTCGTGTTTTTTTGTTTTTGGTGCCTGGCCAGGAAACACAACGAAGTGCTCCGCCTCAACGAGATCGATACGGAACTGCAGGCGGAGATCACGGAACTGAAGCGCAACATGGGCCTGACCCGCTACTTGCTGTTCTACCTGTCCGCCCGCAACTGGGGCTCGTTCCACGTGTGCATGTACCACGTGGTGGCCGGATCCCTTGACTGTTTGCTGCCCGCCTTCGCAGCCCCGCCCATGACTGACAATTTGGTGCGATTGGCGTTCGCCGTTGTTTTCCTGTTGGCCGCCATGTATTGACGATGTCAGAAGGATACTATGATACATGAAAGGATAAAAAAAGAAAGATGGGCGGGAAAAACAAGGACGGATACAGATAATACAGGATACAGCAGGGATATACAATTCTAGTTCGGGTGGACTTTTTGGGCGATTTTTGGGTAGTGCATGGGGTTTGTGAGATTTCCGTGAAGCTCGACAGTCAATTTTGTCGCATTTCGTTATTTTCTTTGTCACTGGAATTGACAGAAAAATCTCCCCTAGCTTCAAATTGCAAAAAAAAAGTAATAAAGTCAAAACTATTCACTAATTAACTAATACATTCTATACAAAAAATTAAACAATCGAACAAATAAACGATTTCAATAATCACCTAATTGAAAATGCATTTTATTTATTTTGTTTTGTTGGAAATATTTAATAAATCAATAAAATGACAGTAAGTAGTTGAAATTTTAATTAAAATTTCGTCAAATATTAAATGAGAGTGTGACAAAGAAAGGATTTGAAACTCGGATAAATTCCTGGGGATAAAATGGGAAAAAAAACCTCTTGAATTTTATTATTGAGAAATAATTCATAAACAACAATATCAATTTAGTTGATAAAAACATTAAACAATTCCCCAGAAAAGAAGTAGAAATGAAAATCGAATCAAAAGTGATACATTTCCGTGAAAACTCAAACGCTATAAACAAATCGTGAACCGAAATTACCGAGAAATCACTTAATACACACTTGTGCGATTAAGAAATCAAGTTGGGGATAAAGATTTAATATCTCAGTGCTATAATGGGTCCATTGTAAGGCACAAACCAATGGTGCCGTGATTTCGTTGCAAAATTGCGCATACGCCGCGTGTACACTTGGATGATTTCCATTCAGAGTTCTCTCTCTATCTATCTCTGGTGTGCTGTGGCGTTCGGAATTGAGAATTCAAGCTGATCCAGCATTGGCTTCAACTCAAGCGAGGTGAACTGAGCCGGTCGGTCGAATAAAAGGCCTCCTCGAATTGACGGCATTAACTCGATTAATGGATAATACAATGCGAGCCATAATTGTCGCAATATGCGAATGGAAATGTGTGGAAATCGACATGGAAATGAAAGTCACTCCATCGGACTAATGCCGATAGACAGGCTGATAGATATATTGTATTTGCTGACCATGCTCTGACCATGCTGACCGCAGCGCCACTTTAATTAAACAACAAAATAATCGGTAATTGGGAATGTAACTTAATATGTCAGGTGGACATGCAAACAACACCTGTATACACCTGAACTTTCGATATCTTTTATAAACAATCTACATATCCACAGAGTAAGTTTTCCATTTTTCTTTTTTTATCACTCCATTCCATTATAATCCTCGGCGATTTTCGATAATTTATGATAATTCGAGTTTATTTATTGGATACAACACCATAAATTGTTGCCAAGCGATAGGGCCCACTATCTGTTACAAAATATGGTCTGGATAAAGATTTCTCTCAGGGTCTTAGGGTATTAGTTTCTAAATACTCTTGTTTTCGACTTTTCGAATTTGTTTTTGATGAAAAGTTCTCAAGTGCTTCTCTAAAAATATCTTTTATTGATTTTGGATTTTAATCGATATACAATAGCATAGCTTTTTACTTACGTATTTAATTAATTACCCCCTCGGTGGCTATTTTGTTTGTTATGTTTTTCTATCTCCTTGTTTTTGTTTGCTTTTCCGCGCCAGGCGATCCGATCCCAGTTTGAGAAGCATTGGAAGAGCGTGACTAAACTCTTAGAAGCTCTCACCGGATCACTTTGCCAATTCTCCCGTTAATTCTGCCCCACTCTCTCGCCGCCACTCTTCTTAACAGGTGACACCTGATTGTTGTTTTTGTTTTGCGCTCACTTTAAAAAATAAATAATATGAAAACACTGGGATTTTCTTGCCGCCAGCAATTTTCTCAATGTAATCGCGGAAAATACAATGGAAAAATGGAAAATGCTGGGCCGAGACAATAGCAAAAATCCCCCCATTCAACCTGAGCGGCAAACAAAACCGAAACCAAAACCGAAACCGAAACACGTTGCTCCGTTCCGTTGCGTACCGCCCACCACCGCCCGGTGCTTCCGCGGTGCCGTGCGTCTCCCTTTCTGCCGCGCTCTCTCCCCGGTCCCCCTTCACTTGGGCTCCACTGTTTATCGCAACGGCGGCTAACGGAAAAGCTTCGCGGGCTTCTGCTGACCAACTGAGAAGGGAGAACGCCGAACGGCCCCCTAAGAACGGCGAACGGAGACCGGAGAGCCGAGAACGGTGTTTATCGGAGTACAGTGAACTCACTCTAGCAAGGACACGACTAAAAATAATCTTTTTTTTTCTTGGGTTATAGGCCGATTCTTTCAAGGTCGTTATATGAGAGATTTGATTGAAAAGTATGCTACGTTTTTTTTTTTCTAAATTTAATAATTATTTTTGAATTTATCGCAAAAAATATAATCTTTAAAGATTTCAAATCAAAAGTAAAAATAATTATAAATATTTGTGAGTTTTTAAGAATATTATATTTATTATATAACTAATTATTTATATTCATATTTATTAGGTTATTTAAATAACATAAGTACTTATTACTAACATTTTAATTATAATAATAACAATATTTTCTTTAAAAAAATAACTAAAAACTCTAAAAATAATTGGTTTATTAAACATCGTAATCAAAATCCTGATCGTGATTAGCGAACCACTACTGTACTCTTCAAACGAAAACGAAAACAATGCCGTTGGCGGTTCTCCCCAATGCTCTCTTGCATTCTTCCCCCGCTCTCTTTGGATGTGCGTGGGTGCTGATCGTGTGTTTGTGTGTGAGTGAGAGCGAGTGCAAATATGATTATTGTTCTTTGGCTGACCCCCTCCAGACACCCCACTCCCCCCTTTAATGGCCACTGAATGTGCGTGTCTATGAATATATTTATGTACGTGTGTGTGTGTGCGGATTAATGTAATGCCGCACAGTTTTGTTTGTTGTTGTAGCTTTATTGCACAATCCGATCCCAGAGCCCCAGTACCCTCCACCCCCTGTCCCCGGCCCGTCCCCAGGCAAACAAACAAAGGGAAATGGCAGAAGGAAAAAAAAAATAAAATAAAATAATACAACCACCGATCGCACACTTGCCGTGCACCCAGAAACTTCAGCAGAGCGCCAAACTGCACTACAGTGGGCTCCAGCTAATTGATAACGCCCAGGAATTAGTGAGGTAATCACATCGTGCTAACAAATCGCTCCAAACACCTGCATATTTAGGCCCTAAAGTGCTTTTTTAAAAAAATATCACGTATACGTAATGTGTGCTCGTAATGCAAAAATAAAAATAAAAAATACTATAAATTATACAAGTTGGTTAAAAAAATGAATACTTATTATTTGGGGGATAATATTTTGGTGGGTAGGTAACCTTTTTGTTTTTTTTTTTTTTTATTTTGTAGCGGTGCTGCAGTCGACGTCGCTGTCGACGTCGGCGAAGGTGGGAAACAAGTGTCTCTGATGCGCGTGGAAGCGGGACGGGGCTATGGGGCAGGTGGAGCGTGCGAGCGAGAAACGGTGCGTGTGTAAATTTTCAGTGCTTCAGTTTTTATGTGTGTGTTCTCTTGCAACCCCCCACCATAGCATGACCTCCCACTCCCCCACCCCCGTCACCACTTTATGCTTTCGTGTCTGCCTCGCAAGTAAATTTCTTCTAATTTAATATTTTGTTTACATTATTTATTCATTTACTTATGTATTTGCGTAGCTTCCTCTTCGCGTACTCGTTTGTTTATGTATTTTACCTGTCCCGCCCCTCAGCTCCCCATCCTCTGTATTTTTTTTTTTTTTTGGCCAAAATATGGAGGATTTCGACCAAGATCAGCCTCCGCCTCAGCCTTTTGAAAATATTGACAAGAACGAGCACTTTTATTTGCTTCCATTTGCGAGTAATTATTTGGGTCAACAGAAAGGGGAAAAAATTAACTGAAAGGATTCTATTTGATGAGTTTAAAACCAGAGACTATATTTAATTTAAAAATATTTTTAAAAAGAGATTTTATTTAAGGAGCTTAGAACGTGAGACTGTATTTCCAAATTATTTAAAATAATAATATTTTTTCTTAATATACTTTAAATTATAGGTTTCTCTCTATATTTATATCTAAGCTAATAAGAAATAAAATAAACTAACACAATTTTTGTGTAAAATAATGTATTCTTTTTATATATATTTTTTTTACCCATTTTTTTTTATTTTATATACATTTGTTTTTTATATATTTCTGCCTTTTCCAACCAGTAGACTTAAATTTCTAGATACTACTAATTTTAATTAAAAGGGAACTATTTTTAGTCATTTAAACTATCTTTTAGAGGTTTTTTTATTATGATTTTTTACTTATTATATTTTTAATACTATTATTATTAAGCAAGTGGTTAGAAAATTACCTAATTTCATTATAATACCTACTATTATACCTTCTACCTTATATATTCACACCTATTTCTAGTAATATATTTCAACAAAAAACAAAAATCTTCTCTCTTGTCAAGAAAAACTCACATTTTCCTCATTTCAGGCACTGAAATATTCCCGAATTATCCTTGCAGGATGTCATTTTAAGTTGGGCGCCCAAAAGCGTGCTTTAAGATTATTCCATTCCAGCAACCCCCTCCTCGCACGCACACACCCAGGCACACCGACACCACGACACTCCGTCACACACACACAGACACGTCCACAAATACCAATACAAAGATGAGGGGACTTCGATTGCAGTTAAGAATTCTGCATTTAAGGATTTATTTGTCAGGCTCTTACCTTTTCTACTTCTGCTTCGGGTCCTGCCTCTGCTTCTGCTTCTGCTTCTGCTTCTGCTCCTGGTTCTTGTGCTTGTGCTTGGGCTCCCTCCCCGTGCTCGCCGCCTGTCCGCTGCTCCTTCACGTGTGTGTTTTGTGATTTAAATTCTGTTTTGTTGATTTGTTTATGGCTGGCTCTTCTTCTTCTCTTCTCTCTCGCCGTGTGTGTGTGTGTTTGTGTTTTTATTTTCTTTACTTTCTTTTTTTTTTTGTTTTGCTTTTGCACTTTAATTTACACCGCTATGTAAATAACAACAAAAACACACATTCAAAAAAAATTACCAAAAAATATACTGATATTTTTTTGATTGCACGCGCACGTTTATTATAGTTCTTAATTATTTTGGATTTAAAAGAGTTCCTAAAAAACTAAATAACATAAAAAACAAAAAGGAAAACAATAGCGCTACACCAACAAGGAGATTCCGATTTGCCAAAAAAAAAAAATTAAAAAAAGCGCGTGCGGCGCTGATTTTTTGCAAACTTTTTTTTACGAAACTTGCGCTATTTGTTTTGATTTTTGTTTGTTGTTCAATTGACACCCACGGGCCGTGCCACCTCTATGGGATGGTATTATAGAGTGGTTCCTGCTAATGGGCTTTTGGATTTTGGGTTCTGGGCTCTGTTCGGTTCGGTTCTGTTCTGTTGACTGTTTATTGTTTTGTTGTTCGGGTTCTCTGGGTTTCTGGTCCGCAGCGGGAGAAAGTTCGCGTCCGCCTTGCACGAGTTTCGCTGCCAGAATGCGAATCTGAAATGGCCAGAGTGACCGTTCGCAGTAGCATGCCCGTATTCCACCCGCTTTGCTTTCCATACCCTTTCTGAAGGGTACTCTTATTATGTGGTTATGGGAAGAATAGATAGAACTTTTCTATAAAATACAAAATAATGCCTAGAATTTCTGTTCTACAAAATTATACTTCCATCAAAAGTGGTTTAAAAATTAAAAATTTATAAATTAAAATTTATTGGAATTAATTTTCACTTAATAGTTACATAAATAACTAATATTAATCTCATTTTCCTTTAATATTTTTATTGCAAATTAAATAAAAGTGCATAAAGGCTTCGGTTTGTTTAGAAATTAGCTTTTATTTCTTCTGTTTTTTATTGTGCTTTTGCTTTGGCGTTACTTTTGAACAGCTGCTGTGCTCTATCTTGCCCGCTCTAAACCACACTCTCTCTCACTCCCTTACGGCCGAAAGCTTGCGCCAGACAGTGGTGTCCTGCGGAAATAGGAATACCTTTTCACAACTTGTTATAAAAAACCACCAAAAATATTGATTAATATTTCTCATAAAAAATGTATTATATATTGTAAAATGCTTAAAAACTATATTATATTCAACCTTACATACATCCTTTACAATTTAATTTTAATTATCCTTAAGATAGGACTCTTCTATGTGACTTCCATTGTACTCCAAGCGATTGTGTTTGTTTGGCTTCGTTAAAGTTGATGCTGCGCAGAGCTTTTGCGATTTCGACCCAGGCTGCAGGACCTCTGAAAACAGAGATAGAAAGAGAAAGAAATATACTGGACAAGAGCTTTAACATTAGTGTTGGCTAACGGCGTCAGTCTAAGCGCTATTTTCGCACTGCTGCTCAGGAAAAACACAAAAAATAGAAGCCCATCTCGTTTCATTGGCCAATTGGCGTCATTGTTTTGAGGTTATGTAGTCCTGGGCTGACCCTGACAATGAGCCCTTTCGCCCTCCCACCCACCTTTCGCCCTTTGCCGCCACCTACTCGCCTGCACTTGACAGGACTAGGTTTTTAATTCAATTTGTGGCAGCTTTTCAAAACGGAGGCGGAAACCCAATGCAAGTCGAACCTAAAAATCAAATTAAATTAATTGTAAGGAATAAAAATAATCATAATTAATAAATTAGAGGTAGTGTATAAATGTTTTTTATCATATTTATTTTTAAAAATGATAATTGTATTGATTATATTTTTATGTTTATTTATTAACTAGCTTTTCTGGTTAAGCTGGTTAATTTAGTATGTTTCTTTTTTTAATATTATGTTTTATTAATTTCTTTCATATTTTCCATTTTAATTCTTCAATGTTTCTTTAATTAATTTTAAGCTCTATTTTGGCTGATATTATTCACAATTTCTTTTATCTTACCTTTCACACTGGTAATTGGCTTCAAAATATTAAAAGAAAGGTTTTCTTTTTGATTTCAGCATTTAAATTACGCGCCCAACAAAAAGCTTTCCTCTCCAGCCATCTGGCAGCACTTAATTTCTAATATGGCTAATGGTCCATTATTAAATGTTCCACCACTTTGATTTTTTTTACATTTAAATAAAATTAAACTATAATCAAGCAAAAACACCAAATATATTTGAAAATACATGCTTTTTATTTTGATTGCGGGATAATTTAAACAAAAAGTGCTGGAAAACTAAAAAAAGAGGTGTTTGAGCTTCAATTTCACAGGGTGACTAGAACACAAGGGAAATTATTACAGTTGCCAGATAATAATGAAAAGGTTTGTGTCTTTGCCTATTATGCAAAAATGTTGTTTTTTTTTAATATTTTTGTATTATTTTTATATATTATGATAAGCATATATAATCCGATTTCCTTTCTATTATGAAAGAGTTCTATACAGTGCAAAAAAGGTTAACCACTGGTCATATCAAAGAGAAAACTTTCGTTGCATTCTATTATTACTTTGTTTCTCGTTAATTCTTATTTTGACGGAACAATATCATGTTGCTTTCTATGTTACAGTTATTTTAGATATGTTGATTAATTTTCTTTCTTTAAAAATGAATTTCTCCTTATACTCCTAATTTATTTCGAAGCGAAACTCTTCTTCCATTTTAGTTTCAACTTCTGGCAGCACTGTTTTTTTGAAATTCCCGCCAAAGGAGAAAGTACTCTCTCCAGATACTGGTGTGACCAGGTAGCTACACAATTCAAAAAGATACCACCTGCTGGTTACACTGAATTGCGGAAAAACAGAGCGCCTGCTGCTATAATATCCCCACTGCTCGACCGGATCGGACGGCGCGTTGTCGGTGGCGGGTCGAAAAGTGGTTTGAAATTTGAAAAGAGCGGAGGAACTGTCGCGTGAAACTTTTAATTGAAAAAGGCGGTTGCCGTCGTGCTTGTTTATATCTTTTGAGCGCTTGAAGGCGGTTCGTCCGATTTTTAAGATACATCATCTCGTCTGCGTGTTGTTTTTTTTTTGTGACATGGTTCTGGCTTTTTTTTTGGAGTGCGTGAAGTGGGAGTAGAGTGTGACAACAACAAAAACAACGAGGCCAATTTTTGTGAAGCATCGCATACACACAAGTACATAAATAAAAGCCTATATATATATATATATGTATATATTTGGGAGTCGTGATTTTTGTCGTCGTCGATTTTAAAAATAATACAAGAAAAGAAATATACACACACACACACACACACAGACAAGTGCAGTCAGTAAAGTTTCTGGTTTCGTCGCGCTAAAAAAAAAAAAAAAACAATAATAACAACAACAACAACTCCAATATGCCGGCCTTCATCGAAGAATATTAACAAAAACAACAATACTACTACTAAGGCAAAAACAAAAATAAAAAATCACAAATTTTGGTAATAAATCTGAGCCGGAGTTTGTTGCCGCACCACCCCGCAATCCCGCCTCTCTCGTGCTGGCCCTCTCTCAAATGGCTCTCAGCTGTTACGAATAAATAGGGCCAACAAACACAACAACAACAAACAGCAACAAACAACAACAATTGTAAGATAATCATCGGTAAATCGGCAAACATAACTAAGAAGCAGAGAGAGAGAGAGGGGTGGAGAGAGGGCAGAGATGGAGAATAAAGCACGGGTTCGTGCGTGGAAACAAAGAGCGGAATCAAAATCAACGTAAAAATCAAAATCAAAAACAAAAACAAACAAATATTAAAGAAAACAACAACAACAACCTGTCTCTTGGTCTTGAATCGAAGGAAATATAAATATACAATATAACGTTTTTGGAGCCTCGACAAGTCGTCTCGAATTTTTATTTGTTTTGCTTTAATCTTTTGTTTTACAAGTGCAATAAAAAACAAAAACAAAAACACCAACAACCTGCCACAAAATCAATATTCAAATTAAGCAGCCAACAACAACAGCAACAACAACTCGTCGATAAGCCCGCAGATAAGTGAGAGAACGAGGACGGGAGAGAAATAACGGTAAAAGGGGGAGGGAAAACAGGAGCAAGTGGGTGCACCCCAAACCCAAAGTGAGAGTAGAGACCCAGAGAGAAAGCAGCAGCCACCCATCAAAAGAGAGTCTGCTGGAGAGAGTTCTAGCAGCATCCACGCGTATAACGGTATATATAGCCACCCCCTCTCATCATGGGACGTCGCACATATCTGAGCCGGGCTTCTGCCATTTCCTACCCCAGCCGGATCGAAGGATGGCTGGATGTATGCGGTAAGTCTATCTATTCCCCAGCAAGGGAAATAATACCCTTGTTATCCCTAATGGGTAGTATTAGTAGAGCTGCATAATCCAAACTTTAAGCTAAGAGGGATGTCCTGTGGCCCCAGGACTTTAACAAAATGTATAAAAAATAAAAAGTAAGAAAATAGAATAAAGTGTGACTAGAATAGATTTTTAATATATGTAGTTCTTATAGAATTTACTTTTAATAATTGCTATAAAAAAAAGCTATTGTTAAAAATATATTCATAATAGGTAATATATTGTATGTAAAAATAAATGTAAAAATTCCTTTCAAAATTAAATGAAATAAAATAAAAGGAATAAAAATAATTAATAAAAAGCCAGTAAAAACCATAAACTTGGAAATTATGGAGTAAAAAAAAGTAGTAATCTAGCTAGATGCTCAAATAATACAAAATAATGAACGAGGGATTACAAGTCGCATGACAAAACACAGATTTTAACTCACTTTTATGAAAAAGAAAAACAAACTAAATGGATTACAAAACATGGAGAACCCATACTATTTTATAATCATATCAGAACCAGACTTTTGGGAGCAATAACCCAAAAAGTCAGCAATTATTCATCCCCTAATGGGGGTTCCATTAAAATTAAATGCCAAACAAGCACGTTCCGAGTTTCTGTTTCCCGGATTTATGATTCTGTGTCTAGTTCAGGTGCCTGCAGCCAGATGTTGGCTATAATGTTTGATGGCTTGTTTAGTGTTTTCTTGCAGTACACTTGCGAATTGAATAAATCACCCCCTTGGCTAATTAGCAACTTGGATTTTAGTGTCTTGAAGATAAACAAAAATGCAAAAAAAACAACTACTTTAGTCAAAGTTTCTATTATTTTTAAAGGGGAAACTATTTAAGTTTTTTTTAACAAAACAAGTTGTATATCATAAATAAGGGGGGGACTATTTTTCAAAATCAAAGTCAATTTGAAGTATTTTCGTTTGGGGTGCGGATGTAAAGTGCGGTTGCGGATGTAGATGCTGATTGTAGAGCTCTTGAGGGCATCATCTTCGTTTCGTGTCACCTGTGCAAATTCCTCGGCCTGGGAAACCTGGGAAAAATGGCTCTGATCCCACATTTTCCGTTTCTCCGCTTTTCCGTTTCTACCTTTTCCAGGCATTGCGTTTTTCCCCCGTTATCTCGCCTGCTGTTCGCATTTTTACCTGTCGTACGAGTAGTACCTGTTGTTTTTGTATTATTTCCATGGAGGGGTTGCTTTTCGCTTTGCTTTGCTTGTTTGTTTGTCCCTCGAAAAACAGGCAAAAAGGTAGAAACAAACACACTCACACGGCAAACAGCCTAGAAAACAGAGCCACTAGGCCGGATCTATGGGCCTGTACAGGCGACCAAACTGCCAAAGGCTATATGAGTTCAGCATTTGCTTTATTTTTGACTATTATTTTTGTATTATATTTATATTGGTAGTTATAGTTTCTGGTAATCTATAGTTTCAAATTCTATGCACGAAACTAGAGTTGAAAATCAGTAAAAATTAAATAATTGTTGCAAATTTTATTAAAAAATTATTTTTTAAATACATTTTGCTATGCTATGAAAATATTCAAATGATATATATTTTAGAAAACTCAATAATCTATTGAAATGTTCAAATTTGTTTAAACAAAAAACAAAAAGAGAAAAGTAGAAAGATTTTAGAATTAAAAACAAATATATAACATTTAAGGCAACAATTTTCTTTAAAAATAAGTTTAAAAAATTAAAAAAACAACAACACATTTATAGATATGGATATAATAGATATTACTAGCTTAATAGTTACTAGTTATGCTATTGAAAATCAATAACTATTATAACCTTTAATGGTTAAAGCCCCTCCTTGGCATGAAACCCCTGCCTCTCGTGGTTCCTTCCAGCCTTTGATGCTTTTGTCGCCTGTGTCTGCCATTAGCATGGGGCATTCAAGGGGCACGTACCACCCACACTAGCCGAAAAAAGCGTATGTTGTATGAACACGATCGCGATAAGAGGGTAAAGAAAAAAAAAGGCTACCACCTTCGCCTTGAAGTCGCTCTCTTATTGCCGTTTTCGGATTTCGTTGGTTTGTTAGTTATTTTTTTCTTTTTTTTTTGTTTGTGTTACGGTTATTTGCACGCAGCGGAAGGAAGGTGTGTTCACGTTTCCAGGTGAGCATACAGGTACTGTGTGTGTGAGAGTGTGTGTGTTTTTTTTTTTTTTTGCGGTTGGTGTGTCAAGGTCATCGATGGCATTCTCCGGCAGCCTTTTGTCCATTTCTTGCCAACCTACACATGACCCGGACAAAGCGGCTCACAGATACACCATCGCCGAGTGACAGTCGTCGATTGAGATACAGATACAGATGCAGATACAAAGCAGAACAGAAATCGGTACAGATTCGAAATATATATAAAGAGTGGGGTATACCATATGGTGGTTCCTGTTGTTTGCTGTTCTCCGTGCTTCGTGTTATTTGTTGCCCGCTGGCCTGACATCATTTCTGTCATGTTTCGTGTTGTAGTTGGCTTTTTATTTGGTCGCTTGTCGGTTGTTAGTTGGCCACAGTAAACATTGGCTAAGGCGGCAGTCTACCACTTCTAACATGCTCATGGGAAATGTACACAGAAGTGAGATTTTGAGTAGAATGGGTGGGGCTAGTTCTGTTTTTTGAAAAAAATACTATTTAAAATTGAAATTTATTTTTATTTAAAATCATCAAATAAATATTTGGTCTATTTTTTAGAGAATTAAAAAATTATATAGCCAACCCTTCGATTTTCTAAAAATCGTGACTTTGTTGGGATTTTTTAAAAACTATTATCACTCACGTTTCAAAGACTGAAAAAAAACTGAAGAATGACTGATTAATATTGTATTTTGTTGTGGTTTTTTATATAAATATGTTTGATGTGGGATTGTATAAGTTATGGGGAAGAACGTGACCCAAACCTACTAAAATAAATACTGAAAGGTGACCCAAATCAAAAGAAGTAAATACCGAAAAGGTGACCCAAACCAAAATAATACTAAAACGTGACAAAGTCTCTATGAAAATAATACTAAAAGGTGACCCAAACACTCTCAAATAATAATTAAATCCAAATCTTAGAATTCAATGAAGAAAAACTGACCCCCAGCAGTGTTCACTGTACTTCTTGGCCCGCCAACACCGCCCCCTTGCGACTTTCGGCTTGCATGTCACTTGGCCATGTCGAACTCTTCCCCTTGGCTTGTTTGCTTCGTTTGGTTCTTGGCCGTCTTGGTTCTGACCGGGCATTGGCGTTTAGAAATTGGTTATGGGGCCATTTGCGTACAAAACCGAAAAGAAAGACTGGCTGACGGACAGCCACAGTACGGTAAGAAAAAAAAAAAAAGAAGGAAAACAGAAGGCCCATGCCAAAAGCGTTAAAAGGAGAAATCGAAGCGACTGGGCCAAAAGGCTGGTGGTGGCGGTGGCGGTACTATTGGCCATATACCATATACCTGCCGACCTACCCATATAGTATACACGATGGAGCAGAACGATAAATGTTTGGTCCGAAGCGACACTCCGCCGCAGAAGCAAAGAGCCAAGAGCCAAGAGCCAAGATGATGGCGTCATTAACTTGGCCGAAAGCTTGCCGGCTGACACACTTTTTCGGCCCAAACCACTTGCTCTTGTTGTTGCTGCTGGTGCCGATTGTTGAGCGGTTCGATTTTTATGGGTTAAGACATCAGATTGCACCTGCTAGCTCGGAAATTGCAGTTAAACAAAAACATTTGGAATATTTCAATATTTAACAAATGTGTAAACACTGTTTTGGGGAAATGTTTTGGAATTATAGATAAATATTTGCTTAAATAATAGGCCATCTCTGTGTTTTATGGATTCATTGAAAGAGCTTTCTGGAAACAAAACAAAGGCTATTTTATTTTTAAGTTTTAGTTTAATATTGGGCTTAATTATAATATTTTTTAATATACTAGGCATTAGATAGTTTGAAAATGTGGTATGTTTTTCAATTTAATTTTATAATAATATTAAAACTAAACTAAAAATTAAATTCTAACTACTAAAGTGTAGATAACTGCCCAGAATAAATAAAATAAAGCCAAAGGACCTCTTTAAATCCTTTTAAATATTAACCCTGACCTATGGCTTAAATAATTAATTATACCCCCTGATAGAGTATAGAAAATTAATTGAAAAATTTGTAAAGCTGCGCCCAAAAGGTCATTGCTCTCCGGAGAGACGGCCTGTCTGTCTGCAACTTTCGTTTGAAGAAAACCTTTCCAATTGCAATCCATCTTTAATCTGGCTGGGGATCTTCCAGCTACAGCTGGAGCTGGAGCTGGAGCTGGAGCTTGACCCACTGCATTTGCTAGAAAGTGAAACATGGATTACCTGTCCGGCCGGGGTGGCCAGGTGTATATAGAAGGAGAGGGGAACAGGAAAAGCGACAGAGATGGAGACAGATACAGATACAGATACAGAGACAGGAGGGGGGATCTACTACAATTTTCTATTTTCAAGTATCGAATGCGTTTGGTGTCGCCGTTGCAAATGTTGCCCAACAACTTTCTATGAAAAAATTCACTTTTTCCTCCAAAGACCATCCAAGCACACACACTCTAACAATTTGGGGGTCCGCAGAGGAGCCGGCGTTTTTTTTTTCTTAATTTTTATTTATTTTTCGTTTTATTTTTGTTGGGCTTTTAGCAAATCGAACTGGAAACAGATTAACACGTTGCCTGAAACAAAAGGGAAACTTTTAGTCTTTTCGGTGAAAGAAAACCAGTTTTTGTACAAAAATAAAAACAAAAAAAACTAAACACTCTAAGGTATAAAAAACAAAGTCCATCCATATGGAAGTCATCGGAAAAATAAGAAGAGTCGGGGGCAAAAAAAAAAAACACAAAACTCTTTGAGAAATTGAATCATCTTTTGCGGAAAGGAAGGGGGTGGTCCCTTCCGATCCCATACGAATCATATCAAAATAAATCCATCCGGAATGTAAACACCTTTTGATTGCGACTTTGATTTCAAATCAAATTTAAAAAAAAAAAGACTTCGGAGCCCCTCAAAGCAAACAAGTCAGAGCCCAAGAATTCGCTTGGCAATCGGTGGGACGGAAAAGTATCGCAGTTACAGGTTCTTTTCGCCAGAAATGAGGTGATAATCCGGAGAACGGCCCAGTAGAATGGCTTCTCGGTGGATTTCAAGAAATAAATAAATAAATCATGGTTTTTGAAGAGGGGATAATTATGGGAAGAGTAGGGTTTAGTTGGGAAGCTATAGTCTTGTTTCCTCAACTCTTATTATTATTTCTCCACATAGTTGTGGCTTGTTAAATAATTTTAAAGTAATAACTTTAAAATAAATTTGTATTATTATAAATTAGTATTATCTGAAGTACTTGCCTATCTTTTTATAAATTTATTTACTAAACTTTCTATCTAAAACTCTTTAAAGTAAAAAGTACTTGCCTCCATACTGCCTCTACAAAGATTACTAAGAAATCATTGTACAAAATGTTAAATTAAAAAATAAGCTGGTTAATAAAAACATAAACCTAAAACATAATAATCTCCAAGTTTTATTGTCTCATTTCCCATTCGAGTCAAGACAATAGAACAATAGATCTATAGCTCTAGAGACAGATAGATATTTATGAAAAAAAAAACTTATAGAAGAGGTATTACCCACCTTACATAGCAACAAAAATCAACAAACCCCATATAATTATATATATTTTTGTAATGAAAAAAAATCGAGGGAAGTATGTGGGGACTGGGACCTGAAAGAGTGGGAAAAAGTTGAAAGAGAAGAGAAAAAAATCTATAAATGAATTGACAAATCAAATGCAAGCAGGTCGCGAGCTGTGCTATTACATGATGCGAAATCCGAGTTATGCTATAATTCTGCATTGTTTGGGACTGTGACGAAAGAGACTGTACGAATAGGCTGGGTCTTGGCGAAGTGAGGGAAACACCGGTCCGGTTTCTTTTCTTCTCCAGCTAGCTTTTTGCCCGCTTGTGTTTAGTTTTTCGAACGATTCGCATATTTCCCATAAACCTAATTAAATGCGTTTGTTCGTTCGTTTACGCAACGATTTGTGTCGGGATTGCGTGCCATAACGACATCTATATAAACAGATGTCTGGGCCTATATATCCATGCACATCCATATGTAAATATATACATACATATGTGTATGTGTGTTTTCATATGCATCTGGGTCGGGCGGGTCACCGCCCAAAATGCAACATGTTGTTTGTTGTCTAGGGGGTGGCGGCTCCGTGCCGAAGATGATGTGGGACAGCTGCACATGCGGAAGCAGTAGCATCCAGAGAGCACTCCGAAAAATAATATTAAATAGTTCTAAAAAAAAAAATAAAAAATAATGATATAAAATAGAGTAGAATAATCTATATTTCAATAAACATTCTACAACTATAAAATATTTTTAAAATTAACTATTAGAAAGTTATTAGAAAGAGCCACAAAACTAGCAGACAGTTGGTCAGAAAAATACAGAAAGTTGGACTCAAAAATAAACCTGATCAAGAATATATATAATTTATAGGGTCAGAGATGTCGGCGTCACTTCGTGACACACTTTTCGGCCTACAAGGAAGTAAATATGTTTGGAGATTTCTTTTTTTTTCGGAATGCACTCTAGTACAAGGTGCTAGTCACGCCCCCATTTGTTGAGGGCGGTGCCCTGTAATGCGACAGCAAACAAAACCGCACGACAAGAGACACAAGAAACACAAGAAAGACATTTCATTGCTGCGGTTTTGTCAAGAGGGGGACCAACTTCACTCCCAACCAAATCGACACCCTAGGCCCCCCCCTTTTCAGTTGGGGAGAGTCATCCGAAAACACCCACACAGAGCCACATATGACGCAGAGCATAAATTATTTTAAATTAGTTTTAATTGGCAATGTCTTTTCCTTTTTCGCTTCGCCTTAACATTTAATAATTTAATTTTGTGGACTGGGACGGGTTTTTCCTTTTCTCACTTTGGTAATTTTTTTTCTTTTAAATATAATAACTGATATAAAGTGAAGAGTTATCGGAAAAGAGCTGTCAGAGCTAGTGGGAAAATTATACAAGATTCCGATTCACCGATTCCGATGATGTCATTAATTATGTGGCATGATAACGAAACGAGAAGAAAAATACAAAGTACGAGAGCTTGTCGGCATGGTAATGAGATAATTTCAATTAACGTTCCATTCTTGGGGCACCAACAGTGCGTTTCGTCACTGGAAAATTATGCTGCGGTCGGGGGGAAATTGAAAAATGTTGAGTATTTAATAATGGGTTGGGTCTGTCGAGTGGAAGCTGGGAAAATTGTTAAACGATTGTGATGGATGGACGTGCTTATCTGTTAATTATTGTTTAGATCAATTCATGAACATTTATATTTTGTTTTAAAGTTGAAAGAGACATCTCTTATCTAATAAAGATTAGTTTTTCATTTTCGGCATGTCCGTCTGTCCGTACAGTTGTCTTTTTAAGCAACAAGAATGGGACTTTCTTTGGATCCTATTTTTTCAACTTATGCCATCTACTAAAAATACCTCAAAGCTGCAAAATAACTGAACGATTGGGAATAACAGCTTTCTGGACAATATAGCTCACAACAATAGCTATATCTCAGCCGATTTCCACCCGATCCTTGAGCGGAATACCTTAAACGATTTGTGGATCGATTTCCAGTCATTCTGCATCAAAATCCTGACACAAAATATTTTTTCAAAATTTTTCAAATTTTTGTGGGGCCTCCCCTTCAAAATGCTGGATTTCCGTACTTGGCCCATGTCCATAGCTATATCTCAGCCAATTCCCATCCGATCCTTGAGTGGGATACCTTAAACGATTTGTGGATCGATTTCCAGTCATTCTGCATCAAAATCCTGACACAAAATATTTTTTCAAAATTTTTCAAATTTTTGTGGGGCCTCCCCTTCAAAATGCTGGATTTCCGTACTTGGCCCACATCCATAGCTATATCTCAGCCGATTTCCATCCGATCCTTGAGCGGAATACCTTAAACGATTTGTGGATCGATTTCCAGTCATTCTGCATCAAAATCCTGACACAAAATATTTTTTCAAAATTTTTCAAATTTTTGTGGGGCCTCCCCTTCAAAATGCTGGATTTCCGTACTTGGCCCACATCCATAGCTATATCTCAGCCGATTTCCATCCGATCCTTGAGCGGAATACCTTAAACGATTTGTGGATCGATTTCCAGTCATTCTGCATCAAAATCCTGACACAAAATATTTTTTCAAAATTTTTCAAATTTTTGTGGGGCCTCCCCTTCAAAATGCTGGATTTCCGTACTTGGCCCATGTCCATAGCTATATCTCAGCCAATTCCCATCCGATCCTTGAGTGGGATACCTTAAACGATTTGTGGATCGATTTCCAGTCATTCTGCATCAAAATCCTGACACAAAATATTTTTTCAAAATTTTTCAAATTTTTGTGGGGCCTCCCCTTCAAAATGCTGGATTTCCGTACTTGGCCCACATCCATAGCTATATCTCAGCCGATTTCCATCCGATCCTTGAGCGGAATACCTTAAACGATTTGTGGATCGATTTTCAGTCATTCTGCATCAAAATCCTGACACAAAATATTTTTTCAAAATTTTCTAATGCTTAGCAGTTTTTTTCTTATAAATATGAACTTTTAACCAATATCCCACCACTTGACCTACAAAGCCCGGAGACTTATAGTTCTGAAACGCACTGTGTATCAGCAGTGATCATGACGAGAAGAGCTTCAAGTGGAATTGAAAATCTGTCGCTTGGCTGTATCTTATCTTCGAACCCTGACGGTCATAAACGAATGTACAATTGTATGTATGTATGTATGTACATATATACGGAATTATATAAAATACCGATGGAACTTGTGCTGCGTTGAATAAAAAAAAAATAAGATAATATTATACCACAAATTGCTCGAATACTTGCCAAGATTTTCATATCAGAATTATTAAACACTTGTTTTCCACGTTTTCCAAGCAGACTTTTTTTTTATAAATATATTTTTTTTTATTATCCATGTACTATCCATTGACCATCCAAACCGAAAACCTCAAGTCCCCTACCACCCCCTGGCCACCACCTGTTGCCATGTTGCAGAAAGAAAAACCGCTGACACAGTGCATTGAACTCGAGAACTCAAAAAGCGAGAAATTCTTATGCAAAAAAATACAAAAAAAAAATGTAAAAAAAAGAGAGCGTGCAAAAAATGAGAAAAATTTATAATAAAGAAACAAACGACCCGAGCGAGCATTTAAAAAAAATTAACGCAAACTTGCTGAGCAACGACTTTGATATATATAGTATTTTTTATTTTTAGTTTTTTATTTTTCCGCCCATCTCTTTCTGTCCATGGTGGGGCGATCTCTTTCTAGCACTTGGCATCGACGTCATCGCTTCACTTAGTCTTGCATCTTGTAGTTATTATTGTAATGTTGTTGCCGTTGTTGTTGTCTTCGCAATTACTTACAATATTTATGTTAAATGGGCAGACGGCGCCGGACTTGAAAAATACGACTCATATGTATGTGAAATAATTCGAGGCTTAAATAGAAGAAAACGCGGAATAAAAAATAAATAAGAGACGCACTCAACGAGTCGGTGGGCCTGCTCCCAGACACGAAGTCGCACTTTAAATGCACTGAACAAAATAAAATTATTAGAAAAAGGCATAAATAAATCATAGAATATGCATATGTGATATGCATATTATAGAGTTCTATTATATAGAGTTAGATGTATGATTTAACGAGTTTTCTATGAGAAATCTAAAACCACTCTTAAAGATGCTTCAATTTTTACTTTTTTGTGCCAAACTAATAAAATATGCCACAAAAAGTTTTCTTTTCCATTTTGGTCACACTAATTACATAGTCAATTAACTCAACTCAATTGGTTTTAGCTAAAAATACCAGAAATAGCCACGTGTGTCTGTAGTTACTATAAGTATATTATAACTATAAATAGTATTAACACTTAAAAAACCTAAAATTAAAAAGAAACAAATTACACTTTAGGAAAATAACACTTATATAATTCATTTGGTTTTCAAATATCAAATAATATTTACCTATTTACCTCAATTTTGTTGAGTCTATTACAAAAATGAAAAAAAAAATCTTGCCAAGTGTCTCGAAATGAATTTTAATTATTTTGTCAATATTTGCTTTCCCACTCGCTCCCGTTGCCGCCCACGTGTCACGCACTCACCTCCAGCAAGTACAACTTCAAATTAAAACCGTTTTTTTTCTGTTTGCCGCTTCACATTGTTATCTCATCGTGTGGCAAGGAGAAAGGAGGAGGAGAAAGCACGAAGAGGAGTGAAACGAACTTTGAGAACTTTGAAGAACGCAAAGCAAAAAAATAAATAAATTATTAAAAAAAAACAAAAAAAAAACTGAGATTGAATCACAATAGAGGAGCGAGCGAGAGGGCAGATCGTTCAACTTGGCTAAACAATTCCCATTGCCGGCTTTGTTGTTGCTGTTTTTGCATTTTTTTCCATAGAACTTTTAGCCAACTATTGTATCTCATTTATTATTTTTTTTTTTTTGCTCTATCCACTATCCACTTAGCCGGCAGGTAAATTCTGAAGCTAACAATTTTCGCATTAGAAACGGTTTTAAAGTCCAAAGTTGCAATTGCGATTGTGATGCCGATTGCGGCAGCAATGCCGATGCCGATGCAGATGCATAAATAAAAATCTCGTGGCTGCCGGCTGCCGGTTGCAGGTTGCTGGCTTCTGGCTGCAGCTTACTAATTAATTTGCAACACGCATGCGCCACTTTTCCAGGCTGGGCCTAATTACATGGCATTTACATGATATTATACGTTTTTATACGGAACTTTCCCAAAGCTAAATAAATAGTTTAGAACCTACCATAGTTATTAATAAAATAAAAATATATATTTTATAAATTATATAGTTACTCTTAATTTAAATAAAAATAGGTTTCAGTTCAAAGCCCTTACAGTTTTGGTATTTTCTTACATGCTTTTTACATTTGTGTAAAAAGTAAAGCCTACAAGCAGGCAACGGATTTTTTACAGGCCGCTTCTACTGCTTGGCGTTAGATGGCGCCACAGCATATACTATAGAATATATTTGTTCCTTTTTAATTGTTTAATTATAACTTATATTTTGTTTTATATTTTTTGGCAGAAACTGAAGGCGAACTCACACGCCTAATAAAAACACTTCCCTGGAGCCCACTCTACTGTGTCCTGCAGCAGGACGATCAAAGTTTCACTGCCTATTGCAGCGAAGAAATATCGGTGAGTATTATAGTTGCCTATAAAAATGATATATCAAATATATAAACATAATTGAACACTTGAAAAAAAAACTATTTATTTACCAACTAATACCTACACACAACAAAACACACGTACTTGGCTTGCAAGCTAACTGTAAACCTGTAAACATCTCAAGTTCATTGGCTTTGTATTTTCTGTCTGTGTACATTTTATCCCTGTCTCTCTCTCTCTCACCATTGCACACTATTGCTAACAAAAAAT
Organism: Drosophila atripex; assembly: GCA_035045925.1. NCBI lineage: Eukaryota > Metazoa > Arthropoda > Insecta > Diptera > Drosophilidae > Drosophila > Drosophila atripex. Next base: position 372,566 of record JAWNOP010000009.1, read on the forward strand.
GGATGTATGCTAAAAAAATAAAAACAAAAACAAAATATATATAAAACTACGCTACTAACCTGTAGATTTTTCCGGCAACGCCTAAAAAAGAGGTGGGTAGTTAAAATAAATGTAAAAAATAAATAATATTAATAGCAAAATATCTACAAATAAAAAAAGAAATAGTTAACCGTTTTTAATTTTAATTCGAAATATAAAAAAAATGTATAAATAAATAATTTAATAGTAATAGTATAAATTAAAAACGGAAACTATTTCATTAACTTAAAAAACATAGTAATATTTAATTTTTATTTAAACTACCTTTAGCTGGGTGATGTGTGCTACGAGGACATTCCAAGGATACGTCTGGACCGTGTCCGGCGTCCTGCTAAGGCCCTTTGGGATGGACCACCCACTCTGGCGGAGGAGAACGAGGACTCGGATTCCTGTATCGGAAACGGAAGTAACGGCATGAGCGGCATCAACGACATCGTCCTAAACACAACGCTGTATAATGAATTAGGTGAGTTTTAATTTTAAAAATAATATGGGTTTTAAACAAGTTATCATAGATTAGTTTCAAGACAAAGGGTTTAAAAACATTTTTTAAAGATTTTAAATAGAAACTGAGTCTGGGTAGACTTGGAAACAAAGTTATATTTTCTATTTATAATTTGAATTATTATAAATAATATTTATATTAAATATTATATAATTATTATAAATAATAATTTCCATTAATTTTTGATGGAATAGCTTGATAAATTATACGTATAATTTTTACTATTGATAATGATATATATTGAAAATCATATATATTATTTATTAGAAAAAAATCAAGGGTTGTAGTTTATATATGATTATATATATTTCATGTATCTTAAAAAAAAACATATCTTAAAGTGCCTAAAATCTCAGTCTAAAGAGATATAGTTAAATATTCATAGACACAGACTCTACATATCTTATTAAAATGTTTAATAAGAGGGTGTTTTGCACCTCCCATCCCCACCAACCCACCCGCTCCCCAGGTGCACTTGGTGCGCTAGTGGTGGTCAAGCGGCGCATTAATTGCAGTTGGCCGGCAAGCGAGCTCATCGGTGCTCATCAGTAATTGCATTTATTTTTTCCATTTTTTTTTTTTTTGTTTTTTGTTTTTATTTATTTTTGTTGTAACACTTTTCGATCGTATCAAGATTCGAGAGTGTGTGTGTGTGTGTGTGTGTATCAGTTTCTGGACAAGAGTAGTCAGGAAATTTGTTTCTACCGCCATCGTCACGCATGCCGGAGCATTAGGCACAATGGAGCGGAGTGGTGGGGTGCAGTGGGTAGTGGGGAGTAGGGTGGGTGGGTGGTGTTTGGAGCCATGTGGATGGTGGAAGGTGCCGATACCGTCCGTCGTCCAGCCCACACAATCGTCAGAAGCGAGATCGTTTCCTGCCAAGTGTCGGCTTATTGTGTTCGAAACTGCATTAAATAACCTTCAAGACCTACAACCATAAGCTTTCAGCTTTTTTTCTAAGCAGTTCTTGCAGACAAGACACTGAACAAAAATTTCAAATTAAATAATGGAAAAAAAATTTTAAAATTGTAGTCACTTAAGTGACACGTATGAGAATCGAGGAGAAGGGCGCTAAAACTTAAAAAAATTAATGAAAATTTATCAAAAAAATATGTTGTTAGTAAATTTAACTAAAATATACAACTAAACTATACCACGAAAATTAGATTATTTCGTAAGAATACACTTTGAGAAGCATTGGGAGAGAGCCTAAATTTATAACAGAATTATGATTGCGGGAATATAAATCCCTCTTAACTAAAACTAATGAGAAGTGCAGAGAAAGACCCTAGAATTTGTCTCTCAGTGTGCAGTTGCATGTTTTCTTCGCCTCCTTTCTTTTCTTCTCTGTTTGTTTCATTTGCCCAAGCGTTCCATCAATGAAGCCCCCATCTGGAGAGCGAGAGAGAGAAAGAGAGTTGCGGCCAGAGAGAGGGTGGGGTGGGGTTGGGGAGGGGTGGGCCCAAAAGACAGTGGGGCGGCTTGTGTGAGGGCGGAAGAGCGGAGGAGAGAGGGAGTGAGAGAACGGACACAGCTGACAAGTGACCTTTCCACGCTCGTTTCCGTTTCGTTCCATCTCACGCCGTTGTTGTCTCTGCTCTTGACTCTTTTTTTTTTTTGTTGTTTTTTTCTTGGCTCTGATGTTGTTGTTGGTAGTAGTGGTTCCCAGTGTTTCGCCCAGTTGTTTGCTGGCTGGCGTTTCTCAGGCGTTTCTGTCGCGTTTTCTACCGCTCAGTCGACTTTAAGCTTCCGGCGCAGGCGGTTCAAATCGCTACCGTTCGTGCGGTTCGTTCGTTTTCTTTTTTGAAATTCTTTGTTTTTAAGTTTTCACAGCTGAGTGACTGGCCTGGCTAATAAAAACAAAAAAACACATACTTTGGATTATAAAAACTTTAATTTTTTTTTTTGAATAATTTTTGTTAAGTGAGGTGTGTGTTTGGAAAATGGCTGAAAAACATACCGAAAACTATGCGGAACGTGTGTTTTAATGTGCTCGTTTGCGTGTGCGTTGCGAATTCGAAAAGGTTCTAAAAATAAATGCAAACAAAAACAAACAGAATGTGAAAATCGCCCAGTTCAGAAAAGAAACAAAAAATTAAAAAAAAAAAAATAAAACTGGGCAACTACAAAGGCAAACATGCGAGTGCAAATTCTTCCCCCCAACACCCCCCAGTATTTGTATTTCGGTTGTAAGCCCCACACCCTCGCATTCTGACATGGCTCATCATCTGGCTATAAATTTAGCAAAAAAAGAAAACACAAAAATATATATTTAAAAAAGAAAACTATAGAACGGATAGAAAATTTCACATTTGCTAAGCATGCGACTTGCTAGCGGTTTTGGGCGCGTTTCACGGGCGGCCAAAATAAAAAAAACAAAGCCACCAAATAAAGTTGCAAAAGAAAGGAAAACAATAAGCCGAGACACCCGAACGAAAATGTTAACTAAATTAGGGAAATGAGCGCTTGACACCATTTAAAGGGACACCGGAAAGTCGCGGTGTTTCTTTTGTTTTTGTCGCCATTTTACTGTTAAACCGTTTACGGCCATAATCGTATCCGGATTAGCCACCAATTTTTTGTTTTTTCTTTTTTTTGTCTTTAAGAATTTGGGACACTTGGTGGGAAGGAGAGGGAAGTGAGCGGAGGAAGAGAGTTTGGAGTGAGGCGGTAGGGTTGTGGGTGGCTGGGAAGAGGGAGAGGGAGCTTCTGGCAGGTGTTATTTGTTGTTTGTATAGTTGTTAGTTGTTGTTGCTGCAATCACAAGCCGCTGACACACATATCAGCAGGTTTCAAATTGTTGTATTTAATACACTGACAAAAAATGGCTTGTAGTTGATAATAAAGAAATAGATAAGATAAAGAAAAGATAATAAAGAAAGAAATATGTATAATAATATAGAAAGATTTCTGTGTAGATCAATTTTTAGTATTTTTGTAGAAACAATTTTTGTATGTCACTATTTTTTGTATAAAATGCATTAAATTTTAAACCAAACCAAGAATTTTAAAATATTTTTAAAAACTAGAAAGTAAATAATATAGTGTCTTTTAAGAAAAAGAGAGTCTCTCTAAAAAAAAATGTATTCATTGTATTTTTTATTAAATTGTAAAAAATATCTTGGATATGAAATTATATAGATTTTAAAAAGTTAAAAGATTCGTTCTTAAGTGAACAAATACAATAAAAACTGTAAAATTTACAATAATATTGTCGTTCATGTTTTTACAAATATTTTCAAATCTAAATGGTCAGGCGCACTTTCTCCCAGTGCATATTGGGTTCCATCAAATTTTTGAGGCCCATGCAAATCACACAAAAGTGTCAAGCCCGGCTTACAGAAACAGTAACAACAACCTGAACAACTTGTAGACGGTTGCAGCTGCAACATCGAGTAACGGGCTTAACAACGGAAATCGGTATCGAAAAGGAAAGAAAAGAAAAGCGAGCGAAAAGCTAAAAGCTAAAAGCGAAAAGAAAAATCCAACGCCAATTGACACCAATTAAATAATTTGATGCACATGACCCACATTTTATTTATATATGTATAGATACATATATCGTATATCGTTTATATGTCTACTTGCACTGTGGATTATGCGGCAGCCTCAAGAACCAATGCACTTGCAACTGAAAACTGCAACAAGAGTTGATGAAAACAAGAATATATGTATATTTGTATTTAAAAATAGCCAACCATCGAGAATTTCAATTCATCTAGCCCTGACTGATTTTCTCCTCCCATCTCTGTCTGTCTTGGCTGCCTCCCTCTCTTTCTGGCCCGGCTATCACCCATCGTTTTATGGCAATATATTTTTTTTAATTTAAGACAATTGTGGGCTGTCAGAAAATACCACAACTTGCTAAAAATTCATCAACTGAGGTTAACAGCTTGTCAATAAAATTTGTGATGGGTTTGGGAAAAGGGGTTTTCTTTGTCAGATTTTAGATCGGATTTAATTAATGATTGAAACAATAGGTTTTGAAGTTTTTAATTGTGAGAAATGATAATCTTTAAGTGATAGATAAATAGATAGTAATATCATGTTCGTGTGTCTGATTGTCATTTAATTTTAATCTAACTATCCTACCTTCACTTATAACTTCACAATTTCTTAATCAGATTACTTCTGAGAACAAGTTCAAACATATCTCACTGTCCGTCTGTCCGCTAAAAATTATACGTTTTTTGATATTACTTTATATTATATTTTTCCCTAATTATAATGTCATAAATATATAATATCCTTTAAAGTATTCAAAATAAACAGCCTCTCCTAGTCATTCGCTGTCCATAGCCCTGTCCTTCTGTCCGTTTGTCCGCCAAAAAGCTAAACTTCCCCTCCACCTACCAGCACTTATGGTTATATCATCCTTGGCTCATTTTAGTTGATCACTTTGGGCCGTATGATTTCCCAGCAGTCGATCAAATTTGTGGTAATCATCTTTTGTTTAAAACTGGTGTGTAATTGTTTGTGATCCCCATTTATTTTGTTTTTTACAATTTAATTTTTTGTTTTGTTTTGACTTGCCCTTCTCTTTGCTTTGTTGTCAGTTGTCAGTTGTTGTGTTTCATTTTTTGTTGTATTCTTTATTACAACGCTTCCTTTTTTGTTTCGTGTGTAGTGTTGTGTGTTGTGTGTTGTGTTGTGTTGTGTGGAGTTCATGGAAACAAAGCTTTGTATTTTTTTTTGCATTGGTTCAGTGGAGTTTGGAAGGGGGCACCGATTGTCACTTTGGCGGAGAGCTTTTTGAGTTATTGTTGTATCTGAAAGTGTATGTATCTGTATCTGTATCTGTATCTGTATCTGTCTCTGTATCTGCATCCGTATCTGTAGTTGTTGTCTGGTTTGGGGCCTAACCCGCGAGATGCTCGCATATATCTCATTGTTGCGGGTGAAATTTGCCAGACAATGCAATCCCCCTTCCATTTTTTTGTTGTCTCTATTTTTTAGCTTTTTTTTTTGTTACCTGGTTGCTGGTGCTGCCGTTGTTAATTATATGCGCAAATAGTTAAAGTCAAATTAAAATGCATTGCATTGGGTGGCGGACGCTTGGCAATATTTTTTGTTGCCAGGCTTCGGCTCGGCTCTGTTTTGGCCAAGTTAGGTAGGCCCGGCTCTGGTGACTGGCAGAATGCGCTGCAATTAGTGAACAAAGCGAGGAAATGAGGCATTAAAAAATTATCAACTTTCAGAATTTGTATCTTGAAAGGTTTTCAATTGAGGAATATTTTTTTTAAACGTGAATTAAAAAAAGAAATAATCTTTTTAAGTCAAAAAAGTAATATATGTATATAAATAATAAATGATTCATTTCTTGGTACTACTTTGAATTAAATTCAATATCAGAGGATTAATAATGAAATTATTTCATAAAAGGGTATTTTTTTTGGGTTATTTTACTTTAAGCTTTAATTTCCTTATAATTCTCAAGTGGTAATAGCTCTACAGACTTTAATAGTATGTTCTCTTAACAAATAATTACCATTTCTTGCCAGCAACTACTTTGAATATTTTAAATATTTTTTTTTTTTCGAACCAATCATAGGGTGATGGAGGAACTTCTTCTCCCCAAAGCCCCTTCCTTTCGTTTGTTTTTGCATTTCCGTTACTTTGAAGTGGCTATATGCTGATTTTGAGGCTGCTGAAATTGAATAATTTGAGTCATAACCGCGGCAACAAAAAGATACAAATGCAATAGCAACAATTAGTGGCGCGGCTTAGTAATTCATATGTCATAAATCTATCTGTCATTCAGTCAGTCAGTCAGTTTGTCAGTCATTCACTTTATTCAGTTCGTTCATCCATTGGCTGGCATTTTGCGTATTCCATATCCATATCCATATGTGTATCCATATCTGTATCTGTATCTTCTGTGAACACTTGTCTGGTCGGGGCCCGGTCTGGTCATGGCTTGCCACACATCTGAGAGATGTCGTCATCATCCTCAGTCCTCATCATCATGCACAGATGTATAACAATCATCCGCTTTTCTATAGCCCCCGGGACACGCCCCGATCTATATTATACGGGGGGGAGGAGGAATACCATACCATATAATACCATGACTATATGGTGGCAATTGCCGCCAACAAAACATCAAATTAAGTCGATTGTATAATCTAGCGAAGGAGGCCTCTAATCGCTCCAGTAAATGAGTGATAAACCAGATGATGATGGATCATCGTTCCCTGCAATTTAGCCTCCAAAATAGGTCCCAAAAATAAACCCTTTTCTTTTTTGTAGTGGCTCTGGGATAATGGCATGAAAATTATTGTAATTATTTAAGAGTTCATGGAATTTTGAAGCTTTAAAGAGAGTTGATTGTTGGGTGGGTGGGTAGAGGGGTTTTTCAAATAAAATTAGATCCTAAACCCGCCTCAATATTGTAGTTCTCTATTTGTTGTTACTAACCCGGAACGTAAACAACTGGTATTTTGTTTATATTTTGACCAGCCAAATGAGAATTTGTTCGGATCGCTCTGATTTGTTTACATCGGTGGAGAAATTTGTTTATTTCGCACCTTGAGATGCGTTTGAAATCATTTCCAAAAATACACACACCCAAGTTTTTCCAAAGCTCTCCAATTGCGATCTCTCTATATCTTTTTTTTTTTGGTATTTTTTTTTTTTTTTTATTTTATACATTACGCTGTGTGGATATATTTAGAAAAAATAGCAAAAAGAAAAAAAATAAAAATAAGGAAAAATAATCGCATAAACACAAGTCAACTAAAAACAGCCTCTAAAGACTGAAGGCATCAAGTTCACACAGTTCTGCCATTAAAATAATATAAGGTCTATGGGGGAAAAATAGATATACTTTATTCCAATAGGCCCCCAGAGATGGCCCCAAGTTCCCGCTCATTGTGTTGGAAAAAAAAAAAGAAAGAAAAAACATTAAAACAGTTAAAATTGCTTTATGTATTTCAACATGGCCAACAATGTTGATGGCCCCACATTGGGCGCTACTTGTGGAAAGAGAAAGAGAAGGATAGCGAGGGGTAGAGAGAGATGGGGCTACTAACTTATAAGACAATGAGTTCGCGCTCCTATTTTTTGTTCCTATTTTTTTTTTTGCCTTTTTTTTTCTGCCCGGCAAATAATTTACATAATATGCAACACATGTTGACACGAATATCGGGAGGCGAGGGTCTGGAAAAATGGGGGCTACTACTACTACGTCTATGGTTCATCGTGTGAAAATTGCGTTGCTGCCTTGTTTTATTTTACTATTTTTTTTTTTTTTGTGAAAGCAACACTGATGACAGGTTCTAACGGTTCTAATCAGAGTGGCAAGTAGTCATCAGGGAAATGGGCGTTTTTTTTTCTACAATTGCTTAGGGATTAGACATTAAAAACTAAACAAATCGAATAGAAGACGATCTACGAAGATTAAGAAGGGCATCTTCTGCTAATTCTCCCACGATTTCAATAGATCTTCGATAACAAAAATAAGAGTTCCCAGTTCTTCCCTCGGTTTCCAACTGAAAGCTGATCCGATCACTTCAAATGAGAAACCGCGAATTTCCGACACAAAATGCCAAAACGTGCCTCCAATGACAACCGGACGAGGCGGCCAAAACAACAATTTCACTCGTTTTTTTTTTCCTTTAATTTCATTCGAGTGTGGATCAACGACCACCACAACTGCGCCACTAGTCTGCCCGACCTGGCTCTCCATATACTTTGGCCAGTTGTTGTCGTTGCCCGGCAATCATCATTATTGTTCTGAATGAATCACAAAAAAGGCAATACGAGGCAACACCACCACCCCCACTTGTCTCCATCCTTCGGAGAAGTGGCTCCGCGCCAGCCTCCTCCATGGCTGTTGGCCATGTGTAGCTGAAAACAGCGAAAAGTACACTACAAGAAAAGATTAGGGTAGCTTCGACATAAATATTATACAAAATTAAGGGAGTTTGATCTCTAAAAGAGAGAAGAGATTGATATTTTCAGCCAAGTTTCGTCCTTCTGTCCGTCAGTTTGGATGATTTTTCCTTCTTAGTTTAAAGATATTTTTAAAAACAAAAATCACAAGGATTTATTATAGATTCAATCTCTTTTATAATAATTAAAAATTATAATTTTATCGGCCTTTTCAAAATAATTGATCTCCAGTTCCAGCGAACTCTACAAAGGCATGTCCGTTTGTCCGTCTGTCCGCCAGTTTCTATGCCTATTTCTGAGCTTAGTTCAAAAGCTTTCTGTTTCAAATCTTTTACTAAATTTAATTACAATTTTCTAGACAATATGTTGTATATTCTTAGCCATTTTTCTGTTCCAAATATTATATTCTTCAAATTTTGTAAGAATTTATATCTCATATAGCAACTTGATCTCTTAAATTATTAAACATATTTTTTCCGGTGCCCTTAACTTCAAAGTAAAATTGCGGTTTGATTGGAAAGAGTATTCGACTTTACCCAGAAGAGAATTACAACAACTCTGTGTGGAAGAATTTGTTTGTGGAAGAACGCTCTTTATGGTTCTGCCAAATTTGGTTTAGAAGTCTTTCCCAAAAAAACACGCTAGCTTGAATAATTTATTTTACAATTTAACAAAGATTAAATTATTATTATTTTCCAACATTATATTTTGAAAAAGAATAGTCGGTTTGTGCGTAAAACAGTTCCCATATATTGTCTGTTTGTATCTTTGTCTCTAAAGATCTGTGTATCTTTGTGTCTATGTATCTTTGTATCTTTTTCCCGGCCTTTTATCATTCAACAGTGCGTGTGCCCAAATGTGTGTGTGTGTCGCAATTATCACCGCAATCATTGTGGTCCATTTTGATCTCATCACTAACGTCAATTACGCCGCGACTTCAATTCGCCGTTTGCCGGCTAAAATAAAAAAAAATAAAAAATTGAGGAAAAAAAACAATCCAGAAGATGGAAAAAAAATACAAGAAAAAGGGGTGGGGTACTTGCTCCCAGTGTAGATGCGAAAAAAAAGCGAGAAGATGAAAGAAATGCCATAATAGAAATCTAAGATCTTTGGCTTGCTGGCCGTGTCTGCCGGCTGATCTCTCAACTGTTTCGTGGCCCAGAGCCCAGAGCCCAGACCCCAGAGAGAGGGAAATGACCTAGGACCGGTGCTGCAGACCCCACGGCCCTTTTTCTCCTCAATACCATAATACCATACAACCTCCCTATCATAATACCTCCAACCCTCTGGCCATGATCCGCGCAATAATGCACTGCGACAAATAATACTATTCGTTTAGTTTTCAATTATTGCTTTTTAAAAATATCATACAATTCTTTAAAAACCCTCCTTCAACTTTGTTTTCTATATAATTTGGAACAATCCCTATTTGAAATATTTTTTAAAATAATTTTTTTTGAGTGTAGTCTTGCATAACACCCTGGCATAGTTGGTTGCGCTTTACTGGCGCTTGGTGTTGGCGTCTCTGCCGGCGTTCGCTATTATTGTTAGTTGTTGGTGGTGGGGGTTGGTGGGGGAGGGGGGTTCTATCGTAGTTATAGTTCTAGCGACAATAGATGGAAATTTTCCCACGTCCCCGCAGCGGCCAGAGAGTGCCTATTAGAAGGCGATACTCATTATAATATATATTAGCCATAAACCTAATGAGCCCAGGCTCCTCCTCGGATTCGGGGTCTCTTCTAAATTCGCTGGAACATTAATTTGCAAAAAAAGTAACAAAAACTAAACTAATAAACAGCTAAACAAGAGATGCTAAAGATATTTAAAATTATTTTAGAGGTTTTTTAAAAGTTTTAAACAAAAATGAGCAAAAAAAAAAACTATTGTCTTTGAAATTTGACAAAACTTGTGCATTTTTATGGCCATACTTTAAAGACAATAATTTAAGGGAAAAATATTTAAAAATTGTGAAAAACTAAAACTTACGATTTTGAAGGTTGCAGTTAAATTATATTTTATATTATTGTGGGAATATGAAAATAGATACTTTTAAAAGGTAAACCTCTTCCCAAAAAATGTAATAATTGTACAACCTCACATTACACGTGATTTTAATCAAACTTCTGTTTATTTTTTCACATTTCTTTTTATGTAAAGCCCCCTTTGTGTCCACCGATTCATAAAGACTGTGTTGTTTTGGGTTCATGGGAAGTTGTTTGGAAAAAGCGAAAGCCTTATCTGATTTCTTGGGATTTATGAGGAGGAAATGCCAGGTTTCCCCAAAGCTACTGATCATTTATCATCTGTTGGATCGCTCTCTCTCTCTCTTAACTTTTTCCTCTTTTATCTAGCTGTTGTTCTTTACACCTTGGCTTGAGTCATCCATCCCCTGTATTTTCATTCTTTATATAGCTTATCACTTGGCTTTTTTTCTTTTTTACCTGGGCTCTATTATCCCAGGCCCAGGCCCAGTCCCGCCCCCAAGTGCAATTATAGAAAGAGAGACATATAGACCTGCATACATGCATACATAATCAGAAATGTCTGGGCAAAGTCTACATATGGCTTGACGTCGTTGTTTTTTGACGTTTTTTTTTACTCTTTCCAGGGGGTATTGTGGAGTTTTGTACAAGTTTTGGCAGTCACGGAGGTATTTTTGTGAGTCTTCTACAGATATAACTGGGTTCTTGGTTAAAGTTTCTCCTATATATGTTTTTATTCAAGCTAGACTTCCAAATTTTAAAACTAGGAAGCTGAAACAAGGTACTTATAGTTCTTTTTTGAACCTAAATCCTATAGCTTCCACAGGAATAATCTAAAGTATTTAGTATTTTTTTTTAAATAGAGTGACCATAAGAGCATACAGCTTTCGGTTCCGCCGGAAGTTGAGGCTTTCCTTTCTTGTCATTTTTTGTATTTTTTGTGGCTGCTATCGTCAACGTGCAAAAATGCATCTCTGTCAAAATATTCATTATGCAGACGGGATGCTTCCCAATTTACAAAAAAAAAAAAAAAATAAATAAAAATAAATATAAAAAATGTATATATATGTATATCCAACACAATGTGACGCCAACGCCTTTTGTTTTTACAAAATAAATCGGAAAAAAAGAGCTTCCAGCTTTGAACCGATGCATGCTGCCTTTATATGGCGCATCCGTTGCAGTTGCCGCTTTTGTTTGGAGTTTTTCTCATTTTCCCATATAAAAAAAAAATAAGAGAAAAAATATAAATAAAATACACTGGCCAGCAGCCGCAAGAGGAGTCATGTGTCCATATATAAACAAAGATATACACAGATATATATATATATATATATATATATATATATATGTGTGTATATGTTGTATAGGAACCGACTTGCTACTCTGGAACCGGCAGCATATCGAATTCTGAGCACTTCTGGCCATTGGGTTGCACTTCCGTTTGAACAAAAGGTGGAAGAAGGAACAAAAAACGGGTGGAAAGAGAGAACGAAAGTGGCCAGAACTCTCCGGGCTTACAGGTGCCAATGTAGGCGTTTCGCTTCAGAGAGTCGCACAAAAAACAGGACATGAATATACACAGGGAGAAATAGTATTCATAAATATTTAAATAATATTTTCAATTAATAAAATAAAAAAAAAAATATAAAATAGAAAGAGTTTCTTTCAAGTAAACTTTGTATTTATCTTTTAAAATCGAATAATCGAGCAAATAATACTAAAAAAATATATAATTAACTGAAAAATTATTTTCCCTAAAAGTGTATATATTAAAAAATTATATAATACTAGAGAAAAAAATACTATTAAATATAATTATAAAATAAATTACTGAAAATAATCAAAGTATCAAGAAACTTAGTAAATTGTTAATAGAAAACCTCAAAAACCAACGAAATAAGTGATTAAAAACTTAATTTTTTACTCAATACCACTATATATTTAATTCCCAAACAATCCACGCACATTTTCTCCCAGTGTAGAGTAGGAGAAAAAGAAAGATGGTAGAGAGAACAGCTGCTGCGTGTCTGTCGTAGCTACTGTGTTGGAGAAAGTAACAAAAAAATAGTCAAGTCTGGCGAAATTCATGTTTTTATCACCAGAGCACGCACACACACTGAGAGAGGAAAAAAGTAGAAAATAAATACATAAATATGTGATGATGGTAGCCAGTTTTCTTTTTGGGCACGCAGGCAATTGAAACCAAAAAACGGGGCAATATGGAAAATTATTTTAATAGCAATAAAATAAAAAATACGAAACGCAAAAGGCAAAAAGGCTAAAAAGCAAACGCACACGCAAGGCGAAAATCGAGAAATGGAAATCAACAAACCACAAAATTGAGGCCTAGAATTCACACCACATGGGGAGGGAGGGTGGAATGGTGGGGGGAGGGGGTGAGGTAGGAAAATGCAAAAACCAAACAAGAGAAAGCCAAAACCAAAAAGCCAAAACCGAGGCTGTACGGCTCTTTAAATCATTACTGATTTCGAACGCCTTGGGCCGATTGCATACATTATGCTGGGCTCTGGCCATAATTGGCCTGCATTTATCGATTGGCGCCTCGATTACTCGAAGGCTTAAGTGAAACCCGCCAAGTGAATGATAAATTAAGCCTAATAGTCCATTATTGGGGCTTGGGTGAGGGTATTCAAGGTTTCATTTACTCTCCGATAGTTGCCATTTAATTAGTTGTAGTTTATTTTTGTAAATTGTTTCTTTAAAGCTAGATTTTGTTGCTATTATCGATAATTAATCGATATTTTGTTGCTTTATTTCGCTAATCTCTTTAAATAGAGTTTATAGTCCACTAAATTTAAAATCTTTAAATTTTAAAACTATATAACAAAGTTTAATGATTGATTTTATTATGAAAACTTTTATTTAGAATAAAAAATACCAAAACTCTAAAAACTGGAAAAGATTGTGAAATTCCATTTCCATTCGTTCCTAGTCCACAACCACCTTGTTTCGTTCCGTTTCCGTTGCACCAGAAGCCAACGAGCGTGAAATTGTACAAGTTAAAAGGAAAATTTGAGCCAGAATAATGGCTCTGTGTTTGTTTTCGTGAAAATCGCATTGCGCAGTCGCGCGTGTGCAGAACAAGAGCCGCAGTCGAAGTCGAAGGGAAAATTAGCTAAGCAATTTTAGAGTCACAAAAAGAGCCCAAAGAATATTACTACATGGGTGTATATATATTTTGTTGTTTTTTTTTTTTTAATTTTTGGGGGGTGGAGCGCAGGGAGAAGCCGGTAGGGGTGCGCGCCTACAGGGGCCAACACGCCATGACCATAAATCTTAATTGCCGGAGCAGGCAACCGAAACCGAAACCGTCGATGTCAGATGGCCTAAGCCAAAACACACATAAAAACGATAATATTTATTAACAAAAAAAAAAAAAAAACAAGGAAAAGACCAACACAACAGCCTGAAAAGAAAAGCCAGACCAGTTATTCAATATTCGCGTGTGTAGAAAAAAATTACAATTTCCAAAGTAATTCGTACAGGAAACCATGTCAAGTTTAAGGATAAACTAAGCCCACACCAGCAACTTGAACCAAAAATATAACAAAAAAATTAAATAAAAACTCAAAAGATAGAAATTAAAAGAAAAATACCAAAAATAATCAACCAAAATCCAAGCCAAAATCAAGAAAATGAACTGCGGTGCTTTGCGCGCAATTAGCGACGAGGTGCAAATGCAGACAGTGGCGGAAAATGCCACAAACCAGCAGAGGAAAATGCACTCCATGCCCCGCAACACGCAGCCCCCCCAGCAGCAGCACCAGTTGTTGCCACACCACCAGCACCACCAACAGCAGCCGCCACAAACGACGACGGCGCTGCGTCGCAGCACCATGCCCCGGGGCAGGGGCCTGGCCTCCTGTCTGCGGGGCGAGCGGGACGACGCCCCCACGCCGCCCATTCACGAGGTGCACTGCGACGTGCAGCAGTTGCAGATGTTGCAACAGCCGCAGCAGCTGCAGCAGGAGCAGCTCCTGCACCAACAGGATCGCATCTCGGGCGGTGGATCAGCGGCATCCACGCTGGAGAATGCGGGCAGGAGTAAGTAAAAATTGAAAAGGGGGGGAGTTTATACAAAATATAAATATTAAAATTAAAAATATTTCCAATCTCTCAAAATTATATTATACAAAATATATTATTTTTTTATTTTTTATATTATTTTAAAAGTAAAGCCCTTTTTTTTATCAAAACCTTTACAAAAAAACCCTCTAAAATAACTTTGAAATTCCCTACTTGAAATAAAAAAACAGTATAGTTCACTATACACTTATTATTCATTGAAGAAAAATGTAAACATGCTGATAAAAATAGAAACAAGCAAAAAAAAATCATTAGTTAAAAACAAGCTAGCAAAAAAAAATATATAGATAAAAAAAATAATATAACAGAACCTTTGGAACTCAAATATTATAACCTTGAGATACAAATTTCGAAAGGGGAGAGTTTTTCTTATAGAAGGATGGGTGGATAAATGGATGGATGGATGGATGGATGGATGGATGGATGGATGGGTAGATGGATGAGAGGGAGGAGGGAATGACGGATGTGACATCATCGAGAATCCGCAATCATCATTGTTGGGCTGTTGGATGGTATCTGACGGATCGCTGGGATGGCTTGGGGGTCGTTCGGTCATTCCGCTTTGAAGTCAATTGTGTGGCGGCATAATTTTTACAGTTACACAGTTACGGAGTGATGACCCGCGGAAAAGTGGAGATAATGCAGCGAAAAAAATGAAAAAGTGTTGGGAAAAAGTGTCAACGCATAATGACGGGTTGATGGGAAACCCAGTAGAGTCTAGTGTACTACTGTCTGGAGGCAAGAGTCTAACCCACCACCCCCCCACCCCCGGGTCACCTACAACAATTGCTCAATTTATGAGTTTGGCCCACATGCCCAGTGCTGTGCCAGAACCGTGTGTGTGTAGCTTTCTAGTCGTGTTTTCTGTTCGCGCCAGCAATTTATTTTTGCATTAATTGAAATGAATTCATAACACGAGTCAGAGGCCCAAAGGTCAAGTCGTGTAAATGGGTCGACAAAATGCAAAAACCGATGCTTACTTTAGCTCTTAAATTACTCAAGATCTACATTACCTAATATCTCATAACTCATTGTTTTCCCCCCTTTTTTTTTTGCCATTACAGGTGAGTACAAATCGAAGACACTGCCTCGGATTCATTTCGATACGGCGCTAAATGATACATCTCTGAACGAAGGTAAAAAAAAAATACAAAAAAAAAATACAAAAAGCCTGATTGTTCGAGGGTTTGAATATCGGAGCAACACCCCTTATATATATATATTATTATATATATATAATAATTACTCAGCTACTCATATCCACATCTCAATGTCGCGACATTGTTCCCCCGATTACCATGTGGCGCTACCCAAAACCCAGACCTGGCTTCTGGGCTTCTTCCATAGAGACCTAGAAACCCACAAATGCCAGCTCAGCAAACTTTTATCTGTTATAGTATTTTATTAAAATTCCCGATGAGCACAACAATGATCTGATACCATAATCCATTCGATCTTTTATGAGAATAGCACCTTGTTTTTGGTAAAACTATTCGATTAGGTGGGACAGCTTTTCAGAACTCGTTTTGATATGCAAGTGAAAAATTAATTAAGTGGATATCGCATAGAGATTGATAGTGCCGGTTCTCCTATTTGTAAGTTAATTCATTAATATTTATATAGACCAGATGGCAGTAATTGATTCTACAAACCGTTTCCGATCTTAGTCGTCCATACTTGTGTCAGAAACTAGTTTAAAATCAATCAAATCCTGATTGAGATATAAATTAAATGCTGTCAGTTAGTGGCTTGACAGTTCTTAATTAGATTTCTGTGTTTTTTTTTGTTAGGAATTTAAGTTATTTTTAATTAATTATTCAAACTCTACATGGAGCTTACCTTATCTACATGAAAATACTGCACTTTCTGCGACAAGTATGCTGATCCGAAAAGTAGGCTGCAGTATTTTGTGTTGCATACCTTTGGTGGCATGATTCTACCACCGTTATGTTAGTGTAACGGAATTTCTTGTGACAGGATGTTGATTATATAACGATCAGTGGTCAAGGGTTGAAAACGAACCAATTCGCCCCCTACTCGGTGCTACCCGTATTTTATACTGAAATATGTTACTCTCGCAACCCCTCGCAGGAACTCCAGACTTTCCCAACCCAACAGTTAGTTCTTTGTGCCGGGCCCTATGCTAATAATGCCCATGACTATAATGGTTTGGGAAATGAAAGAATGGTTACTTTCGAGTCGCCTCATAAACAAGTCTTCCGCTTTTATTTTGTATTTTGAATTTTTTTTTTTGTGTTCAAAGGCCCTGGCGAAGGAGGTGAACGTGTCACATAAAACACCATAGTCACGCACTTCCGCAGCCAAAGAAGAGAAAATTAAAATGGAGGTAACGAGCGTTACGAGGGACGGGCGTCGGGCCTAAGGGGTTCCCCCTAATTTGTATTATGCGTTTGCCCTGCTGCCTAAGTAGTCGGACAATGGGGGTTACAAATATAGGTTATTTTAGAGAACAATGTATTATTTTTTTTTTAATTTTAATAATTTATATATTTTGAATTAAAATAAATGGAAAAATTGTTTAGAAATTTTAGGAATATTCTTCTATTATTAACATGATTTATAACTAAATACATTTTCTTCTTTTGGCTACTATTTCTCTGACCACCACTGTGTATCTTATTTACATAAACGCAGACACAGATACGGAAAGTGCGAGAGTGTGTCGGTGTGTGTATACCTGCTCTCAATTAGATCAATTACGAGGCACATTGCCACTCACGCCCTTATGTTGCTTTTGCTTTTAGCTTCGTTGGTTTTTCTTTTTCATTTTTTTTTTCCTTTTTTTTTTGTTCCAATCCAATTTCTTGCCAGTAAGTCGGGGTATTTGGGAAAAAAAAAATATACTATCTATCGGTATTCCATAGATACAGCATACGGCATATGGCACATGGTCGGCATTCGTCGATCAACGCCCTGCAGGGAGTCTGGCGTCGAAAATTGACACTGTAGGGTCAACTCGCCCGGCGGGATACTTTTCAATTGCTTTCGCCCAGCCAGAGATAGAAAAAAACAACAACAAAAGTCGGAAAAAGTGCGATTATATAGTCAGCTAGCCAACTGGCTCCTTGAATATTTCCTTTAATTACTTTTCGAAGTAGAACAAGGTTTAATTTCGTTGGGAAATTAGCAAGGGGATGTAATTCTTATATCTTTACAGTTCAAATGGTATATCATCTCTTCACTATGTTGTCTCCTCTCTGGAATCTCTTCCAATATCCTTCTTAACCCTTAAGGGAGCCTACGGGCTATGTTTATTTTTGAAGATATAAAATATTAAATATAAATTTAAAGACAACATTTGCACTAAATAAATTGAAAAAATATATTTAACAAACTGTTATTTTAAATTACTTCTAAATGGTCCCCCTTTTCACTCTTATATTTGTTTTAAATATTAAAATAAATAAAAGATAAAATGTATCATGAGTAATGAGTTGGGGTTAGTTAGGGTTAATGTAACATTTCCCCTGGGACTATTATATTTTGGTATTGGAAGGGAGTGGAAAGGGATAATTACAACTGTTTTTATTTTAATTACAAGACTATTATTACTCATATTATTACTCTCGCACACATCAGCTATCTCAAAGATAAAAGTGAGCACTGATCGAGAGAGAGAGAGAGAGGCACAGGGCGACTGTGGCAAAAAAAGTAAACGACACAGGGCGTCTTCCTCGAAGATCGAAAAAGTGTAGCCTGTTAAATAGACTTTAAATTCAATAAAAACCAACAAAAATGAAGTATTACATTTTAGTTGATATTTCTCTAAATAATGGCTTTTGAAAATCTTTATTTTCTAGAGAAAATATACATTTTTTATAAACTGCTTTTTGAAAAAAACCGTTGATTGTCTGCAGAAAATCAGCTGGCAACACTGGCTGACTGGCAACTCTGCGAGATCAGGGTAGGAGATCGGCTCTCTGTTTTGGTTACTATATTTCCACTTCTCGACCGAATCGGATGGTCTTCTGGCCAGAATCGCGATCGGGTCGAAACATACTCGTTTTTGTTTTTGTTGTTACCTAAAACGGTG
Source organism: Drosophila atripex (assembly GCA_035045925.1). NCBI lineage: Eukaryota > Metazoa > Arthropoda > Insecta > Diptera > Drosophilidae > Drosophila > Drosophila atripex. The sequence goes on from JAWNOP010000009.1 coordinate 391,149, forward strand.
GCAGTCGCCTGAAACCGCCGAATTAGCATAAATCTGCAACAGAGCACAGATCCTCTCCGACTCCTGTCGCTCTCCTCAGCGCGTGCGCGTCGTTTTTTTTTTTTGGCCATTTTTTGCGATACGCGTTGTCCTGTTTTCGGATTTACATTTTATTTTTCCTGTTTTTTTTTTCAAAATTGTTGCAAGTGTTGTTTGGTGTTTTTGTTGGCGTGTTGATTTCAAATTGTGGATTTTAAAGATAACCCAAATTCGAACGCATTCCTGCAGTGCGTGTGTATTAGTGCATGCACTATCCCCCTCTCTCTCTCGCTCCCTCACTGACAGTGCGTACGCGCGTGTGTGTGTGTGTGTGGTGGCTGCAACTAAAAACCAAAATTAAACAACAAAACCGAGAAGGGAAAGAAAAACTTAACCAAGCGACAATGTGATGCGATGCAGCGATAAACAAAAACAAAAGCACGACCACTGCCACTGCAACTGCAACTGCATCTGCAGAAAAGAAAAAATACAAAAAAAAAACGCGGAAATGCACTTGAGCGCATAATTTTTATAAGCCAAGCGACAAACGCACACTGGGAAAAATAATAAAAAATTAAAAAAAAAATAAAGCGAAGCTACAGAAGGAATACAAATAGAAGAAGAAGCACAAGAAATTAAGAGTCAGCAAAAAAAAAAAAAGAAAAAAGATCAAGAAGCAGCGTCAACAAACACACGGGAGAGGAAGGGGGAACAAAAAAAAGAGAGCCAAATACCTGCTCACTACTACTCTCTCTCTCTCTCCAGACTCGCTCGCTCACTTCTTCTTTCGGCTCTCCCGTAAAGTATAAGTATGTGTGTGTGTGAGCTACACTGAGCGAAAAAAAAAGCGGCGACCACAAAATGTTGCAGGCGGCTTGTGACGCCACCACAACAACAACAACAGCAGCGGCAGCAACCACAACAACAACAACAGGAGCTACAGATCACAACAACAGCACAGTAGTCGCTACACCGGAAGAAAAATCACAGCGGAGACGATCCACGTTCTATGTGCCACTGGTGATCGAGGACGAAGCAGAGGAGGAGGTGGTGGTGGTGGAAGGAGGAGGAGGAGGAGGAGGCGCGGCCGAGAAGGCATCCAAGGACCTGCCCCCGTCCCAGCCGCAGAAGTCGGCCAGCAACTCGAGCCTGAGCAGCAGCTCGGAGACGAGATCGGCGAGGAACTACAGCCTCCGGAAGTCGGGCAGCTCGGTGGCCAGAAGCGGGGTGGCCAGGATCAACGCTCTCTTCGAGAGGAAGTCCTCGCAAAAGATGTCGCCTCCTTGCGGCTTCAACTGGAGCATCAGTGGCTCGGAGCAGGCCGGCCAGTACTCGGATTCGGACGAGGACGAGGAGAACTCCTCGGAGGCCCGTCACCGGGAACAGCTCCTCAAGTCCCTGCCCATCTCGACCAGTGCCGGGTCCACCTCATCCCCCTCCTCCAAGCTGAAGAGATACGGAATCGTTCTCAATGTCATCAGTTTGAATGGCAGCGATGGGGAGTTGGCATTGCCACCTGGCAGTCTCGTGCCGCCCACACCGGCACCCCGCACCCACTTCAACGAGGACAACGACATTGTCCTGGCCACGCCCCCCAAACAGAAGGCCACTGTCATCACCGCCGACTACGAGGATGAGTCGGAAATCAGTCGAATGCAAACGAACACCTCCACGCCGATAAAGCTGATGAAGTCCCGGTCGCGCACCAATATACTGGCCGTCCCGCTGCCCTCCGTGGAAAGGGGTCTGGCGTCATCGCCGTCCCACAAAAGCGTCACTTCCACGACGCCAGCAGCGACAACAACTACGATGACGACGACGACGACGACGACGACTACGACTACGATTACGCTCCGGGCCAAGTCGAAGACTCTGCCGCAGAACCTATCGCCCTCAGTTGTACTGCGCGAGGCGGCGGCTCTGGATGAGCTGGAGAGGAAGCGTGATCGGAACGGGAATCGGGATAAGCATGATAATCGCGAGAATCGGGACAAGCAACGTCACCTGTTCGGATCGGGACTAGTTTCTGGCGGCGGATCGCCCTACAAACTGCAGAACAGCACCTCGGCCACCTCCATACTGACGCACAGCTTCCCGCCGAAGAACCTCTTCTTGCTGAAGTCGACGCCCAAGCTCTCCCCGGAGATCGCCACCCCCATCACCACCACCACCACCACCATCACTTCGCCGCCCAAGAAGTCGCTGAGCTTCATCCGGCGAGCCCACTCCACCAAGGTCTCCAGAAGCAACTCTCTGCTAAAGTCCGGCCAGAACAGTGGCTCGGCGGCAGGGGCGGGCTGTGGCTTGGCGGGAGGTATACCATCCGGCGGAGCCATGCACCACCAGGGCTCACTGTCCAGCTGCGCCGGCGGGGGCGGTGGTGGAGGCGGCAGTGACAGCTCCAGCGGATACGGCAGCTGGGGGAAGCACTTCTACCAACCGTACGACGTCTGCCCCTTGAGCCTCGACGAGCTCAACTGCTACTTCCAGGCGGACCACTGCGAGGAGCTAATCTGCGAGCGATTCAAGATCAAGGCCATATACCTAACCACCACATCCGCATCCGCATCCGTATCCGAAGCTGGAGCGGATCTCTCCGTGAATGAAACAACAGACTCGACGGCAACGGTCACTGGGCCAGCGGAGGAGGATGCAGGACATCATTCTGGTAGGTGGCTCCTGGTCACTGGAGTACAGACATGTACTTCCTCATCCCCCACCCCTTCCAACCCCCAACTCCAATCCTTCGTGGAAAGACAAACACCAAACAACCCCTTCTTCTGATTCCCATTCCCATTCGATTCGATCGAACGATCCCCCGACTGTCGTACAATGGCTTTTATGTATCGGCCACGACGATCGCACTCGCTTTGGTTGGTATTCCTCTATCTGGAGGGTCACGATAAGATAATATAGTGACTGCCCCAGCTCCGGCTCACTACAGTACAGCAGAGGTCAGGGTTCTAGGAGTGGTAGGGTCAGGAAGTGAATGGGAATAGGAAAATAGGAGCCAGTTCTAGGGAGTGGGGTTTCGGGGAGTTTATAAAAAGGTATAGGGATATATAGATCTATAGAGGGTATTGATATTGATATATGTAGATATAGGGAAAGAAAGATATAGGTATCAATAGATCTGTTTAGGAATAGAAGGATATATAGGGTATAGACAGGGGTATTAATGCATAAAAAGATATAGGGATCTACAGATATAGATATGGGGATATGGAGATAGGGATATAAGATATAGATATTGGGATATACATATAAACGTAGATATATTCTGTTAATCATTTTATAAAATAGTAAGACTATTCAGAGTTACTTATAGAACTCTATTATTTCTTCAATCTATAAGAGATACTCTGTAACTTGCTATGGAACTAGAACACTATAGAACTGTACTTGGAATATCTCAACTATTTATGGAACATTACAAAACTCCATTGAAACATTGTGATATGAGGTCTACGAGTAAGATATAATATATAATATATTTGATATAAGGGATCATATAAGAAGGATCAGAAACTTGGTTATTCCAAAAGAAATAAATTCAATCATTATTCAGAATGCAATATTTTGAGTTCTTCAGGACTAACTTTCTAAACTCTTTTGAAAAATTGGGAAATAAGGACTAGAAGGAAACAAAAAAGTATTCTCTATAAGGTAGTATCCTAAAATATCCTCTGAGATACTCTCTAATGAATTCCAACCTTGTTTATATCAAGTTTTTAGTTATTATATTTTATATATTATATATCTATATATCCATAAGGAATAAGAAACTATCCTTTTTGAGGATAAGGGATCAGATGCATAGATACTTGATTGAATTATTTGGAACTCTATGTTATCTTGGAACATATGGAATGTTAGAATCTCTTAGTGTCTAAAGATAACTCCTCAGAACCCTTTTCTAAGATCTGCAACCAAACTCTATAACTAAACTCCATGAAGAACAAAGGACCTTAATGTTATATAATCCACTCTCCTGGCTAATAGGCGCCTTCCACATAAAAAGTAGCTCTGCCGCGTAAATTACGGCATTTAATGGGCCGGACTATCGCCAGATGGCCCTTATGGTTGCAAGGGCTATTATGTTGACCGCAGCTGTTTCCCTTCTTCTTTTTTTTCTCTCTGTGTTGTGTTTTATTTTTTTTTGTTTCTTGCGTTCTTCACACTTTCTGGCGGCTTTTATTAAGCCTTCCTGTGCGTTTCTTTTGCGACGTTTGCTACTTTATTTACACACGGCGGTGATCGGAGGTGGGCCTCCCCCTCTGCCAGACTATATATATACATATATATATATATGTATATCTTTACATTCTTTTCGGCTCAATTGTAGCTCAATTGGATGGCCCTGGAAGGCACTGAAGCGTCGCACCATGGGCGTTGCACTCGAAATTCGATAGGAAAGTGATTGGAAAACGGAAATAAAATAATTGTCGAGGAGAAGTACATATCTGTATGGACTGTGTATCCTATTGCATTTTGATTTCTTAATCTTCCAAGAAGAACTTCTTCAGTCTTCTGTCTTCCATTCTATACCTGGAACTACATGCACACATACATATGTACATGCATGTAGCCTTTTCCAATCCATTGCATTTACAATGAGTTTTTGGAAATGAGAAGAGGTGAGGTATTACGAAGAAACCGTTAAAGAAGAGCGCTCATCGATCTTCTCCGCTTTATGGCCAATTCCCGATCAGTTCCACTGTGCGGCGTCTGTCGGGCTTATAGGCTCGACTCTTTTCTGGCCTCTCTCTCCCTTGCGCTCTCTCTCTCTCTTGTTCTCTCTCTCTCCGTGGTCGTGCTAGCCACAATTTCAATTTCGTTGCTGTTTTGTTGACTGTTTTTTTTTTCTTTATTATTTTTTATTTTTTTTTAATATGATTCACACACACCCGCACTGGAAACCAGTTTGTTGTGCCAGAGTGCCAGGGGGCAGGGGGGGGAGGAGGCAGAAGACTCTGGCCAGAGCGAGTGGCTTTATTTTCAGAAAACTCTGAAATTTTTGTGGCCTGGCTCTTATTTGGTCTGTTTGCAGATGCAGTTAACTTGCCTTTTTTTTGGAAATTTTAGGGTATTTTAGGAATTTTAGGGTAGGGAACCCCTTAAAAAAGGGGTATAAAACTAAATATATAACTATTAATTGATAATCTATCGATTAATAATCGTTTTCTTTCAAATATATCGAAATATTTGATTAGTTTCTTTGACTTTAGCTTCTAGGTAGTGTTTCTAGTACAGTTTTTTGCTTCCAGTACTACTAATACTATGAATATAGAATATAGGAATACTATGCCTGATATTTGAAGTAAAGATCCAGAAATACTCCTCCCTCCCTAACTTCATAGTTAGTAGTTGAGCTGATTAGTAAGATCATAGAAGACATATTATATTATATGATTTTATATAACACTTCCTTCTACCTATAAATCAGAACTCCTATAATCCCAGAAAATAAATCAAAAATGTAAATAGAAATGCAAAAATGCAAATATAATCATTCAAGTAGCCTCTAATTCAGTGGGAATATATAATATTTTGACTATCAGATCGCCACTAATACTAATTACATTTCTAATTACTGACTAAGATTACGCTGGAGAGTCAATACTATAGACTATAATAGTTTCCGATGAGTTAGTTACACAAGTCCCGAGAGACTCTGGCCAGCAAACACGACGGACGATCTCCTCCCTCCTCCCCCCCCCAGACCAGACCATCCATCCTATCCATATCAGAGTTTCCCGGCTGCCTTTATTTATTTTCTGTAAGGCGATAAGGAGGGCCAGCTCTTCAAACACTCTTCAAACCGAAGACAGTTTTCAGTTTCCATATTTATTGTTTATTAGTTTTATTTTTCTTTTTTTCTTTTTATTTATTTATTATTTAAAGGCATGGAGAATGTCGATAAGGCGAAGACGTTATGGGAAAATATTTTGTGATAGACAAGGGTCGGGAAGTGTTTATAATTTTCAGAGACAGAAACTGATATGAAATAATTTTGGTTTATTGATCGATGATACCTTATCGCAGAGGGGTAGAACTACTACTACTACATCCCATCACTCAAGCGAGAGTGTTGACATTCGTGAGATGGAGTTGGAGACTATATATCTGCCACGATCGGAGGCTAGTTCCATTTATCACCTGGAGCCCCAAAGGCATCAATCAATGGCTGCTTTCTTTTCCACTTTAATCCGTTTTAATGGCCAGCTCTCCCCAGAACAGTCAGTGACTCAAGCCGATGGCCCAACTTGGCCCAAAAAAACCATAAACCACAGAGCATAATGTAATAAAGCCCTAACCTGATCTCCGGTGACTTCATCGCACTATATAAGTCGAAGCCCCAGCCAGACTAGACCAAATACAGAGACTGGGGCTATCTGATTGACCTCTGCGGGGCGAGGGCGGGGGTTAGGACATCTACTCCATAAAGGAATTATTGCAATAATCGCCCCCCTCTACTTGGCATGGCCTATGGTCTATGATTTCCATTTCCATTTCCATTAAAATTAGCCTCCTCTGGCTTGGACTGCTTGGGAAATATGATAAGCTAGCTGCCCTAGATTGTGGTTGGAGAATATGAGAAAGAGCATATATATAGTTATGAGTATATAATATAGTATATATTTCGCAAAGATAAGATCCATTTCTAGACTAGACTAGAGACTACACACTATTCTTATGTAGTTTTTTAGTTTTTATGGCCTATAGCTTGGATCTAGTTTGGAATATAGCTCTATAAGGTGTGCTGGATGGAATACACCCCCAGTTTTAACCAAAAATGGTAGAAACCAAGATGATACAGTTGCTCATCCAACGAGTCTTCATCTTAAATAGGAATATATCATAAATTTGCCTTTTATTTCTCATATTTTTTTTTGCTCTTCTTGGATATTAATAGAACTTGCCCATCTCTTGCGTGTGTGTGGCTTGTTTTTTAATCAAAATTTATGGAAACAAAAAAAAAATAAAACCCAAACATGACACAATTTCTTGGCGCTTTTGTTTTTTTTTTGAATGAATGACAAATCAGAGTGTTTGCATCTCTGGGCTGTCGGGGAATGAATCAACTTGGAAGTGAAGCTCCGGAAGACCTCAGCTCCGAGCTCATGAAACATGAATATGCCCACTTGGCATGCCATCCGTGGTGGCCAAAAGAAATTGTGTTTGCTCTCCGCCCCGGCGATGAGTCACCACGGGATTGAACTCTTCCCCCAATCCCAATCCCAATTCCAATCCCAACACCACCAGACCCATCATCATCCCTCGCTCCACTTTGTAGGTGGCCTGCCTTCGACAAGGTCGCTTTGTTTTCTCCACGCCTTGTACCCTAAACCTCTTCTGTCTTCTTTCTTCTCTCTGTTCTCCCTGTTCCCTGTTCCTTTATGCGGGCGGCGATGTAAAGCGGCAGGGAGGAAGGATGATGGAGGGGCCCCGATGAGACGAAGAAACCAGTTTATGGGCCTCCGGTTCCCGTTTACCTTCAGTTACAAGGCCTCACTAAGAGAATAGGTTCTCAGAGACAACTAGATTGCAAGAAAAAGGTTTGAAATGCAACATTTTGATCCATGGTTTATCGATTTTATCGATAAGTTGTGGGAAAAGTGTGTGTAAGCATAGATAATGGGGCTAAGATCTCTCTAAACTTGCTATTTTTTGTACAAATAATGATTGAAATAAATTATTTTATACTATAAATAAACTAGACTTATCGATTTTATCGATAAGTTATTGGTAAAGTATAAATAATTATATTCATTTATTGTAAAAATTTACTAAATCATGGATTTCATAGCCAAGAAGCATCTGAAAAGGTTTTTTTGATGGGAAAAATGATTATAAATTGACATAAAATTTAGTGTTATCGATAAATTTTGGAAATAGTCTTGTTTCTCTTACAAAAAGATGGATTGTAGGGTTTAAAAGTCTCTGAAAAGGCTTTTTTGGAATGAAGAATGATAACAAATTTCGATTTTTGAACTATGGCTTGTCGATTTTTTCGATAAATTATTAAAAAATTCAGTAAAACAGGCTTCTTAGGATTAAAAAGTTTTTGAAAATTCTATTTCGTATTAATGCCATGATGCTTATTACAATTATGATTAAGATTAGACAATTAAAACTGATTATTTCGATAAAGAACAACATCAGCTTAGGTAATCGATTTAATCATCGAAATCGGTGTGTGACATTTGCAGAACTTGGCCTTAACTGCGTTTGATATTTGGCTCAACTGGTTTTTGGACAAAAAACAGACCCTGTCTGGTTTCTCTCTTTTTTTGATATATATTTTTTAATCTCTTTTTTGTTCGAGTGTAGCTGGGATGAGCATCTTGCCACGGTAATGAGGCACATGATGAATCATGAGGGGGTACCTGCCTCTGCCTCCGCTACTTCTCCGGCTGTTGTTATTTTTTTTTTGTTTCTGGTGGCAGGTGATGCCTCAGAGCTGGGACCTCTTGGATCATTTGTCGAGCAGCTGCTGCAGCTCCTCATTGTTTCTTTTGTTCGGCGGGAGGGAGAACCGGTTTCCCGAAACCCCGAAAAAAAAAACCGAAAAAAAAATGCCAGTTTTTGTTTTCTGGAATGCTGCGGATATCCTACTCGGGTCGGGGATTAAAACTGAATCACTTGAGGGGTCAATGGAACGATCTCAGAGCACTTGCCCTAATCCCAGTACTAATCCGAACATCCCTGCTTTGTTGTCCTTCCAGATACTTCCTACGAGAAGGCTTGCCGTCGAGGATCTGCACCCACAACGCCCATCCTGGGCAGCAAACAGCACCAGACGGAGCACAATGCTACCTCCAGATTCACAAATTTCTTTTCCAAAAAGTGAGTTCCAGGTTACACATGGATATGTCCATTGCTATAGCTTCTATTCCTGTTCCAGGTCTAATCCCCTGAAGCGGACCAAGTCGGTGACCAAGCTGGAGCGCACCAAGCGCGGTTCTGGCGGCCTGAGGGGCTCCCGTTCCCACGAGAGCCTGCTGTCCAGTCACGCCGTCATGTCCACCATCGGTAGGTTATGCTACTCCGCTCTCAGAAGGCCAATCTCTAACCGAATCCCTTCCAGATCTCTCCTGCTCGGGAGCTGTGGGCGTGGCGCCAGTGCATCAGTCGGTGCTGGGACGTCGGCACTGTTTCCAGGTGCGCGGCGGGCCGCGGGGCGAGCGCTACTACTCGTGCGGTTCGCGCCAGGAGCGCGATCTGTGGATCTACTCGCTGCGCAAGTCGATAGCCCCCAATGCCGAGCACACCCGGCGCACCGACAACTCGCTAAAGATGTGGGTGTACGAGGCCAAGAACCTGCCGCCCAAGAAGCGCTACTTCTGCGAACTGCAACTGGACAAGACCCTATACGGCCGGACGTCCGTCAAGCTGCAAACGGATCTGCTGTTCTGGGGCGAGCACTTCGACTTCCCGGACATACCCGAGATCAATGTCATCACCGTGAACGTTTTCCGTGAGGTGGACAAGAAGAAGAAGCGCGACAAGTACCAGTTTGTTGGCTCCGTGAAGATACCCGTGCACGAGGTGACCTCCAGGCTGCCATGCGAACACTGGTATCCGATACTGAGCGAGAAGGCCGGCGACAGCCTGGGACGGCAGCCGGGGGGTGGGGGCGGCAGCTCCAAGGAGAAGGAGCAGGTGCCGACGCTGCGGATCAAGTGCCGGTTCCAGAGCACCGACATCCTGCCCATCAACATTTACGCCAACTTCCTGGCCTACCTCAAGGAGAACTACAAGAAGGTGTGCGAGACCCTGGAGCCGGTCATCGGCGTCAAGGCCAAGGAGGATATTGGCCAGGCGCTGGTGCTCCTGATGCACGCCCAGGGGCTGGCCGGCGCCTTCCTCACCGACGTGGTGGCCCTGGATCTGTTGCGCGTCGGCGACCAGCGGCTGACCTTCCGCGGCAACTCCCTGGCCACCAAGAGCATGGAGGCCTTCCTGAAGCTAACCGGCGAGCAGTATCTCCAGGACACCCTCTCGACGCCCATCTGCGAGCTGATCCAGTCGGAGCGGGACTGCGAGGTGGATCCCACCAAGGCCACCGGCTCCTCAGCCGGTTCGCTGCAGCGTCAGCAGGCCGCCCTGCGCAGTGCGGTGCGAGGGGCGTGGCAGTGCATCTTTGAGTCGCACAAGCACTTCCCCGCCCAGCTGCGCAACTGTTTTGCGACGTTCCGGGAGCGATTGCAGCAACTGGGACGCCAGGATATGGCCGACAACCTGATCTCGGCCAGCATTTTCCTGCGCTTCCTGTGTCCGGCGATCCTGTCGCCGTCGCTCTTCAACATTACCAGCGAACTGCCGTCGGCGCGGGCAACCCGCAACCTGACCCTGGTGGCCAAGACCCTCCAGACGCTGGCCAACTTCACCCGGTTCCAGGGCAAGGAGAACTTCATGGAGTTCCTCAACGACTTCCTCGAACAGGAGGCGGGCCGCATGCAGCAGTTCCTGGAGATCATATCGACCAGGCCGGAGCACCCGGCTCCCGACTCCATCCTCGACTGGGCGGGCTACATCGATCAGGGCAAGCAGCTGTCCATCCTGCACAGCCTGCTGAGCGAGAGCCTGGCCAAGTTGCCGGAGGCCAGGCAGCACGAGCTGGATCCCCTGCAGCACATCCTCGACGAGATCACTCGCGCCAAGGAGCAGGGCAACCTGGGCATGGCCCTGCCGGGTGGCTACCTCCCAGCCACCTCCTCCACCCACTCGATAGCCAGTGAGAACCAGGAGAACCGTAATCCCGGAGCAGTTGGCTCCAATCAGGGGTCAGTTTCGGCGGGGGGGTCCTCCAATCCCCAGGAGCAACTGATGACGCAGCAGAGCCAGCTGGCCCAGCCGCAGCATGCCATTGTCAGCAAGCCGCTGTCGGCGGAGCGGGGCATCATGAGGGGCGTCCTGACGCCCAACTCCCTGGAGAAGAACATATTCCGGTACAATGATCCCACGGTGAACGGGTTGCTGCAACAGCAACAGCAACAGCACCAGATGCAGCAGCAACAGCAGATGCAGCAGCAACAGCAGATGCAACATCAACAGCAGCAGCAGCAACACCTGCAGCAGCATCAGCATCCCCTCCAGCTGCTGTCCAACTCCCAGACCTCGATTGCCGGCAATCAGTACATCAACTCACCAGGCAACGGAGGAGGAGGAGGAGGAGGTGGCCTCCAGCACGCCCAGTCCCAGACATCGATGGCGTCGTCCTCCCTCAACGGCAGCAGCAGCAATCTGTTGCACCACCACGCCCACGCTCACGCCCACGCCCAGCAACTGCATCCGGGCCATCACTGCCCGCCGGCACCACAGACCAGTGCCTCCAGCACCATGGAGCGAATGGATCGCCTCAACATGTACGGCAACAATGGCAACGACTACGAGGCTAGTACTCCATCCAGTACCCGTTCCAGGACACTGCCAAGGAATGCCAATAACAACAACAACAACAACAACAACAATAACCAGAGCGGAAGCTACGACGACATGCATGGCGACTTCCAGATCCAAATCTCTGGCCTGGACACGAGCAGTGCCTTCGTCTGCAAATCCCCCACACCGATGATGAAGTCGATGGGAGCAGCGGGTGGGAATGGGGGCGGGGGACGTCACAAGCTGAATCTGGGCATTCCCGATCATTCCGGTGGCGGTCACTATGGACGCGGCAACAACCTGAATCCCAACTCGAATATGCCCAAGAATCTGGAGGATCTCGACGATCTGTTCAAGTACGCCGAGGAGCACGACGTGGCCGAGCAGACAGCCATGTCTGTCGGCCACCAGCATCCGGCCATGCATCCGATGGCCCAGAGCCATCTGCTGAAGCCCCAGAACGGCGGCAATCCCGGCAAGGAGCAGCTGTCCGCAAAGAGCAGTCACTGCAGCTCCGGCTACCAGAGCATCTCCACGAATCCGTCGCCCTCGCAGTCCTCCAGTCCCGTGGAGAGCCAGCTGAAGGCAGCGATGGGTCACATTGCTCCGCTGGCCTTCAAGAATCCCTCCTACCAGCTGCAGCCCAACCAGATCTCGACAGGATCGACGGGAAGAGGAGGAGGTGGCGGCGGCGGTGGCGGCGGCGGCGGTGGAGTCTCTGGTGGGAATCGTGAGCAATTCTCCAGCCAGCGCTCGAAACCCCTAGGCGGAGGACTGGTGGCGGCCCGGGCTGCCTTCTTGAACAGCGGCGGTACCCTGGATGCGGCCACCCTCACGCCCAGCTCCTCGGACGAACAGCTCTCGGCGGACAACTACTACACGTATGCGGCGGCAGCGGCAGCCGGGGCCGGCATGTCGGCCACCAAACTGGAGGCCCAGCGATCCCTGAGCGGCGGCAGCAGCTCCTCCACGTCCGCCTCCACCTCGAATCTGGGCAAGGTATCGGCCGCCTACGGGCGCCTGAACGGAGCCCTCAAGCGGGAGGATGTCTACGGCAGCGGGTACGGGGGAAGCAGCGGAAATCTGGGCTACGGAATGGCCACACCCGGAGGCAGTGTCCAGCATCCGCATCAGCGCGAAAGAGAAAGGGAGCGCGAGAGAGAGCGGGAGCGGGAGAGGGAGCAGGAACTGAAGCAGTTCGGAGGCAATGGAGGAGGCAGTGGAGCGGGGAACTCGGCGGCCCAGCGGCGTCTTAGCTTGGACTCGGCACGTACGCTCTCGGACAGCAGCACGGATACTGAGGGTAAGGGAGGGTAACCAGAAGGATCTCCAAAGGACAACTCCTAACGAACAGTATCTTACTTTCCAGGACACTGCAATCAGCTGCAGGAAGGCAAGCGACGTCGTCATCTGCGCAGCAGTGGCGGCAGCAACGGAGGAGGCGGCGGCGGCGTTTCTGCCCAGGATCAGGCCGGCCTCAGCAAGGGCTATGACCAAAACGGAGAGATCCAACTGCTGCAGCAGACGCTGGACACGCTCCGGCACACCCTCGACCGGGATGAGGCCGAGCTGCGTGACTCCAGCGACGAGCTGTTCGGCCTGCAGCGTCCGGCCGGACAGAATGGCTCCAATGGAGCCAACAACCTTAGCCTGCAGTCCGAGTCCACCATGCGCAGCATAATCGACAGGTACGAGTAAAGGATATATGTAAGGTAGAAGGATAACATACCATTTAAGGATAGGAGTCTGGTTTCTGCACTTTTTTTTTTGAATTTTTCTTAAAATAATAAACTTTCTTTAACTACAAACTTTATGAACCTGTCAAACAACTGTGTTGGTTAACACTAAAATGAGTGTTGAACACGACACTAAACTATCAAAGTCACGGTCGCCACATTTTGTTAGCCTGCTAATCCTATTTTCTTTTCTGGATTCCACAGACTCATCACCATGGAGGAGGAACTGCGTCGCGAACAGCTTAAGATGTCGCTGGCCCTGTCCCACAAGCAGCGAGTGATCGAGGAGCAGGGCCAGCAGATAGCGGCGCTGGACGCGGCCAACAGCCGGCTGTTAAGCGCCCTGACCGCTCTCCGGCAGCGCTACGAGACCCAGCAACAGGCACAACAGCAGCAACAGACGCAACAGCAGCAGCACCAAGCACCACCAAAGAAATAGATGCCACACTGAGTGGACCACGAAGAGCAGGGAGAAGAAAGGATAGTGGATAGGGGGTAGAGAGAGGGAGAGAGAAAGAGAACTCCAAGTGGAGTCCAAGTACGAATGATTCGGACGGAGACCAAGAAGAAATCGAAAGGAACCTATTGACGGTGGCATCCAAAGATGTTCAAACACCATTTTCGGGAGCGATATCTTTTTGTTTATTTTTTTTTAGCTATTTTTTTTGTATGCTACATAAATTATACTACATGTTTAATATATAAACTACACATAACATACACAACATAAACTATGAATAATTTCTCAATCTATGTTATAAAGAAGGAAAGAAACCAACAAACAAACAAACAATGTGAAAAGCTAAACACAGAGGTGGCACTTGCACTTGGAGGATATATGATTCTCGAGAGATCGGAGCAGGCAGTGCGAGGAGTGAATGAGAAAAGCAAGAACAAGTTAAGATAATGAATAAAATTATAACCAAAGTTAGACAAAAAATGGATAATTTGAATATTTATTTAAATTGAGGGGACGATTTATATTTTAAACACTGTTTTCCAACACTGTGTAACTTGGAATATGGTCACATATATTTTTAAAACCAAGTAGGCCCTGACATCCTAGTAGGCTTTGCTTTTTTTAGAATTCGTTGGGCCCTTGGCGAAAATCATAAAATGGGTCATATCAGTCGCCGCTCTCGAGCGGAAAGGTTCAATACCTTCTTTTATTTTAATTGTTGTTTTAAAAACTTTAATTTATTTTAATTACTAACCATTGTGCCTCTTGGTGTTCAGCACAATTTCGGCGTCTACCTGATTTTCTTATTTTTATTTATTTTATTTAATTATTTTAAATTATACCTTGGTACCTCAAAGGGCATCAACAATGCGTTAGGAATCTTAAGTTCCTCAGTTCTCTGATTTTCTATTTTATTTTTAAACCACATATTCTTATTTATCCGCTGGAGATGCTCACTTAAGAATTTTATTTTTATTTATAAAATCCTTGGAATATTGTTTTGATTTTCTGACACTGGCGGAACCCGGTATGCTTATTTTTATTTTTGTATTTGTTTTTCTATATTTTTAAGCTTCTGGTACTGCAGATCATGCTTCATCTGATTTCTTATTTTATTTTTATTTTAAGCCATATGGCACTGAAGTTAATTGTTTGTTAATTTACTAAAACATTTAAACTCGCTGCATCTTTTGGCTTAAAAAAAAAAGTACAGCAACTGTTTTCTTATTTTCTCCTATTTTTTTTTTAACTATTTTATAAAAAAAAGGTATTGAAGCTTGTTTTATTTTTTTACGCACTGGATATGCTTTATTGGCGTGTTTGTTTTTTGCATTTATTTTGAATCCTTTGAGGACCCCTGGGGTCTTCTGGCATCTGCAGAGCCTGGGGTACTTTCACCTTAGCTTTTGTTTTGTTTATTTTTATTTTTTTTTATTTTCAAGGTCCTTATATATATAGTACTTTATACTGTGGCACTGGAAATGGCCCAAGAACCTGATACATTTTTAGTTATATTTCTTAATTTTTTTTATAAAAAGTTTATTGGCAGGCTTTTTATTTGGTTCCTTTTTCCATTTTATTTATTTTTCCCCAAATATTTGTTTTGCAAGTTATTCGTAGCTCGAACTATTCTTTTTGGAACTTTTTTCTTGGTCTCTAAAAGTTCTATGAATGTGGAAGGCTTTGACTGTCGTCCTCCATTTCTTAATTATTCTAAATTCCAAAACCAACCGAAATTTTGTAATTATTTTCGTATTTATTTTATTTATTTAATTTTTTTGTCTCACATCCTAAGCTATATCTCAGCCAATTCCCACCCGATCCTTGAGCGGAATACCTTAAACGATTTGTGGATCGATTTCCCGTCATTCTGCATCAAAATCCTGACACAAAATATTTTTTCAAAATTTTTCAAATTTTTGTGGGGCCTCCCCTTCAAAATGCTGGATTTCCGAACTTGGCCCACATTCATAGCTATATCTCAGCCAATTCCCACCCGATCCTTGAGTGGAATACCTTAAACGATTTGTGGATCGATTTCCCGTCATTCTGCATCAAAATCCTGACACAAAATATTTGTTCAAAATTTTTCAAATTTTTGTGGGGCCTCCCCTTCAAAATGCTGGATTTCCGAACTTGGCCCACATTCATAGCTATATCTCAGCCAATTCCCACCCGATCCTTGAGTGGAATACCTTAAACGATTTGTGGATCGATTTCCCGTCATTCTGCATCAAAATCCTGACACAAAATATTTTTTCAAAATTTTTCAAATTTTTGTGGGGCCTCCCCTTCAAAATGCTGGATTTCCGAACTTGGCCCACATTCATAGCTATATCTCAGCCAATTCCCACCCGATCCTTGAGTGGAATACCTTAAACGATTTGTGGATCGATTTCCCGTCATTCTGCATCAAAATCCTGACACAAAATATTTTTTCAAAATTTTTCAAATTTTTGTGGGGCCTCCCTTCAAAATGCTGGATTTCCGAACTTGGCCCACATTCATAGCTATATCTCAGCCAATTCCCACCCGATCCTTGAGTGGAATACCTTAAACGATTTGTGGATCGATTTCCCGTCATTCTGCATCAAAATCCTGACACAAAATATTTTTTCAAAATTTTTCAAATTTTTGTGGGGCCTCCCCTTCAAAATGCTGGATTTCCGAACTTGGCCCACATTCATAGCTATATCTCAGCCAATTCCCACCCGATCCTTGAGCGGAATACCTTAAACGATTTGTGGATCAATTTCCCGTCATTCTGCATCAAAATCCTGACACAAAATATTTTTTCAAAATTTGTCAAATTTTTGTGGGGCCTCCCCTTCAAAATGCTGGATTTCCGAACTTGGCCCACATTCATAGCTATATCTCAGCCAATTCCCACCCGATCCTTGAGTGGAATACCTTAAACGATTTGTGGATCGATTTCCCGTCATTCTGCATCAAAATCCTGACACAAAATATTTTTTAAAAATTTTTCAAATTTTTGTGGGGCCTCCCCTTCAAAATGCTGGATTTCCGAACTTGGCCCACATTCATAGCTATATCTCAGCCAATTCCCACCCGATCCTTGAGTGGAATACCTTAAACGATTTGTGGATCGATTTCCCGTCATTCTGCATCAAAATCCTGACACAAAATATTTTTTCAAAATTTTTCAAATTTTTGTGGGGCCTCCCCTTCAAAATGCTGGATTTCCGAACTTGGCCCACATTCATAGCTATATCTCAGCCAATTCCCACCCGATCCTTGAGTGGAATACCTTAAACGATTTGTGGATCGATTTCCCGTCATTCTGCATCAAAATCCTGACACAAAATATTTTTTCAAAATTTTTCAAATTTTTGTGGGGCCTCCCCTTCAAAATGCTGGATTTCCGAACTTGGCCCACATTCATAGCTATATCTCAGCCAATTCCCACCCGATCCTTGAGTGGAATACCTTAAACGATTTGTGGATCGATTTCCCGTCATTCTGCATCAAAATCCTGACACAAAATATTTTTTCAAAATTTGTCAAATTTTTGTGGGGCCTCCCCTTCAAAATGCTGGATTTCCGAACTTGGCCCACATTCATAGCTATATCTCAGCCAATTCCCACCCGATCCTTGAGCGGAATACCTTAAACGATTTGTGGATCGATTTCCCGTCATTCTGCATCAAAATCCTGACACAAAATATTTTTTCAAAATTTTTCAAATTTTTGTGGGGCCTCCCCTTCAAAATGCTGGATTTCCGAACTTGGCCCACATTCATAGCTATATCCCAGCCAATTCCCACCCGATCCTTGAGCGGAATACCTTAAACGATTTGTGGATCGATTTCCCGTCATTCTGCATCAAAATCCTGACACAAAATATTTTTTAAAAATTTTTCAAATTTTTGTGGGGCCTCCCCTTCAAAATGCTGGATTTCCGAACTTGGCCCACATTCATAGCTATATCTCAGCCAATTCCCACCCGATCCTTGAGTGGAATACCTTAAACGATTTGTGGATCGATTTCCCGTCATTCTGCATCAAAATCCTGACACAAAATATTTTTTCAAAATTTTTCAAATTTTTGTGGTGCCTCCCCTTCAAAATGCCAATTTTTGTGGGCCAATTCCCATCCGATCTTTGAGCGGAATACCTTAAACGATTTTTGGATCGATTTCCCATCATTGTGTATTACTCAGCTTGATTTATATCCTGCCAGAAAATATCAAAAATGTATCTGGATGAAGGAAATTAACTTGTGGCACACATGATCATGGAGCGCCATCTGTATGTCATAATAATAGGCACCTGAGCGCACTCTGCTGTGTCAAATGTGAAACTGTTATACAGAGGCCACCTATTTGACAGTAATATGGAAACCTTTTTTGAAATATAGATGGCGACAAGCGTGCTGATTTTTTATCTCTTAATTTTATTTATATTTTAATAGACAAGTCAATTAATATTTAAATTTCATATAATAGAAGTTTTTTGTTTCACAATTATACCTTCCAATTTAGAGTAGCATCTAATATTTGGACTATTGTCTCTTATCTTAAAAAATAAAATAAAAATTTATTTATTTTTAGAAACCGTTTTCGGAATTCCAAGTCCGCTTATCAGTTGCCTTCGTCCTGCGGTTTTACCTCAAATTATTCTCAATTAACTTGCGTTTATCCATATCTCGCCCAGAGATCCCAGGTACAAGGTATAGGAATACCCTTCAGGAGTATGAAATCCCGAAAAACTGTCCAAAAACTGTCCAAAACTTGTATTACGCAATAATAAAAACTGTCACCGGTTGGCTGGGACATCATTGATGCATTTTCAGGTAATAGCCCGGCAGACTCCGAAAAGATCAATGGCGGGAAATCCCTGGGGATTTCCAGGCGTCTCGGCCATTCATAAAACCTGAAACACGTGTTGGCAATTACCTGGATCCTGTTTATCCGATCCTAGGTAGGGATCCGATCCTTGGGCCAGGTACGTTGTGGGATGAATGAACGGGACTGGGACTTGCATATATAAGACAAGGTCCTTCCGCAGGACAATCAGAACCTAACCGAACATCAACCTACGCACTTCGTACTACCATTCAAAGGCAAAATGCTATTAAGGACATTCGTTGGCATTATCCTGCTATCCTGTTGGAGTCAACGTGCGCAGGGCGCCGTTATTGCGCCGCAGGACCTGCGTGTGGAGGCTCTCAGCCATCCAGGATCGCTGCCAGAGCGCTACCAACGGATCACTCAGTGCCGTAAGCTCTGCTATCGCGAGTCCTTGCCAGTGATGACGCCGCCGTTCCTCTGCCGATCCCGGCCAGAGTGCTACATGTGCCACGACTACTGCCGAGTCCTGGCCGTGGCCCAAAGGAGCCTGGCCACATCCATGTGCGCGGACCGGGAGTTCTGCACCCGCGGCTGCCGGGTGGCCTGCTCCTACCATCGCCTCTGGACCCACCAGCACCACGACGCCAATGCGGTCTTCAAGGACTAGACTTCCAGGACATCACTATCAACTAATTATTTATGTGTAAATAGCAAACTTATGACTTAGTATATTAAATGTACAGCTTACCTTAGAAATTAAATAAAACAGTTTAAAATTTTCACAAATTTATTCTCTAATTTAATTCTTAAGAATATTTTT
Source organism: Drosophila atripex (assembly GCA_035045925.1). Classification (NCBI taxonomy): domain Eukaryota; kingdom Metazoa; phylum Arthropoda; class Insecta; order Diptera; family Drosophilidae; genus Drosophila; species Drosophila atripex. The sequence continues at coordinate 410,382 of JAWNOP010000009.1, forward strand.
ACTTGAAATATAATTTTTAGAATTAGCCAGACTATGAGAGTGACAGGAACAACTTTCTATTAACAGATTGACAATTTTCCAAAGAGGTACTAGTATTAATCAATACTAACTAATCACTATCACTGTTTTAAGCACTGTTTTTAAACACTGTTACGAAAAACCAAGTAGGCTTTGATATCCCAGTAGTCTTTGCTTTTTTTTTAGAATTTTTAAGGTCTTGGCGAAAATTATAAAATGGGTCATATCAGTCGACGCTCTCGAGCGGAAAGGTTCAATACTTTTAACTACTATTTTATTTACAATTTTTTATTTTAACAAATCATTTATTTATTAATTTATTTTTTATAATGCCTTTTTTTTGAATGTGCGGCAAGTTGGACGAGGATTTCTCATTTTCTTATTTTATTTTTATATTTATTTTTATTTATTTATTTATACCTTGGTACCTCAAAGGGCATCAAAAATGCGTTCGGTATTTTCAATTCTCCTGTCATCTGATTTTTTTATTTAATTGTTTTTTTTTTAACCATATTAACCTGGTTCCTCATTCTGTGGCACTGGAGATGCTCCTTGGAATCTCAAAAACATCATCACATATGTGTCGATCTTTCTTATTTACTTATTTTATTTATTAACTTATTTTGTATTTGTATATTTCCTATAACTTGGGATCTCAAACGGAGCCAAAAAAATACCGGTTTATCTGGTTTATCTTTTTATATTTATTTTTTATTTTATTTAAAATACGATTTATTTTTTTTTAAAGAATCCTTGGAATGTTGTATTTTGATTTCCTGCCTCTTGGAGATCCTCCCTTATTTTCACTATTATTTTATTTATTTTTTATTATTGGTACCTAAAAGTTTTATAAACGTGGGAGTGCTTGAAAGTATTCTATTTTTCTTCTATATTTTATTTATCAATTTTTTTTTTGTCAATTTATTTATTTATTTGTAAGCCAACCGAGGAAAGTCAGTTAGTCAGTTGAGTTGTTTTTGGCATCTTCTCACGAATTAAAAACAAAATCGAACCGGGCCAAGAGCAGGCTGTTGCCAACAGCTGTTGTAGTTGCCTGGCTCGGAGCCGACTGGAAGCCCTATTCCGATCCCGATCCCGATCCAGATCCAGATCCCGATCAGGTCTGTGGGATGATGGCTTTATTAATCACCGGCCAGGGCCATGAGGTTCGAAGTTGAGTTTAAAGTCTGGCAGAAATAATTTAAGCCGGCATACACTTATGAGAGTATACATATGCGAGGCAGAAAGTAATGAAAGGGAAGAAATTAAATTAAAAATTTTGCGATGGTGCAACATAGAAAAAAAGGACACAACAGGTGGCCATCCACTGGGGTTCGCCCGACCGGATATTGGCTGGCTCTTTGGCTTTTCAACTCCAGCTCTGGCAGCATATGGCCAACATATATATATATATATATATATATATGTTTTCGTATTTAATTTCTTACTTTTGATGGCAGTGCATCGATAAGACAGCCAGACCTAACGGTCGCCCATCATCACAATCATCATTTTCATCACAATAATAATCATAATAATAATAATCGGGGCGGCAGCATCAATATTTTGTGACCCGTTCAAATTGTTTGCCCTAACACCTAATTACATAATTACATTAAAAAAAAATGCATCCCAATGCCACAAAAAGAGAATCGTATGGGTTAACTTAACCCCCCGCTGGCTCGGCTGTCACATAAAACCGTGGCAAGCGCATAAAAAGCGGCAACAATGATCGTAAAAAAATCGATTTGAAGTCTATAAAAATCATATCATACAAATTTTTATATGCCATTCTCATTTTAAAATGTCACGATGTGGAGAAAATTAAGGGGCAGTGCCCGGGGACGGCGAGGGGGATCAAAAGAGGCTGAGCTCCAAACAAAAGTGGAAAAAAAAGAAAACAATATTTATAAAAAAAATGGAAATCGTTTTCAGTTGAAAACTGAATGCTCTTCTTTTTATGATTTATGTTAAAATAAAGTTTGAGCTTGAAAATATTTAATAGTAATAGTTAATAGTTTTTTTTAAGTAGTTTTATTCTACTTCCCTACTGTCATGTTTCAGAGCGCCACAAAGTAGGCAACAGTATTTGTAAGGCCACCACTAATTAATTTGGCTTTAATTTTTCCATAAAATCCCCTCAAAGAAAGAGTATTCAGATGAAGTGTAACCAAATGAAAGAAAAACATAATTTCGAAATGAAAAACTAAGCTGGCTTTTGAAAGAAAATTAAAAGTCACGACAAATGGCGTAAAAGAAATGACAAATAAATTTCCTCCATTTGACCAACAGGTGCCGGGTGTTAGGGGCTCTCCTTTCTCGTGGCATCTTGGGTCCCCCTATACCCCTACTTATTACTATCCCCCCTTCTTGACTTCACCAGCGAATTGAAAACTTTTCTCGATGATGCAATAAATTCACAGATAAATGTTAATTTACGAGTGGAGGAGAGCGAGCAGAGTCGAATCGGAAAAGGGGGGGAGTTGGCAGTGCGACAGGCTGTCTGGCGGGTTTTCGAGAAATACATTCGAGGTATAGACCATAGTATAGGCCATAGTATAGACCAGAGTATAGGCCATATTATAGGCCATAGTCCCTACCTCCCCATGCCCCAAGATTATGATTATTGAAATATATACATTTTTTTTTCTTTATTTTTTTTGGCGGGCGTGCAAATCACGAAGTGCTATATCCAAATCCGTTTATTTCATACCTGTATTTGTACCAGGTACCAGGTATATATATATATATATTAATTAATTATAAGCTACAGAACACTAAAGAAACGACCGACAATGGACGATGGACACCTTCCATAACATAACGTGCACGAAGGTGAGAAATCAATTTTCAGTATCTCGCTTTGTGTTTAATATTTTTCCAGCGAAATGCGACGACCCGGAGACGGAAGACGAAAGGCCGAAACGGGCCAGCGATGATGATGAGACTTTGGTTTCAGTTTCAGCTTTGGCTTTACTCTTTTAGCCTTATTTTATTTATTTATTTTTTTTCCATAGCCCCAGGGCAGCGGTTGAGGTTCGAACTCGGCACTTGCAAAAAACAATTTGCATAATATTTAATAAGAAATTAAATGCAGAAGGATATCATAAACGTCAATGAAACAAAGGATACGGGAAGGGATAAACTTATACTGAAGATATATATACAAAATTATTTAAAAATAATTGTGTTGTTAGTAGATTATTATTTTATTAGCCCTGGAGGTTTATGAAAGGGACTACTTTATGAAAAATGCTTCCACTTGACTTAATTTATTTTAAAAAAATTATAACTCTTAATTTTTCACTCTGCTAAAAATAAAAATAATACAAATTTCTCTCAGTGCACTCCCCAGTCCTTTGGAACTCTGTCTGTTTAGGTCTCTGTTCTGGGGCACGTAAATTAGGATAACAACGTGAAACATAATTATTACTTTGGACAGATATGGCAGCTCCAGCTCCAGCTCCGGCTCCAGCTCCAGCCTCCTGCTGCCAGACAAAGTTCAAGTCCGCAGTCGCAATCCTGGCCCAAATAAATGTATTAAACTTGGTTAACGCCTCCATTTCGGGCCGGACCTCGGCGAGTTGGCAATAAAAAGCATGAATTGTTGAGAAACGGGCACAAAAATCATTTAAATTTCGCGATCCGCAAATAGAATTCGTGTGAAATCTGCTGGAGAGTTTCGGGGGCTTATTGGGGTCTAATTCAATTAGGGGCTCTATCTGGTCTACCAATTAACCAATTGGCCAATATCGGCCCAGAGCCGGCTAATTAGCCACCCGCTGGCATTTCATCTCTTTTTGGCCCAAGGATCTAGAAAGGAAGTGCCGCGAAATTGAAAATGCAAAAACCCAATTGGCAACGCAGACTCTTCTGGATTTCTTTTTGGCCTAAAAGTATTTTTTTTAACCATTTTTGTTTCGAAGACCGTGGCTGTGCGTAATGAAGACGTTAAGCTTGGAAGTTGTGGCTCCAAGAAGGAGCTTGCAGGAGGACGGAGGACGGAGGAGCTGCCAGGCATGAGTTCCAGCCCCGGACCAGACCTACAAAAAAAAAAATATATGCTCTTTACCGCTTACCAGTGCACTTGAAAAAAAAACAACTAGTATTTCTACTATATTTGTATTTCAACAAGTAACTTATAGAATAGTTAGGAAAATATATCTATTTATTATATATTTATTTTTTTTTTATATATATATTTTCGTATGAATCCCCCCCCCTTTTTTCTCACTGTGTGCGTAACTCTTTGAGGCTCGTTTCGGTTCCGCTCGCATGTTAACTGAAAATTCGTATGAAGGCGAGAAATTAATGAATTATTCACACCTGCATGACGGATTGTCTGCATTACTCTCCCGGCTCCATTTTGTACAACTGCAAATGCCAGCCAGGCCTGGTAAGGATGCCCTGCCCTGCCCTGCCCTGCTCTGCCCTCCAGGACCAGGACTCCTGTCCCGTCCCCTCCGATCCTTGCCAGTGCGAACGGGGGGCGCGGCTCACCTGACGCTTCTGCCGAAGGAGTTGCCTTCTAATTTATTTGCCTGATGTGTGTATTACATTTGTGAGTCGTCCACTGTCCGCTGTCCACTGTCCGCTGTCCGCCTATCCGTGTCTCTTTCCCTCTCAAGCAAGCCCTATCTCTGTCCGTCTCTGAGTTGCATTTTGTTGGATTTGCCTTTTGGGCATCCAACTCCCCAGATTCCGACTGTGACTGCGACTGATGCTGAAGATACCATGGAAGGATGCCTTGGAAGATCCCCAAATATTTTACTAAAATTTTACATAAAATATATATATTTTTTTGGTTATAATCTTAAATAAAATATGTACTATAAGTTGGGAATATCAGAAAATCAAAAGAGAAACAAGCCTTGTTTTATGAAATTTATGAAATAAAAAGTGAAAAGTTCAAAGCTTCTTACTTGAAGTTCTCTAAAATGTAGATTTTTTTAAATAAATTATAATAATACTATATAAAGTGTAAATTTGTTTAATAACAAAATTTATGAAAAATCTTAAACCTTAATATTTTTTTTATTTTATTTAAAAGTTTCATGACTCATTCCACTGTGGCTGGCTGCGTGTGAACTTGATGGATGCACTGCCGCCGCCTTCTCAGCCAGCCACGCCTCCTAACCGATTCTCAGCCCCCCTCCCCCTCCCCTGTCCGCATGTAGCATGTCCCTCGCCCCTGGGCAGTTGGCTGGAAATTAAAATGCAAGAATATTCATAATTTCTACTCAACTTCTCACTCGCACGCTTCCACTTCCCGAGGCAAGGGGGAGACTATACCATACCTGGTACCGCTGGTTGCACTTCAAAAAAAAAAAAAAAAAAAAATTCAAGCAACTCTATAGTTGTATATATATATAGATGGATATATATTTCTTAGCTAGTCCACCACATACACCACAAACACTAATCCTACAAACACACAATATCCGATATTCGTTATGAGCCCAGAAGAGATTCGATGCTGAAGGGAGAAGTGTAGATGGATTTGTTTCTGTTCTGGGGCGGCTCTGGCTCCAGCTTGATGCGAGTGGGCACTCGAATGTCCTCCGGATCCTCAGGATCTTCGGGCTCTTCCGGTTCCACGTCCGCTTCGCTGCCGGTGCTGCTCTTCGGATATGTCCTCGAGGAACAAAACGAATTATCCTGGCTACCGTCTTGGGGATCGCCGACCACATCGATGGGCAGATCATCCTCCTCGTAGCTGCCCGTGTCCTCCAGGTCCTGGTCCTCGTGATCCTGGTGGCCCGGCAACCAGTCATCCTTGTGCGCCGCCAAGTAGTCGGCTTTCAGCCTTTCCAAGTCCACTTCGATGCCTTTCAGTCGCAATTTCCTCGCCTGCCGTTCGATGGCTTTTCCCATTCGTTTGCTTCTCTGGGCCCTGGATTAAAAAAAAATATATATATATATATATATATTTAATATATATTTTTTTATAAAATTAAATAATTTATTAATTACCTCTCTCTGGCCCGCAACTCACTCAGGGGTATGGGCGCTCCACTGCAGCTCTGGGGCTGGGCGTTGTGCGCCGGCCTGCCAGGACCTTTCTTCGTGTGCTCCTTTTTGCGCCACTTGGCTCGTCGGTTCTGGAACCACACCTACATATATATATATAGATATATATAAGATATATAAATAGATATTTATATGAAAAGAAAGTGAAAATATTGTTAAGTAATTGAGGTTGAAATGTGATTAGGTGCGGGGAGATATCCATTACCAGAACACCGAAAAGTAACTCTTTGTTGTAATTTTGCACTGAGAAAAACGAGGGTCTTGAACGCAGTTTTAATAATCAAATTATACAATTTTATACAATTTTTATTAATTAATTTGTGATGGTTTAAATTGTAGAATAATAACTTTTATAATAATAACTTGTCTATTAGGTAATGTATTTTTTTCAGTGTCGGATCGAGTGGAGCTATTTTGTCATGCGTTTTGGAGCTTCTATGGATGGTGATGATTATCGGGCCCATCGTGATGATGGGGATGGATGGCTGCCTGGGTTAGTTGGAGCCATAAACAAGATGGCGTCGCTAATTGCAGTGCAGTTTTTCCGGGAAACTCATGCGTGACATTTTCGAGCGGTGTATGGGTGGACGGCGGTGACAATTCAAATACATATATATGATAATACTTGTATGTATTGGCAGTACATACATACATACATAGGTGCAGAGGTCGGTGCGACAATTTAAAGTCATTTGCATGAATTGTGCACTTTTTTTTTTTTTCTCTTTGAATTTAATGTGCAACAAATTGTTTTCGAACGGCGGCATGCAATGCTTTTCGTAACAAGGGCCTACCTTTATTTTTTTTTTGGCCAATTGAGTGACTGACTGAGTGACAAACGGACAGACAGACAAACGGACAAACGGACAGACAGACAGACAGACAGACGGACAAACGGACAAACGGACAAACAGACAGACGGACAAACGGACAGACGGACAGACGGACAAACGGACAGACTGTCGCTGTCTTGTCGCTTGCATTGACAAATTGATATGTCATGTCAAGAAACAATTTCAGACACAAAGCGTACCCAAATGTCCCGACCTCCCCATACTCCCCCATCCCCCATCTATACCCATGCGAAAGAGACAGACAGCAAATTCATAGAGAGAGACAGAAACAGAACCATGATAATCACACGACTGACATGCAAAGTTGCCTACAAAGGGTTAAGCTCTATGGCTATGGGAATGCAATTGAAATCATTACAACAACAAGCGACACGAAACGCAATTGCAAATGAAATAAAATGAATTATAATGGATAAAAATAGTCGGGTAATTGGTTTTATTGAGTAATTGAGTTCCAGTTTGCCACCAAATTGTTTTAGCCATCTCACGCAAATGTTACCGAAGCCCGGAAACAAGATATTGGCCTCGAACCGCAATCCTCCTTACCGCAATTCGTCCTTCCTTCAGATCGAGTCGCATGGCCAGGGCCTCCCTCATGAATACATCCGGATAGTGATTGCCCAGGAAGGCTCGTTCCAGCTCTTCCAGTTGCCACGAATTGAAGTTTGTCCGGCAACGTCGCCGTTTCATCTCCGCCTCCGGAGAGTCTCCGGCTTCTTCATCCGGATACGGGAATGTGCTCTCCTTGTCAATCGGATTGTGTTCTTGATCGCTATTGGCCTCGTCCTCATGACTGGAATCTACAAAATTATTGAACAATTTATTATGGCGACCGTGACAATTAAGCACATTAACATTTTATGGCGACCGTGACAAAAAAAAAGTAGACTTGGAAAACATTGAGAAAACTATTCTCCATTGATTGCTTCCCTCAAATAAAAAAAAATAATATAAAATAAAAATTACCAGCTTAAAATCATTTAGATTCGCTAATGGCCATAACTAACTAGTAACTGGTATCTGTTGGATACCAAAATGTGCAAATGGCCGGGTGAGAATTGAGGCTCGTGTCTGCCTCGTTTTATAATTGCAAACAATTAAAGTCTATTTATGCAAATTTCCAAGATATGCCCGGGCCCGGGTCCGGGTCCGGGTCCGGGACTCCAGTGTGCCTACCAACCCACAGCCCATGTGTGGTATGAGGAGATAGACCAGAAACCCCTAAACCCCCTAAACCGAGGGGTATATCCTCAATCTGAAAATCGCAGCTGGAACAGGAACAGGAACTGGCCACGCCCACTGTACACCCGCCCCCTAAAGTGAGGAGGAGGAGGAGGAGGAGGAAAAAGGAAAGGCAGGAGCCAGGAGTCGTTTGTCTTTCTAATTTATAGCGGCGCAAATTGGTTTCCACAATTAGGAAGTGGTGGGTGTTGCTCGGATATGTTTAAAGCTGCAATGGCGGAAGTAAATTACCCGTATTTTAGGGGGGGACTACAGTCTCCTACTGGTTCTCACTTTTCAACTGCAAAAGGCAAGGACGTAGTCCGAGGGGGGTAAGCCTGAAAAGGCCTCTTCTGATTGATGGAATTTGTAACAAACAAAAAGTTGAACATGTTTTTTATGCTTTTATGAAGAGTTATTAGTTTGAAATATATTTTATTTTGTTTTTTATAAAATTATCTATAATTTGTTGGTATTATTTGAGGAAAAATGAAGGCAATGGCCCTTACAAATTATTTTTTTTTATGGCTTACAACTAAAAATGTGAAAATTACTATTTAAGAAATTTTCAAAAACTAAGAGATTGACTTTTAATTAAAAGACTTAAAAATACAAAATAATAACAAATTTATAAACAAAATCGTTTAAAAACTGTATGCACCAATTAATATTAATATCTAAAAACCTTAATGAAACCATCCCTTTTTTATTGAATTCAACCTACGCCCCATTATCTCTTCGGAGCCCTTCGCCGCCTTGAATATCCATCGTTTAGTTGCAGTTTTAAGTGAAATTTAATTGCAAAAATTTGCCAGACCAACTGCTGTTAGTCCTGCTGACTAACCAATTACAACCGAGCGAGTTCGAGGGGGGGCGGGGAGGGGTGGCCGGAGTCTAAATGGCCCAAAGTCGAGCACCCCCATTCCCATTTCCCCACTTCCCCAAGCTGGGAGTTGGGGAGCCACTGGGCTAACCACTGCAACCGCAGAGTGGTTTCCCATCATCAGCAGCGGGTGGTCTCATCCACAAGGCATCGGAAAAATGCTTAAAAAATATACACGATGATAAAAAATAATAAATAATTAAAATCAAGTGGCTAAGGACGCGATTGGGAGGTGTTATGGATCATAATGGAAGAGATACGGCGACTACGTGATTTTCGGAGGAAACAAATGCACACAGATTTTGACAATTTACAAACACATCTGTTAGGAAATCGAAGGAGACCTGGGCAGAGTCCTCTGTGTCCTGCTGGTCCTTGTCAGAGAGACAGAGAGAGAGAGAGAGATAAAGAGATAGAGAGAGAAGGAAAACCCAGACTAGAGGCGGAAAAATTCCAACCCTCATTCAAGCCCAAGACCAGAAAACCCAAAATACAACGAACGAAAGAAAAAAAAAATGAATAACAATACAAAAGGGGCAGGTCCCTGACAAGGACTCTTTGGTATCGCTTCAGGTCCATCCCCGCCCCCCCCCCGCGCCCTCGTCTCCCCTGACCACTCCCCTCGTGCCCAGGTCCTGGCCAAACAAAAACATGCCCCTTCGACCTCATCATCACACTTGAAAGAGTAAATAAAATATAATTCCTCAAGGGTGTTATAAATAAAATTATCTGAATTATGGTTTTTGTTGACTTTCCCACTTTACCCCTTAAAGGGGGGGGTACTACACACACACACACACATACACACAGACTGGTATACATGTTCGTAGTATCTGGCATAGTTTTCCGAGGGGTTTGTCCTTCTAATTTGCCACAAAGATTTCATTCGAAACAGGTCCTTTGCTCTTTTGTTTCGACTCTAGTTTTGATTCTATATTTTCTGGAGGGATGCGGATGGGGATGGGGATGGGGGCTCGCTTTCAGTCTGGGATTATGGGATTTTGGGATTTGGAAGGCAATCGATTTGGCCAGGGGCCTGTTGTTGGCTGGCTGTGGTGGGCGTGGCCCGGTTAATGGTTAAAACATTTGCGGGGCATTTAGAAAACTGCCACCAGAGGTGCCCAAAAACACTGAATGAGACCCCCAAGGATTGATTGAAGGGGCCAGGCCAGGATGTCCAGGCGGCAGTCGGTCAGGAACTCATTGAAACTACCAGTGCCCAGTGTGGGTATATAAATAAATAAGCCAAGAGGGAGAGGGGTCCTATAAATGGGCACGGAAATGCCTAAATAAATCATTTAAATGGTCCACAGCAAAGGTGGGTTTTCCACAAAAGTGTATGAGGTGTTTTGGTTTATTTTTTTATGGTTTTTATTTTCAAAGTTTCTTTGGCTTGCATGGTGGTAGAGTAAGTAATAGTAGAAGTATATATATTTTTGTAACTTTGTTTTAAAAACCTAGATCTAAAACCTCTATAAACTTCCAGACACAGCCTCGAGTACTCTTTTTCGAGCCGTACAATATGCTGCAGCGCCCGGAACCTCTCGTAGGCTCTTGTCTCTCCAGCCTTGACAGGATTTGCTCATTTTGGATTTCAAAGAAAATCTCATTACATTTAATTAGTTTCTTTTATGAACTCCGTTCATTGCCTCGTTTCAACCACCTCTCATTACGGGGCGGGCTAATTAAATACATTAACCCAATTTAAATTGGGCCAGCAAATGGCGAATCTCCAGCCCGAAACAAATGAGTCTGATCGGCTCGAAATTTGCATACAAACTGTATAAATTTTGTCCGACTGTTGTCTGCCTCGTCTTGTCCAGTCAGAACCCTAAACCAAAAAAATCATAAAACTACAGAATAGGGCAAGCAACCCCAGGCCCAAGGACCAAGGACCAAGGGGAAAAGACATCCTTTGGCCCTTGGTTTTTGCCTAATTTCAAAGGTCGTTAAACAAACAAACTCAAGTGGAACAAAATGCACTGGCAGGACGTGGAAAGGAAGGAGGCCCTCGGGACGACAATGATGATGCTGATGATGATTTTTGTGAATCCTGTAGTCTGTAGTCTGTAGTCTGTAGTCCTGTGTATCCCTAAAAATTACTGGGCTACACTAGCACATCAAAACGACCCACAAAAAATTACCCAACAAATGCCCGTAAAAATCTATAAAAAAAAACCAACGACCAAAAAAAAATTTAGAAAAATTCGAAACAAAAAAAAAACGTGAGGACTCATTAGCATTTATGGGAGAACTGGGAACTGGGTTCTAAAAAGGACTTCTTCTGAGGTTCATTAGAAGCTTGTCACATGATTTGATTTGCATTCAAAAAAAATTCAAAACTATCCCAAATAAAACACCCAAAAGTCAACAAAAAACAACAAAAAAAAAGGGAGAAAAATCGTTAGGCATTAGGCCACATAAACTATTAGGGCTGCTAATTGTGTGACCCTTTGTGTTTTTTTTTATTCTCTCCTTTCTGGGTGAGTCAACCCCCTTAACAAAAAACAAAAAAAAAAGGTGAAAAAATAACGCCCAGAATCAGGCATAAAAGTCAGACACGCGCCCCTGACACGGCGATTTCGATCCTTTTTCGGCTTTTTGTTTTTCGAAAAATAGTAACCCCTTTTTTTTTTACCATTTAACATTTAACATTTCACCATTTGGCGCTTGCCTTTTCCTATTTTCTATTCCCTAACGCTTTTCATTGCCTGTCAAAGGCGTTTAGTTCCCGGTCGCATTGATGGATTGTCCGAATATCCTTTTACCTCCGGCCCTCCTTCTGCTTATCCTTGCTGAGTGCGTATTTTTTGTAAGTGTGTTAAATTGTTTGTTTATCACACTCGGAACGTGGGAAGCTGATTAAGGGGGTGGTTGTTTTAAAAATATAATGGATTTTAAAATAATACAAGTGGCTTGGGAGAGTTTCTTGGAAAATGTTATGGGAAAAGGTAAAAATTATTCAAAAAAATATATATTTCAAAACTATAGATCTTGATCTTTAACTCAAAAATACATAAATATAGATACCCGGTACTGTTGGGAATAAACAGGATTTGCAAAAAAATGATTATCTCTTAAAAATTAAAATCACTAAAAATAAATCAAATAAGTTTAGTCTCATAAGTTTGGTTTACCTCCCAAAATAATTAACAAATTGATGTTTTAAACTTAATAGAAATCCAGTTAAGTAGTTTATGAAATGGCCTAGCCACTTTGCCACCCCAAGAGCCCAGAGGCTCTATAGTTGGAGACTGGACACTGGAGACTGGACGATCGCTGGAGTCCATCATCATTAGGCCCATGGCAGTTACAGTAGACACCCGGACAATCGCCATTTGCGAGAGGTGCCTAGTAATTTGTGTAGGCCCCGCGCCGTCGACTCCTGACGCCGTCACTCAACCCAGGCCAGGGGATCCCAGGCGATCCCCTTCGGTGTCCTGATCCTACTGTGGTCACAAGTGCCAAGTTGCAATGCCGGTCTCGAGTCCCATTTCCGTCGGTGGCTTTATGGCCGAGCAATAATAACCGCAATCCAAAAAGGCACCGCACAGTGGGCCACAAATGTGTGGCACTTAATTTAATGAATTTCTTTGCACTTTGCCTGAAAAAGGTGCCTCTTACCATTTGGCCACGTTTGCCAGGCAGCCAGGCCGCCACGCCAGGTTGCAAGTTACCAGTTTTTTTTTGTTTTTTTTTTTTTCATTTTGCTCTTCTTGCAATTTCCAAGAAGGTATGCTGCTGGCTGCCCACTTGCCACATGAATTTATACGAGTTGTTTGCATTAAAACGAATTGATCGACACGACGAGCGAGTGAAATCGACAGCCGACTGGTATACTATATTTTGTATTATGAGGAGTACACAGGTTGTTGGCTCTTCTGGTACGATCTTGGAGTAACTGGCGAGGGTATGGGTATGGGTATGGGTATGGGTATGGGTCCAGGTCCAGGTCCGAGTCCGGGTTCTCGGGTCATTGCTCATCTGCCAGGCCAGGCACGTCAACGCGGCAAATTACTTTGCCCTGCTGCTGCGATGCAAAATTGAAAATTCAACTGGAAGTGGCCGAGTGGTTAACTTGGCAACATGCTAGCCATCTCCCATCTACCAGTTTCGGTTTACACTTAAAGAAATTTCAAGAGCCATACAAGTACCAGGAAGCATATAATTCCCAACACATTTTTCGAGCTACTTATCTTTAGTAATTTTATTAATATTTCAACATTTGTTCTATTTATTCTTCTAAATTATAATCTTTTTGTTAAAAAAAAACTCTTGAAAAATATCCCTAAAGATATCAATATAAGTTATTTAAGTTTTATAATTCCCAACTCTTTTTTCTTGTATTTCTAAACCTTAATATTTTTAGAAGCCTTTGAGAATTATTCTATTTATTTTCATAAATGTTCTAATTTTTAGCCAAGATCCCTTGGTATTGGCAAATGAAATACAACCTACTAGTATTTTTTTCAGTGCATCTTTGACTCTTGTATGTTGGCTGCATGTTATGATTAAATTTTGATAGCCAACAACAATCAAGTCAAAGAAAATCAATAATTTTTACGCATCTTGTTACGATGTTGCCAGCTGCCCCTGCCCCTGCCCCCGATCCGCCTGCCCCCCCCCGTCTCCACCCCAACTCCCAGTGCCCCCTACGTCTTGGCCCGGAGGAGAAAAGTCTGCTGCCATGACGAACTGCCTCTCAAAAAACGATCTACCAGCTACGATCGACATGCCAAAGCGGCGCATAAATGTTTTGTTGTTTTAATGAAGACGTCCATGGGGCTCTCGACTCCACAGTCTTCGGTCTTCAGTCTTCAGTCTTTGGTCTTCTGTCTTCTGGAGTCGAAGAAGACATCAAGGCGTTGCATGCCACATTTTTTACTTCTCTTTTTTTTGTTGCACATTTTTTGTATATTTTTTTTTTTTGTGCAAAGGGGCGCGTCAGCGTCTGCACGCCAAAAAGGTTTCGGGGCTGGAGGCCGGGGTGTTCGGGGCCTCTATCGCTATCTCTATCCGGTTGGGCATCCAGCCCTCTCTTTCCCCCACCGGCTGCTTGTGGCGCATTATTACGAATAGGGTCTAATTATTGTGGCAAGCCCCTGAGCTATAATTTGCCTGATTGATTTACATAACGATCGAAAATGATCAAGACATTAATTTCTTATTAACGTCGTTTCGTTCGCTCCTCTCATGCTCCTTCAGATCGGTTTTTAGTCTTTTTTTTTTTCTCTTCCTCTTGCATATATATATATATATATATCGTATATATAGGTTGGAGAGTCTTGGAGTCTCTAGAGGATCCGATCGATGCGCCTACGTCTGGTTTTCTGGTCAGGTTTTCCCTCCTCCTCTGACTCCTCCGAAGGCGTAACTCTGGACTTGTTTTCTTTTTCTTTTCTTTTTTTTTTGGCTCTAACGACTTTCCATCACCGATGCCGTTGGGTTTTCTGGATTCTATACTATATTGTACATATATATATATATATATGTATGTTGAAAAAAAAATATCAGATCGGGGGGCGCCACAAGAGCCACTTACAGTGTTGCATGTCCTGGCTCCATCTTTCTCTCTATTTGCGTTGCATGCCACTTGCGCCTCCTCCTGGCCGCTTCTATTGCCAATTTTCATTTCATTTAGCTGCTTTAAACGCTCTCTTATTTGACAGTTATTAATTCGAAATGCCCCAGCCGGTTATGGTCATTATACTCGACTTGATTTACTCACATTCTCAGTTTCATTATCTCCAGTTAATAGATTCACTTTTTGCTGAGATTGTAAGCGGAAAGAGAAAACGGCGCTGCTTCATAATGTACGGCTTGGATTAAATGGTTGCTTGTTTAGAAAATATCCGGATAGTGGGGCATTTAAAGTATTAAATGATGTGTCTTCAAAGAAAAGGGATATTCCAGCCGTACACTACATGGCAGCAACCATGTATTTTATCTCTCAGAGTAAAAGATATTGACATATATTGTTTATAGATATTTTTTATATGTACGTTTATATTTAAGGATATTTAAAATAAAGAAACTATTTAAACTTTGTTTATTTTCCCTCAAAACTGTTGCCTGTTGCCAAAATATTTTCGGGCTTCGCTTTATTTTATTTTTTGTTTTTTTGGCCAATTTGTGTTGGCCATGTCTTGGTTGCGGCCCTACCTACCCCCCTCCATCCTTCCGCATTCCGGCTCTGGCTCTGGCTCTGGCTCTGGCCCTGGCCGATCGTTTTGTTCGTTTCGGACATAATTAATGTTAGTTTTAACGCTGCTTGAAAATGTTATTTCCCTTGATTATAGGAGGGCTGCCGTCTGCTCTTCCTCTTCCTCGGACCGCCTATCTCCGTCTCTTTCAGCCGCCCTGCTTCCTCTTCCTCTTCGCGGCTTCACTGCTCTGCTTCTTCTCCGACTTGGCCGCTGTTTACGGCCGCTGATTGTTGGGTGTTTTTTTTTTGTTTTTGAATACCCTACCTTTTCGGGACACTGTTTTTAGTTGATTATTTTGGATATTTAAATTATTACAAAAATATGTTTAAAAAAAATATAAAATTTAGCATAAAAGAAATAAAACGAGCAATAAAAATTATCAAAAATGAAAATAATTGAAATCTTAAAAATACAGATCTTAAATTATAAAATAAACAAATATTTCTTATCCCATTTTGCAATCTTATTTATTTTAAAGATTTAGTTTAAGATTTATTTGAAATTTCGTCACCTACTAGGACTGCCGTTTAGAGGGATAAATTATTAAGATAAAGTTTTTCTTAAAAAAACTATAAAGTTTGACAATTTTTTTAATAAAAATATTATATTTTGTTATGAAAGAAAATATAAAAAAAGGCCTGGCTTTAAATAATAGATTTTTCGATGATTTATAGAGAAAACCATAAATTTATTTATATTGTAGAGTATTAGAAATTTGTTATATTTTGTTTTTTGAACAATCTCGTTGAAATTTTTTGAGTTTGGCGTTGGCTGCAGTGCCTCTGCCACCGCCACCGCCACCGCCTCAGTCGGTGGTGCTGCCGCTGCGGGCAGTCATGGGGAAACATTTTATGACGATTACTGTAATTCGTTGCCGCAAACAATAATTACTTTCCATTACGAAAATGGCGGGCATATTATCACCTGAATATCACACACACACACATACACATACACAGATGTTACAGGATCCAAAGTACAGGTGTGAAGCTTCGATCCCCAATACCAATACGAATTCAAGCCGATCGAAGGCTATGGAAAATGAGACGTTTGCTGTTGCAACGTTGTCTAAAATTTTCGGTAATAAAATATGACAACTCAATCAAGGCCCATAAAAGGCCCAACCAACAACTACAACAACTACAACAATAACAATGACGACGATTTTGGGGCGTTACCAAAGATCCAGAAACAACAAAAAAAAAGAACTGAAAGCTCAGCAATTTGCAGAGGCTGCAAAGACGATCAAAATTTACGATCATTTTGTTTTCAAAATCAATTTAGAAAGGAAGCGCGGCAAAGATCAGGCCAGGCCCCGAAAGAGACGGCAGCTATGGGGGTTAGAAAGAGATAGAGCACACTGTGAATTGAGTTCTTAAGTTGTTTTTGGTACTTTAACCGGCTTTAACTTTAACTCGAGATCATCGGGTATCCCTATAAATTTTTTCTTCGTTTTCGGTCACTTCTGAGCTGAGATTCTCTTCTGGTCTCGTCTCCACCGCCAGAGTTCCTTCCTTTTTTTATTCGCCAGTTATTAGCCTGGTAGAACACGAGTCTTGCACATTTGAGAGCTTGTAATTTACTTAATTTGATTACGACGAGGGTCTTGAGCGACAAGGGGCCTGGAAGGCAGTAAAGGATCTTTAATAATATGACGGGAGAGCTTGGGAATTCAATAAAAAAAAAGAAAGTCTTTCAGTGGAGAAAGGAATATAGTTTTATTAACCAACAACTAAATACTAAAAAATTGTATTTTCTTTTAAGATTTTTAGATTTATTTCCTAGAAATATTATGTGTATTTATGAGGGCGCTGCTATATAATGTACGGTTGTCGATCTTTCAAATAGTACTTTTCCTTTGAAGTTTCAAAGTAATATTATTTTAGAAAAATCTATAAATACAAACCCCTAACCAAATACAATTAATTGTTACAAACTGTAAAAGCACTTCTAAACAAAATTTGGTAAAAGACTCGGTTATAATACAAGCGTGTCTAGGCCAAGTTGAAAATACACAGCCTACCCGGCACTATAATGGCCAATAAAACATTAATTTTAATTTGCCAACCAAATCCACTTGCACGACTATGCTGAACCAGTTTCTGGTCCGAAGGCTCATCTTGTTATACACATATTATTATGGGCCGAAATTCCATTGGGACGGTTCCCAAGTCCAATTAGGTTCTTTGTATAATTAATTGTGCAAACAAACTCACACAGAGCGGCGGCAGAAGGCGAAATGGCAAAAGCCGAAAGCCAAAAGCCAAAAGCCAAAAACCAAAAGCCCAAGCACAAAATCTATTAATATAGACAATAGTTTATTAATTGAAAGTTATGTATATCTGACCCGGTCCAATGATTTATTCTCAGTTTGAAAACCAAACCGAAAACAATCATAATGCGAATTTTTTTTTGAGCTGACGGAAACCACAAAAAGTATTAGGGATGGAAAAATTTACAAAAATATTCCATATACGTTATTAATTTAAAAATTATTTAAAGATATTATTTAATTTATATAGTTGGACATACGTTTTTACTACTAATAAAATATTTATTTTCAAAAAACTAGTAACAAAAATTATACCCGAAAGAATTTTGAACAATATTACGTATACGTAATATTTTTTGGCTTCGATATTCTTTGATATATACATTAACTTGATGAAGACTATATTTTAAAGGTTTTTCAAAAGTATATTTAAAGAATTCACCAATTAGAAATACACAGAAGGCACAAAAAAAGAAAAAAATCAAAATTTCGAAAAAAATTACGTATACGTCATGTGGAGCAAATATATTTTTTGTTTTCCTACAGGATCTATAAAATCGTAAAATACTGATTTCATGTGAGAAATATGAGGTGAAAATAAAGCAAATAAATATAAAATTTATTTTATAACCAACTTTATAAAATATTACGTATACGTATTTAATAATTTATTAGATGATTAGATATATTATTTTATCAATAAATACAACATTTTTATACTTTTAACTTAATAACCTAATAATTTCGATTATTTTGACATAAATATTGTAGTGATATAAAATTATAATTTTTTCCTTATTAAAAATGTATTATTGTAGATCTACACTTATAAATCGATATTTATCGATATTAGTTATAACAACAATCTTTTTTTTTAAGCGAATATACATCCCTATTAATCGCAAAAAGCGAAAACAGCGACGAGGCGAGCATAAAAATTGATTTCTGCTGCTGTTTTTAATGAATTCTTCCCCAGCAACAACAGCAGAAACAACAACATCAACATCAACAACAACAACAACAACAGTAACAGTAAAAGCAACAACAACAACAACAACAACAACACAATCTCAATCAATTTCAAGTCGCACATCACATCAAAACAAATTACCAAGGAATTAATTTGCCATCGGAATCACGCAAGCGCAGATTTGCGGCAATGCGCGGGAAAAGGCCAGGACTAACCGGGCGCCCAGTCTGCCAGAGCGAGATGGTGGCATGAGGCGAGAGAGGATTTGGCCGCAGGATTCAAGCACAACGAGTTTTGGGGCGATGGCGATTAATAGAGCGCAAGAGAGGGGCGCTAGGGGGCGGATGGAGATGCCGAAGGAGGAGAGAGTTGGGGGAGAATGGGAAAGGTAGGTGCCGTGATTAATACATGAGGATTTAATTAACTTGCCATCGGACTATCTCTTTCGCTCATCTCGCCTGCTTTTCGCTTTTGCTTTCCGTTTTTCGTTCTACTGGATTGCACAAGACGGAATGGCGGGCGGAAGAGAGAGTGCGAGAGCGGCGCAGCGACAGAGAGAGCAACTTGTTGTAAATGGTAGGTGTATTATAAGCGGAGCAGGTGTGTCTGTGTTTGTGTCTTTGTATATGTTTGTGTTTTTGTGTGTGTGTGTGTGTGTGTGTGTGTGCGTGTAATTGAAACGTGTTTCGTTGTTGTTTCCAATGTTGTTGTTGCCATTGAACGCCTGCAGCGCGAAAATCGGTGGCATGTATAATTTTTATCACCTTTAATTAACTTTTCAATTAATAAAAAAAAACGCAGCAACAACAGCGCCAAACACGTTGAATGCATGTTAAGCGGAAAAGTCGCAGCTGCCGAAGCCGAAGCCGCAACCAAAAACCGTCCGCAGTGCGAAAGAGACAGAGCGCAGAGCAAAGCACTCCAGACCAGACACAGTTGCCGACGGCATTTGGCCAAAAAACATGCAAAAATAACGGCAAAGTCCAGACCGATTAGATGAGGGATACCATGAAGGAAGATAGGGCTAACATGGTGAAACATGGTAAGATACGGCTAGGACCTATTGGTAACAGGACTGACAAAGAAAAGAGCGATTTTCGGATCAATTACGCCATGGAACCTAGTTGCAGGGCGAGTAGTTAGGGACAGTAGTACAAACGAGTAGATAGGGACATTAATAAAAATTATGTTATAGAAGAAACTATAAAGTTTTGAATTAATATTAATATTTCAATAAAAACAAAGCCTTTTTGAAAAAAGAGTACAAAAGAGCTGTAAAGAAAATAGTTGCCTGGAGAGTAGATAGGGACAGTAGTATCGAGTAGATAAGGACATTGGTAAAGGATAACTTCTACCTTAAGCTAGAAAGTATCAAATTAATAATCTAATTAGAAAACCATAATTTGATTAATAGCCACAAATTATTAAACAAAAAAAAAACTTAATAAAAAACAGTATCCACCATTACTTGCCAAGAAAACCCAATACAAATCCGATTTATCTATCAACCTCCTACTACTACATCCAACTTTTCTCCATCAAGTCACGCACGTTTGGTCTATTTCCAAGTAAAGCCAAGTCAATCGTTTCACAAAAATTGATTAAAAACCACATAGACTCGTGAACAACAATAAACAGAAGAGAGTTCCAAAAAAAAAAAAAAACAAAAACCCAAAAGAAAAAACACAAAGCCGAAATGCACGAACGGAAACGGAAATGAACACCAGTTCACCAACACACTCACACACACAGAGACAGTGAGGGGGTGGGGGAAATGGCTTCAAAGTCAGCTAAAAGTGTCATTACAACTCACAGAAACCAGAAAGCAAAGCAAAGAAATCAAGAAAGCAAAAGTAAAGCAAAGCTATGTGAGGTAAATAACAACAATAACAACAACAAAGGAAACTTTCAGGGACGTCTACTGCGCTCCTTCCGTCTACCATGGCTTCCCCATCTCCACCATGTCGCTCTGCAACCTCCCTAGGCATACGGCTCAATTCAATTTTATCGTTTCAATATTAACCCAAAACAACCCCACAATATTGCCTTCATTTAAGGTTTATTAGATACAACGACAACGGTCGTCGTTGTGGGGGCAGCTTAGGGCTGGAGACTGTGGGGGGGCGGGCTTCTCCTCCACCCGGGGGGGGGATGGGGCAGTCGAGTAGACAGCCAACGAGCGGAACGCTCTTGGATACAAGAAATATTGTGATTCCAGCAACAACGAGGCATGCTAAGTTACCATAAACGAATTGGTGTTACCTGGCTTGAAGAATAAACAAAAAAGTGTGACCATACTTCTGTTTTTGACATGTTTGGACATGTCTTCTGAAGGAAATATAAGAAATGTGTTGTTAAAAGCAATTCCCTTTATCACCTTTTGTGATTAAAATAAATAATAATTTCATTATATTGAAATAATTTTAGTTTTAAAGGACTCTCCGGCAAGTCCTTTTTCCAGGATATCCTGCCAGTCTTATACTGCAACCTTTAAATTCCGATTCCGTGAAGCAAAATTTTCCAATTTAGAAGCCAAAGCCAGCGGGAGGAAAGGAAGCCAGCGAGCGAGAGGAAAAGCAGTAGACAGGACGATGTATAACAAGGATAAATGCCAGAGTGTGCTTCCATGTCTGTGCGTGTGTGTGTATCTGTGTGTGTGTGTGTGTGTGTCTGTGTGTGTGTATAATGGCATAAACATTGATCCAACCGTAAAACTGGCTGACAATCGAGCCTGGCAAAGAGCGAAGAGAGCCAGAGTCCTGCCAATCCATAGTCCTCAACCGCCCTCCCTCCCCCTTCCCCCTTCTCCCTTGTTTTGGCCATGGCAGTAAGCCAAACCGAAACGACGCCAAGCCAAGTGTATAAATTGTATTAGCCCCGAAGTGTCGTGCGGCTTTTCTGGGTTTTCTTTTTTTTCTTTTTTTTGTTTCGAGTGGGGGGTGGGGCGGGGAGCGGATAAGGGGCGTGGGTGGTTGTCAGGGTAGGCAATTTGCTTTTACCCACCCACCCCCCCTGCCACCCACCCATGTCCTTGTTCTACGTTCTCCGGGTGGTTGATGCTCGTCACACGCACGCACAAAAAATAAAAGGACATCGGTGTGGGGGGACCACATGGCGGATACGCAATATGGCCGCCATCGTCGTCTTTTGCTGCCAGACAAGGAGGAGGAGGAGGTGGAGGTGGAGGTGGGGGGAGGGAGGCAGTGGGTGGTAGACAAACACACTCACACACACACACACATACAGAGAGAGAAAACCAGGAGCTGTGACAAACCCCATCGAGTGTTGGTGTCATTTGCAGCAAATTGCAAACCGCAACAATTTCACAAAGGACAACGAGGCTGGCGCACACACGCACAAGGATAACAAGGACACGAGCAGCTAGCATCCTAGCGAACAGAATGGAATGAAATGTACGAGAATGGAATGGAATGGCAGAGCAATCTGTTTCAATATAAGCGCACATGAGGCATTTACGAGAGAATCCAACAAGCGTCGAGGGGATCCTGCGTATCCTGCGTCCTCTTTCTTTCCGTGTGTGTGTGTGTGTGTGTGTGTTTGGACTTTGCCAACCAAATACAAAAAAAAAAGGTGGCTGCCACTTAAATGCTTCTACATTCTGTTGTTTGGTCAACAGTTTTTAGTAGCTTTTCATTTCGTCTTCGAGTTTGGATTTGTTATACCCTTCCAGAGGGTACTTTTCATTATAATCCTGCCGGGAAATACTTATTTTTTTTTTAATTTATCGAATTTTTGTGGATTATCCCCTGCAGAATGCTGGATCTCTGCCATATCCCATACGATCCTTGCAGAAAATATTTTTCATATATTTTTTTTAAATTTTCTAGAATTTGGAATATTTTTTATTTTATTTTTATTTTTTATACCATTTCTTAAGGACATAAAGACTTCGTCTTGGGTTTGGAAATCGTGTATCCCTAAGTCCTGATTTAATGTCAGGGGTTGCTGCACCACTACACACACACCCCCGACTCACACACACACATATCCTGGCACTCCCCAGGGTGTCATAATTCTTGACGAGCTCATCTTTTACTTAAGTTTTACATAATTTTCATGTCGTCGAGGACGAACGGAGGGCTGTTTTGGCTTAGTCCTTGGAGATAACATAAAAATCTGAGCGTGTGTGTGTGTGGGGGAGGGTGGGGGTGTTTGTGTATACATGTATATAATTTTTTTTTCTCTTTTGATTTTTTGGCTGAAATTTTAGGGGATTGCCAGGGAGTGGGTGGCTGGGGTGGCTGGGGTGGTTTTTGGGTGGGCTTAACTTTTGCGGTAAAACGCTCGATTCTACGTGCTTGCGGCTTTTCCGCTTAGCATTTCCTCCGGTCGTCCTGGGAGGACTTTTCGTCCTGATTCCGGGTCGTGTAATTGCCTTGATTTCCTGACACTTGTCGACGCAGATTGCCAGCCAAGTGCCGGATGGGGTGTTTGCCTGATTGATTGGCCATTTCATATAAATTATTGTATATATTTTATCCGTTTTGGACCCTCTCTCCATCTCCATCTCCATCTCCCCTCCCCCTCCATAAAAACGGTTATTAAATAATAAGCCAAAAAGGCGAACAATCGCTTAGGAGCTAATAAATTCCATCATTACAAGCCTTTTATTTTCTGGGCTTTCGTATCCTAATTTGCTAATCTGGGAAAACGAGTTGTGCTGGAAAACGAGGCCGGGGGTGGTAGGTGTGCTTTTGGGGCGTGGCACTTGTAATGGTATTTAAGAAACAACAAAAAATAACGCCTCGAAACTGTAAATGGCCAAAAGCCAACAAAGAAAAAATGAAAAACAACACAAGCAAGTCAAGTGGCCGACAGAAATACAACCAAAAAACAGAAAAAAAACATCCAGAGACCTCCTTCTCACTAAAAATAAAATATCTTAATTTTGGATGCACTGAAAAAAATGGGATTAGGAGAATAAAATAACATTTGAAAATTAAATGGTAAATATTTGAAAATATTTAGAGAGACATTTTAGGAGCATTATTTATTATATTAACTATATAATAAACTATAAACTATATTATACTTATTAAATATTTATTTTTTAACTATTACTATTTTCTATATATTTTTTTTTCTATATTTACTATACTCTATCTTTTCTTGAAAAGATACATCTTTGAAATGGCATTCTTTGTTTTGAAAATAAAAACGGTTGCCTACTTTTGTGGGCATTTGATCTTAGTAGAAAATAATAATTTAATAAATCACTTTATGCTCTCAAAATTAAGCCTAATTACTTGATAATTTCTATATTTTCGTATAATTTGTATTTATTTCATTTAAAAATCCAGCTTGTCTGTAAGTTTGTGTAAAATTCAAACCATTCTTTTCCCAAGTACCGGGTATAAGTAATCTTTTATGCTTTATTTTTATTGCCATTTTGAATCCTTTAAAATTGATCTCCTATTTTAAGCCTAAACTTTTTATTCTCAGTGTCTCTTGCCGCTGTTGTTTGTTCATTTTGTATTTTGTTTTTTATTTTGGGCAAAAAATGTTTTTATCTAGCGCCGCCATCTTTGTGCTAAACGGTAATTCAACAATGTTACAGGGTAAAAAAAAAAAGGATACGGAGAAGGAGGGAGCCGGGGACTAAGCCAAATCCGCCCCTTGAAGTGTTTATCCTTTACCGTTTTTGGCTTGTGGGGGGCTGGCCGGGCCCAAAGTGTTTTCAATTTAAGTTTAGAGAACAAAACGCCTTTTGATTTTTATTAGCTAACTGGGTGGGTTGAAAAAAAAAACAAATACAAAAAATTAGCCAAATTGGGGGCGGGGTGGAAAAAGGGTGGGGGCGAGTGAAATAAATACAAAATAAAGTTGGAGGGGGTGGGCCAAAATTAAGTGAGCTGCCAAAATGCATTCGGAGAAGGCCTAGAACAGTTCTGATTTTTTTTTTTGGCTGGCTGGCTGGCTGACTGCCATTGGCAAGGATTTATGGCCACGGGCCAGGGTTGTCGCCCTCATAAATTATGCAAATGTTAATTCGAATGCAAGGACGTGGGTGGGTGGATGGGGTCTAGCCTTTTGGCTTCGTCTTTCCTTCTCTTCTGTTCTAATTTCTTTATTTTCTTTTATTTTCCTTCATTTTGGTTTTTTTTTTGGCAATCGCCTAAATGGCCCGGCACTTAAATAATTATCATTTCCCGGAGAAACAAGTCCGAACTCGTCAAAAGCTCATCAGTTGCCAGTAGTTTCGACGATCGGACCAATTAGTGCCCAACGAGGAGCCCACTGAGCGTTTTATTAATTAGCCAAGGAAAATCTCTGAGGAAATTGGACCAATAGGCCCTTTTCCCCCTCCCTCCCCTCCCTGCCCACCAGCTCCCTCAATCCCGGCAGAGAATTACGAACAAGAGTCCCATTAGTAGCTGATGTTGATGGGTTTTTGGGGCTTCCAGTCTTGTTTTCTTAAAAAAAAAAACAAAAAAAAACACTCTCCGTTCCCCCATTCACTCCGATCGAGTCGATCATTCACTTTTTGGTCCGCTTTCGGGCCAAAGAAATCTTCGGATCAGCACTCTCTCATTTGGCCATACAGGGCTACACTGGGAGAAACGAGTTCGAAAAGTGTTTCGAATTTTAATTATTATTATTACTAAAAAATACATGCCTTTTGACTTTTTTTCATTCTGCGATTTTTAAAGGATTTCCTGACAAAAAAAAAACAAGTATTTCAACATTTATTTAAAAAAAGCATATTTCTGACAAAAAAAAACATGCTTTGATTGATTTTTTATATTTTCAATAAAAAAAGCATGCTTTGTTTGTTTCTTAGTTGCTTTTTATTTAATTTTCTCTTTGATAAATTTTTGCTTTATTTCTTAAATATCATTTAAAAAGGTAAAAAAAATACTAAAACTATATATTTATTTCTAGAGTCACTCGCAATTTTTCTGCCTGTAAGCAGCTTCATCTTCATTTTCCTCTCGACACAATCACAATTAATCTAGGGACCCCGGGCAGCAGTAGTAGTTCGTTCTACCAATTGGCCCCCTCCCAGCCCTCTGGCTAGCCGCGGGAGTACTCCGACCTCGGGTTCGACCCCGCGACGCCCCGCCCCGCCCCCTGGGAAATGATGGCAATTACCAGAAGCGCTCGCGGTCAGTTCTGTCTAATGATCGGCCATCGGAATTGAGCGGAGCGGATCACCTGGGTTTTCGAGATCTACGGATCCAGTAGATCCACAACTCAATTCATTCATCACCCCAAAAAAAAAAACGATAAAAAATGCCTTGATGATCGTTTGGCAGGGAGGGGGGCCAAAAAAAAAAAAAATAAATGATAAAAAAAAATAGGAGAACCTGACGGGGCGTGCCAATGGCGTTCTTATTAATTTGCCCAATTTCCACAACCAGAGGAAAACCCAATGAGTGCTCGGGGGAGGGGTAGGGAGGGGGGAAAACTTAATTAAAATGTCGTAAACGAAAATTGTATGTTTTAGGCACGGGATAGGTGGGCGGCGGCCGGGAGGGGCAGGGTAGTTGGTCGGCTACCAAAAATAATTAAGACATTTTGCTTCTTGTTCGACCTTTTTACGTTTTTGTTTTTTTTTTGTTTTTGTTTTTGTTCCCCCCCCCTAATATATGTTGAGAAAAATTACTTTCCACAAATTGTTTGGCTGCCCAATTTCCCTCACTGACTTTTTCACCTATTTTTCTTCTGTTCTTTCTTTCCATTCTTTTTGTTTTCTTTTTTTTTTTGTTTTTAGTATTATTATATATATAGATGTATTTTTTTGTGTTCTTGTTATTTCGGGGCCGCGACCGAAAACAATAAAAATGACTAATGGCAGCTAATTTCCCGTCGTCGGGCCAGAAATGGGATGAGGCGGCCTCCAATTTGAAGAGTTTCCCATTTGGTATTCGGAATTGGATGCGCCTCCGAAACTGGTTCACTTCAATTGCCAAAAACAGGCTGAACGGAAAACGAGATGCGTTGTCCGGTCAGGGCGTGACCTGCCCAGTGGGTAGCTGGCTAAAAAAAAAAACAAAAAAAAAAAAACAATCCAAGAAAAAGGAACTAAAATTCACCTGTCTCTGCTCATTTCCCATTTACCTGCCAGGTGCTACTTTGCACTTCCGAAGTTACAAATTATTGCAGTTTTTTTTCTTAATAGATGTATTATTTTTAATGAAATAAATTAATTAAACTTGAACATATTATTATTTGAATATTTAAAGAAAAATATGAATAGATTGTAACTATCTACTTAGATAACATAACTAAAAAATAGTATAACTATATAACCTACTACCAATAATTTCCATTTAAAATACTCTCCACTTTTTTGACTCTTTTTAGCCAAAAAAGAAAAAAAGAAACAGAGCGTGGCCCAAAAGCCTCAGCCACTTGGCCATTAAATCGGCAACGTGTTCGTCCATTGTGGTCTCTAAACCATTTCGCATTTGGCCAAAACACACGAAATTGCAGGCCAAATTTAATTACGCGCATAATCAACAAGCCGGCAACAAGCACACTAATACACACATAATACCCATATATGTATTATATATATGTATGTATGTATATATATATATATGTATGTATGTGTAGATACGTTTGTATAAACGCATTAAAATTTGGCCGAAAGGCACAAATATGGCTCCTGCCGCTCCTGCCGCCCGGCTCGGTTGATTAAAAATTGATCAAAAAACATAAAACAAACAAATTATGCATGGCCGGGTGCTGGTGTGGCGGGGAATTGATTAAAAAGAGCAATTCGATTGAAATTTTATTGGTAAATTGAATAAAGTACGCCCGGCCGAGTTGGTCGAGTTGGCGGAAAACTCCTTTTTTTTTTTGTGGTTGTTGTTGTTTTGTTGCCATTATCCTTGCGCATGTTTTGTGCGTCTGGCTGGGAAAGTTAATGAATATATTGAATGGCCAAATGAGCGAACCACAATCAGGACATGGATAGGACATAGACAGGATATGGGCCAGGACATGGGCCAGGACATGTAGCGGAAAAATAGTCTGTTAATAAATAATGACATTTTATGCCTCTAATTGGCTGTTTACATTTCCATAAATGATGGCTAAAATTTAATACTAATAATAATAATAATTAATAATAAATCTTAATCTTTAAATATATATTTTTAAATTTAAACTTTATTTAAGAATCTAACTCACCTTCTTGCTTGAGCAGCGCATGTCGACTGGCAGGACCTTGCTTTTTAAAGGACTTCCAATCCCACTCCCTCTCCGGCTCCCGATCTTGATCCTGCTGCCGTTGGTCCTGCAGGGCGGCTGCTGCGGCCGCGGCATTGGCCCGCTGCATTAGCGCCATCTGGCGGAGCATGTAGACCGAGGTGGACGTACTGCCGCCACTTCCGGTGCCAGGTCCTGGCCCAGATCCTGCCGGGCCCAGAAAGGGCGACCAGCCGGGCACGCGCAGATTGGCGGCAGCGGCTGCCGCATAAAGTTGCAGGGCGGACGCTGCCTGCGGATGCGGATGTGGATGCGGATGTGCGGATATTGGACTGTTGGAGGCCACCTGGCCGTGGACTTGAGCCTGGGCGGCGGCAGCCAGTTGCAGTTGTTTGATCAACTGGTCCATTTTTGTCCCAAGGATCTAGCTTAGTATTTTAAGTACCAACTAGTATCTAGTATATTTTGGTATTCTCCAAGTACCGGGTATTTTGTAGTATATTTTTCTGGGCTTGAGTTCGATTCTGGTTTTAGGTTTTAAGTTTTTGGTTTGTTTTTAACTAATTTTTTGAGATTTAGTTTTTATATTTTATAGTTTCTTAAGTATTAAATTGTTTATTTTTTTTATTAACTTTATTATTAACTTTACTTTATTATTTTTTAAGTTTTTGTTCAAAAAAATAGGTATTTTTAAGTTTATTAGTCATAACTATAAGTTCTTCATTAGGTATTATTTAACATTAATTATTTTTTATCTTTCTGTGAATCCTTTCCCAAGGATAGAGACACTGTGACACTGACACTTGTAAAAAATTGGCCCGCGTTCCGTGTTTATTCGGAGGATCCTTTGGGGATAGACGCTTGTGAGCCGCACAGTGGATCGCCGGATCGCCGTGTGCCCACTGTGCCGAAATGGTTAACTCTGTGAGGCGGCCGCGGCGGCGGCGACAAACAAATTGATTCGAATTAAAATTACGCCCGTAGTTGAGCTCCGTAGTGGAGTGGAAGTGGAGCTGGGAGCTCGGTAGCTTGGTAGCTTTGGAGCGTGGAGCGTGGAGCCTCTCGGTACCTTCCGGAAGGTAGCTGGCTGGGAGCGCGCTGGGGGAGTTGTTTGTGGATTTTTGCCATCTGTGTGTGAGCGAGACAACTGGCCCCCCCCGACACTGGGGCTGGTCGAGTGGAAGCGAGATGCCCTGCGAGCCGGAGATCTCTGACGTTTAAATGAAAAATGTGCAGAGAAGCTCCACTCCTTGCTGTTGTTGTTGTTGTCCTTTTTGTCGTATTTGTTTGTTTAATAAAAAATGCATACATGTGTAAGCATATGGATAATAAGAAGAAAAAAAAGGGGTGGAGAACTGGCCTGCCAGTGGAGAAGTGAGAGAAGAGGTGTATGGAGAAGTGGAGAAAAGCAAAAAGTGTCACCACTGCTTTGGTTGGCTGCTCTCCGAGTTCAAAAGTGAGATGGCGACACCTGCTGCTGCCTCTGCTGCTGCTGCTGTTGCCGCTGCTGTTGCCGCTGCTGTTGCAACAACAACACTTTCAACACTTGCTGGTCAGCTGTTGTTTTATTTCATATACATATATATATTTTTTTTGTATTTAATTTTTTTATTTTTTTTTTGGTCGCATGCGCGACTGCAAGCAAAAATCATTAAAGCTCAAAATTTATGTGCGCCAAAGTGCGAGAAATAACAAAGCGAACAAGCCGATAAAGAGGATGGCAAGTGGGAGACGAGTGGGGAGCCAGAATCATCATCGGCAGAGCCAGCGACAGCGCAGTCGGCAGAGCAATAAAAAGAAAAATGGTTTCACTTAACAAAGATTCGAAGGCGCCGCCGTCCGCAAAACGCAAATGCAACACCCCCGCCCGCCAACGTCCTCCCCCGCCCCCATTCCACATCCACAGCCCCCCACAAACAAAAAAAAAAAATGGCCAATGCAATAATGGTATATTTTTCTGGCTCGCTGAATTGCGAGAGTGTGCGTGAGCAAGAGAGAGAGAGAGAGAGAGAGCGACGGCAGGACACGGCAGGAGAGAGCAAGCAGACCGGAAGAGGAAGGGTCACAGAGGTGAGTGAGAGAGAGCAATGCGCAACAGTCCCTCCTGCGTTTCTGAAAATCAAATGAAAAACGTTAAAAAAATTGATTTAAAGTGAATCGCAGTGTGTGTGTGTGTGTGTGTGTGTGTCTGTGTGTGTGCTGCGAGAGAAAACTCTCATCGAAAGAAAGTTGCCGCGGGAAGAAAAAAAAAGTCAACAGCGAGCGAGATAGCTGTATGGGGCGAGCAGGCAAGAGCAAGCGGGACAGCTGGATGGCAAGCAGGCGTGGCCAAATGAGAAAAATACTGGGAAATTATGGCCAATTTAAGGCAGAGCACGATGAAGAAGAAGCATCAACGGGCCAAGACAAAGCCAGTTAAGAAGAAGAACCAAAAAGAAAGTAAGAACTTGAGATGGAGAATGTGTGTGTGAGTGAGCGAGGGAGAGAGCAGGGCAGCGCTGCTTCTGGGAGCAGAGGAAAAACTGACATTTTATTGATTGTTTTATGCGATTATAATGTAATAATGTCTTAAATATGCAATGGACGGAGGCAGCCCCCAACCGCCCCCAAACACTCTTCTTTGGAGAGTTCTCCACAATTGGAGTTCATTGCGCAGCTGCCGTCTTTGGAAATGAATTATGGCAGCGCGTGTGTGAAAGAGATGGCCGGGATGGAAAGAGAGAGCCACATATGGGGGAGTGCTGACCAACCCCCCTTACCTGCCCCCCTCCTCAAGCACTTGGCCCTGTGATTGGCAAAAAATAAAAAAAAACAAAAAAAAGGAAAAGAAATTTGCAATTTTTCTACACTCTCTTGTGCTTCGTTCTTCTTCTTCTCCTGTAGCCTGCCACCCACAATATACCACACCCACCCCCCTCATCCCCACCCCGCCTAACCACCATCTCGGCACTCAACTCAATTCAATTAATTTTCACTTGATTTTTCCACACACAAACAAATTTTCATTTAATTTGCTGCGGGGCGTTGGTTGGCTGACTTTTCTCTTTAGCTTTTTCCATTTCCTCGCCCATTTTCCTCGCCGCCTCTGCCTCTCGTCCTTCCTTCATTCCTTCGGCTGCTCCATCATCCGCTTATCGGACGCCATTTTCTTGCGCTTGATTTTCTATTAAGTTTTCCAGCTCTATTCCCCAAACAACTTTTCTCTGCTAATAGGGGCACTCAGGACCTGCTCCTTCCCCGGCCACCGCTCTCTCCTTCTTGTTGGTCGCCCTCCTTTTTGGATCCTTTCTCGGCTTCTTTGTAGTTGCAGAAAAGAAAATTTGTGGCGACACTTTGTGGCAATTTGATTATTATGTAGTGGCATCTTCATTTGGAAATAATATTTTAGCAACTCAAGAGATTTTATTGGGCTTATTAGGGCCTTAAAATAATTTATAAAAAAAATAAATATTTAAATAGGAGAAAAGGGGAAGAAATATATCCCAAATACCGGTTATAGTTGGCCGATATTTGTAGGAATTTCTTTATCAAATCAATTTATGGAAATATGATCTTATAAAATAAAATATAAATATAAAAACATTGAAATTTATTTGGAAGAATGAAAATAAATAAAAGATAAATAAATTAATTAAAATAAATTTTTTTGTAATTGTAAAATTTTGTTTTACAATTATAAAAATAAATAAAATGCATTTTATTTTGAATTTTAAATGTTGGGCAAGGCGAGCACATGGAACCTATCAATTTTTTACGTTACCATTATAAAATAAAATATAAATTGGTTCCATGTGCTCGCTTTACAAAACATTAAAAACAAAAAATAAAACAAATAACTAAATTTTGGTTATTTGGAGAAGGAAGTGAACCTCTCGCCAACACAACTCGAACGAAACTGATGAGTTTTACAGAAAAATGAAAAGAATAAGGACTTGGACTTCACCAGGCCTACTTATGCGATTCTATTTCCAAAGAATATGTGTATCGTTATAAGCAATTTATTTATCGATATTAATACTATCGGACGATGTGGGCCAAAAATACAAATTCAGTCATAAAAATAGAATAAAATTTAAAATATAACCAGGAACTTAAATCGTTGAAAAAGAGGATAACTGGTGCATGTGATGGGTGATAGAGGTCACCAAGGTCACATTCCAAATTAATTATATTCTAGGTAATTATATTTTAAATGGATTCGCGTTTTAATTATGGCTTGTGGGCCTCCATTAATATAAGCCACTCCACGTCTACTCCCCCGCCATCAGCCATCAGCCATCAGCCATCTGCCATCTGCTATTTGCGTTTTAAGTTTTTTTTAAATGGCATAATTTGTTTTGGCTGCTCGGTTCATTTACTTGGTTTATCAAATTGTTGCAATCGCAAATCAATTATTATTAAAAGCGCATTAAAAACAATAAAAATGTCATTATAGTAAGCACGGAGAGCACATAAAAAGTATATGAATACGCAGGCACCGCCAAACAAATGAGCTTGGAAAAAAATATATAACAAATACCACTAAATGAATATTAAGTTTTAATCATTTCGCATTCACATTCGATTAACTAAATCAAGTTCCGCTCGGGCTGGGCCTCTTATCGCCGCATATCGACCGACCCCCACCTCCGCCCCTCTCTGATTCTGATTTTTATTACACTTTATTATTATTTACCTACTGTCGACTAATTTGTTTTTAATTTGTGCTGATAAAATTTATGAATAAATAAAATGGACAGCCAGCAAATAACGAAATTAATAAGTGCCACTGGGCCCATTGTCAGGTGTGTTTGGGGGGGTGGGGATTGGGGGGGGTGGGCATGAGGCAATCACTGAAATTGTGACATTAGTAGCCCGATTGATTTGTCAAATCATAAACATTTATTGAAGTCGCATTTGTCATGAAGCCATGGCTAATTCTACTCGGCGGAGGGTAAATGGGGGTTACGAGCGGTATTACCATTAAGAGGCCACAGAGCTTCGGCTATGGGGTTCTACCAAATCTCCTATAGCAGCGATCTTTGCAAAGCCCTATCTTTCAAAGGCCTAACTTGGCATCTAAGGAAATTGTGGTCTAACCGAAAATATGGCGACCGTGACACTTTTAAATAAAAGCCCATCGCGACCGTGACCATAACTTCCAGAGTTAAACTCTGATGCTTGAAGATAATATTTTCTATAATCAATAATTGCATCAAGTTAACAATTCGTGACTAATTAGCAATAACTAAGAATGAAAGAATTCCTCAAATTATTGGAATGACAATAATAACCGAAGCCCATATGCCTCACCTGATTTTGGTGACTCCCCTACACCAGATCCTATGCAATTTGGTGAGATATCAGTGACTTTTGTTGTACCCTCCCACCACCCCACCCCCCAGGCCCATGTTATCCAAAATGTGGCCATGTCTCTGGTCAGGTTGGTCAGGTGGGGGGTGGGGCTGGGGCTGGGAGGCCTCTAATAACTTCATTAGGTGAGCGTTACTCATACAAAATGTCACATGACAATGAGGGCGGGACCAGGGGGGTGGCTGGTGGCCGGAGGACATGGGCGGTGTGCGTTGATTTGTTTTGGGTGATAAGCACTTAAATTAAGTCTTAATACAAATGCCGCTTGTCGCACACGTGTCGCATCGTCATCGAGGTCGAGGGGTCGGTTTCAGATTTCGTTGCCAGATTTCCCCCAAAAGTGGAATACATATATTTCGGATTTTTCGGATACCGGGTAGAAGGGTGACGGTGGCTGCCTGTGAAATGGACATTTAATTATTTGCCGTGATTAAACACAGAATGAGAGCATACCGAGCCAACCCCCCTCCAACCGTAAACCCAATATGGATGGTTCCCTATTCGAAAACCCACATTCGAAATGGGTGCATGTCTAATGTCGTGGCAGCCTCATATTCCAATTATTTATCTTATCTCGTCTCGTATCTTGCAGTTTTCGATCGAGTCTGGGCAGAAGCGGCAGGAAGCACCCTCTAGAGAACCCCGCCATACCCATACCCATACAATTCAAGCTCCTGACAATTTGACAGTTGCATCAGGATATAACGATTCTTATCCACCCGGAAGATCTCTCTCTCTCTCTCTCTCTCTCGTGGACCTTGTCTTGTGGAAATATTTACGTTTCCCAGAAATTCGAGTCCTTGTCAAATTAATGAGATTCTGCGTTTTGATTTCTGATGGATCGAGGGATGGGAAACACCTCCAACTTCCAACCAATCTTTGCTTTCCAACCAAAAAGTGTTAACCTAAACATCCAATTATACAAAATAGCAGGTGGTAAACACTTTTTGGCCGAAAAATCACATCCGTGGGGTAATACGCCCAAATAAAATTTCCATACACATTCCCCCAAATAGATGGGTTTCTTTTTTATAGACATTTTCATGCAGTTACCCCCCCTAGTAGTAGGGGTTGATTCGCCAACTTGACAATCATAATAGAAGTGTTAAAAAGACACCCACAACACAAATAACAAACGGAAAGAGGACAAAAAACAATCTCAAACTCAAATCGACTTCTAAAAGCAGCAAAATCAGCAAAAAATTTGCATTTCAATAAACGATTATCGTAACTTTTGTGTACGGTTTTTGGTTACGCTTTTTTTGTTTTGTTTTGTTTTTTTTTTTTTTTTTTTGAGAAAATGGTTACGGTTACGGATTACGGATTACGTATGTATAGCGTTACGGGTTAGGGGACTTACCTACGGGTTATATAGGGCGTCGGGGTCACCACCCCGAATGGGTGATGGGTGATGGGTGGTGACTCTGGAAAGAATAAAGGTTTACGAGCGAAGCCTCGCTTCTCAAATTGTTGCTGTAAAAGTCAAATGTGGAAAATTTATATTTTATA
This sequence comes from Drosophila atripex, assembly GCA_035045925.1. Classification (NCBI taxonomy): domain Eukaryota; kingdom Metazoa; phylum Arthropoda; class Insecta; order Diptera; family Drosophilidae; genus Drosophila; species Drosophila atripex. The sequence continues at coordinate 444,874 of JAWNOP010000009.1, forward strand.
TTCTTATTGTTGGCTCTGAAATTAAATAAAGTTTCTCTAGGCACTCGGCCTTTTGTCACCTCGACATTGACTTTTTGAATTTCCAAACACGTCGTTCGGTTGTTGGGCCCCCAACTTGCGGGGTTTATTGTTTAGGCATTTTATGGAAATCGGAAAACCGAAAGAAAGGAGTCTCTGCCACAAATCACGTACAGCTCTTAAACATCCTGTCGTTTCATGTCCTTTCCGTGTCCAGTCAAGTATGTATCTCCTGTATGTGTGGAGGACGCAGCCATCCTTTCCATCCTTCAGTTTTGCATCCAAACGCAATTTGATAACGAGCGAACGTATTAATATCATTGGTCGCCATTATTTCACTGGTCCACCACTCTCGAGTCCTGTCGGAGTCCTGCCCAGGACTTTGCCTCGAAAAGCTGGCCAAAAAAATGATGTTCATTTGAGTCTCAAAAACAAAAAAAAATAACTGAAAGTCGATTTTTCAGATACTCTTACTTATAAAAATTATTATTTAATGTAAGACCTAAACTATTTAATTCATTTTTTATATTTATATTATATTTTTATATTTTATTTTTAATATTTTAGATTCAAAAGCAATTTTTGTTATGCCATTCGTGGGCAGCCCAGAACTCATCCAGAGGTCCTGTTAGCATACAAATCCTTCTCCAGGGACAGCATGGGGCATGTGGCATGTAGCATGTGGGAGCTGAAGCGGAACAGCTTATCGGGGCGCGTGTGCAACATATTGCCACAATTCGTTGCCACTGCCCGGACATTGGCAATTGTGACTGATGGCCAATAAATTTTTACAGCCATGAATGCGGATGAGGCTGGACAACCGAAAAAAATATGGAAATGGATATGTGTTCGAGGACGAGATGTTGCCGCTTTATCAGGAGTCTGTATTGTATGCCCCCCGTCCCCCTTCCATAGAAAAGACCCTGCCACTGCCCCCACTCCTCAAACATGCCACATAAATCCATGCAGCCAATTATCTCATTTGTCTAAAACGGAAATCGGAGAATTAATGACAAGCCACCGATCCTCACAGACATTTCATTTCATTATTTTTTTTTTTTTAATTTTTTTCTTATTTATTTCTTGTTTTTTTTCCCTAAACCTCCACCTCCCCCTCCCACCACTGAGTTTCAATTGGTAGTTGCGGGTTCGAAAGTCAAGTCCCCCGGGGTGGAAAGAAACACAAGACTTGTCTTTTGAATTTTTTATTTATTTTGATTTTTTTGTACAATCCCCCCTTTATGGTTTATTTTATTTATTTTGTATTTTGTATTTTTTTTTGTCTTATCAGTCGAGCGTTTCAGAGTTCTTATCAACGAACTGCCAGCAAAGCAGAACTTGAAATATAACTAACCCCTGGGTGGGGAGGGGGGGAGGGGTTCGACGACTTCAATAACAATTTGCCCATGACTAATTGGATTTATTGGAATCGAATTTATTGTGCCATGCTTATTTTTTAATATTAAATTTATGCGCTGTTTATTTTTGATTTCAACTGCGCTCCAAATGCAGTCCAGACGATTTCCGTTTCAGATTCTTCATCGTCGGTCGGGTCAAAGGGGAACACTTTTTCATCCTGCCAACTGGAAGAAGAAGAACAACAAGAAGATGAAGATGAAGAAGAAGAGCTCAAAGGTAAAGTCCTTTTTGCAGGAGGCGTGTTCGAGGCTTCGCTAATGACCCTAATAAACAGTTTTGTGTCCGCCTCGCATACTAATGAGTCCTTGGACCAAGAAACAAATGCCCAGGACCAAGGACTAAGGAGTCAGGAGCCAGGACCTCGGCTAGTCAGTAGCCACAATGGCTAAAGATCCTAGCACTGCACTGCAAAAAAAAAAAAAAAAAATTTAAATAAAACATAAATAATTTTAAAAAGAAAAAGTAAAAGGACGTCGGTTTATACCCAAAACATGTCCTAACATGTCTAAACTTGTTTAAAATTTCCTTATTTTAGTTATATTAGTAATAATTTCCTCTCAGTGCCACTAGAAGAGCCATAACAATAATAATGCCAAGTGCAGGACGTCAACACCTTACCCTCCACAGTCCTCATCCCTCATCCCCCGTGCAAGGACGAAGGACACCCACACAAGTGGGTATTCATCTGGTTTTTTTGGCCAAAAACATAATGAGCAATCCATCTGCAACAACACCCGCACGTAGTTTAGTGAAATTTCCTTGATTTACATCCTCCCCCCGCCCCGCCACTCCCGCCAGGATAGTTATGGCGAGGTCCTGGCATGTGTGAGTCCTGCTGGGCTCCTGGCTTAATAAATTGTTTGCCATTAATAACAATAAAAATAGATAATCTCCGTATAACAAATTAATGATGTGCGTCCGGCGACAGAGACGGCTAGATATGAGAGCGGCGGGTGCGACAGGGAGGTGAATAGAAAGGGAATTTTTTTTAGGGTGGCACAAAATATGAAAAACTTTGACTTTACTTGGGTTTTACACAGGACTACAGGATATCCTTAAGGATATCTTAAAAAAGCAAATAAATATAATTCTTGAAAAAAATGAATTTTTGAAATAAAATATTAATATAAACTTAATATATAATATTTATAAGAATAAAAAGAAAATTGAAACTTTGTTGGCTAGTGCTCTTTGGTGGTGGACAGGACACTGAGCCTTGTCGAGTCAAGTTTGTTGCACTTGCGACTTGCCACAATGGTGTGGCAAGCAGGCGAGGCAAACGACCAAGGACCGCCAGTACTGGCAGGACCCAAAGGACCGGCAGGACCTCGAACAACTCCCACAGGAGTCATGTAGTTGAGTACGGATTTGAAGTAAATTAAAAGTCACTCACACCCGATGCCAGGCATCCTGGCAGTCCTGGCAGTCCTGGCAGTCCTGGCAGCCCTGGCATCCTGGCAGTCCTGGCATCCCCGGGAATTTTCGAGTTCATTATTATGATATTTTGTGTCAGCGCCCAACCCCTACTGTATCCAGCAGATACTCTCTGGGGCGTGGCACCAAAACCAGCAACAGAGTGAAAAATAAGATAAAAACCAAAACTCAATTATAACAATATGCTCAGATTTTCCCTCGAAAACATCGAATAGAGGGGGGGGGGGTTGCTGTTTTCAATTTGTTCAATGTCTTGGGTTACCTGCTACCTGGAAATGGAAACAATACAGCGGATGATCCAAAAACTCATAAACTATAACCAATAACCATAACTATGAACTAATAAGGCTGAGTCTTTAAACCGAAAGTGGAGCAACTGGTTGATAGGTTGGTCGGTTGGTCGGTTTTATGGAAGAAATGCTGCTAATCATCGCACAATGAAATAAATTACAAAACATTTGGAGATCGAAAGAGGCTCGGGGATGACCTGCTGTGAAAATTGAAAAGCCTTCCCAACTTTCAAAAGGGTTAAATAGAAAATGTATCTTATATTCGATGCACTATGTATCAGTTGGAGGGTATTCTGAGGCTACTTCTGTACCCCATAGAGCCTTGTCCGTTTGTCCGTGTGTCCGTGTGTCCGTGAATTGTATTCAAAGTTGGCTAGATTCTACAGATTTTGATCAATTGATCTTAAACTTTACCACAATACTACTTATGGTAGTAGGTAGTTTATAACCAAAAATCATCCAGATCGGTCATCTATATCCTGTGTATATGAGCTCTTTCTTTAATATTTCCTCTAAAAATTAAGACCAACAAAAAAAGAGTGTCTCAAGTTCGACTCTACCCAAAACTAGTTCTCCCTACTTGTTTTAAATACAAGAAGAAAAAAAAAACAGAGATGTGGGGGCAAAGGCGCAAAGATTAACACCAGTTCCCTCCACAATCCGAGTCATGTTGCACGTTTATTCGTTTATTCCGAGAGTGTGAATAAATTAAGGCATCAAAAATCATAATACAAACGATCGGAGCACGATAAACACTTTGATTAGCGTTCGGGTGACTCCTGCTGTGAAATTGAAATGGAAGCAACTCCCGGGGAACCCAAGCGATCTCCTCCACATCTCTGGAGATCCCAATAGTAGAAAAATGGAATATGAGAAAAAAATAAAAAAACAAAGTCAAGAGAGCGGCAAACACCAAAATACCAAAATGCCCATAATTATGACAATCATCTTCTGGGGCATCCAAAAATCTGGTTTTCTTTATATTATTTTTGTTTTTGCTTTTTTTTTTGTACCCCTTTACCCCCTTTTTTGATGGAGCGCTAATCCCCATTGTTGGGGCCTGTTGTTTGGGAGCCCTTGTTGTTGGCTTAAGAATCTGTTACAGAAAACTTAAAAGCGTCGCTTTAATAACTTTATTGATTTCGATTAAGCGCTATAAGGTAGGGTGCTGGCTGCTCATCATCATCATCATTGAATTTTATGATGGAATTGGTGTCGGCTGTTTAGGTTTTCGATACGCCGACTGTTAGGGGTTTCTGGTTAAGGAATTTGTTTAAAAAAAAATCACAATTTACACATTATTCCTTAACAGTTTCTGTGATTTTTGTAAATAGTATTTTTTTGTGAAAAATTATATTTTTTCTCTCACTATTCATACCCGATACTACTACATGAACTCTACAGGGATATATTTTTTGAATGTCCTGGGAGTTCTAGAGAAGTACCGGGCACTAGTTTTCTATACCAGTTTCTTAAATATTTCAAACTAAAATTGTTTTAATTTTACATAACCAACATACTGATAAAATTACTTATATTTTCTCCCCCCTAAAAAAAATAAAACGCCCTAAAACGTAGGGGATCCCAGAGACTCCAACAGCCAAGACCAATCGGAGAAACCCAACAACCAATAAACAATCAAACAATGAACAATAAGCTTAACAAAAATATTTTCAGCTCAATAAAAAACTCATTTACAACAATGCTTCAGTTTTTTTTATTATTATTTTTTTTTTCAGTTGAAAGAAAGACCACGGAAGAGTCTTCCAGTCTTCCAGTTAGTTTGGAGCTTAAGGAGCTGGGAAATCGAATCTGAACCTGAATCGGAATCGGAATCCGGATCGGATTCGACTATACGGACAAATAAACTTAATGAAAAACGTGTGAAGAATAGTTAAGAGCGACCGATTTGATTTGCATCGAAAAGTAATTGAGCCACAAAACGAAAAAAAAAATGGAAAAATATACCGAAAATAATAAATAAATAAAATTGGAGAAGAAATGCTAAAGAAGTTATGAACGCTCCGCGGGGGCACGAGTCTTGGGAGAATGTTGAACGAAGACCTGAAGACCTGAAGACCTGAAGACTGGAAGACTGTTGAAGATGAAGATGTGGAAAATCTTCCAAATCATGCACAATTATTAAAATCCATAAACGTAATAATCATATCAACAGGCTCCAGGTTTTTATGATCTTTTTGTTTTTGTTTTTTTTTTTTTTAAGTCCAAAAATCACAACCAGGTGGAGTCATTAACAACATGCCACAAATAAAGTCCAGGGGTGGGCGGCGGTGTGACTCCAAGAGGGGGTAACGACAGTGGTGTTATTTAATAAAAATATAGTTATTTTTTAGAGAGTTAATAAAATGCTTATATTACTTTTAAGGCTATAGATTTTCAATAAAATATATTTTTTTCCAATAAACTATTTTAAGATTAACCCTCTTTTTTTGGTAACCCGCACCCCACTGTACAATTTTAACTGGAAAATAATACAAAAAAGGTAAGAATCAAAGCGCGAACACTCGAAAATTAATAAGCAATAAAATTGCCATGAAATGAACTAAACCACAAATTCCCATGAAAGCGGACCGCTCCGGGCCGCCTGCCCTCCCTCCTATACCGCCGCCTCCCCCGCTGGGCGGCGAACCCGAAACGGTTAATCGGTTGTACCGTTTCGGTACAAGCCAAGGAGATTGGCCGAAAACCGAATGCAAATTCAATTGACACCTTGCCGGCCTTCGACTCTTTGGGACAGGTTTCCTGCCACTCTTTTTTTATGGCAAGTCCCCTCCCCATGGGGTCTCCGCCCCCCTCACCCCCCGCCCAGCCAGCTCAACGGTCTTAACTGTGTCTGCTCAACCACAAATTGGTTATTGGCCCGGCCCGGTCCGCACTACTTTAAATCCGGGATTTGATCTGCGGCTGAATAATGGGATTACCCGCCACTAATTCGGGGAGCATCTTCATTTTTAACAAGTTTTCAGAGAGTTTTTTTAGAAGAACTTTATGAAATGAAAAAGAAAGTGGCAGAATGGAGGAAAAAATATTTTCTATTAGGACTTTGATGCAGAATGACGGGAAATCGATCGACAAATCGATTAAGGTATTCCGCTCAAGGATCGGATGGAAATCGGCTGAGATATAGCTATCGACATGGGCCAACTACGGAAATCCAGCATTTTGAAGGGGAGGCCCCACAAAAATTTGAAAAATTTCGAAAAAATATTTTGTGTCAGGATTTTGATGCAGAATGACGGGAAATCGATCCACAAATCGATTAAGGTATTCCGCTTAAGGATCGGATGGGAATTGACTGAGATATAGCTTAGAATGTTTGACAAATACGAAAATCCAGCATTTTAAAGGGGAGGCCCCACAAAAATTTGAAAAAAATTTCGAAAAAATATTTTGTGTCAGGATTTTGATGCAGAATGACGGGAAATCGATCCACAAATCGTTTGAGGTATTCCGCTTAAGGATCGGATGGGAATTGGCTGAGATATAGCTTAGGATATGGGCCAAGTACGGAAATCCAGCATTTTGAAGGGGAGGCCCCACAAAAATTTGAAAAATTTCGAAAAAATATTTTGTGTCAGGATTTTGATGCAGAATGGCAGGAAATCGATCCACAAATCGTTTAAGGTATTCCGCTCAAGGATCGGATGGGAATTGGCTGAGATATAGCTATGAATGTGGGCCAAGTACGGAAATCCAGCATTTTGAAAGGGATGCCCCACAAAAATTTGAAAAATTTCGAAAAAATATTTTCTGTCAGGATTTTGATGCAGAATGGCGGGAAATCGATCCACAAATCGATTAAGGTATTCCGCTTAAGGATCGGGTGCGAATTGGCTGAGATATCGCTATCGACATGGGCCAACTACGGAAATCCAGCATTTTGAAGGGGAGGCCCCACAAAAATGTTAAAATTTCGAAAAAATATTTTGTGTCAGGATTTTGATGCAGAATGGCTGGAAATCGATTCACAAATCGTTTGAGGTATTCCGTTTAAGGATCGGATGCGAATTGGCTGAGATATAGCTTAGGATGTGGGCCAAGTACGGAAATCCAGCATTTTGAAGGGGAGGCCCCACAAAAATTTGAAAAATTTCGAAAAAATATTTTGTGTCAGGATTTTGATGCAGAATGGCAGGAAATCGATCCACAAATCGATTAAGGTATTCCGCTTAAGGATCGGATGGGAATTGGCTGAGATATAGCTATGAATGTGGGCCAAGTACGGAAATCCAGCATTTTGAAAGGGATGCCCCACAAAAATTTGAAAAATTTCGAAAAAATATTTTGTGTCAGGATTTTGATGCAGAATGGCTGGAAATCGATTCACAAATCGTTTGAGGTATTCCGTTTAAGGATCGGATGCGAATTGGCTGAGATATAGCTTAGGATGTGGGCCAAGTACGGAAATCCAGCATTTTGAAGGAGAGGCCCCACAAAAATGTGAAAAATTTCGAAAAAATATGTTCTATTAAAATTTTGATGCAGAATGGCGGGAAATCGATCCACAAATCGTTTAAGGTATTCCGCTTAAGGATCAGATGGGAAATGGCCGAGATATAGCTACGAACATGGGCCTAGTACGGATGTCGCGCAGACTGAAGGACCTTCAGTGAGATGTCACCTTCACAGCGTTCCATTTTTTTTTACCAAAATTTCAATACTCTCTCTGTTTAAAAACCTGTATTTGTTTAATGCTTAGCTTTATTACCCAATTCAATATGCCACCCTTTCTCGCCATTTTATGCCGCAATTATTGGCCTGAAATCGGTTCATTTGATGGGCAAGAACACATATTTATTTATGTCCTGACCCTTGTCCTTTAATGTCCTGCATAAAAGGCCCATTAGATGATTTTCGGCGCATAATTCCACAGCCACTTGAAGAAAAGACTCTGGAGGTTCGCATTTAAGTGTATTTTTTATCGCCATTTATTGAATTTGTACCGAAATCGGTTCAAATTTTGTATTTTTTTGGGTAATGTTTTGTGTAATATTTCTGGGGACTTGCGCAGTTTTTTTTTTTAAGCTCGAAAATAAGGGGTTTTTTTTAGGGGGGGAGGTGGCATAAATAATAATCGTATTTGATGTTTATGTGATTCTCTGATTTTTACAGATTTCCGTTTTTATTCTTGTTTGACAATCGTTTTTTTACTCATTTTTTAGATACAATATAATTTTTAGCCGTTTCATTGCATTTCTATGTGTAATATGGTTTTTTTAATTCATTTTTTGTTGCCATATTTTTAATATATTCTAGCCTGCTGCTTGGACACAAAAAAAAAATTCATTTCACTTAATTAGATTTATGGTTGATGGTTTTTGGGTTTCCGTATTTATCGTATTTTTTCCGCTAAATTAAATTACATTTTTACACAGGCATCACCCACACACACACACACACACACACACACATACACACGTATATCACACACACATGCATTCTTACAGACAAAAAAAAATTGTTCTTAGTTTAATTACCATTTTCGTTTTTTTTTTTGTGTGTTTTGTTTTTATTACATAATTATATTATTTATATATTTCAAGCATTGCTTTGGCCAAAAACAAAAAAAAAATTGATTACATAATATATATATATATATAGATTTTAAATAAAAAATTCATTTACAACACTAATTTAGTCTCTCTCTGGATTACAAAATATTTATATATTAAGAAAAAAAAAAAATAATTAGACATTTAATTGAATAAATAAAATCACTTGGGAGAATATTTTAAGCTCTGAACCAAAACTAAAAAATAAAGACATAAGGTTTAAGTTTTTTTTTGTAAATTTTTTTTGTTTTCTTTTGTTTTGTTATTTGTTGTTGTTTTTTGTTTTTTTGTTGCTTGTTGTTTGTTTGAAAATGAGCACAATATTCTAGGAACGCGAAAAATCAATAGGATATCCGGACACATCCGGACGGGGTGGTGTCTTAAGCTTAGGGTACAAGGGTTAAAGGATAAGGATCCTGCCGGCCAGATGGTTGCCTCACGTGTTGTTGAACAGCAAGGACTCGATGCTGAAAGGATTACTGCGCCGCATGCTGATCGGCGTGGTCTGGTGGACCAAGTTGGCCACCGCCGCCGCTGCTGCCGCCGACGAGGCGTTGCCGGCGCCCCCGACCACGCCCAGGTTTCCGTGCTGGTGATGCCCAAGCTGACCCTGACCCTGGCCCGGGACATGTCCGCCCAGGGACGACTGCTGCTGTTGGCTATTCTGCAGGTTCAGTTGGTGGAACGCCTTGGCGGGGAAGAGCAGCGGCTTGGGGGAGTTGTCCCGCTCCCGCTCCCGCTCCTCCGACTCGCTGCCGTCCATGGGCTCCAGCTTGCCGAAGATCACGCCCGACGGATGGCCACCGTTGGGTGGCGCCACCGAGCTGGGACTGCCCAGGCTGCCGCCCCCGCCGATGAAGCTGCCCGCCCTCGAACTGTCCCCGTCGCCGTCCAGGCCGCAGTGCAAGTTCTGCTGCGACGAGGAGCATCCAGCTCCTCCGCCGCCACCGCCACCGCCACCGCCACGGACCGGACTCACAGGATCGCCGTCCAGCTCGTCGTCGCTGTCGGTGCCGCCGACCACGTCGATCTGGATGCCGTCGTCCTCCAGGTCGGAGTCGGAGAAGGTGCCGTTGGCCTTGTGCTGTGATATGTATTCGGCTTTCAGAGCCTCCAGGTCCACGGTGATGCCCTTCGCCTGCAGCTTCCTCGCCTGCCGGTCGATCGCCTTCGCCAGCTTCTTCCGGCGCCGGGCTCTGTAATTACACCGAAAAAAAAATAGGGAAAAATTTATTTCAGGTTTCATATTTTGGTCTTAAAAATTTTTTATCTTTTTCAGATATTTAAATAAAATTCCAATAAATAAAACAGATAATAAGCTACAAGAGAAAGTTAAGTATTCTTATAACCTTTTAGGAGGATTTAAAAAATTTTATTTATTTGTGTATAAATTTATTTATTTAAGTAAAAACCAAATTCTAAAAAATAACAACCGCAAATGAACTCTTAACACAAATTAACAAGATCATTTAGTCACACCTTCAAAAAAACAAAAAAATCAAACAAATCCTTTATTTAAAGATCATGGAGACACTTTAAATATAAATTAAAATTTAAATACATTCGTAATTATCGAGATGACAATTCCCAGTGACAGTTTGCAAACTTTAAAGACTTTTGAATTGATTTTTAAATTTTTGCATTGGCATTCGAGTGACAGTTTAGCATTTGAGGGGTTTTTACTTTTATATTTTGTTTTTCAAAACTGGTTTAGTGAGTTTTTGGAAGGCTTTAATTGTTTTTAATAAATATTTATGGCGTAGCTGGGGACAGTTTAATTTTCAGGCATAAATTGTATCAACTTTTGAATTGTTATTTACGTTTAATTTTAAATTATTATTTATTATTATTATTTATTTTGATTATTTATTTTTATTATATATTTTGATTATTTATTTATTTGTATTATTTATTTTTATTATTTGTTTTTATTATTTATTTATTAACTTACCGCTCTTTAGCCTTGAGCTCGTTGGGCGGTATCGGCTCCCCGCTGCAGGTCTGCGGCTGGGCGTTGTGGGCGGGGCGTCCGGGTCCCTTCTTCGTGTGCTCGCGCTTACGCACCTTGGCCCGTCGGTTCTGGAACCATACCTATCTGGAACAAAGCGTATAATCTCAGCAAAGGTGATCGCCAACACAGTTATAAGGCACAGAAAGGAGGACTTGATCAGAATGGATCAGAAAGGTCTGTCTAGGGAAGTCCAATTAAATTGAAAATTGAAACTAAACTCACCGCAACTCGCGACTCCTTGAGATCCAGCCGCATGGCGAGGGCCTCCCGCATGAAGATGTCCGGATAGTGGCTGGCGGAGAAGGCCCTCTCCAGCTCCTCCAGTTGCCAGGAGTTGAAGTTGGTGCGGGACCTGCGTCGTTTGGCGGCACTGCTATCGTCGTCACCATCCCCGGGAAAGCCTGTCCGGCGGGAGAAACGAAAGGGAAATGCGGAAAATGTAAATGAAATTGAACAAACTGAACTGTGAATTAAGTCATTAATATAAAATGACCGAGGGTGTTGGCTTATTAAAACTAATTAGGGTGGTGCCAAAAACCAAAAAACAAAAAACAAAAAACATAAAATAAAACAAAACTAACCCCCAAAAAAAACACTTTGTTCTCGACACTAAAAACCCTATAATTAAGTGTTGGAAAATTATTTAAATTACCCGAGACGCGGCACAAGCACAGAAACACAAATACCCGCCGCCACCGAATGCATAAATATTCATAATCATATATTTCAATTACATCGCCAAAGGGCCCAAACCAAGGGGGGGGGGGACATGGTAACACATATACATACATATGTACATATATGCCCAGAATACCCAGAATGCCCAGTTTGGCCAGAATTCCCAGCCGACGGACCAACAATAAAAACGAAACAATTTAATTACGTTTCTATTTTGCAGGCCCGCCTCTCCCTGGGCTCTTGATCCGACCCAGGATGCATAGTTTTCTATATTTAGATTATATCCCCCAAAGGGGGCGTGGTCCGAAACACACACACACACACACATACATACACATCCGAGAAGCGGCAAAGAATGCATGCAAAGAGCCCCGCAATTTATCAAATTAACTCAGATCTGGCCAAAAAGTGGAGAGAAAAAGAAGGGGAACCATTTATTCCCAGTATTCCCTTGTATTCCCAATACCACCTCCAGTATCCCCAGATAGCCCCATGGTAGGTGTTTGGTTATTAGACACAGTGCAGGGCAGATAAAGAGTTTAGTTTTATTTTTCAATTAATTATTATATATACTAAAAAAAAAAAATATTAGAAAAATAAAATGTACATCCAAAGGATCCTAACCCTTAATTTATTGCCTAAAAACTAAAAAAAAAAAAACACTTTCTAACAAAAAAAAACTGAAGAGTCGAACCCTAGACCAAAAAAGGCACCTCTGATGTTAAAAAAAAACCCTTTTTTTTAAGTAATTCCTAACAAGTGTTTTGATTGATGTCTGCCACTCATGGGAGACTCATAAAAACAGGCAGGGACCCATTGAAATGGCTGTTAAATACAGGATAGCTATTGAGAATCAAACAGCAATCAGTTTGGCAATTTAGTAGCTCTACTTTGTATCAGTGAGTGATGAGCAGGCCATTCAAAGCGCCGCCACTCAGCTGACTTTGTAATCACATTAATTTCCCGAGGCCCCTACATACGCACACTGAGCGAAAAAAGGGGGAGGGAGGCAATGGATAGGGTATCAACTGCAGATATGTATACAACAACAACAACAACTGCACACCGTACATTAAAGGGCAATAACAAGAGGCCGCCCCTAATGAAGGGTTTCAGGCATTCGGCTGTTAAGTGTACCTAATTATGCGTGCCGCACTGTGGCACCATCTCTCTCTCACTCTCTCTCTCTGGCACCTGAAACCCGTTTTCCATGCGGCCAAGTGGTCAGTTGGTTTTTTGTTTTGTTTTGCTGGTTTCCTCCTCCTTCGATGGCCAAGAGCCAAGAGTAACAACGCCAAACACACAACAATAATAGAGACATTAAATGCAAAAGCGACAAAACAGGCAACCGAACGACCCAAAGTGCATTCAAATGACTTAATAATAACAGGGGCCGCCACTGGAAACAGGGGCGGGTCTACAGGGCCAACAAGGGGGCCAGGCCAGCAGGGGACCAGGGGGTGCTGGCTGTCAGGTAGGTTGGAAATATAATTCATGTTCGGTGGGTGTTGCGCCTTCCCAAATGCAAACGATAATTGAAATTTATTATGATTATTGCACACGCTGGGTGCAATGTGCAACGTGCAACGTGCAACTTGCGACTTGCAACGTCCGAGACGGCCAGACGACTGCAATTTGGCAACGTTGCATTGATTTCCCATAACCTCAAACAAAATACAATTTTGGCGGAAGCCAAATAAAAAGGGTTAACCCCCCAAAAAAAAAAAAAAAATGAAGAAAAAGCCAGCTGGAGACAAGAACTTAACTCCGAAATACTCTTGTGGCACTAGAGAGACTAGGGCTATCAGCTTGCAACTTTACATGATGATTTTTAGGAATATTATACGGGTTTTTAGAAAGTTTCATTAGTTTTGGTTCAAGGACTACCGAGTTATAGAAGTTAGGAACTCTGATAACATATGGCAGGGCTGGTTAATTTCGAAATATTCTTGCTTTTATATTTTTCTGTTCATATTCTAGCTTTTTAAACGTTTAAATTTAATATGTAAGAGTTAAAAATAACATTACCCCTTAAATGGCATAAAAACTAAAAATTCAAAAGAAAAATGAAGGAGCAAAGAAAAGTCGGCTAAATCAGAAGGGAACGAGTCTGAGACTGTGGTCGTGCATTGTTGCATGCCTCAGACACATTCCGTGGCATGTTATTTTCGTTTACAGCGCGCGTCAGCCGGGCAATATAACAGTTACCACACACTCCCTGCACCGCCACACCCCCAAGGGGCCTCCCCGCCCCGCCCCGCCCCACCTCCTCAAGGGTGAACCACTTAAGTCATAAAAATTAAAGCGAAAATAAAAAATAAAAGACCAGCGAGGAAGGGAGTGTATTACTAAGAAGCTCATACTGCGCCAGGATAGGATTGGGGAAAGGCTTTTAATGATGGCTCCAAGGATGTGTAAGGACTTGATTTGGTAGGTTTTTTATCATTATTTCTTTTTTTTTATCAATTTTATAAATTTTTATGAATTTTTAATCAGTTTTGAATATTTAAATCAATTATGATTTATTTTATCCAACTTTTTATACATTTTTTGGTCAACGCTTTAGCATCTAGACTTTAAGATCAACTTCCCTTAAATATCCTGCTATAGATCGCTAATATTTAATAGAAATATTCAAAAATTCTTTAATCTTTTCGAATAATATAATTTTTACTTTTAATCGATTGCAAACGATCATTAACACACACCGATAATCGATTGTGTCTATCGAGTCACAGACATCTTTTCTATATTATATTCTATTTATATTCTAATTATATTCTATTGATTTTAGTCCTAAACTTTTATTAAAAAAGAAAACCAACACTATATCCAATTGATAATTCAAAACTTCTAAAAGAAAAAGCTTCCGTTCATTATAATAATTTCATTTTCCAATTTCAACTCGAATTCGAAATCAGAATCGGAGAAAAAAAACCCATTATAAAGCGGAAATATTTAGGAACTAGCAACGGTGGAACATAATTTTCTCTTTTGATGGAAGAGCCGAAGAATAAAAAGCAAGAAACGATTTATCATTCGTGTTGAAGATTCCATCATTGCAATGTTGCGACTTCCGCTTTTTTGGGTGGAACGGAAGTGCTCTAACATACTGGTGGCTCCCTCTACTTCGGTCTTTAGGGCACTACCCTTTTTTGGTGTTTTTCGGAATTCATTAGGACTGGAAAACAAGACAAGGGGGAGAAAAACAAAATGGCGTAGTAGTTGTATTCTCCTTTTCCGTTTTTTTTTATTAAGTTAGTTGTTTTTTTTTTGTGTTTGGGAAAATCGCATGATAAATGATTCCGATCGCCTTATGACAGTTTCTTCATTTCCGGCGTGAAATGAGGAATGGCAAGAAAAACGTCACGACGACGACGATGATGATGATGTTGTTGTTGTTGTTGTGTTGGTTGTGCCACACCACCCACACCCACTCCCACCTCCACCCTCCACCTCCCACTCCAATCCAGGTTGCATGTCAACCTCTCTGCCACAGAAATGATTAATGACAAGCACTCTCATCATCCACCCACCAGCGTCTGCCTGCCTCCTGGCCTGCTAATCAAATTGAATCAAATCAGAATTAATAATTACATTTTCGCCGTTTTTTTTTTTAGTGCGTTGGCTGACTGTGCGATTCGGATCCAGAAGAGCCGACGACCCAACCCGATTGCCAGTTAATTACTGCCACGCCTCCCCCTCCACTACACCAGCGCCGAATCAGAGTCTGTGGCTGGTCATGGCATTATGGCCATAATTACACCAACTAGCCATCATTTGTTAATGCTAATTGGTCAATGAGCAGCCGCGGCTTGTACTCGCGGCATTTGTGGGCCGATCGCCGGAGCTTACAGTCCGGTTTCGGCCTTTTTTTCCGTTTTCTGTTACCACTGTTACCACTCTGCTCTTAATGGCCAAAACTGGGCGATCACAGCAAATGGCGTCCCATCAATTCTGGGTCTAGTGATTGCTCCCCGGCCCCACAAAAGCCACAAACTCACTCACACAAATTGCCAAAAAAAAAAGTAAAGAAAGTAAGTCATTGTTACCACAAACAAGCTAAAAAGTTTATTTCTTACTTGGCTCAAAGGGATTTATGGCTTTCTAGATATTACAAATATTAGGGTTTAAATAATAATTCGAATAATTTTAATAAATAATTATAATAAAATACATGATACCCGATACTCTTAAAGTTGAAGTTGAAGCAGAAAGAGTTCCTAAAAAATAAAAACTGAAGAACTTTGTCTTTTGAGTATTTCAAATACTTATTTTCTTCAATAGACTAATTGCTAAATATAATTTGTTTCTATTTTCTATATTTCACTATTGCTTTACTTTAAATATATATTACAAATCTTAAAAAACCTTTTTTCAAAGACATAAGTAGCCTTTTTTGAAAAAAAAAATAAAGAAAGAAAAAGCCCCAGTTGATATTTTTAAAAGTTAATAACGAAAAGTTTATCAAAATATTGTCAAATATAATCAATTTAATAGAACTTGTATACTTTATATAGTTTTTAATTTAAAAAGTCTCAATTGAATCTTTAAAAACTAAATAAAATCATTTGAAAACCATAAAAAGCCACAACAGCCGCCAAACTATTTCACAAATCTGTCACTTTTGTGACGAAATCACTTTTTGTTGGTGGCTTAGTTTTAAAAAGCGTGTTTGATTTTGTGTTTTTTTTGTTGTGTTTATATTTTTTGTGCTTATTTATTATTGTAGTTTATGGGATATGGTGTGGATGTGGTACACGGTATTAAGGTGGACCTTAATTTGGAGCTTGCGACCTTTTCCGGAGAGGGGCGCCGACGCTCGGCACAGCAGGCGACTCGGAATACTTTGTATGCTAAACACAAATCGGCGAGTCGATCGCATTTTTACATAATAATCGATCGCTGATTAGCTAAATCAATAAATGTATTTTTTTTTCGCAGGTAGCCAGAGATCAGACAAACTCAAAAGATTCTCGGACGAGAGCAAAAAAATGACACAACGACGGCACTTAAGAGGGCTAATTGAATGAATTGGCATTTTGTCGGAATTGGAAACCATTTCTATTCGAGAATAGAACAAAAATATATATACAAATAGTATTATATATGGATGTGGTAATGGGTAATGGAAACCCGAGATGATCTTTTGTTCGATCGGACGGCGCTGACCTCAAAAATCGATGGGAGACGCGTGTTCCGAGTGATTTTCGAACACAAACTTTGATAATTCATTAGCCGATCTATGATCGGGCCATTGAACAGCTAAAATAGAGACTATCAATAAAAAATAAAAGACAAGAAAAAAGCTAAAGCCCCATCGGATCGGCGAAAGTCGAAAGCCGTTGGAAATTGATTTCATGGGAAAGATTGGAGGAATTCGCAGTTTTGTGACGCGAATTCCAGTCTGACGTAGACACGTGTCGGCGATTAATATTTCACATTTTAAATATTTTAAATCATTTTGCGTCACAAAGCAACAAATTAGCAATTACAAGGCGCCTCTCGAGACTCAACTAGGGCTTTCCTAGACTAAGCACTCTGGCTCTCAAGCTTGTTTTTTCTAAATTGTTAACTAATTGGTGTTTAAGCGTCTCAAAAATAGAATTAGTAACACAATTGGATCGCATTTTTATTCAAATCCAAACACTATTAATTAGTTTAACAACCATTATTAATTAAGCTCTCAATAATGGTCTATAATCTTAAAAAAAACGCCAAAACCTGTACAAGATTTACAGGCTTTTTTCTGGCAATTCCTGTTTTTGCTTCAAAGTTTCCATTACTTTCTGTTTTTAGTGGATTATTGTTAATTAATTTTGAATTATGGGCCTAGTTTTTTTTAGTGATTTATTTAGGAATAATTGAAAAATAGAAAAACAAGGCAAGCTTATACATTTTTCAAGTATTTTTTTATATTTAAGATATATTTAAGATCGTATATTATTTAGATGTTTTATAAAAACCCCTCTTCAAATTTAAACTTTAATCGTTTTCTAGTTGATAAGTATATAATTTCAAAAACTATTTCAATATTTTCAATTCGAATAGTTTTAAATATGAATATATAATTATTAAAAAGTACTGATGCCCTTTAAGTTCTTCTGATTTTTAAATAAATATAATTTATAAAGAGTAGAATAATAGAAGGATAGGATTTAAGAAAATCCAACAAATATATCAGCTCCAATAATAAATACCAAAAATAAAGACATATCAGAGAATAATTCGTCACCTGCCAAACCATAACATGAATAAAATTCCCAAATCAGTCATATCCTTTAAGAAAAAAACCCCTCTTCCCCATCTTCGATCTATCAGGACGAAGGACGATCCAAACATCTTGCCAACTTCCTGACATTTCTCAGAAACAAGGACACTTACCGCCATCCTCGTTGGAGCCCTCGCTGGGCGGACCCGCCGGCGGCAGACTCTGCCGGTTGCCGATCATCAGGCGGTGCTGGATGGTGGCCACCGTGCTGGCGACCGCCGCCACGGCCGTGGTCTGGACGGCGCTCACGTTTCGGAGTGCCGCCGCACTCAGTCCCGTTAGATTGGCGAAGGCGTTGCTCGCATTGACGGCGGCCATCTGGGTGGCAGCGGCAGCCGCCGCCGCGGAATTGGGATGACCACCGGCGGCGGCGGCAGCAGCGGCAGCGGAGGCGGCATCGAAGCGGGGCCGGCCAAGGAAAGGACCGTTGGGACCGAAGACGCCGGGTACGCCGAACTGTAGGAATGGACCCCAGGGCGGGACCCGGACACCGCCGGGCGCCAGTTGGGCGGCGGCGGCGTACAGTTGGAGGGCGGCCGTGGGATGCAGGCCCTCGGAGGGCATGCCGGAAACGGAAATGGATGGCGCCGCACCGGAAACTGGCTGGCGGGCCGGACTGCCGCTTAGCTGGTTGTGCGGATTTCGATGGGAGGAGGAGGTCCTGTCCTTGTCGTCCTCCTCCTTGAAGCTGTTTCTATTGTTGTTTTTATTCTGACTATTGTTGTTGTTATTGTTAATATTATTATTATTATTGTTGTTGTTATTGTTGTTGTTATTATTATTTAGCTTTTTGTTGTCCGGCGCCAAAGATTCCGTGGCTTGTTGCTCCAGAACCATTCTGGTCTCTAGGCCATGAGTTTATTTTTTTAGAAGTTAGTTTATATATTTTGTAAATAATTTTTTATAATTATTATTTTTTTGTTTATTTTTTTTTTTAATCTTTATTTTTCACAAAAAAATGCACAAGATAGGCGAGGGAGGTGGCTTTTTAGGAATTTCTCGTTGTTGTTGAAACTTAATATTTTTTAAAAATTTTGGCGCGCACTTCGCGTAGAACCGCTGGCTTAAAAAAAAATAGTGCAGAATATATATTTTATTTATTATTTATATATTTTATTTTTTGCCGACGGCCGGCGTTTGCCCAACAACGCGTCTCGCCACACACTGATTGAATAAAACTGCACTTCAGTTTCAGTTCACTTCGGTTCCTTCGAGCCGTCGAGCCACCGAGCCACTGAGCGCCGCCGAGCCACTCTCGCCTTGAAAGTGGGTGGTGGGTGAGTGAGTGGGACAACCCAACCCCACAGCCTAACGAGTCAATGAGAGAGAGAGAGCGTTGGTAGTTGGTAAGCGGGTGCGGGAGCGGTGGCCCTATGCGCTCGCAATGAAAATTCAATTTGAACTGAGCGCCAGTTTTGAAATATCCGTCGAGGAAACCCTCTTTTTTCCCAAAACCCAACCAAAAGCGAGATGGCACCACTAAGCCGTCGAGAGAGAGAGAGCACAGTGGACGAGAGAGCCGCCAGAGTTTATTGGCTCGCAGGCAGCCGAACGCCAAAAACATGGCAACAATCTTCCACAACCGTTACGAGAGAGAGAGAAAGAGAGCCGTTGGGCGAGTGCGAGCGAGTGGGAAATTCATCAAAAAGCAACAACCACTTAATTTTTATGTCTGCCTCGGCTTCTTCCTCTTCAATGTTTGATCGACTGCGCTGCTTTTTGCAAAGAAAACCTGTCTGCTTACAGTACATGCGTGTGCGTGTATGCATGTGTGTGTGTGTAGGTGGCCATTTTCGTTATGGTTAGAGCGAGATAACCATATGAGCGTCGAGAACTTCCATTGGCCATAGCGGAAATACTGGGATATTTTGGACGCTTCCGTTGCCGTTGCTGCTAAAAGCTCTGCCACTGCCAGCGCCATTGCCAAAAACGACTTGAAGAGTTTTCAATTTTCTTTGGCTTCTTCGCCAATGTGTGTGTGTGTGCGTGTTAGTGT
This sequence comes from Drosophila atripex, assembly GCA_035045925.1. Classification (NCBI taxonomy): domain Eukaryota; kingdom Metazoa; phylum Arthropoda; class Insecta; order Diptera; family Drosophilidae; genus Drosophila; species Drosophila atripex. The sequence continues at coordinate 464,564 of JAWNOP010000009.1, forward strand.
GTGTGGAGTTTTCCAGGGCGGAGTTATGCGGCATTTTTTCAATTTGCCGCACATCAAATTATTATGCCAGCTCTGCCGACGTCTCTGCCAGAGCCAGAGTCTCTGCCGCTGTTGCTGCCCCCCAGCTCTGCATGGCCATAAATGGCAATTTTCCTGCCGCACCTCCCGCCACAAATAGAAAATCAAAATTCGTCAACCAATTAATTAACTTAACGAGGCTGTACTATAAAGTGTATTTTCTATTTTTAAACATTTCTCATTTCGCCAAAAACCAGTTTAAAACTAAGAGTCACTACAGACCATTTTCCTTTAATTTGTTGACATAAACGCCTCGTCCTGCCGGCAGGACCTCATCCATTTTCCACCATTTCTTTTGGGTATCCATCTGCCATTTTTTCTTTTCTGTTTTTGGGGATCCTGCTGTTCCTGCTGCTGCGCATGAATCATTCATTTTCATTTTATTTCTCCCCCACCCCCCTCCCCCCAAAAAACATCCTGTTCCTCCCACCGCAGCGCAGTCGGCAGCGACGCTGACCGCAGCAGCGCAGCGACACTTAACCCATTTGCTCCCAACAGGAGCATTTTCCTCTGGACTGAATGAAAATCCCGGCCCCGGCAATCAATCCCTCTCCCTCTCTCGCCCTCCGCCCCCTGCTCTTGTTCTCCTCTGCCGGAAAAGTATCCTTCGATGACCTCTCCCTCTTTCCGAACCGAACCGCCCCCCGCCCACTTTTGGGGCGCCCCCTCATCTGTCAGATGTTTTGTTGGCAGGTTACTTAATTGCTAGCCCCGCACTTTCTGCTTCTAAACTGTAAAAAATAATATTCTTACAAAAAAAAGTTTATGGAAAATATTTGAACAAAATCTATAGTATACTTTTCAGGAATAGTTTCATTTTTGTCAAAAAATTAATAAACTAACAAACTTTTGGATATTTTTATAGGGAAAATTATAAAAATTTATTGTTTCAACTTTTTACTTAACAAAATATTAAGTTTTAGTTTCTTAAATATTATTTTTCCAAAAACAAACACTAAAATAAGAGTATTTTCCAAATGATTTATGAAAATTTCCGGGAAGAGTGATTATATTTTCTCTCAGAGTGCCAGAGTTGATGCCACATGCCCCCTCCGCCATGCTCCTGGCCATGCCACCACAGTTTTCCACTTTTCACACCCTCCTCCCTCCCTCCCAACCAACCCCCTCTCTGGCCACCTGTCACATGTGCAACGTTGACGCTGTCGGTTGGTGTTCGCTTTATTAATGACTTACTATGGCAGTGGCAGTGGCAGTGGCCGAAAAGGACAGCACAGAAAATCCCTACAATGTGTCCTGCAAAGTCCCCATTTTCCACACACTTCCCTCCTCCCACCACACCCCCCAAAAAAATAAGAAAAAAAAAGGAAAAGGCCCTGAAACGCTGTGCTATCTCCACACTTTGTTAATAAAATTTCCATGCGTACCGAAACTTAATTAATTCAGCTACAGTTTGTTGGAAAAGTTTCTTGCCAACCCCTCTGCCCCTCTTACTCCCCTCTAGCCCCTTTCACTCTGACAAAATGGCCGCCCCAATTCCCCCGGATATCCCCCGCTCTGCAAATCAAACGAATGAATTTTAATTATTTCTGGTTCCAGCCCCAAAAAAAAAAAGTTTTCTTTTTCTTGTCTTTCTCCCTTTTCCTTTTTTTTTGTTATTTTTTCCCTGCTTCAGGTGGAAAAAGTTATTTTTTCGTTTCTTTCGCAAACCGGAAACGGAAATGAAAAACAAAAGAGGAACAAAGCTAAAAATATGTAGAGGATTAAGAATAGAAATAGAAAAAAGGATTTTTTCGAAATGTACGAAATGTAAAAAACATAAAAAAAACGAAATATATTCAGAAACAATCTTGTTTCTTAAAAAAAAAAAAAAAAAAACTATCAATAAAATCAAAATATATATTGAATAAAAACTCAAACTAACCAGCTATTTATGTATGTTTTATGAAACAGAAACGCCTATTTTGTATTCTCAAAATAAACTCGGAAATCTTTTAAATATTTTCCAATATCTAAGCAGATAATTTTAATTAATAAATACTTGATCTCATAATTAAAAAGAAATTGATTCCAACAATCTTTTGAAAAAAAAAAAACACAAAAGCTGGGAAATCCAAGCCAAGGCAAAGTGAAATAGCGGGCAATTGGGCGACCGAAGCAGGGAAATTTAGTGGCCGCTCGGATTGGATGTGGAATGTGGGATGCTTGATGGGAAATTTTCCGCTTGAAAATATCTCTTTGATTTGTCTGTCAAATGTTTCGGTGGGCGGAAGGGCGCCGACGAAAGGGCAGGAGAGGCGTGGCAGGGTAGGTGATAGGGATGGGGGGGATGGGTTAATGGGGCAATATGGCGATGGCCGGATATGAGAGCTAACGGGAATGACAGGCGGGAAATTGAAGAACTCTTTGGTTATATTTAGTAATAATGTAATGATAAGTGGGCAGGATAAGGACTCTGATGTTGAATCCTTTATCCAAAGCAAGGATAAATTGATTAAAAATCATTCAAGTATTATTTAATAGGATTTTTATTTGAATCTCTTATATTTTGATTGAATTTTAAGGTTTTGAGTTGGATATAATGTTTTAGAAAATGTTAGAATAGAGTGTTTTATACATTTATATGTATTATATACAGAAACACAGTAAATACCTTTAGAGATGGGTAGAATTGTAATAAAAGATAAGCCCCAATTTATCGATAAAAGCTCCAAGGCGATGTCATCGAGATCTGTACATGCTCCTCTCCCATCATTTCCTTCAATTAGTTTTATTTTCAACACCTAAACTAATTATAATCGACCGACAATATCTTCCATCTATAATTACAATAATTCCCCTTGCAACTTCGCCTTGGTTTTGATTTTATGATTTTCCTGATTTGAATGGAAATGCGACAGTTGTGAGTTCGATTCGGAAGCTGGAGCGCTTAATGAGCGTGTTAATTGGCCATCCAGGGGGCGGAGGGGAGTTGGAGGGATGGGGCGGATCAGGAGACAGATAGAGCATGACCATCATATTGTGGCCATCAAAAATCACGCCGGCCACGCCCACTTCACAGGTCAACAGATGCAGCGAAACGGGGGGGAAGGACTTGCAGGATCACGACCAGAAACCAGAATCCAGAAACCAGAAAACCATAACCAAAAAGGTGCACACATGTGTTGCTAATTTTCCAGGACCTCGTCAGGACACGCCCACTTGATGTCAATAAAAAGATGGAAAAACAATGAGACGCTCTTTGAATGAAAAATCAAACGAAAAAAAGGGCAACCCTCTAGGAAGTGTTCAGGCCAAAAAAAAAAAAAAAACATTACAACCCTCCTGCCTATCTGACTACTGGCAGGACACTCTACCACTCCTCTACCCCCTACCCCCGCGCTCTACCTAAATCTTTATTTGCCGGCAAAGTCAAGTCACACAAAATTATGGCAATTACGCTAAGCAGGCCATTTATTTTTATGAGCCCACGAATTATGAATAATTGCAATTCCGCAGAAACTAAACGTGAGAGAGTATGGCCAAAAATACCAGTTAGGGGGGAAGTAGATGTCTTTAAGAGGGGACCAGGGATATGGGGGCATCTAGTCATGTTCGAAAATCCATTTTGACATTCAACGCTGACATAATGAAAAACCGCAGTCGCATGCCAAGAATTTCCCCTTCGGATCGAAGTCAATTTCGAACAAAACACCCACGCACCCGGCCCGGCCTCGGCAAAAAAATAATAAAAATAAAAATGAGAAAAGAAATCAGTGTGTGGGTGCGTAGATTCGTCATTAGGCTCATAAAATTGCCATAACTTGGCCAAAACACACACACACACACACACACACAGTCAGAGACACACAACCAGTCAGAGCTTGAAAAATAACGAAAATACAAGACGGCTGAGATTTTTGTCACGAGACTTGGAATTGGATATACCCTGTTGACCAATAAAATATTTATAAATTAGGGAACTATTTATTGAAGAGTTAGGCTAATAAATAAAGTAAATAACTCTCCAAAAATAGTAGGTTTTCCATTTTTCTAAGAATATTTTCAAGCAAGCTTTTCAGAAAAAAAATATATTAAATAATATTTAAATGCCAATCCAATAAAACCAATACCCTGTACTTGCCAAGGATACTAAGGACATGCGGACAAATAAGGAAAGAAGGAGAGGCAGGGGTGAGGGGCGGGAAGAGACTGTTATTTGGCACAGACAACGGAAGAGGAGGAATAAGGACATCAGGACATCAACGCCATCGGCCACAACAACAATTGACATTCATTGGCCAGTTTGATGGCCGATTCCAAGTTTGGGGTCCTGATTCCGCCACCGCGTGTCCTGCCTGTCAACCCCCCCAGAATCCAATGGCATGTCCTTGCCTTCTGTCTTGGTCCTTGCTCTTTGGGCTCACGCGATTGATTTTCTCTCCAGCCAGCCAGGAAGGTCTCTTGCCTCCGCTTGGCGGCAAATAAATTACATTGTAATTTGTGTCCTCCGCTGTTATTGCCCACACCCCTCCCCCTGCCGCTCCTCTCTCTGCACAGCTCGCCTCAGCAGCCCTGATCCTGATTCCAAAATCCTGATCCTTTTGTCCTTTGAACAGACGGAATTCCTTTGCCCCCCGCTCGTGACATGTGGCTTTTGGTTTCTGATTCTTGTTTTTTTTTCACATTGAGAATATTATTAATTCCAAAATTATTTATAAAATAATAAAATTATATTATTTATAAAATTATTTATAAATAATAAAAAAGTATGATATTTTTAGTTTTTTTATTAACACGTTTTATATTTTTTTAATTTAAGACAAAGGAATAAATTGATAAAGTGGAATTTAAAGCAACTTTCAAGGACTTTAGCTTATTTTATTTTACTTAATTTTTTAAACTTATAAATTATTAAATGAATATTGAAATAAATATACATATAAGCCAGAAACATTGAGAATTTTTTTAATCTGTAAATAATTGTACATTTATTTTTTATATTAAATTTTGAAAATAAAGAAACAAGATTTGTTTCTTTCTTACTTTACTTTTAAATTTTAATTTTCAAAAATGCTCTTTAATTTAAGGTTTAACAAATTATTGTATATTTTAGAAATATGTTTTAACTCTCTAATAATTTTTTCTCTCAGTGTTTGTTGTTTTGTCGTGTGTGGGTTTGGTAATTTCATTTCGAGTGCCTTTTGGCCCTCCGCCCAGCATTTTGGCACTGCCCTGGCTCGGGGCCACGCCCACTGACTACTGACTACCGCCCACCTCCCACCAGCTACCACCACCTCCGCCCGCCACCCCCTCCCATACCGCTCTAGCTCATTTAAAGTTGATGGTGTGTGAAAAAATGTGAACAGATTGTTATGTAATTGAGTTTTTAGGCAGCCGTTTTGAGGTCGCCTTTTGTGGCCGCCTCTCCTTGGGATGTCCTGCTAGTCCTGCTAGTCCTGCCAGTCCTTCCACCCCCCACCACCCACGCCCTTGACTCTTGTCGCATTTTGTTACATTTATTTGTCGCTTGATTTGATTCTTATTTTTCCTTGGCTCCTTCTTTTCGCATTTTCCTCCTCCTCCCCCCCACTGGCTTTCCCATTTTCCATTTCCCTCGACAGTTTATTTGCCATATCATGGGGGGGGGGGGGTGAAGTGCCTGGCTGGCTGACTGGTGTGGGTGGTGGGTGGTGGACCGATTTGTGGTTGACGAGGAGAAGGTTAAGTTGTTTCCGAACGCCGTTTTATGGATCGGGATCTGCATCATTGATTTCATGTGGCGTAATTAGTGCAATCTGTCGCATAGTCGCCGCAATAATCGAGTTTCGTGTTGAAGGCCCATCGCACTTGGCCCTCATCCCCTGGTCTCGACTAAAATTAAATCCATAATTAGGTCATCGGATTTGACTTAATTAAGTCCCTAATTTGTGGTTCATTTTGGGAGTAACAATTTTTTTATATATTTAAGATTTTTGGAAGTATGGAAAGATAGTTTTTTTCCTATTTGTTTCAAAAACTATCGACTATCAATTTATTTTTGATTATTTTCAAATTAACAATATTTTTTAGTAAATTTACTATTTTTTTTTGTTTAAATTTATATTCCAATCGATTTTTATTATTTTATAATTCTTATCATTCTGTTCCCATAAAGTCATTTAGTTTAGTTTAAAAACACAAAAATATTTAAAATGCAAAAATGGATAGTTAAATATAATAATAAACTAAGAACAAGAGTTATAATATTTTTATAGAATAATAACTACTTCAAAATAATATTTTAATGGAATTAAAAAAAAATATTTATTTTTGAAAAGAAGCTTTTCTGAAATTCCCTTTTATTTATTTATTAATTATACTTTATTTCCCGTTTACATAGTTAATAATTTACTAAATTTCTAAATATATAATCCCCTGGTCTCCTCCTTTGGTCTCATACCAGAAGTGCTTGAATTTGAAATAAAAATTCAATCTAAAAAGGTAGAAAAAGGCAAAGTTAACCGCATGATGCCTTAAGTCGGTCTTTGATTAAGTGATCTTCATGCCGATCATTGGTTACTGTCCATCACATTGGTCATGCCAATCCCAGTCCCAATCCCAGGCCCAGTCCCAGACCCGATCCCGAAGCCCAGTCAGTCCCCACTCCAAGCGCACTCGCCCTACCACTGCCACAGTTGCATGCAACCGATCAGGAATCCAACGATGACTCCGATTTCTCCCTTCTGCATTCTTTTTTTTTTTAAATATATACATATATATTTATGTATGTATATATTTATATATATATATATTTTTTTTTTTTGAAGGAGTATTTCTGAAAGGAGCCTCTGCTTCTTATTAGCTTGCATTTAAGACCCAGCAGGGTTTTCACACCTCCGACGCCCCACTGCGAATTCTGCCGACAAACGAAACGAAATCCCCTCAAAGGGTGGACAAAAAAAAAACAAAGGATGCGGAGCTAAGGTGGGAGGAGTAGACGGTGGAGGCAGTTGGAGAAAGGAGAAGCAGGAGACAGGGAAGAGATGCAGAGGAGGAGCTGGAGGAACCGAGCACGCGCGGCGCAATCAAATTCAAATCACTTTGCATCTTTGAGATCTCAATAAAAATCTCTTTTCCTTGCTGGCGGTGCAGCACTGAGAGAAAAAGTTTAGCCTTATTAATTAACAATTTAATTATGGATTTAAAAAAAATATATAAATACAATAAGTAAGATTTTGTGACTCAAAAGTAATATTAATCATTAAGAAAAATAAAAACACTTTCAAACAAAACAAACTTTCTCTCAGTGTAGCTTGGGCTATGGCCCCTTGCCGTTGCCATTCCGACTTTAATTGTTGCCGCAGGAGCATTGCTCAGATATTAATTGGTTTTTCTCTCTGTGGAGGCAGCTCCGACTCCGACTCCGACTCCGACTCCGACTCCGACTTGGGCTTGGGCTGGGGCTTCCCTCCTCCCCCAGCCGGGGTTTCTGGCTAAAACGTGTAACAAGGCCAACTGCGGCGGGGGCCAGGGGAGCTGGGCGGGTCCGGGGCAGACAACAACGCCGACGCGGATCCCTTTTCACAGATCTTTTCGTTTTTTTTTTTTTTTTTCATTTTTATTATGTGGCTGTGCGAAGGCTGCAAAAATTAATTACGATATCATGATTTACAAAATTAGCCGCAAATGGTGCGGCCTTTTTCCTCCCCTTCCCTCACACCTTTCCCCTCACCAGCTTCCTCTTGGCCGAGTGGGCATGGGCGTGGGCGTGGGCGTGGCCCCAGTTGGATTACACACACACACACGCACACATACACCAGCACATGCTGGCAGGATCAGGAGGCAGTATCTTTGCCGAAATCAACTCCGCAATTTTCAGCAAAAAATGTGAAAAGTCTTAAAAAGTTTAGATCTTTGCTTTTTTCTTAAGTATTTTTAATAATTTTGGAATCACTTGCAGCGGGTATTACCATTTTGGTCAAAAGTTAGCATCGCAGCGAGGGAGACATCTCTGTGAAGGAGGGATCCCCTCCGTAACGCTGGATTTCCGCACTTGGCCCATTTCCATAGCTATATCTCGGCCAATTCCCATCCGATCCTTTAGCGGAATACCTTAAACGATTTGTGGATCGATTTCCCGCCATTCGGCATCAAAATCCTGGCAGAAAATATTTTTTCGAAATTTTTTAAATTTTTGTGGGACATCCCCTTCAAAATGCGGGATTTCCGTAGTTGGCCCACATCCATAGCTAAATCTCAGCCGATTCCCATCCGATCCTTGAGCGGAATACCTTAATCGATTTGTGGATCGATTTCCAATAATTATGCATCGAAATCCGGGCACAAAATATTTTTTGGAAATTTTTCAAATTTTTGTGGGGCCTCCCCTTCAAAATGCTGGATTTCCGTAGTTGGCCCATGTCGATGGTTATATCTCAGCCGATTCCCATCCGATCCTTGAGCGGAATACCTTAAACGATTTGTGGATCGATTTCCCGCCAATCTGCATCAAAATCCTGGCAGAAAATATTTTTTCGAAATTTTTCAAATTTTTGTGGGGCCTCCCCTTCAAAATGCTGGATTTCCGTACTTGGCCCATGTCCATAGCTATATCTCAGCCAATTCCCATCCGATCCTGAAGTGGAATATCTTGAACGAATAATGGATCGATTTCCTGTCCAATGAGATTAAATATTCTTCCTGATAAGGATAAACTAGTCCCTTGTAATATATTTTAAAACGATTGCCGATGGCTGAAGCTACAAAAAGTAGCTCTTTATGGATTCTTTGTTGTGTGAAAGTAATAAATTGTAAAGGTCCCCCAGAAAAGGATGTTGGGGGGTGGGACAGAGGGGCTCTGTAAGGAGGAGTCGCTGGGAACTCCCACAGTTTTCTGGGCCATATCCTGCCCTTCTGGGGCAATTAAATGCGCCACCTGATCGGCCTTGGGCACCTCAGCCTGAGCCCTCCCTCCCATTGGCGGTTTTTGCATTTTTTTACATCACTCTGGTGCTCTGGTCCAGCTGCTGGGCCACGCCCCCTTTTAGCCACTGTTACAGTTTTTTTTTGTCTTGCTGTTGTTGCATGCCCCTTCGTGTTTGGTAATTAACATTGTGGTTTCTTAAGGTTGCCTCTTCGCCACATTCCTGGCCATGTTTTTGCTCCTACCACTTTATTTTAGCCTTTTTTGCATATGCGCTTTGCGTTTATTAATGTCATCAACGCCCCAGACTTGGTCGCCCGCCGTCCGTCTGTTCGGTTCCGTTCCGTTCCGCCCCTCCGGGCCACGCCTCCTCATCCCAAGGAGGGCAAAAATTGAGTTGACAACTCAATTGTTTCGACACAGCGAAAAAAAACTAAATAGATCTCCTTTAAAAATGGGAATTATTTTTTTGGGAAATTTTTAAGTGTAATAATGGGTTATAATTTGGCTGTCTAGCATGGTCACACTATGCTTGTTACTTATTAGAAGGTTTTGTTTAAACTGTACTATTAATGAAAAGTTATGGAAATGGAACTATTTCTCCTTATTTATCCGAAACTTTTCCTTTTCAAACTTCTATATTTTTCCCAATATCCGCTATACTTTTTCTTCAAGTGTAATCAACAGCGACCACTCATCATCAGCGACATCAATTAAAATGATTTCAGCGATCAGAAGTGCAGAAAAACCGAAACAAAAAGCCCCAGTGGAAAAAAAGTAAATTAAACGCCTAACAGTAAGCCGAAGGCGTTGGCACACAAACAAAAATTGGAGCTAATTTGATTAATCTCCCAAGGAACTGAAAGGGGCTCCAGCGGGGAGGGGGTCTGGGCCTAATGATGGGAAATACGAACGCATTTTGGCTCCCAAGACAGACCATACCAGGCCATACCGCACCGGACCCAGAAGGAAAAAAGCATACCCGGTAACTGGGGAGGCTTATGCGCGTAATTGCGAAAGTAATTAGTGCAAAGTGTTCGATTGCGATACTCGCCACCTTTAACTGCAACTGTACATTCAACATTAAACCTTAAACATTCAACATTCAACATACAACAATGGCCTGTTCCCACCGTAGAGCATCACCTTTTTTTCTTCGCTGTTTAATTAGGAAAACTTGAGAGAACTCGTTCAGATGAACGCCATTTTGGCTTTAATGTTTGATGATGGTGACCCCGAATGATCTAAATTAAAAGCTAAATAGCTTACAGTTTTAGAAACCGAAGTATTTTTTAAGTTTCTGGGAAATAAGAAGGAAATAAAATAAGAAGGCTTTTGGGAAACCCATACCAAAATAAATGCTAAGATCGTTTTTAGATCATAATTTAATTATTGAATGGTGACCCCGACGACGAGAAACTAGCTCTTACCACATTAGGGTTAATTACTTCAAACTAAAAGTAGGAATATTTTACAATTTACATAAATAACATTTTTTACAAATAACAAATTTACATAAATTACATAATAACATAAATATTCAAAGACTTATGGTAGTTAGAAGCCATTAGAATGCAAAGAATTGGAGACCCCGAGTAGTCAAAGTTCTGAAACCAAAAAGCAAAATCGAATGGTTCTGAGAGAAACAAAACTAAATAAAAGTCTGCAGGTCAATCTCGTCTATGAATAGTTGCTCTGATTAAGAATAAATAACTTTAAAAGTTGTAACAACTTCTAAAACATACAAATCAGTTCATTTGACATCCTTAGAGACCCGACCCTATTGGAACTATCTAAAGGCAATGGGCACGAGGACGATTCGATGTGCTTTTGAGCAAGTAAGTCGCAAATCCTTGGCACACGTAGCGATTTCACGGACAGGAAACCACAAAGAACCATGGGCAACGCCTCCGGGTTCCCTGGGTACATCGTCCGGGATTCCCCTTGGGGGATTGGTGTGTGAGTGTGGTAACTCCGGGGCATATTTCACGCCTCCTTGGGTGTGGTGCGTGCTTCACGGAAAACTAACCACCAGAATGTTAGACAGGGCAAGGATAACGCGGCGGCGGCGAGAGTGTCGATAAGGATATGACAAATTTCACGCGCTTAACGCAAAAAGGACAACAAGGTCCACACAGCGAGAAATAATTGCAATTAATTGCAATTGGTTAAGTACTTTGCACTTACATTTTAATACTCTCGAGAGGTCAATACTTCCATAGTCCAGGTCGCTATTATTGCACTTTTTCCTTGTGGGGCACGAAATTTGAGGAATTTTTTTTCTAGATGACATTTCACTAACACTACTATGAAAACTTTTGGATAAAAGAGACCAGGCCTGCTATTTTACATTTTCTATAAACTACCAATTAAGGTGACCAGATTGTTCCATTTTTCTATTTACTCGAAAAGGGTTAGTGCGTTTATACTTCTCCTCATTTAATCTGAAAATTATTTAACTTTCAATTATTTTGCTTAGTGTGCCGAGGGTGGAATATCTGAAGGATATGGAAGGTGGGCTGGCAGACAAAACAAGGTGGACGCCGTCAGCGGCTTACCTTTCGAAACGCGGAGCGGCTTTTCCGGATTTCCAAGGACCGTAAGTAACCGAACCCCGAACCCCGAACCCGAACCGGAGCACCAAAGGATCTGAATCAGAATCTGAATCCGAGTCCCAAAAACCCGATTCCAGAGTCAAGATAGTCATCTAAAGAGAACAAAAAAAAAAATAAATAAATAAATAAATATTTCAGGGATGAAGAATACTTTAATCAATCGCAGCCGATTTGTCGGCTTAACATGTACAACATGACGTAAACAAAAAACCCGTATAGCTGGAGGACCGAGGTTGGAGGGTTACATACAGAGTACAGGATACGGAACTGGGAATGGGAATTAGAAGCGGAATCAAAATAAGAATCGGAATCAGGCGGAGGACGGCGGGCGGCATTAAAGTGAGCAATCGACGGGGATTAGTGTCGGCTGCGGTCGGGCTTAGCGGGTATTGCCTGTAAAGTGGCCGGCTAATAGTTGTCTAGAGCGTGAGAACGAGCCAGGGGGATTACGGGGAGAGATATTACCCAAAAGTCCCCCAAAAGTGTTTGCAAAGCTTGAGAACAAGAGAAGGTTTTGAGTCTTAGGGTTTATTTTAATTTATTACAGTTGTTTTCCTTCTAAATACTATACACTTTTAAAACTATAGATATCCAGTAATTATGATTCAAATTTGTAGTAGTATTCTATGGGTTCTATGTATAAAATATAGGAGCTATTGTAATACAGTGTCACGGTCGCCATGTTGTAAAAACTATGCATATCCCTTAATTTTTGTATCTATATGGAAGTGCCTTCTACTTTTTTTTCAAAGGTTATTTTAGGAAAAACTCTATTTTCCATAAACTGTTTTCTAAACTCAACCCTAAACTCAAAATGTTTGAGAGACTTCCTCTAGACTTCCTCATCCATCCCTTATGAAAATATCCTCCAAATTAAAACAACCTCAAAATGTATCAAGTTCTTAGTTTCATTTTTATTAGATTAGTCGAGTAGGATAAGTTGTTAGTTTGTTGCAAATGGGCTGATAGGATAACAATTTATAATGGCTTATGTACGATTTATATTTGCGGCGAGGAATCAAGGACCTTCGTCCTTGGTGCGAAGGGCGACGGGCGATGGGCGAGGAATCCTCCCCTATGTGTTTTGTTTGGGCACGCGACCCTTGTGGCAACAATGGCTCTATTTTTATGCGATTTACTTGTTTTGATAAACATTCGACATTTCTGACAGTCAACCGACACCCGGGCGTCGAGAGGGAGGCTGGTCATGAGATTGTCCTTTTTTTTTTGTCTCTGTCCTGTGCGTCCTGCGGGGAAGTAATTTGAAAATGAGACTCTGCGCGCCTCTGCGACATTTTTATGAAGCGGTCGCGTGCGGTGATTCGATTGTCCTTTCCCGATAAGGACGAACCGAAATATGAATCGCATATTCCGTAAATCAGCATCGAAGCTGAAGTTTACTTTATTGTTTGATAAGTATGCGCATCTGATAATAATTCTGGCACAAGGACGAGCGCTTAACACCCGCAGGAGGGGAGTGTTTTATGGGCCAACCCGCCACCCTCCACCTCCCCCCCCAACACGACTCCTCAGTCCGCTGCCATGTCTTTAAGTCCTAAAATCCCAAGTAATACGAAATACGAGTCCGAGAGCATCCAAATCAGCAGCAGCAGTCACTCAAAAGCCCAGGTCCGGGGCTCCACTAATAAGCACCTGGGGGCCACTGGCGGCGGTGGACAACCGGTGAGCAAATTGGATTACTTCATTTCACATCTCGTGGCGGCGAACATCAAGCACCAGTCCAGCCGACAGAACCAGCTTTGGTCACACTGGACAAAACAAAATGGCTTTCAAGCTTCAAGGTTTAAATAAATAATTTAGTTTGTGGGATGAGGATTTAATAAATTTAAATAAATAATATGATCCTAATGGGTAGCTTATGAGTTGTACTATTTTTGAGGAAAAAAATAGTAGAAGTAGAAGAATAAGGATATTTTTTGGAGGTCGGTATACAAGTGAGCGGAAAAATGAATAGAATAATTAATTAGATAATTAATAGAAAATATGATAATTAATAGAAAACAAAGAAACTTCAGGTGGAGTTCCAGGTATTATTTATTCATAAGAGACATTCAGACATTGTTCCAATAAACTACAAGAATATTAAAATTAATTATGAAATCAATCTTAAAAATAAACTTAAAACTTACTGTGTATTTTGTATTTTGTTTTTTATTTTTTATTTTTTATTTTTTTTTTTTGAGAAGGGCTAGTAGGAAATAAATAAAAACAAATTTGCAGTCGGACATTTGGTCGATTGATTTCTGCAGCTCACGAATGTCGGGAGGAGTTCTCCGGCACCATCTTTGGATGGTTGGACTCTGTTGGACACCTCCGGCCCCCGACACCCCGACACCCCGACACCCCGACATCCCGTCCCCCGGCTGCCACAGATGTCGGCCCCTGCCCCTGCCCCTGCCCCTACCCCTGCCCCATGGGCATTTTGAGTTTCAAGTTTCTTGGCTGTTCGCTTGCAAATTGCCGCATATTTGTTGAGTAATTACGCTTTAACTTGTAATAAAGAAGACAAACAATAAAACGAGGCCCCAGCCGTGATCTGTCAAGGGGGGGGGAGTGGTGGGGGATAGGGGGCACATCTGGCGGCGTGTTCTCAATTGAAAAGCGTGAATAACAAACGTGAACGTGGGGCGCAAATTGGTCAAGAGACTCGATGGCTGGAAGTTAAACTCCAAGTTACTGTCCAACCGTAATCGTATTGGGAGAATTGCGTTTATGCGGCTGCCATCTTGAGTATATCGGTTAATTCTTTTATTTTTCATTTACATATAATATTTATTTTTCATTTAAATAATAACAATAAAAATTGTAAGGAAAAGTTTGCCACAAACTGATCTCAAATAGCTTAAGATTTGCTTAAAAAACAATGCCTTTTTAAATGTTTCTCGATTTTGAAATAAACTCTCTTTTAGCCAATTGACACCCTTTTAGCCATAATTTAACTCTTTTCCGCTAGACACTTAAAATCATGAAGAATAAAGCACAAACCCTGCCACAAGGAGGCTGTAAAGTGGCAGGAAGGAGTTAAAAAAAAAAATGAGAAAGAAATAGCTATACAGACAGAGAGAGAGACAGAGAGAGAGAGTATGAGCCAGTACTGTGGACTGGCCAAAACCATAAAATGCATTATTATGCTAAATGACTATAAAAATCACGTTTACAATCCATTTATGCCTGGGATAATAACCCATCCCATTCGGAGTCCGGACTCCGGAGTCCATTCCATCCCATCCTGCCCTTCGTTCGACCATGGTCGGAGGAGGAGGAGGAGGAGGAGGAGGAGGTGGTCCAGGCATGGTCCAGATGGACGGGATGTTGGCTAAAAACCCTGAAAGGCAGCATTTGTTTACGCCGCGAATAATTGAGTTATCTGAGATCTCCGCCTGACTCCGCCAGCCACAAGACACGAAAAGTGACTTTGGATGCTCCAAACGAGGCCTTCATCCTAGGCCAATATCATATGGGCGGAAGGGGGGGAGGGCACTGGCAGCAGGTAGGTGTGGCAACAGCCTACGAAGCAAATTGTTTGGGGCAACATTAGAAGGCAACTTGCCAAAGCATCTACACTGAACAAAATCGTGCATATTAAAGAGGAAATAATATAATAATATTTTTGAATTTATAATATTTCATATAGAATCTTTTAAATCATAGTAATCTTTTGAAAAAAAAAGCCAATAAATCGATAAATTCAATTCGATCGAAGTAGGCCTTTGCTTCTCAAGATTTTTCAGGCCCCAAAGAAAATCCGAATTTATATTTAGTTCCTTCACAGCCTCCGAGCTAGAAGGTTCTCCCCATTTCATAAAAATGGGTCTTATTTCTTTTCTTTACTTTTAATTTTATCCCTTAAACGCTTGGGTTTTATATATTTTTTTATTTAATTTATTTTATCGCTGAGCTTTGGACTCTACATGCAGGCCCCTTCATTAGTAGTGGTCTTTAAATTATTTAAATATTTTCTATCAATATTGGGTCTTTGTGTCGCAGACGTGTAATTCGTTCGGGCAGTTTTCTGATTTTCTTATTTAATTCATTATTTTTTCAACTACTAAATGGCTTTATGTTTAAATTAATTTTTAATGACTGGAATTTGTACGGCGGCCACATCCTGCTCCTACTTGGTTTCTTCAATTTTAATTCTAATTCAGACTTGAAATAGTCTGGCATTTATTCTTACTTTTATTTTTTATTTCCTTAAATTTTATTACTTGCCACGAAATATTATAGGCTTATAATTAAATTTCAAATTCTTTTATTCCAATCTATTATTTCAACAATTATTTTTTATATTAACTAGCAATGGGTCTTAGGATTCACACTTGTACGGCGGGCACATCTGGGTACTATTTTTTTACTTCTTTTCATTTTTTAATTTTTAATTATTTTTTTAATCTTAAAAATTATTTTTTATATTAACTAGCAATGGGTTTTAGGATTCACACTTATACGGCGGGCACATCTGGGTACTATTCTGATTTCTTCTTTTCATTTTTTAATTTTAAAAATTATTTTTTTATTAAATAGCAATGGGTTTTAGGATTCACACTTGTACGGCGGGCACATCTGGGTACTATTTTTTATTTCTTTTTTTAATTTTGAATTATTTTTTAATTTTACAAATTATTTTATATGTTAAATGGCAATGGGCTTTAGGATTCACACTTGTACGGCGGGCACATCGGGTACTATTCTGATTTCTTTTAATTTTTTTATTTTTTAATTTTAAAAATTATTTTTTATATTAAATAGCAATGGGTTTTAGGATTCACACTTGTACGGCGGGCACATCAGGTACTATTCTGATTTCTTTTCATTTTTTAATTTTTTGTTATTTTTTATTACAAAATATTAAAAATTATTTTTTATTTTAATTTGATTTCAATTTTATTATTTTATTTTAAAAATTGTATTTCTTGAAACCTGCAATGGGTTGTCACATTTGGCGAGTCTGGCTGAGAAGTGTAGGAACTATTTTCAATTAAATATTTTGGAAGATGATTTCCTAATTTTATTTATTAACTTAATTTAATTTTAAAAATTTATGAAATGAGAACAATTTTTTCAAGTGCACTTTTTATTACCATCCGCTGCAGCCGCCCCCCTCTTTTTATTTTCAAAACCTGCACATTGGTAATGACTTTATTTGGTTGCTGCGTTAATGGGGCGCACTCGTCTGCCGGAGGATGCTCCTGCTCCTGCTCCTGCCCCTGCTCCTGCCCCTGCTCCTGCCCCTGCCCCTGTCTTGACATACCCCTCCCCCCATGCCGCACAACCATTTCCACATGTTCGCCTTGTCGGCAGCGCAAATTGAAAGCGCATTTCAAAATTTTTCACACCTGAAAATTATTTCGTCTCGAGGAGGTTAGTTATTCTCGTTTCCCCGATTCTTGACTTGTCAGCGGGGGGGGAGAACGAGTAAAAAAAAAACAACTGAAAAAATAAAATAAAACTAAAAAGAAGGCAAGTGCAGCGAATTTCGATTGCACTTTCCCGTAGCGCCGCTCTCAAAAAAAGGTGCCGACTGCAATTAATCAAAATTTAATTTCAAAAAGTGACGCTGACGCTGATGTTCAAGCTGAAGCCAATATACAGAAAAAAAAACAACAAAAAATACAACAAAAAAATTGAAAAGCGGCCAAAGTGAAAACCGGCAAAAGGAAAATGTAATTAATCACAAGACGGTTTGGGAAAAAGACGTCGAGAAAAATGAAAAGCCACAAAAGGAGGCAACCGCCGCAGAACAAAGGAGGCGTCAAAACTCGACCATCGGGTTTTATTTTTTTTTTTTACATATTTTCGCCTTTGCTTCTACAATCCTCATGGAGGCGCCCCCCTTACGCCCCCACCGCCGGCGGACCCCCCTCCCGTGTTAACCAGAAACCCGCTACAATTTATAGCACCTCTTTCTGGCAAGAAAAATGATATTGTTTCCATTATAATGGAACCCGACCAAACTGAATAGAGTCATCGGCGAGTCACTCAATAAATTGCCTTAATCAGCTGCGATTTGAAAATTTTGTATATTCTGATACTCTACCAGAGAGTGGGTATTGTAAGTATTATAACTCTATGGGGGATATATATTATTGATTCGTATTACCTGTTTGGGGGATACAAGCATGGCTGTCTTCCTGCCTGTTTTTTTTTTAAGTTACAAATTAGTAATTTAAATAATGTGGCCTGATGCTGAAGTTCCTACTACAGCCAATAGATTTTACTTCATATGGGTAAAGTTTAAGTTTATATGGTAAAGTTCAATTTAACAATTTAATCACAATTTTATAATTAAATAATTAAATTTAAATAATTTTATAAATCTATGCTTTAAGGATCATTTGATTGTGCTGTCGCCATCTATACTTGAAGTTACAACTGAACCACCAGGCTCCCAGAGCGACACCTAGGTGACAAGTATCAATGCAGAATAAGGACTTGTGTAAAATTATAACTGTAAAACTATGTAAAATAATGTAACATAATTGAAACACAATCACT
This sequence comes from Drosophila atripex, assembly GCA_035045925.1. Taxonomy (NCBI): domain Eukaryota; kingdom Metazoa; phylum Arthropoda; class Insecta; order Diptera; family Drosophilidae; genus Drosophila; species Drosophila atripex. Next base: position 482,615 of record JAWNOP010000009.1, read on the forward strand.
CCTTTTTTAAATATTTATTCCTTAAATTATTCCTACGAAACATAAAAATAAATACTCTAATATTTTAATTTTATAATTTGTGCACTTTGGGACTGTGCACTTTATTTTATGCATCAGGGATCTATTTAAGAATCAGAGATCTCTTCCCCGTCGATCTGCATCAAAAGATTCTGCGAATTATCAAAATAAAATTTTGACCCTATTTTCGGCCAAAATCATGAGGGTACCCCTTGGAAAAGTTCGATCTTTCGCATTTTACGCTTTTCCGACACTTTTTTGCGAATATCTCAACTATTTCGAAACCGATTCGAAAAAGGAATGTCATTTATGAATCATAGATCTCTTCCCCGTCGATCTGCATCAAAAGATTCTGCGAATTCTCAAAATAAAATTTTGACCCTATTTTCGGCCAAAATCATGAGGGTACCCCTTGGAAAAGTTCGATCTTTCGCATTTTACGCTTTTCCGACACTTTTTTGTGAATATCTTCACTATTTCGAAACCGATTCGAAAAAGGAATATCATTTATAAATCAGGGATCTATTCCCCGTCCATCTGCATCAAAAGTTTCTGCGAATTATCAAAATAAAATTTTGACCCAATTTTCGGCCAAAATCATGAGGGTACCCCTTGGAAAAGTTCGATCTTTCGCATTTTACGCTTTTCTGACACTTTTTTGTGAATATCTCAACTATTTCGAAACCGATTCGAAAAAGGAATGCCATTTATGAATCAGAGATCTCTTCCCCGTCGATCTGCATCAAAAGATTCTGCGATTTCTCAAAATAAAATTTTGACCCAATTTTCGGCCAAAATCATGAGGGTACCCCTTGGAAAATTTCGATCTTTCGCATTTTACGCTTTTGTGACACTTTTTTGTGAATATCTCAACTATTTCGAAACCGATTCGAAAAAGGAATATCATTTATAAATCAGGGATCTATTCCCCGTCCATCTGCATCAAAAGTTTCTGCGATTTCTCAAAATAAAATTTTGACCCAATTTTCGGCCAAAATCATGAGGGTACCCCTTGGAAAAGTTCGATCTTTCGCATTTTACGCTTTTCTGACACTTTTTTGTGAATATCTCAACTATTTCGAAACCGATTCGAAAAAGGAATGCCATTTATGAATCAGAGATCTCTTCCCCGTCGATCTGCATCAAAAGATTCTGCGATTTCTCAAAATAAAATTTTGACCCAATTTTCGGCCAAAATCATGAGGGTACCCCTTGGAAAAGTTCGATCTTTCGCATTTTACGCTTTTCTGACACTTTTTTGTGAATATCTCAACTATTTCGAAACCGATTCGAAAAAGGAATGCCATTTATGAATCAGAGATCTCTTCCCCGTCGATCTGCATCAAAAGATTCTGCGATTTCTCAAAATAAAATTTTGACCCAATTTTCGGCCAAAATCATGAGGGTACCCCTTGGAAAAGTTCGATCTTTCGCATTTTACGCTTTTGTGACACTTTTTTGTGAATATCTCAACTATTTCGAAACCGATTCGAAAAAGGAATGCCATTTATGAATCAGAGATCTCTTCCCCGTCGATCTGCATCAAAAGATTCTGCGATTTCTCAAAATAAAATTTTGACCCAATTTTCGGCCAAAATCATGAGGGTACCCCTTGGAAAAGTTCAATCTTTCGCATTTTACGCTTTTCTGACACTTTTTTGTGAATATCTCAACTATTTCGAAACCGATTCGAAAAAGGAATGCCATTTATGAATCAGAGATCTCTTCCCCGTCGATCTGCATCAAAAGATTCTGCGATTTCTCAAAATAAAATTTTGACCCAATTTTCGGCCAAAATCATGAGGGTACCCCTTGGAAAAGTTCGATCTTTCGCATTTTACGCTTTTGTGACACTTTTTTGTGAATATCTCAACTATTTCGAAACCGATTCGAAAAAGGAATATCATTTATAAATCAGGGATCTATTCCCCGTCCATCTGCATCAAAAGTTTCTGCGAATTATCAAAATAAAATTTTGACCCAATTTTCGGCCAAAATCATGAGGGTACCCCTTGGAAAAGTTCGATCTTTCGCATTTTACGCTTTTCTGACACTTTTTTGTGAATATCTCAACTATTTCGAAACCGATTCGAAAAAGGAATGCCATTTATGAATCAGAGATCTCTTCCCCGTCGATCTGCATCAAAAGATTCTGCGATTTCTCAAAATAAAATTTTGACCCAATTTTCGGCCAAAATCATGAGGGTACCCCTTGGAAAAGTTCGATCTTTCGCATTTTACGCTTTTGTGACACTTTTTTGTGAATATCTCAACTATTTCGAAACCGATTCGAAAAAGGAATGCCATTTATGAATCAGAGATCTCTTCCCCGTCGATCTGCATCAAAAGATTCTGCGATTTCTCAAAATAAAATTTTGACCCAATTTTCGGCCAAAATCATGAGGGTACCCCTTGGAAAAGTTCGATCTTTCGCATTTTACGCTTTTCTGACACTTTTTTGTGAATATCTCAACTATTTCGAAACCGATTCGAAAAAGGAATGCCATTTATGAATCAGAGATCTCTTCCCCGTCGATCTGCATCAAAAGATTCTGCGATTTCTCAAAATAAAATTTTGACCCAATTTTCGGCCAAAATCATGAGGGTACCCCTTGGAAAATTTCGATCTTTCGCATTTTACGCTTTTGTGACACTTTTTTGTGAATATCTCAACTATTTCGAAACCGATTCGAAAAAGGAATATCATTTATAAATCAGGGATCTATTCCCCGTCCATCTGCATCAAAAGTTTCTGCGAATTATCAAAATAAAATTTTGACCCAATTTTCGGCCAAAATCATGAGGGTACCCCTTGGAAAAGTTCGATCTTTCGCATTTTACGCTTTTCTGACACTTTTTTGTGAATATCTCAACTATTTCGAAACCGATTCGAAAAAGGAATATCATTTATAAATCAGGGATCTATTCCCCGTCCATCTGCATCAAAAGTTTCTGCGAATTATCAAAATAAAATTTTGACCCAATTTTCGGCCAAAATCATGAGGGAACCCCTTGGAAAAGTTCGATCTTTCGCATTTTACGCTTTTCTGACACTTTTTTGTGAATATCTCAACTATTTCGAAACCGATTCGAAAAAGGAATGCCATTTATGAATCAGAGATCTCTATCCCGTCGATCTGCATCAAAAGATTCTGCGATTTCTCAAAATAAAATTTTGACCCAATTTTCGGCCAAAATCATGAGGGTACCCCTTGGAAAATTTCGATCTTTCGCATTTTACGCTTTTGTGACACTTTTTTGTGAATATCTCAACTATTTCGAAACCGATTCGAAAAAGGAATATCATTTATAAATCAGGGATCTATTCCCCGTCCATCTGCATCAAAAGTTTCTGCGAATTATCAAAATAAAATTTTGACCCAATTTTCGGCCAAAATCATGAGGGTACCCCTTGGAAAAGTTCGATCTTTCGCATTTTACGCTTTTCGGACACTTTTTTGTGAATATCTCAACTATTTCGAAACCGATTCGAAAAAGGAATGCCATTTATGAATCAGAGATCTCTTCCCCGTCGATCTGCATCAAAAGATTCTGCGATTTCTCAAAATAAAATTTTGACCCAATTTTCGGCCAAAATCATGAGGGTACCCCTTGGAAAAGTTCGATCTTTCGCATTTTTCGCTTTTGTGACACTTTTTTGTGAATATCTCAACTATTTCGAAACCGATTTGAAAAAGGAATATCATTTATAAATCAGAGATCTCTTCCCCGTCCATCTGCATCAAAAGATTCTGCGATTTCTCAAAATAAAATTTTGACCCAATTTTCGGCCAAAATCATGAGGGTACCCCTTGGAAAAGTTCGATCTTTCGCATTTTACGCTTTTGTGACACTTTTTTGTGAATATCTCAACTATTTCGAAACCGATTCGAAAAAGGAATATCATTTATAAATCAGGGATCTATTCCCCGTCCATCTGCATCAAAAGTTTCTGCGAATTATCAAAATAAAATTTTGACCCAATTTTCGGCCAAAATCATGAGGGTACCCCTTGGAAAAGTTCGATCTTTCGCATTTTACGCTTTTCTGACACTTTTTTGTGAATATCTCAACTATTTCGAAACCGATTCGAAAAAGGAATGCCATTTATGAATCAGAGATCTCTTCCCCGTCGATCTGCATCAAAAGATTCTGCGATTTCTCAAAATAAAATTTTGACCCAATTTTCGGCCAAAATCATGAGGGTACCCCTTGGAAAAGTTCGATCTTTCGCATTTTACGCTTTTGTGACACTTTTTTGTGAATATCTCAACTATTTCGAAACCGATTCGAAAAAGGAATGCCATTTATGAATCAGAGATCTCTTCCCCGTCGATCTGCATCAAAAGATTCTGCGATTTCTCAAAATAAAATTTTGACCCAATTTTCAGCCAAAATCATGAGCGTACCCCTTGGAAAAGTTCGATCTTTCGCATTTTACGCTTTTCTGACACTTTTTTCTCGCTTAAGGATATTATGACTCGTTAATGGTATCCTTTTCTCGAATTTCTCAAATGTTTACTGATAGTATGGTGAACCCCCAACCTTTAAAATGAAATACAAGCCATGCCAAAAATTCATTGTTTAATTTTTATTATTAAAAATTTTCTTTATATTGCCTTTGATGATTTATTTTCTGTTCGTTTTGCTCCTCTTTCCCATTTGCTGTGACCTCTCTCCGTTTGTCCTTTCCCCGCTTCCCACTTTACATTTTTTTTCTTAAATTTTTTCCTTGTTTTGTTTTTCTTTTTCTATCGTCAATTGTTTATTATAATTTTCATAGACAAATATTGTTTGTTTAATGATTCGATTCGTTGCGCCCTCCAGCCTGAGGAGGAGGAGCCAAAGGAGGTTCAGGAGGATTAGGATTTGGATCCGGAACGGAATCCAATTTGGCTTGGATTGGAGGGGTTCTTTCACTTACATCGTATACGTTATTTTACATAATCAAATAAATTACAAATCAAAAAACAAAATCAAATCGATTGTAAATGATAAATCATAAAAAAAATAAAAGTGTTCAATGTTGAGCTTAAAACAATAATAACAAAGCCAAAACAAAAATTAGTTAACAATTGAAAGTAAATCTATAAATTACAATTATTGATTGTTGGTTTCCCATTTTCTTATTCTGTTATTGCTTTCAGTGTATTTACTTATTTTGTATTGTTTCTTTCTCTTCTTTTTTATTTTTGTTGTGTATTTTTTTTTATTTTTCTTTTGTATAATTTTATTATGCTTGGTTTTTTGTGTTTGTTTTTTTTTTCGTCCTTGGTGTTTGGAATTGGAGTTTATTAATTAATTGAAAATGAGAAAAAAAAATTAAGGACCTTTTGGGCACGACGGCTTGAGCAGAAAAATTGGTGGAAACCAGTTGATCAAGGAGATCGGATCGCGGTTCCTGATCGCGTGCATGGTGTGGTGTGGTTGTTGTACATAAAATAACCCCAACTATATAGTGCGTGCTCATTAATCTATCAAATATCAAATTGCAGCATCAATCAACAGTCGACACCTTACATAAATCACAGCTAAAAGGCAAGCATAAAATTAATTAATTGGCTTACAAAAAACACATTTCATCTATCTCTCTCTCTCTCTCTTTCTCTCTATCGTTGTTTATATATCCTTCTCCTTCTGGTTCGTGCCCAAAAGGGATTCTAGGGATTTAAGGTTTCAGGGTTTTTGGGTTTTTCTTTTTTTGGGATGGTTGGCTCTCAAACATATTTATGTACAATTTCTGTTTGTTTTTTTTTTGTTTTTACTTGACTACTTGCATAATTAATTCTTTCTTTTTTTGTTTAATAATAATTGTATTTCATTTTCTTCGTCGTTTGTTGTTGTTGTTTTTCGCATTCGTTTCATTAAATAGTTATTATTTATAGTATAGCACCGAGTACAAAAAAATGATCAATGAACAGAGTTTTGAATTTTCTTGCCTTGCCCTACGTTGTATCTCTTAATGTTCTTGTTTCGTTAAATTCTACTACTTATTTAAGGTAATAATTTCTGTTGCTTTCGTTTACGTTTTTTGTTGTCACAAGCGATTCGTTCGTTATCCCTTTTTTCTCCTCCTTCCTTACATCGTTCCATCGCCAGAGATCTACAAAAACAAAAGGGAAAAAAAATGATTATTTTATTCGTAAATTAAGTGGCTTTAAAGAGTGACGAGTAATAAGTATTCGCTGGAAGAGACTAACGAGTAATTCAATCTAGTAATCAACTAACTAATAACTAGTAATTAGTCTTCACTCTCTTTTAGTTAGTGTTTGTCACTCTTTTAAGTATAAATAACTAGTAAGTACTCGTTACTCTCTACCAGCGGGTAGAGCAGTACACTTAACGGCAGCGCCACTTGCTCAAAGAACATCTTTTAAACAAACTTACCTGCGAATGGGAACTGTCGCTCTCCACCTGCTCGGAGTAGCAGTGCTTATAGTTAAGATAGTCTAGAAGTCTTCTCGGTAATGGCAATGTCTGTATTAGATCCTTTCGTATAACCGCCTTTAGTATAACAAATCTGAAAATAGTAGGCCACAAAAAATGTAAAAAAAAAAAGCAAAAACCGAGTGAAAAAAACCAAAACAAAAAAAGAAATGGGTGGAAAATCAATAATGGCCCTGTTTCGAGCCTATCTCCGGTTCCGGTGCGCCGCCCTCCGACCATCACGACCCGAACCGAAACGAGATCGGGTGCCGTACAGCCGGAAACGGAAGGCGAAACAACAGCGCCGGGAGAGGCGGGATCTCGAAAGGGAATTGGAGGAGCAGGCGAAAGAGAAGACAAGAAAGTAGTACCTGCACATGTGCTGCAGGCTTTGTACATGCTTAAATCTAGATACTGGATTGGTTAGCTGCACCCGCATTGGTCCGTGCTCCGGCCGGCGATGCAGGAAGAACAGATACCTGGAATGAGAACATTACAGATGATGATGTTACATTTTCGAGGATATTGAGGCTTCCTGTCTCACCTGCCGCTCCGCGAATGCTCGACTGCCTTTTCGATGAACTCGGTGATGGTCTGGGACTTGAACTTGGCATAAGAACCGAAGGAGAAGGTGCCTGAAAGCAAAAAGCAAATCACTTACTAATCTTTATGGCTTACTAAACAAAAAAATAGTAGATCCTTTTGTTCTTAATGGGTAGAGGGCATCATTCTTGTGTCCAACCAACTCACCCTGATCCTGCTCGATGCGAACGTGGCGCACGCAGTTGTTCAGCTTGAAGCTCAGCGAGAAGATGTAGTGATCGTCGGAGCTGTCGCGCACAATAAAGGATCCATCCGGCTCGCTGGAGAGGACCTTCTCAGCCGCCTCGCTGGACAAAGGACCCCAGTACCAGCCGTACTATAGAACAGAATATATATATATATATATAAGGATAACCAGGAGAGCTATGTCCTTGACTTACGTCCTTGACCTTCTCAATACTGGATGTAAATTGCAGTGCCCGCGGCTCCTGGGCCACGTTCTTCTTCTGGTCCTCCGGCTCCGGTTCCACAGATTCAATGGCATAGGCTGCAGCTGTGGAGGTTCAAGGATTTGAGGATTAAAAGGATGTCATTTTTCACATTTTAATTGCGAGAAGAAAAAATCCTACCCTTCTTTGGTAGTGGTGGCAGGGCACGGGACTGAAACTTCTTGCGGAGATCGGCATTCGTTTCGTCGGCCTCCGCCGTGATGAGAACACCTCCGCCACCGCCCGCCATGGCGCCAGGTCCGACAGCACATCCCGGTCCACCAGCAACTCCCCCAGCATCCTTCAGTTCCGCAACCAGTTGCGTCTGTCCACCGGCAATACCGGGCGCCGTGGTAATGACCGCTGTGGAGGCCACTGTGGGTATGAGGGGGACATTGGCGGAGCCGCCACCGTTGTTGCCGCCACCATTGGCACTGGCGCCTATTGTCCCGGCCCGGTTGGCCACCGAGTTGCGGCAGCGACTGTGATTGCTCCGGCGGAAGCGAAAGATGCTGCAGAAGCGCTGCTTCAGGTTCAGCGTGAACTGTGACTTCTTTTCCGTGTGCAGGACGTGCTTGTTGTTGGTCAGGTGATGGTGGTGGTTATGATGGTGGTGGTGCTGCTGCTGCTCCGTTGGTGGTTTATCTTGCAGTTGCTGCTGCTGCTGTTGTTGCTGCTGTTGCTGCTGCTGCGACTGCTGCAGATTGTTGTTGTTGTTATTGTTGTTGTTTAGCTTGTCGTTGTCCAGATTGTGCTTGTTCTGCTTGCTGAGATACTTGTTGCCACTGGAACCGCCTCCGTCACTGCTAGCTCCACCAGCTCCTCCTCCACCCGGCCCCCCGCCCCCAGCACCACTCGAGGCCCGGGTTATGGCCACACTGCTGCGCGTCCGGGCCGTGGTGGTGGTGGTGGTGTTGGTGGACACACTCCAAATGGTCTCGTTGCTCGACTTCACCATCGGCTTGTGGCCGGTCTTGCCGCCCGCGTCCGAGTACAGGGTGTGATAGAACTGCTTCACCTCGTCCAGGGTCATGTGCAGCGGCTCCGACGGCTCACCCACATGGCCCACCGGAGTGCGGTACTTGCCGCCGCCATGCGACTTGCCGCCACCACCACCACCAGCCTTGTCCGGCTCTCCGTCACTCGTCTCCGTGCCGGCACTGGTGCCAGAGCCACCATACCGCTGTTTGCGTTTGTTCCTCTTGTTCCTCCGGCTGGCCTTGTGGTACGTGGTGCCGGAGCTCTTCTGCTGTTGCTTCTGCTTCTGCTGCTCCTGCTCCAACTGCTGCTGCTGCTGCTGCTGCTGCTGCTCGATCATGTCCACGGGAAAGGCATAGATGTCCGAGTCGATGGGCACGTTGTAAAAGTCGGAGATCTCGCGCGTGAAGAGCGCATCGTGCGACATGGCCTGAGTGATGAAGATGGAGTCGTCCGGCTTGTTGGCCGACGAGACGTTCAGCGAGTTGTGCGAACTACTCAGCCTGCTGTTGAGCGAGTTCCTCGAATTGGGCCTCTGCCCGTGACCGTGACTGTAGCCATAGCCGGGCTGGTGGTGGTGATGATGGTGGTGGTGGTGGTGGCCACCATGGCCGTGATTGTGGTAGTGACAATGGCTGGTGTGGCCCAGGGGGCTGTACAGCGAGGCCTGGCGCCGCTGCAGGCTACTGTTGTCCACCGGCTGGCGACGTGCACCATAGTACAGGTCGTAGTCGTGGATCTCCGACAGGCCGGCGCTGTTGAATCTCTGCTGGGCGGCCGCTGCCTTGGCACTGGCTATGCTGTCCTGTTCCGTGGGTATGGCCTGGAAGGGGGATTCCGATATTATGTTAACAAGAACAAGACGAAAGTAATCAACCCAAGAAACTAACCTTGAAATATCGCGTATGATCCTGGTAGTAGGGACACAAGGTCTGCTTGATCTTCACAATGGACACCGGAGGCGGGGGCGATGGCAGCGGCGAACAACTGCTGGCCTCCGACTGCTCCTCCTCGAGAATATCGACACTGTTGCCCAGGGAGCTGCTAACAATGTTGTTCGGCTCGTCGTAGATGTTGTCCGTGTGGCTGTTCAGTATCGAGTCGCTGGAGTATAGATGCTTATTGATCGCATACGAGTCCTTGAGAGTCAGCTGCCCGAGTGCCTGGCCATCCAAAGCATCCAGCTGCGACTCAGCGGTCTTGGCCAACAGCAGAACCAACTCCGAGTTTGGTGGATGCGAATGGGTATGGGAATGAGGCTCCTCCGGCAAAGCCGTCACTGTCGCCAGGCCGTTCACCATGGTGGCAGCATCGTCCTTGAGGTGCTCGAACGAGGACTGCGAGGAGGTCCAGCGACGCAGGCTGTTCACAATGTTCTTGGAGATGGAGCGCACCAGGGTGGTCTGCGGCGAGTCCTGGAACTCGGGCGGCGGATCGATCGGCGCCAAAGGACCCTTCTTCAGTGTGTTGAAGTTCTCGGCACTCATCCCGCCCTCCGAGCAGTTGTCCAGAGAGTCAAACTGCGACACCTCGCCATCACTCTCCACCATCTGATGCAAGGAACGGTTCAATTAAAAAAAAAAAGGATCAGAATATAGTGTCCTAGATTACCTACCTCGATTTCAAACTTGCACATGCCGAGGCGGTAGGAGTCGCCGCTGGAGATGGAGCTGTTGGTGGTCAGCGGCACTCCGCTGTCGTCGCTGAGAGAGGCGGCGGCATTCAGCTCGATGCTGTTGGCGCTGACCAGTTCGTGGTGGGGCGGTGGCATGATGCTGAAGCTGTCGCTGCTGCAGATGCTCGACACACAGCCGCCGCCACCACCGATACTTCCTCCTCCGCCCGATCCGGCACCCACATTGCCGTTGGAATTCGAGTTGCAATTGGAGTTGCTGTCCTTAATTTTAATGGACGATTCCATTTTCGGGGCAAGAGTGTCAGGTGAGAGGCAACGCCTAAAAAATAAATTAATTTAAAAACAAATTTAAAAAATTAATTAATTATTATGAAAGAAAACTAAAAATTTTTCACTTTATTTCACTTTCTTCCAAGTTATTCATGTTTTTCATTCATGTTTCATCTTGTTCTGTTAGGTTTTTTTCAAGTTTATTCCTGTTTAATCATGTCTTCGATTTACTTTTTTTATATTTGAAGAGTTAGTTTTCGGTTTCTAATTAAAATTCTTGGCTGGAATTGAGTTTTGATTAATTGGATGACACACATCCCAACCTATGACCTTTGGGTGCGGCGGCTGCAGCTTGCAACGAATGCAATTGAAGGTCAATGACAGTTGCGTGCGCCGTTTTTCGTCCTGTCCGCCCACAGCACCTGCCTGCCCCCTCCTCCCCCAATCACGTACCGCCCCCCCCGGCGGCCCTCCAGCCCACCCCCCGGCGCCACCTACGCTCGTGCTTGTGCGCAGAAATTGAAGCCAAAAGGCAGACGACGAGATTTTCTTTTAGGTTTTTGTATTTTATTTTTGATTTTATTTATTTTTCCTTTTATTTCCTATATTTTACAATTAAAAATAAATGATTAATAAAATAAAGATTTAATTTTTGATTTTCTTTTCTTTTTTGCCTGGAGGAGAGCCTGGAAATTACCGCTAGTACACACATACACGCCCACTTGGCGGAGAATCAAATCGAAAGGAGTAGCCGGAAAAGCAACGCTGTACCACCCACTTACCACCCACCTCCCTACTCATCATCCCTACTACCCTACCCCCCCCATCCCCCCGCCTCTTTAAACGTCATGCGTCGTCGTTTTCGTAGTACGACGTTTGCTAGTATTTTTTACTGATAGCGGGACTTTACATGGGGAGAGAGAGTGCAAGACAGAGAGAGAGAGAGAGCGAGGGAGTGAGAGAGAAAGCAAGAGAGGGGGGCCGAAGCAGACAGGGCGGCAGGACGGCAGGCCGAAGAAAGAATGGGCAAGCAAGCGAGAGGGAAGATATAGTGCAGCAGCGATAACAGAAATTCCTTTCCGGATTCTTGTCCCCCCAGCCATGGCCGAAAAGTCTGGTTAGGATTTTGTCACTCGTCCATAGCCTGGGATTCTTATTAGAATTCTTCCCCTCTGTATATACACAACTCGACCGCACACACACAAGCACATCTAGGGAGAGGATGCAGGCAGAAAGAGAGCCACGACACCTACGCACCCACTCACACACTCGTGGGCACGTAACACCTTTGCTTAATTTAATTATGCTCTCCTGCCTCTCGCGGACACACACACTCACACCATACACAGTCACACATACACTCGCAATGAAACGCACACACCAAACATGAGTGCATTACAATTATTATTTTTTTTTTTGGAGTTAACTGCACTTGCCTGCTGCCTCTTTATCTTTTCCTTCCGTTTCCGATACTTAAGATTGTTTACTCCTCGCTTTTTGTTGACCAGCACATATTGCAGTTCGACTGCATTTTCGACATCAAATTCAGTTTTAGCATTTCAGCATAATTCCCGATTCCGATTCCCGTCCAAAACCCGACCAGTGTGGCCGGGCGCTAAAGTAACCTTTCAGTTTCGTCTTACTGGGGTCTCTAAAGCTTTGCAACACTGTTTTTTGGAGCTTGCAATACAGATGCAACTGCAACTATTGAGCCGGAATGGTTCTACTTTTACTACTTTTGATGAGCAAGCTAATGGATAGGATTTAAGCAAGAAGAGTAGTGTATTAAACTGTAACTAAGCTATCATGACCTTATATCCTTTAAGAAACACCTTAAGAACCTTTAAGAAACAATTATTTACTTAAACTTCATCAATATTTAATCTACCAAAATGTAATGCATTTTTTGCCGTAATTCTTATCATTTAGTGATTTAGTCCTTAAATTTTAAACTTGTAAAGTGTTTTTCCCAACACTGAAATAACAGCCAAACAGAGTTGGCAGCGCTTAGCGTCAGCTGTCACTTGGATTAGTGATGGCACTTTCGGTTAAACATTAACGTGTGGCAAGCACTTTAGCCGAGGGTTTTATTTTGTTTCGCAAATATAAGCCCGTTAATATGGCCCAATTCGAGAAAGAAATAGTGCAGGCGATCCTGATCGCCGACAACAATGTGTGGAACTTCAAGCCGCTCTCCGACGAGGGCTCCACGGTGGGTAGACCTCGAGAGGCCTGTAGTTTCTGAGCTTCAGCTTTTCCCGGTTTCTCGACAGGCACTGCTCCCGCTGGTCAACGTGAAGATGCTGGACTATGCACTGATCGCCCTGAACCGTAGCGGCGTGGAGGAGGTCTTCGTTTATGCCAGCCTCTACCTGCAAGACATCAGGGATCACATCAAGTAGGACGAACTCGTCCAGAGACTGAGGATGATGCAATTCCGAGATTATTTATGTTGTGATTTCATTTCTTAGGGCCGGCATTGCCACGTACGCCTCCTGGTCCTTCAAGATGACCGTTCATGTGATTGGCGGCGAGGGGTGTCGCTGCTTCGGCGATGCCATGCGGGATCTGGACGCCAAGGCACTGATCCGGGGCAACTTCATACTGCTGGGCGCCGACACTGTCACCAATGCGGATCTGCGACCGGTTCTGGAGCAGCACAAGCGGCAGGCCAAGTTCGACAAGGGCACGGCGGCCACTCTGGTGTTCAAGGAGTGCTCGAACAACGTCCGCACCGGCAACGAGGTCCTGATCGCCGTGGACAAGCGCAACGACCGGCTGCACTACCACCAGCGCCTGAAGACACACCAGAAGGAGTCGCGCTACCAGATACCCCTGGACGTCTTCCTGGGCAACTCGTGCGTGGCCCTGCATCATAACCTTCTGGATCCCCAGATCGCCATCGGTTCTCCGTCCATGCTGTCCCTGTTTAGCGACAACTTTGACTTCCAGACGCGCGACGACTTCGTTCGCGGCCTGCTGATCAACGAGGAGCTGCTGGACAGCCGGATATACGTGGCCCTGCTGCCGGACGCCCAATACGCCCACCGGGTGAACAACTGGCCGGCCTATCAGCTTGTCTCCCGGGACATCATCAACCGGTGGGCATATCCCTTGGTGCCCGACATGGGCGTCTACAAGCTGCAGCAGCAGTACGTCTTCCACAAGGACAACATCTACAAGAGCCACGAGGCGTTCGTCTCGAAGGTGGCGCTGCAGGAGAACGTAGTCATCCAGGCCGGCAGCCACGTGGAGGCGGGCGCCGTCATCAGCGACAGTGTGATCGGAGCCAACTGCCGGATTGGGAAGAACTGTCGCCTGAACAACGTCTTCCTGATGGCCGATGTCACCGTCAAGGACAACTGCCGCCTGGAGCACTGTGTGGTGGGTGCGGGCGCCACCCTCAACGAAGACTGCGAGGTGAGCGGCGGCTGTGTGCTGGGCGCCAAGAGCGAGCTGCCGGCCAAGACGAAGCTGGCCTCCACCCTGGTAACCAGCACTCCCAGCACCCAAAAGATCGACGAGCACGAGGACGAAAATGGTGAGTATTCTTAAGACTGAGACTAAAGGCTTCATCTACAGCTGTGTCTACTTCCAGTGGAGTTGGAGTCCCTCGGTCCGAAGGCCTTCATCATCAGCGACCTGTTCACCGGAGATCCCGAGGACTCTGACGGCGAGGACCTCCTGTCCCAGCAAATGTTGAGTATTCCCAAAATGGGCGACCGGCTGGCGCTTCTGGACGAGATCAGTTACTGCAGCGACCTGAGCGACGACGACGATGATGCCTCGCGTGCCGTTACGCCTCTGGCAGACGACACCAACAGTGAGTGACTGAAGATCACCCTGGAATTCCATTTAATCCCAATTCTAATTCCAGTATTCCTGGGCGAGGTGATCGATTCGCTGACCCGTGGCTTCCGGGAGAAGTCTAATCCCGATTTCCTCATCCTCGAGATCAACTCCTCGCGCTACGCCTACAACATGTCCCTCAAGGAGGTCAACTTCAACGTGGTGAAGGCCATTTTCGGTATGCAGACCATAGTGGAGCCGGCCAACAACAATGTCCTGGTGGCCATCAACGCCGCCTTCAAGCAGCTGGGTCCCGTGGTGTCCAACTACATCAAGAGCGAGGACGCCATGCTGGACTGTCTCAAGGCCCTGGAGGTGATTAGATCGCAAGATTCCACCAAGTACTCTCGTAAATCCTTAACTCTTCCTTGCAGGATGTCTGCGAGGAGAATCCTCTGGTGCGGGAGAAGATCTCCCAAGTGGTGCACTACCTCTACGACAAGGACTTTGTCTCGGAGGACGCCATCCAGACGTGGTACGGCCAGCTGGACGAGCAGGAGCACGGACAGCTGCGCCAGAGCCTGACCAAGCTGGTGGAGTGGCTGGACCAGTCCAGCGAAGAGGATGACGACGATGAGGATGATGAGGATTAGGCCAAGCCTAAGGACCCAACGACCCAAGGACCTAGCCTTTTGATGCAAATACTTTTCCGAGGATAATTAATAAAAAAGAAAAGAAACTGAAACAGAAATATCCTGAGAAAAAGGACATGCCAGGACATGGTTACTATTTACTTTATTGCATTTATTTAAAGACTTTCGTTTAGGTTCTAGTTATGGGATTACAGACAGATCGTGGTACTCTTCGTGGTAATTTATTCTAGGGACTCTTCGGATGGGGGACGGGATGGATGGTCCCGCAGGATCCTGCGGCAGGACAGCGCAATCAAAGACTTGGCTACTTGGTTACACGCTTTATTGCATCGAGTGTGGTACAACTTTTTACTTACACATGGTACTCGTGTCCCTCCCTGCGCCTCCTCCTCCTCCTTACTTCTTACATTTAAAAAAAAGCAACTAAATAAAAAAAATTAATAAAAAAAATTAATATGAAACGCCGGCTACTTTTCGTAGAGAAACTCCTCCTCCATGTCCTCGTCGTCCGTCTTCAGTTGCTCCAGGCCGATCATCTCCTCCTCCTCGTCCTCCTCCACCTCCTCCTCATCCACCTCCTCCTCCTCCGTGTGGAACTCCTCGTCCGACTCCTTCATGGACTCGATGGTGATCTGGGTGTCGTCGGTGGCCTGGTTGGGTGACCGTGGCTCGTCCTCCTCCGGCTCCAGGTGGTGCTCCTCGGTGTCGATCTCCTCCTCGGTATGGTCCTGCAGATCGTGCAGATCCTGCAGCTCCTGCATACCCTGCGACTTGTCGTCGTCCAGCTTC
Source organism: Drosophila atripex (assembly GCA_035045925.1). Lineage (NCBI taxonomy): Eukaryota > Metazoa > Arthropoda > Insecta > Diptera > Drosophilidae > Drosophila > Drosophila atripex. The sequence goes on from JAWNOP010000009.1 coordinate 498,205, forward strand.
TCCTCGTCCTCGGTGTCCATGGGCTGATGCTTCACCGGAGTGGACTCGCTAATGGGCTTGGAGCTCTTGGGACTGGCCTCCTCCTTCTCATCGTCCTCGTCCTCGTCCTCGTCCTGGGACAGCAGCAGTTTCTGCACCTTCGACGGCTTCGGCGATTTCTGGGCCTTCAGATCCTTCGCCTTGGTCTTGCGGACGGGGGTCTTCGGCGATCCAGCATCCTGGGCATCGTTCTCGGACTTGGGCGACTCGCCACCATCGGCTGTGGCGTCTGCGTCCTCCTCCAGCGCCTCCTCCGCCAGGCGGCTGATGGTCTGCTCCTCCAGACTCCGGGTGATGTCCATGGCGATGAACTGGAGCCGCATCTGGACGCTCTTGTGGAACACGTCGTTGTTTTCCACCGTGACGAGATTCGAGCGAACCTCCTCGATGCAGCCCTCCAGCACCTTGTTGACCTCTGCGGCGTCACAGTCCCCGCCCAGGCTCTGGGTGACGATCAGCAGCGTGGTCAGGTTCTTGAGGAGCGCTATCATCCGGGGATTCTTCACCAGGCCCTTGTTCATGTCGTCCACCGTGTGGGCGGCCTTGGCCCGGCACTCCTCTCGCAGGAACGTCGGCGAGATCATGGCCTGGACATTCGGATTTCGGGTGAGGCTGGTGGACAGCTCCTGGACCTTGGTCAGTTCGAACATCAGCTCACCGTTGATCCGCTCGATGGAGACGATGTTGAAGGCGTACTGCCGCTGGAAGTTGTCGGCTATCTGGCGGCGATGCCGATCCCCGTTCTCGTCCTGGCTGATCATCTCGCCCATGGCCAGTTCCGCTGTGGCGTTCATCTTGTTCAGTCGCTGGATGCGCTCGGCCTTCACCTGGATGTGCTTCTCCAGGTGCACCAGATGCTCCAGCAGCTGGCTGGAGTAGTTGTGCTGGTGCCGGGCCAGTTGCTGGCGGATGGGACTCTCGCTGATGGAATCCTGCCCCAGCAGCGGGTCACTCTTGTTCAGTTTCATGCTCAGGGCGTTCCTGGCCGCCGCATTGCTGGTGGCCAGCTTCTGCGGACTCGAATACCCATTGCCCGATGACGCACCACCTCCTCCGCCCGGTCCTCCGCCGACTCCCTGGCCCGAGGATCCCTTCTCCTTCTTGACCAAGTAGCTGTTGGATAGATTGGACGGGTAGCCCAGGTTGGTCGTCTGATAGATGCTCATCAGGTTGGGCCGGAAGTCCTTGGTGAAGCTGTGCAGCGGCAGCATCTCGTGGAAGTTCTCCGACACGATCTCGTAGTCCGGTATGGCGTGAGTGCCCAGACCGGGCCGCTCGAAGGTCACCCGGTACATGGCGTTCAGCGAATCGTAGGCGGCCACTGTGCCCGCAAAGATGCCGTCCTGCGGAGTGCGCAGCCTGGCCGTCACTTTGGTGCCCAACGGCAGCGGCATCGGGATCTTGTCCGGCATATCCGACAGCAGCACCGAGTCCTTGAACTCGCCCGGCTTCCGGGACTGCAGCGTGCGGATCAGCTGGCGCTTCCGGTCCAGCTCTCGGCGCTCCTCGTTGAAGAAGTTGGCTGAGCAGCGACGCGGCCTGCCCATCCGCCGCCGGATGCTCACCCACTCGTGGCGGTTGAGCTTCCGGGTGCCCAGACGGGGCGCCAGCTCGTTGACGTGGTTCATGAACTCGTCCCGGCAGTCGAAGAGCGGCTTGTCGATGTACGAGTAGAACCACTCGGCAATGGCCCACTTGTGGGCCTTCGGCAGCTTCAGCAGATTCCGGAGCCGCAGCCCGATCGACTGGCCCAGTCGCTTGTTGGCCAGCGCCTGGGCCTCCGCCTGGGTGGCGGCCTCCTCGGCGGCGGCCATGGCCGCGGCGGCAGCTGCCGATCCCTTGCCGGGATTACCCCGACCCTTGAGTCCACCCTGGCCGGATAGCTTGCCGGAGGACAGGTATTTGCTGGCGGAGCCGTGCTTTCCGGGCGTCTTCTTGCTCTTCAGCTGCTGCTGCTGCTCCTTGATGATGGCGTTGGTGTCGCCGAGGTCGTTGGAGCGCATGTACCGGGAGACAACACCCTTGCGCTTCTTCAGCACCTTCGAGGGCGTCAGCGGCGTCTTGTGGACGGAGCCCCCGCCAGCGGATAGCGGCGGCCTGCCGGGCATCCGCTTGGGCGCCAGACTCATGCGCAGCGGCTTGTCGTCGTTGATGATGTTCTCGTCGTAGAAGAGGCGGTTTCTCTTCCGAATCCTGGCCGGCATGCCGCGGGCGTTCAGCGTCAGGATGGGCGCCTTCTGGACCTTGGGCTTGGGCGGCGGAGCTGTGCCCACGCGCTGCAGTCCCAACGTGGCCAGGCTGAAGGCCGGCGGCTCGATCTGCTCCTCCGGATCGCTGGTCTCATTGCTGTCCGGCTCCTCCTCCTCCTCGTCGCCCAGGTCGTCCTCTTCGTCGATGCCCTCGTCCTCCATGTCGTTATCGTGGTCGTCGTCCTGATCCATCGGCCGACCGGCGCTCCGGGCCGCCTCCGCCTCCAGTTCCTCCTCCTCGCTGAGAGTGGCGTAGGCGGCGGCGGCGACGACGGCGGCAGATGCTTCCTTCTGCCTCCTGGCGGCAGCGGCGGATGTGGAAGCGGTAACCGAGTTAGCCGGCTTCCTGCCCCGGCCGCTTTTCTGCACTTCTGCGACGGGCATTCTCTACTCACTGGGCGTGCTGGAAGTTAAAAAAATTCATTTTTTAGTTTGGCAAACAGGATATTTCAAAGAATTCAAAAGTTTTTCAAAAATAGGAGATCCACTTTCGGCGCCACTTGAGGATTTTCAAAAGAAACAGCTTGAACAGGATCAGTTGCTGGTTAGGTCACACTGGCAGACTAGTGTGCCCTTTCTTGTTTATGAAAAAGTTAAAAATAAAAGTACAGTTTATGGCTCAGGATTGGTTGACTTGATTTCTTTTTGTTTTTTTAGAAAATCTTGAAAAATGAATCATATGCAAGCAAGGTCACACTAGCCGACCAGTGTGCCCTTGCTCCTCAGCAAGGAACCTAAAAGAGAATGAAAAGCCCATCAATTGCTCATGTTTGGTTGACTTTATTTGTTGTATACTCCGTACATAATTGTTGTAGTTGCTTCGCTTCGTTATCTTTTCATTTATTTGTTGTGTAATACTTTGATTGAAGGATCGATCTCGTATATAAGTATGCATGTTTCTCACATATATATTGGTAGTTCGTAATTGAAATTAATTATTAATACAAGCACAAAATCTGTCTGTGTGTGTTAACTGTATTGAATACAATAAATAAACAAACACATATTGCAAATTTCTCAATTCATAGTTCATAGTTTGGGGGGTATTTCTCTATATACATAATGCCACTGCATTTACATATATATATATATATGTATATATATATATATGTATATGTTATATAATATATAGGATAAATAGTTTATACTCTCTGGGCCACGAAATCAATTATTTCAAAGTGTGTTATGTATTTTTTGTGTATTTTATAAACAGATTTTCCTATACAATTTTTCTCACAGAACAACAAAGACTTTATACACACTCTTAAGCAGAAATATTACATCGAAAGAAGAGTAAGAAGATATCAGTAGGAATTACAATAATAGTTATAATAATAATATGTAAAAAAAAAAAAAACAAACACTCTCATAGTAAGTTTTCTCGTTTTTTTTTTTTCATTCTCATTTTGCAATTCTCGATACATTTTTGTTGAAACTTTAGATATATATTTATATAACAATACATTAGGCATAACAAATATCAATAATAATAGTAGCATACAATAGTAATAATAATAGTTTTTCTCTTGTAATAATAATAACAGCTTTTCAATCTTTGTTTTTTTTTTCGTATTTTTTCCGACTTTTTTGTTATTTTTTTTCTTCTATAGTTTATCTTTTTTAATTTTTTGTTTATCTTTCGGTTGTGATTAATTGTTTATTTTGTTAATATTTGGATGTTTAGAGTTTAGAACAAAAAAAAAAAAACCAAAAAAGGGGGTAAAAAGTGGCACTAAACTCGACTCGAAAAAAAAAATATTATTAAAATGGACGTAGAAGCAGCGGGGAATATTAAAATCGTGTAATACATTAAAATACATACAGATTAGGGGGGGATAGATACATATATTGGATTAGGTATATCCGGGGCTATATATATATATATATATATATATATATATATAAATAAATAACAAAATGTGTGTTTTCGATTTTTGCTTAATTTTTTGTTATTTCTTAATAATGCTTAGCTTTTTTTGTCGCCTTAGATGGTTTCTCTTTTTTTTATTTTTTGAATAATTATTGTTTTGTCGTTTCTGCTCCTCCAGATTAGTCCTCCATCCTCCATCCTCCATCCGGTGGCTTTTGAAGCCCGCACTGATTGCCTAATAACTTGCTATTGTTGAGTGTCTACACCCCCTTGTTTTTTTTATTATTATTATTATTATTTTTTTTTAGACATTGAACCGCGTCTCGGAGCCATCGGCCAGCATTAGGGTGACGGTGCGATTGTTGATCCACACCAGCTTGGCCAGACGCATCGGATTCAGCCGGGAGACGTCCGGTATGGGGGCGGTGGAATAGCCCTTGGTGCACCGCGTCTGCGACTGTCCCAGGCCGAACATACCCGTCGAGGTCTGCCAGAAGGAGAGACGGTTCTCGGCACAGGAGTAGGAGACCAGGTACTTGCCGTCCGGCGAGAAGGCCAGCGAGGTGATCGGATGGGTGTGGGCCGGTATCATCTGGCACTTGTTCTGCCTCAGCTCGTAGATGGCCAGGTTGCCGCTGTTGGCGCCGACGGCGATCCTCCTGGTCTGGCCGCAGTGGGAGATCTGGTTGAACTTGCAGATCGATGGGCAGAGCTCGGCGAGGCCGCGACTCTTCAGCTCGTTGCTGTCGACACAGTGGAGGGCGATGTCCATCACCTCCACCAGCAACCCGGCGATCTCCGACTGCATCTTGTCGATCAGCATCTCGACGCACTGCAGGATCTCGCCCTTGGCCTTGTGCAGCACCGACTGGGTCAGCGGCGTGTTGATCGACTGGGCGTTCTGCTGCATCGTATTGTACCGGGCCACCTCCCTTGCCATCGTCGTGATGAAGGCCGCCGGCCGGGCAGTGGCTATTAGCCGGAGGGCGTGCCTGGCCGTCCGGCAGGCGTCCGCCTGCGGGGTCAGCGGCAGCTTGTAGTTCAGATTGGGCACCGCCTTGCCCTCGCACGAGATCTCCAGCAGGCCGAGCAGCACCTTGGACACGTCCAGGTACGGCTCCCAGACGGTGAAGCCGCGGCCCAGCAGATCGATGGCCGCCCGACGCAGCGGCGTGTACTGGGGCAGCTTGGGCGACGGCGGCGCGTATAGGAGGTGGGCCAGGGCCATGGAGGTGAGCCGGGCCAGGTTGTTGGCGATGCCGAAGCCCTCCACCACACTGGACTTGCGCCGCTCCCCGGCTACTCCGCCGGCCAGACTGGCGCCGGTGGCCAGGCTGATGCTGCCCCGATGGTTGGGCGACTCCTGCGAGATGTCCTGCCCGAACTCGGCCCCAATCACTCCCAGGAGTATCACGGCCGTGGTCTGTTTCCGCTTCAGCTCCGACAGGCTGGACGGCTTCCGGATGATCTCCTCCTCCTCCTCCTCGTAGTCCTCATCCTGGTGCGAGTCTCCGGACATATTTCCGCCACCACCTCCTCCTCCTCCGCCCACGCCCGAGTTACCGCCACCGCCGCCTCCGCCCACGCCCCCAGAGTTGCCGCCTCCGCCTCCGTTTCCAGATCCCGAACCGCCAGATCCTCCACCGGACGGCTGGCTGATCAGCGCCAGCTGCTGCTGGGCGCCCACAATCGGCTCGGTGTGGGTGTAGAGCGGAAGGTACTGGGCCCAGCTCTCGACCAGCTGCTTGCGTCCCTTCTTGCCCATCCGGGTCAGCTCGCCGAGGAGGATCTGCTGGGCGGCCTCCCGGATCTCGATGCAGTGGTGCTGCCAGCGCTTGACCATCATCTCCACCTGGGGCCGCTTGAACTTCTTCGGCTCGAGGGCCTCGATCTTGTCCGGCAGCAGGAAGCAGTGGTGGGTGGCCAACAGGCTCCAGGCGTGCTTGATCTGCGAGACGTGGTGGGCCATCAGCTCCTCGCGCTCCTCCTCGTTGCTCAGCGTCGAGTCGGTGCGCTGGGCCAGCTTCTGCAGCTTCTTGTGCTTCTCGCTATCCGGCAGGAAGGAGGCGGCGCTCATCGAGAGCAGGGTGTTGGACATGGCCACCAGGGCCAGGATGTGGTTGGTCGTCAGTGTAGTGCTCAGTTCCCAGTGCAGGCGCGACGTAAAAACGGCGGTCAGATGCTCCAAACGCTGCAGCTCCTCGGGCAGCGGTCGCTTCTTGGAGCTGGAGGGCAGCTGGATGCCCGGCGGTATGGCATAGTTGTTCTGCCATGTCGGCAGCAGCAGGGACATGTAGCCGGCCTTGGACAGGACGCCGTACGAGATGGGCACAATGGGCCGCAGCAGACCGAGTCGCGTCTCGCACATCTTGTCCAGGTGGGGATCGAGGCCCCACGAGTGGAGGAGCGACAGCAGAAGCTGGGCCACCTCCATTACGTGCGTGACCTCCATTTTGGAGGCGATCTTGCTCTTGAGGTCCTGCTGCTCCTCGTGTGTCTCCACTGCCTTCTGGAGGCTCTCCACCTTGGCCTGCACCTTCTTCTCCACGATCTCGGTCTTCTCCTTGAACTTCTGGACGAGGCCGTGCTTGTCCTTGTCCTTGAGGATCTTCTCCACGTCCACCGCCTTGTTCTTCACCTTGCTGAAGAAGTCGCCGATCTTCTTGCTGGCGTCCAGGTGCATCGACTTGCCGTCCTTGGGATTGGCCAGGTGCACCCCCAGCGCCTCGAGGGTGGCGGGCGTCATCTGGGCGTACTCCTCGCTGTGCAGCTCGAAGATCAGTCCCTCGATATCGAAGAAGAGGATGTGGCTCTCGGCGTCCTTGGGATTGGTGCGCAGGCCCTGGATCACCAGCGGATTGCTCCGGTGCTTCATCAGGAAGTCAAAGTTGCCCTGATTGTGGCCCTGGAGCTGTTGCAGCTGGTTGATGCCGCGCTGGGTGGCATGCCGGATGGCGTTCATGTTGCGCGACTTGAGGCCGCGGAAGAAGTGAACAGCCGGATTGGCCATTCCCATTTCACTGGCCGAGGCACCATTGGATCCACCGCCACCGCCTCCTCCGCCGCCAGAGCCGCCGTCCTCGGCCTGCTCGTCGCAGGCGGAGAGCACCTCCTCGGCCAGCATGCCGTGCAGTACCCGATCCAGGTGGCCCGTCTCCATTTGCCACACATATACACTCCCATCCGAACAGCCGACAATGAGGAAGTCATCCAATGGCCGCCACTTGATGGTCACCACCGGGAACAGGTGGCGACTGGCCAGAGTGACGCACTTGCGCTCCTGCAGGGACACCAGAGTGACGGAGTGATCCGACGCCACCGAGCAGATGCACTTGAGGATGCGGGGACTGCAGCTCTCGGGCGGCACCAGCAGCTGGGTGATCTCGCCGGCATGGACGCAGAAGCGGTGCAGCAGACTGCCGCTGTAGAGGTCCCACAGGCAGACGGCAAAGTCGATGCCGCCGGACAGGAGGTGGGACTTCTCGTACCGCGAATGAATCATCGAGGGGCAGAGCAGGCAGTTGACCCGCCCCCGATGCCCGTATAGGATCTGATGGGACGGCCAGTCGCTGAAGTTCTGCTTGATCCCGACCAGCAGCTGCATCATCACCGTCTGGGTGGCCGGAACGATCACAATACTGCCATCCTCGCGTCCAATCACCAGCCGGCTCTGCTGCGGCAGGTAGATGCTCGAGGTGAGCTTCACGGGCGACTCTGTGATCCGGGACAGCTGGTCCAGTATGCCCACTGGCGGCGGGTCCATGATCGACCAGGCCTCCACCAGCGAGGTGCAGACATGCGGCTTGAGGACGCGCGGCGGCATCTGTTTGGCCTGCAGGATGCTGATGTTGTCCAGCGGCACCTCCGGCACATTCCACACCGAGATATAGCCCTCGGAGTCGCCGCGCAACAGATTGTGCTGCCCGCCGGCGCCCTGGAGCAGCTTCATGGCCGGGGGACAGGAGAGGACCTTGTCGCCGGCGTGCTGCAGGATGTAGTAGAGGTAGGGGGCGTCGCGGACGACGCTCTTCGAGTGGAACTCCTTGTTGTCCGGAATGCAGTTGGCGGGCAGCTTGTACAGATACCCCTTGCCCTCATCTGTCCATAGCATCACCCGGTCCGAGGTGATGAAGTCCCCGCCCTGCCACCGCTCCCGGGCAGGAGCTATCACGGAGCAGAGGACCGTGAAGTCGCCGGCATCGTAGATCTGCCAGTATTTGGTGCAGACGAGGAGGACGGTCCTCTGGTTCTGGGCACAGCAGTTCATCGTGATGGCGTTCAGGCACCGGATCTCCTTCGACTCGTTCTCGTAGATGGGCTCCGCGTGCTTGTTCTCGTTGCCGGTCAGCGTCCAGACCTTGACGGTGCCGGTGGTGGTGATGGCCAGGACCACGTCATCCTTGCGGCGCATCGGCCGCAGCACATGGATGGCCGATATCCAGTCCGGCTTCACCTTTGAGCTGAGCACATAGATGACCTCCAGGCTGAACGGATCCATGACCATTATCTCGGCATAGTAGCCGATGCAGAAGAGGCGGACATCCTCGCTGTTGGCGGTGTGGTAGCTCTGGATCTGGGTGTGGACCTGGGGCAGCTTTACCGCCTCCATGCACTTGCCGTCGGTCAGGTCCCAGGTGCACATCTCTCCGTTCTCCGATGAGCTGACAAGGAAGCTGTTCTCCGGCAGCAGGGAGGCCCTCACCAGACACAGTACTGGCGCCGAATGTCCAACCAGAAGGCACCTTGGCGACATCTTCAGTGTGGTGGGCTCCACCTGCCACAGGCAGATCTGGCCATCGTAGCAGCCGGTGACCAGGGTGCACTGGTCGTCCGAGAGGAACACGCTCGATATGCAGTGGGTGGGCGCCGTGGGTCCCCACAGCACCACCGGCACCACCAGGTTGTTACTCACCATGGTCGCGGGCCAAGGTGTTCAACTGGGACTGGGACTAGGATGTTCGTCGTGTCGGCTATCCGGACTCTGGAAAAAGGGTTATTGGATGAGAACTCGGCCCACGTCTGCTCGCTGGAGTCGCTGGAGTGGGATCGTGGGTAATGGCGGGTCTCGCCATCCACGACACTGTGTACTTGAACTATTTGTCCCATGTGCGTGCTTGGTACAGTGAGAGTTGCTAATGAGTGACTCACTCCTAGGTCTAGAGCTTCTTCGGCTCTTCCCTGGCTGGCTGGAGGGGATTTACTAAAGGGAGTTCTTGAGGATCTGGGACTGGGAAGGGATTACTAATGGCAGTTCTCCAGTAAGGGATCTGGGAAGGTCTATCTAGTATCCCCTAGATTACCTACTTCAGAACTTCCAATTGGAGTTCCTCCCACAAACCTCACCACTTTTTCCACTCCCCGTAGAATCCGGCTAGATATTTATTTAAAAAAACAATATTCTCAAAATAAAAATGGCCCAGATCTCCACTTGGCATCGAAGGCGACCGTAAATCTCCGGCCGATAAGGTGCCTCTAACAGGTGACACTTGTCGCTCCGGCTGGCTGTTATCTTGGGGCTCCTTGGCAGTTATCACTGTACCTCCAACTAGAACTCTCTCTCTCTCTAGCCACTCTGGAATGTCCAAAGATAAACACTGGATGGGTTATACAATTCCGTATATAAACACCGGATCGGGTAGCGGACAGCGGACTGCGGACAGCGGACAGCGGACCTTGGATGCGACCGCCAGAGTGTGTGTTTAGAGTTGAATCGGATATGGTCCGGGGGATATAACCAATATATATATATATATATATATATATATATATGTATGTAGATGCGGGGGAGGGCGACAGTTGTCGCCAATTGAAAGACGATCAGTTAATTGGACAGACTGAGAGACAATTGGCGGGGCGACCACTTGGCATCGCAATTCGATTCTAATGACATTAGAGACTACATACATATGTATATGGTAGGAACTATGTATTATGTACTATGTACTCTATACAGTCTATATACTATGTACTAATAAGCACGCATACTGGGACAAATAGTATTATTATAATTGTAGATAACTTAGGAATATAGCTAACATGTTTGCTGCCTGCCGTATTGGGCCGACTGGGTGGGCGGGCGCGTGATTCCTCCTCCTTTTGATGCCAAAACTTATGGATTGATTTCCTCCGCTTATGGGCCTCTCCAAGTATTATTATTATATTTTTATTGTCTTTGGATGGTTGTGGGTGGGTGACTGCTGCTGAGTGACTGATTATTGATCCTGGTCCGTGGTAGTGGTAGCTGGCATGCTGCTGCTGCTGCTGCTCCTTCTGATGATGGTGGTGATGATTCCTTCCAGATTGCTGGCTCTAAGGCGGAGTGGGTTGGGGGCCAACAGCAGTAGCGGACTTCAATGTCGTTGCTGTCGAATCCAAAATCGAAATCCGTATCCGATTCTAATTTATGGCTCTATGGCTCTATGGCTCTCTCTCTCTCTCTTTCTCTCTCTCTACACACACACACCACCCCCCTTAACGCTTTTCCACAATTACAACACACACTGGCACTCACACACATACACCTTGTGCTTGTGCTTTTGGTTAGTTTCTATTAGTTTTGTTTTTGTTGCTGCTACTACGAGTATGGGTGCTAGCGTAGCTGCTGCTGGCCACTTTTTCGTATTATGCATATTTCCATTTTGCCCAGAACTTTGGCGAAACCCTCCTCCGTGTGTCCATTCACAGCGCACTCCACATACTCGATACAATAAATAAAACACTTCCACCGCACACCCGATTTTATTCTATATTTTGTTATATATTATTATTTTTTTTTTGCGTGTTTTTTTTTGTATATATTATTTTTATTATTTTTTTTTGTACACGACGAGAGGCACACAGGAAAATGGTTTATCGACCGTGGGGTTACAAAAAAAAAAAAATTTTCGATAGGTTTCGACCGTGGACAGGGTTGCCACTGCTACCGTGGCCGTGTATCGGAGCGGCCATTGTCGTGCGAACGGCGACAACCCTGCCCTATAAATTTAATATTTTTCCTCCAATTGCTACTTATTTCACAAATATTGATCAAGTAGGCCGGAAATACGTTACTTAATGATATTCGATTAATACTTATGCTAGTTGGGCGGGCTTTCGAACGATAAACAGATCGGCAACATCAACTCCACATGCTTTACTCCACAATGTTGTTACTTTTCGCCCCAACGGCCACTAACGTCCACCGAAATGCGTTAGACAGAATTAAGTAATTATAGAGCTAAATATGAATTCTAAACGGGATGCACTTAATTGCATTGCTGTTTAGGGGCTGCCACATGGGTTTCTCCGCTCTGGAGACCAAACTGCAAGCTGTGACGACCCTTGGGCAGGAAAGTGGATCGTTCCGTTGTTTGCAATAGTCAGAAACACATAAACTGTACTTTGGGGGCGCGCCCAGTAGATCTCCGCAATTAATAATTATTTAGATGGGGTTCACTTACCGTTTTGGACTGTTTATGGAATTTTGGAGGCCTGATTCTTAGTTTATTTTGAATTTCTACCCACAACTTACACTGAACACACACTTTTGAATGGCCAGCAAAGAAATACAAGAGCAGAGTTGCCACCATGCGGCGTACAAAAGGCGCGCGTGCCGCGTATTACTACCACCAACAATCGGATGGTTATTGTTGCTTACATTTATTGAAATCCCATATCCACTGCATGAAATCTTAATTGTTGGCTTATTTTCAACTTAATTGATATGATTTTTAGAGTATTACGATTTTTTTAACGGTTTTGTAGATCGTTTTATTTGTCCTCCCACAGTTGGACTACCCTAACGATAGGTCATCGATAGCTTGCCGATAGTTCTTGGGCAACAGCTGATCATACCCTAGAAGAAAGCATAACTCTCTCAGACTTATTCTCTTTTAAAACAATTAATTAATTGGTATTATTTAAGAATTCACTTGTTTTCGCTTGAAAACTTGATGTTTTGGGTTTGGTTTTAAAAATAAACAGTTTTCAAATTAATATAACATTAGTGTTGGTTGACAAACAAGCTAAACTACAAGAAAAAGGGCATCCATGTACCTTTATGGTCGGCTTATTGGGCTTCTTGTTTTGATTTCGCGACGACGTAGCCGCATTCGACTTCCACATATCCCACATCCACGCTGGCTCTAGTCCACTGACCATGCCCATCCGGTAATTGAATTAGCGCCACCGATTGCCACACCGACTGACCAAAGATGCAGCGCCACCACCTTTCCGACCGCTACGCTTGCATCGCCTTACTCCTGTCCCTCCTGCTGCTGACTATTGGAGATTCTTCTGCCCAGAAGCAGTACTCTAAGGCCCGAAAGCTGGAGCTAAGGTAAGCTGGAGTCCTGCTCGCCAGACTGCCATTTGAAAATTGCCAATTTTTTTTTTCAGGGAGGATGTTCGCCGCATGTTCCAGCACGCGTACGACGGCTATTTAAGACACGCCTCCAATTACGATGAGCTGCGTCCGCTGACCTGCGACGGCCACGACACCTGGGGCAGCTACTCCCTGACACTGGTCGACGCCCTGGACACCCTCGCCGTCATGGGCAACTTCACGGAGTTCCAGAGAGTCAGCCGCCTGCTGGAGCAGAAGATGAACTTCGACAGAGATATCAATGTTTCGGTCTTTGAGACCAACATCCGCATTGTCGGGGGTTTGCTCTCCGCCCACCTGCTCTCCAAGAGGGCCGGTGTGGAACTGGAGGCAGGATGGCCGTGCCAGGGCCCGTTACTGCGCCTGGCGGAGGACGTGGCCCGGCGCTTGCTGCCTGCCTTCGACACAAACACCGGCATGCCCTACGGCACCGTCAATCTGCGCTATGGTGTGCCCAAGGGCGAGACCTCGGTGACCTGCACAGCTGGCGTTGGCACCTTCTTGATTGAATTCGGAACACTGAGCCGGCTGACGGGGAACAGCATCTACGAGGAGGTGGCCCTGCAGGCGGTTCATGCGCTCTGGGCCCATCGCTCCTCCATTGGACTCTTTGGCAACCATATCGATGTGCAAAGTGGCCGCTGGACCGCCCTGGACTCGGGTATTGGAGCGGGAGTGGACTCCCTGTTCGAGTATCTGGTGAAGGCGGCCATGCTGCTCAACCGGCCGGAGCTGCTGGAACTGTTTCACGAGGCGCGGGCCGCCATCGACAAGTACATGCGGAAGGAGGACTGGTATGTGTGGGTGGGCATGAACAAAGGCCACGTCACCCTTCCCGTCTTTCAGTCGCTGGAGGCCTTTTGGCCCGGCATTCTGAGCATAATCGGAGACACCGAGCCGGCTGTTCGCACCATAACCCGATACATTGGCGTGTGGAAGAAGTACGGCTTCCTGCCGGAGTTCTACAACATAGCTGCTGGGGAGGCGTCGCCAAATCGAGAGGTGTATCCCCTGCGTCCCGAGCTGATCGAGTCGGCGATGTACTTGTACAGGTCCACCAGGAACGAGTATCTACTGGAGCTGGGCGAGCACATGCTGGAGACCCTGGAGTTCAGTGCCAAGACCAAGTGTGGCTATGCCACGGTAGGAATCGTCTTAGGAATGTCTTAGTATTTTCCATTAATGAGCCCTCTTTCGTCTCGCAGATTCGCAACGTTGTGACGCACGAAAAGGAGAACCGCATGGAGTCCTTCTTCCTGGCGGAGACCAGTAAATACCTGTACCTGCTCTTCGACGAGGACAACTTCTTGCACAACGACGGCACCGGCGGGGAGCTGCTCTCCGCCGATGACGATGTGTGCGTGGTGCAAGCGGGTGCCTACATCTTCAACACGGAAGCCCATCCCATGGACATGTCGGCCCTGCACTGCTGCCACGCCCACAAGGAGGATATCTATGCCTCCTTGGACCTCCAACGTTTCAGCCAACAGGCGATTTTCGAGCGAAGTCGCAAGCGTCAGATGGCGGTGCAGGATCAGTGGGTGCCGCAGTGCCAGCCGAATAACCACCATGGGTTCTTCCAGGCCCAGCCGGAGGCTGACCAGGACCAGGCCCGTTCCAACACCAAGGATCGAGAGCACACCACCACAATGGCAGTGGACATCGAAGTTTTCGATGAATACCAGCAGCCGGCGGGCGATGTGCTGGTGAGCAACTTTGAGAGGATTCGGGAGGAGCGGGAGCTCAACCAGAGTGTCCAGCGGAGCGAGGTGCCGAGGAACCAACTGACGGTCAGCGATCTGGACGAGTTCTTTGCCCAGCGGAGGGAGAACTTTGCATCCGTCACCGACACCTTGAAGTATGTGCTCGCATTTATGAACAACTTCACCATGGACGTGGCCTTCATCCGGGGACTGCAGCTGTACGATGGAAACATTACCAACGTCCTGGGCACCAGTGCCCAGAAGGAGTACGAGTCCCGGATGCGGTCCCTGTGGCAGCTGTACGAGCTGGAGCAGCAGTACGCGGCCAATATCCGGCTGATCAAGGGGCTGGGATTGCTCAGCTACCAGGCGGACGGGGAGCGGGTGCGCAACTACCTGACGGATGTCCTAGACAACCTGGACCGGCACGACACCAATACCTCATCGCCCATACGCGAGACAATTGCCATCGCCCGGATGGGCTACGTTGTAGCGATGGCGAATAGCACGGCCATGCAGGAGTTCGCCCATCGGATCTTCACGAGCGGCAGCACGGAGGCGTCAACCCGCTTCCAACCGCTCCTGCGGCCAGAGGACCTGGGCCAGCCGGAGCACCTCAAATCTCTGACCGTGGCCGAGGAGCGGGAGCTCTTCCGCTACACCCGGCGTGTAGTGGAGTTCCGCAAGCGCATGTCCGAGACGGTGGACCGGCTGCAGACCATCATGCAGGACATAACGCCGCCGAAGAGTAAGGAGGTTGATCCTCCAAATGCCGCCAATGAGGTTCAGGTAACCAATCCCCAGGCAGTGGAAGGCAAACCGAAAGTGGAGGAGAAGCCGCAGCCTGGGACAGCTCTTAAGCCGGCAGATGTTACGTCCTTGGCGGAGAAAGCCGAGCCGGACGAGGCCGGTGGATCTGTGTGGTCGCAGTTCGTGCAGACCATTCTCCGGAAGACCACCGTGCAGCGGGTGAAGTTCGACGAGTCTGTGCTGCTGGAGAAGACGCGCAAGGCGCTGGAGAAATACGCCCGCAAGGAGCTGCCCCACCACCTGTTCGCCTGCCATCGACCGGAGTACATCGAAGCCTTCGCCTATCGGGACTTTTATCCGGAGGCGCTGTAATCCAACTAACCCACTAACTGGATAACTAAACACGACTGATCTGTAGATATGTATGTAGTTAGTTAGGGGGGAGGGGTATTCGCTCTGGTGACCAAGTACCCTGGGCGCAGATACCTCACGGAGTACTCCCGTCATCTCGTCATTCCCAATCGGATTAAATCCCTCAGATCCCGCAGGGGTTTCCTTGTAAATTGTCTATCCCTGTCGTCCCTCCTCCCCCGGAGTGTCAATGATCATTATATATTAGTTTTAGAAAAAAAAAAAAAGAAAAAAAAAAGGTAGGAATCTTTTGGTTTTTTTTTTTTTTTTTGGTAATATGTACAAGATAGTCTTAAAATAAGGAGCATTTAGTGAATGATTCTGGCGACTACCTCCAGGACCTTACAGGACCTACATATGTATTCCCCTTCCAATGATCACTATCCTCGGCACTATCCTCGACGGCGAATCCAACATCCAATTTAGAATTAAATCGAAACGACTCAACAAATTGTAGTTTAAGCGCCAAGAGTTCAATGTACATACCGGATGAATTTTTATAAAATGACTGTACATTAAAGTTTGGTGAATAATTCATAATTTAATGGCAATTTTATCCTTTCAAGAGGGTCCCCCATCTCCATCTCCCTCCCCCTTCCCATCCCAGGATAATGAGCCACTGGAGGGGGACTACAACAATGCCAACAATGCCAACAATTCCAACAATTAATTTATTAATATACACTTAGCTACATAGTTATTTGTAGTCCGTGGCACTCTGAAGACATTACCAGGACATGTATTACGTATTTGTACAATATTATAGTCCTGAATAGGATCCCCGGGCGGGGGTGTGCGTGTTTCTTGCTCGAATTTTGTAATTAAATTGATTTATTTGTGTATTTATGCATTCAATTAGATTCGATTAGCCCGGAAAGTTTGCAAAAAAAAAAATAAACAAAAAAACAGCACATTACGACTGGCAAGTGGCGGATGTGGTTCCTACCGTCCCGTATATAGCGACGCCCCCGCAACTCCGGCGGAGTGCGATTTGCGGCTGCGATTGTTTGGACACGCAATGGCAATCGCTCGAATGGGTTTATTTTCGGAAATTGCTGTTTACTTCAAGGATTCGGTTTTTCGGGCTTGTACCAAATTATAGCAACGACATGAAATGGATCCAATGGATGAGGTGGACGGGGGATTCTAGGTTTTTTGGAACCGGATCTTTACAATTTTCAGACTTAAAATGACATTTTTTAACCGATTTTGAGGAGTAATTTGTTTTAAAAACGGATTTTCTTGTCAGTTTTTCAAATTATTTTTTATTTTTTTAATTACAAATTTACAAGTTAGTAAGTTATTAGTTCTTTTTATGTTTCTATATTTAATAATTTCCATACTTTCATATTTTTAAATCAATTTTTAGAAAATCTAATGACAAAAACACTACTTTGTTTGATTTTAAATAATTATGTTTTTGAAAAGGAATTTTCTTACAGTTTTCAATAATTTAAAGATTAAATTAAAAATAACCCTTAGGGTATACCGATATCCACCTTAATCCACCACCTTTTCTTGAAAAGGTTTTTGGACACTGTGGCTGGGAAATTTCGCCAACCAGGCGCCTCCTCTGACGTTCGGAAAACTGTGATTGTGGGTCACACCCGACACCCCTCGAGGAGCACCCGCTGGGCTCCTTGGGCTCCTTGGGCGGCAGGCACCTGCCGGGAGTGTGGTGCGTCGTGGGGATGGATGGATGCGTGTGCATTGGTGGTGTATTGGTAGTAACATTGCCTGCCATCCGGCAACAATGGAAAAACTTTAATGAGTACAAGTTGCTGCCAAATGAAAGCAAAGTGAAATGGCAGCAGGCGGCAGTCGGCAGGACGAGGGATGAGGGACGCGGGCATGGTGGGCAGGGATGTCCTTACTGCAGTGTACTCCTTTTGGCAACTCAAACGAAGCGAGCACGCCACCGACTGCGGACGGATTCCTTGGCACAGAAGTGAACTCCTTACGGAGGAGTTCGAGTTGGAGGGTACTCGTCGGGAAAGTTCAAAGGGAATTAGACTTACAGTTGTTGTTCCAATTGGAACAGGACTAGGAACAGGACCTCGAGTGAAAGTGAAACCATCATGAAACCGAGTCCCGAAGCCCTTGACGAGGGGGAGGAGGAGGGCGAGGGACAGGAGCATCATGAGGGAGATCCCCGGCCGCTGCCCTACGACTTTGAAAAGGAACTGATCCAAAAGTCCAACCGACATATCCGGCTATACGATGCCTTTGTTCCCGTAAGCCAAGGTAACTACTTTCCATATTCACTGAAACAAGGATAATAGTCAGGACATCCTAAAACCCTTTTTCAAAGGATATGTCCTTAGAGCTCCTCGCAAATCACTTTTAAACTTTTTAGACAAAAGTGTTCGTCGGAGCGAAGTAGACATCTTCGTCCTTGTATGGTACGCATATCCCTAATCAGGACCACCAAAGGACTCTATGTAGCCATATCCTTCTCCAAAATATTAGTTCTAAGAGCAAAAAAAACTAAAAATTATTTTTTTAAATAAGCGCCCTCCTCCTCGATTCTCATAGGGCGCACGTAAGCAACGCTTTTAAAATGAATTAATTATTAAAAAAAATATTTAATACTAAAAAAGTAATACCGAAAATACTAAAAATATTAAATAAAATACTTTTTTTAAAAATCGCCCTCCTCCTCGCTTCTCATAAGGGGCACTTAAGCAACATTAAAAATTAATTTTTAATTTTTTTTTTTAATTATTTTTTTTTAAATTATTTTCTTTTTAATTATTATTTTTTAATTATTTTTTTAAATTATTTTTTTAAAATTATTTTTTTTAATTTTTTTTTAATTATTTTTTTTTAATTATTATTTTTTTTTTTAATTATTATTATTTTTTTTTTTAATTATTATTATTTTTTTTTTTACTTTTTTTTAGGTAAAGTTATTTGTATATAGGGATATTTTATTTATATCCTTTATCAGGACCTCCATTCACGGTAGCTATTCCTATCGTCAGTTACACTACACAAAAATTATTTTAGTTTTAAAAATGATTTTATTTAGACTTATAATCCAAATCAGCCTGTTATATATACTTGGCATATCCTTAATCCAGGACCACCTCCAGGACATAGACATTTTCATCCTTGAATTATTAATGTTGAAAAAATTAAATGAAAACAAGAAAATATTTTCTGACAGGATTTTGATGCAGAAACGATGGAGAGTCGATCCTAATCCAATCTCATTAGTCTATCCCCATCTCTAGACACTAATCTATCTTTATATTTCAGTTCACCCCTTAACCCGGAAGTTCTACGCCCAGTTCGAGCAACGACAGCCGGAGAATCCGCTGAGGTATCTGCGCCACACCTGGCCTGAGAAGCAGGTGGAGCGGGACCGTCAACTAAGGCAGGGTGTTCCCGTTCTGGAGTCCCAGGTGTACGGATGGCTGCCCCTCCAGACCCGTGATCGAGTTCCGGATCTCAATGGCCTGCATGCTCCCAAGCTGCGATGTGGAATGACCATCCATGGAGAGCGATTGATTGCCGAGAGGATTACGGAGCGACCGCCATTTAATGGACTTCGATTTCTGCTTCACTAACTTTTCTTAAAATTAAGTTTAACTTGAAATTCCTCCTCCCCAAAACTTAAAAAAGTGTTCGTCGGAGCGAAGTAGACATCTTCGTCCTTGTATGGTACGCATATCCCTAATCAGGACCACCAAAGGACTCTATGTAGCCATATCCTTCTCCAAAATATTAGTTCTAAGAGCAAAAAAAACTAAAAATTATTTTTTTAAATAAGCGCCCTCCTCCTCGATTCTCATAGGGCGCACGTAAGCAACGCTTTTAAAATGAATTAATTATTAAAAAAAATATTTAATACTAAAAAAGTAATACCGAAAATACTAAAAATATTAAATAAAATACTTTTTTTAAAAATCGCCCTCCTCCTCGCTTCTCATAAGGGGCACTTAAGCAACATTAAAAATTAATTTTTAATTTTTTTTTTTTTAATTATTTTTTTTTTAAATTATTTTCTTTTTAATTATTATTTTTTTAATTATTTTTTTAAATTATTTTTTTAAAATTATTTTTTTTTAATTTTTTTTTAATTATTTTTTTTTTAATTATTATTTTTTTTTTTTTAATTATTATTATTTTTTTTTTTTTAATTATTATTTTTTTTTTTTTTACTTTTTTTTTAGGTAAAGTTATTTGTATATAGGGATATTTTATTTATATCCTTTATCAGGACCTCCATTCACGGTAGCTATTCCTATCGTCAGTTACACTACACAAAAATTATTTTAGTTTTAAAAATGATTTTATTTAGACTTATAATCCAAATCAGCCTGTTATATATACTTGGCATATCCTTAATCCAGGACCACCTCCAGGACATAGACATTTTCATCCTTGAATTATTAATGTTGAAAAAATTAAATGAAAACAAGAAAATATTTTCTGACAGGATTTTGATGCAGAAACGATGGAGAGTCGATCCTAATCCAATCTCATTAGTCTATCCCCATCTCTAGACACTAATCTATCTTTATATTTCAGTTCACCCCTTAACCCGGAAGTTCTACGCCCAGTTCGAGCAACGACAGCCGGAGAATCCGCTGAGGTATCTGCGCCACACCTGGCCTGAGAAGCAGGTGGAGCGGGACCGTCAACTAAGGCAGGGTGTTCCCGTTCTGGAGTCCCAGGTGTACGGATGGCTGCCCCTCCAGACCCGTGATCGAGTTCCGGATCTCAATGGCCTGCATGCTCCCAAGCTGCGATGTGGAATGACCATCCATGGAGAGCGATTGATTGCCGAGAGGATTACGGAGCGACCGCCATTTAATGGACTTCGATTTCTGCTTCACTAACTTTTCTTAAAATTAAGTTTAACTTGAAATTCCTCCTCCCCAAAACTTAAAAAAAAAAAATTTTTTTTTATATAAAATGTGATGATAGATCGCAGTGACTGGTATAAAAAAAATCATTTTTGTCAACTAGAAGCTTTAAATAATTTAAAATTGCATGTTAGTAGAGTTTAAAAATAAATATTTAATAAAATTAAAGCGAGATACAGTGTTTTAAAAAAAATGTTTGAAAAACAAACAATTTTTGCAGGCCACGTCAGTGACGAAAGAAATCTTTCTCTCAGATTAAGGTAGAAATATATTAATTTTATCAAATAAATATAAATTCTTCTAAAAATAATACTAAAAATATTTGGTGAAAGAAAATTATTTAAAATTTAATTAGTTTTCTTGACGTTTAATCATTTTTTTCACCAAGTTGGCAGCCCTGTTGGCAATGTTTACATTTTTAGCTTCAATATTTTGTTTTTCTAATCCGGAGAAGCCGACAAACTTAATAAAAACATAGTAGGCTGGGGTTTGGGATTTTTATAGCCCTTCATGTGGAATGAACAAGGCATCAGTCTGATATTTCTACTGGACCTGTGAATATGGTTTGTAAAAAAGTGAACAAAAAATGATTCAAAAAACAGTAATACGAAAAAAAGTGAAAAAAAAAAATTCGAAATAAAAAATTCAACAAATAAAATTTGGAATCAAAGGTCGTCGTATTGTGCCGCTCAAACACTAATTACTTTCCGGTTTCTTCTCTTTATAGGCTCATCATAATCGGGCCCGCAAAGCAGCCGCTAAGGAAGCTCGAGAAGCCAGAGAAATAAGGATGAACCCAAATCTGGAATCCCCGATTACCGATGATACCCAGGACCCATCGCCAGGCGAATTGATTCAGCAAACATTCCAGAAATCATGTATGAAATCTGCCTGCACTCCAGCCGGATAGCTAATGTCACTCCTCCCGTTCCAGGGCTCCAAGTACGCCGCTTAGCTGACTACGTGATGAAGGATCTGGGCGGCAATGAGTTCATAGAGTCCCTGGGCACCTGGTGTGCCCGCAATCCGCATTTAGCCATCTGTTTGCTGGCCGCTGGCCTGGCGTTCCTGATCCCCTTTTTGATAATATTTGGCTTTGGAATAGCCACCATTATGATGACATTTACTGGCGTTCTTGTACTAGAAGGTGAGTTTATGAAAACATCTACATATATCCGTTCTAATCGCAACTTTATTTAGGCACTCTTCTCACTATTGTTTCGATGATATTTTTCGCATGCGTTGGCGGCTTTGCTATTATGGCTCCAATTATCGGAGTGGCTGCCGTGGCTGCGTTTTTGGGTTTCTCTCATGTTTGTGGAGCTTACAACGAGTCTGGATATAGAAGCTTTTTAAACAAGCTACTGAACCCACCACGTCCGGTGGAAAATTCGACTGTAACCATTTCGGAAGAAGTCAGTACCACTTCCCCAGAAGCAAGCCCGTAAGCGACCGTTTCCATCTTGAAGAACCTAGTTGTAATAATTGTTGGCCAAACCTTTTCGTTAGTTAATAAAAATTTCATTTGAATTGCCAGTTCAGTAACATTTTTAAATATTGCGCGTCACATTTATCGATAACTGTCCCCCAGTTATCCGGACTATCAAATTTCTGGCAACACTGCGTGTTTAGGGGGAATAGATGTCCGACTATCGGTGCAGCTTACGACCATCTCTAGATACACAGTTTTCAAGTCGGAATTCCCCTCGAATATAAAGTAATTTAAGTGCATTCTAACAGCAGAAATCTGCCTCTGAGCAGACAAAATTCCTTCTGACGCGGTAAGTATTGTGAAATCATAGAAGTTTCTAAAGTGTATTCCAAAACAACCGAGATTTTACATAAACTTGAATTGCCAAACACCCACACACACACACACATGTACATGTACATGTACATGTCAAACGGGGCAAGTTAGAGTACTCGACACACCAGGTCAAGGGAAGCCTGTATATTAATTCGTAATATTATTGGTACATAACCGTGACTTTAAAATTAGATAAAGAGATATTGTCCAGGAATAGTTCTTTAAATTTGTTTTTAAAAATTAGTTTCTTCTGGCAACTCTGGCTGGAGTTATCCAGTTATCGGCCCATCTACAGGCCATCGGCCATCACTAGTTGATACACAGTTTTCACAGGTCGAGAATTTGCTGTTAATTTGTCAGAAAGTGTGTTCAAAATAAATAAATCCTGCTCTTTAGCAGACTAAAATAAAGTTGACGTGGTAAGTTGCGAAATTGATTAATTGGTGGCAAGTTTAGTTAGCTGAGGAGTTATAAACATATTGGAAAGCTGAAAAGCAAGGGCAAACAAGTAGTCCGTCGGGTGGGGGAGGGGGTGTGGTGAGCTGCTCACGTACAAGTACATAACTGTGAGTGTGTGCGTCGGAGCTGGATACACACAAACGGCATTTTTATGTATTCCCGTGAAATGGGAGCTTGTTGTTGTTGAACTTCTCGCTGGAATGTAAACAACGCCGCCAACAGGAAATTGTGTTTTGTCTGAATTAAAGGCTCTTTATCGGGGCTTTATCTTGTTTTATCTAATCTGGAAATGACCAGAATCCTTTAGTTTGTGTATTTATGTACATTTCAAGTGAGTGTGGCAACTCTGCGCAGCATTGCAGCCTATGTGGGTGAGAGTGTTTGTGTGTGTGTGTGTATGTGCGTGCATTCGGGCCCTTAACTTTCTCTCCCTCTCGCTCGCACAGGCCAGCCAGCCAGCTTCTGTGTTGCAAGTGCGGCGCACTCTTACTTGTACTTGTGCCTCCGTTCGGTTCGGACGCATTTTCCGCTGCGCCTTTTTCGCTGCAAGTGAAATACATACAACATACATTTTTTTTTTCAAATTTTTTTTCCAAGTGCTAAAGTCTTCAATCAGTGCCAAGCATAGTAATTAAATAACTCAAGGTTCGTGGCAGGTAGACAAGAATCCGACATACGCTTCTACCTAAGATCTCTCTACCTTGCTCTCTGTTTCTTTTTTCTTTATGTGTGTGTGTGACGAGTGTGCTTGTGTTTGGTATACGCAGCATATTTTGGAGTTATGCTGCGGCATTTGGAAAGCGGAAAAAACATGAAAAAATGAAAACAAAACAAATGGAATAAATAAAAATAGCTCTTAACTAAAAGTCTGCAAAAATCCCAGAATCTTGTTTATCTTTTGGAGTTTTATTTTACCTTTACCCCCCCCACTCACACCAGCGCACTTATGTATGTTAACTGTTAAACGAATTACTCATTTATGCTTCGTCTCTTTCTTGCAGGTGTGGTGTAAAGCGCCTTAATCACCAAGATGAGTTACATGCCAGCCCAGAATCGGACCAGTAAGTACTCTCTTTCTCTCGTTCACCTCTCTCTCCTGATCTTGTCCTCTTTATAACTGTGATTTTCCATTGATTGGGGAAAAATGGAAATGCCAAACATAAAAACTAAAAACAAAAGAAAAATCTGGAATAAGCCGGGAAACTTCTAAGCTGATTTCCAGCAACACAGCAAACAAAAACAAAAATAAATACCATTAGGGATGTGTTACACGATTTGTATTTGTTGTTTGTCTTTCTTTTTTTTTTATTTGTTAAATAATTAATTTTGTATTTGCATACGTTTTCCATTCATTGAGAACATTTCCGCCTCAACTAACAAAATTAGGATGATCTTTTCGCATTTACGGCGACAATCAACCACCCAAAGGACGTCTTTTCCCAACCACCATACAAAGCCCGAAAACCGACCCATCCTTGTTCCTTGGAATTCTTTTTTGATTTTAGAATTCAATTTTTTTTTGCTGCCGCTGCTAAAAAGGAACAAGAGAGAAGATGTCGCCCCTTCCTTTCCATTCCACTCAGTTTTTTTTTTTGTTGTTGTTGCCACTTCATTTGCGTGTGTGCCTTGTTGTTGGTGGTGGCATGGTGGCATGTGGGCACTACCCTTTGGAAGTGGATAGCCTCCCACTCGCACACGTGGCCATGCCACTACCACTCCTGCCCCAATCTCATTTTCAACTTGGCTGCACATTTTTCTTATGCTTTTTTGCGTTCTTGCCTCTTTTTTTGTTGTTGTATTTTTTATGCCACTGCCACTGTGATGTGCTTTGCAGAATTTAATTAGTAAGCCACAGGAGCAATGGCAGCAACTTCCATTTCCACTTCCACATCCACTTCCACTTCTCGTGCTCCTTTCAAGGGGCCTGGCCCACTCGAGGATAACGGCAAAAGGATAAAGAAAAAGCGCTTAATCGATCTGGGATAGGAAGCAAAGTGGGATGGATTACAGTGCGACCTGGCTAACATGTCACATTTAAAACAAAAATATATTTTCATAAGAAATGAAAAAAACATACAGTTTTCATAAAATTTAAACAAAGTTGAAGCTGTTTATCATATAGAGGCTGTACTGTACTAAGGGGAGGCTGCAAATGCAAATGCACGCCAAGTGGGCGTGGCTGTGAACTGTGTCCGCGCATAAGTGAAGCAACAAAGGCAAAAAAAAAAATGGAAAAAATTGCAAAAAAAAAATGGAATAAAAATGGAAAAAAACGGGGCCTGAAACGGCATAATTAATAGAGAAGTGGCAAACAAAACGCCCCACAAATCACGAATCCTTTTGCCAGGACTCGCTCATGTGTGAGTGCCATACCAGAGCCATATCCTGCAGCGTTCAATTTGTCACGCTTGAAAGTCCTTTTTGTGGCAGGATGCTACTGCTGTGTTCACTTTGCTGTCAGCTTCTGTCATTTCTCATTTTTCCATCGTCGTCCTGGCAAGGATAAAAAGGATGGATTTATGAAGAGGAATATTTAGACTTTAGAGATCCATTACGAAATTCTTAATACCATGATGGAGTGGGAGGGAAAAAAAGCATTTTCTCATCCTTTATGTCCTTTATCCTTTCGAACAGTGTCCCACAACAACCAATACAATCCACCGGATTTACCGCCAATGGTCTCCGCCAAGGAGCAGACCCTCATGTGGCAGCAGAACTCTTATCTGGGCGACTCCGGCATCCATTCGGGTGCCGTCACCCAGGTGCCCTCGCTCTCCGGCAAGGAGGATGAGGAAATGGACGGAGACCCGTTGATGTTCGACTTGGATACCGGTTTTCCGCAGAACTTTACGCAGGATCAGGTGGACGACATGAACCAACAGTTGAGCCAGACCCGATCGCAGCGCGTCCGTGCCGCCATGTTCCCGGAGACCCTGGAGGAGGGCATCGAGATCCCATCGACGCAGTTCGATCCCCAGCAGCCGACGGCCGTCCAGCGCCTGTCGGAGCCATCGCAGATGCTGAAGCATGCGGTGGTGAATCTGATCAATTACCAGGACGACGCCGAGCTGGCCACCAGGGCCATACCGGAGCTGATCAAGCTGCTGAACGATGAGGACCAGGTGGTGGTCTCTCAGGCGGCCATGATGGTCCATCAGCTGTCCAAGAAGGAGGCCTCCCGGCACGCCATCATGAACAGTCCCCAGATGGTGGCCGCCTTGGTGCGCGCCATCTCCAACAGCAACGATCTGGAGAGCACCAAGGCAGCGGTGGGAACGCTGCACAACTTGTCGCACCATCGCCAGGGTCTGCTGGCCATCTTCAAGAGCGGCGGGATACCGGCGCTGGTCAAGCTGCTCTCCTCGCCGGTGGAGAGTGTGCTCTTCTACGCTATCACCACGCTGCATAATCTGCTGCTTCACCAGGACGGCTCCAAGATGGCCGTCCGTCTGGCCGGTGGTCTCCAGAAAATGGTCACACTGCTGCAGAGGAACAATGTCAAGTTCCTGGCCATTGTCACCGATTGCCTGCAGATCCTGGCGTACGGGAATCAGGAGAGCAAGCTGATCATCCTTGCCTCCGGCGGGCCCAACGAACTGGTGCGCATCATGCGCTCCTACGACTACGAGAAGCTCCTATGGACCACCTCCCGGGTCCTGAAAGTGCTCTCCGTATGCTCCAGCAACAAGCCGGCCATTGTGGATGCCGGCGGCATGCAGGCACTGGCCATGCATCTGGGCAATATGTCGCCCCGTCTCGTCCAGAACTGTTTGTGGACGTTGCGCAATCTGTCGGATGCTGCCACTAAGGTGGAGGGCTTGGAGGCGCTGCTCCAGTCGCTCGTCCAAGTTCTCGGCTCCACGGACGTCAATGTGGTTACTTGCGCCGCCGGCATTCTCTCGAATCTGACGTGCAATAACCAGAGGAACAAGGCCACCGTGTGCCAGGTGGGTGGCGTCGACGCCCTCGTCCGTACGATTATTAATGCCGGCGATCGGGAGGAGATTACCGAGCCGGCCGTTTGCGCCTTGCGGCATCTGACTTCCCGGCACGTCGACTCGGAGCTGGCCCAGAACGCCGTGCGCTTGAACTACGGCTTGTCCGTCATTGTCAAGCTTCTCCATCCCCCGTCCCGCTGGCCGCTCATCAAGGCGGTCATCGGACTGATTCGCAATCTGGCCCTCTGTCCGGCCAATCATGCTCCGTTGCGAGAGCACGGAGCCATACATCATTTGGTACGGCTGCTGATGCGCGCCTTCCAGGACACAGAAAGAGTAAGTTTAGTGTGAAGCTAGCTGTCCATCCTCTCTACATTTATAATCTCTCTTGGGGTTTTCTAGCAACGTTCTTCGATAGCCACTACTGGCTCCCAGCAGCCGTCCGCCTACGCCGACGGGGTGCGCATGGAGGAGATTGTCGAGGGGACGGTGGGGGCATTACACATCCTGGCCCGGGAGTCGCACAACAGGGCACTCATTCGCCAGCAGGCGGTCATACCGGTCTTTGTGCGTTTGCTTTTCAACGAAATAGAGAACATACAGGTGAGTTTCTTCCCAAAACTCTTACAAAAATATAAAATTAAATTACTTTGTTTTTTTTTTTTTTTTATTTTTTAGCGCGTGGCTGCTGGCGTTCTTTGTGAGCTGGCCGCCGATAAAGAGGGCGCCGAAATAATCGAACAGGAGGGCGCTACTGGGCCGCTAACCGACCTTCTGCATTCGCGCAACGAGGGCGTGGCCACGTACGCCGCCGCCGTACTCTTCCGGATGAGCGAGGACAAGCCGCAGGACTACAAGAAGCGACTGTCCATCGAGCTGACCAACTCGCTGCTGCGCGAAGACAACAACATTTGGGCCAACGCCGACCTGGGCATGGGTCCCGATCTGCAGGTGCGTCCGCTAGTTTATTAGTCCGTTCCGGCGGACTCCAGTGATCCCCCCCAGAGATCTACCAATACTACTACTACTACTACTACTACTACTACTACTATCCCCAGCGTGTTTAGTTCGTTTCTGAATTCGTTTTCGAATTGATTTTGAAACGAAGCCGCGCGAGAAGCGCCGGACTCTGTACATAAAAATTGTAAATTTGTAGAATAGCCTCCAATAGCCTCCATATCTAGTCCAAGCATATATATTACACTGGTATATCGAATATTAAGTATATCGACCTATATACCCGCTATATATCGATTTCAATTCTCCCTCCTTTGTTTTTTTACTATCGATTATTTTGGTTTTTCTTTCGATTTGCTTTCACAATCGATAGATCCGTATATGTTAATCGATAAGTGTAGGTAGAATATCGCATTTGGCTGTAGATGATGAATAACGATCCGTACCTCATCGTATTTTGATTAAAACTCCAAGTCCACCACTGATACTCCTTCATCCTTGATCCTTGAACACAAAAACCTCACTCCTCTGGAAAGAAAAATAATCGAACTATACATACATTATATTACAAAAAAAAAAAATGGAGTAATCGCTGCGACATAGAATTTTGTTTGTGCTTATGATTATGATTTTGTAATTAATTCACGTTTTTTTATTTACTTTTTGTTCTTTTCTTTTTTCCTTTTTATGTTTACTTTGTGTGTGTAAAAACAAAAACCAACCAATTACCAAAAAAAAAAACTCACAACCAACACAACTGCAACGATATGACGGAAAAAAAAATCACTGCACTGCAAAAAAAAAACAATTTTCATCACTACATCGAACGCGATTTCTTTATGATCCTATGCCTCACTACCACCCACTCCCACCCACTCTCTCTTTCTCCTCCCGTCTCTCACCGCTCTTTGCGTGTGTCTTCTTCTTTCCTAACAACTTTTCACTTCTGATCCATCCCAAAACAAACGAAAAAAAACCGAAAAAATATAATGAAATCAAATAAAAACGAAACTGTAAAAATAAACATCACATCTACACGAACGATCATACGCACATACACCACCTACACACACACACATAAACACCGCACACTCCGACCAAATACGTACACGATACCGAAAACGAATCACCACAGGATATGCTTGGACCCGAAGAAGCATATGAGGGCCTGTATGGACAGGGCCCGCCCAGTGTGCACAGTTCGCACGGAGGTCGCGCATTCCACCAGCAAGGTATGTACGAAGTCATATGCATAAGATGAGACCCAAAGACCCCACCCCCCACCAGCCCCACGAAAAGAAGAAGAAGAACCCACCCACCCCGCATAAACCCTTCAAAATCTAACAGAAAAAGAGAAAATATCAGGACGAATTAGAGATTCAGGCAATTCGATAACTCCCCTATCGCCTTCTGCCCATCATATTTAATCGTTATCGTGTCTGTTCATGTTCATCAATCGTTAAGCACTAGTTAACCCCCCACCTCCCCAGATAAACGATTTTTCGCTCAGTGTGATCCCCGTGGATCCCCCAAACCCAAACTCCATCTCTAGCGCACTCTCTCTTACCCCTTCTCTGTCTCTCTTCGTCCATGCTCGATAATCCGATTCCCCCCCCCTGGAATTTCGTTACCCCTTAATTTCCTGGAGTGCACGACATGGAAATGAGTAAATCTGTTTAATTTATGCGAGTTTTGTGTTTGGTTATGCAATACCATGCCTCGAACAGCCTCTTTTTTTTTTCAAAAGTCTTTAAAATCAAGGCGGGATAACTGTACCGTTGGGCGCCACTTAGTTGGGCTTTTTTTTTGTTCTCATCACATAACTGTACTTTCTTAAGGCTTATCTCTTATACGGTGAATGTTATCGATAGTTATGTTAGAGGTGTGTTTTTCAAAATTCCCTGCCAGGAGGCCTAGGAGATTCTCAGACTGACAAAAAGGAACTACACGTAGTTTGAACAATTTTCGCACTTCACCATCACACACAAATAAAAAGGACTGGAACACCCACCAATGTGTATATTTTCTCAGCAAACTCTTTCCAAAAGCAGCAGGATATGTCATCGAATGGACTGAGAAGTTACTTTTCTTTGATTTGAAATCGTTATATCTTCTGTTTTATTAGACAAGCATACTTCTTGAGTTTTATTTAGATTCCTCATGCATTGAAGAATCGTTCAACCATTTTAGTTGAGTTCAGTTGTGCATGACACGTAGTCTGCGATAGATCTAGTCACCTATATCTTATCGTGTATATATCATATACTTCTCAATATAAATAGTTAATAAGAGATACATATACTATGTGTGTGTGCATGCCGATTTGAGGAGCCCAACTCGTTGTCGTGAAATATTTAATTTAGTTTTTAGAATTTTTAAGAAGCAATTTAATGATTTTTGAAAAAAAAAACTGATGGTAAAATTTAGTGGAATCCTGGGCCTTGAAAACGTATTAAAATTAAATTTGGAACACCCCATGGATTCCATCTACAGATCCATCTGCCGTGAAGGAAGGTGTCCCATCGCTTTACTAATCCAAGAACTCTTCCCCTCTTTTTTTTATCCTCTCTTCTCTCCCCGTTTCGTTCTGTTCCACAGGATATGATACTCTACCAATAGATTCGATGCAGGGTCTGGAGATCAGCAGCCCGGTGGGCGGCGGCGGCGCTGGCGGTCCCCCTGGCAACAATGTGGCTGTGGGCGGAGCTGGCGGCGGCGGCGGTGGTGGTCCCGCTATTGGGGCCATCCCGCCCGGCGGTGCACCCACATCGCCCTATTCCATGGACATGGATGTCGGCGAGATCGATGCCGGTGCATTGAACTTTGATTTGGATGCCATGCCGACGCCTCCGAACGACAACAACAATCTGGCTGCCTGGTACGATACCGATTGCTAGACTAGACGCATCCGTCTAGGTGGATTATTATCATCAACTACGACATCAAAAAACTACGACGAGCTATACAAGTTGATCATAATAATCCATTGACTTCATGAAAACACGAATTCCCCGTATCCCCCGTCCCATGGAATAGAGGGACCTTCTTTCGGTGGCCACAGTGTTGGACGGATGAGGATGCCCCTCCGGAGTATGGCGATATCCGCTGATTTGACGAAATCAACACTGGGTTGATTTTATTTAAGAATGACGAGATTAAGGATGCAGCCTTGCCTTTGGCCACCGGAAGAGGGCTTCTATTCTAACACACACACACACTCTCTTCCTCGACAAACACACACACGCATACATACATAATACATATATATTAATTATAATGCGAACGCAACGGCAAGCAAAACATATTATATGACGGCATTACATATTATCCACATAACGAAATGGAAAATTAAACAAAAATGTTTGCAATAGAACTCGTACATTTCCTCTATACGACTTGTCTATTATTTGTTGGGTTTCTGGGCAAAGATTACTCTAAACATCATTCATTTTCTTAACAAAACAGTATCCTTTATTGGAGCAATACATGGTCTAATATCCTAACTTTTATCTATGCTTTCCGAACCACTTGTGGTCGACTGGCGAGAGCCAACGATGGCAGCCACTGAGGTTGTTCTGGATCACGTACTTCATGGTGAAGGGGTTCTCGTTCTCGCGAGCATGCTGCTCCTCGAGGGCCTGTTGGGCGTCCAGCATCTCCTGCGAGACGACTGTGGCCTCGAACGGCAGCTGATTGGCCACCTGCTGCAGGAAGCCCTTGACCTCCACGAATTCGCACCGGCCGGCAATCTCGACGATGACACGGCCCGCCTTAATGGGCGTTACATAATGATCGATGGCACCCTTGCCGCCGCCCATGCGCTGGCCCTGACCCTTCTTCGTGATGGGCTGCCAGGGAGCGGGCACCCGCCAGGTGGCGAACATGGTGTTGGTGTTCATCTTCCGGCCGATGGTTAGACGCATCATCTCGTAGTGACCCCATCGCAGGCGCCCGCCGCCGGTGGCAACGATGGCGTACTGCTTGTGGAGCAGGGTGTTGTGAACCAGCTCGGGTCCTCGCATGTAACGCAGTCGTTTCTGCATCTTGGGAGGTCGGATATTCGGCGGCAACTGCGGCTGGCGCTCCATGATCCTCAGCTTGGGCCGTTCCGGCTGCTCCACATCTATTAAACAGCTAATTGATTGAGAGTCCTTTCGGTGACTGGAGATACTTACTCTGATATTTAATGGGCGGCGCAAAGTACTTTAGACCGGCTGTGTTAACAAGTGAAATGTTCCCTGCTAGAAACGACACATTTTGTATAAATAGAGAGTCTAATTGCATCCGAAATACCTTACATACCCGACAGGGTCTGCCTAAACAGCTGCGAGGCAGTTTTTAGAGTCAACATTTCTAGTTTTTAGTTAGTTTTTCCTCTATATTCCTAAAAAACTAAATCTAAAAATGTGTTATATCAACAACAAGAGTGATGCCAGATCGGCAAAGGCTCAACATTGCCACCTTGTTTCACACTTGAATAAGCTAATTGTACCACAAAATATATGTAAATTCTTATTAAGAATTAGTATTAATTATAAATCAATAAATTAAATTACTAATTTTAAATAAAAACAGCATCTGAATAATAAATAAGTATCCATAACCAAAAGGCAGCCTTTTCTCGATTGTAATGTTCTCTTAGACCAAATATTAATCAAAACATCTTAAAATACATACAAGAATTAAAATAAATATGGATAAGACTTATTGCAAAATTAAAAAAAAAAATCAAATAAATAAAACGAACAAAAATATGTACCATGGAATGAGTACAAATTGACCACCATGGTGACTCAGTGTTGCCACATCCGTCAAATTCGATAAACTGATAACCAATGTTATCGGCCGTGCAACTCTGTATTTTGTATTTTTCTGCGGTATTTTTTTCATGTATTTTCAATTCGACCAGCCAAAAAAGTGTAGGATACCCTGCTTCTGCATAGAAAATAAATTTCCTGCCCCACACACGAGCAAAGCAAAAAGTGCATGTTATCCGCTGGCGAACCGAATGCAGCAAGCAGGCTAGCAGGCAGTGGCTAGCTAGCCATCTCCCTCTGGCCATTCCGCATCTCCGCGACCGCATCCCAAAAATCCGGAGGAGAGTCCGCGTTTAGCGTTTTCCCCCCACTTGTGTGTGTTTTTTGTTATGAATATATCGAAGGTGACAACATCGCTTGGTGGCGCCGAAAAGGCGAAGCCCGCAACTTCCGCGACCGCCGTTGTCGTTGCAGCAGGGAGCGGAAGTGCCACAGTTGGTGGCAGTGGCGCTACTGGTGGTGGTGGTGCAGCAGCAGTAGCAGCACCCATCTTCAATGCGGTCAGCATACAGAAACGTTCCAGTGCCGAGGACACTGCCGAGGACTCTACCGCCGCTCGCAAGAAACAAAAGACAACAGAACTGATAATCGCCAAGGCGAACGCCACTGCGTCAAATCCCACACAGCAACTGCTGTACCAATTGAAGCCGAAGAACGTCAGCGACCAGGCCGACAGCCAGCCGCAGGAGGATGTGTGGACGGCCGGCGACCAGCAACAGATCATAGTGTGCAATTTCGGCGAGATGAGTGCAATAAAGTCTCAGGATGAGTCCGAAAAGCAGAGTGAGTAGCTACCGAATCCTGTCTAGGAGTTCCCCTCTAATCTCTGTGTCTTCTCCCACCTGCAGCCTTCAGCTTTACCAAAAAAGAGGCCGGCTCTTCCAGCTCGTCCTCCTCCTCGACAGCCTCGATTATCTCGCTGGAGCCCAGTGGCTCTGGCCAGGATCCGGGCGATGGCAAGACGGAAGACCTGGACTTTGTGCTGACACCCGCTGCCAGTGCGGACAACTCGGCAGCCAGTGCGGCCTCTGGTGGAGGGGGAGGCAGTAGCTCCGGCATAACCTCCACCATCATTCTGAACGCCAACAATGGCGGAACGACGACGACGACGACGCCGACGACGGGGGGCGTGGCGGGCAGCACAACCACCACCACGACCATCCTCACCCAGAAGGCCGGCCAGGCGAACTACAACATCTACAACGCCACCACCGCAGCCACGGGCAGCCAGACGCCGACGACCACCATCCTCAACCGGATGAACCTGCAGTCGAAGATGAAGACCACCCAGCTGGTGGTGAACACCAAGAAGCTATCGGAGGTCACCCAGACCACGGCCAAGGTGTCCTTTGGCAACAAGACGATATCAGTGCCGCTATTGAAACCGCTGGGCCTTCCCACCGCCGGTGGTGCCACCATCGTGGAGAGCAAACAGCTCCTGCAGGCGGCTGGTGGCCAGGTGACCGCCAATGCGGTGGTCAGTGCTGCCGGTGTGGCTGCCGGCCAGCAGGTGCATGCCCATGGCCAACCGCAGGCGCGCCAGCACCACAACTTCACCAACCTGATCAAGCGCGGACCGAAGAACCCAGCCACGATAGTCTCCTTCTCCGGGCTCCAGATCAAGCCGGCTACTACGAAGATCGTGGCCGCCAAGGTGGTAGGCAAGAAGATGTCCCTCCAGCTCCAGCAACAGCAACTCCAACAGCAGCAGCAGCAGCAGACCCAGCAGCAGCAGCAGCTCCAGGTGACAAGTGGCGCCAGCCTGGCCCCCGCCACCGGCAGCATTGTCACCATAACCACCACCAATCCCAGCCAGACGTACGCCATGGTCCAAGAGGCGGCTGCAGGTGCCGGGGCTGGCTCCAACTCTAGCTCCATGGCGGAGGATGAGAGTCCGGCGCCGCGCAAGATCACCTACAACACGGAGAACATCCAGAAGATCCTGAACAAGAGCAAGAACCAGGACCAGCCGGAGGAGTTCGCCAACATCAACAGCGTGGTGATCAAGCCCCTGGACAAGACCACCCTCAGCTGCCCCACCAGCTTCAACATCTTCAAGCCGCAGCAGGCCGTGACTGTCGCCCAGCAGGGTAACCAGAACCAGACTCCGGCCACCTCCTCGTCCGCCGCCGCCTCGGATCTGGCATCCGCCTCCACGGTCTCCGTCTCCGCCGTCTGCATCAACAGCCCGGTGATGGGCTCGCGACCCATCATCTCCTTCACCAACAACAAGAACATATCCCTGGTCCTGTCCAAGACGGCGATGGCCCAGCAGAAGCCCAAGATGATAACCACCACCACCATGGCCACCATGCACCAGGCCCTCAACCAGGAGGCCGCCAACGACAAGGGCACGGTGGCCGTGGTCGGAGGAGTCGCCTCGGCGCCACCCATGCAGCTCAAGTTGACGCCCACGAAGTTGAGTGTCAGCCTGACCTCCAGCCAGCCGAGTGGCGTGGGAGGGCCGGAGGCCAAGCTGGAGGAGATCGTCGCCGGTGAGCCGAAGGTGAAGCTGCTGGTGAAGCAGCAAGAGGTGCCGGTGGCGGTGGTCAAGAGCAGGGAGGCGACCACTCCCACTGGGCAGGACACCGAGACGGAGTCCGCGCCGGAGAAGCAGCGTCTGAACGCCACCACCACCCTGACGGCCATCAGCCAGGTGCCGGCGGCCCAGGCCGGTGTGGGGAGCACAGCGCCGCAGGCATCCACCTCGAATCCCAGCACCCCCAACTCGAATCCCGCCACGCCCCAGAACACGCACAACAGCCAGCGACCGGGAACCGACGACTCCAACAACGCCCTGCTGAAGCAGCTGCTCCAGAACACCAGCAACAGCCACAGCCTCAACCAGATCAACATCACATCCGCCCACGTGGCCAGCACTGGGGCCACCGCTCCCTTGTCCGCCCACGTGGCCAACGCCGCGTCCTCGGCTCCGCTGTCGGCGCGGAAGGTGAACAACGTGCGGGCGCCCTGCCTGGGACCGGCGCCCTCCAGCCTGGAGGCACAGCTGGCGCGTCCGGTAAAGCCGCCCCTGCCTACGGCAACCCCGGGGAGCAGCACTGCGTCCGGCAGTGGCACGGCGGCGTCCGGCAATACTAGCAGCAGCAGCGCCTCCGTCGCCACGTCCACTCCCACCACAACGGTGGCGGGAGCGGGCAACTCCAGTGTCTCAGCTGCGGGGACAGTGGCTGCCCCACTGCCAGCCACCACCCCCGGGCCCAGTGCCACTCCTGGTGGGGCGGGAGAAGCCAAGTTGGAGCTGAAACCCGAGGCACCTGTGGTGGTCAACCAGAACCAAGTGCCACCGCCACCTCCTCCTCCCCAACAGCAGCAGCACCAGCAGCACCTGCCAGTGCAGCCACCTGCCCCGCCGGCCCAGACATCCCAGCCAGCCCAGCCCCCAGCCCATCCAGTCGCCAAGCAGACGGTACAAATCGTGTCCAAGGAGACCTCGTTCATATCGGGGCCGCCCAAGTCGGTCCAGGAAGCCAACCCGAAGCCCACAGAGCTGCTGCCTCCGCCGCCGTACGAACTGGCCACTGCGCCCGTCTCCAACGTGACCATCTCCATATCCACCAAGCAGCCGGCGGCCAAGGAGCTGCAGATGAAGCCCAAGGCAGTGGCCATGTCCCTGCCTATGGAGCAGGGCGATGACTCGCTGTCGGACCAGGCGGATCAGCCCCCGAATCAGGATCAGGGCGCCACTCCAGTCGCCGGAGCACCGGCCACAGCCGCGGCAGCTACTACTGTGCCGTGGAGCAACAGCAACCACCTGGAGGCGGGTGTGGGCGCCACCAAGATACCATTCAAGCCGGGAGAAGCCCAAAAGCGGAAGCTGCCGATGCATCCGCAGCTAGAGGAGAAGCAGCTGCAGGTGCAGCTCCAGCAGCTGGTCGATCCAGGCGGGCAGGTGACGCCCGGCACTCCCACGCCCGACAAGGTCCATCTCATATCGTCGGTGCTGACGGGCTACGTGAAGAAGCCCGGAAGCGGCGGGGAGGCGACCATCCAGTCAGTGCCCGGCCAGAGCCAGAGCCAGAGCCAGGGCCAGGTGCAGATGCAGGCCCAGATGCAGGCGGCCATGCAGGGCCAGATGTCGGGCCAGATTCCGAGCCAGTTGCCGGGACAGATCCCCAACCAGATTCAGGGCCAGATTGGGACCCAAATGCAGATCCAAGTCCAGCAGCAGCACCACCACCACCATCCGCAGCAGCAACAGCAGCAGCAGCAGCAGGCGCACCAGCAACACCAGGTGCTGCAGGTGGGCCAGGGCCAGATGGCGGGCGGCGGAGTCTCTGCCATGCCAGTGGAGCCCAAGGTGGCGGATCAGCGGAAGCGACGCAAGCGGGAGGTCCAGAAACCCAGACGCACCAACCTGACCGCCGCCCAGACGGCGGCCGGTGTGCTCAAGGACATGACGGGCACCCTGCCGGCGGGCGCCATGGTCCAGCTGACCGGGATGCCGCCGGGCACCCACTACATCCAGGGCGGCAGCAACAATGTGATCAGCAACACCGGATCGGGCGGAGTGACGCCCGGAGGAGTGGGCTCCGCCCCGAGTGCCTCGCCGATGATGAAGAAGCGGGTGCGGAAGCTGTCCAAGGTGGAGGAGGACCATGACGCGTTCACCGAGAAGCTGCTCACCCACATCCGCCAGATGCAGCCGCTGCAGGTCCTGGAGCCGCACTTGAATCGCAACTTTCACTTCCTGATGGGCAGCAACGAGACTCCGAGTACTCCTCCCGCCGGAAGTAATGCCAGCGGAGGAGCAGCTGCCTCCTCCACCGGCTCCGGAGGTGGCAAGGTCAAGGGGGGTTCTCTGAACGCCCGGGGATGGCCGCTGGGCAGGCATTTGGAGGGACTGGAGGACTGCGACAGCGCCACCCTCGGACGCTTCGGACGCGTCCGCATCCCGGGCATCCCCTCGCTCTACGACTCCGATCGGTTCGGTGGCAGTGGCGGCCTGGTGGGAGGATCGGCCGCCACGCGCTCCCCCTCCCCGTCCCTTTCGCCGGGATCGGAGAAGAACAGCCTGCCCCTGTCGAGCATCCAGAACGACTTCTACGACCAGGAGTTTTCCACCCACATCGAGCGTAATCCGCGCGAGCGCCTGCTTCGGCACATCGGCGCCGTCCGGGACTCCAATCTGGAGACCGTGGAGCTGGTGGAGAGCGAAAGGGTGGCGACGTGGGCGGCCCTGCCCCGGGTCACCCGGTATCCGGGCCTGGTGCTCCTCAATGGGAACAGTAGGTGCCACGGGAGGATGTCGCCGGTGGCGCAGCCGGAGGATCCGATCACCATGCGAGTACCAGTGTCGCCGCTGATCCGATCCTGCGGCGAGGAGCTGCGCAAGAGCCAGCAACTGGAACTGGGCACTGGATCGAATAGCAACAACAATAACAACAACTACCAGCAGAAGAACCAGAATGTGATACTCTCGCTGCCCGCCAGCTCCGGCTCGTCGGACAACATAGCCGGCGTGCTGCGGGATCTGGCCAATCTGCTCCACTTGGCGCCGTCGCTGACCTGCAAGATCCTCGACGGGGACAAAATGCAGGTGGGCGGTGAGCCCAAGCTGCTGGAGGCGGATCAGGAGGATCACAAGGACGACTTCAAGCGTCCGCTGAACATCAGCCACAGCCACCTGCGGAAGATCTTGAACGGGCGGCGGAAACTGTGCCGCAGCTGCGGCAATGTCGTCCACGCCTCTGGGTTGCGGGTGCCCCGGCACAGTCTGCCCGCGCTGGAGGAGCAGCTGCCCCGGCTGGCCCAGCTCATGGCCATGCTGCCGAAGAAGCCCATCCCGGCGCCCTTCGTCTACTTCTGCGATCGTTCCTGCTTCGCCCGCTTTAAGTGGAGTGCCGGCAAGGAGAGCCAGGCGGAGGCGGCCAGCCTCCTGCTCCAGCCGGCGGGCGGTGCCTGCGCCTCCTCCACATCCGCCTCCGCCTCCTCCTCCTCCTCCGCCTCGGTGTCGGCCACCGCCTCCGCTAGCGAATCACCGTCACCGGCTCTGGCGGAGACCGTGCTGGTGAAGCAGGAGCCCGAGGACGAGTCGGAAATGAAGCATCCGGGCCTAACCGGCACCCCAGTGCAACGCAAGTGCATCGTCAAGTGCTTCAGTGCGGACTGCTTCGGCACGGACCCGGCCGCGACTCTGGACTTTGAGGAGGCGGGAAGGGCGGCGGGCACTGGGACGAGTGGTGCCAACAACACGGTCTGGGAGACGGACGCCGGCAGCCAGCAGCTGGAGGACACGCGGCAGTGCGTCTTCTGCAACCAGCGAGGCGATGGCCAGGCGGATGGGCCCTCCCGGCTGCTCAACTTCGATGTGGACAAATGGGTGAGTGTTCCAGGGGGCTACTCCAGTCGAGGGATCTTCTAATCTCATTGGTTGTTACTCCCTCCAGGTCCATCTCAATTGCGCTCTGTGGTCGAATGGCGTTTACGAGACCGTCTCCGGCGCCCTGATGAACTTCCAGACGGCGCTGCAGGCGGGTCTCAACCAGACCTGCAGCGCCTGCCACCAGCTGGGCGCCACCATCAAGTGCTTCAAGTCGCGCTGCAACAACCTCTACCACCTGCCCTGCGCCATACGCGAGGAGTGCGTCTTCTACAAGAACAAGTCCGTCCACTGTAGCGCCCACGGACATCCCCATGGCGGCATCGGTGGTGCGGGAGGCGGTGGTGGTGGCAACTCCTCGGGCGGCGGCGGCCTGGCATCCGGAGCTGGGAGCGAGAATGAACTGAGCTCGCTGGTGGTCCACCGGCGGGTGTTTGTGGATCGCGACGAGAACCGGCAGGTGGCCACTGTGATGCACTACTCGGAGCTGAGCAACCTGCTCCGCGTCGGCAACATGACCTTCCTGAACGTGGGCCAGCTGCTGCCCCACCAGCTGGAGGCCTTCCACACGCCCCACTACATCTATCCCATCGGGTACAAGGTGGTAAGTACTCCTTCCGGAACTTATCTTCCCGCTCTCATCCTCCCGCTCCTCCTCTTCTAATCCTTGTTATTCCTTGTACATTTCAGAGCCGCTACTACTGGTGTGTCCGACAGCCGAACCGGAGGTGCCGCTACATATGCAGCATAACAGAGGCTGGGTGCAAGCCCGAGTTCCGCATCCTGGTGCAGGACGCCGGCGACAAGGAGCCGGAGCGTGAGTTCCGCGACATCTCGCCGACAGCCGTCTGGCAGCAGATCCTCCAGCCGATCACCCGGCTGCGCAAGGTGCACAAGTGGCTGCAGCTCTTCCCCCAGCACATCAGCGGCGAGGATCTGTTCGGCCTGACCGAGCCGGCCATTGTCCGGATACTGGAGAGTCTGCCCGGCATCGAGACCCTCACCGATTATCGCTTCAAGTACGGCCGTAATCCTCTGCTGGAGTTCCCGCTGGCCATCAATCCATCGGGGGCGGCCCGGACGGAGCCAAAGCAGCGCCAGCTTCTGGTCTGGCGCAAGCCACATACCCAGCGCACCGCCGGCAGCTGCAGCACCCAACGGATGGCCAACTCGGCGGCCATCGCCGGGGAGGTGGCCTGCCCGTACAGCAAGCAGTTCGTGCACTCCAAGAGCTCCCAGTACAAGAAGATGAAGCAGGAGTGGCGCAACAACGTGTACCTGGCGAGGTAGGCAGCTTAAGATGGTTTCTCTCCCGGAATATCCACTAATCCTGTTCCATTTCCTATTCCAGGTCAAAGATCCAGGGTCTGGGCCTGTACGCCGCCCGGGATATTGAGAAGCACACCATGATCATTGAGTACATCGGCGAGGTGATCCGCACGGAGGTGTCCGAGATTCGTGAGAAGCAATACGAGTCTAAGGTGAGTTCAGGGCTATTTCCAATCCTCTCCTGCCACGGATTATAGATTCCGCTTTCTTCGCTATCCCGAACAGAATCGCGGCATTTACATGTTCCGGCTGGACGAGGATCGCGTGGTGGACGCCACTCTGAGCGGCGGCCTGGCCCGCTACATCAACCACTCGTGCAACCCCAACTGCGTCACGGAGATTGTGGAGGTGGATCGCGACGTCCGGATCATAATATTCGCCAAGCGGAAAATCTATCGCGGCGAGGAGGTAGGTCCTTGTCTCTCATGAATCCTGACCAGAATACTAATCTCTAGCCCTTGGAACAGCTCTCGTACGACTACAAGTTCGATATCGAGGACGATGCCCATAAGATACCCTGCGCCTGCGGTGCCCCCAACTGCCGCAAGTGGATGAACTAAACTAGGCGGACGTCCCAGTGAACAGGAACTGCTACCGGAACCCGATCGCCGGCATGTACATATATGTGTGTATGGAGCCGTACACCCATATAGCATATAGCATAGATATAGGTCCCGTAGCATCGCTAAGCAGTTTAGAAGATGTACATAGAACCCTGTAGGTTATGTATGTATATGATGTGACCACTGTAGCTAATTTGTCGCCATTATATGGAGTAGTCTCTATGTATCCTGTATCCCGGGGAGTGGCGAGTGCTTCATAGTCCAAATTGTAAACGCTTCTATATATGTATGTACAAATATTTATGTATAATAGACACATAATAGACATATATGGGATGAATAGAAATGTTAAGAAATGCAAGGACATGACCACGCCCCTACTGTATTTTAAACCCTGCTGGAGCACCCATCTCCTCCCATCCACACACTATATATTATTATATTTTTTTTTTTAGACTCATCTCTGTTAGAATTGCAATAATCGGCGGTAGACAGACCCATCCACCTATGGCCCATTCTCTCCAAAAACAAAACAAAAAAAAAACTGGAAAAAAACATAGAAACACTTACAAAAAATATACATATATACTTGACTTTATGCGCGTGTGCCTTCCCACTGTTTACCATTATTAAATATTATTAATAATATTATTATCATAATTTTAGGAATTATTTTTCACTCTGCTTATTCGAGACTAGCTTCTCAGCGCCAATTGTGTGTACAGTTCTCCTCTGAATCCTGAATACATACGCCGATAGGTCCACAAATATATATACTATATATTTTATTTTATTTAACTAGTTTGCAATTACTCTTAAGCGTAATCACTAACTCAAAATGCAACTTGTATTTTTTCATCCACCACCAAACAACCCCTCGTAATTGTTAAGTAAATTTTTAATGCAAAAAAATGTCACAAGAACGAGGTGTTTTATTTTCAAAATGGATACAAGATTGCCAGGTATTTGAGAAACTATTTAAGGAACTGAACTTTCGTCACTGGACTGGAAGGACATATACATACGATTTATTTCATATTTCGAAAACTAAGGATATTGACTAAGTTATGTTCTAGACTGTAGTTCATAGAGGTTCTATCTTTATGGCTTCCACTTTTGTCACTCCTATTTAATTCAAATATTTTTTAGAAAAAAGGATATAGGTTATCCTATTTATTTAACTTAGGAAAAACTAATCATACTATTACAATTGTGGTCCAGACTGCAGTTTAAACACAGTCTGTAATAGCTACACAGGACAGACAAATTACTTTCGTCACTGCTTTTTCGAGAAAAAAGGATAACCCCCGGATTTAGTTAGAAACAAAAAAAAACAACAATCGTATTATATTTATGTACTAGACTGTAATTTAAGCGCAATTTCTAGTGACACAGGATACACAATAATGTTAAAAAAAAAAGAAAACAATGAAGGAGGGGCGGATAAAATGGGAACTGACTGTACACGTTCCGGGTAATAATTTTGGAGTCAGGTCTGCGTGGACCCGGATCGCCGCTTGGCCCGGGACAGAAGGCTCTGCACCTGGACGGCGGCGGCCAGTGTGAGGATATCAAAGTTCTTCAGGTACCAGGAGATGTTGTACATCAAGTGGATGCGCCAGTTCTTGTCGAGGAACGATTTGTAGAACTCGCTCATCCGATCGGCGGAGACCTCAGTCTCGCCCTCCTTGTGCAGGCGTATGAAGTCGTCCTTTTCCTGCGAGTGTCAAAGAGAAAGAGATGGCATGACAGTGACTAGAAAGAGAGGGAGCGCCCTGTTGTCCTAACCTCGTAGAAGCGTTTGTTGTGCCTCGTCCAGAAGTCCATGTTCCAGGCCTCCACCTCGATGCGCTTCAGCCGCAGCTTCCTAGCCAGCTCCGTTTCCTGGTCGCTGTAGTGCCGCACGTACGGCCGTAAATTTGACTGGGCATCCGGCGGTCCTATGTAATCACAGTTAACTGACGTCGGATCCGGCTTGTGGGCCAGACCCCCAACGATTTGGACTCGGGCCTTTGGTTTCTGTGAGGCGGGGGGTGGCGCTTCCTTCTGCACTGCGGTGGCATAGCATCGCGGCAACTGAAGTTAACAAAATTTATGAATTGAACTTGAAAATTATCGGCCGACTTACGTTTAACTGGGAGAGTAATATCCGGTGTTGGGATTTAAAACATTTATTCATAATTTCGCTCGATTGTTGTTATGTCAGGTGGGGGTGGAAAACTATCGATAGTTCACCCGCCTCCTACAAGCGGGGGATCCAGTAATCGATAGAATGGATTACGAGGGGGTTGAATTAAACAAAATTTAAATTTTAAGAAGCATTATTTATTTATAGGTTTAATAGTTTTTAAAAATATTGCATTATTTTATAAAGGCTATAGCTTAAAGTGGATAAATAATGCTTGAGATTTGAATATTTTTTAAAGAATTAGTTATTTTCTTATACACATCTTTATTACTATTTTTTTACACATTTGCTTATTAAAAATATTGCAACAGACTAGGAGAAATAGGCGCTTACTTAAAAATAAAACTAAATAAACAGAGTCCCCCTTGCCAAACACATCGTCGCAAATCCCATCTCTATCAAGCCCCAATCAGCTGTGGGCCTGTGTCTCGTGACAATAAATAAACGTTCCCCATCTGGAAAAACAAAAAGCCAGCAAACATTTATTTTCAACAACGGACCGTTCAGAGAACATGTCACCGAAAAACAACCACGATCCCACCTCGTCTGGTGACTCCGGCAACACCAATGTCCAGGAGGCAGACCTCCAAGGTGAGTTCGTACGGTTCTCTAGGAATTGAGGATAAATGGGAAGAAAACGTATGTCCTTTGCTTGTCCTGTAGAAATGGAGGATGTGAACCAGAGCCTGGATGCCCTCAG
This sequence comes from Drosophila atripex, assembly GCA_035045925.1. Lineage (NCBI taxonomy): Eukaryota > Metazoa > Arthropoda > Insecta > Diptera > Drosophilidae > Drosophila > Drosophila atripex. The sequence goes on from JAWNOP010000009.1 coordinate 541,561, forward strand.
TTGTGCCCTGGATGCTGTGGAACAACGCACGGACGACATCATGTCCCAGCTGCGGGCGCTGCTGAACTCCAACCGAGAGATCCGCCGCCAGCTGGCCGAGGAGAAGGACCAGGCTACCGATCAGGAGCAGGCCGATGATAACATGGAGGGCACTGGGGAACCAACCAAGTAGTTGTCAAATGTTTTTCGTGCAAGTGCAATCGTATCTGTTTTCTGTTTGTTTCCTAATTTTTTTTGTATAATTGATTATTCTCTTGATTATTAAACCTAAACCTAAGTAAAATTAGTTAACTGCGGCTACTTTCTACTTTGCGGTTGGCTTCTTTCTTTTGCTCTTGTCAGAACTTCCCTGCGGCCTGCGGGAGACATAGTCGTACAAGTACTCGAACATCCTCTTGGTCTCCTCCTTCAGTAGTCTGTTTTCCTCCTGCAACTTTTCGATAAATGAGTCTCTTCCGAGGGGAGCTGATCCCGATTCTATAGTCCCTGCTATTGATTCAGTCACTTCCTTATCATCTTCCTGGTCTGGTGATGCCTTCTTTGCTCTTGTTGCCTTCTTTTGTGGCTCTGGTTCCTCTGGCTCCTCATCAGACTCAGCTTCCTCTGCATCAGAGTCTTCCTGATCCTCTGACTCGTCGTCATCCTCCTCCTCCTCCTCCTCCAGCGTTTCGTCTTCCTCCTCCTCCAGCGTTTCGTCCACGTCCGCCACTCCATTTTCGCCCGCAGTTGCCCTTCCCATCTGAGCTATAAACTTCAGCAGCAGCTCGTTATCTAGAACACCTTGCGGCAACTCATCCTCTTCCTCAGCGTCTTGGTTGGCTAAAGGCATCAGTTCTATGCAGTCATTCTCCTCCCGCGAACTGATCATCCGCTTCAGACTGTCGGCGAACATCTCCGGCTGCTTGTTCTCCGGCTGGAAGACCACGCCACTGACCAGGCGAATGCGAAGATTGCTTACAGCACCATTCTGGGGTATGCTCTTGATTAGCTGGCGACTGCCTGTGTCCCAGACGCAGACCTGCTTGTCCTCGCCACCGGAAACCAATGTCGTGCCACTCATGTTCAGTGCCAGACAAGTGATGGCCTTGCCTTCGGCGTGACCCACGAAGGCCTGAGCCTCCTCCTCGTCCATGTGGTATTCCTAAAAATAAAAATGTTAAATGAGCTTTCCAATAAGAGTACCAGACTTACCGTCATTCGAGGAGCATTCTCCGTGTGGAATACGTAGACCTTGCCTTCGGCAGAGCCCACATAGACGCTCCTCTCCAGCTTGTCCACTATCACGCTGTGCAGGGCCACCGGGAAGACCACGCTGACGAGCAGGATACCGCCCATCAAGTCGTATATCTTGCAGCAGCGATCCAGGGAGACGGTGTACAAGTACGAACGCGTTCCCCCCATCCCAGTGTAGATGTCTGTGACGGCCAGGCCGTGATCATTGAAGCTGTACAGAGGTTCGTTGCTGTCCTGACCATTGCCGGTGTCCAGCGGTGCACTGGCGGAAGTGAGATTCCAGACCAGAACAGCACCATCTTTGCCGGCGCTGATGAAGTGCTCTCCACTGTCGGTGAATCTCAGGCATGTGACGGCCTGGTAATGCTTCGAGATGGTGTTCAGCATGCGACCCGTGTTCAGGTGCCAGAGGTAAATGTTCTCCTGAATGCCGGCCACCAGGAACGCTGCATCCGTCGTGACGGCCATGGCGTTGATCTTGCCCGGCACCACGAAGCGAATGCCCGACATCTGCTCCTGCTTGTTGATGGGCCAGACATGGATCAGGGGCTTGGCGGCGTTCGCCGCAAACAAATAGTTCAGGCCGATGATGGAGAGGCCCTGGTGCTGGGCGCATCCCCCACCCTTGTAGCGCATCAAGTCTGTGCCAGTGCGCAGATCCTGGACGCTGCAGGTAGTGTTGTCCTCGCTGCCCGTGCTGATGAACACGGCCTCCACAACGTCGGTCATTTTGCACGGATTCTTCAATTCACACACGTGCTATCAAAATAACGCGGCCAACAAGTTACTTGCAAGTTATCGATAGCCGGCCTATCGGAAAAGTGATGCCAAGCTTTATTTAAATTTAATTGGTGACTTATTCTAAATGGAGTTTATTATAATCTTATAGCCTCTAAGGTAAAGGATTAACTAAACGCATGATTTAATTTTAAAAACATTTTTTAAATATTTATAGTTTTGGTGAGCTGGCAGCACTGGCAATTGGCAGCACTGTGGATTCGATAGCTAATCAGCTGTTCTCCTTGCCCCATTTGGAGCATTCTGGCTCATCGTTGTTTTTTGTGTGTGCCTGGAGGAGAAAAACAAACGCAAGTCGGCACGTGCAGCGCGTAGAACAGCGACGAACTGCAGCGTGTGGATATAGTCAACGTCGCCGCGGGAATCTCGATATGCACATAAACAAACTGACGTAAAATGAACGCATTGCGCAACATCTTTACATCGCGAACCCTCAACTACCTGCGCCAGAATGGACAGAACGCGATCCTCAACGCCACCCAGCAACAGCAGACGGATGCCGTGCCGCTGCCGGACGCCGAGAAGACGCTGAAGGATGCCAAGCGCCCGTCACCGCTCTCCATTCCGCGCTCCATTCTCGACGCGTGCCAGTTCACGGCCAAGCCCTTCGACCTGACGCGCTCCACCACTGGCGCCCAGTCCAGCGGCTCCCTATCGCCCACCACGCTGAAACGATTCCGGCGAATGCAACGCCGCATGGAACTGGTGTATCGGTGCAAGCTGTGCAACACCCGGAACACGAAGACCATCAGCGAGGAGGCCTACTACAGTGGCGTGGTCATCCTGCAGTGCGACGGCTGTGCCGTGGACCATCTGATCAAGGACAATCTGGGCCTGTTCACCAGCAGTGACGGCGACAGCAGCATCAGCTCGGGCATCAGCACCAGCAAGAGCATCGATCAGGTTCTGTCCGACCGCCATGCCAGGGTGCGAGTGATCAAGGTGAACGAGCACGGCGATCTGATTTAGGAATCTAGTCATGGCGCCGGGACGGACGACCGGCTGGCGCCAAAACATTGTCAACCTGGGAATCGTGTCAGAGTTGGACACACTCCGCGGGTAAGCGGACCGAAGTGAACCGAAACACCTCCAGTCACCAGTCAACAGCTAACCGGAATTTGGATGAACTTCACCTCAATTTTTGCTGTTGGAGCAACGATCGCTCCTCGACCGGCTAACAAGCTTGTTAATAATTCTTGAAACTGTAATTGTTGATTCTTTACGATATTGGCAACAGGCCAATGAGTAATGCACTGATTAAAGCGAACTCTCAGTTCGAAAATGTACAAATCCGGTTGTTATTTTTATCTTATCTATGTATGTGCGACGCAATATGATCCATAGACTGACACATGCGGTCAAGGGAATAGAAATTACTATAAGGTTCTAGAGATTATAACTAATGTTTTTGTAAAAAATATCAAATTCCATAAAGATAGCTCCATTTAGAAGCTATAGGCTTACACTTTTACTTCAATAATTTGTAAAATTAATGTCTAATCTTCCACTTAAATGACCGCCACTGTTGTTTATGCCATTGATTAATGTGTTTGCCCGAAACTAGAAATTTGCCAACGTCAGAATTCAACAGAAAACGACGAAGGGGCCTGGTCGCTGGTTGCTAATTGCTGTTATTGATCCGTACCCCCGTCCGGGGACTAATTATCGGGGGAAAGAAATCAAAATTGGCACGCTGCCGCCCCTGGTGAAATGAGTCGTCCGGGGAGCGATAATGACGGACGGCCGGACGGACAGCAGCACGCCGCACGCGAGTGATCTTCTGCGTCGCCAAAAGTTGGCCCAAACTAGTGGTCTGCGAGGTGACGGACCAACAGACCTCAAAGTGAAGGCAATTAATTAGCATATAACCCAAATGTTAGTATTACTTCACTGTTTATTTTTAGGCGGAGCTTTCAACTTCAAAGGGGGGATGCTAGAAACTTTCCTTAGGGATTTCTAAAGGTAATCAATATAGTACTATACTATTTACTTTAAGGACTAAAGAATACTATATCTATAATAGTTTATAAGCGGCTATTTAGAATCAATATTTCAATATTATTAGAAGAAAATTATTCTTATAATTGGTGTTATTTGGGGTGTTTTCTAAAGGGTTTCTATATAGTACTATAATATTTTCTTAAAGGACTACATCTATGTATCTATATAATTTATAGGACTATATGGAACATAAAAAAAAAAAAATTTATTTTTGGTAGAACTTTCAATATTATTATGAGAAAGCCTGGAAACTCTAAGGTTTTCCAAAAAGAGATTGTATTTGAAAAGATTTTGAAGGAATATACAGCGTATGGAGTATTTATATAATTTAAATAAATAAATAAATAAAATTTATATAAAAGGAAAAATAAATGGTAGCTCCATCCTAATCAAAAAGATATATATCTTTATGAAAATATTATAATCATAAAATTCTATAAACTTTTGCTTCAAAAATTATTGTTTTTCGAAAAATATCCATATATTTAATAGGTCTTGGTCTAGGTATATAGAATATAAGAAAGACTAGATGATTAAAAGCTAATCCTAATCAAAAATAAAAAATATATATATATATTTTAGAGCCTCTATGACAAAATATTAGAATATCTCCCGGCGAGTGGCAACTAAGCATGACAAGGCGATTTTCTGACGTCAAAACAATTCGAATATATAGTATAACTACACAATTAAGTATGTATTAAGATACATATATAGAAAACACACCCATTTGTAGCGTCTGGGGCCAATTAAATAGAACGAGGCGGGTATACTATACCAGGCAGAGACGTACGGCGGCCGTATAGTGGAGATTAGAACGTCATCAGTGTATCTGGGGAGCCCGGAAGAATAATGAAAGTCGAGTAGTGCCTTGTTTTTTTTTTTTTTTTTTGTTTTTTTTTTGCTTTTTAATCATTTAAACCTATTTTATTCGAGGGCCTTCCGAATAAGAATAGTGTGTAGGGTGTAGATGTATGTATAATTATGTATATAGATCGTACAGTACTAAAATCTCTTTCGGTATTTCTAGGATATAAATTAGAATTGTGATTTGTATTGTTTCTCAATTTACATTCATCGAAGACGCGCGTTAGGTGTTGACTTAAGTGGCAAAATCGTTTCAAAATTAAGTAACTCTGAATTAGTTGAAAGGTATCTTCATTTCTGACTCTTCTGGAAGCGCACTTTTGTTACGATTCCTGTGATCCTCCATCCTCCAAGGGGGGGGCTGTTAACTATTTCACAAATTTCTGTTTTGGTTTCCCGTAGGACTCTTTTGAGTGGAAACCAAGTCGATCCGGTGTTATCAGGTGGCGCCTTTGCTCCATCGCTTGTGATAAGCGGAATTTGTATTTCGTTTTAGCTGCTCTTAGGATTAGGTTTTAGGCTTTAGGTTTTAGGTTTTTCGAGTGTCTGGCATGAGTGGAAATTGTGCTAGATGATGAGAACTTACGCCTAAGTGGAGCTTCTATCTTGTGAATCAGTAGACTCGTGTCTTTGCTTGACATTCTGGGCTTTGTTTTCGTCTCCATCTTACCACTAAGTGTTCCGGATCAGGTTACAATATTATTAATTTCTATATACATTAACGAGTTACAGAAGCAGTGCGATTCTCCTCGAAGTGCATTTCAGATTCAGTCGTTCGCGGACAGTGCGTTTCGTGGCTATAAGGACAGGTTACAGCTTAGGTTACACATGTGAAGAGTACTTATAGATGGTGTGTCCTTACGGCTCTCTACTCGCCCTTTCTTCACATCTTAAAACTATCATTTTCCAGTGGCTTAGTAACTTAATAAACTTAGTCATTGCTGCTAATTACCTTCCGATTTGGTGGCGGCTTGTGGCGTCTGGCTTCCTTGGAATTATATATGTATATCTATTATATACGTTTTTAGTTAGCACATGGAATACTAAAAAAAAGAGTACTTAGTATGGAATGTTTTGCTGGGAGGTGTGTGGTGGTGTGGTGTGGTGTGGTTGGGGATCTGGACTTGCGACAGGAAGGAATGTCTGCAATGCTTACAAACTAAGTTCAAAATTGGCACAGATCTATGGGGTCAAGTACTCCTCCTCCTCCTCCTCCTCCTCCTTCACCTAACTCTCTATATCTCTCTCTTTCTGGCTAGCTTGCTCTCTATCCATCCATCCCCTTCATTTCCAGAAACGTTTCAAATCTGGGAGTGGGAGTTCAAGAACTGGGATCAGTGGCATTTGATCTACTCTTTAATCCTAGGTTGCATTGTTAAATACTTGTTTCGCTTTAAGTACTACTACAGGTAAGTAATTCGCTTAAACTATCCCTAGTCGGGGTCTCTACTTCTAGTTAATTACATTCAAGTGTTAAATAAAATAATACATACAGCCAGCCCTGGGTGGTCGCGGGATAAAACACTGAGTAAACGATAAGTCTTTAGGCTTAAATACAATAATACATGCGGTCAGGTTGGATATTTGATTAAAAAATAGTGTTTAAAAGTAAGATCTTGTTGGCTTTAAAATAAAAACAAAAAAAAACTCATACAGGGCTGGGCATTGAGTGAGTGGGACATACATGTATGCCCCCTAGCTGCCTTCAATCGCGGGCAATGACTTACAAGACTATTTCATAAAGCGATCGAAGCCGCGACCGCGACCACGGCCGCGTCCACGACCTCGTCCTCTTCCGCGCTCCCTATCTCACAGGGTAGTCCGACCCGAACGGCCCACAGCACCGACGACGCCATTGGGACGGTTGTGCCGCCGCTTGTGAAGATACAGGCCAGCTGCCTGGGCGAACGCCGAGCCACAGATCTGGCAGACATAGCGCTTGACCTTGTCGTGGATCTGCTTGTGGTTTTGGAGATTCTTGGTCGACTTGAAGGTCTTGCCGCAGATGTCACACTTGAACTCCTCGTTGCTATAGTGCTGCTTCAGGTGCTCGAACAGACTGTTGCGCGCCACAAACGATTTGTTGCACTGCGGATAGTCGCACTTGTAGCAGCGCTCGCGCTCGTCCTGGTGCACGATCCGATGGGCGTTCAGGTGGCCGGGCGTGGCGAAGCTTCGGCGACACACCTCGCAGCCATACGGCTTGCCCCCATCCCCGCCAGCCATATCCTGGTCGTCGGACACCTCCATGGGCGTTTTTGATGCCGATCCGGAGGGCCTACCCCGTCGCCCAGTGCCTGCCAGAGTTAGCTTGCTCTCCGGCTCGTCGTCGTCGTCATCGCCGCCGCCTTCGATGATGCTGTGGTTGAGGGCCAACGAGGGCAGGAAGAGCTCCTCGTTGTGCCGGCGCAGATGCTCGTCGTAGTTGGCCTTCTCCCGGAAGCTGGCTGTGCACAGTTCGCAGTTGAATCGGACGTCCGAGCCCACGCCCAGATGCAGCTGCTTGTGGCTGTCGAACTCCTCGGCGCTGGCGAACTGGATGGCGCAGATGTGGCAGTAGTAGCCCCCGCCCAGGCTCGGCTGGTGGTTCAGCAGATGCAGGTCCAGCTCCCTCAGCGTCTGGACGATCTCCGGACAGTGCTGGCACTTAAACGGCGGTATGTCCTCGTCCATGAAGTGCATCTGGTCGTAGTAGATGTACTTGGAAGTGAACGGACGCCCCTGACGCTCGCAATTGAGGCGCTCCATCTTCTGCTTGGAGTAATCGAAGCGCAGCTGCGAAATTCGTTTCGAGATCTGTATGGTGGACACGTCGATCAGCTCTTGCAGCTCCACGGCCATTTGGTGGAGGCCTTCGCCGCGTCGTTCCTTGCTGCGATAATCGGGATCGAAGCGATTGTAAAAGCACTGATACCGCTTCACCATGGTGAGTAGCCTGGACGTGGAGGTGTCACTCCAAATGGCCGAGAAGCGGCGGCGATAGTTCGTCTCCTGTAAGATGAGGAAAGGGTTGAAAAGTGATTGATTAAATGGTGGTGGGGAGATGGCTATTCAGGGGTTGCGGCGTAGTATTCAGCACAGGGGGGAGGAGTACTCTTTTACCCACACATCAGACACTCGCAAGAATAACATTTACTCTTCCTCGCAATTCAATTGTTTGGTGATTTTTAAAGCATCTCCGATCTCCACACTCACCTTCACCACTGTCTTGGCCATCTTATCCGTGTAGCTGTAGACGTCGTTGAGGAAGAGCAGCTCCTTAAAGTACCACAGCGTACTGACGTTCGTCTTCTCCAGGGCCATCCGATTGCACTCCCTCTTGTACACCGTCCTCAGGTTGTCCCACTTTCGAGTGATAGCGTCCTTGGCCAGGGCGATGTTGAACCGGGACTTGAACTCCAGCACAATCCAGTCGAGGAAGCGAGCGCGTTTCACACGATCCCGGAACTGCGGATTGCCGTGATCCCACAGGAAGGGATTGCGCTTGTACGACTGGATCAGGAACTTGATCATCTTCCGGTCTTTGATGTGCATCGTTACTCCCCTTTCCCGCTAAAAAGTACATACATTTTCAGAGATTATGGTAATCCTTGGCTGGACTTAGTTGTCTTACCCCCAGCAGAGACTCCTCGACCATTTCGTCATAGTTTAGGAAGTCGCCTTCAGCTCCATGGCTCGTTTCCTCCACACCACTGTAGTCCATGTACTCGCCCGAGTTATCGTCCAGCATATGAGAGTCGTAGTCGTCCAGGGAGGACTCCCCCTCGACCAGCAGTGGCTCGTTCTTCACGTCCAGTCTCTGGCGCCGCTTGGTGATCTTCATCCGGGTTTTCGGTTTGGCGCTCACCGCCGGAACAGTAGCCTCCGGCAAGATGGTCTCGTCATCCCCGTCGTCCTCTTCGTTCGCCTCGGATCCTGGCAGCCGGTCGTCGTCATCGTCATAGTCCTCGGCTATATCATCATCACTGCAGGGAAGATCCTGCAGCTCCTGTTTGATGACCATTTGCGGCTCCAGCAGAGCCGTATCGGCGTCCGTCAAGTCTTCGATCTCATGGAAGTTTGGCAGATCCCCGTTGCTGCCCCGATCGTGGGACGACAGCGACACTGGCTCACCCAATCTGAAGGGGGGAGCGTTGGCATCCGAGTCGGGATGGTCGCCCAGATGCACCGTTTGCATGTGCCCGATGAAGGAGTCGAAGTAGCGGAACTTCTCGCTGCAAACGACGCATTGCAGCGCGAAGTACTGGAAGTCATCTGTAGCCGTCACCACGCCACAGTCCTTGGTGCATTGACGGAAAATCTCCTCGTCGTTTGTACGTGGATACGCCAGCACGCTCATAGCGCCGTGCTATTGCGGTATCGCTGGTCACTGGTTCGGTCGGTTGGTTACTCAACGCCGCGCTCCGTCTTTGGCTCGGCACACGCTCTATTATCCCGCTGGCTTTTAGAGTTACAAAAATAATTGCCAATAAAATCGTCGCCGTTTTTTTTGTTGGTGTTGTTAGTGATGGTCTATGCGTACAGTCGCATTTCGTTTGTGTATCGGTTTTGGTAATCGGGGGTGCGATAACCCGTTTTGTTGTTGGTATTTTTGGTTAATATTTCAGTGTTTGTGGTATTTTTTATTTTTAATTCGGTTTATATATCATAAATCTTATCACTATATCAGTTATCTTATAAAATAAAATAAATGTTTCATATTATTTTATTTTAATATATTTAGTGACTACTAGAAAGTATCGATAATACCACAGTTCTACAAGACACACTGGTCACACTGTCTTCTGATTTCTTAGGTTCCAGTCGCGGCGTGTTGGTTTTATTTTGTTGCAACAATTTTCTTTGACTTCACCCGGTAAAACAAAGTCTTAAAGCCATGGCTTCGATTAGCTTGCTGAACCCCAAGGCCGAGTTCGCCCGCGCCGCCCAGGCCCTGGCCATAAACATCAGTGCCGCCAAGGGTCTCCAGGATGTGATGCGCACCAATCTGGGTCCCAAGGGTACAGTGAAGATGTAAGTAGCTCCAAATCCCTTTTATAAGTTCCATTTCCACCATGTGTATGTAGTTTCACTTAAAAGTCGGTGGAAAATTGGTGAAAACATGACTTTTGGCCACAGCTGCGGCAACTGCTAGTTTGAGGTTAGGAACGAAGTAGCGGCATGCGTCATCGTTGGGGGGAAAGAGATGGGGCGCTGTCTGCAGCACTTTGGAGTTCAAATTCTTTGTTTTTCATCGCCAGGATGTCCTTTTTAAACAATGTGCTCAATTAAAGTAGGCTCCTGATGCCCTACAGGAGCGGGGGAAGCGGGTTGCGGTCCACGGTTTCCTCTCCGTGAGTCAAGACTGGCAGGTGTGGGGAGTCACGCGCTCGTTCTGGAAGATTCTCTAAAAAATTATTCTTCTATTTTTCTTCCAGGCTGGTCTCCGGCGCCGGCGACATCAAGATCACCAAGGACGGCAACGTTCTGCTCCACGAGATGCAGATCCAGCATCCCACCGCCTCCATGATCGCCCGGGCCAGTACCGCTCAGGATGACGCCACCGGCGATGGCACCACCACCACCGTCATGCTGATCGGAGAGCTGCTGAAGCAGGCCGACATCTACCTGTCCGAGGGCCTGCATCCGCGCATCATGACCGAGGGATTCGAGAAGGCCCGCGACAAGGCCCTGGAGGTTCTGGACAAGGTAAAGGTGCCGGTGGAGATCAACAAGAAAAACCTGGTGGAGATCGCCAACACCAGTCTGAAGACCAAGGTGCACCCGGCGCTGGCTGACCGCCTCACCGACGTCTGCGTGGACGCCGTGCTGACGATCGCCAGCGACAAGACCAAGCCCGTGGACCTGCACATGGTGGAGCTGATGGAGATGCAGCACAAAACCGACACCGACACCCAGCTGGTGCGCGGTCTGGTCATGGATCACGGTGCTCGCCACCCCGATATGCCAAAGCGTCTCGAGAACGCCTACATTCTGACCGCCAACGTGTCGCTGGAGTACGAGAAGGCCGAGGTGAACTCTGGATTCTTCTACAAGACCGCCGAGGAGCGGGAGTCGTTCGTGCGCGCCGAGCGCGAATTCATTGACCAGCGCGTCAAGAAGGTTATCGAGTTGAAGCGCTCCGTGTGCGACGGCACCGACAAGACCTTCGTGCTGATCAACCAGAAGGGCATTGATCCCATCTCGCTGGACGCCCTGGCCAAGGAGGGCATCCTGGCCCTGCGTCGTGCCAAGCGCCGCAACATGGAGCGTCTGGCTCTGGCCTGCGGCGGCACTGCCATGAACTCGTTCGACGACCTCCAGGAGGAGAACCTCGGCTACGCGGGCGTTGTCTACGAGCACGTGCTCGGCGAGAACAAGTACACCTTTGTGGAGGACTGCAAGAACCCGCTGTCCGTGACGATCCTGATCAAGGGCCCCAACAAGCACACCATCACCCAGATCAAGGACGCCATCCGCGACGGTCTCCGGGCTATAAACAACACCATTGCCGACAAGGCTCTGGTGCCCGGTGCCGGTTCCTTCGAGGTGCGTGCCTACAACGAGCTGACTGCCTTCAAGGACACCATCAAGGGCAAGTCCCGGCTGGCCGTGCAGGCCTTCGCCGACGCCCTGCTGGTCATTCCAAAGACGCTGGCCGTCAACAGCGGCTACGATGCCCAGGATACGATTGTCAAGCTGACGGTGGAGGATCGTCTCAACCCGGATCTGGTCGGATTAGATCTGGCCACCGGCGAACCGATGAAGCCAGTGGATCTCGGGGTCTACGACAACTACATTGTGAAGAAGCAGATCCTCAACTCGTGCTCCATCATCGCCAGCAACCTCCTGCTCGTCGACGAGGTGATGCGTGCGGGCATGACGAGCCTCAAGGGCTAGTCCTAGTATCCTTTCCCATCATCTGGATCCAAATACGTTAACCAAGTTAATCCACCCGCGCCTAATCCTATCCACATCGGAATTGTTTGAAAGTATCCACAAACAACAAACACACATACAACTCACGCATTACTTAAACGCTAATGTATTTCTCTATTTTTTTATTTTCTACTAAATGATTACTTACTAAAAACCATTGGTTTAAAAATAAATGCTAATTGCAAACTGCAAACTATAAAGTATTCTACAAAATTGTCACTTTCTTATTTTTTTGTGGATTGAATGCTAAAAAAATAATGCTGTTTATGTATCTCGCATATGTCCTTCTTTGTTATTTATCCAGCCGAAAGGATAAGCGTCCATTTTCGATTTAGTTTTTTTTTTTTTTTGTATATCCTTTCGCCTCCTCTGACACACAGGAAATGCATAACAAAATAAGGAGGCTCCTCTCCACGCCGCCATGCCACTCTCCTCCTGGAATTATGCTAATGTGCCCCAGCCAGTACAGTACAGTATCTTTGTCAGATTTCCCTTGGGACGGCAAAGGATGTGTCTGATGTGCAGCGATTCGTTCGGCCGTCGGAGTGTTCACTGTAGTGTGCGGCGAGAACATTTTGGAAATGTCTAAAAGGATTTCTCATGTCAGCGCACGGAAATTGATATTGAAATGAGCATGATAATGAGCTTCAAATTTGTTTTGCTTCCTTCGACCATTTGCCACATGGTCGGGGGTGGGGGACGTGGTTGACTATACAGGACACATCTGTTACAGGGGGCAGTCACAGATGAGGCTACAAATATAGGGGCATATTTGCTTTTTCTTTTTATGATATTTTTATTTTATGATTCTTATAAACTTGATATATTTTTGCAAATCTTATTTATATTTTTACTTTATGAAATATATATATTTTTTAAATACTCCCACAAATGAGGTATAATTTATTTTTCTAAACCACTTCTACATACCATACTATACTATACTATTCATTAATATTACTTTTTAAGCCTTTTAAAACTCTAGAAATCTCTATAGACTCCCCAGAAACTCTATATTATTTCTTATTCCTGGACAATAAAAGTCCTTAAACCACTAATACTTCAACCATAACTGTCGAGGAACAGAATAAATTCAAGGCGGTGACTATTTTGAGGTGAAAACTTATTTAAATGTCCTGGAAATGTATTTCATTTGGTTGCGAGTCCCTTGCGGAATCCTTTTGCTTTTGGGGTTATTTGATTTCTCCTGCTCACTGCCCACACCCTCATCACTTGCCACACACACACACACACACACACGTGCACACATATCCTGTAGACAGGCTGCAGGATTTATGTTGAACATTTGATTTTTGGTCAGCGCTTTTGTTACCTGTTCCTGCCGACAGCGTCTTCTTCTTATTGCCATTATCCTGGCGGAGGGGCGGAGACTTCAAATTGGATTTTCCGCCGTTTCCAATTTGATGATTTAAGACAAATGAATGGACATTTGTCCTGGTCAGAAACTTTGGGTTAAATGTAAATTCGCTTTTTTTTCTTCCCCCAAATTTTTTTTTTGGGGGAAAAGTTTCCGTTACGCTGACTTTTCGGTTGCCGTTCTGGCGTCCCGTTTCCGGTTTCGGTTCCCACTAACTTCATTTGCAAGTCGCCCTCCCCCCCTCCAAGGATTCTGCGACTTAAATGAATTTGTTGGCATTTTTACGCAAATTTTCTTTTCTCGCTGGCTGTCGTTTAATTAATTTTTAGAGCCAACTCTAAAAAGGGCGAACGGAACACAAAAATTGTGGAAATTGATTTTTGTTTGCCTTCGACTTGGAGAAATTAAATAAATTAGCGTTAAAAGGATTATGCGACCGGGGGGCCACTGGTTAGTCCTTGGGCGCCTTTCAGTTGTCCTCGTTTTTAGCCATAAATCATTCAACTTCCGTAACTAGCCGCCAGAAGTGGACAAATTACCTTCCTTTCTCTTTTTTTCTTTTGAGGAAGATATGTACTTGGTTTTTGGGAGGGAAGAGTAATGTCTTGAATAACTTTTAAATGCAATTTTTTTTGGTAATTATATGACATAAATGAACCTGTTCAATGTTATATAAACATATAATAAATTTCTAAAACAACTCTAGCATTATTTTTTTAAAGAAAAATAGAATTTTGAAAATTAATGAAATTTCATTGAAAAATGTCTTGAATTTAAAAACCTGAAAAATAATTTAAAACAATCCATAGAACCGTTTTTAATTTAAAAATTTAAAAGTTTGCACCTGCCGCTGTTCGTTTTTGTAGCTTTTGTTTGGCGTTGCCTACTTTTTGGGGCTCGTCCTTATTGTCCCTTGCTTTGTTGTCCGTCTTCTGGCTTTTACTTTCGTTCCGTTAATTTGGGCTTGCTACCCTGTCCGTGTACCGCGCGTACCGTGTACGTGAAATGAAATTGCAGATAATTTCCAAGTAGGCGGGAAAACAGAAACAAATTGCAGGCAAATTGCTTGAAAATAGAGGCCGGCCTGGAAAATGAAGGCGGCCACCGGCCAGGTGGCGGACGGGAGACGAGGAGGGCGGTGTTCCGACGGGGAGACCGACAGGACAATGCTTGTGTTTCATTATGTGGCATTGCGTGCAAATGGCTTTTTACATGAAAACACTGAAAAAAGTTATATATATATTTTTTTTAACTTTTAACGAAATATTATTTCTCTTAGCTATTATTTTTGCAGGTTATTTTATTTCAATCTTATATCTTATAAGCATTACCTTTTTTCTTATTTATCTCAGTGTACTAATATTAAATGCCCTTAGGCAGGCAAGCTTTTTTCTTCAACAATTTAAAGTTAATTTTTTGTTATTTTTCTGTTGTTTGGACTAACTAGAAATTTAGTCAAGGTATTCCCTATTATACTATATTTCAACTATTATAACTATTTAAATTATTTTAATCCTTAAAATTATCATTACAAATTAGTCTTATCTACTATTAGTTACCGGGGATTAGCCCTTGAATCACTTGAATAGAAAGTAAACTTCATAGTTCATTAAACTTCAATTAAATTTTTTTTTGCGACTTCAAGGTCATTGGCAGGGCCATGGCCAGGACCAAGTTGGCACACATGAGGCCCCCCCATTGAGATTAATCGTTTTGCGATTCCCGATTGGGGCCAGCAGCATATCATTCATTCTCAAGTGTCAAAAGTGGAAATCCACCAGATGTTGCCCAGCCTGCCAACCTCTCTTTTTATTTCACTTTTTTTATTCTATTTCTTTTTTTTTTGTTGAGACGAAATGTCAGCAAGTGAAATCTTAATGCAGATTTCAGACAAATTTCAGCCAAAGTAAAAACTCAAATAAATTCAAGCTTCCAGTCTGTGTGTGTGTGCGATTTTTTTTAGCCGCTTTTACTTATTTATTATTTCTACTTTTTTTTTTTTTACAAACACGCACCACAACGTTTCGAGAAACCAAGTCAAAGTCCCGAACGACACATGTGAAGTGCCATGCAGTCAGGATAATGACAGGGGCGTAGGTGAGGAGTTGGAACATGGGGGCGGAGTTGGAACATCATTATTATTTTCTATTTATTTAAAACATAAAAATAATTAAAATATAGTTTTAATGAAATTATGCCCTATTAAATCAAATAAATAAAGATGGACTTAAATTATGCAACAAAAATAGTATTTTATGCAAAAAATACCAGAAGTACCGGATATCATACAGTTTAAAAAACATTATAGTATATTGGAGGTTCTATATCATCCATAGACTCTAGATTTATAAGGATTGCTCCTTCGAATGTGTGTAAGCCCCCCAACTACACCCCTGACCGCCTAGCGCCCTCCCCCAGAGCACGTTTTAAATATAAATTTATATAAATGCTCACCCTTACCCCCTTTCTGGCTTTTTCCCGGCTACGGGTTTTGATGTGTGTTTGTTTGCGTGCTAAATTTTATTTGACTTTGCATGACTTTCGAGTGTCTTTGAACCGCTGCTGACGTCGGTGGTGCCTCCTTTGGGACGGGGTGCCACCTAGGATAACCCCGACAGGAGTTGCAAATCAATTGCAAATCGATTGAAGCTCCGGGCCAAGAAATCCATACAAGGCACCTCAAACTAAAACAAAGAAAACAGGAAAATATGCAAGTCCCTTAACTTGCAAGTCCTTGTAAATAAGAAGCTAGCTTTGTGAATTTTATATTTGTTTGAGGAATAAAGTAGTTCATAAAAAGGACATTTGTGGCTTGTTAGTTTTGTCTCTAAAGAGTTTCATTTTTCAAGCATATTGATTTAAGTTGTGGTCGATTTTTCATCGGATTTTTATAATAGAATAGATTACTTGGAATAAAAATATATGAAATATAAATTAGAATTTTTGAACGAATATTAAAAACTCATAAAATTCTTATAAGTCTATTATTAGTCTATTAATAATCTAAAAAAATAAATGGTGAAATAAACAAATTTAAAGTAAAGCTGTTAACAGAAGAATCCCCCCATTTAAATGCAAAATTTGAAAATTAAATTTGAAACTCACACATAAATTAGAAAATGGCGCAAATATTTTTACGAGCTGAAGAATTCGCCTTGACTGTGTGGCTGTTAACTGTTCCGGCTCTTAGCGGTTTAAACGCCCTCGGTGGCCATGGAAATCTGGCCACAAATCACCCGAAGGACATCGGCATCTGCTGACAGTTTGAACTGCCAGAGCGGCAATTGGAAATTCCTTAAAGCGGCAGCGGGTCTAGGGCCATAAAAACTTGACTTGGCCCAGACCAGTTGGCCATTAAAACTCGGTCTTGGCCAAGAACCGATTAGGCAAATCGGTTATCCCAAGAGTTCTAATATAAATGTATATATATATATGTATATATATCCTTGAGGCATTGAGGAACATTGCAACTTTTTGCGGTCATGTCGTAGGTCTTGAATGGCGTTTAATTAGCAATATGTAATATTAATTGGACTAATTTCCCAGGCCCGACCGCTGTTGTTTCCTCGGCTGAAACATCCTTTTTTTTGGTTGTGTGCTTTGTGGTCCTGCGAGCTTCACCCACATTTGATTTATGTGGCTCAGCCCGAAGGGATTCAATGGAAACACAACAAAAAGTTCGCTAATGTTACGACTGGGAATTTATCCTGTTTTTTCTTTTTTTTTAATGAGTTTTACATTTATCTAATTTTGCATTATTGTTCAATAATTTTTATCCATTTAGTATAAAATGATTTAAGGGTTTACTCTGCGTATACGTAATAAAAACTATGCAAACAGTGCATACACGTAATATTTTATTTCTGGTCGGAGAAGGAAAGTGTATCCCGAAAAAAAAGCAGAGTAATGGGGCGTGGCGACTTGTTGACATGCCCGACATTCGGCCACACTTGAGGAATTTGCAAGGACGAACCGCAATCCTTTTTTCCTATTTTATTTGGCGCCCCACCCACATTATCATATTTTCATTAAGGAAAAAGGCAACGAATGGCAAAAACTATGCAGACCAGATCGCCAAATGGAAGTTGTGAAAATTGAAGGGACGAAATTGAATCAGTGATGGTTTTAAAATTTTAATTAAAGTTTTTAAGAGTAAAATATTAAAAAAATGAAAAAATTATCAAGATAAGTAAATAATTTATTGTGCCTATTAGTCATTCCTAGAGTTCTTTCAAAATATTTTCGAATATTTGTATTTTTTTTATTAGATTTATATATAATATATTAAATTATATACTTTATATTTTTTTAATTTATTCAAACTAATTATTAAGAATATTGCCAAAAAAATGACAGTTCTAAGTGGAATGGCCAATGGAAACTTTTTGCGCTTCTGTCTCCTCCATTTCTGCCTCTGTTTTCGTTATTTTTTCTGCTGTTTTGCTTTGTGTTTTGTTTTTGTTTTGCTTTTCTGGCAAAAGTTTGTTAATTATTTTACAGCGCCCGAGGAAATTTACCTACAGCGTCCTTGGTCCTCTATACACTTGATGTATTGCCCTACCTATCCCGCCTCCAAACATCTGTATGTGCAGATATCCTTATACATATACTTTCACGTGAAAAGATGATGAATGTACACTCGCATCTTCGTATATGCGCTGCGCTTTTGTTTATGTTTTCTGAGGCGTGCCAAGGAATAACTACCTTCCCGCCGGTGACCCTCTTTGCCCCTCTTCCCCCCTCTTCCTCGGCCAAAGTGTCTCTTCTTTACATTTTTCTAATACTCTTTCCAAGGGTATTCATATTTTGCCCAAAAGAATGTTTCTCATTGACATATGTGGATACTAAGAAGAGGATACCGGGAAATAAATAACGGTGTACTATTCCGTAATCAGGACATCCAGTAGCTCAATTCCCCATTTTAAACCTTGCTTAAATTTCGATTTTTAATTTTTCGAATTTTTGCAAGGGGTACCCCTTGGAAATTGTGGGTTTTGCCGTTTTCCCCACTTGGCCCCCTTGCGATAGTCACAGCTCGGCCAATTTGCATCCGATCTGGAAATAATGTACCATTCCGTAATCAGGACATCAAGTAGATCAATTTCTTATTCAAAACCTTGCCTAAATTTGGTTTTTTAATTTTTCGAATTTTTCCTTGGAAATTGTGGGTTTTGCCGTTTTCCCCACTTGGCCCCCTTGCGATAGTCACAGCTCGGCCAATTTGCATCCGATCTGGAAATAATGTACCATTCCGTAATCAGGACATCACGTAGATCAATTTCTCATTCAAAACCTTTCCTAAATTTGGTTTTTTAATTTTTCGAATTTTTCCAAGGGGTACCCCTTGGAAATTGTGGGTTTTGCCGTTTTCCCCACTTGGCCCCCTTGCGATAGTCACAGCTCAGCCAATTTGCATCCGATCTGGAAATAATGTACCATTCCGTGATCAGGACATCAAGTAGATCAATTTCTCATTCAAAACCTTGCCTAAATTTGGTTTTTTAATTTTTCGAATTTTTCCAAGGGGTACCCCTTGGAAATTGTGGGTTTTGCCGTTTTCGCCACTTGGCCCCCTTGCGATAGTCACAGCTCAGCGAATTTGCATCCGATCTGGAAATAATGTACCATTCCGTAATCAGGACACCAAGTAGATCAATTTCTCATTCAAAACCTTGCCTAAATTTGGTTTTTTAATTTTTCGAATTTTTCCAAGGGGTACCCCTTGGAAATTGTGGGTTTTGCCGTTTTCCCCACTTGGCCCCCTTGCGATAGTCACAGCTCGGCCAATTTGCATCCGATCTGGAAATAATGTACCATTCCGTGATCAGAACATCAAGTAGATCAATTTCTCATTCAAAACCTTGCCTAAATTTGGTTTTTTAATTTTTCGAATTTTTCCAAGGGGTACCCCTTGGAAATTGTGGGTTTTGCCGTTTTCCCCACTTGGCCCCCTTGCGATAGTCACAGCTCGGCCAATTTGCATCCGATCTGGAAATAATGTACCATTCCGTAATCAGGACATCACGTAGATCAATTTCTCATTCAAAACCTTGCCTAAATTTGGTTTTTTAATTTTTCGAATTTTTGCAAGGGGTACCCCTTGGAAATTGTGGGTTTTGCCGTTTTCCCCACTTGGCCCCCTTGCGATAGTCACAGCTCGGCCAATTTGCATCCGATCTGGAAATAATGTACCATTCCGTAATCAGGACATCACGTAGATCAATTTCTCATTCAAAACCTTGCCTAAATTTGGTTTTTTAATTTTTCGAATTTTTGCAAGGGGTACCCCTTGGAAATTGTGGGTTTTGCCGTTTTCCCCACTTGGCCCCCTTGCGATAGTCACAGCTCAGCGAATTTGCATCCGATCTGGAAATAATGTACCATTCCGTAATAAGGACACCAAGTAGATCAATTTCTCATTCAAAACCTTGCCTAAATTTGGTCATATTCTCATATTCTACTTCTGAAAGCCTTCAGTGTCAGTTTTAAGCCATTTTAACTGAAACTCTATCTCTCTATCGGAAATATATCTGTAAGAGCATCCAAAGGGCGACTTTATCTGAAAACCTTGCTTAGTTGTTGTAGTCCTTGTTGTGTGTTTGTGTTTTGTTTGGTCGTTTGTCATATGTCTCCGCACATACGCAGACACATGCAAATGAGGTCCTCTCGGCAAAGGTCAAAGGTCCTGCGAATAAAGCTCTGCTCCCCTCGAAATGCCACAGTGCGGTTAGTAAACTGTCCACTGGCCCCACAGTTCCCAGCCAGATTTTTAGTTCGCTTTTGTGTTTAACGAAAATAGGTAATAATAGTGGGTTAATTTATGGTTTATATGCAAATTGGCAAGACAGAGGCAGTGGCTTGTTGTTAGCTGAGGAATGTGTGAGGTTAAGTGGCCAGAAAGGTGGTTTATATTTTCAATTTAAGAAATATTTTATTGCTTTTTAATTGGTACAAATAAATTAATTTTTATTCACTTAGCTGGGTTATTTTTTTATGAATAATTTATATTTGATTTTTCCCATCTAAGCAAGCAAGCAAAAGTATAAAATAGCACTAAGAAGATATTTCCATAAATTCCATACTGCCAGAACTGCCTGGCGAACTCAATTAAATGAAAATTGAATGTTATCAGCGGAGTGCACACACGCAATGAACACGCCACACCTGATGTCCTGATGGCAGCTTCCCCCCTCCCGCCACGCACTCTTTGGCCAAAAACACACCAACAAAATAAGAGGGCGGACGAGGGAGCCGGCAAGGAAAAAATGTTTATGAAATATGGCCAAGAAATTGAAATTTATGTATCTCACTTTTTTTTTATATATTTTTTTTGGTTGCCGCCTCAAAAAAAAAAAAATACTAAACGCATACATGAGCGTTTGATTTAAGGCTTTAGAGATACATATTCTTGTTCACATATATATCTACATATATATACCTATGTGGGGATGTGTACTTTTGCAGGAAAATACAAAAATTATGAGAGGATTTCACACCTGATCGCATTGTGATCCCTTTTAAATTCCTCCTCCTTTCAGATATTTGGGCTTTTCCATTAAAATTTTGTTTATTGATTTTTTGGGTTGGATTTTAGATGAGTGGTTTTATAATTTTTCCATAATTTAGAAATGTAAAAAATATTTATAATCATACCTGGTACTTGTATGCTTTTCCCGAGAGACACCAAAAAGTAGGCTATAATTTGTGCAACTAGGGCCGGTCCTATGGAAGGGTCCTGGCAGTGCAAATCACTTCACTCCGGCCTTGGTTATTTCCGAAATAATTCCCAAAGTGCACACAAAGTACACAAATACGAGCATGTTCGCCTTGAGTGGACAACTGCACCTGCACCTGCACGTACATACATTTTCTACATTTCCCAGCTCTAAATATAAACGAATCCCTCAAAGAGCAATAAATATGCTTTAAGCTGCTTTTTGTTGGCTCAATGAAAGGAATGTTTGGGTTTGTGTATCAATTGAATCGATCGCCCGACAGCTGACGTTGCCATTCAAGATGGGATTTGCAAACTAAACACTCGCCGAACAAACGAACAAAAATACTGCATGGCCAATGAGGCACTAAGGTGTCTACATAAATGTTCAACATTGTCGGTTCAACATTGAAAAGTTTCACGTTGATGTTCTTTTTAAATAATTAAAATAGTTAGTGGTCCTCCGAGCAAATCATATTTTTTTACTGGCTTGGAACATATTTGTTATAAGGACTTCTATAATCTAAGTTGATCCAGTTGATTTTTTTTTATAAATATTTGTTTAAAAAAAACACTTAATTGCTTGTTAGTTTTTATTAAGATACTTTTATTTTGCAACTCCATGTTGCATTTGAATTCATGGGTGTCGCCTGTTTACATTTTTGTGGATATGGTAATGAGAGGCCGCCTGGCCGCTTTCTCACTTGGTTTTTTTTTATTCGTTTTTTGTGTGGTTTATTATCGCCGCCTACTTTTTGATTTACTGCACCACCACAAATGTCCTTATTGTTGTTGTCCTTATGGATGTTGCTGCCACAGTTGCTATGCATATTTTCATATTTTTTTTCTTCTGTTT
Source organism: Drosophila atripex (assembly GCA_035045925.1). Taxonomy (NCBI): domain Eukaryota; kingdom Metazoa; phylum Arthropoda; class Insecta; order Diptera; family Drosophilidae; genus Drosophila; species Drosophila atripex. The sequence continues at coordinate 563,326 of JAWNOP010000009.1, forward strand.
TTTTTTTTACGTGGTGCCCATAAAAAATGTATGTTCTAAAGAGATTGTTGTTCAAAATCAACGCATGGATACCCTGGAATTATAGAAAATAATAGGAAGTTATTAAAGGAGTTTACAAAGAATATTTATTTTAAATTTATTTGATTTAATATTGATTTTTTAAACAACAAAAAACAATCACTTATTCCAGTTAGTAATTCTTACAGGATACCCTGCGATGCTTGTCTTTGGCAATGTCCTTGTTTTCGAGACACAATTGCTGTGGCTGTGTTGTCGGTGCTGCTGATAGGTTATGCTGTTCTTGGCCCTCTTTGGCTTTTGGGCGCATTTTAATTTGCATTTTTACAATTTCCCCAACAATCTTTTATATTTTTATGCATTTTATATTCTCGTTATTATTGCCATTTGCCATTTTTCCTGCCACTTTATTTGGCTTCTTCCATTATACATATATGTATGTATGTTGTGTTTTGGCCGCCGGCTCTGTTGCCATTTTCTTTATACTTTGAATTGGCCATTTTACGACAGGGCCACCACCTCAGTGCTAGTTGGGTGTTTGCATTTTTAGTTGAAATTTGAAGAAATAATATAAACACTATTCCCCTAAAAACTAATCTTTATTTTTTACTCTAACTGGGAAATACAATTTCTCGCAAGGAACAACAAGGATTCCAGGGGGATGGTTGCGAAAGTGAGTGGTTTTCCTTCAGGGATATCCGGATAAACGGCTAATCCAGCGATAAATATTCATTTTTATGTTTCGCCATTTCCAGCAGCAGTTTCTCTTGCCATTTGATGGAAGGATTTAATGGATGCCACAGGTTGCAAGGACCAAGAGGGGGTTGCAAGGACTGACCATTAAAACATAGAGCCCCCCTGATGGCCCTCTCGCTTTTCTGGCCTCGCTGCCGAAAACCGAAAACCGCACTGTAAACGCTATAATTGCATTTTAAGTGGAAATGGCTCTCCAGATTTTTCGGTAGCATTTTTTCCGCGCGCTTTCCGTCGCACTCGCGTTTCGTGTGCGGTTTTTGTCGCCCAGAAAAATAAAAAATATATATTTGCAATTTTTTTTTGTGGTTTTTGCTCTACCGAGAGCTGCTTTTAAAAATGATTTAAAAAGCGTTTTCGGGTTTGCAACTGGAATCGATTGAGTCTGCGGTCCGACATTGTTAATTTAAACAACTTTTCAGCGACAGTCTCTGAAGAATCTACATGTTTGTCATTGAATGCAATTGAGATCAAAAAAATAGTTGTTTTTTAATTAAAAAGGGGAAATCTATCTATTTAATCTTTTCTTTTTCTTGAGCCTTCCTTGTTCGTTTTATTGAAATTTCTTAAACTTTCTAATTAAATTTTCATTTTCTCCAATCTCCACAGAGTTCCTGTTCTTCCCACGATTTCGTTCAAAGGATTTAATCTCCTGGACTTGATTGTCCAGCAGGATGGCCGCCTGTTGGTAAGTAAATGAGTCACGCACACACGCCATGTCCTGACACATTTCGATGCACGCGCCCCCTCGGATCCTGGCCAGCGTTAATGCAGTTTTTCCTGGCCCACGTCCTGGAACAATGTGGCTGCCTCGCCCGGCAAGTGGCAAGTGGCAAGTGGAGGAAATGGAGTGGCCACCGGGGGACGGCCCAAGGAGAAGGGGGTGGACATGCCCCCACGTTGACGGGTAAATGAAATTACGGCCGCGCTGTCGCGCCAGAGGAGAAGGACAAATCCCTTTAAATAAATCCTGGCGTGAAAACAGAAGAAAAACAGCAAAAAAAATACAGAAATGAAATGGGTTACAACCGAAAGCGAGAAGAGACGAAACGAAACGAAACGAAATTAAATTTAAATTAATTGCCATGATTTGTTGGGTGTGAGCGCATTCACACATTGCCACAAAAGGATATATGTCTGTAGGCAGGCTGGCAGGACCTGGTGCATATAAATCATAAGAGCAGCTTACAAAGGTTAATTAGGTTACCCCCGAGACGGGGACCATTAATTCATTTCATTTCTTATTTTTAAAGCCACTCCTAGCCACTTACCCTGCCGAGGATGTGAAGATTCCTTCTTAAAAAAGGACTCTGAGAGTCGAGTTTCTCAACTTCATAATAGCTGGAACTCTTCTCATCCATTCTTTTCTTTCTTTAAAAATTATTTAACTTAATACACAGAAAAATACAAAAATTAACATATTTATTGCATACTTTTGGGCGCTGTGGCTTAAACTCCTCTGAAAAAATACACATTTTTAATAAATTTGGGAAGTTTGTAATATTATTTTAAAGTCTACAACCTGAAATTCGCTAAATAAGTTGTTTAGATCTGGCGCCGAGTTATTTGCTCGGCAACCTCAATATTTGCACCCGCATGTCCTGTGCTCCGTGTTATCCTTTATCCTTTTCGCTGTCTCGCTCTCCCATTCCCTCTCCCTCTCCTCTCCATTTGACTTTGACTGTTGAGTCATCGACAAAAGGCAAATACACGAGTGCAAAGCAAATACATTTGCAGACGTGCCGCCGCAAAATATTTTCTCAACTCTAGAGTTCTTCCCCAAAAAGAAAACAAAAAAAAAACCATACATCCTTCTGACCTCCCACCTTTTTACTGAATTTTTCCCGCTACTGTTAGTCCTTCCACCCTCTCAAAAAAAAAAAAAAAAAAAGTGTAAACTCAATTTACGTGATCGAATTTTTCGTCGGTGGCACTTTCCATGTAATCAGATTCACGGTGTGCTCTTATTCGATTTTCCCCCAGCCTGTTTTCTGACAATGCCATGGCGTGCCCCCCTTTAAAATAAGAGGGTGGGGGGGGGGTGACTATTTTGGCAGCTAAACTATCTCAAAATGTGCTTAAGAAGTTTGTGATGCGATTTATTTGGACAAATTGCTGCTCTTGGCCAACGCCTTTGACACAGAAATCACTTTGCTGGCCTCCGTTTTTGGCCATAAGTTGTGGCTGTTAACTGATAAATACCTGGGGCAGCCACAAATTGGTTTAGTCGAGTGAAAGTGTTGCAAATAAATGGAATATTTAATAAAGAGGTGATTAATTGGGAGATAAGTCGAGCAACTGTTGGATTTGGAGGCTCTGGGCATTTCTTCAAGGATGGTTTCTTCAGTTTTTATTTATTTAAAAGTCCAGACAATTATAATTAAATATTTATTGTATTTTTTAATTAAAATTCTACAAAATTTGTTGACAAAATTCAAGAGAATTGTGGATATTCCATAAAGATTAAATCATCGTTGCCTTTTTTAAATATTTAAATTAAGAACTGCAAAAATTATTATTAAAATATTTAAAATAAAATCTTAAAATTATAGTTGTATTTTATTAAATTTATTTATTTATTTCATTTGTTTTTATTCAACTTAGCTCTAATGTAATTATTTGTATATTTTTTTTAAATAAAAAGAAAACATAAATATGCAGACTTGAGAGAGAGTTCTTTTTTGCTTTCTTCTCATAAACAAAAAAAAAAGAAAAACAATAATATTTTGTGGCCTAGAGATCACAGTATCTGGCTTAAATAAACAATTTGTACAAAATTCAACAGATAATTCCAGGCAACACCAGATTCAAGGGCTTTGTGAGTCGAATTCGGATCTCCCCGCCAGGACTCTGTTTTGGCCATTTCCTGACTTTTACCGACCTTTTTCTTCTTTTTTCCCCTTATTTCTTTATTTTATTTTATTTTATTTTTTTCCACGTTGAGGAGGTCAAGTTTTTGGCTTATTTATGGCGTGCATTATTTGCCCGTGAGGGTCAAAGGGCAGCCGTGGCCCTCCGTGTGGCTCTTGTATTGTTTTATTGTTTGGCTTGCGGTTCTTTCATACCATTTTTATTATATTTATTTTCCTCTTCATAGAGCACTAGAGGAAGGGCAGAGAGAGGGGGTCAGGGGTCAGGGGCCAAGAACAACCTGTTTCAGCGATTTTCGTGCGTGAAGAGCCCTCCAGGGCACACGGGGCGTATGAGTAATGCGTTGAGTAATGCTCCCTGCAGCCGGTTGCTTGCCACATTTGTTGCCACTCGCCGGTCTGTGCCACTTACCACTCTTCCTCCCTTGCCCCTGCCACTTGCCCCGCCCACCAGCCACTCTCTCCACTCATCCAGTTCGCAGTTCGCAAATTGAATATATTTTTGGTATTCCCAGTTCCAGGGATTCGGATTCGAATTTGGACTCCGATTGGTATTCAATTGGTTCGGGTTAGTTGCCTCTCCATGGGTCATTGACTCTGCCACTACAGTGAACACAGGCTACGCTGAACTAATTGGCTTTTAATTCAAAGTTTTATGTTTAAAAAATAGTAAATATTAAAAAAAACAAGACAACTTATAGTTTCAAAACAACTTCCTTCTAAAAAAAAACCATCCTTTTTAAAAACATATTTTTGTTTTTTAAATTAAATATCCCAAATATCTACAAAATCTGTTGCATAATTTTGCAATTTCTTTGTTATTACCAGTGTGGCTTTAAAGTTAATTAAAATAATAAATGTTGCAATAAAATGTACAAACAGAATACGAGAAAAGGACACAGGTCCTTGCTGCCGAGCATATATAATATTTTACTGTTTATTCCGCTTCGCTCCCCCCTGCACTCCCCTCGCTTAGGGTTCTTAGTTATAATTATAGTTTGTTATTTTTGGAGGGGGGAGTGGGTAGGGGGAAGTGGGTAGGAGGGAGAGCGCAGCTCATTTGTGGAGATCCTTCTCGTAATATCAACGCTCTGAATAATTTTAACTTTGACTTTGTCCGAGGAAACTTTAAGCCAGGGCAGCTTAAAGTGTCCTGCTTGGCCACCCAGCTGGCCTGGCTAATGAGCCATGAGCCAACAATACCCCCAACACCCACACACATACACACACACACACACTCTTATCCAGAAACACAGACACTTGTAAAGACTTGCACCTCCCAGCCAGCAGCTTTTTAGAAACGAAATCACAGTTTTATGTTTTCTTTACACACACAGACACACACACACACACTTACACACACTCACTAGGGGGTAGAGGGGGTGGTGTGTTAAGGGGGGGTGGTGTGTGTGCGCCTTGTACAGTAATAAAATATTTATGGCAGTTGGCTAAATCACCCAAAAGCAGACTCCCAACGCAAAATCCAAGGATATGGAGATGGTGTGCCAGATTGGAGGGATTTTTAGTAGCTGCAAGTAGGGGGAGGGGGATGGGGCAGTGGCTGGGGAGTGCCAGCAGGGGGTGACCCCTAGCCTGGCCAACACTTTAAGCTTAAGATCATCCAGTATTGCCTTAAAAATCAATCAATTGTGGGAAAAGTGTGATTAATGGCAACTTGACATTATGAAAAGGCTTTCATGTTGGGCATTTTATAAGTCATTTTAAGATATATATTTTTGATCCGATTCTCATGAGGAGTATCTCAAAAGACTTCAGATTCATTATCTTTCAATCTGCAACAAAACTTAATAGTTTAAACTTTTAATCGGATTGTAAAAAATTTTTATTCTGGATCTCTTTAAAAATTAGGAGCAGCATGGGGAATGACACTTTAGTCCATTAAGAAGGCTATATCTTGGGGCTATATCTGTATCTAATCTAAATCCGATTCTCAAGCGGAGTATCTCAAAAGATTTATAGATTCATTATTTTTCATTTTGCATTAAAACTTTGTAGAGTAAAATTGTAATCAGATTTTTAAAAATTTTTACTCTGGACCTCTTTTAAGAATATGATTCAGCTTGGAAAATGATACCTTAATCCATTGGGAAGGCTATATCTTGAGGATATATCTGTATCTAATCTAAATCCGATTCTCAAGCGAAGTATCTCAAAAGATTTGTAGATTCATTCTGCATTATTCTGCATAAGAACCTTTAAGGCAAAAAATGTATAATGAACTTTAAAATAGAGATGAAAACCTTCTATTCTTCGTACAGAGTATGCCAGCCAAGTGGCAACTCAATTGACTTTAAAGTGACACCAAGGTGTCGGCATACTCTCTCCGGGGGGTATGGATTGCTCAGGAGCCGGGACAAATCCGGGGCGGAATCCGGCGGAGTAAGCAGCGAGGTGGAGAGGGCCAGTTGATGGCAGCAGGAGCAGCAGGAGCAGCTGCGCGACGTGATTCTTATTCCTGCCACCAGGCGGCACACAAGACGAATGCGCGATAAGCACCAGATGGGGCAGGATTGGCAGGAGGATGTTGCAGGATTTCCTAAGCCTTGGATCGGGATTATACACCCGAAGCACAAATGGTGAGTATATGAGAGGGTGTATGCCTTAAGTTAAGATTGTAATTAAATTTATTTAAATTTTAGTTCATAAATCTTGAAATTAAAGCTTGATATATTATAATTTTGTAAGAAAAGATGCCCGTGATTTTTTCTCAGTGTCTGCTGAACGTATGCAGGAGCACATTACACCTACTTACATATGCGATAAATCCAAGGAAGACAGCCAGGATGGGCCAGCCACTTGGGCTTCTGCCACTCCTTTGCCAACTAAAGCCACTAGAGTTGCCCGAAACGGTATTGGGCCAACTGCAGATTCTAAAAAATGATTTAAAAAAATTCCCAACTAATAATTCCATTAATTAACATTTGCTTCTTTATTTATTTGGCCCATTTTGAAGTAAACTTTGTCTTGAAAATAATTTAAGGCTTGTCTTTGTGCTACTTTGCAGCTCTGAGGGGCACACAGGCCAAGCCCCGTTCGTTGCAACCAACCCCTTGCCACGCCCATCCGCTGCAGCTCCCCTTCCTCTTCCACGGCGCCCCCCCCACTATTTGCTGCCTGCTAATGCACAAGGACATTGCGACGCCGATGTCGAGGCTGGAGGAGAAAAACGTTGTCCTGTTGACTTTAACAAAAATTTATGTTGTTTACTCAAGAATGAACGGACATGAAGATGAGTAGCGGCGGGGGAGGGGTGATTAGAGGGCGGGTGATGAGGAGGGGTGATGAGGAGGGGTGTTGGAAGTGGCACAGCAGCCATAACTGCCAACACATACATATAAAAAGGGTACAGTAGTCTGTAAATAAAATAGATTCCAAAAACTATAACACTTTTTTATTTTTAAAGCACATAGAATAGTAGAAATTTTAAAAGGAAATTATTTATTTCACAGCTTATCTCTCTCATAGTATACCCTATATTATTTTAGATTTTTTTTAATTTTTTTTAATTAAAATCCACCCATCCAATCTCCACTGTAATAAGCAAGAGCATATGAGATGAGAATGCCTGGCATTCTGCAATTCAAGATTCGCAAAATCAACTCAAAATGCCAGAGCCCTTGATGTATGTTTTTTTTTTTTTGTTTTTTTTTTTAACACAAAATAAATCCCATTTCTTGCACTCACTTCTGTGTCTTTTTTTGTTTTTTGTTGTTGCTGGTGTTTCGAAAAATCCAATAATCCTCGAGGCAGAGGCCCCTCCATAATAGGTTTCATGTCAAATCTGTCGGTTAATGCCAAAAACGCTTATTGAATGATTTACGGTACGGGAGTGGGGGAAGGTGGCGCAAAGTTGGTCTTAAACTTCAATTAGCCAACAACTTTGCCCGGAAGTTTGTGAGTGTATGTGTATGTGTGTGTGTGTGTTGGTTAAGCGCCTGAAGGCAGGCAACACTTTATTGGGCTTTAAGCCCAGTCCTCAATTATGTTAATGCACCCAGAAGTTGGCAGAAACAACAACGAAATTCAATTCCAACTTGGCTCGAAACTGTGTTGCCCGAAAATATTGGATTACTTACAATTAACAAGGAAATCTTCTCAGAAGGGTAGGTGTTGGGGATTATTTAATGAAATAATATTTAAATAATATATTTTCAGGTAAAGGATGTAAATTTATTAAAATAAATATTGAGAGACTAGAAAGAGAAGACTAAGGAGCCAGTTATTTTAAGTATTTACTTTTATTAGAATTAATTATAATTTAAATGCTTCCGTTAAATATTTATTTTCTAATCTCTTGGTCCTTTAAGGCAAACTACACTTGCGTGGATATGTTGCCTATTTTTAAAATAATTATAATAAAATTTATTTTCTTTAACAAAAGGCCACAGTCACTCAACACAACCACCCTTTAACCAAATATTTCACTTTCCTATGAGTATAAATATTTTTTTTGGCAAATATCCGATATTCTGTGCCTTGTGTCTGTAATAAAATTAATATGAAATTGGAAACCAGAACAAATATGAAAATCATTCTTTTGATGCGTTCTCCCCCACCGTTCTCATCCATCCGCCTCTCTTCTGTCTCCTTATTCCTCAGTTTTTCCCGGCATTTCGTTTGTTTTTTCTTCCATTTTTCAATTTTCACAAGACAGACCTGGGCCTGGGCCTGGCCCTGGACCTGGACCTGGACGGGGAGAGCCTGACGGAGCCAGGGGCGGCGGCACAAAGGGGGCCGGGGGAACAGTGGCCAGCAACAAATTGCACAGCGGGCATAATAACATCAAGCATAATAAAGCAATTTAATGCTTGAGCAGCAACAATAACAAAATAAGAAGGATTGCTAAAAAAAAAATGAGCAAATGGCGGAAAGGACAATGAAAATATGGGGAGGAGGGAGGACGATGAAGGACGACCAATCGCATTTGCCTGCTCAAGCATGAATTTCGACATGAATTCGCATCGAACGTGGATTGTTCAAAAATTAGGATAAAATTAATATATATATTTAACTTTAAGGGGGATATCCGATATATATTCGTCAATATAATTTTCAAGGTAGTCTAGATTCTTAAATCCAAAGAAATGTTTATCAATTTATTGGATATATTTATAAAGATATCCTATATATGTATTGTAAATATCCCAATAAGCCCAAAAGTATGCTCGATTATTTGAAAAGTAATCTGCAGAAGCAAGTACCGGGTGTCATATAGCCTACCAGCCCTAATTCTCTCTCTCTCTCTAGATTTAAAATCCATTAAAAAGATCCAAATCTCTCACAATAAATCAAAACAAAAAAAAAAAATAAACAAAACCAATTAATAAATGCCTTTTAAAGCCTTGGAAATACCTTTACATAATAAATTACTCATACGCCACGTATTTATGGCAGCCAAATCCTTTGTACTTTTCAGAGTATAATTATTTATTTATATGTTGCCTGTATTCCTGTATTTTTTTCCCGCCCCTTTTTTTTTGGCTAAAGGAATGTCTGTGAAGAAACCGAACGGATGTGATACATTTATTTTGCGTTGATGCTCTCGCCGTTCGCCTTGTTATTATTATTATTATTTTTATTGTTTGCCAAAGGGTCTGTGGGGCGACGGAATTGGAAGCAATGCTTTTATGTTATTGAGCTATTGGAACGTGTTGTTTGTTCGTAGCCTCAACTGTTGATATTTTCCCGATTTACCCATTCGCGTTTTTATCCTGTTTGCTTCCGTCGTCGACTCTGTGTTGTCCTGGCCGGGCTTGGGCTGATCTGGGAAATTCCTTTCTTTTTGTTTGATTTTTTCCTTTTCCCTTTTTTTTTGTTGTGGCTAGATGGGAGCATCCACATCGCTCATACGCCAGGTTGGCTGTTGTGGATATTTAATCGCTTTCTTAATGTTCCTTCTTTAATTTTCTGTTTAAAAATTGTATTTATTTAATATCGCTAGAAGAGCCCTACATCCCTACTTATTACTCATACGCCTAGTAGGATTTCTATTTTCGGATTACTATTTATTTAATCTTGCAATACACAAATTGTGTATTTTTAAAGCCCTCTTTATTATTTAAGTATTTAAAGCTCTCTTTACTCTATCCTGCTTATCATTGAGGCCACTGACATCCTTCGAGTCCTTTCGACTTCCTCGCTGACACGAATGTGGCGCCACGCACTCTTCTCCTTTATTCAGATTTTTGCTGTCGGCGTTCAAATTATCGTATCAATCATTTCATTTTATTTCAGCCATTAACTTGCCTATCAAAGCTGTCCACAGGCATTCCATTCCCTGTTGCCAGACCCCAGACCCCAGACCCCAGACCCTCCTAGTGGCTCCAGTCCTCCACAATATTGGGGCGTGTTGGCCAAGCTGTTTCAACATCCATTCAATGGCCGGGAATACCAACAACTCGTACTCGTGTTCGTGTCCCAACTTCAATTACATTGCGAAACATTGAATGCGCAGGCAGTTATAACAACACTACAAAATACAAAATAGAAATTAAGACAAAGAACAAAAAAAAAAAAGTCAAGTTGAAGGATACACAAGCGGCTACACAAATAGCAGGAGTTTATTATGAATAATTAAGGTCTAGGCCTGGTCGAGGCAGTTAAACTTTTTAATTTGCCACTTCCGGTCTTTTCCCATCACCATCCCCATCCGGATTCGATGTTTCTTCAGGAAAAAAATTACGGAACAGGAAAGAGGAAAATCCTTATAGGCCTAATAATTAAATAATAATAATAGACTATGGGGATGTATTTTTTATATAATTATATAAAGAGATTAAATTGAATTTGAATAATTTAATAGAAGAAGTTGATAGGCTCTTAAATGTAACATAAATATTTAAGACATAAAACATGAATTCAAATACCTTTTGAAAGTGTATAGTAGAATACATATATAGTCGTGCTTAGCCAAATGGAAACCATGTAGCAACCCATCCAACGGAAGCTATCATCGCCGCTCAGGCGCAGCCCGGCTCCTCAGACTGTGTCTAGCTTTCTGCCAGTTAGTCATCAAGTCAGTTTAAGAGGGAAACTAGAAAATATGGTACATACATATATATAATGGTTGGGTGGTTGGGATGGATTGTATGGCTGGCGCGGATTGGATGGCTAGGTGGCTGGGTGGCTCAGTGGCTGGGTGGCTCAGTGGCTGGGTGGTGACGCAGTCAGGCAGTGTTGACGTGCAGCCGACATTTAACTATAATAAACGATACTTCCTTCATACGCAGACAGGCCTAGGCCTTGAATGGAATGGCCTCCGAGTGCCATGTAATCCAATCCGGTGAAGAAAATGAGACCTGGTCGCAGGGGAGCTCATGGTTATGAGGCTGAGGCCAAAACCAAAGCCAAATGTATAGGTTTTTGGTTGGACTTTAAGTCATTGGTCCTTCGAGTTGAGTGCATGTGTGAGTTGTTGTTTATTTCTGGTAGAAACTATGCTACTTAAAATATTATTAATTATTCTAATAAAATATTTATCTCTCAAAAAACAGTTTAGATAACAATTTACATAATTCGAGTATGTTTCTGGCCAATATTTGTACTGAAAACAAGCCAAACGCAGAAGAAGTTAAAGCCTAATGGCCGAAAATCGGGTAAGGGGTGATGCCCATTAGGTCGAAAGCAAAACAATGAAAAAAATGGTGGGCTTTTATTATTTTTTATGACCATCTCGGCAGTGAAAGGAATGTAAACCGAAACCGATGCCGACCGAGAGTCCTGAATCAGGACTAAAACTGAAAAAGAAACTGAAACTGGACCAAAGGCCAACCGCTGACTAAGTGCCAAATAGCAAAATGAAATGAATGGCCATTTCCCCAGAGGTCCGCGGAGCATGGAACCAGAAACAGAGCCAGACCAGGCCAGGCCAGACACAATGCCACAAACCGAACCAAATAAATTAGATTAAAAGAAAAAAAAAAATAATAATATATGGAGTAGAAGGAGCAGAAATCAAGATACAAAATCAATGGCTTTCAACTAAAAATTGCATATTCAACACAAAATGTTAATTAACTTTATTCATTCGCTTAGGCTGTTAACAAATAGAATTTAAATAAAGTTGTAGGGCTTTGTCAGTTTCAGTTCCGATTCGAATCGCGTTTGTCCATTTCCCCACCTGCCGCACTTCAAAAACAATTTCCGCTCGGCCCAACTTCCGGTCACTGCTGACATGTTGTTTTTTTCAGGCTTAAACTAATCAAAAAACACAATCGAAGCCCCGAAAAATGGTCAGCGCTAAAAACTGAAAATCCTCCAAACCAAATATATATTTTCAAACAAAGCCCGATTCAAAAAAAAACTAAAAAAAACAATTAAAATAAAGAGGTTTTAAGTGGAAAAACAAAATTGTATAAAACTTTTGTCGAATTCTGAGAACAAAAATAACTACAAATTATTTAAGGCACTTACTATAAGAAACGACTATGGGATACCCTGGAAATACGAATATTTAAAATCTTTGTAAGTAGTTCTAAATTATTTCCCCTAAAATGTATAAAAATATAATTAAAATTTCCAAAAATATAATTTATGTTTAAAACTCTAGCTAATATACCCCACATTAAATAAATGTTTAAATATTTTAAAGAACAATAAAATATGAAGCATATCAGATTAAATACCAAACAGCAATAAGTTTATTTATTTATTTCCTGTCACTTAGCCAAACAATACATCCTCTCCGATAGCCTTTAGCCTTAATGATTTTTTGATTATTATTTTTTTTTGTATGCCATAATCCAAAGTAGGGACTTAAATGCCAGTACATATATCCCCATTAATGGGAACTGGGAACTGAGAGCAGGAACTTTTGTTTCTCATCGAGGCAGGTCAGCCGGCCATTCAGGCCATTGTTCAGGCCAACGTTGACTTGTGTACTCCACTCGAACGGAACTCCAATGGAGCAGGAGAGTCCTCATTGTTATCCTGGCGCACAGTTCACATTTCCATAGCCAGCCAGTTGGAAAAAAAGCAACTCAAAATATATGGAAGGAAGCAGACGAAAATGTGAATGGCTTTTTGGGTTTAAAAAAAAAAATAAAAATTTATATTCTAGAAAACAATAGCTTCCAGAATTCATTTCAAAGTTTTGCTCAACATTGCTTTTAGTTTCTAGTTCTAAGGGAATAGTAATTCTTTCAGATTAAGAAGATTCAATGTTTTGTAGTTTATCAAAAGAGGATTTTTAAAAAGGATTTTAAAATGCATTATAAGAAAATCATTTTTTTTTGGTGAAATAAAAATCGATTATAATACAAAAATATTCCAAAATGCAGTTTCTTGGTGTTTGACTTTTCAAAAAATCTTGCTTCTAAATCCTTTTTTGCTGAAAACCATTTTAGAATCTAAATTTTTCCCCGTCCCCATCTTGAAGAGTGGAGTCATTTCTATCAAAATAACCGGATGTTGCACAAATTGCCATTGAATAGATGCCACATGCCTCATGAAACTTGCAACTAGCACTCAACAAACTTGGCCAAGTAGGTTGCTTTGCCTTGGCAGTGCTTTGGGATTAGACCCGGCTAATCCCCTGTACAACTAGAACGACTAGAAGCAGGAGCAGATCGAGATCCTCCTCCGAAACCCAAAATCCCGAGGTACAACAAAGCCGAAAACACCTGAGCAAACAAACAGCGGGCGACTTTTGCCGGAATGCCACTTAATCTGGCCTAAACAGAAAAAAAAAAATGCTTCACCCCTTTTGGCCATGAATCAGGCCGTAAAACCATCCCGTAACGGGACTCTCAAATGCTGGCATTACCGGCAAGTAGCTTAAATCCTTAACGTTATCCCATCACATACACATAAGCGCGCTCAGTCCCCGACTCAGGACCCCGAACACAGGACACATATGCACATTTTTAAGGACATGTTCGTAAAGTGTCTCTAAACGTGGCCAAAAACCAAATGTGGCGCCAGGTATCTTAAGGGCTAAGGCCAAAGAGGGTTAAGACTCGCAAGCTTAAATTAAAGCGAAGAGAGAATTTCCCAGCCCGACTAAGAGAGGCGGCTGGAATTGTCCTGGAAGGGTTGGTTGTTTGTAAGGACGACTAGCAGAGATACTTTTTTTATATTTTGTGTTGATTAATTTATTATTATTATTATTATTATTATTATTATTATTATTATTATTATTATTATTATTATTTTAGTTATTATTCTAACCAGAATTTAAAACTGAAGGCACATTTAGTGCAATCCTGCAAAATAGATCTTATAAAGTTCTATAAATTTTAAATATCTTTGCTTTATTATTGTTATAAAATAAAAACATTTAGAAATCTATCATAAAATATTCATTAAATAACATAAATATGGTATTAAAAACCAATAAAACCCTATTAATACCCTACCTTCCAGGATTGGAATTCAAAATGAAAGAGAGTTTCGTTTAAGAGAGTTATGTTTGCTTGGGAACTTTAAGAGACTCTCAACTGTAAGAGAAGCCTAACTTGGAGATTCGGGGGAATACCCGTTTAGTGTTGGTTTCAAAACCGCCAAAGCCACAAAATTGAAAATCAAATCAGGCACCGAGATGGCCAACATCCTTGGCTCGGCCAGGAGCTTGTGGCCCGTCTGTGTGTGTGGTAAGCCAGGCTCATGGGCTTAAGTCCCCACTGCCTCACCTCCTCCCTAGTTGTCCCTGTCCAACTGCAATTAAATGAAAATAATAAGTCATATGAGAAGGCCCGAACCAAACAAATTTGTCAAAGGGACGCCTGGCTCGAGGCAGGAATATAATTAAATATAAAAGGAAACTTCAGCTTTCGACAGAGTAATTAATACAGATTTTAAAGTGTATTGTTGTGTGTAAGTGTGTGTGTGAGTGTGTGTGTTACCATTATCCATTAGCCGAGAGATGTCAGTAAGAAAATTTACAACTGTTTGTCTCTGTTTCGCCCCCTGTCCTTGGACATGATAATTTATGGACCGAACGGCTTATGTAGCCAGGACATTAACAGTGCTCGCCCACGCCCACAAGAGCCGCCTTAAAATTACCCCGCCTCCCAGCACCACCGCCCTGCTTGCGGCTTGTTAGCCGCTGTGCTAATTAGGCGCTCAACACATCAGAAACATTCTGTGCACTCATCACTCAAAAAGCCAACCGAACAGAAGGCTCCAAAGATGCCAACTGCAACTGCAACTGCATCTGCATCTGTAGCTGATGGCTGCAACAGAAATTCTTCTTGAAACTCACTTATTTAAGGAATATCAGACAAAGGAAGCCACTTGAAAATTATTCAATAGTATTAAGGAAATATATTAAAACAAATATATTACAAAATAAATACTAAACTATTATCTCTCAAAATAACTCCTTTTTCATAATGGAACTATAACTTTTTTTTTCAAAATTGTTATAATTTAATTACCTTAAGTAGCTCTATGAATATTACATTAAAATAAAAAAATATTAATGATTGCATAAATGATTGAATAATTTAATTAATGGGCTTAAATAGCACTCGACAAATTATTTTATAGTTAAAACTCAATAACTCTTTAGTTAACAACAATTTAAAGGCGAAAAGTGCACTTGAAATGTGGAATATTATATTTTATTAAAGCCAAAAATTCATAATCAGCAAAAAATAAAAGGAAAAAAACACCAGCAAGTGCTGCTTATGATCTAATGCTGAAAAAATGTGTGAGATTTTAATATAAAAAGCTGCTCAGCATATTGCTGTCATAAAATTACAGCTGGTTTGGGGCTCAAAATGGCTGAAACTATGTACACCCATACATGGCCATGGTGTGGGTGTGTGTGAAAAAAACAGCGGAGTTCATATAAAAAAAAGTGAATGGAAGTTGCTTTTAAAATGTATTTAACACCGCCATGTTCGTAGAGTTGTTTTAACAGCAAAGAATTTCAATTTGATTGCACAGCTGCTTTTTTTTTGGCAAGTTTTTTTTTTGGTGTTTGTTGTTGTGTGTTTTTTGTGTGTTTTTTTTTGTTTGCTGTGAGCGTGAATGGCGTTTGTAGCTGTTGTTGATGCAGTGCTTCATTTTTAATTAGTGTTCTTCCCATTTGCCAAGCAATTTCGGGAGCACGGGGTGTGGTGGGATGAGCCTGATTAAACATGGAGGCTCCTGCCGTTCCTGAAAAGCGGAAACAGTTTTTTTTTTCCAAATATTTAATTTGGCTCTGAGAATTTTGCAATGGCGACACAAATGTCTGCCACAAAGCAGAACAAATGCAACAACGTATTTATGGCAAAATAATGCACTAGACTACAAATTTAAACCAGACCAGAAGTGGAATTAATTAATTAGCTTTGAGGCTAACTCCTTTTAAAAGCAATAATAGATTCTACCTCCATTTGGCGCTGAAAGATATGCTATGAATTTTTCAACAAGAAGAAGCATCAGCAACAGTTGGAGTTTAGCTCTCCTTCTATTTCACTCACTCCCACTCCACTCCACTCCACTCCCGATTCAAGTTCACAGGGTTAGAAGTGGAAGGGGGAGGCTGCAGAGACAAAACTCGGCGAACATCATACATAAGCCATTGAGAGCAAATGCGTGTGTGTGTGTGTGTGTGTGTGAGAATACAAAGGCAGAGAGGCACAGACATCACAACACAAAAAACCTTTCAAAATTCTAGTGAGCTACATTTCGTTTGGCACACGAATTTCAATTTCCGCTTCATTACGCTTTCTCACTCTGCCTTCTTTCTCTCTCACTCCCCCCGCCAGGCACACCACGCTTTCTCTTGTTCTTCAATCGGCTTTTAGCATCTCCTCAAAATACAACAACACAAACGCAATGGCAATGCAGCGGCAACAACAACAGCAGCACTCCGTTCGCTCTCCAGTTTCGTGTTCATTACTGATTTAACGGTAACCGGGCGGGGACTCCAGCAGCAGGGCGAGGGGTGTCGTGAGCGAAAACACAAAATACCGTTTCAGATCGGCCATCAAATATTAAGGAAATATTAGGAGATTTTTCGAATCGGTTGCGAAATAGTTGAGATATTCACCAAAAAGTGTCGGAAAAGCGCAAAATGCGAATTATCGAACTTTTCCAAGGGGTACCCCCATGATTTTGGCCAAAAAGTGGGCCAAAATTTTATTCTGCGAATTTCAGGGATCTTTTGATGCAGATCCACGGACATAAGTTCCCTGATTCATAAATGGCCATCCTTTTTTGAATCGGTTGCGAAATAGTTCAGATATTCACCAAAAAGTGTCGGAAAAGCGCAAAATGCGAATTATCGAACTTTTCCAAGGGGTACCCCCATGATTTTGGCCAAAAAGTGGGCCAAAATTTTATTCTGCGAATTTCAGGGATCTTTTGATGCAGATCCACGGACATAAGTTCCCTGATTCATAAATGGCCATCCTTTTTTGAATCGGTTGCGAAATAGTTCAGATATTCACCAAAAAGTGTCGGAAAAGCGCAAAATGCGAATTATCGAACTTTTCCAAGGGGTACCCCCATGAATTTTCCCAAAAAGTGGGCCAAAATTTTATTCTGCGAATTTCAAGGATCTTTAGATGCAGATCCATGGACAAAAGTTCCCTGATTCATAAATGGCCATCCTTTTTTGAATCGGTTGCGAAATAGTTCAGATATTCACCAAAAAGTGTCGGAAAAGCGCAAAATGCGAATTATCGAACTTTTCCAAGGGGTACCCCCATGATTTTGGCCAAAAAGTGGGCCAAAATTTTATTCTGCGAATTTCAAGGATCTTTAGATGCAGATCCATGGACAAAAGTTCCCTGATTCATAAATGGCCATCCTTTTTTGAATCGGTTGCGAAATAGTTCAGATATTCACCAAAAAGTGTCGGAAAAGCGCAAAATGCGAATTATCGAACTTTTCCAAGGGGTACCCCCATGATTTTGGCCAAAAAGTGGGCCAAAATTTTATTCTGCGAATTTCAAGGATCTTTAGATGCAGATCCATGGACAAAAGTTCCCTGATTCATAAATGGCCATCCTTTTTTGAATCGGTTGCGAAATAGTTCAGATATTCACCAAAAAGTGTCGGAAAAGCGCAAAATGCGAATTATCGAACTTTTCCAAGGGGTACCCCCATGATTTTGGCCAAAAAGTGGGCCAAAATTTTATTCTGCGAATTTCAAGGATCTTTAGATGCAGATCCATGGACAAAAGTTCCCTGATTCATAAATGGCCATCCTTTTTTGAATCGGTTGCGAAATAGTTCAGATATTCACCAAAAAGTGTCGGAAAAGCGCAAAATGCGAATTATCGAACTTTTCCAAGGGGTACCCCCATGATTTTGGCCAAAAAGTGGGCCAAAATTTTATTCTGCGAATTTCGAGGATCTTTTGATGCAGATCCACGGACATAAGTTCCCTGATTCATAAATGGCCATCCTTTTTTGAATCGGTTGCGAAATAGTTCAGATATTCACCAAAAAGTGTCGGAAAAGCGCAAAATGCGAATTATCGAACTTTTCCAAGGGGTACCCCCATGATTTTGGCCAAAAAGTGGGCCAAAATTTTATTCTGCGAATTTCAAGGATCTTTAGATGCAGATCCATGGACAAAAGTTCCCTGATTCATAAATGGCCATCCTTTTTGAATCGGTTGCGAAATAGTTCAGATATTCACCAAAAAGTGTCGGAAAAGCGCAAAATGCGAATTATCGAACTTTTCCAAGGGGTACCCCCATGATTTTGGCCAAAAAGTGGGCCAAAATTTTATTCTGCGAATTTCAAGGATCTTTAGATGCAGATCCATGGACAAAAGTTCCCTGATTCATAAATGGCCATCCTTTTTTGAATCGGTTGCGAAATAGTTGAGATATTCACCAAAAAGTGTCGGAAAAGCGCAAAATGCGAATTATGGAACTTTCCCAAGGGGTACCCCCATGATTTTGGCCAAAAAGTGGGCCAAAATTTTATTCTGCGAATTTCAAGGATCTTTAGATGCAGATCCATGGACAAAAGTTCCCTGATTCATAAATGGCCATCCTTTTTTGAATCGGTTGCGAAATAGTTCAGATATTCACCAAAAAGTGTCGGAAAAGCGCAAAATGCGAATTATCGAACTTTTCCAAGGGGTACCCCCATGATTTTGGCCAAAAAGTGGGCCAAAATTTTATTCTGCGAATTTCAAGGATCTTTTGATGCAGATCCACGGACATAAGTTCCCTGATTCATAAATGGCCATCCTTTTTTGAATCGGTTGCGAAATAGTTGAGATATTCACCAAAAAGTGTCGGAAAAGCGCAAAATGCGAATTATCGAACTTTTCCAAGGGGTACCCCCCATGATTTTGGCCAAAAAGTGGGCCAAAATTTTATTCTGCGAATTTCGAGGATCTTTTGATGCAGATCCACGGACATAAGTTCCCTGATTCATAAATGGCCATCCTTTTTTGAATCGGTTGCGAAATAGTTGAGATATTCACCAAAAAGTGTCGGAAAAGCGCAAAATGCGAATTATCGAACTTTTCCAAGGGGTACCCCCATGATTTTGGCCAAAAAGTGGGCCAAAATTTTATTCTGCGAATTTCAAGGATCTTTAGATGCAGATCCATGGACAAAAGTTCCCTGATTCATAAATGGCCATCCTTTTTTGAATCGGTTGCGAAATAGTTCAGATATTCACCAAAAAGTGTCGGAAAAGCGCAAAATGCGAATTATCGAACTTTTCCAAGGGGTACCCCCATGATTTTGGCCAAAAAGTGGGCCAAAATTTTATTCTGCGAATTTCAAGGATCTTTAGATGCAGATCCATGGACAAAAGTTCCCTGATTCATAAATGGCCATCCTTTTTTGAATCGGTTGCGAAATAGTTGAGATATTCACCAAAAAGTGTCGGAAAAGCGCAAAATGCGAATTATCGAACTTTTCCAAGGGGTACCCCCATGATTTTGGCCAAAAAGTGGGCCAAAATTTTATTCTGCGAATTTCGAGGATCTTTTGATGCAGATCCACGGACATAAGTTCCCTGATTCATAAATGGCCATCCTTTTTTGAATCGGTTGCGAAATAGTTGAGATATTCACCAAAAAGTGTCGGAAAAGCGCAAAATGCGAATTATCGAACTTTTCCAAGGGGTACCCCCATGATTTTGGCCAAAAAGTGGGCCAAAATTTTATTCTGCGAATTTCAAGGATCTTTAGATGCAGATCCATGGACAAAAGTTCCCTGATTCATAAATGGCCATCCTTTTTTGAATCGGTTGCGAAATAGTTGAGATATTCACCAAAAAGTGTCGGAAAAGCGCAAAATGCGAATTATCGAACTTTTCCAAGGGGTACCCCCATGATTTTGGCCAAAAAGTGGGCCAAAATTTTATTCTGCGAATTTCGAGGATCTTTTGATGCAGATCCACGGACATAAGTTCCCTGATTCATAAATGGCCATCCTTTTTTGAATCGGTTGCGAAATAGTTCAGATATTCACCAAAAAGTGTCGGAAAAGCGCAAAATGCGAATTATCGAACTTTTCCAAGGGGTACCCCCATGATTTTGGCCAAAAAGTGGGCCAAAATTTTATTCTGCGAATTTCAAGGATCTTTAGATGCAGATCCATGGACAAAAGTTCCCTGATTCATAAATGGCCATCCTTTTTTGAATCGGTTGCGAAATAGTTGAGATATTCACCAAAAAGTGTCGGAAAAGCGCAAAATGCGAATTATCGAACTTTTCCAAGGGGTACCCCCATGATTTTGGCCAAAAAGTGGGCCAAAATTTTATTCTGCGAATTTCGAGGATCTTTTGATGCAGATCCACGGACATAAGTTCCCTGATTCATAAATGGCCATCCTTTTTTGAATCGGTTGCGAAATAGTTCAGATATTCACCAAAAAGTGTCGGAAAAGCGCAAAATGCGAATTATCGAACTTTTCCAAGGGGTACCCCCATGATTTTGGCCAAAAAGTGGGCCAAAATTTTATTCTGCGAATTTCAAGGATCTTTAGATGCAGATCCATGGACAAAAGTTCCCTGATTCATAAATGGCCATCCTTTTTTGAATCGGTTGCGAAATAGTTGAGATATTCACCAAAAAGTGTCGGAAAAGCGCAAAATGCGAATTATCGAACTTTTCCAAGGGGTACCCCCATGATTTTGGCCAAAAAGTGGGCCAAAATTTTATTCTGCGAATTTCGAGGATCTTTTGATGCAGATCCACGGACATAAGTTCCCTGATTCATAAATGGCCATCCTTTTTTGAATCGGTTGCGAAATAGTTCAGATATTCACCAAAAAGTGTCGGAAAAGCGCAAAATGCGAATTATCGAACTTTTCCAAGGGGTACCCCCATGATTTTGGCCAAAAAGTGGGCCAAAATTTTATTCTGCGAATTTCAAGGATCTTTAGATGCAGATCCATGGACAAAAGTTCCCTGATTCATAAATGGCCATCCTTTTTTGAATCGGTTGCGAAATAGTTCAGATATTCACCAAAAAGTGTCGGAAAAGCGCAAAATGCGAATTATCGAACTTTTCCAAGGGGTACCCCCATGATTTTGGCCAAAAAGTGGGCCAAAATTTTATTCTGCGAATTTCGAGGATCTTTTGATGCAGATCCACGGACATAAGTTCCCTGATTCATAAATGGCCATCCTTTTTTGAATCGGTTGCGAAATAGTTGAGATATTCACCAAAAAGTGTCGGAAAAGCGCAAAATGCGAATTATCGAACTTTTCCAAGGGGTACCCCCATGATTTTGGCCAAAAAGTGGGCCAAAATTTTATTCTGCGAATTTCGAGGATCTTTTGATGCAGATCCACGGACATAAGTTCCCTGATTCATAAATGGCCATCCTTTTTTGAATCGGTTGCGAAATAGTTCAGATATTCACCAAAAAGTGTCGGAAAAGCGCAAAATGCGAATTATCGAACTTTTCCAAGGGGTACCCCCATGATTTTGGCCAAAAAGTGGGCCAAAATTTTATTCTGCGAATTTCGAGGATCTTTTGATGCAGATCCACGGACATAAGTTCCCTGATTCATAAATGGCCATCCTTTTTTGAATCGGTTGCGAAATAGTTGAGATATTCACCAAAAAGTGTCGGAAAAGCGCAAAATGCGAATTATCGAACTTTTCCAAGGGGTACCCCCATGATTTTGGCCAAAAAGTGGGCCAAAATTTTATTCTGCGAATTTCGAGGATCTTTTGATGCAGATCCATGGACAAAAGTTCCCTGATTCATAAATGGCCATCCTTTTTTGAATCGGTTGCGAAATAGTTCAGATATTCACCAAAAAGTGTCGGAAAAGCGCAAAATGCGAATTATCGAACTTTTCCAAGGGGTACCCCCATGATTTTGGCCAAAAAGTGGGCCAAAATTTTATTCTGCAATTTCAAGGATCTTTAGATGCAGATCCATGGACAAAAGTTCCCTGATTCATAAATGGCCATCCTTTTTTGAATCGGTTGCGAAATAGTTCAGATATTCACCAAAAAGTGTCGGAAAAGCGCAAAATGCGAATTATCGAACTTTTCCAAGGGGTACCCCCATGATTTTGGCCAAAAAGTGGGCCAAAATTTTATTCTGCGAATTTCGAGGATCTTTTGATGCAGATCCACGGACATAAGTTCCCTGATTCATAAATGGCCATCCTTTTTTGAATCGGTTGCGAAATAGTTGAGATATTCACCAAAAAGTGTCGGAAAAGCGCAAAATGCGAATTATCGAACTTTTCCAAGGGGTACCCCCCATGATTTTGGCCAAAAAGTGGGCCAAAATTTTATTCTGCGAATTTCAAGGATCTTTAGATGCAGATCCATGGACAAAGTTCCCTGATTCATAAATGGCCATCCTTTTTTGAATCGGTTGCGAAATAGTTCAGATATTCACCAAAAAGTGTCGGAAAAGCGCAAAATGCGAATTATCGAACTTTTCCAAGGGGTACCCCCATGATTTTGGCCAAAAAGTGGGCCAAAATTTTATTCTGCGAATTTCGAGGATCTTTTGATGCAGATCCACGGACATAAGTTCCCTGATTCATAAATGGCCATCCTTTTTTGAATCGGTTGCGAAATAGTTGAGATATTCACCAAAAAGTGTCGGAAAAGCGCAAAATGCGAATTATCGAACTTTTCCAAGGGGTACCCCCATGATTTTGGCCAAAAAGTGGGCCAAAATTTTATTCTGCGAATTTCGAGGATCTTTTGATGCAGATCCATGGACAAAAGTTCCCTGATTCATAAATGGCCATCCTTTTTTGAATCGGTTGCGAAATAGTTCAGATATTCACCAAAAAGTGTCGGAAAAGCGCAAAATGCGAATTATCGAACTTTTCCAAGGGGTACCCCCATGATTTTGGCCAAAAAGTGGGCCAAAATTTTATTCTGCGAATTTCAAGGATCTTTAGATGCAGATCCATGGACAAAAGTTCCCTGATTCATAAATGGCCATCCTTTTTTGAATCGGTTGCGAAATAGTTGAGATATTCACCAAAAAGTGTCGGAAAAGCGCAAAATGCGAATTATCGAACTTTTCCAAGGGGTACCCCCATGATTTTGGCCAAAAAGTGGGCCAAAATTTTATTCTGCGAATTTCGAGGATCTTTTGATGCAGATCCACGGACATAAGTTCCCTGATTCATAAATGGCCATCCTTTTTTGAATCGGTTGCGAAATAGTTGAGATATTCACCAAAAAGTGTCGGAAAAGCGCAAAATGCGAATTATCGAACTTTTCCAAGGGGTACCCCCATGATTTTGGCCAAAAAGTGGGCCAAAATTTTATTCTGCAATTTCAAGGATCTTTAGATGCAGATCCATGGACAAAAGTTCCCTGATTCATAAATGGCCATCCTTTTTTGAATCGGTTGCGAAATAGTTCAGATATTCACCAAAAAGTGTCGGAAAAGCGCAAAATGCGAATTATGGAACTTTCCCAAGGGGTACCCCCATGATTTTGGCCAAAAAGTGGGCCAAAATTTTATTCTGCGAATTTCAAGGATCTTTAGATGCAGATCCATGGACAAAAGTTCCCTGATTCATAAATGGCCATCCTTTTTTGAATCGGTTGCGAAATAGTTGAGATATTCACCAAAAAGTGTCGGAAAAGCGCAAAATGCGAATTATGGAACTTTCCCAAGGGGTACCCCCATGATTTTGGCCAAAAAGTGGGCCAAAATTTTATTCTGCGAATTTCAAGGATCTTTAGATGCAGATCCATGGACAAAAGTTCCCTGATTCATAAATGGCCATCCTTTTTTGAATCGGTTGCGAAATAGTTCAGATATTCACCAAAAAGTGTCGGAAAAGCGCAAAATGCGAATTATCGAACTTTTCCAAGGGGTACCCCCATGATTTTGGCCAAAAAGTGGGCCAAAATTTTATTCTGCGAATTTCGAGGATCTTTTGATGCAGATCCACGGACATAAGTTCCCTGATTCATAAATGGCCATCCTTTTTTGAATCGGTTGCGAAATAGTTCAGATATTCACCAAAAAGTGTCGGAAAAGCGCAAAATGCGAATTATCGAACTTTTCCAAGGGGTACCCCCATGATTTTGGCCAAAAAGTGGGCCAAAATTTTATTCTGCAATTTCAAGGATCTTTAGATGCAGATCCATGGACAAAAGTTCCCTGATTCATAAATGGCCATCCTTTTTTGAATCGGTTGCGAAATAGTTGAGATATTCACCAAAAAGTGTCGGAAAAGCGCAAAATGCGAATTATGGAACTTTCCCAAGGGGTACCCCCATGATTTTGGCCAAAAAGTGGGCCAAAATTTTATTCTGCGAATTTCAAGGATCTTTAGATGCAGATCCATGGACAAAAGTTCCCTGATTCATAAATGGCCATCCTTTTTTGAATCGGTTGCGAAATAGTTCAGATATTCACCAAAAAGTGTCGGAAAAGCGCAAAATGCGAATTATCGAACTTTTCCAAGGGGTACCCCCATGATTTTGGCCAAAAAGTGGGCCAAAATTTTATTCTGCGAATTTCAAGGATCTTTTGATGTAGATCCACGGACATAAGTTCCCTGATTCATAAATGGCCATCCTTTTTTGAATCGGTTGCGAAATAGTTGAGATATTCACCAAAAAGTGTCGGAAAAGCGCAAAATGCGAATTATCGAACTTTTCCAAGGGGTACCCCCATGATTTTGGCCAAAAAGTGGGCCAAAATTTTATTCTGCGAATTTCAAGGATCTTTAGATGCAGATCCATGGACAAAAGTTCCCTGATTCATAAATGGCCATCCTTTTTTGAATCGGTTGCGAAATAGTTCAGATATTCACCAAAAAGTGTCGGAAAAGCGCAAAATGCGAATTATCGAACTTTTCCAAGGAGTACCCCCATGATTTTGGCCAAAAAGTGGGCCAAAATTTTATTCTGCAATTTCAAGGATCTTTAGATGCAGATCCATGGACAAAAGTTCCCTGATTCATAAATGGCCATCCTTTTTTGAATCGGTTGCGAAATAGTTGAGATATTCACCAAAAAGTGTCGGAAAAGCGCAAAATGCGAATTATGGAACTTTCCCAAGGGGTACCCCCATGATTTTGGCCAAAAAGTGGGCCAAAATTTTATTCTGCGAATTTCAAGGATCTTTAGATGCAGATCCATGGACAAAAGTTCCCTGATTCATAAATGGCCATCCTTTTTTGAATCGGTTGCGAAATAGTTCAGATATTCACCAAAAAGTGTCGGAAAAGCGCAAAATGCGAATTATCGAACTTTTCCAAGGGGTACCCCCATGATTTTGGCCAAAAAGTGGGCCAAAATTTTATTCTGCGAATTTCAAGGATCTTTAGATGCAGATCCATGGACAAAAGTTCCCTGATTCATAAATGGCCATCCTTTTTTGAATCGGTTGCGAAATAGTTGAGATATTCACCAAAAAGTGTCGGAAAAGCGCAAAATGCGAATTATGGAACTTTCCCAAGGGGTACCCCCCATGATTTTGGCCAAAAAGTGGGCCAAAATTTTATTCTGCGAATTTCAAGGATCTTTAGATGCAGATCCATGGACAAAAGTTCCCTGATTCATAAATGGCCATCCTTTTTTGAATCGGTTGCGAAATAGTTCAGATATTCACCAAAAAGTGTCGGAAAAGCGCAAAATGCGAATTATCGAACTTTTCCAAGGGGTACCCCCATGATTTTGGCCAAAAAGTGGGCCAAAATTTTATTCTGCGAATTTCAAGGATCTTTAGATGCAGATCCATGGACAAAAGTTCCCTGATTCATAAATGGCCATCCTTTTTTGAATCGGTTGCGAAATAGTTGAGATATTCACCAAAAAGTGTCGGAAAAGCGCAAAATGCGAATTATGGAACTTTCCCAAGGGGTACCCCCATGATTTTGGCCAAAAAGTGGGCCAAAATTTTATTCTGCGAATTTCAAGGATCTTTAGATGCAGATCCATGGACAAAAGTTCCCTGATTCATAAATGGCCATCCTTTTTTGAATCGGTTGCGAAATAGTTCAGATATTCACCAAAAAGTGTCGGAAAAGCGCAAAATGCGAATTATCGAACTTTTCCAAGGGGTACCCCCATGATTTGGCCAAAAAGTGGGCCAAAATTTTATTCTGCGAATTTCAAGGATCTTTTGATGTAGATCCACGGACATAAGTTCCCTGATTCATAAATGGCCATCCTTTTTTGAATCGGTTGCGAAATAGTTGAGATATTCACCAAAAAGTGTCGGAAAAGCGCAAAATGCGAATTATCGAACTTTTCCAAGGGGTACCCCCATGATTTTGGCCAAAAAGTGGGCCAAAATTTTATTCTGCGAATTTCAAGGATCTTTAGATGCAGATCCATGGACAAAAGTTCCCTGATTCATAAATGGCCATCCTTTTTTGAATCGGTTGCGAAATAGTTCAGATATTCACCAAAAAGTGTCGGAAAAGCGCAAAATGCGAATTATCGAACTTTTCCAAGGGGTACCCCCATGATTTGGCCAAAAAGTGGGCCAAAATTTTATTCTGCGAATTTCAAGGATCTTTTGATGTAGATCCACGGACATAAGTTCCCTGATTCATAAATGGCCATCCTTTTTTGAATCGGTTGCGAAATAGTTGAGATATTCACCAAAAAGTGTCGGAAAAGCGCAAAATGCGAATTATCGAACTTTTCCAAGGGGTACCCCCATGATTTTGGCCAAAAAGTGGGCCAAAATTTTATTCTGCGAATTTCAAGGATCTTTAGATGCAGATCCATGGACAAAAGTTCCCTGATTCATAAATGGCCATCCTTTTTTGAATCGGTTGCGAAATAGTTCAGATATTCACCAAAAAGTGTCGGAAAAGCGCAAAATGCGAATTATCGAACTTTTCCAAGGGGTACCCCCATGATTTGGCCAAAAAGTGGGCCAAAATTTTATTCTGCGAATTTCAAGGATCTTTTGATGTAGATCCACGGACATAAGTTCCCTGATTCATAAATGGCCATCCTTTTTTGAATCGGTTGCGAAATAGTTGAGATATTCACCAAAAAGTGTCGGAAAAGCGCAAAATGCGAATTATCGAACTTTTCCAAGGGGTACCCCCATGATTTTGGCCAAAAAGTGGGCCAAAATTTTATTCTGCGAATTTCAAGGATCTTTAGATGCAGATCCATGGACAAAAGTTCCCTGATTCATAAATGGCCATCCTTTTTTGAATCGGTTGCGAAATAGTTCAGATATTCACCAAAAAGTGTCGGAAAAGCGCAAAATGCGAATTATCGAACTTTTCCAAGGGGTACCCCCATGATTTGGCCAAAAAGTGGGCCAAAATTTTATTCTGCGAATTTCAAGGATCTTTTGATGTAGATCCACGGACATAAGTTCCCTGATTCATAAATGGCCATCCTTTTTTGAATCGGTTGCGAAATAGTTGAGATATTCACCAAAAAGTGTCGGAAAAGCGCAAAATGCGAATTATCGAACTTTTCCAAGGGGTACCCCCATGATTTTGGCCAAAAAGTGGGCCAAAATTTTATTCTGCGAATTTCAAGGATCTTTAGATGCAGATCCATGGACAAAAGTTCCCTGATTCATAAATGGCCATCCTTTTTTGAATCGGTTGCGAAATAGTTCAGATATTCACCAAAAAGTGTCGGAAAAGCGCAAAATGCGAATTATCGAACTTTTCCAAGGGGTACCCCCATGATTTTGGCCAAAAAGTGGGCCAAAATTTTATTCTGCAATTTCAAGGATCTTTTGATGTAGATCCACGGACATAAGTTCCCTGATTCATAAATGGCCATCCTTTTTTGAATCGGTTGCGAAATAGTTCAGATATTCACCAAAAAGTGTCGGAAAAGCGCAAAATGCGAATTATCGAACTTTTCCAAGGGGTACCCCCATGATTTTGGCCAAAAAGTGGGCCAAAATTTTATTCTGCGAATTTCAAGGATCTTTAGATGCAGATCCATGGACAAAAGTTCCCTGATTCATAAATGGCCATCCTTTTTTGAATCGGTTGCGAAATAGTTCAGATATTCACCAAAAAGTGTCGGAAAAGCGCAAAATGCGAATTATCGAACTTTTCCAAGGGGTACCCCCATGATTTTGGCCAAAAAGTGGGCCAAAATTTTATTCTGCGAATTTCAAGGATCTTTAGATGCAGATCCATGGACAAAAGTTCCCTGATTCATAAATGGCCATCCTTTTTTGAATCGGTTGCGAAATAGTTCAGATATTCACCAAAAAGTGTCGGAAAAGCGCAAAATGCGAATTATGGAACTTTCCCAAGGGGTACCCCCATGATTTTGGCCAAAAAGTGGGCCAAAATTTTATTCTGCGAATTTCAAGGATCTTTAGATGCAGATCCATGGACAAAAGTTCCCTGATTCATAAATGGCCATCCTTTTTTGAATCGGTTGCGAAATAGTTCAGATATTCACCAAAAAGTGTCGGAAAAGCGCAAAATGCGAATTATCGAACTTTTCCAAGGGGTACCCCCATGATTTTGGCCAAAAAGTGGGCCAAAATTTTATTCTGCGAATTTCAAGGATCTTTAGATGCAGATCCATGGACAAAAGTTCCCTGATTCATAAATGGCCATCCTTTTTTGAATCGGTTGCGAAATAGTTCAGATATTCACCAAAAAGTGTCGGAAAAGCGCAAAATGCGAATTATGGAACTTTCCCAAGGGGTACCCCCATGATTTTGGCCAAAAAGTGGGCCAAAATTTTATTCTGCGAATTTCAAGGATCTTTAGATGCAGATCCATGGACAAAAGTTCCCTGATTCATAAATGGCCATCCTTTTTGAATCGGTTGCGAAATAGTTCAGATATTCACCAAAAAGTGTCGGAAAAGCGCAAAATGCGAATTATCGAACTTTTCCAAGGGGTACCCCCATGATTTTGGCCAAAAAGTGGGCCAAAATTTTATTCTGCGAATTTCAAGGATCTTTTGATGCAGATCCACGGGGATTAGTTCCCTGATTCATAAATGGCCATCCTTTTTTGAATCGGTTGCGAAATAGTTGAGATATTCACCAAAAAGTGTCGGAAAAGCGCAAAATGCGAATTATCGAACTTTTCCAAGGGGTACCCCCATGATTTTGGCCAAAAAGTGGGTAAACACTTTATTTTGCGAATTCAAGCTTGCCTGTCCCAATAGGGTAGTGCTTCCTCGGATTATGCCACTGAGAGGACGCTCATCTTCTAATCCTGCGGCTGGCGAGACGACGAAGGCGACTGAGAGGATGTGTCCTGGTGCTGGTAACTGGGACAGCTGTCGGATATCCATTTGGAGGAAAGCCAGCAGAACCAACATTGTCATGGTTTCTATTCCCGCAGGTGAACAGGACGAATGTGCTGCCGTAGGAGATCGGTCAGGCGATTTATCCGGCTGCGGGAGGACTAGGGAGATGGAAATCAACAATGGACTACGAGGATACGCACAATCGCCGCCCATCCGATCGAGAGTTCAACAACGCCTCGTCGACTTCATTTCTTCACAGGACAGCAGGACGACTTCAGGACAGCACCTCTGCACTCCACGAAGTATCCTTCGAGTCCCGATGAACTTCTGACCAGCGTTTGGAGAACTATGCTTTATATGTATCTTAAGGTTGTACTTAGATATCAAGATTGTAATAAACGTTTAAATAAATATCATGTGTTGTTTATTCAATGGGGGTTGTTTGCAGGTATGGCGGCGTCTTAACTTGGCCAACATCGGAAGCAAAATGGCCAAGATATGCGGAAAACCAGTCTACATAAATTTCGTGACGTCACAGACCGTTGGGAAGAAAAGTTTTGGATTTTGGGCCACTACCAGGTCCGCAGTACCAGGCCAACAGAAGTGGCCAGCAGGTGGATTTCGATTTTTGAAATTGTGATGTGTGACGTCACTGATGGATCGACTGATTTGTGTCTTGGATGGAGAGGTACACCCAATACATATTCCTTTTTAGCCAAGACACATACCAGTGTAGCCAAGACACCACCCCTTGGTGACGTCACAGATCCAAGCTCGATTCGTGACGTCACAGATTTTTGGAGGCTTAAAATTGTTAAATTTTGGGCGCTACCAGGCCCGGAGTACCAGGCGAACAGAAATGGCCAGTAGGTCGATTCCATTTTCCAAAAAAGTTTTTTGTGAATATCTCGGCCGTTTCGCGTCCAATCCTGGCCTGGAATGGCTCAAAAACAGCGGAAAAATATGCTCCACCAGCCTGGCTGAAAAGGGATGGTATTGGCCAAGTTAACATCCTGGTAAAAATACTTTTGGCCAGGACCTTAATTTTGCAATACTTTTTTGTTTATATCTCCGACATTTCATAACCGATATTCGAAGGGAACACCACTTCGGAATCAAGCCTTTAAGGTCCTTTGAACTGCATCACAAGTTTCTGCATCAAAGGATGTTTGATCCTTGAAATAAAACAAAATCAAATGCATTTCATTTTGAACGCAGGCTCAAATTTGTTCCAAGGATATCAAGGATATTTTGCTCAAGATCGATGGATATCGATGTCCTGATCCCAAAATGGTACCCCGTTTCCAAATCGGCTCGGAACTGGCCGAGATATACACACTCGATAAATAGAGGCACTTATAGATATATTCCTTTTTAGCCAATTTCATTTTGCCAACTCTGTTAACTTGGCTAACACCAGGATGTCTTGGCCAGTCGATGCGCCTTTTTTTTGCGCATTTTATGGGTAGTCGCGATCCAGGATCAGATGCGAAATGGCCGAGATATTCACAAAAAACTGTTTCAGAAAATAGAATCCACCTACTGGCCATTTCTGTTCGCCTGGTGCTCCAAGCCTGGTAGCGGCCGAAATCCGAAAATTTTTCAGCCACAAAAGTCTGTGACGTCACGGAAAAGGCTTCGATCAGTGACGTCATCACTGGGTGGTGTCTTGGCTATACTGGGTTGTGTCTGGGATGAACCGGTTAACCGCTTAAAGTCACCGGTTTACCGGTTGAAATTTAAATTTCGCGGGGGCGGCAACTATTTTTGAATTTGAAAATTTTAAAAAGCTCTGGAAAGTATTCCGCGCGCGCCTTCCATTTTTTTAAATTTCAAATTCAAAAAGAGTTACCCGCGCCCGCGAATTTTAAATATGAACCGGTTAACCGGTGACTTTAAGCGGTTAACCGGTTCAGCCAAGACACCCCCCAGTGGTGACGTCACTGATCGAAGTCCATTCCGTGACGTCACAGACTTTTGTGGCTGAAAAATTTTGGATTTTCGGCCGCCACCAGGCTTGGAGCACCAGGCGAACAGAAATGGCCAGTAGGTGGATTCTATTTTCTGAAACAGTTTTTTGTGAATATCTCGGCCATTTCGCATCTGATCCTGGATCGCGACTACCCATAAAATGCGCAAAAATAAGGCGCATCGACTGGCCAGGAAATCCTGGTGTTAGCCAAGTTAACAGCGTGGGAAATATCAAATTGGCTAAAAAGGAATATATCTATAAGTGCCTCTATTTATCGACTATGTATATCTCTGGCAGTTCCGAGCCGATTTGGAAACGGGGTACCATTTCGGGATCAGGACATCGATAGCCATCGATCTTGAGCAAAATATCCTTGATATCCTTGAAACAAATTTGTTCCTGCGTTCAAAATGAAATGCATTTGATTTTGTTTTATTTCAAGGATCAAACATCCTTTGATGCAGAAACTTGTGATGCAGTTCAAAGGACCTTAAAGGCTTGATTCCGAAGTGGTGTTCCCTTCGAATATCGGTTATGAAATGTCGGAGATATAAACAAAGAAGTCAATCAAAATTAAGGTCCTGGCCAAAAGTATTTTTAGCAGGATGTTAACTTGGCCAATACCAACCTTTTTCGGCCAGGTTGGTGGAGCATATTTTTCCGCTGTTTTTGAGCCATTCCAGGCCAGGATTGGACGCGAAACGGCCGAGATATTCACAAAAAACTTTTTGGAAATGGAATCGACCTACTGGCCATTTCTGTTCGCCTGGTACCGGGCCTGGTAGCGACCAAAATTTAAAAATTTTAAGCCTCCAAAATCTGTGACGTCACGAATCGAGCTTGATCGTGACGTCACCATGGGGTGGTGCTTGCTACACTGGCATGTGTCTTGGCTAAACAGGTTTATATATTGGGAGTACCCTCCATCCAAGACACAAACCAGTCGATCCATCAGTGACGTCACAGATCACAATTTCAAAAATCGAAATCCACTCTGCTGGCCTTTGTGGGGGAAGGAATCCAAAACTTTTCTTCCCAACGGTCTGTGACGTCACGAAATTATGTAGACTGGTTTTCCGCATATCTTGGCCATTTTGCCGATGTGGCAATTATGACGCCGCCATACCTGCAAACACCCCATTGAATAAACAACACATGATATTTATTTAAACGTTTATTACAATCTTGATATCTAAGTAACCTTAAGATACATATAAGCATAGTTCCAAGACGCTGGTCAGAAGTTCATCGGGACTCGAGGATATTCGTGGAGTGCAGAAGTGCTGTCCTGAAGTCGCTGCTACCTGTGAAGAAATGCAGTCGACGGTCTCGGTATGGGGGCATTGTCCATATCTCGTGTCAATCTGCAGCTGTCGCAGCGATGATCGCTCGACCGATGTTCTACTTGCCTCAAATGGTATCGACGCTGTCCCAGTTACCAGCACCAGGACTAACATGGACGTCCATCGTCGTGTGGACAGGCAAGCTGATTCGCAAAGTGCTTACCCACTTTTTGGCCAAATCATGGGGGTACCTGGAAAAGTTCGATAATTCGATTTTGGCGATTGGGGGGGTGAATATCTCAGACTGGTATTTCGCAACCGATTGCGAATATCCCGTGGATCTGCATCGATCTTGAATCGCAGATATGCATCTGCAATCATGGAAGTACCCCTTGGAAAAGTTCGCAAACATTTGGCCGTCAATCTGGCCAGTCCGTGGATCTGCATTGTCGAAAATCCGAAATTCGCAGAATTTGGCACTTTTGGCAGTACCTGTGAATATCTCAACTATTTCGCAGCCGATTAAAAGGATGGCCATTATGAATCAGGGAATTATGTCGGTCTGCATCAAAAGATCCTTGAAATTCGCAGAATAAAATTTTGGCCCACTTTTGGCCAAATATGGGGGTACCCTTGGAAAAGTTCGATAATTCGCATTTTGCGCTTTTCCGACACTTTTTGGTGAATATCTCAACTATTTCGCAACCAATTCAAAAAAGGATGGCCATTTAAGAATAAAATTTTGGCCCACTTTTTGGCCAAAATCATGGGGGTACCCCTTGGAAAAGTTCGATAATTCGCATTTTGCGCTTTTCCGACACTTTTTGGTGAATATCTCAACTATTTCGCAACCAATTCAAAAAAGGATGGCCATTTAAGAATAAAATTTTGGCCCACTTTTTGGCCAAAATCATGGGGGTACCCCTTGGAAAAGTTCGATAATTCGCATTTTGCGCTTTTCCGACACTTTTTGGTGAATATCTCAACTATTTCGCAACCAATTCAAAAAAGGATGGCCATTTAAGAATAAAATTTTGGCCCACTTTTTGGCCAAAATCATGGGGGTACCCCTTGGAAAAGTTCGATAATTCGCATTTTGCGCTTTTCCGACACTTTTTGGTGAATATCTCAACTATTTCGCAACCAATTCAAAAAAGGATGGCCATTTATGAATCAGGGAACTTATGTCCGTGGATCTGCATCAAAAGATCCTTGAAATTCGCAGAATAAAATTTTGGCCCACTTTTTGGCCAAAATCATGGGGGTACCCCTTGGAAAAGTTCGATAATTCGCATTTTGCGCTTTTCCGACACTTTTTGGTGAATATCTCAACTATTTCGCAACCAATTCAAAAAAGGATGGCCATTTAAGAATAAAATTTTGGCCCACTTTTTGGCCAAAATCATGGGGGTACCCCTTGGAAAAGTTCGATAATTCGCATTTTGCGCTTTTCCGACACTTTTTGGTGAATATCTCAACTATTTCGCAACCAATTCAAAAAAGGATGGCCATTTATGAATCAGGGAACTTATGTCCGTGGATCTGCATCAAAAGATCCTTGAAATTCGCAGAATAAAATTTTGGCCCACTTTTTGGCCAAAATCATGGGGGGTACCCCTTGGAAAAGTTCGATAATTCGCATTTTGCGCTTTTCCGACACTTTTTGGTGAATATCTCAACTATTTCGCAACCAATTCAAAAAGGATGGCCATTTATGAATCAGGGAACTTATGTCCGTGGATCTGCATCAAAAGATCCTTGAAATTCGCAGAATAAAATTTTGGCCCACTTTTTGGCCAAAATCATGGGGGTACCCCTTGGAAAAGTTCCATAATTCGCATTTTGAGCTTTTCCGACACTTTTTGGTGAATATCTCAACTATTTCGCAACCGATCCAAAAAAGGATGGCCATTTATGAATCAGGGAACTTATGTCCGTGGATCTGCATCAAAAGATCCTTGAAATTCGCAGAATAAAATTTTGGCCCACTTTTTGGCCAAAATCATGGGGGTACCCCTTGGAAAAGTTCCATAATTCGCATTTTGCGCTTTTCCGACACTTTTTGGTGAATATCTCAACTATTTCGCAACCAATTCAAAAAAGGATGGCCATTTATGAATCAGGGAACTTATGTCCGTGGATCTGCATCAAAAGATCCTTGAAATTCGCAGA
The DNA here is from genome assembly GCA_035045925.1 of Drosophila atripex. Taxonomy (NCBI): domain Eukaryota; kingdom Metazoa; phylum Arthropoda; class Insecta; order Diptera; family Drosophilidae; genus Drosophila; species Drosophila atripex. Next base: position 597,996 of record JAWNOP010000009.1, read on the forward strand.
ATAAAATTTTGGCCCACTTTTTGGCCAAAATCATGGGGGTACCCCTTGGAAAAGTTCGATAATTCGCATTTTGCGCTTTTCCGACACTTTTTGGTGAATATCTCAACTATTTCGCAACCAATTCAAAAAAGGATGGCCATTTATGAATCAGGGAACTTATGTCCGTGGATCTGCATCAAAAGATCCTTGAAATTCGCAGAATAAAATTTTGGCCCACTTTTTGGCCAAAATCATGGGGGTACCCCTTGGAAAAGTTCCATAATTCGCATTTTGAGCTTTTCCGACACTTTTTGGTGAATATCTCAACTATTTCGCAACCGATCCAAAAAAGGATGGCCATTTATGAATCAGGGAACTTATGTCCGTGGATCTGCATCAAAAGATCCTTGAAATTCGCAGAATAAAATTTTGGCCCACTTTTTGGCCAAAATCATGGGGGTACCCCTTGGAAAAGTTCCATAATTCGCATTTTGCGCTTTTCCGACACTTTTTGGTGAATATCTCAACTATTTCGCAACCAATTCAAAAAAGGATGGCCATTTATGAATCAGGGAACTTATGTCCGTGGATCTGCATCAAAAGATCCTTGAAATTCGCAGAATAAAATTTTGGCCCACTTTTTGGCCAAAATCATGGGGGTACCCCTTGGAAAAGTTCGATAATTCGCATTTTGCGCTTTTCCGACACTTTTTGGTGAATATCTCAACTATTTCGCAACCAATTCAAAAAAGGATGGCCATTTATGAATCAGGGAACTTATGTCCGTGGATCTGCATCAAAAGATCCTTGAAATTCGCAGAATAAAATTTTGGCCCACTTTTGGCCAAAATCATGGGGGTACCCCTTGGAAAAGTTCCATAATTCGCATTTTGCGCTTTTCCGACACTTTTTGGTGAATATCTCAACTATTTCGCAACCGATCCAAAAAAGGATGGACATTTATGAATCAGGGAACTTATGTCCGTGGATCTGCATCAAAAGATCCTTGAAATTCGCAGAATAAAATTTTGGCCCACTTTTTGGCCAAAATCATGGGGGTACCCCTTGGAAAAGTTCGATAATTCGCATTTTGCGCTTTTCCGACACTTTTTGGTGAATATCTCAACTATTTCGCAACCAATTCAAAAAAGGATGGCCATTTATGAATCAGGGAACTTATGTCCGTGGATCTGCATCAAAAGATCCTTGAAATTCGCAGAATAAAATTTTGGCCCACTTTTTGGCCAAAATCATGGGGGGTACCCCTTGGAAAAGTTCCATAATTCGCATTTTGCGCTTTTCCGACACTTTTTGGTGAATATCTCAACTATTTCGCAACCAATTCAAAAAAGGATGGCCATTTATGAATCAGGGAACTTATGTCCGTGGATCTGCATCAAAAGATCCTTGAAATTCGCAGAATAAAATTTTGGCCCACTTTTTGGCCAAAATCATGGGGGTACCCCTTGGAAAAGTTCGATAATTCGCATTTTGCGCTTTTCCGACACTTTTTGGTGAATATCTCAACTATTTCGCAACCAATTCAAAAAAGGATGGCCATTTATGAATCAGGGAACTTATGTCCGTGGATCTGCATCAAAAGATCCTTGAAATTCGCAGAATAAAATTTTGGCCCACTTTTTGGCCAAAATCATGGGGGTACCCCTTGGAAAAGTTCCATAATTCGCATTTTGCGCTTTTCCGACACTTTTTGGTGAATATCTCAACTATTTCGCAACCAATTCAAAAAAGGATGGCCATTTATGAATCAGGGAACTTATGTCCGTGGATCTGCATCAAAAGATCCTTGAAATTCGCAGAATAAAATTTTGGCCCACTTTTTGGCCAAAATCATGGGGGTACCCCTTGGAAAAGTTCGATAATTCGCATTTTGCGCTTTTCCGACACTTTTTGGTGAATATCTCAACTATTTCGCAACCAATTCAAAAAAGGATGGCCATTTATGAATCAGGGAACTTATGTCCGTGGATCTGCATCAAAAGATCCTTGAAATTCGCAGAATAAAATTTTGGCCCACTTTTTGGCCAAAATCATGGGGGTACCCCTTGGAAAAGTTCGATAATTCGCATTTTGCGCTTTTCCGACACTTTTTGGTGAATATCTCAACTATTTCGCAACCAATTCAAAAAAGGATGGCCATTTATGAATCAGGGAACTTATGTCCGTGGATCTGCATCAAAAGATCCTTGAAATTCGCAGAATAAAATTTTGGCCCACTTTTTGGCCAAAATCATGGGGGTACCCCTTGGAAAAGTTCCATAATTCGCATTTTGCGCTTTTCCGACACTTTTTGGTGAATATCTCAACTATTTCGCAACCAATTCAAAAAAGGATGGCCATTTATGAATCAGGGAACTTATGTTCGTGGATCTGCATCAAAAGATCCTTGAAATTCGCAGAATAAAATTTTGGCCCACTTTTTGGCCAAAATCATGGGGGTACCCCTTGGAAAAGTTCGATAATTCGCATTTTGCGCTTTTCCGACACTTTTTGGTGAATATCTCAACTATTTCGCAACCAATTCAAAAAAGGATGGCCATTTATGAATCAGGGAACTTATGTCCGTGGATCTGCATCAAAAGATCCTTGAAATTCGCAGAATAAAATTTTGGCCCACTTTTTGGCCAAAATCATGGGGGTACCCCTTGGAAAAGTTCCATAATTCGCATTTTGCGCTTTTCCGACACTTTTTGGTGAATATCTCAACTATTTCGCAACCAATTCAAAAAAGGATGGCCATTTATGAATCAGGGAACTTATGTCCGTGGATCTGCATCAAAAGATCCTTGAAATTCGCAGAATAAAATTTTGGCCCACTTTTTGGCCAAAATCATGGGGGTACCCCTTGGAAAAGTTCCATAATTCGCATTTTGCGCTTTTCCGACACTTTTTGGTGAATATCTCAACTATTTCGCAACCAATTCAAAAAAGGATGGCCATTTATGAATCAGGGAACTTATGTCCGTGGATCTGCATCAAAAGATCCTTGAAATTCGCAGAATAAAATTTTGGCCCACTTTTTGGCCAAAATCATGGGGGTACCCCTTGGAAAAGTTCGATAATTCGCATTTTGCGCTTTTCCGACACTTTTTGGTGAATATCTCAACTATTTCGCAACCAATTCAAAAAAGGATGGCCATTTATGAATCAGGGAACTTATGTCCGTGGATCTGCATCAAAAGATCCTTGAAATTCGCAGAATAAAATTTTGGCCCACTTTTTGGCCAAAATCATGGGGGTACCCCTTGGAAAAGTTCGATAATTCGCATTTTGCGCTTTTCCGACACTTTTTGGTGAATATCTCAACTATTTCGCAACCAATTCAAAAAAGGATGGCCATTTATGAATCAGGGAACTTATGTCCGTGGATCTGCATCAAAAGATCCTTGAAATTCGCAGAATAAAATTTTGGCCCACTTTTTGGCCAAAATCATGGGGGTACCCCTTGGAAAAGTTCCATAATTCGCATTTTGAGCTTTTCCGACACTTTTTGGTGAATATCTCAACTATTTCGCAACCGATCCAAAAAAGGATGGCCATTTATGAATCAGGGAACTTATGTCCGTGGATCTGCATCAAAAGATCCTTGAAATTCGCAGAATAAAATTTTGGCCCACTTTTTGGCCAAAATCATGGGGGTACCCCTTGGAAAAGTTCCATAATTCGCATTTTGCGCTTTTCCGACACTTTTTGGTGAATATCTCAACTATTTCGCAACCGATCCAAAAAAGGATGGACATTTATGAATCAGGGAACTTATGTCCGTGGATCTGCATCAAAAGATCTTTGAAATTCGCAGAATAAAATTTTGGCCCACTTTTTGGCCAAAATCATGGGGGTACCCCTTGGAAAAGTTCGATAAATCGCATTTTGCGCTTTTCCGACACTTTTTGGTGAATATCTCAACTATTTCGCAACCGATCCAAAAAAGGATGGACATTTATGAATCAGGGAACTTATGTCCGTGGATCTGCATCAAAAGATCTTTGAAATTCGCAGAATAAAATTTTGGCCCACTTTTTGGCCAAAATCATGGGGTACCCCTTGGAAAAGTTCCATAATTCGCATTTTGCGCTTTTCCGACACTTTTTGGTGAATATCTCAACTATTTCGCAACCGATCCAAAAAAGGATGGACATTTATGAATCAGGGAACTTATGTCCGTGGATCTGCATCAAAAGATCTTTGAAATTCGCAGAATAAAATTTTGGCCCACTTTTTGGCCAAAATCATGGGGGTACCCCTTGGAAAAGTTCCATAATTCGCATTTTGCGCTTTTCCGACACTTTTTGGTGAATATCTCAACTATTTCGCAACCAATTCAAAAAAGGATGGCCATTTATGAATCAGGGAACTTATGTCCGTGGATCTGCATCAAAAGATCCTTGAAATTCGCAGAATAAAATTTTGGCCCACTTTTTGGCCAAAATCATGGGGGTACCCCTTGGAAAAGTTCGATAATTCGCATTTTGCGCTTTTCCGACACTTTTTGGTGAATATCTCAACTATTTCGCAACCAATTCAAAAAAGGATGGCCATTTATGAATCAGGGAACTTATGTCCGTGGATCTGCATCAAAAGATCCTTGAAATTCGCAGAATAAAATTTTGGCCCACTTTTTGGCCAAAATCATGGGGGTACCCCTTGGAAAAGTTCGATAATTCGCATTTTGCGCTTTTCCGACACTTTTTGGTGAATATCTCAACTATTTCGCAACCAATTCAAAAAAGGATGGCCATTTATGAATCAGGGAACTTATGTCCGTGGATCTGCATCAAAAGATCCTTGAAATTCGCAGAATAAAATTTTGGCCCACTTTTTGGCCAAAATCATGGGGGTACCCCTTGGAAAAGTTCGATAATTCGCATTTTGCGCTTTTCCGACACTTTTTGGTGAATATCTCAACTATTTCGCAACCAATTCAAAAAAGGATGGCCATTTATGAATCAGGGAACTTATGTCCGTGGATCTGCATCAAAAGATCCTTGAAATTCGCAGAATAAAATTTTGGCCCACTTTTTGGCCAAAATCATGGGGGTACCCCTTGGAAAAGTTCGATAATTCGCATTTTGCGCTTTTCCGACACTTTTTGGTGAATATCTCAACTATTTCGCAACCAATTCAAAAAAGGATGGCCATTTATGAATCAGGGAACTTATGTCCGTGGATCTGCATCAAAAGATCCTTGAAATTCGCAGAATAAAATTTTGGCCCACTTTTTGGCCAAAATCATGGGGGTACCCCTTGGAAAAGTTCGATAATTCGCATTTTGCGCTTTTCCGACACTTTTTGGTGAATATCTCAACTATTTCGCAACCAATTCAAAAAAAGGATGGCCATTTATGAATCAGGGAACTTATGTCCGTGGATCTGCATCAAAAGATCCTTGAAATTCGCAGAATAAAATTTTGGCCCACTTTTTGGCCAAAATCATGGGGGTACCCCTTGGAAAAGTTCGATAATTCGCATTTTGCGCTTTTCCGACACTTTTTGGTGAATATCTCAACTATTTCGCAACCAATTCAAAAAAGGATGGCCATTTATGAATCAGGGAACTTATGTCCGTGGATCTGCATCAAAAGATCCTTGAAATTCGCAGAATAAAATTTTGGCCCACTTTTTGGCCAAAATCATGGGGGTACCCCTTGGAAAAGTTCGATAATTCGCATTTTGCGCTTTTCCGACACTTTTTGGTGAATATCTCAACTATTTCGCAACCAATTCAAAAAAGGATGGCCATTTATGAATCAGGGAACTTATGTCCGTGGATCTGCATCAAAAGATCCTTGAAATTCGCAGAATAAAATTTTGGCCCACTTTTTGGCCAAAATCATGGGGGTACCCCTTGGAAAAGTTCGATAATTCGCATTTTGCGCTTTTCCGACACTTTTTGGTGAATATCTCAACTATTTCGCAACCAATTCAAAAAAGGATGGCCATTTATGAATCAGGGAACTTATGTCCGTGGATCTGCATCAAAAGATCCTTGAAATTCGCAGAATAAAATTTTGGCCCACTTTTTGGCCAAAATCATGGGGGTACCCCTTGGAAAAGTTCGATAATTCGCATTTTGCGCTTTTCCGACACTTTTTGGTGAATATCTCAACTATTTCGCAACCAATTCAAAAAAGGATGGCCATTTATGAATCAGGGAACTTATGTCCGTGGATCTGCATCAAAAGATCCTTGAAATTCGCAGAATAAAATTTTGGCCCACTTTTTGGCCAAAATCATGGGGGTACCCCTTGAAAAGTTCGATAATTCGCATTTTGCGCTTTTCCGACACTTTTTGGTGAATATCTCAACTATTTCGCAACCAATTCAAAAAAGGATGGCCATTTATGAATCAGGGAACTTATGTCCGTGGATCTGCATCAAAAGATCCTTGAAATTCGCAGAATAAAATTTTGGCCCACTTTTTGGCCAAAATCATGGGGGTACCCCTTGGAAAAGTTCCATAATTCGCATTTTGCGCTTTTCCGACACTTTTTGGTGAATATCTCAACTATTTCGCAACCGATCCAAAAAAGGATGGCCATTTATGAATCAGGGAACTTATGTCCGTGGATCTGCATCAAAAGATCCTTGAAATTCGCAGAATAAAATTTTGGCCCACTTTTTGGCCAAAATCATGGGGGTACCCCTTGGAAAAGTTCGATAATTCGCATTTTGCGCTTTTCCGACACTTTTTGGTGAATATCTCAACTATTTCGCAACCGATCCAGAAAAGGATGGCCATTTATGAATCAGGGAACTTATGTCCGTGGATCTGCATCAAAAGATCCTTGAAATTCGCGGAATAAAATTTTGGCCCACTTTTTGGCCAAAATCATGGGGGTACCCCTTGGAAAAGTTCGATAATTCGCATTTTGCGCTTTTCCGACACTTTTTGGTGAATATCTCAACTATTTCGCAACCGATTCAAAAAAGGATGGCCATTTATGAATCAGGGAACTAATCCCCGTGGATCTGTATCAAAAGATCCTTGAAATTGAAGAAGAGAAGAAGGCGATGGAAAATAAATTTCATAATTTGAATATAAAACTGCCAATTAGCAAAGCAACTGTTCTTCGAGTGTAATGGAAATTATTCCAACAATTGAGATTTCTATGAATTTCAAACCTAAATATTCATACGAAGTCGGCGAAAATGTTGCTTTACTTTCTGGGACATCTTGTCCAGATTCTCGGGCTGCTGCTGTAGAATATTCGGAAAAGTTTCGAATCTCCCGGCTCGTCCTGGAGATATTCGGCCTTTGCTTGTGCCTTTATCCTGATGCCAGAGAGGGAAATGCCAAACATTATTCTGCCTTTTGCTACATGCTATGAAATATTTGATCCGGAAAACTTTTCAGCTCCTCGTTGCCAAGTGCCAACTGCAATTTTTGTGGAATGGATTGGATAGGAGGAGGTGGAAAGTGGGGTATTGGCCGGCAAGGCCGTTCGTTGCAGGGGTTGGGCGGAAGGTGTCCAAAGTTAACGAAACTATAACGAAATGCCATCGTGTTGCTGCTGCTGCTGTTGCTGCTGGCCGAAATAACCCTGGGGATTGTGTTGTTCTCCTGGTGGCAGCAATCCTGCCGCAATTTGCATGCAATCTGTTCACATGTTGCCTTGGTGTCTTGCCACCTATTGTCCCCCCAAACTGTCCTCCGCCGACGGCCCTCCCTTGTCCTACATTTCCATTATCCATTGTGACCCCAGGCGGTTGCATAAATTGTTTCCGCTGACAGGATACGACTTCATGCCGCTGACATGCCAATAAATAGAATAGTTCGCACTTGCCGCTGGTTATTTGCATTCAGACACCCGAGAAATCCCTGCGGTCAGAATATCATCCGTACAGATGTATGTATTTATGTAAATATATTATATTCCCGCCGATATCCCGCAGCCAACAACGTGCAACAAGTAAAAAATCGCATAAGCCACAACAGTTTGTTTCACAATAAACGATAAACAAAACAAAAAAGGACCCACACATCAAAGCCGGATCCTTCTTTCTCAATTAAAAAGTGTGCATTCAATGAATTGCAAAAACATGTAAAAATGTATAAAATAATTCCATTATTGTCCGGCCAAACAAAGGACAAAAAAAGAGCAAAAAAAAGGGGGTTTTTTTCTTGATACATTTACATTAATGGACAAACATAAATAAATGCAAAAAAGAGCCTAAAACCACAATTAACCATGGCATATGCATAGACATTTATTGAAAAACTATTTTCGGGTTTATTGGAAATAAAAGGAGTCTTGAAAATTTAAAAAAAATTAGGAAAAAAATTTTAAGATAAGATAGTTTTGAAGATAAGATATCATTTTAAATACACTTCATTTTTTACCTTCATCATTCATAGTTTTTTTTTTAAACCATTTAACATCCCTTTAAGAAGTCATTAAAAAAAAAAAAAACCCCAACAGGAAACCGTTAAAATAGTACCGCTTCTCTACACTTGGCTGTTAGCCAAGTCACAAACCAACAACTCCGAATATCCTTTTGAACTTTCTCTACAAAATATCCTGCATAAATACACTCAAGGATGTGCTAAATATTGAGTGCGAAATTCCCAGGAGCTTCAGAAAAACTCAAGCATAAAATAAGTATATCTCGAATCGTTTAAATAAAGCACAAAATGAGTAAAACTTTGGACACTCAAGTATAATGCTTTTAAGTTTTCACAAAAACACTCTCAAGTGCCAAACTCAAGCTGTAAGTTTTGTAAGGAAGGACTTTTTCTGAAGTACTACACTTTTCTCCTGTTTCAAAATCACTTTACGCCAAAGTTGAATAAAATGGAAAAGACCACATACTTGATTTTTCCTCAAACTGGCCAACTTTTGTAATTTCAAACACACCACCGATAGATGGCGCCCGATGATGGTAAAAGAATATATTGTTTTTTTTTTTTGTATGATTTTATATATTTTCGTTTTCAATCGTTGAGTTGATGTTATTGGATGGGATTCGATTGGATTGGATTCATTATTGACTTACTTTTGTTGCTTTTGATTGATTGATCCGATCGATCGGCACTGTTTTGTAAATTTTGGTAACTAACTGGATGAACAACGCAACTGACTAACGGTCTGCGGTTTCTGCAACTGTTGGCTTAAAGATTAACCTGTTCTAACTGTAACTGCATTAACTTAGCGATTATATAAAATATTGCATGTACACCTAGAGCGTAAAGTTAAATGAGAGGTTAACATAACCTCGCTTAAAAATTACCGTTACATTTACAGGGCGTTAACTAGACCTAAATTAGATACAACTAATTATATTTATATATTTATATAAAGTGATATCGCTGGCCAGCCAAGGATCTGCAGGCAAAGTTAAAAGTTGGTTGAAGAGGAAAGATAGTTCAAAAACGGAACCCCTCGAATGATCCTAGGAAATACCTTGGCTGGCCAGCGATATGTATTGTATAGACGACATTGCTGAGGGGACTCTGGTTTTGGGTTTTTTGGGGGGGGGAGCTGAGGCTAAAGATTAAAAATGTGTTAGAGAAAAAAGCTACGGTCTAGATGCCAAACCTAGAGATGTGAATGATTTGAACAAGTGAGTGGTATGAGGGAGGCCTGGGAACGGGGAGGAAAAGACGATAGCCCGCCACCGACTAAAAACGCTGCGGCAGTATATCACTCTTGATGCCCCTCAGCGCGTGCTTCTTCTTTCGGTGCGTGGATAAGTTGCACGACTGCTTGAACGAGGCACTGCACAGTTCGCAATTGAAGCGCCGCTCCTTGCTATGCACCACCCGATGCAGCTCCATACGGGACTTGTACTTGAACTTCAGGCCGCACGTCTCATAGTCGCAAACATACCAACGCTCTCCGTCGTCGGAGGAAACGGCACTGCCGGCACTGGCTGTTGTACTATTGGAATCCTTTGGCAGCTCATGACTGGCACCCATCATGGCAGCTGCCAGCGGTGTGGTTGGGGCAACGGATAGGCTCAGATTTGGCATACTACCTGCCGTCTGTTGCTGCTGCTGTGGTTGGAGAACTCCTGGTGGTGTTGTACTGACGGTGGTGGAGCTACTGGCACTGGCAAATCCCGGCGTAGGCGGCGGCGGCGGCACTGGCGCCGGCACTAACTGGGGTAGGTGGTATATGGTTCCGGCAGCAGCGGCAGCTTGCATTTCCGGCGGCAGGGTTAGGGTGGCGGGTTCGATTTTGATATCAATGCCACTATTGCTTCGCAAGCTTCCATCGCCCGCCGCGGCAGCAGCTGCCACAGCATTTGCATGGAGTTCCGCCAATTCTTTTGCTGCATCACGTTGCTGTTGCTGCTGCTGCTGTTGTTGCTGCTGCTGTTGTTGTTGCTGCTGCTGTTGCTGTTGCTGCTGTTGCTGCTGCTGTTGCTGCTGCTGCTGCTGTTGCTGCTGCTGCTGTTGCTGCTGCTGTTGTTGCTGCTGCTGGCGGCGCTGTTGAAAGTCCGCCTCGCGCTGCTCGTCCTCAAAGTATTTGGTGGCACAATGGTACGACGCCAGTGGAACTGTGACCTCAGTGACGCTGCTCTGGGAACCGGGAGGTCCTGGTGTCCCAGTCGTCGCCGCCGCCTCCACATCCGTCAAACAATAGCTAGAGGTTCTACTGTGTTCCTGCTGCAATCACAAAAACGACAATTAATGGGACTTCTGGTAAGGGTAGCCACGGAAATACCTTTGCAACGCCATGGAGGAAGTTGTGCTCGTCCTGGATGTGCTTCCAGAACTGATCCTGCGTCTGGAGCTCCTCCTGGCACGTGTGGCAAACGATCCAGAAACTGTCCCCCGATAAGCAGAAATCACCCAGCTTTGTGTAGATCTTGTTGTTCTTGCTGAGGATGCGCGGAAAACCCATGGCGTTGATGTGGTTTCGCGTTTCTCGCTTTATTATTTGTTTATGTTTTATGTTCTCCAGGTCGCGAGCTTCACTGTATCCGGTTCGTCGGAAATTACCGACTGCGTAGCAATAACGCAACGGTATTGCTTTTGTAATGGCTGCTGGTCACACTAAAACTCGTTTTGAATGGTCCATCTCTAGTTTTTGGTATTAAAATTTGTCAACCCTTTTTCCAACTATTTAATCTATATATCTTTGCTAATATTTTTAATTACATAAGACTTTATTATAATTATTTTCCAATTTTTTATTTTTTTTAATTAAGAGGAACTAAAACACATTTTCAATGTTTTTTGAACTAATTGTTTAAGTTTGTTCAAAGAATGCTTTAAAAAGTATTGTTGTCTAATTTTTTAAATAAGTTCAATTAAAAATGAGCAATCTATTAATACAAATACTGTTTTCTAATTTTTTTTTAAGCCCTGAGTAATTTTAACGGATTTTTAAATACGTTTTCTTCTTTTACCAATATTTAAAATTGTATTTTCAAGGTTTTTGTGTTAAGTGTTTTAGAAAGAGAGGATAAACTCATCGATGGGGTTCTATTTTGTTTCATTTAACAATGATTTATACTTCCAAGCCCGTTAGGTTTTATTAGGAAACCCCCCTCGCAGGTACGGCAGTGTCTAACCTGTTATTTTTCCCGGAGAAAGTTGTTTGTAAACATTTCCCCAACCAAGTAATTTGTTAGCTGATTAGCAAATATTAGCTGGCAAACAAAATGAAATTTAGATTTTAGGAGAATTTCCAAATTGCTTAGTGGCCTTTAATAAATGCCATTACCCAATGATGGATCATTTTTGCTGGGGCAGATCTAATTGAATTGAATATTCGGGTTATTCAGAGGCATTTTCAAAGGTAACGCCCGTATTGTTAAAAATCGCGGCCAGCGTGTGAAGTAACTGATTTTTTTTTTTGCAAAAAAAAACCATTCTACATGACTGAGCAAAACAATTCAAATGGTTATGGGATCTATTGTTTGTTGGCCATTTTCCAGGGGACAGCCACTGGATATTAAAGAGGTTCATGGGCGTAGCATAAAATAGTTGAAAACTAATAAGTGATAAAGAGATTGTTCAATTTCTAGTATGGTTTTTCGATGTTATGGTTCTTAGATGTTTTTCTATTACAAACTTAACTATTCCTTGATTTTTATTACCCCCTTTGGCACGTCCTTGTTTTTACCTGTTGGGCGCCCACCGACAATAAAACAAATACATACACTTCATTTACTCTTTCCCACACACATGTCTACCTGACGCGCATGAGAAGGTGAAAACCAAGTAACAGAGACGGAAATAGAAACAGTTGCAGTGGCAAAATACACTCTAAAAATAAAGTACAAATAAGTAAAAATAAAATAATCTTAAATAAGGACTTTTCAGTCATAAGGAATTCCATAATAGCAAGAAATATACTTAAATCTAGACACTTTTACTTAAAAAAGACTAATATAGAATAATATAGAAAAACATTGAATTCTCTGGTTTAGTTTTAGTAAGTTTAGTAATAACAAATATAAATCTTACGTATTTTTTGAGTTATTTTTATCTATATTTATAGTTAAAAAGACTTAACGCTAAAGCAACTCTTAAGAAAGAGCTTATTAATATAATAGATTATTATTATAGTTTAGAATTATGGATTGTTCTGTAGATTTTTAAGACTCTATGAAGTATTTACTTCATAGTAACTTCATAGTCAGTAGTTTACTTCATAGTCATACTAGTAACTTAAAGGTAAAACCTTAAATTAGGATAAAATTAATCAATTTTGGCTAAACATATTATTTTGTTTCATAAAGATCTTAGTTATATATTTTTTAAAATATAGGCTTTAATATAAATTATATTATTAAAAGAATATATACATTTTGAGACAAGTTTTCCAAATTTTCTTGGATAATTTAAATGTAAATGATTAGAAAAATAGTTTAAAGATAGTTAGGTCTAATTTTTAAGAAAATATTCGTTAGTTTTAAACAATATTTAGATTTAAAAGGAAAATAAAGCAAATTTATTGAATTATTATATTACACTATATATTACAGTTTGTATTTTTTTGAAAAATATATTTGCCACCGAATTTTGTCAGTGTCTTGGGAGCGAGGGAGATGGAGTCAATGACTTTGAATGGCTCCGAAGACGAAGAATGGCTTGAACGTGATGGTGAGTGTGGTGGTGTGGTGCTGTTTGCGTGTAAGCCGTGATGTTGTTTTTATGTGCCAGGTTAGCAGCCAGTTTGTTGCCCCTGCTCTGCCGTCTTTCTGGTGGCTCTGCCCCGGTTGTCCAACCCCCGCCCCAGCCCCTGGCGGTGTCATGTAGTGCCTTTACGGAGACGCCTCTGGCATTTTCATTTTTCTCAACCCGAACCGAACCGAACCGAACTGAAAAAGTCATCGCAGGCCAGGCAGGCCAAGCAGCCAAAGCAGTTAGGCAGTCAGTCAGTTAGGCAGACAGCCGCGCAGCCGCAGTCGCTGCTCGATATTCACTCGGCTTGGGGATTTACTTTCCGCTCCGGCTGGGCCTGGAACAGAGCTAGCCACTTTATTGTTATTTTCGACACTGCTCTTGCTTTTTGCTAGCAGCTTAAAAAGTGAAACACCCGCCCACCCACCAAATAGACGCCACAACGTAAGCTCATCCGTCTCATCCACCGTGAAAAAGTGTTCTTCATAGCTATTATTACCTAAAAATTAGGTATCTACAAGATACAATTATTTTTTCCTCCACCCTCCTCGGGTACAGGTGACAACACAACAACAATAACAACAACAATTGCCACAAAATGCGTCAGCTGTGCGGCAGTGTCTATACCTGGAACTGTGCCGGGGAACTGTACGCCATCGAGTGCTCCTTGTGCGAGGAGCGTCCTCTGTGCGCCCTCTCCGAGTTCCCAGAGCACATGGACGTCTGGCACTCGGACTGGCAGGCCCCCGACGATCCCCGGCCGGAAGATAACACACCAGCAACGCCAGCTCCCCAACCCGAGGACGAGCTCATGCAGGAGGTCCTGGCCGAGCAGGGCATCAACGGCGAGGACAATGAACTGAAACAGCAGCTGGTCCTCGAGCTGAACTCCAGCGAGGAGGAGCTGTTCTCCGACGACGAGGAGCTGATCGAGGAACTTCAAATTGCAGAGGACGGGCCATCTCCGGGAGAGTCCCCAGAAAACATACCAGATTCCACCACCAATCTGGAGGTCAGTAAAGTTACCCACTTTTTCACAAAAAGAAATCCATAAACAAGTCTCTGAAACTGCTTTTAAATTAACAATTAAACCACTTTTTTAATCGAAATTTAATTCAAAACGAAAGAACAATGGTATTTTTTATTAGATTAGATGCACAGAGAAAAAATATGCACTGTTTTCCAATTTTGAAATGTTTTTAAAACTACCTTTTCAAATCTTATCTGTTTTTTAAATTTAAGTTTCATTGAATGCCCGATAAAAACTAAAAATAATTGGGAATAAAAACATAAAAATGTTAATTATTTTTACCGAAATGGATATACAAATTATTTGAAATCCCTTCCAGGAGCCATCATCTCCAGTGCCCGAAGGCCAACGACTCACCACCCAGCACGTCCACCGCCTCATCGAACTGTACCGCTCGGAGCCCCGGCTCTGGAACCAGACCCACGCCCAGTTCCGGGACATGGAGCTGTGCCGGGAGTCGTGGCGCCGCATCACCGAATCCTGGAGCGCCTACTGCGGCCGGAGCTTCAGTGTGACGGACGTCCGGATCCGAGTGTCCACCCTGTGCCAGCGATTTCTCAAGCAGCGAGAGCGCCTCGAGGCGGACGGAGGAGAGGTGGATGATTCGGCCAAGTTCGTTCACTTCGACCAGCTGAGCTTCCTGTGTGAGCAGCAGTCCCTGCTGAACCGGCAGAGGCACTACGTCCGCGAGAACCGCCGCCTGCTGGAGCTGTACGAGCACTATCCGGTTCTGTGGCACAACGCCCACAAGAGGATCCGGTGTCCGGAGACGGTGAAGCGCCGCCACGAGGCCCTTCGCGGCCTCCAACTGGCCCTGCGATTGTCCGGCATCAGTCTGTCCCCGGTGGTCATCCAGAGGAGGCTGCAGTCCCTGAGGAAACGCTATCGCCTGGAGAAGATCAGCTATCTGCACAGCGTGGTGGCCGGGAAGCAGGCGGAGTTCGTATCCGGATTCGAGCATTACGTGGAGATGGAGTTCCTCAACAAGCACATCGATCCCTATGTGTGCGCCGTGTGCGGAAAGATCTTCGAGAACCTGGCCGGACATCAGGCCCACGTCCAGAGCAGCTGTGAGCAGGATGCCAAGACAACGGAGGACACTCCTCCTCAGGTGGTCAAGGACCCCATCTCTCCGGATAAGAAGGACACTGAACGAGAGCCGGAAAAAGCGGAACCAGCAGAGGATCTACCCTCTCTGGAGGAGGCTTGCGCCGCAGTCTCCAGCGAGCTGGACACTTCCCTGGGAGAAAGGTCCTCTTTGGGGGAAGAGGATTCCACTTCCGAAGCAGCCCGTCTTCGGATGAGCCCCGAAGACACCCAGATCCTGATCCAACTGTATCGAAGTCAGGTGTGCCTCTGGGATCCCAACCACCTGGACTACCACGCCCGGAAGCTGCGTCGCCTGGCCTGGCAGAAGATCACCGAGGATCTGAACTCCAAAACTGGACAGACTCTGAACTGGCAGCAGGTCCACCGCAAGATCATGGACTACACCAAGTACTACAAGAAGGAGAGGACCAGAAGCCAGGAGGAGCCCAGGGAGGGCGAACCACCCAAGGAGCCGTGGAACCTGTTCGAGCAGTTCCGCTTCCTGGACGATGTCCTGCCCATCAGCAGTGAGCTGCAGAAGACCACGAATCAGAGGGAGAGCAACCTGAAGATCATATCGGTGTACCAGAGCTACTCGCAGCTGTGGTGCACGGATCATCCGGACTACACCAAGCGAAGGCAGCGCCAGAGGCAGCTGGAGTCCCTGTGCAACCGGCTGCAGGAGGATTGCAACATCCAGATGACGGTGGAGCGCCTGAAGAGCCGCCTCATTGACTTTCGGTGTCAGTATCGTCACTGCAAGGAGGCCCGAATGGAGGCCCTGAAGAAATCCGAGGACTGGACGCCCACCTACGAGTTCTATGAGCCGTTGCGCTTCCTGGAGCTGCATGTGGCACCGTTCCAGTGCCCCAGGTGTCCGGCGAACTTCAAGAGGCGCACCGACTTCCTGCAGCACGAGAGGAACGTGCACACGGATGTGGAGCGCAGCCTGGACGGGGAGTTCCGCTACGTGAAGCGACAGCGCGGCAAGAAGTTCAAAGAGGACCAGGACCAGGACCTGGACCTGACGAATGTCTGCCATATTTGCGGCCTAAAGTTCACCCTTCGCACCAGTCTGATGGCCCATCTGAGGCGTCACCTGGGCCAGAGGAGTCACGCCTGCGGCGAGTGTCCCAAGAAGTTCTTCAACTCCACGTCCCTGCGCGTCCATCAGCGCAGCCACACCAAGGAGCTGCCCTACGTCTGCGAGCACTGTGCCCGGGGCTTCGTCAATGCCAGCAAACTGAATCAGCACGTCAAGCGGCACCGGAACCAGAGGGACTTCCCCTGCAACCGATGCGACAAGGCCTTCTACACGGCCCACGAACGGGATCGGCACTTGCGCGCCCACCTCAACATCCGGGACAAGGTCTGTCCGTACTGCTCCCGGGCCTTTGTGGTGGGCAGTGCCTACTACGCCCACCTGAACCTACATCGGAGCGAGAAGCGCTACGGCTGTGCCGCCTGCGGCAAGAGGTTCGCCCAGTACGCCGGATTGTACAAGCACCGGAGGCGCTGTCTGCCCGCCGAGGTCATCGAGGAGTGAGCCTCGGACACTCCCAATCCCTAACCCTGGAGACTGAATCACTTCTAGAGTGAGGAAAGAGGTGACATCCACAAACCTGACATTCCGTTCCATTCCGTGCCTTTTTGTGTTCCGTAACTCTTAATACTCTTAGTTTTAAGTTAAAATATTATTTTTTTAGTTTCGAAAATGGAGCAGACCACTAATTGAATCTCTGCTTAAGATCACATTTCACATATCCATGGCAATACTAGGCTAGTTCCACAAAAGTATGAATAAAGACTCTGATCTGATCCACTCGATGCCCATTCCTGGCTAAGAAGAACGCTCTTGGGGGTTAAGTAGTGTCCATAAATATAATTGTTTCTCCACTTTTGATAATGTATTTCTTGTAAATGCAGTAAGTTAAAAAAAAAAAGCAAAACTGGAAATCCTACAGCGGTCCTAGTTGGACTTGGCGAATCGCTTCAACTGCCGCAGGCGGTAGATGTCGTGGGTGGGCGGAGCGGCGGTCTGCAGCTCATCGTCACTGTCATCACCACCTGGCAGGAGCCTTCTCCGACGCGGTGCGGCGGCCGTAACACTATGCTGGACACCCGTATACGTACTCGTGTCCACGATCCAGTGCACCGACTTGGCCAGATCGAAGATCTTGGGCGACAGGTCATTGTCGCCATTTGGTTGCGGGGCAGCTGCAAGAACGAATCTTTAGAATATCTCAGGAAGATGAAATTAAGGGGGATTCATTCTTACAGTCTGGCAGGTTGAGCCGCATAAAGATGTCGAACAGGAGCTCCACGCTGACAAAGGGTCCACGGAAGGAGTTCGGCGGCGGCAGGGTGGCACACAAGGCAGCCAGCGCCGGGGGCTGGGGGAAGACGCCACCAGCCAGCGGATGGGCACCTGGATGGGCGCACGGCCGGGGCTTGTACGGAATCATTTGTGAGAAATCGGGTCGCGGCAGCGGCGGAGTAGCCTCGCTATCCACCTCCGCATCGCCGTTGTTTTGGCTCTGGACACCGCCGCCCACCTTGTTCAGGATAATGCCAATATTCTGCACCGAGAAGGGACAAAAATTATAAAAATTGTAGACTGGAAGCGTTGAGAACTCACCTCCGCGTAGCCTATGGACTTGAGCTCTGTACTGGTGCAGGGGTACAGATCCAAGAACTTGTATCGGTCCACCAACTGCGCCGTCTCCTTGCCTTCATATTCTTTCAGCTACAAAAAAAAAATAGGAAACTATAATCTTCAGACAACAATGCACGGAGAGGAGAACCCACATTTTCGAAGACAGCACTCCGCCGTCGCTCCACCTTCACGATACTCGATAGATCTCCGATATTGGACTCGAACTCCAGAAACCGGTTCCAGACCTCCACGCTCTTGTGCGGCGACAGGCCGCCGGAGCTAAGGACCCGCTCGAACAGGACACGCGTATTGTTGTCCTCGTTCAGATGCGACAAGTAGTCGATGTAGCACATGACGTACTCGGGACTGCCGCCGAAGCGCTTCAGGCCCAGTTCGAAGATCCGGAAGGCGATCTCCTTGTCCTTGGAGCAGTAGTACTCCATGAGGGCGGCGGCCACGAAGATGTGATACCTGGACCGAACATCCTCGCGAGCCTTTTTGAAAATGCCGCGAGCAGACTTGATGCCTTCGGCGCGGCGGGCGAACTTCATGTACTGAACATAGACCTGAAGAAGACAGAAGAATACATTATATCCTTTAGTTTATCGCTTCGTTGTAGATCCTTACCAGAGTGGGATCAATGTCGGGTAGCTGGAGCAGCTTGTTGTACATCGTGTGCACCTTTTCGTACTTTAGTCTGCCCTCCTCGAAGTCGGCGTAGGCAAAGTAGAGAAGGGCATTCCGGTTGAGTACTCCGTTGATGGAGCGCTCCAGGATGTTGGCGCACTCGTCGGCGAAGATCTTGGCTGCTTGGACGTCCTGCGAAGGCGAATTGCAAAATACTAATTAGTCTTCTGTTGGATCGTATAAAGGAGGACCTAATGAAGTGAGTAAAACGCGTGCGGCCAGGACGAGGACAAAAGAACAAGCTGAGACTTGAGGGACTAGACTGCGTGTCCTTTTACCCAAGAGGCGACACTTCTTTGCGAACAGAAGACGAGGTTTGATTTCGTTTTTGACTTTGGCCTCTGCCCCTCGTTAGTGTGTCGACGAGGAGAGCAAATGCCAAAATCCACTCTATTTTCTTGACTACAGGATCGCTGGATCGCTGGATCTCAGTAACAATACTACGCACGCCTTTCTCGGTGAGGACGCGTGCACTCGTGTCCAGGAACTGTGAGGCCTGATGCCACACGGCCGGATGGTGGGTCAGAACCAGCAGGCACTGTTCCGTCGCGAACATTACGCGACGTGTGACCAGCGCCGTATCCTCGGTACGCAGCGGATTGGACTTCTCATAGGTGATGAATCGTTTCCAGAGCTCCACCTGCTTGATCTCTTCTTTGGTGAGGGTGGGCGGGACGGCGGGCAGGTTGCGATTAAGGCCCTTTGTGTGGTACTCCAGCTCCTTGGCCACCCGTCGGGCATTCATGTAGTCCCTGTTGAGAATCGGATTAGGTACAATGCCTTCGCGGAGAGACTCTGCGACTTACTTGGACCTCTCCAGGCTCATCTTTTCGGATATGATGGGATTGATGTTCTGCTCGAAGGCTATGTAGTCCTTCCACAGCTGTTCAATGCCCACAATGGGCGTGACGACAGCCTTCTGGTAGACTCTCCGAACGGCGGTTATTTTTTGGTTCTCGGCATAGTTTCCGACGGCCTCCACGCCGCGCAGAAAGTAAATGTAGTCCTGCCAAATGCTGAACGAGTGCAGGTCCATGCCGATCTTTTCCAGAGCAAAGTCATACGCCTGAGCCATCTTTTCTCTAAAAAAAAAAAAAGAATAACAAGGAAAGTTCTATTATTTCTTGCTCCTCCTGCAGATCCTGCCGCCTGGCTACTCACTTGTGCGTGCTCAGGCCCGACTTTGTGTCCTTGACATAGGTAAGGTATAGTTTCCACAGGTCTATGTTGAGAATCTTGACCAGACACCGCTGGAACAGCTTCTCCACCCGCTCGTAGTACCTACTCCGCATCTCCATCTCGATGTAAAGCTTCCAGTAGCGGGCCGTGGTGGGAAATACGTTCACAAGTGACTCGTACAGACTGCGCACCTCGTGTATGGGCCGGGTCTGTGCCTCGCGGAGCATCACCGACCACGACTCGATGTCGTACGGCCTCAGTTCGACAACCTGTTGGGCCCGCACCAGCCGCTCCATGCCCCATTCCTGTCGAGGATGGCAATAATTAGATCCACTGCTCTTAGTTAGACTAAAACCCACTTACTATATCAATTTTTATCAAATCTCGTGCCGACGTCATGGCGATTTTCTGTTGTTGTTGGCTGTTGCAGAAATTTGCCGGCGTTTCCGGAGCTCACTTGCGAATGCTCCTCTGTGGTCTCCTGATTGACTCGGAATTAAGGCAGTTATTGCCCAGTTCCGTGAAATCTTAAGCCGCTATTCCTTGGCGCTGCAATTATGGAAATTATTGGGTTTTTACAACGCGGCTTCGATTTCATCGAAGTCCTCAAGCGATGTCACAAATAAACTAAATGTTTTTTCGAAATATCGATATTTTTGGAAATATCGATATTTGTCCCAAGATATTTTTTGTCTCCGACCTAGTCCCAGAGCTCTTTGGGACGGCCATGTCAGATATATCGACATTTTTATCGAAATGATGGCGCCAATTTGAAATTTCTTGTGAAGACCATCCCATCGAACAGAAAACGAAAAGATCCCTTTTCATTTCACATTAAATTATTTATATTTTTATTACTTTTAAGTTATATATGCATTATACAGACTTTCTAGTTGATATTTTGCTTCGTCTTCACTTAATTTCGCGTTTTTTGTTTTTGTTTAAGAGAGGATTGTGTGTAAGTTGCGGGCTCGAATCGGGGCTGGGGGTTCGTTGTATTTAAAAGTTCCTTTTCTAATTTAGAAGCAAAACGATTTCTATTGCACTCTTTCACAGTTCAAGTTAATTCAACTAAGTTCGTGGACAAATATTAAACAAAACCCAGTGTATGCAAATTATTTGGACTACAGTTTGCTTTTAAATTTAAATCGCTATTGTTACACTCAGTGTGTGTGTGTGTGTGTTGTGTGTTGTGTGTTTACTTTGGCACCAGCTAATCCCTTAATTAGCCATTAAATCCATTTTTTAGTTAGTCTATGTTTTTACTCTTCGTGGGATTTGTTATTGTTTGTGTAAATGATTATCCGCCTTACAAAAATGCGTTGGTCATTTGTTTCAGTTTTCTTTTGTTTTTGTTTTTCTTTTGTGCTGCCTGTTTTTTTTTAGTTTTTATTTGAACTCCAAAGGGTTTCAGTTTTCCGACTCCACACAGACTTTGTCCAATCCAGAACTGGAAACCCTTTAACAGAAATAATAAAAACCAGACTATTTTCTCATTTTCTGTCTATAAGTCTGTGTCTTTTGGAAGTTTCCTTTTTGTGTTTTTTTTTTTTTTTGTTTTTTTACTTTAACATTAACATCGGTTTCTTACAAATACCTTTGATTTTTTGTTGTGATTATGTAGAGTCCTTGCGTATCCTTGCGTCTTGTGCATTGAACAGTTCTGCGCAAAAATAGCAAACAGTTGCTGCTTTTTTTTTTCAAGTGTATCTTTGTGTTAATGGCGTGTGTGTGTGTGTGTGTGTGAAGGCTAGAAACTAAAATGAGGAGAAAGCAAAATTGTTCGATTTTTGTTTCAAATAAAATCTGATATACATGTATATATATAATTAAACAAATTTAATGTAGCACGTACATACACTAAATAGTTTACACACTCGATAAAAAAAAATCATAAAAATTATATAAACAATAAGGGGGGGAATTACAAATTAAAGGACTGGAAGGCAACAACACTCCTATCAGAAAAAATGTTCAAACACTTTTCTTTTTTAATTTTTACTTTTTTTTCGATTTTTTTTTTTTAAAACTATGTAACTCAATTATTGCGTTCAGTGTATGGGTGTGTATGAGTGTGTGTGTGTGTGTGTGCGATTTAATAGTTAGTTTTTAGTTTATATCTAATATTAGGTATATGTTTATCGTATTTATATATATATATATATATATATATACACATATATATACGCATACATATATAATAATATAAAAAAAGTAAACATTTAGCGCTCTTAGTTTGCTACAAAAATTTGCTCGTCTCGCTTCACATATTTCAACTAACATTAAGTGTACAAAAAAATTGGAAGATATATAGTTTATATCAAATTGTGGCTAGCGTAAAAATACAATCAGTATCCAGTATCTTTAGGTTTTTGTTTTTTTTTTTATCTTTTTGTTATTTTTTTTTTTTTAAGCGGCAATTATGATTGCGATTACAAGTTCTGAGAGATTCGGAGCCAAGTCTCTGGAACCCTGGGCCCAGAATCCTTGTTATCCTAGAATCCTATGTATATATTGATGCGTTTTCGTTCTGGTTTGGCGAGATTGCTGCATTCCCATTCGATAGATCGGTGTGGAGAGTATATAGTACATATACATATATATATATATATATCTATATATATATATATAGATCCAAGTATAATATCAAGCGTCTACCCATCGTCACTTAAGTAAATAATAATGTAGTTTGCCACACATATTGGTTGGGTTCGGTTCCATTCGGTTGAGTTTTTGGGTTTTTCTTGATTTTATTTATTTTTATTTTTTTGTGTTTTTGGGCAATTTTTGGAGACTGGAATATGGGTTTCGTCCTGGAATTGGCTGTCTTACATGCCCGATTCAGCTATACCCTCGTCATCTGCAAGATATACCAGATATTTCACTTAGTTTCGATTTGATTATTTTTGTTTTTCACTTTTTCGCACATGCAGATGGTTAAAAAAGAAACAACATTTACATTTAATCTAAAATGTCTAAAAAAAACAGCATGCAAGAAATAATAAAATAATTACGAGGCAGACATGCAGGTGGGATGGGTTCACAATATCTATATAGGCTATAGTGTAGTTTTTTTTGGATTCGGAATTGGCCAGAATTCGGTGGAATATGAGGGTTTTTGATTGAAGCTTTGAGGTTTCTATATATTACATTATATAATAATAATATTATTTAATAATATTAATTATTATAATAATATATATAGTCTATATAAGAGTATCTTTTGATGGAAATTAAATTGGCCATTTTTTTAGGTACTTTTACTGAGAATTGTTTGAAAATCGGCCCAGATTTTGTCATCAGAAGAGGCCCAAGTTGAAACTCCATAAGAAATATATTAAAAAAAAAATATTGTTTAAAAAATAGTATTTTTTTAAATTTATTAATAGGAAAGTGAATATTTTATTATAAGAAAATAAATTTAGAAAACTTTCTTTTTTTTTAAATTGATTAGAAAGTGAATGAAACTCCACTTGGGATTCAAAATCAACTTAGGGGTTTTTAAAAGGGGTTTCCTCATAAAATATTTCATAAAAACCAACTCTTCAAAGCCAACCAGATTACAAGCCACATCCTGGTCCTCAAACCCACCATTCAAGCCATTTAGGGAAAGCTTCTACAAACCCATGAACGGATTGGCATAAATGATGCCGCCGCCAGCGGTCTCGGAACCAACACCATTGCCCAAAACACCACCACCATTCAGGGCAGTGACTGCTCCGGCCACGCCCAAGCCACCACCACCTCCACCTCCAGTGGAGGCCAGGCCACCTGGGCCTCCGATCCCGCCTCCTCCGGTGAAGCCTTTGCAGAGCTTGGTGGTGGCATAGTTGGAGTCGCCATCGCCCACCAGAGTGGCGATGTCGTCGTCGTCGCCGTTCCGGGTATTGCAGCTGCTGCCGAGGAGCTGGTCGTAGCAGCTGACATCGGTGCTGATGACGTCCACCTCGATGTCGTCGTCGTCCTTCTCCAAGCTGTTCCGGTTGCTGCCGCCCAGGGAGGAGTGGAGGGCGTGGGAGTCCTCGTAGCTGCCCCCGCCACTGTCGTCGTTGGCGTTGTTGGACTTGGTGTCGATATGCGTTTCGAATTCGACGTCGTGCATGTACAGTTCCACATCCTCCTCCACCTCGTCGTCGTGATCCACCACTATGTCGTCGTCGTCGTCGTCTTCTTCGTCCTCCTCCTCTAGATCCTCGTCCAGCTCCCGGGGCACTAGTTCACCCTCCTCGCCCACCTCCACGCCCAGCTCCACCTCGAGCAGCGATGATCGACGTCGCACAAATACCTCCTGCTCCTCCTCCTGCTCGGCCTCCTGGCTGGGCCTGGTGGGCTGGATCATGACATCCTCCTCGGCGAAGCTGAGCCTGACATTGGCGCGACTAGTACGATGGCTGCCTGGTCCTCCGGGACCTACGGGACCTATGGGACCTCCGGGACCCATTCCTCCATTGGCCGATATATGCTCGTGGCTGAGACTGTTCTTGATATCACAGGAGGATGAGCTGAAGGTGATTAGCTGGGACTTGCGTCTATGCTGGAGTGTGTTGTAGCCGCTGGTGGGGATGACACCACCGTTGGATGGGTTGGATGAGCTACCGTTCGGTAGGATGACGCCCTCCATGTCGATGTGGCTCTTGCCGTCATCGAGCTTGCAGATCATCGAGCTGGGCTTGTTGTCAACCAGAACGATAACCACCGAGTTGTTGTTATCGCTCTGGTTGACAACCGAATGTCATCTGTCCGGTGCGTCCACCGTATGCCCACCACCACCACCACCACAACCACCACCACCGCCGAACGAGCTCATCGATGTGGTTGGCGGCAGGTGGCTGTGATGGCCACTGAAGCTGCTGGTCAGCGGCTGTTGGTCGTCGTGGTGGATCGCCGCATTCTCGTCATCGATGGCCTCCGCCTCGGCCAGCTGCAGGTCGTGGTGGGACATATGCCCCTCAATGGTGGCCACTACGTCTCCGTTCTCGTCCAGATGTCCATGTTGGCCTTTGCGTTCCAGGATTGTTGGTTGGTTTTGTTTTTTTTTGTTTTTTTTTGAAAGAAAATATTGATTCTATCGGTTAGTCACCCTTCACCAAGTAAGTAATAAGTTTTAATTTTAAAAATAATTAACAAGAAAAACCAAAACAGAAAATAAAAACAATAAATAGAAGGAAGAAGTGGTTAGTCAGTTGTGGAAGCGGAACTGGGAACTGGGCACTGGGCACTGGGCACTGGGAACTCCATCGCCCCACGGACCACCTACCTTCGTAGCCCTCGTTGTCGTGCATCTCCCGGGCGGGGCCAACGATGTTCTCCTTGCCCTCCAGCACCGCCAGGAGGCACTGGTGGATGCAGATGTACTGCTGCTCCGTCTGCACCATCCAAACGCGCTCTGAAAGAATGGTGGGGGATTGGGTTAGTTTCTGGGTTAGTTTCTGGTTACTGGTTTCTGGATTGGATTCAATGCCTTACCCTTCCGCATGGCGTACACTATCCCGAATATATCCACGTAGTCCGACGTGTTGATCTGCTGGAGGATGCGGTCCAGGGTGATGAAGGTGCCCGACCTGCCCACACCGGCACTGCAATGGACCACAATGGGTCGCTGTTCGGCCCCGATCCGATCCCTGAAGGCCCTGACGAACCGGACCAGGGTCTGCGGCGGATTGGGGACTCCAAAGTCCGGCCAGGTGGTGAAGTGGAAGTGCCGCAGGATGCGCTGTTCACTGCCCTGTTACATAAAGGATATTTGAATTGAAAAATAAAAACAATAAAGTGAAAAGGATGTTCGAAGGACTCACCCTGCAGAGCATGAACTCGGTCATGACCCAGTCGGCGTAGTGGCTGTCGTTCAGGATCTGCACCTTGATGTCCCCGTAGAAGACCGGCACGGTGTCGTTGGGCCAGTACTGGTCGCACTTCTCCCGCCCCTTCTCGAAGCACCGGGTGAGCATGACGATGGCCCGCGAGTTGCTCTCCCAGCACATCCGCCAGAAGTCGTCCCGGGTGGAGTGGAGCGGTCCCTGCGTAACAATGAACTCGCGCGGCGAATTGTGACCCGGCACATAGTTGGCATTGATGTAGTCGCTGCCCTCGTCATCGTCCACCGGCTGGAGCTTGAAGCGGGAATGATCGTAGGGCAGGATGTTGGTGAAGCGGTTCTTGGGCCGATTGCAGGGCAGGTCGGCGAAGGTGCAGGGCTGATCCCGGCCGACGTGCTTCAGCTCCTCGAACTCCTCGCTGAACCGGAAGTCCGAGTCGGCGGACATGAGGCGATAGTGTTCCGCAAAGTTCTTGATCAGAATGGGCCGATTCTGTTCAATGACGCTGTCCGGCAAGGACATGTTGTCGTTGGCCCGCGAGTCCTTGGTGGTCTTGCGGCAGTTGTTCCTCCGTCGCTTGTAGAACAGCAGGCTGACCAACAGCACCAGGATGATGGTCAGTGGCACCGTAATCGCCACGATCAGCGAGGTGTTGTCCTGATCTGTGAACGGGGATAACAATTGGGATTAGAAGGAAGGATTAGGCTCTGAAGGACATAGATCCGAAGATCCGAAGATCCGTGATCCGTGATCCGGGATCTCTTACCGGGCGAACTCAGGAGTTCTGGTCAAAGTGCAAGACATGGTTAGGATATGAGATGATTCGAGTTAGTGGAGTGCGCAGGATGCGTGGGTGGACAGCACCTCCTCTATGGAGGCTATATGCACATATATGGGCACCGAACTCACCTGTCTGGATGGGGAAGCTGTAGGCCGTGTCCGTGAACTTGTCCGGGCCGGTGAAGGCCCTCACCTTCACCCGGTAGGTGGTGCCCGACTTCAGTGGTCCGTTGCAATAGCCGATCTTGTGGTTGTCACAGTTCTCCGTGCCGATGGTGAAGTCCTCCACGGACCGATTGTCGAACGGATAGTACGGATCGATGGCCTGGTAGGGCAGCCAGACACTGTACGACTGGACGTCCAGCCAGCTGGGCATCTCCAGGCCAGAGGCGTTCTTGGCATCGTCCTCCGCCACAATGATCGTGTACATCCTCACCTGGCCGTTCTGATCGGAGAAGTAGTTCTTCCGGAACCGGATCTGGATGGTCGAGGAGCTGCGATATACCTCCGTGGGCACCACTTGGGTGGCGGGACGGGGCGGCGCCAGAATGGGCATGGTCTGGCGGTACTCCCGCTCCGGCCCGAAGCCAATGGCCGTCTTGGCCTGGATCTTGAAGACGTACGTCTCGCCGGGCTTCAGGTTCTTGATCAGGCCGAAGGACTCCTCCGAGTCAAAGTCCTGCATGCCGGCGTCCGTCCCATTGTTGATGTTCGTGTAGGCGATGGAGAACTGCCGGATGACGCCGTTGGCCTCGCTGGACGGCAGCGACCACTCGAAATTGATCTCGCTCGGCTGGACGTCGGTGGGATGGAAGCGTTCCACCCGGCCGGGCACTGCCTCATTGGTGGTGAAGCTGGCGGAGAGCGGGGAGCTGCTACGGAGGACAGAGGATTCGGTGCCGGAGCGCACCACCACCGTGAAGGTGTAGTTGCGGTGCGGTCTCAGGTCGCTGATGGTGATCTCGTTCCGGGCGGTCATGTTGGTGGCCAGCAGATTGTCGGCCGTCAGGTAGGCGATGTCGAAGTCGTTGTACTCGCCCTTGGGCAGGTCCCAGCGCAGGGAGATCTCCGTGTCGGTGATGTTGGTGGCGTGCAGCTGGGTAATGGGCTCCGGGTAGAGGCGATCCTGCCGCTGGATCGGCAGACTGGCCACTCCGCCGCTCACCGTCCACACCGTAATGTTGTACAGCCGGCCGGGCACCAGTCCCGTGAACGTCACCTTCCGGTCGGTGTCGTTGGCCAGCTTCTCCTTGTCCCGGATCTCGGCGTCGCCCAGCGAGAACCGATAGATGTCGAACTTGGATGAGGACTGGGGCGTGGGCGTGTAGCTCAGGGTGATGGTGTCCCGCTCGTCCTCCTTCTCGCCGTTGGCCACCACCACGTCCGACTGGATGAGCGGCATGGTGCGCGGATACAGGCTGGTGATGCCCGACAGGATGCCGTAGGACGTCGTCTGGATGTCGAACTTGTACTGGACTCCGGGCATTAGTTCTCCGATCAGGACCCGCACCGTCGACAGGTCATCCGCTAGCGGGTGGGTGGACGACAACAGATTAGAATGGTGATCACGAATCCCCACCAAGATGGACTCACCCGACTTGTTCTCCGAAACGTTCTTGGTCTGGACCCGTCCCGGATTGTCGCTGGGCCACCACTTGAGGATGTAGGACTCCACCCTGCCCTCCGGCTTGGGCCACTCCAGTGTAATGTTCCGCGAGTCCACCAGTTGGATGATATTGGAGACGGGATTCGGGGGCACCGTGGTGTTCACCTCCTGGGGCACAGGACTCTCCACCCCGAAGCTGACGGTGTTCACCTGGATGGTGTACTTCTCGCCCTTGGTCATGTCGGTGATGTCGGCCTCCGTCGACCGGACACTGGGCAGGCGCACCCACTGCTGTTCACTGTCGGTGCGATACCG
The DNA here is from genome assembly GCA_035045925.1 of Drosophila atripex. NCBI lineage: Eukaryota > Metazoa > Arthropoda > Insecta > Diptera > Drosophilidae > Drosophila > Drosophila atripex. The sequence goes on from JAWNOP010000009.1 coordinate 626,232, forward strand.
GATGGAGTACTCGGTGAACTCGCCGCTCTCCGGCGGCGACCAATGGACCAGTACCGAGTTGCTCCTCACCGTTTCAATGGTCATGTTGCGCGGAGGATTGGGATCTGTTTGGCGTGTTGGAATGGATGAAATTAGTTGTGGACCGGGATTCGGGGACATATTCGAGAGAAGGACTCACAAACTGCCTGGAAGTAGGCGTGCGGCTCGCTCCTCAGGTCGTGGCTGACAGCGAACACCTTCACTTCGTAGCCGGCTCCGGGCTGGAGGTTCTTGATCACCAACCGGGACTCCTTGGTGATGAGAGTGCGGACCTCGCTGGTGCCGTTGCGGGAGTAGAGGATTTCGTACTGCTCCTGCTTGGAGTTCACATCGCTCTTCCAGCTAATGTTCAGGCCCATCCGGATGCTCTTCAGGTCCTCGATGATGGGCGACGAGGGTCGGGTCACCACAAAGATGCTCGTCTCGTTCGATTCCATCTTCTTGGAGACGGCCTGGACGGACAGGGAGTAGTTGCGGCCGGGCAGGAGGCTCTCCAGGTTGTAGCGAGTCCGTTCGGTGGTCAAGGTGCTAGTGTCGCCATTAAAGGTCTCCAGTTCGTGGTAACTACAAGTCAAAAAAAAAGGATATCAAAGGATATTATTTCAAATAATTGTTGATAAAAAAAAAACAAGAATATATCGGATATAGCTGACCGATTCGTACTATAACTTTCGGATTTATTTCTTGGAAAATATATAGATTTTTTTATTATAGATCCTAAAAAAAAGGATAATATTTCCAATCTTTCAGTTATCTGACAGCTATAGGATATAGTCCACCGATCCTGCTCATTCCTACACATATACTCCTCATAAAGTCAGGAAGGATGTCTGCAAAGTTTGGAGTCTATATCTTTGAAACTGAAGGACTATTTGGAATAGAAACAGATGGGCGGACAGATGGACAGGCGGACAGACGGACAGGCGGACAAACGGACAGAAATATTATAATTATATATTTCTTTTTTTGAATTATCCTTTGAAAGGATTAAAAATATATACATATTCAAACTCACACTATCCGATACTCGTCCTGTGCACTGGCCGGATCCGCCTCCCAGGTTATCACCATCGTGTTGGTCTTGTCGTCGTTGATGCTTCGAAGGTTCCGGACGGGCAGGGGTCGCAGCGTGACATCGCCGGTGGCTGGCCACGAGGTGACCTTGCCGGAGACCGTTTTCACGATCACATTGAAGGTTTTGCCCGGTTCGGCAATGTCACGGAAATCAAAAAAAGCCACCGGCTCGTTGCTGCGCGGCACTGTTGACTGGCGTCGGGTGGTGGCCACCGACACCTGGTACTTGTCGAACTCGGATATGCCCTTCGGCGCCTCCCACAGCACCCGGAACGAATTGGACGTGATGTGGTCCCGGTCGAAGGTCACGTTCAGTGGCCGCAACGGCACCGTCCGATACTGGGCGGTTGTCGGCAGCGATATCTCATCCTCGGACATGGTCTGTACGGATATGTTGTACGCCCGGCCGGGCACCAGGCCCTTGAAGGCAGCCTGAGCCGGTCCGGGCGGTTCGCCCTCCTTCTCCACGTAGAGGACACTGTCGTTGGCGTCGGGCGGCTCGATGGAGACCTTGTAGTGGGTATAGATGCCGGCCGGATACGGCGGCTGCCACAGCACCAGCAGGGTCGTCTCATTCCGGAACCAGACGATGAACTTCCCCGGAGTATTGGGCTCTACGGTGGTTGCCGGATTCCGGATTGCGAGTTGGGGGCACGAATGGAAAGGTTGGCTTTGGATTAGTTTCGTGGCCAGTTGTGTGGGAGTTTTGGGGTCAGAGTTTGTACAGAAAAGTAGGGAGGGGTTAGGGGTTAGGGGGTTATCCGGGTTAGGGGTTATCCGGGTTAGGGGTTATCGGGGTTATAGGGTTAGATTTTGTGAGGGAGCGTGAGTATTTTTCTTTAATATTTGAAACTAAAAAATACAAGTTTTTAAACCTTAAGGTCTAAAACATTTTAAATCAAACATTATTTCAACCAAGTACCGGGTATCTAGTGTTAAAGTAATAGCATTTTAAGTAATAATGTTTTAAGAATACATACACACAATAATTAACTAAATATTAATATAAAAAATGAGTTAGTAAACTGAAAATGATAGAAATCAAAGCATTTTTAGGACAAGTACCGAGTATCTATAGTTGGGACTGAATTGGGGATTTAAAGTAAATATTTATATATATATTTTAAGAAACTTTGAATACAAGACTAAAATAATAATATTCAAAATTAGTTAATACAATTAAAATTATGGAAATTATAGAAATCAAAGTATTTTTAAGACCAGTACCGGGTATCAATAGTTGGATATTTTTTTAAGGATTCTAGGGATTTGAATTCAAAAATACATATTCTAGTTTAAAAGTCTGTAGAGTTTTTGATTCTTTTTTTTTTTTTAGAAAAAGTATAAAAAATAGTTAACATTTTAAAAGATTTTTTAGGCTATTTTAGATAAAAAATAATAAAAGAAAATAAATAAAATAGCTACAAACTACTCTTCAAGCAAAGATTAAAAACTAATAAATAAATAAATATTTAAAAGTTTCAACAACTTTAGGTGAGTTTAGATTGTTAATGCGTTAATGTGTTAGTCCTTTTTCCAGGACTCCATAGGACTCTATAGGATTCTAGGGACTCAAAGTCAAACACATCCGAGGACATGCATTCTTTTTACAAAAAAAGAAAAAATAAAAATAAAAAACAGACCAGTGTTATGGGTGCTTTGGTTGCCTTTTTGCGGCTGAACATGCATGTGGCAAGGAGTAAGGAGTGTGGCAGGGATTGTTGCAAGGATGTGCTCCTGCCACATCCCTGCGCTGCGGGAGAAAGGGCGCTGCGGTTGGCAATTGTCGGATCAGAAACGAATTCCAGAATGCAATTCGCTCTGTCCGTGACAGAAAAGGAGTGCGGGTTGTGGTCTACAACTAAAAACTAAAAACTAAAAAATAAAAACCAAAAACTAAAAACTAGAAACTGAAGAGTGGCTCTCTACTCACTAGGGTGGGTTGGGAAATAAAACCAGTTACCAGCTTAGTTATTACCTCTCAGGATTTTTATGTCCAGCAGCTCTTTGTGCCGCGTCCTTCGACCTTTTCGGAATTAATTGTTTTTTTTTGTTTTTTTTTTTAATTTGTTTTTAGTGACATTAAGAAGCGGGAGACACAAAAGTTAATCGAGTTTAGTTACCATCACCATGGGTAGTAGAACACAAAAAACAAACAAGAAACTATATCTAAAAAGGACACTGCCTGGCAGGAGACTCACTTGTGGTAAAGTTGCGACTGGTGTAGGCCACCGACTCCTTGCCGTCGTAGATGGTGTAGGCCTGGACCTGGTAGGTGGCTCCCGGTGTCAGCTCCTTGACGCTGTGCTGCAGCTGGTTGTCGTTCACCTGGAAGGTGCGGTTGTAGGCGCTGGAGGCCTCCGACAGGCCCAGCACCTTGATCTTGAAGGCCGTGTAGCTGCCCTGGGTGGGCGGGGACCACAGGATGATCGCGTTCTTGCCGCTCCGCACTTGCACCGAGAGGTTCGAGGGGGGATCGGGCGCTGCAAATAGAGAGGGAATGGTTAATAAATAATTTTAAAAAATAAAAAAAAAAAAAATACAATAATAATTACGAATTTTTTTGGCTTCTTAAGTGCCCCCTATGAGAATCGAGGAGGAGGGCATTTTTTTTAACAGTATTTTTTTGGTATTTAATTCTATTTTTTGGTATTAATTTGTTATATATTTTGTGATTAAACTTAAATCTTTTAATCTAAAAAACATTTAATAAAATTCAAAGGAGAATTATATTTATTTTTTGGTATTAAGTATTTATAATTTTTAGATTGAATTTTAGGGTAAAAGCGGGTGGGAAAAAATCTTTAAAAAATATATAATTTATGAATATTAACCACCGCTGCTTCCTGACTCTGCGGCTATATCTTTCCCCTATCTATATATTATTTATATATTATTTTTACCATATTACCCCTTATCTCACAAACTCCCCACCCCCCCTATTCTCTTACTTTTTTTTTAGCCAACTGACCAATTCCCGTTTTGGTTTTCAAAGTAAAAGTGGTTTCTGTGACTGGTTTTTGAGTTTTGATTTTTGGTTATTGCTTTTTTGTTTTTGTGTCTTTGATATTTGCTTTTGTGTTTATTTGGCTTTGAAATCGGTGCTTACTTTCTTCGTTTTGAGCCATTTGGTATTTATTGGTTGGCGGAAAGAGCGATAAAGATAAAGATTAAGTAGAAATTCCGCATAAACAAAAACCGACAATAATACGCGGAATTTTCTGTGAAAATGTGTCGGCAATCATAGCTTGACAGCATTTTCCTCATACTTGGCTGGGCTGGGAGGAAAACTCGTAAAACTAACGCTTTTCCTGGCCCCCTTTCTTCCCACTTTTTCCATTTGTTTTTATTTTATTTTTTTTTTTGTGCGTGGCCACTTGCATTTATTCCCAAAAACTAGACCCTTGGGTAATTTATAGGCATAGACTACCCGCCGGCCCTCGCAACGCCCCCTTCGTGTTTTTCTTTTTGCTGTTTTTGGTGTTTTCTCCCCAATTTAGACCAAGGGGCTTAGTAACCCCACCCCACTCACCCCACCTCTCTTCTTGGCCACTATCTCTAGTCGGACATTTTCTCAGGTGTTGGCCAAAAAGTTTCTCCCTTGTTGGCAAGTTTTGTTTCTATAACCGAAAGAAAATCTAGTATTTCTGGAAGAAATTCTATTAAAAATATTACAAAAAATATATTTTAGAGTTTAATAAGTTTTCTTTATTTTAGATTCTTTACTTAAACAACTACTTGGATATTTTCTCTTAAAAGAAATCTATAGATTGCTTTGAAAATCTTCTGAATCACTTCGATGGTAGTTTAGGAAGGTGACGAAACGCATGCCATCAAGTTTATAAATTATAACAATAAATGTATATTTTAAAGAGTAAAAAAATACAATAAACTATTTAAAAAAAACTTTCTTTACTTAAGATAGTATTCTAAAAATGAATGACCTAACATTTTCTCCCACTGTAGACAGACTAGGCCAGACACTCCCCAAAGCCCTTAAGTATCCTCCCAGCAGGACAAGCAAAACCTTTTCTTTTCCCCCGTTCCCCACCCCCGCAGAAAACCCAAAAAAAAAACTTGTTTCGTTGTCTGATTGATTTCGTTACTTACTAAGGGATTTGCTCATTAGCCGGAAAAGAGGGGGAACAGTGGGGAGGGGGGGCAGTTATCGAAACTGCAATTAGCCATTTGTGGCACTTGCAACATGTATGTATGTGAGGAGAGTATTTGGTTTCCGGCGACAGGAAAAGGCAATTAGATGGAAGCCATTCCAAGGACCAAGGCCAAAGGCAAAGTATTTCAATAGAAAGTTCAATTGAAGAACTTGAAACCATCCAACCCGATCTGATTACAATTTAAAGCAAACTAAAGCTAATTATAGAAAACAAATACTGGATAAAGTACTATTCTTTCGTTTTTTTTGTATTGTTTTGTGTTTTCAAAGAAAAACTCACCTGTCGTTATCGTCACCGTCCAGGTCAGCCAATCGTGATGCGTAAAGTTCGTGTAGTAGAGCCAGAAATTGTATTTGGTGCCGGGGAGGGCCCTGGAGAACTGGATCTCATCCCCGATATCCCTGGAGGCGATTGTCGTATTGGGTTCCGGATAGCCAAAGGGCGGGCTGTAGTCCAGACGATATGAGGCGCCATCGTCCAGGCCGGGGTTATTGGGTATACTTATGGCTAAGTCCGCACAACGGACATCCTGTAAGGATAATAGTAAAAATAAATTATTAATTTTTAATTTAAAATTTGTCATTCGAAATATAAATATAAGTAATAGTAATGCTAATTATATTTTTAAAATAGTCTTCAAAAAACTATTTATTTCTTCACCAAAAAAATATCTTTAATAATTATTTTTCTATTTTTCTCTTACTATGTATTATTTTTTCTATTTATAGCACTTTTTTTTATTAATATTCCTTTGTAGAATTTGCATTTAAATTCAATTTTCCATTATTTCCATATTCACAAAAAGTGCAATGACTTTGCAACAAAAATGAGACAAACAAACAACAAAAAAAAATTATAAAAAAAAAAAGAAAAACTATAGGGAGTGACAATTAAATGGCACACAGTCTGCCCCCACTGATGACGTCACTGATGATGTTGCAGATACAGATACAGATACAGATACTGATACAACTGCAGTTGCAGATACAGATGCAGATACACGGCTTATAGGCGGGTGATGACGGTAACGATGTTTGTTGTCCTTGTTGCACCTCAGCCCTTTCTACACTGAGAGAAAATATGCTAGGACAACTTGAAATAATTTATCTACAATTTCCAAATTCATAAAAATAATTTCTTCTTTAAATGAATTAATTTTAAAAAGTAAAATCGATCTAAAAATATATAATAAACTTTCTAGTTTCTTTCAGTGTCCTTGTGACTGCTCCTGCTGCTGTCTGCTGGTGCCAGACGCCAAATATTAACACCGCAAACAATGAGTCCTTTTCGCCGCCTCCCCCGCACACCGCCCCGCTGAAACTGCCGCGAAAATGATGCAAAAAAAAAATGGCGAAAAAAAGGGAATAATGGATTTGACTAGCGAAGGGACACAGATGCTGCCAAACACACACAAACACACATAGACTCATCCCGACAGGCGGCAGACGGGGCAGCGGGCTGAGGGAGGCTAGGCCAGGACATTAAAGGATTAAAATGACGGAAATGCAGTCGCCGCCACTGGAGACCTGGCTTAAATCTAGGACTTAATGCCAGGATGGCATCGCGCATTAAATTAAGACACTTGCCAGCCGGCTAAATAAACTGGACTTTTGAGATAAAATACAAAGTTTAAGGACGAAGAGAAATATGCGAGAAATATGGGAGTATTATATTTCATAGCAGAATAATAGGTAATTGAAATACATTTGATTTAAAGGTGTTCCTTGTCACAATACAATGAAAATTGGCTAAGATATATCCATGGAAAGAGGGCCATATACGAAAACACAAGGGGTCTCCCCACAGAGATCCGAAAATAATCAAAATATATTTAGTTAAATATATTATATTTTGATGCAGAATGACGGGAAATCGATCCACAAATCGTTTAAGGTATTCCGCTCAAGGATCGGATGGGAATTGGCTGAGATATAGCTATGAATGTGGGCCAAGTGCGGAAATCCAGCATTTTGAAGGGGAGGCCCCACAAAAATTCGAAAAATTTTGAAAAAATATTTTGTGTCAGGATTTTGATGCAGAATGACGGGAAATCGATCCACTAATCGTTTGAGGTATTCTGTTTTAGAATCGGAGGAGAATTGGCCGAGATATGGCTATGGAAGTGGGCCAAGTGCGGAAATCCAGCATTTTGAAGGGGATCCACCACAAAAATTCGAAAAATTTTGAAAAAATATTTTGTGTCAGGATTTTGATGCAGAATTACTGGAAATCGATCCACTAATCGTTTGAGGTATTCCGTTTTGGAATCGGATGAGAATTGGCCGAGATATAGCTATGGAAGTGGGCCAAGTGCGGAAATCCAGCATTTTGAAGGGGATCCCCCACAAAAATTCGAAAAATTTTGAAAAAATATTTTGTGTCAGGATTTTGATGCAGAATGACGGGAAATCGATCCACTAATCGTTTGAGGTATTCCGTTTTGGAATCGGATGAGAATTGGCCGAGATATAGCTATGGAAGTGGGCCAAGTACGGAAATCCAGCATTTTCAAGGGGAGGCCCCACAAAAGTTTGAAAAATTTTGAAAAAATATTTTGTGTCAGGATTTTGATGCAGAATGACGGAAAATCGATCCACAAATCGTTTAAGGTATTCCGCTCAAGGATCGGATGGGAATTGGCTGAGATATAGCTATGGAAGTGGGCCAAGTGCGGAAATCCAGCATTTTGAAGGGGATCCCCCACAAAAATTCGAAAAATTTTGAAAAAATATTTTGTGTCAGGATTTTGATGCAGAATGACGGGAAATCGATCCACTAATCGTTTGAGGTATTCCGTTTTGGAATCGGATGAGAATTGGCCGAGATATAGCTATGGAAGTGGGCCAAGTGCGGAAATCCAGCATTTTGAAGGGGATCCCCCACAAAAATTCGAAAAATTTTGAAAAAATATTTTGTGTCAGGATTTTGATGCAGAATGACGGGAAATCGATCCACTAATCGTTTAAGGTAATCCGCTTAAGGATCGGATGAGAATTGGCCGAGATATAGCTATGGAAGTGGGCCAAGTACGGAAATCCAGCATTTTCAAGGGGATCACCCACAAAAATTCGAAAAATTTTGAAAAAATATTTTGTGTCAGGATTTTGATGCAGAATTACTGGAAATCGATCCACTATTCGTTTAAGGTATCCCGCTTAAGGATCGGATCAAAATTGGCAATTATATAACCCTGCCTTCCTATGAAAAACCCACCAAGGTTAAAAAAGTGCGCTTCCTAAGAGATATCCTTTCCATTCCAGACCCAGTTATTCCCATTCGTTTGTGACAATTTACAGAATTAATACAGCGCTTTTTGCGTTAAATTTTAGAGGAAAGCCCCTGAAATGTCCCCCACCAAGAAGCCACTATTTGATTACAGCCATTCGAGGCACTTGGCGAGGCCTTCGGTTTGTGGAGAAACGCTCAATTAGAGAAATGGCAGAGGGGCCGTCGAAACCCAATGGTTATGTCCGATTTGGACCGAAAACTATCAATTTGTGATGTTCGGAACACAAACTTCTGTAATTTCATTTTGGCAGCAATTCAATTCCATAATGTTCCAGAGGCTTTTACTGCTTTGGCCGGGACTGTTCAAAAAAAATGACAGCAAGTTGGGCATTAAATTGAAAGCGTTTTAATGGACACCAGGACATCCACACACACACACACACACACACACACAGGCATGTCGTGTCAAAATGGCGTCGGCAAGTGGATAAAAATAAAGTTTTTTCAACTTGTTGGCTTGATTGATGCCTTTCGGCCATTAAACAAAAAGCCTGCCAAAGCTGGGGATAAGTTTATGCGGTTTTAGATCTTGTGAAGTTGATAAAAGTGAAGAAGACAAAAGTGGGGAATTATAATAGAATTATTATTCGGAATTTTCTATATAGAAACGAGGGGATGGTACTAAAGTAAAGTAAAGATTTTTAAACATTTTTTTTATAAATATTTATAGAAGTTTTCTCGTAGAGATTCTCTTGTAAGGATTTTGAAATCATAGCTTTTAGAAAACTCATAGATTTTAAAATAGAAGAATATATATATATCAATATAATAGACAAACAAATGTGAAATATAGTAAATTTATTTATGTATACTCTCATTTCTTTATTATTTAAGCCTTATATAAATATATTTAGGTTTCTCTTAGACTTTTTAGTTTAAACTTTAAGTTTTTTCCAGTTTTTTGAATTTGAAATATAAACAGTTTTTGCAATATCTTTAATTTTCACAGTGTGGGCTCCTTAATTGGTTCAGAACTTAATAGATGTGTAATTTTCAATATTCTTATCTTTTCCCACCATTTCATGTACATTTTCTCAGTATAATCATGATTTCGAAGGCCGCATAAACCCGTGACAGTGGAACGTGCGAAAAAACAGCTTCGCATGCAAAGTGAACAGGGGCTAGAAAATTGGCAATAGGTTGTTGGACAAGTTAAGACCGAAATTCGGATCGGAATGGGAATCGACAGTTGAGCCCACTTTGAGCCCACTTTTCAGCCCACTTAACAAATATAGCAATTGTCAACCTGTTTGATTTGACAGCTTCGCTTTTTTTTCCCACTTTTTTCTGTTAAATGCCTACTTTTTTTTTTTTGCACCTGTTCCAGCCAACAACTTCTCGTGCATTTGAAATTGAAGTTGGCCAATTACTGTCGTCACTCACTGACTCAATCAATCAGTCCGCCAGTCAAGCAATCAATTATTTATTGTCTATATAGATGGGATTTGGCTTTTACCCGCCACTCGCCCCAGCTCGGCTCAATTGCAATATTTTCACGATGTCTTGTCTTGGCCGGCTTGGCCGTTTTTAGCCAGAAAATGTTAAACGAAAAAAAAGAGACGCTTTCGCTTTATTTACAGTTCGGCGAAGTGAAACAAAAATAAGAGTAGAGTAGAAAATGGGTGAAAAATAAAAATAAAAAACAAGAAAAATTAACAACAAAATGTTGGCCAAAATCTCCCCTGTAACTGTAACTCTCTTGCATAATTGAATATTTTTGTTTTTAGTTTCTTTTCTTCATTTCGCTTTTTTTTCCATCGTGTTGGCCGTTTTCTTTTCTGCCTCTTGGCCATTACATGATGCTCCAACACTGTGGCTGGGACTGTGGCTCTGTGACTGCCTGGCGACGACCACCATGGCCCATTAGTCATTGGCCATATAATGATGATGATGTGAAACGGTGTTGCCATTTTGACATTTGGCCGAAACCGAAGCGAAATAAAACTGTACAAAGTACGCCAAAAACATTAAATACAAAAAGAAACAAAGCTAATTGGTCCAAGAAGGCGATTTGGCTCAGAGGTGCTAATTTTGGCTTCAACTTGTACAGGAAAATAAAGTTTTAACCGTTTTTCTTACAACTCTTCGCTGTTTTTTTGGCTTAAAATATAAAATTTTTAGCTATTTTTAGAAATTTTATTGGATTTATTTCGTCACCAAAATCGAAATCATACATGTTGGATTTATCATGAGTGTTCGTCACAAATATTTTTAAATAAAAATTATTTTCAAAAACTAAAACACCTAGAAAGAGAAGTTTAAATATATATTTTTTTAACCCAAAAAAGCCCTACTTTAAACATGCAACTTGGAACTATTTAAAGCAATTATTATTATTAAATTTTCATATACTTTTGGCTTTATGAAAAAAATGGGAGTAGAACAGCCCTAATTATAATGACATAATGCTATAATGTTATAATTTTAATGATAATGATAATGATGCTGGCGAATATTAACCCATAGTCGGACAGTTTGGTCACAATTATGCCATTAAATATTCAGATCGCGTAGGGCGCATATGTGGGATATGTGCGGGTATATTAACCCTATATGTACATATGTATGTATACCTCTTCCAACCACCCCCTTGTGGCCCATGGCCCCCTTTGAAAAATGTACGAATTTGGCGCGGTTTCGTTTCATTTAAATGCTCAATTTACACTCGGCATTTTTCGCTGCTGCTTTTATTATTATTTGTTTTGCAATTGCTCGGCCACAAGCCATTTGAGTTAATTTAACCACACCCCGTGCCACTGCCCCTCCCCTTCCCCCTCCCATCCGCCCCTGGCCTTTGGCACTCCCCTCTCATTCCGCTCTTTGTGACTCATTCCTCTTGGGTTTAAGCCAAGTTTAGTGCAAAAAAAAAAAATAATAATATTAATGCCAATTAACAATAAGCAGAGAGCCTTCGATTTTTTGTTGTTTAAAAACAAAAATACTACAAAAAATAAAAATAAATAAAAAACCCTAAGCCAGACAAGGTCGCATTTTTGTTTAGAGCGGGGTTTTTATGGCCAAGGTTTTCCAAATCCGAGATTATCAAGGAGTTTGTGGGGGAAAACGATTAAAAAATAAATAAATTACGATTTTATATAAAATATTCTTTCTCTTTAATAATTTTTATAGTAATTTATTCCATAAACATGCCTTTCAATCGTTATTCTTTCAATAAAAAGTGAAAAAATTCAAAACTTGCAACAATTTTTAACTCAAACCACTAAAAAATAAAACACACACACATTTCCAAATATTTGTTACAAAGAAAAATACAACTCCTTTCCCTGTTGAATTTATTTGGTATTTGAATTACAGAATTCCGATGAAGTTGACTTTCCTCTCTTCGGATTTTATATAATATTTGTGATTTTGTTTGTGCGTGCTATTAGCCATGAGCAACTGGGAAAACATGAACTTCAACTTTTGCTGTTTCTGTGTTTTTTTCTGTTTTTTTTATATATATTTTTTTTTTAAGCTGATGCAGACAAGACTGAAGACCAAACGTCCAAACGACCAAGCGACCGACCGGCCAAGGCAAACAAAGGCCAAAAAGCAAACAATCAAAGAGGCAAACAGACAAACAAATGAAAAGCAAACATGCGAGCTGGGCAAACAAGCAACAAAAACAACAACAACAACAACAGCAGCGGCATACAGCGATTGGAGTTTCATTTGAATAATTAAACACGGTAGTAGCCAGAAACAGTTAAGTTAACAAATCTCGACCAGGTCCAAAGATATTGCGTCAAAGTCAAAGTTATGCGTTTGCAAACAGAGATTCTTTTTTGGGGTTGAAAACATAGGTATTTGGTCACACTGGCTGTGTCAGAAGTTGGTAATGAAAACAACTAGTTCTTAAAATCAACTCATAAAACAGTAATAAAGATTTCTTTAAAAAAAAAAAACACTAAAATATAATTTATTCTGGCCATTAGACATTTTTAAACAATTAATTGAATAAGTTTTTGAGTTAAAATAGGGTATCTGGTCACACTAGAAGTACTAGTTCTTAAAATAAACTCATTGAACAGAATCTATGATTTTTTTAAAGAATTTTTTGAAATTATATTTAAATAATAAATAAATAATTATACCCTCGAAATATTTTTTAAAATATATCAAATATTATTTTTCTTATCTTTTTCATCTTTTCAACAAAGTCAGCATATAAAAGTAAACCCACTGATAAGATACAAAATTTATAGAAATAAAGCGAATGTTTAAATTAAAAATACTTTCGCAGCAAAAACTCGTCTAAACATTAAACAAAGGCCCATTTGAAGCCCATTTGTGCCAGTTTTCTCTTGATTTAGTCAACAAAGTCGACCGCATTCCGGCGTCATTGAAAATATATTCGCAAAGTCCGCTGAAATGTGTCAGATCTAAGCCAGAAATTTCCCATAAAATGACAAAAAGACAAAAAATACGAGAGCCGGAAAATACGAACTAGCAAGTTAAAAGTTCAACGTCATCTTAGGTGGAACACAGCCTATGAATAAAAGAAGCCCAGCTGAATACAGAAAAAGAAAATGTTTAAAAAAAATGAAAAGCCAAGAGCAGTAGCAACAATGGCCAGAACAATGGGAACAAAAATCATAGAATTCAAATGAATATAAAAAAAAAATAACAAGTCTCAACAGTTCCCAGAGATAAGCAGGGAGACAGGGGGGGTGGAAAAAACTAGAACGTTTTCTTTTATTTTATAGTGGCATTCTTTTAAGGATAAATGGACATAAATACTCGTCCTTGTCTCGGCAAATGGCAGTGGTCTGGTCTCTCGTCTATTACTTGTCTTTCATTCTCATTGTTTTCTGTCTTCAAATAAAAATTCAATAAGGTTTATGATCCTTTGTCGAGGACTAAAGGCTGTCAAGTTTTTTATAGCATACTTTTTGGAGGTCTTTGTTCTGGTATTTGGGGGTTTAGCCTAAGGATTCTTGAGATTAAATATTGGAAAATAAATAATAGATCAATTAGTCCATTGCTATACCAATTTATTATACGGAAAATTTATTCTGAAAATTAAATCATATTGTCAACACACTGCTAGTTCATTATCTTTGTTGTCTGGATGGATGTTTCTGACTCTTGACAGAACCATAGAACATCCCCAGAGTGCCCAGTACCCAGTACCCCCGTTCCCGCCCCCCATCTGGAACAACAAAACACTTGACTTGTCTATGACTTGCATAGTAGTTGCCGTGGCTACCTGGCCAAAAAGGCAAAAAGCGCAATTAGCATAAAGTGCTCCACTCGGCGACTTGGGTTCTGAGCTTGTTCGTGGTTCTGACAGCCAACTGACAGTTATGTACTGCAGTGTTGGTCCACTGAGAGATGAAATATAATTATATTTAATAGATTTATTTAATAGATACTTTTGTGAAAAGAAATATAAATTTTGGTATATTATTAGGATTTTGGTATTATTCTGGTATATGGTATTAAGTATACGTAAATTACGTATACGCCATGTTGGCTACATATTGCTTTTAATTATTCAAAAAAATCCAATGATAAATTAATAAATAAATTGGAAAAAAAATATATATTTATCATAAAAATGATTAAATTATTTTTAATTTTATATAATAATTGAATATGCACTTCAAACAGATTAAATTTCAAGTATCTACTTGACGATTTCTCTCAGTGCTTCCGTAGTTGCTACTAGCTCTTTACTTATTGCAGTTTTCTGTAGTTGAAGTGTGAAAAGTTGGCGGTTGAATTGCAGGTTTCAGAGCGGGGTGGGGCAGCTAGGAGGTCACAGCAAAGAACGAACAATGTGAGGGAGGGGGTGGTGGGGGTTGGAATATTCATAAGTTGTCTGCCTATTGCGTGTCTACACAGAGAAAACTATATTTTTTTTTTCAAGGTAATAAACATAAATGGAAAATTTTAAATAAATATTATAGTATTTAATATTTTCATTATTTCAGTTATTTTGATATAATTTATTATTAATAATTTATTAGTGTACTCCATACTGTTTATCTCTTTTTCTCTCACATAGCCATAATTTATGCTCATTTGTTGCTGCCGCTCTCCCTCAGCTACTTCTTTTATTTTTGTTCGTTTCTTATATTATTTCCTCTTTGCTTTCAGCAATTGGCATTCATTGCACGTCTGGTTTTTATTTTTTTGTTTTGTTTTTCTTTGCATTTGCTTTGCTTTGCTTTTCTTTTATTTATTTATTTATTTTTTTTTGGCATTCCTCGTCCATTTCTTTTTGAATTGAGCCGAGCTCAGTTCAGTTGAGCGGCTATTTAAATCGCTTACCCCCCTCTCCGGCCACTTTATCACCTCCCACTCCCACTCCCACTCTCTCTTTCTTACTCACTCCAATCATTCCACCTTTCTTTTGTGTTTTGTTGTGTGCGTGACTAGAATTGCTTGCATGTGTCTCTGTGTGTATGTGTGTGTGTCTTGTTGTTGTTGTTGTTGTTATAACAACGGTTATAGCAGCTACAACAACAGTTGACCCACCACTAAATACAACAACAACAAATGACAACAGGAAACTTAAATTGAAACGAAATTGAAATTGAAATTGAAATCGTAATCGGCGGAGATGGGAATCAAGACAAGAGAGAGTGGAGAGAGCACTCTCTTAAGTTCACTTGGTGATTATTAATATTAATACGGATTTTATTGTTGTTTCGCCTGCAACTTCCGGCATCTGATGCTGTCTGTGGGACAGAAAGTCCCGTTACATATATTATTATTTAAATGGATATATAAATAGATAAGTTCCCTTCTAAGAAGTATTATTTATAACTAAATACTTGTCAAAGTATCTGATAATTTCCATTCCTAACCTGTTCACACAATTACTTTTATGAATAAAATTAAACAACAATGCATATCCCGAGCGGAATAAATGAATCTCATTATGGATGCATGTTTTTTAGTTTTATTTGTGGAATTTGTGGAATAATTTATGTCTTTTTAGTCTGAATTTATTTATCCGGCTGTCAATTGACAGCAACTTGTGGTTAGACTGCATTTCCTTTGGCTCCTTAATTCTTTAGTCTCGCCACTCGCCGCTCGTTACTCGCCCCTCGTCACTCGCCACTCGGCTCAATTTTGCAATTACAAAGCGCTTTCGATGTCCAGACAGACGATGGCAATCAGAAAATCAAGAAAATGTCCCAGAGGAACAAGTCCCAATGCCTTTATGCCTTAAAGTAGCTATGGCCTCTTATATCCTTTCAGAGTCCTGCTTATTTCCTTCTTTTTTTTTTTGTAGTTTAGATTTTTCCATTTTCCCTGAAGATGCCCAAAGGTATAGGAGAGTATTTTCAACATAGCTGAACCATAAAGCACTGAAAGATATCAAGGAGGGTCAGAATAAGTCCCAACTCGACATGAGTTGGGTTCCCAAAATAAAACACACATACACACTACTACACTCAGAAAAGAGTTTATTTCATATGTTTGTATTTAGTTTTATTGTATAATCTTATTTTGTTCAGTGTACATCCGGTTTAGCCTGGACTGTCTTTTGGCAAAGTTGCCTACTCTTGCCTTTGACCAGGCAATTTAGCAATGAAACTTTTACCCTGTTGACATGTGTAACTATGTGTGTACGCGGGTGCAAGTGCATGCACGTATGTGTGTGTGTCAGTTTGAAAACTAACAGCCAAAGTGGAGCAGAGGAGAAAGCAGAGAAAGAGAGAGGCAGCAACATGGAGGATATGCCGGAGTAGGAGGAGCAAAATGCGAAGCAGCTCCATAAGAGAATTTATTAGTTGCCTTTCATGGCAAATATTGTGACAAATGGGCATATAAAAGGAGTCCAAAGGTGCCACTGGGTAGGAAGGTGGCAGGTGGCGGGTGTGGGTGGGCTGGACTGGGTTGGCATGTCTAGGCGCAGTTTGTGAGTTCTTGTGAGTGTGTCGGTGTATTGGTATCTGTTTGTGACATGCATGTGGTAGTGAACAGTTTCTACACACACACACACATCCAGACAAACACAGACTAGGCGCCATCTTGATAATTGCTTAAGGGATAGAGGTGAGACTGCCGAAATGGCGGAAAGAGAAATAACTATTAACAGTTGCTTTACAAGTAACGAGTATGAATAGTTTACAGTTATTTGTTAGGCTTTTTTGGGGGAATTATTATAGAGTTTGGAGTTTATAGAATTATTAAAAGATATATATATATACTATATAGTAATAATATTTTATGATTTCATAGTGAATTAAAAAAGGTATAGAAATTAAGAAAAAATATACAGAATATAGAAATATATGCAAAAGAAAATATGGTAAAGAAATATAACAGAAATAATGCAAATATATTCTCATTTATAAATATTTGATTAAAAACACAAAAGTCCTTTTATCCCCAGGACCCACTGTATTTTATGTCGCTGTACTCTGCTTACACTACTTCCTGTATTAATTATTCAGTATTTTGATGCTTTTGGGGCTGAAACAGCAGACAGGAGTCTGCCCCCAACCCCCCAATAATAAATCTTGTCGTACCTGCACTTCCACTTAAAATTTTCAAACAAAAATAAAATATTAAAAAGGCATAGAAACCAGACAATCTTTTCAATCACAGCTACGAAGATTAGTTCCCATTCGAAATCCCAATCTCAGATCCACTCATTCCCGGAGTCCGAGTCGCTGCTTTGGGCCAACTCCTGTCCCAGCCTTTCGACCCGGCAGGTCCTTCGCTGCATCTTCCTCAGGAGCTGTTCGTCGTCCTGCTTTATCCTGGTGTCCGGAACGTGGGCCATCACGAGCGTCTTCTTGAAGGTCTTCATCATTTCGCCGGCCTTCCTAATGTTCTCCATGTCGATGACAACTGCCTCGGGTAGGGGAGGGACATTCGGGTGCCGCACCTCACCCGCCAGCGGCATACCGGGAGCCGGAAACCATCCAGATGGACACTGGATGCCCCGGGTGCGCTGGTTGAGGCGAAGGAATCGATCTTGCACCTTGTAGTGGCAGCAGTTGTCGTGGAATACCCGGGACGTAGGCCCAGCAGGCAGGACATGGCGCTTCTTCATGGCCAGCAGCGCCTTCTTCTTATTGCTCTTTTTGATGGGAAACGGAATGGGTTTGAGCTTGAAGCCTGGC
Organism: Drosophila atripex; assembly: GCA_035045925.1. Lineage (NCBI taxonomy): Eukaryota > Metazoa > Arthropoda > Insecta > Diptera > Drosophilidae > Drosophila > Drosophila atripex. The sequence continues at coordinate 643,897 of JAWNOP010000009.1, forward strand.
TTCTTCTTGGGACTATATCTCTGGGACGCTTTGCAGGGCATCTTTGTCGAAACGATACTTTCAAATTTTGAACTGTCGTGGAACACCAGTTCTCACTCAATAATGGCATTTTTAATGGGAATTTTAAAAGCCTATTTGGATATGAAATTATCGAAGGCATTTGCCCTGAAAATTACATTATTTTCTACCTACCATGCGGTATGGTATTTGCAGATTGCATAAATTATGTTTTTAATGAGAAAACACTGGTGGGGGCTTATATATATTTTTTCCATAAAAAAAAAAAATCAATATTTATGCCAAAGACAGAGAAAGGAGGCTACTTCTCCTCCTCCTGGTTGGTGCTCTGGTTGTTATGAATTTGCAACAAACTTTTGCACTGAATATTGCCTCATGTTCTGCCATTTTGCTGAGCTGTGCTCAACGATGCGTGTCCTGGATACAGGATACTGGCAACAAATGGCGGAGGAACGGGTTAGGGGAGGAAATCGGGTTAGCCAACTGGCTAACAAACATAAACTGGCCAATTTAAATGGGCCCATGAAGCCCCAATGTACATTGCCCAACAAAAACAGAAACACAAAAACATAAATCATCATATAATGCGTACAAAAGGAGGCAATATTTTTAAATTATGAATCAAATTATTTTTTGGCACTAAACTTTCTTATTACTTAATGCCATTTCCAAGCACTAGGACACAATTTCTTGCTTTCCAACACTAAACTTTCTTATTTTATAGAATAGCTTTTTAAGTATATTGTAATAAGGTTTCAAAAACACAATAAATTAATTAATATTTTCTTTATTATTATATATTTTTGTGCCATTTTAATTGAGTTTATGCCCTAGAAGATTTCTTTTTCCTTTTCAACACTGAAAATTATTATTAGAATTCTTTGTTTTATGAATTTTCCTCGAAAATCAATGAACCATTATTAACCATTATAATTCACAGATATTTTTGACTGGGGGATGGTATATTTAATTTTTAAATTGTGTGTAGATGGTCTTATGACATCCCCCAGCACCAGAATACTTTTTGTTTGCTTTCCAACACTAAACTCTCTAATTACTGTTAACAACTCATCATAAATTCTAATAAAGTTACGCAAAATCAATAAATTACCATTAAACATTATTATTAATGGACGTTTTCGATTGGGGAATTAACCCTAATGTGTCTGTCTCCGTTTCCACCGCTCTTTAGTTACATTTTCCTATCCTATTTAGTCTTTGATTGTGTTTCTTTGATTACAATTCCCGATATCTGGCTGGCCCCTTTGACATTTTGCCAATGCAAAAGGCTTTCTCTGCCGGGTCTTGGCCATGTCAGATGTCAGTTTGGATATTCGCCCCATATAGCCAAGAAAGGAAAAGCCAAAAGCAAAAAGCAAAAGCCACCGCAGGGGGTCGTCGAAAGGTTAACCTATTTCTCTAACGAGCAACTTGAAGTCATTCCTAGAATGACTTGGATTTATTATTATTATTATTTGATTATTTTCTCTATCCAGCTGAGATTTTATTTATTTCCGATTTAGATAAGAATTTATGTTTTGAAATTTAATTTGAAAACTTCTATTTTCAATCTTCCGTCACTTAATTCTTTTCAATTAAATGCCAAAGTACTTTGGCCAACTGCATTTAATCTTAATTAAAAGTTTGCAACATGCGGCATGCTGCATTTTAATTAAACGACTCGCAGTTCGACTGGCACTCTGCATTTGCATTTAGGATTTGTATTCTGGATTTGAAATGGCACTGCCACTTGTGCAACGAATTGTGGCAAGGCCTTAGCCCCAATACAGTTGGCTGAACTCAATCCTTAAAGGACATTAAGCCCAATCGCATCTTAGCCTCGTTGCAGAAAAATCCTGACAATGTTGACTTTATTCCTTCTCTGGCCAATTAGTCAACAGTCGACTCCCAAAAAAAAAATGAAAAAAAGAAAGTTCAATGGGAAAGTATGTCACACTTGTAATTAAAAACTTTGTTGCCCAGAAATTCTTTTTTTTTTTTTTTCATTATTTTATGCATTTTTTCCACCCAGCATGAGCATTTTTCCTCGTAATGAAAGAAACTTATTCCGTGCAACATAAAAATCCCAACAACGACACTTTTATGTGCCATTTTTTATGGGAAACTTTAAAAATGGAATGACAAATGGATACAACTCATGGATACTACCACTTTCAGGTTTTCGGGCCACCCACAAAATCCCAAAAAACCAATGTTTTTTCGGGAAATTGCAAAGAAATCTGTTGTATATATAGTTTTTTATTATTTTCTAAGCCACAGTTGCGGTAATTGAACCACGCCCACTGAGACATTAACGCCCCAGCTCATAGAACTCTAAAGAGCAACATTTTAAGCAACATAAATATTTACGCAAAAAAATGTTCAGAGGCGTAGCCAGGAGGGGGGCACATGCCAGGTGGCAGCAACATAAAAGAGAGTGAAAACTAGAAAAAAAAAATAGTGAAACACAGAGAAAGGGGGCGGGGCCACGCCTATAAAAGAGCCAAACTAAACTGGGCTAGGCAACATTTAGATGAATAGCACAGGTGAGGGTTACACTCGCAGAAATTAAAGGGGGGGAATTATTTAAATTATATAAAAATTAAAATAAAATTGTATACTTTATATATAGTTTTAAAATTTAAGTAAGATTACTTTTATTCAAAATAACTATAAAAAAAAAGGTTTATTATCATAGAGTTCGATTACGCTGGAGTTTATTATTTTTTCATTATATTTTGCTTTTAAGTTACAAATAAATTACGATAGATTTCGTTAAATTAAACTCAATAAAAAAATAACAAGACTAAATTTATAGCAAAAAAAATCATAAAAATATTTTAAATAAGTTTTAGAATGAAAGCAAGCATTTTCTTTCAGTGTTTTGTGGCTTAGTTCTCGTTAAGGTTCGTTACGAAGCCACCCAGCCCTCCGCCGACACTTGAAAGTGTCGCAAAGTTTTCCACTTTTTTTTTTAACGCTATTTTCCCCATATTTTCTGTATTTTTTTTTCTAGTTTGGCAAACAAGCAAACAAACAAGGGAACAACAAAAACTCAACCTGCCGTGCGCCATTAATTGAAGTTTGTTGAACCAAAAGCTGTTTGCCAACCACATCCATCCCTCCATTCCTCCATCCATCCATCCATCTATCCATTTATCCGTCCGCCCATCCAGGTTGTCGCACATATTCAGTACATTCTGTACTGGATTCCGGCCTTTCAATGGTGGATACAAAAAAGCCAGAAACCCATTTCACCTGCTGACACTCTTGCAGGCGATTTCTTTGATGCTGTTGACGCTGCTGATGATGGTTACAGATACAGAATATTGCTCTGAAGTACCAATTTGCAGTGTTGGCAAATGTTGCACGAAACTTGAGGTACAAAAGATAACAAGAACAAACTTGAACGAACTAAATTTTGGGTCAAAATAGTTCAAATTTATGATTGGGAAAGTTTTAACAACAATTTTTAGACATAATTCGGACAGATTGGAGGTATAATAAGGCGAAGCAGTGTTGGTAAGTGATAACTTTTCTGAAAGTGTTTGAAAATTATAATAATTTAGTTCAGTTTCTGTGAAATAATTAAAACCTTTGAGCGCATATCTGGCAAACCACAAATTTCAAGTACTTTAATGCTTGAATTCATAGCAATTTTCAGTGGTTTCCTTTGTGGATTTACCACGAGCTCTTCCGGAACTTCCCACCAAATGCGGTCGCTGCGGATTTCGCACGAAATTCAAACCACAAACTCAAGTATGCAACGAAATAGAGTACCTATATATATAAATATACATATACAACGTATGATATGTTATCTAAGCTCGAGCACGAGTGCAAATGAAGGGTGTACACATACATTTTTAATATGTATCGCAAAAAAAAAAAAAAAAAACAAAGCAAAAAGCAAAAGCAGGGCGCGTCTCTCTGTTCGGGGCACATGATGCAATTTGAACAGCTCCATCCTACATCTCCATCCTCCTTCTGGCTGTGTTATACTTTTCATTAATGATGTAATTTGGTGTCATTGTTATAAGCGACAGCGACAGCGACAACAAACTGCAACAATGCATCGCATTTCCTACTTGACAGCGTCACTTTGTCATTGCATCAGTGCGCCAGTATAGTTCACTTCATTATGGTGGAGGAGCTCCTACTGCTATTGCTACTGCTACTGCTGGTGCTGCTGATGCCCCGCAATTTTCTCATTTACACACAGTCCCCCTAAAGACCTATTCGATAATGGGTTATACACAATAATTAACACCAAATTTGAATAATTAAATAATCTTATAAAGTTTACAGGAAAGAAAAACCTAAAGAGAAATAATAGTGTTGGAAAGTTATCAATATTTTTGTAGGGTTGTAAAATAATTTATAAATCAATACCCGGTACTCATATTCCTTACACTCTTTCTTCTAAAAAGACTTTTTTTATGAAATCTTCTAATGAATTTTATTGAAAAAAAACCTAAAAACGTAAGCCTTATTTAATACGAGCACTTTTAACAGTATTGGAAAGTAATTAATATACACCCAGGGTTGAAAAATGACAAAAATACTCGCTACTTATAGTATTATCTGGTATTAATACCAAATTTCTTGCTTTTAGGCCTTCACAAGCCTCCTGTTATTTTTCTCAGTGTGTTTTTACTAAAAAACAAAGCCAAAGGAAATTAGAGCCGACTTTCCCGACTCAACTTTCTGCTGAAATACAAATTAATTAACATTTTGCTGTTTCCAGTTGGCAGGAGTGTTTTGGAAAAACAAAAACAGGAGCTGCAGGATTAGACAGGACAACTTGCGGCAGCTGCGAGATAAATTTGCATTTTCTTCATTACTAAGAAGTTAAAAATAAAAGAAAAGAAATAAAACTAAATAAAAATTAGGTGCAATACCTTGTTGGGGGAATAAAACGGCATGCAACATGAAACTTTTCGTATAATTTAAGGCCAAAATGATGTCCTTTGACTCTCTGGTTTTCCTCCTGGATTCCTCTTATCCTGCACCAATTTTCTTTCTTCCAAGGCACCCCTAACTAAGCCAGCTCTCACCTCAAATATGTGCACCCCTAATTCGGCGAAGAAATCCCTCGCCTATTTTCGTGTAGACCGAAAGCCGAAAGCTTTTTTCTTTTCCATTCTTTTAGGGAAACGGGCGGTGAAAATATTTGAGCAAACAATTTTCCGTTAATGGGTATGGGAAATGGGAGGGGAGGGGGGGGGGGGGCGTTAGAGGTACTAGACCAAAAAAATGGGAACATGTTAGTGCAAAAGGCACCATGCACTGGAAAAATAAACAGGATATTTTGTTTTGTATTCTAAGTAAATATTTTTTCTTAGAGTTTCCTTTAAAGGATTTAATAAATGTTTGAGGGAAATGGTAATGGCTTCTCTTTTGGGCCAAAATGCCACCGGCTATGGGCCACCTGTGTGTGGTGTGCCGCCTACACATGCTGCCATCATACATACAATACATACACTCTTATTTACATCCTTTCAAGGACATTATGGCAGACCAGCTCGCACCGTCGGGACTCGTATAAATCAACGTCGTCTGCTCCTTTTTCCTTTTTTTGCCATTTTCCTTTATGCTTTCTGCCAATCTCCTTCCACAGTCCGCCATTCCATTTTCTTTGCCTTCCATTGTTAGCTGCCTCTTGAGCGAGTCCTTCTCCTGCTCCGTTTTCTGCATCCTTTGCACTGAGCACTCAAGACTCCCTATTTTCTCGCTTTCCACTCGACTGGCTTCCTTTCCGTTTTGGCCGTTGTCGGGCCGTCGTAAAAATGCCTTCTGCAGCTGCCTTGCCAAATGCAAATTCTGCCAGGACGAAGGAGAACCAATGGGCGTGGCTCCACATTAAGATTTTCGCCTCCTTTTCCCCATTTTAATTTGCCTAATTTACTGCGAAAAATCATTATCAGAAATATGTTCTATATCAGCTCACCCTCTGCCGCTTTCTCCCCTTCTTTTATGTTTTCCTTTTATTTTCGCCTTATTTTTATGGCATCTTATCCTTTGACATTTTATGGCCATCAAAATCTCATAAGACGTCAATGGGAAGAAAGCGGAGAAAAAAATAAAATTCAACCCCTTTTCCGAAAAAGGGTAAACCCCCCCCCAAACTTTTGGGTGAAATCGAGAACTGATTGATTGAGGGAATGATTAATTGGGTAATCTTGGATTGGACGGCCAATGGTGTCAATGGGAGTTTCAAACACAAATATTGTGACCACGGCCCATAAAAGTAGGCAACGAAAAAAGTAACAAAGGAAGATTAATTATTAAAACTTTTATTTTAAATAAAACTCAAGTTTTTAAGGTCAAGTAAGCTTAGAAACAATTTCTTTATTATATTTTCTTTAAAATAAATGTTAATACCCAACAAAAAACATAAAAACAAACATAGAAAAGACATTTGATGTCCTAGCCCCAAAAGTTAGGCAATACTTTTCGTTGACTTTCGATTCAAATCTCAGTTTCCTTCAGTAGCTTCTTCAAATAATCTAATTTGCTTGTGTGAGAGTGTATGTGTGTGTGTGTTTGGGATATCCTTGACAGGACCCTGGAAAGCCACACACATAATCAGGGAATTAAATTGAATTAAATGTAGACAGGAGTTAGGTGACAGGAGCTGGAGAGAAAGCTAATACCCAAAAACGTCAAAGGATACTCCAGCTAGAAGAGAAAATTTTCCCTCCCAAAAAAAGAAAAAGAAAAAGGAACCTGAATATGAATATTTTGTGACTTTAATAATATTATAGAATATAAACCCACACACACACACACACACACACACACACACACACACACACACACACACACACACACACACACACACACACATGTGGAGTTCATCAAGGGAAACTTTACGGTTCGCAAAAGTTTCATTCCATTGAGGCGGCAGGACAAAAAATCCTTTCCACCCGGCAAAAGATTTCTGCAAACAATTTGAAGCCACAAAATGGTGTGCGTGTGTGGGTGTTAGGTGTGTGTATATAATACATATATATATATACACAAAAAAAAAAATACATATGTGTATGTATATGCTTTCATGTGAGAGTGTTTACAAATGTGTTTGGCCTGCAGCGGTATCAGGATGTGGTCCTTTTTCACATTTGGCCGGGTCTATGGCTCCTTTGGCGTTTTGTTTTCAGTTACAAAGAGTTGCCTGAAAGTGAAGCTACCAACTACAGTGGAAATTCAATAACTAAAATATTAACAAAAGAAATTCAAGTCGTAGCATTTAAAATGTCCTGAAGAAAACCCATCATTTTATGGAAAATATTTTCTTAATAAAAATCTAACCCAGTTTCCATGGAAATATAAATTCTTAGAAATATCTTTGCTAAAAATTACGAATTCCTAGAGAATGGGCCGCGAATTTTCATAAATTTCCCAAGAAAGGCAGCACAGCACCAACAAATACGATTTTAATAAATACAAAGCTTTTATTTACTGTACTGCCCCCAGTCCCCCAGTCCGCCCTTTTCCCTCCCGCACTTTCTCCGCTTTCTCCAGGGGGAGGGAATACAACAACAACAACAATAAAAACAGAAAAGGGACTTCTATGCTTTCTCAGTTCGCCGACAGAACCTTGGAATGCCGAGCAGACAAATTCAATTTGTTTTCCCTACAAAATGTTTCTTTCAAATGCCCGCCAACCGAGAGGGGCGTGGCGGGGCAGGAATGGGCGGGCGGAGAATACGCCCAGTGGGAGTGGCAGATGAAACCCAACTACGTGAAAGCGGAAGCTGTACAAAAAGCAACATGCAAAAAAATACAACGCAAAAAATAAAAGGAAAATGTCACTGGCATATATTTATTTCTTTCTAGATTTGTTTCACTGTACAGTGGAGCTTGCACAGTTTTATTATTGATAATAATAATTTAGGGATTTAATTGAAAATTTTCATTAAAACAGATATGTATAATAAATTTTATTTTTAAAAATAATTTTAAATAAAATCTAAAATAATTTAAGGTATATAGAAGCATGATTTTTGGTTAATTTATTAATAAATCCCCATTATTTAAGTCTTAAAATAAAGAAACAACCTCACATAGGGTTGCTAGGGCTTGAAAATGAAAATTTATAAAAAGGAATACTTAAAAATAAACTAAAATTTATATCCCTATTATTATTTTATTAAAATCAGTAAAATGTTACAGCCCAACCACTGTGCCAGGGTTGCCAGGCTACAGTTCCCCCCAAACAAAAAATGGCGAAAAAACGAGGGAAATATTAAATGAGCATTACAACTGTGTATTCTACACCCGGAACCGGCAAACTTTTTTTGCCTTCTCCTCTCGACTACTGTTCCTGTTGTGATTTCTTCCTCTTCTTTTAGTTTTTGCGGCAACAAATTTGTGCAAAAAAAAGCAAGAAAACAGATCCTGAAGAGCAAAAGCAACAAAAACACAATGAAAACCATGTCTCGTCGGCAGACAACAAAGCCACAGTGAACAGAAAATGCTTAATAAAAGGGAATTGAGAAAATCAATATATTTCGGCAGATACACACACACACACGCACTACAACTTCCTGCTAGGCGTCCTGCCGGCTAAACTTTTCGTCTACGTATACGCAATATGATGGCCATAGTTAGACTAAGATGGCGATATACAATGTATAATGTGAAAGAGTGAGAGAGTCGGATTGTTGCGCAGTAAATGCCGTTAGATGAATTGCGGAAAACAACGGTGAAAATTTGAATTTCCATGAATGAACAAGAACGACAAAAGAGTGCGAGAACAGGCCGAAAATTGTATATAGAAAACGGAAGTGAGACAGGGATAGTAGAAGAGAGTGGTGGGGCGAGGAGGTAACAAGTGACCATCATTCAGAAAAGTCTTTGTTTTTTTTTCTCCTCTTCCTTTTTATTCAACTTCCGTTTTCTCAATGATACTGTAGGTTGTGTGTTTGTGTTTTCATTGGTATGCGTGGGTGCACAATAACTTTGTGTGAGTGTGTGTGTGTGTGTATAGGTGTTTATGCTTTTGTGTGGGATTTTTGTATTCGTATTTGGGATTTTGACCCAGTTTGTTTTGAATTTCACAAAAATTCAATGATTTCATTCGATTTTCCTGATTTGATATTCCGGAATACCAAAAAATTTTCAGTTTCTTTGTTTTTTTAAGCTCTGCTTTAATGCAAGTCTCTCATAAATAATATTTATGTCCTGATCCCATCAAGCTAATGGAGGACCTGTCAAAAATGTCGTCCCTTTAAAAGCCACTCTTCTATTTTCGTCCTGTTTGGCTTTTCCATTTGACCATCGGCGGTTGACTGGCTTTGGAAAATGTTAAATCAACCGTTACTGATGCAATTAAAAGGCCAAATGACAGAAAAGAGAGAGCATCATGTGGTGCGGGAGTACAAGGATATGCCCCGAAGGCAAACAGGACAACAAGCCGAGTGAAAGTGGAAAACGACGAGTCGAACAACATGGTTAGAGAAGTCCTGACAGCAAACTGCACGTAATTGCATGGAAAATTAGCTTTTGGCATCGGGGGAACAGTAGACAAGTGGGTGGACAGGTGGCCTGCCTGGCGAGGTGGCGGGATGTCAATACGAGGGAGATGTTCTACCAACTCTACTGAATATACAATGAGATCTACTTTATGCAATCTATTTCTAAATAGTATCCAATAGTTTTCCAACTAAACAGTTTCCACTGTAGCCTGAGTAAATGATATCTCACAGGTTCATTTACAGTTCAATTGATGAACTCTCTCTCCATCTCTTTCATCCTGTCTGTGTCTGTCTCTTCATCTGTTACATAATACCCATTGAGAGCAAAACAATTCCCGGTCCTACTTCAGCCCTTTTCCGCACTTTCCCATCGCAATTTCCACTCGTCCGTCTACAACGGAAATGTTGGGAACTCTAAGCCAAAAGAAGACAAAGACTTGAGGGGACTGGTGGGGTGGGGACTGCGACGTAGAGTGAGACAAATGCAATTTACCGTTGTTAGCACAATGGCTGAGAGATGAGAGAGGTTAGCATTAAATGCACATGGGCGACACCTGGCGACGGCAGGAAATTGCTAGGAAATGGAATTGTTCCACAATTGTTGGTTAAGGCATCAGAAAATACCTTTGAGCGGTTGATCCGTCAATATTTATGACTTGGTAATGATTCATCGACCGATTTCAGTTGACATTATCATTCCCCTTAATTGCAATGTTATATCAGAAGAGATTCATACATATCTCAAATTTCTTTCGGAGACCGCAGAACCATTTCCTCTCTGCACTTCAATCTTTCAGAGACTATCAATCAATGCGAATCATATGGTGGGGAATGCAATGATAACAACACAGCGCCAGTAGCAGAAGCAACACCAACAACATCGTAATTTAACAACAATACTTTCCAACAACAACAATTCAACAATGACTGCGTGACAGCTGTCAAAGCAGACGATAAAATCAACGGTAACACACAGCTGACTGAAGAGAAAATAAGTGCCAGTGGTTAGGGTTGGGGGTTCAGAGAAAAAGGGGGTGTCAGGGTGGAAGAGATATAAAGGAGGAATGGATGGACACAAAAGGTGGTTAGAGAATCAAGGAAAACGGATATTTTCATTCAGGATATGCTTGGATCTATACTCTACAAAGTATACTATAGTATTTATCTCTCATTTCGTAATCCCTAGCATCTGTCCAAGCTTTCCATCTTCATCAAATGTCCATCTCTTTCCAGAAATCATTTAACATTAATTATTCCCAGAATATAACCCTCAAGCTCTTCCCTTCAAGGATTATTGTAGCCTCCTGCAAGTCAAATAAACCTTCAAAATACCAGACATCCGAGTATCAACCACAACAACAACAACACAAGGGATAAACCGTTGCAATATATACATATATATGTATTTTTTTTGGTGGAACGGGGGCTTCGGGGTGAATAAAATTGGAATTTTTGGGAAATGGTCAGAAGGTACTTTACTTTAGCCATCGGCATAAAGACAACAAATGCTTAGGGCTCCCCAGGAAAAGCATCCTCATCAGCATCATCGTCATCATCTCCAGCGACAGCTTGGCGGGGTGGCAAAATTTTACCCCCAAAAAAGGGGGGAGGGGTGGTCCATATAAAGTTGCGTTAAAACGGATTTCATCACATCTCGGCTCAGGCGAAAGCAGGGAATTCAATTTAATTTATCAGGCGGTAAAGTAAAAGTCTTCACCAACAAAGAAACATAAACACTGAACAAAAAAACACACACACAACTTTAAACTAAAAAAGATTGTAAATAATAAAGTTAAGAATTTTCTTAATTAAATATAATTATTAATTTCCGTTAATCCTTTGAAATAATGTCATATTACTTTTAGCAAAGAATTTTTTCCAGTGTAATTATCAACCCTCGAAATATTGCAGCTAGGGGTTGAGATTTCCTGAAGTGACACAGGGGGGGTAGGAAAAATTATTTAAGGAGCAGGAAAATTGTCTTGTACTTGGCGTTTCCTACTCTTTTTTTTTTTCTATTTTCGTCTGGAAAGCTAATGCAATTAATCATTTTCCTTTTAGCGAAGGATCAAAAACTTTTTCAATGCTCAACAGGGTGTCCCTGTGAAGAGGGTTCCCTGCTCTTTCCTTTTTTTTTCCAGAGTGTCAAGGGTGAAGAATTCAATACCCAAATTTGTTGACAATTAACTGTAACCGATTCGAATTTCAGCTCATAACTCTATTAGTCGATTAAATAAGCTGCGAGAGGGGGGTGGAGTGGAAAGTCAATGTGGGAGAGCATGTCCTTTTTCGAAGCCTGTGCGTGCATGTCCAGTCGTCTAATTAGACTCATTTGCATACGGTCCTGTCTATCCCCTGTGATAGGCGTTGACCTTTTGGCTTAGCGGCACATCGGACAAGGGAATTTCATTGCCATTTCAGTTCTGCGGTCAGTGCAACTAATTTTTCTCTGGTCAGCCGCACAAGGGGGTGGCAACCCTATCCCTCACCCGCCATTGTGATTTATTTTAATCTGTGTGTGTGTGTGTGTGTGTGTGTGGGATGGGAAAATTGGAAAATGAGTTAAATTGCCATTTGATTAACATACTTGGCAACCGGTAGAAAGTCTAGAACTACTTAACTAATTAAACGCTTAATTACGCTGCAAAAAACGGCTTAATGGAAAAACTTTAATGAATCAGGGGAACAATTTGTACTTTTTTTTTGCAGGATTATTACCTCATTCATCTTTCTTTCACCTGCTGCTCTTTTGACTCTCACACTCCACTCTGTGCACTCTCTGGCTCCAACTGAGCTCTTCATTAATAACGGATCCATCACAAGAAATCAGTTTTTCCTCTCTTACTCATTAACTTTCCTGCCCACAACTGCCCCGTGTCCGTTGCACTCCGGATACTGTTATCTCACTCTCTCCCTGGCTTTCTCCTTTAATTGCAATGCCTTTGTCAGGGCCAATTGGTGTTCCACTTAGCACCTCACAGTGCCGCTGGCTGTGCGGCGGGGGAGTGGGTGGGGGGGAAGGAGTGGAAGTGGAATGGGGCAGAAAGGGGAGAGCAGCACAAATTAACTGCAAACGCATAGGAGGAATACGGAATGGAAATAAATTTGTATTTTCCCTTTTTTGTTTTTATTTGTTTGGCCAGAGACCAGATGCCCATGTAAGCGGGGCTGTGCGAGACAGAGAGAGGGAGCGAACGTGTGTGAGTGGGGGGCAGATGAGTTGAAGGACAGAGGCAATAATGGAGCATGCACTGAGCAAAAAGTAGAGAGAAAGGTTTTTATTTTACAAACTATTTTTTATTTTTTATTAGGTATGCAATTATTATTATAATTTTTCTATGCATTTTGTAAATCAATATGTATGTAAGCCCCCAATTTTCCCAGTGCCTTAGTAAAAACACCGTAGGAAACAAGCGAAACAGAGACAGACATAAAAACAGAAGCTGCAGGCTGCAGGCGAGGGCAGAGAAGCATTTAAAAAGCGGAAATCAGGCAGACGGCATAAATAAACCGCATAGAGCCCCACACTTACACACAGACACTCCCATATGAATAATACTGGTAGGTGTGCAATGTGCAATATGTGTTGTCTTATGTACTAAGCTGGCAAAAAAAAAACGAGAGAAAGAAACAAGAGCGAGAGCCAGAGCGAGCAGAAGAACTGCACTAAACCGTTGCCTGGTGCAAGAAGATAAACCAGAAAGCTTTGTCTTGGCTTAGTGCGGCTCCCTTTACCGTTCATCTGTCCTGTTTGTGCCGTAAGCCCCCAGCCAGAGCCCAGGCCCCAAGGGTTAAGGCCAACTTTTGTTGGCACCCCATCTCTTCTATTGTCTCTGTCGCACAGACACACACACACACACACATACAGTGGCCCCCTAAGCGCTCCTAAATGCATTTAAATGTTGCAAGTTTATGCCGTGTCAAGTACATGAATATATTTATTGCTGCACTTGAAGAAAATGTTGTAAAAATCTTGACAACTTTGTCGTTCGGCCATAAATTGAAAATAATAAAATACATGAGAATTAGAGAGAATTTCTCCTTGAGAATTAAATACTTATATTTATATACTCTTATGTTTATATACATTTATGTACATGCACAAGTACTTGTGCAGCCATATCACTTTATTTTCTTGCCTCAAAACATTCTCAAGATAAATTAAGAACTTTCAAGTAGCCATCAGAAACAGAAGTCCACTTCATTACCCAGCTTTGTGTTTATTTCTTCGATTGGATTATTCGATTTGTTTACAGTACGTACCTGGAAGGCAAAAAGATAAAAAAAGAGAAAATTAGAATAAAGTTCAATTTTAAAAATTCATATTTAAATATTAAAAAAAAAGTACTATTATATTTATCAAGCAAGAGTTGAACTTGAGACATATGTATATATATTTAATTTAATATTTATATCTTAGCAATTTATATATTTTATTCTTAGTCGATTTGTTATCTTAGTCTTAAGATTATATAATAATATATACATTTTTTAATACATATCTTAAATATTTAGCTCTTCTCTCAATTTTTTAATTAAAAGCTTAAGAAAAAGATTATAGCGTGCCAACATTAATAACATATTACATATTACATGAAACACCAGTGACGAGCGACGACTTCGGCTTAACTTTTACAATCAGAGGAGACAATGAGTGTGCCCGTGGAACGGCTTAATCGAATGTCATGACCAACTGCAGCACAAATTGTTATTGCCTCATTATAAATAATCCGCCTCAGCCAGGCAGGCAGGCAGGCAACCCACCAACCCACCGACCAACCGATCCGCCAACCACCCAGCCCCACCCCACCCCCAGTCTTTCGCCTTTCTCCATGTAATTGCTCTAAGCGTTGTTAATGTCATTTGTCGTTTGTACAATTTAACCCCCGGCTAGATACAGAAAAACTAGAGCAGCACTACACCAAAAATATCTCAATTGGTGGTGGCAAAAAAAAAAAATATATATATATATATAATAATAATAAAGGAAAGAAAACTTAACACCAGATACCAGGGTAACTCCGACGAACCATAGATGAAATTTCTGGTGCAGCAATAAATTAGCATAAACCTGACAAGAAGCCCACCTTGTGACATAATACCCCCTAGGAAAAATGTAAAAAAAAAAAAACACAGATATAGAGGGCGGGAGTTGAGCTTAAATCCGGGCCACATATGTTGGCCTTTTTTTGAAATTTGTTTGCTGGTCCCTTGGATTCCTTGGATCATTTTTCAACAGATGTTGAGGGACGTTTGATTTGTTTCTTTGTTTGTTTGTTTGGTTGTGGTTTTGGCTTTTGTCTTTGTTGTCTTTAGGTTTCATTTTTGGGATCTCTAAACACGAAATCTATTAAAGCAGAAAACAACGTTTAAAAGCATGCTTTTTCGACTTTTTCACTCTATAGTTTGTGCTCTTTCAAGCAAAAGACTCTCTGATAGGAATCTTTAGCTTTTTTTCTTAAATATTGTAGTATTTCAATAATATTTATTCTAAAACTATTCCGAAATCTATAGAAACAGGAAAAAAACCTTTAAAAGCATGCTTTTTCATCTTTTTCGCTCTATAATTCTTAAATAGTTGGAAAAAGTCTTGAATAAGAAAGTTTTAGCCTTAGTTTGCCTTAAATATCATAGTAATTCAATAATATTTAACCCTAAAACTATTCCAAAATCGAACAAAAAATCTTGAAAAAGCATGCTTCTTTCGTTTTTTGCGCTCTTTATTTTTCAAATGGTTCGAAAAGAGGCAGTGATTTTTTATTTAGGAAAGTTTTTGCTTTTTGCCTTTAATATCATAGTTTTTTATCAATATTTATCCCAAATCTTTCGTGAAATCTATAAAACAGAAGAAAAAGCATGCTTTTTCATCTTTTTTGCTCCTTTGCTCCACAATTCTTAAAAATTTGTAACTCTGACAGGCGTGAGTGCTTCTGTAATATATCTGCAAGGTTGCTGCCTTCAATAACTCAGTTATTTATGAATATCTGCCCTAAATAAATTAACTTAATTTCTGCTGTAAAAAAAACACGATACAAAATACAACCCTCTCTTGCTTGTTTTTTTGGGACTGCCATCTGTTGACAGGCCCTGAAAGGCCAATCGAACGCCAATCGATAAATAATAAAGACAGACCCTGATCGAACAACCCCGGGATTGGTGTTGCCACACCTCCTGGCATGTCCCCCGCCCACATTGCATTATATATTCCACCCTTGGGAAAAGCCCAGCGCGAAAAAAGTGTTAAAAATGCATTTCCAACGGGGGGAGTTGGAAAAAAAAAACGGTAAACCCAAAGGAGTTTGAGGGAAATCTGCTTTGATTTCTTTTTTTTTTGTATTTTTCCAGAAGGTGCACCTATTTGATGTGTCACTTTTCACAAAAAAAAATAACTAAATAAATCAAGAGTTGAGAGAAAAAGTAATAAACAACTTGGTTATGGGAGCTGTCCCCTAATAATTAAGTTGTTTCTTTAGCTTATTTATTTAGTTTTTTGTGGGAAATGCGATAAAAAATGGCCATAAAAAGTATTTCTAAGCCGAACTCACGTGTCGAAGCCATTAGGAGAGAAGCTATTTTATTTTTTTTCCTAACGGGATGGTCATTGAATCGCAAATGAGTGATTTAAGCCCGTAGTGGCCACTCGGATCGGCTGATAACTTGGCCGAAACAGACAAACTCCAGAAGCAGTTATGGAATTATGGTTCCCATAAGCCGATTGCAGCGTTTAAGCTAAAACGGCTCAAGGATGCACCTCACATTTCCGTGGCAGGAAGCAGGCGACTTTGCACAACTCCGGCATGCACTGACACGCCTGTCTACACTACACTGAAGGAAAATATGCAACTTTGTCGAGTCTTTAAAATTGAAATTTTATTTTTAAAAATTATTCTAGCTTATAGTTTTTAAAAAATAAATATTTCAAATTATTTTGTTGTTTTCTATAAATTTGGAATAATTTTTTTTCTCAGTGCCTTTGAAACTTGCCACAAATTGAATTTCCAACCAAGACGCTGTTGACTTCTCAGTGCACTTTGGCACGTACTCCTAATGGTTGCATCTACACGCGGGGCCAGAGTGTGGCATGGGGGGCATGAATGGCGAGAGTCTTTGGGGCAAGTAGCATGCCACCAACACACATACACACACTCATGCGAATGGAAATGGTAATGTAACAAGCAAACAGTTTAAGCCGCCAAGGGACTCAAAAAAAAAAATAAAAATAAAATAGAAAAAGGAAGAGAAGTCTACAGGTGAAAAAAATATATAAAAAAAAATAAAAAGACTTATAGCCCCCGGAGCATCTTTTGAATATTTTCTATATTTTTTTCCCATATTTTTTTTGTCGTCCTTTTTGGATGACACTCCACGTCGAGGATGCAGCAAGCACCTCAATTACTGTCTGGCAGGTGATTGGGGGTCGAACTCGCAGCACTTGGAGCTGCCAGGGGAGTCGCCGCCATTCGACCTGACTTTGTGGCAGGAACTTGATCAGAAAGTTGCAAGAATCTAATCATAAACTTGATTACTTTTCTGGGTCCATTTTGTTACTCAACACATAGTGGCTGTGAGAGTTTTCTTGTAATAAATTTAATAATTATATTTATTGGTAGAGTTCTAATCTATCGATTTTAGATGAAAAGTTTACTTTCATCTGGGGACTAATTGAATCGATGGACCGTATGGAGTGGATTAACTTGCTCTTGCTTCTTGAAACCACCCTGGCTTAGAGGTTTCCCAATGACACATATAGTATACCCACATATATGTACATAGATATGTACATATATAAGTTAGTATTCCAAGGTCAGTGCTCTTGGGGGTGGACTATTTTTGAAGCCACCCTCGCATCTGACGCTGCTGGAACACCAGGGGGAAACTAAAACTCAATTGCGTTTGAAGAAATGGGAAAAAAAAGAAATACACTCGGAGAAAATGATGTAGGAAGTAAGGTAACTACTCATTACTAAATATTATTACTAAATAATATGGGAATGGGAGAAGTTCTTGAGAGATGTCTTTATTTTAAGATTATTTCTGTTAATTTTCTGATTTTTTTTTTGCATTTTTCTCAGTGCACCTAACGGCAGAAACTAATAATTAAATCGACAAATGAATTCACACCCTTGAAGGAACACAAGTCCCTGAAATTCAACCAAATTATAGGTACGATCGTCCTGGCCAAACAGTTTTGCCAGCCACATGTCCTAGAGTCCTAGAGGGATGTCCTTTCTAAGTCCCAGGGATTCAAGGACATTGACATTGGTCGTTCGACATGGGAAACCATTGATGCGATCCGATTTGTCTCTTTCCCCCGGATTTGTGTCACTTTTCGGGTGGCTTCCATTTAATTCCACTTGGTCACACTGTCGAGGGGGGATTTCTTTCATAAAACCGAGTGAAAAAAATTGCGAAAAATTAGTTTTCTTTTAAATATTTATTGCATATTTCTTCCCCTTCAAAAGCTGTGCAAACCAATCACTAATATTCCACCAGACCTTTGTCAGAAACTCCTGTCAAAATGGCATTTTAGTGTGGCCCTACCCCCCGAAAAAGTCAACAACCTGTCAGATGTCCAATAAGGTGACTGACAGCCCGGGAACTTGCAGTGTTTTTGAATTTTTATGAAAATGATTTCGCAAGAGCTCTAAAAATGATCACGGAAGTGAAAATGCAGGGCCAGGGAGATGAAATTCTTTGGACTCCCGACTCTGCATCTGTTTCTGTTCACTTCTCAGTCCCGGCAGTCTATAAATTTCAATTACCACCCACTCCCCATTACGTTGTACTATATATACATATATATATATATATAGACATGTACATCTGTTCATATAGCAATCCACACTGCATTCCAGTGCACCGAAGCGGATGCCAGAGTATCGATTTGAATTTGTGGGGAAATGAAGTTAATTTGTGGGTCGTAGAAGGCCTGGTGGCCCCAGCAGGCTATGGGACTCCCTTCGAACTGGATGCCAAAAAAATGGCCCATCATAGGAGGCCCTGAAATGGGCTCCCAGGGTATATAAGGCCGGCCGACCGCCCAGAATCTCAGTATCAAATCAAATGTTTCGGCAGCCAGACTCGTAAAACAAAAATAAAATTATTTGGAAAAAATTACATTTCGGCCAAAAAAGAAAAAATAATTCAGATTGTAAATTATTAGTTTTATTTATCTGGACAAGTGTAAATTTTAAAAGAGAGACAAAACAAATAATATTTGGCCATGGAGAGGCGCTGGGTAAGTGCAAATATTATATTATTTTTCAAATTTTTATTATTTTTAATTTGTTTATAATTTTAATTATTTTTCTATTTATCCTGGTAGTTCCAAACCGACAATTGTGAGTTGTATCCACAACGTAGAGCCACGGAATATTATCGGACACCGCAACAACGACCGTCCCGTCAGAGTCGCCAGGCCGAGCATCCGCGGGACGTTTTAAATGTGACACCAGGAGGGGCCCAGGATTGGACACGACCTCACCGCGGAGCTCGCATCCAGCCGACGAACAATCCCGCCATGGGCACCGTGCGGAATAGTTATTTCTCGTGAATTGTCAAAAAAAAATAACCATATCGATGAGATATATTTCATGTTGTCCCGACTCCAAATCAACCTTCTCCCATCAACCCACATAACATACATGTGTGTAGAACAAAAAAAAAACAAGCAAAAAAGGTAGAAGATCAGCAAAGAAGATGTAAGCAACCAGAAACCTTGTAACCCCAGAGATCTACGAAATTTTGCAACGCACTTGACAAGTTTTCCTGACCGGTAGTACCAGTAGTACCAGTAGTACGTGAGCCACAATGGCCAACAGAGTATTCATTTATTTTTCGGATCAGTATTCAAAAAAGGTGTATCATTCGGAAACCAGAGACGATGTATTTCAAGTCCAGATTATGATGATGTCAGATGATGTCAGGAAAACGCCCCCCAGATTGTATTCGTTTTGGAGATGTACCTGATCCACCAGAGAGATGTAGATGTAAACCTGATCTGTATTCGGAAATATACTCATCCTTGTCCAGTGTCGTTAAGTGGAGTGGAACTTTTAAGGAATCGATTTGTGAAGCTCTTAAATCAACGTATTGTCTCTAAATTTTGTCTTTCTTTGCATAAATCATATTTAAAGCGAACATTTGATTGAGCGGCAACCGTTTTACAATAAAAAGATATCTTATATGTAGAAAAATAAATTGTATTTTCTATAAGATGGTGGGGGTTTTGAGATATAAAATAAAGTAATAGAAAATATGGACTTAGTCTGAGGTAATAGCTTCAAACAGTAAAAACAACAGTAACTTCCAAGAAAGCTGCCGCATTTCGTACGGCTCGAATCAGGAATAGATTGAGAGTGAGTGAAAAGAGTATTGCTCACTTAAGAAGTTTAGAATGAAAGTTTTATTATTAGAAATAAAGATAATAATAATAATTTTGCCATATATTATATAGTCAAGAAGCTGTAATCGGTAATTGGTCGTATTAAGTCAATATATATTTATCCTTGATATGTTAATAATAGAAATAATTGTATTAATTAGAACCACAATTTCTATAAGGACAACCCATAGGACTTAATATTTAGTCCCAAAAAGCGTTAGTCACATTCGTAAATCCCTAAATAAGAAGCGTAAGGTCACACTGTTTACTTCAAAATAGTATTTCCAAAGGAATTCCCAAAAACAAAGCAGCCCATTTATGTAAAATTTAAAATTGAATTGGCTCAGGAGGCCTTGAAACAAGAATTGTAGTATAAAAGGCCGACCGATTTCCGTAGAGCCTCAGTATACAACCAGCCCGTTTAGAAACAGCACCTAAATTTCGGTGAACAAAAAGCAGATCAAAATTTTCTGTTAAAATTACTACTTTTGGCGAATCAAAATTTTAGAAAGAAAGACAAAAAGTATAGAAATAAAAACATGGATTTCTCAGCTAATCATTTTCCCGTAAGCCAACACTGATATTTATTTTAAAATATTTAATAATGACAGGAAAATGCCTGATTAGATTTGGTTGGAAATCAAAGATGTGGACACCACCCGATCAGAGACCGCCCAGCAGTCGTCAGCAGCTTCAGGTTCCCGGAGTCGCAATGCAAATACTTCAAATATAGAGCACCGCCAGAATTTCCACCATCCACGCTGAAGAACTAAGAACCAAGTGTATTGCTCGACGAATCTTCCCCGTGAAGCCGCCCCATGTGTGTTCCCCATTTCGAGTTTGTCAATCAAAAGAAATGTGAATGCTAATATGTGTTATTCAGAGACGTGAAGTGCCAGATTTCTCAACTTCCTAAGGCAGATGATGCTTCCACAATGCTGGATCTGGATCTTCGAGGACTGCAGCAAAGGAATCGTTAATTTGGCCCTTGAAATGTTGAAGTCTTAAATGTCCTTGTTGTCTTTCTTTGTGTTCTATGGTGTATACGAAATGACGAATGAAAACTAGTACATAGGAGTGTGAAGGCGTGTAGTCAACTGTTTTTTAAATAAATGTTAAATAAATGTCAAAAAAAAAATATTTATTTGAAATGGGAAGGAATCATAAAGGAAAACTAGGGGAATACAAAGGGAATTCTGCAAGGAATCACCTTCCCTTTAAGGGAATCACGGGTGATTCTTACCGAAAAACTTCTAGATAATGAAATTAAGTGGAAATTTTATGGAACTAATTCCAATGAAATATTCTAAAATGAAGAATAAGCCAATGCTTACTAGATTTGATGTTCTCTGATTGATAGTTGTCGATATTTAATTGATTTTTACATATTACAACGCCTCTGAGATAGCCAACACTAAACAAAAAATCCCCATAACCAGGTAGGCCATAAATACGAAATTTGAAATCCATCTAGTAGGCCATGATTTGAATTTCTGGTCCATGTAGGACCTATCCGACTCCCATAGGGTCAGTATCAAGCCCGGGCTTGAAGGTAACGGACCCATAGAAATTAAAATTTTCGGTAAAATGTAAAATTTTAATATCGTGATAAAAATTATGTGATTGTCCAGCATTTCTTGTCGTCTTCAATATTTTGGCATTTCAAAATTTTAAAAAGGAAGACTAGAAGCATCCAAGTGCCAATATATATTTGATCTTTTAGATATTTAAGCCATCACCGGTAAGTAAAATAGCCAAGAAAAAAAATTATATAAATTCAAGTAAATAGAACTGTTTTTTTAATTATTCAGTTGCAGTGTCTATTATTTTAGTCGCCAAAGCTCAGGAGTTGTAGGAAACGGATTCGCAGATACTTCAAGACCCCGAACAAGGCACTCTATACGCTATGATGATATTCGAATATGGGAGAATGATGCCAAGTGGCTGAAGCTGAAGTACCATGGACGTTTCGATTGGATCGATTATTACTCGAGAGACCGAGAGAGAGGATCAAGATACACCGAACAATGGCTTAGTATTTGGTCAAGGGCGGAAAGTTTTTGCGGAAAGTCTTTCTTTGGATGGACAATACCATTGCAACTCTCTCGGACACTATATGGGCTACCAGATTTTTGTATAAAATTAATGTAAAATCCATAACAAGCTGAAAATCCAATTATAATGTGGTTTTATTTAAGTTTCTTCTAGAGGGACTATCTCTGGGATAGAGTTCTCTAAGAAACTCCCCAGAAAAGCTCTCACAAATAGTTACATTCTGAACTAGAAATTCATCCAAGTATCCTTTGATTTCCTTGCCAGTCTCTTTATTTTCAAAAAAAATATATTTTCATAAACTATCACTTGCTAGTCACATTTTCTCATCAAATATTCCATAGTTTTCTATTCGAAAGTCACCCTCGAGACGCAATTGTGGCCCTCGGGCAGGACACTGCATCCCATATCCTCCACCTTTTCCACCTCCCTCAGACCCTGCCACTTCCAATCAGAAACTATTGCCAGGAGGGTGGCTCACGAATTCCACCTCCAGGCACTTCTCACATCGATCATCCGACCAGAAATCAAACTCTGTTCCCTTTTTATTCGCGATTTCATATTGCACTTCCGGCATTTGCCGCCACAGGCCTCTGCCGCACATGTTGTTGTTTCTGCCGCTATTTCCAGTTGCGTTTGATGTCTGGGGGCGGCGTGGCACGGTGGCAGGGTCTTTGGAAATATTGTTGCAAGATATTTTTAAGACCAGACGCGAAAATAAACCAGCAAGGATAGGGTGTCACGGGACTCGTCGGAAGCTCCTATTCTATTTCCTGTATCTTTGCCGACTCTCATCCGATTTCGAAGGGGAGTACCTTAAACGATTTGTGGATCGATTTCCCGTCATTCTGCATCAATCCTGACACAAAATATTTTTTCAAAATTTTTCGAATTTTTGTGGGGGATCCCCTTCAAAATGCTGGATTTCCGCACTTGGCCCACTTCCATAGCCATATCTCGGCCAATTCTCATCCGATTCTAAAACGGAATACCTCAAACGATTCGTGGATCGATTTCTAGTAATTCTGCATCAAAATCCTAACACAAAATATTTTTTCAAAATTTTTCGAATTTTTGTGGGGGATCCCCTTCAAAATGCTGGATTTCCGCACTTGGCCCACTTCCATAGCTATATCTCGGCCAATTCTCATCCGATTCTAAAACGGAATACCTCAAACGATTAGTGGATCGATTTCTAGTAATTCTGCATCAAAATCTTAACACAAAATATTTTTTCAAAATTTTTCGAATTTTTGTGGGGGATCCCCTTCAAAATGCTGGATTTCCACACTTGGCCCACTTCCATAGCGATATCTCGGCCAATTCTCATCCGATCCTTGAGCGGGATATCTTAAACGATTAGTGGATCGATTTCCAGTAATTCTGCATCAAAATCCTGACACAAAATATTTTTTCAAAATTTTTCGAATTTTTGTGGGGGATCCCCTTCAAAATGCTGGATTTCCGCACTTGGCCCACTTCCATAGCCATATCTCGGCCAATTCTCATCCGATTCTAAAACGGAATACCTCAAACGATTAGTGGATCGATTTCTAGTAATTCTGCATCAAAATCCTAACACAAAATATTTTTTCAAAATTTTTCGAATTTTTGTGGGGGATCCTCTTCAAAATGCTGGATTTCCGCACTTGGCCCACTTCCATAGCTATATCTCGGCCAATTCTCATCCGATTCTAAAACGGAATACCTCAAACGATTAGTGGATCGATTTCTAGTAATTCTGCATCAAAATCTTAACACAAAATATTTTTTCAAAATTTTTCGAATTTTTGTGGGGGATCCCCTTCAAAATGCTGGATTTCCACACTTGGCCCACTTCCATAGCGATATCTCGGCCAATTCTCATCCGATCCTTGAGCGGGATATCTTAAACGATTAGTGGATCGATTTCCAGTAATTCTGCATCAAAATCCTGACACAAAATATTTTTTCAAAATTTTTCGAATTTTTGTGGGGGATCCCCTTCAAAATGCTGGATTTCCACACTTGGCCCACTTCCATAGCTATATCTCGGCCAATTCTCATCCGATCCTTGAGCGGGATATCTTAAACGATTAGTGGATCGATTTCCAGTAATTCTGCATCAAAATCCTGACACAAAATATTTTTTCAAAATTTTTCGAATTTTTGTGGAGGATCCCCTTCAAAATGCTGGATTTCCGCACTTGGCCCACTTCCATAGCTATAACTCGGCCAATTCTCATCCGATTCTAAAACGGAATACCTCAAACGATTAGTGGATCGATTTCTAGTAATTCTGCATCAAAATCCTAACACAAAATATTTTTTCAAAATTTTTCGAATTTTTGTGGGGGATCCCCTTCAAAATGCTGGATTTCCGCACTTGGCCCACTTCCATAGCTATATCTCGGCCAATTCTCATCCGATTCTAAAACGGAATACCTCAAACGATTAGTGGATCGATTTCCCATCATTCTGCATCAAAATCCTGACACAAAATATTTTTTCAAAATTTTTCGAATTTTTGTGGGGGTTTCCCTTCAAAATGCTGGATTTCCGCACTTGGCCCACTGCCATAGCTATATCTCAGCCAATTCTCATCCGGTTTTAAAACAGAATACCTCAAACGATTAGTGGATCGATTTCTAGTAATTCTGCATCAAAATCCTGACACAAAATATTTTTTCGAAATTTTTCGAATTTTTGTGGGGGATCCCCTTCAAAATGCTGGATTTCCGCACTTGGCCCACTTCCATAGCTATATCTCGGCCAATTCTCATCCGATTCCCAAACGGAATACCTCAATCGATTAGTGGATCGATTTCCCGTCATTCTGCATCAAAATCTCACTAGAAAATATTTTTAAAATATTTTTCCAGTTTTTATGGGGAAGCTCCTTAAAAATCCGATATTTTCCCATATAGCTCCTTACAACGTCTATATCTCTTCTATTTTTCAAATGATTCTGAATCGTAATACCTTGAACTAATTGTGGATAGATGCCCCTCAAATAGATCATTTTTTATTGGCTCTATGGCCAGCCCCTCTTTGAAATTCGCAATTCTCCCGTGTCTACAAGTGCCCTGCCTATTCCTCATCACATCTCTTAACTCCAAGACCATTTCCAAGTAATTTTCTAAAAAATGCATCTAAACAGCTAGTTGGAAACACATTCCGGGGCCAGAGAGAATGCAGTAATCTCGGGAAAGCCATGCCCAAGGCCCATGAATCATTCCAGCCGCGATATCGAGCAAAATCAATTAGTCACGCCGTAAGAGGGTTAATAAGCCCGGGCCCAACCTGGTGTAATTGTTACTTAATTTATGCACATTTTTGAAGCCAAAATAACGGAGAAAAAAGGGGGGTAACTCGTGGAGGGCCTTCTGGTGTCAATTGCAATGGCAGGACTTGCAGGGGTTGCATTCAATTGTCATCCTGGCTGGTGACTTTCTTGCCCTTTCTTGTGGCCTGTGTCTGGGAACTGGGCGGCTCTTTTGTTTCTGATTTCTCAGATTTTATTTATTTTATTCTGGTTGTTGTTGTTGTTGTTCCGGTTGGCACGTGTCCTGGACAAGGAATGGGCGTGGTCCTGTCCTCTTGGACTGTGCATCTAAGGATTCTGTTCTGCATTTAATTGCCACTGGATTATCCTTTTTGTTTCTTGGCCTTTTCCACCCCACTGACATAATTGATTTAAAGTCTAATTATTTTATTTATTTTTTATAATAATTATAATCTTTAATAATAAAATAAACTCTACAAATACCGGATGTAAATATCTTCCATCATTATCTAGTCCCGTTTAGGAAGGTGACGAACTTCGCAAAACACCATGTACTTCCGAAGTACCAGGTATTACTATCTCTTATAATTTTAATTGCCAGCAGGTGACGAAATCCGCCACTGTGCCCAAGGATATTATTGCAAAGTAATTTTTTAACCATTTCATTCCAAGCCCTATTGAAAAATAAATTGATAAATAATCAGAAAATTGAAACAAAATAGTTACAATCGCAGATATACAAATTATTAGCAAATTATTATTTATTTTGATTGAAAACGTGACTTGTGGTGGAAATACAAGCCCAGATAGTATGTGACTAAATGGCGAATATTTCTGCTTATTTATCGGAACTAAAAAATACATACAGACACATGTAAAGCGGAAAATAAAGCCAAGAACAAACCAAACAACTAGAAAACAACCTGTATGGGTAAACAATATCCCAGGTGAGTTGGAAACAGGAGGGGAAATACTACACGTTACGCGTCATCAGTTTTATAAACTAATTCATGGCATAAACACAAAAATAGAAACCCAATTCGAGGCATTGTAAAATGAAACCAAATAAAAACAAAATACGAACCGGTCTACGCCGTTCTCGAATTTCGTGCCCAGTTCTCTAAAATCCATATAATTACAAGATACTAGAAAAGTTGGCAAAAACTAAGCGAAATATTAAATTCGTGCTTGCGAAATCAATTGGGAGAAGCTTTTAGCTCAAAATTGGATGCACACTTTCGGGTTATTGATTACGAAAGTTGAATATTATGTAAATTGAGGTGCATTAAGTCATACGGCACGAAATATCCATTAAATGGTTGGGCAGAACTATTTAAAAATTATTTGCTAGGAGAATAATAACGGGTAATAATATTATTTATGACTGTGGAGGGCAATTCAGGAAGGTGACGAGTGTTCACACGGATATTGTACAAATTGGTAATAAACTTTTACTTTTCTTACTAAAAAATGTATAATATTACTATATAACCTACAAGTACCGGATACTACTATCTCTTATGACTTTGGAGGGCGATTAGAGAAGGTGACGAACGAATCAATCGCCCCAAGGATGTTCCTATTGTAAATATAAGGATATTCCATAGGTAAATAATACTTTTTATTCCAAGCCATACCCTTAAAAACCCAACTAGTTCCTATCGCGATCTTGAAATAATGCCAAAAGCTGGAATTCTGAGACTATCTATGTGCATTCCTCACAGAAACACACATCCGCTTCAGCGCCAAGAGTTTGGAATAATGAAAGGCAAACATGATGCGAAATAATTGAATTTAATTAACATGGGAAAAGACGACAGACCAGAGCAGCAGGGGGGTGCACCCATTCACAGATTTACATCAGGAAATGGGGGGTCGCTCGGTCGCTCGGTCGGTCACATAAACAAACAAACAAACAAATAAATAAATAACTGGCGACCATGTTTGCAGAATCTTATGGCATTGATTGCCTCACAACTCTAGAAAGTTAATTAAATAGATTTGTGTCACAACTGATGGATAGTTCTTGCCGCAATTGTGTTTTAAATGCAGTTTCTAGAACTCTTTTAATTTAAATAGATTTATTTTATGGAAATGGGGGTTATTGTTTCTGAATCTTTGGCATTTGCCATTTCTGTCTAGAATTAGTTTCAAGTTCTTGAAGTATCTAAAGATACTTTTTCTTCTTTGTGATATGTATAAGATATTTATGAAAAAATTTAGTAAAATTCTGGAATAAAAAAGTAAAATTATTGGAAATAAATATTCAAAATATTTCAAAAACAGTTTTGGGATTAGTTAATACAATTAAAAATTGTAAAAAAAAAAAACAAAATAAATAATAGTAAAAACCCTTTTAAGATAAAAAACCCTTTTAAGACTTAAAAGTTTATTTAAAAATATAGAAAGTAAATGAAGTATTGGGGAACTGGCACCAACGTTTCGGCCAAAAGCATTTGAGCCTAGTATTCAAGCCAAGTATTGGCTGTGTAGCCACCCTCTACTCGCATTTGTGTGTGTCTGTGTTTTGGCCATGTTTCTTTTGTTTTTTTTTTGTTTTTTTGTTTTTTTTTTGTTTTTTTTTTTTTGTGAGACTCACCTTCAGAGTAAATGCTGCCAGAAATGCTAAACTCCAGAGCCAGCAATGTTGTGGAACAGCTTTTCGGTTTGTTGCTTGCGGCGGCTCTCTTGACTGCTTTTGCTTTTGCGTTTGCCTTTGCTTTTGCAGCGTTTGGGCTTGCCTTTGCGTTTGCTTTTGCTTTTGCCTTTTAAGCCGGATTCTGGTAGTGGCTTTGCTTAGCTGATACAACATTTTGTTGCCGTCGTTTTGCCTTTCCGGCTCTCTTTCCTCAGTAGTAGTTGCTCTTGCTCTTGTTGTTGTTACTCCCTCTCTTATTTTTTGTTTTTTTTTTTTTGTCTTTTTGACTTTTGCTTTTTTGTTTTGAACTCTTTTGTTTTTCTTGCTAGTTTTTGGGAATTTTTAGCGCGGGTTTAGTCTTTACTCTTTTTAAATGCATTATGTTTTCGCAATTTCTTGTGATTTTTTCTTTGTCGCCAACGTGTTTAAAATTTAAAATTTATTTATTTTTACCAATTTCTTATATATTTGTTGTTTTATTTTATTTCTTTCATTTCATTTTGATATCTGGGATCTGCGAAAGAGTGGGGAAGCTACAAAAAAAAAATGTTAAAAAATGGACTGGCGATCGAGGGTGAGAGAGAGTGGGTGAGAACTAGCGATATTGGCATCTCGCTTGCTACCTGCCCTGCTCCCTCTTTTTCTTCTATATAACTCTGCGCTTGCGCCAAGCTTTCAGATATTTTTTTATGGAAGTTTTTTTGAGATTTTTTTTTATTAAAAAAATATTTAGATATCTAGATATATGAAGAATAAAAAATTTTGCAAGCCATGTGCTAATTAATTGCACTGCGTTGTGCAAAAATTTTGCTGATTAATAATTTAGCCTCCGCTGACGTCATTGAAATATTTAAATGATTTCTTCAACAAAAAAAAGGTTCCTCTCTTCCACTCCACAAAACAAATAAATAATCAAAAAAAAAAAATTAAACTAAATAAGAGAAACCTGTTTAGAGATATCGAGACCCTAGTTGTTGTTGTTGTTTTTCTTGCAAAAAAGACCTTCAACCTTGTTTCTGCAGCCCCCGAAGAGAGAGGAAGAGAGAGGCACAACGGGATGAAGCAGACGAAGATTGCATTGATTGATTGATCTTAGCCCCAAAGAGACCGAGAGACAGAGGGGCAGAGTGGGCCAGAGACTGGAGCAAGGGATCCATAGAGATCCAAAGAGAGAGCGTAACACAGAGAGCTTTGCTTATTTTATGATCTCTGTGCATTGCAATAAACAAAATAACAACAACAACAACAGTGGGAGTAGCAAGCAAAGCTCTCTTGAAAGGCAAAAACAAAACAAAACAAGTTTTTATTTATTTCTCCACTTCTTTTTTGGGTTTTTGAACACGAATGTGGGACAAGTTTCTTTGTGTGTTGAACAAATTACCTGGGGCTGCTGGAAATTTTGCGCCATTCGTATTGATTATTTAATAGATGCGTTTCATTAACGCACAATAAGCTAAACCCCCCAAAAAAACACAAACATAAAAAGAGAACAGGAAGTGGAGAAATTTTTGAAAAAGGCCCGAAAAGCAAACACACCCGGGGAGGTGGTGGTGTGGAGGCTGTTCGTTTCAAAGAGAGAGAAAGCAAAGGCATGCCAAAAAAAAAAATTTAAAAAAAAAAAAACAGAAAGCTGCCGGGAAATGCGTAGGTGTTGCTTTCATCTCTTCTCCCGCCTGCACCCTCTCCCCACCTTCTTGTTTTTCTTGTTATTATTATTATTATTATTATTATGATTGGCTGCTACTGAATAAATAAAAAAAAAACACAATGCACGCACACAAAAACACACCTCCAAACAAACAACTCTCAATTTCTGCTTTTACTTAAAAGCTTCATTCAGCATTTCTTACTTTTCCCACTGCACTTCTTCTTTGGAACTCGAAATCCCAATCCGAATATCATCACATGTACATAATAGTTATGTATCTTATGGTGCAACCAAAAAAAAAAATAAAAGTATCAACACACCAATAGTTGAAAACTCGTTAAAAAAATCATTTCCGAAATCGTGTGTATTTTATTTATTTTTTTTTAAACCGTCACCGATTGGAACAAAATAACAAACACTAGACGACGCGGCGCACACGTAAAACACCGACGGGGCTACGAGACAGACAGCGGCAGCAGCGACGTTCGGCTTGGCGGCGATTCGGATTTGGATTCGGATTCAACAGCCCCGGTCCCGAGACTTCTTCAGATTGGTGTGACCCTAACGGTACAAAATCCGCAGATACAAAATTGCGGTAACACTATTTCCAATTTAAAAACTGTGCTACTGTTCTACTTATAAACCAGCCAACAACGTGAAAAATTGCACATTAACTTACACGCAAGATAGTATAAGCAGAGTTTTTGATATTTTTTCTAGAAGATCTTCAAAAACAAGCCAATAAAAACAGTGGTGGACTTTTGAAATCAATTTAAATCTAATTGGAATCTAGAGATGGTCAACCGCCAACTTAACAGGAAACTGGTATTTTTTAAAAATGGGATTTCTGGTATATTTTGACCGATAACATGTGTGATCGCACCAATTGGAACATATCGGCGGGAGCGGTGGAAATTTTTGAATTCAAACTCAAAGTTCACCATCTATTTAAAAGTAAAAGACCCTTTTATAATAATATAATTTATTATTTATTAATTTTTCATCTGTACGAACTGTTATTGATTATTACAATTAATTATTGTTAAATTACAGTCTAAGTTTTAATTGCTAGGATGTAGCAAGTTCTAAAAAAAGACATTACACATTATGTTTCTTACATCGACTACCGCTCAGCATTTACAACTAACTAAATTACAAAAAATAACATACTAATTTAGTTTACATTTTGTAACTTTCTTTTTTTCATTTTTTGTTTCTCCTTTTTTTTTTTGGCAAATAACAACAAAAAGTAAAAATTAATATAAACCAAAAAGTGTTTAAAGAGCACAACTCGTTTGAACAAACACTGTACGATTCGCTGGGAAATTAACATTAGACTTTTAATTGAATTACACACTAAAACTAAAAAACGAACGGTCGAACCCTTCCGAGTAATAATTAAGAATACAAACAAAAAATTGAGCTAAACAAAGAGTGTATATTAGGGGTATAAGTTTATATATGTACGTTTATATATATATAGATATTTTTTTATATTTTTAAGCGATTACTGCGCTGAATTTCGCTATAAAACAAAAACACAAAAAAAAAAACACATTTTCCCCGAATGCCCCGCCCCCACCCCAAAACCATCCCAACCCGCACCACCCCAACACCACCCAAAAAAAAAAAAATAATAAAAAAAACTACATATTCCCCTGATACGCAGGTGATAAGAACGCAACGCCAAGGACGATGGCAAAGGCTTTGATAACAGGCCAGAAAGGGAAAGGCGGCCCAGAGTTTCCCCTGGCTATCTCTCTCACTCTCACTGTCTGGCATAATGAGTATTGAACTACAGGCGAACTTCCCTAAGCCGAAACTTTCAAGTCGTGGTTATTGCATAGAGTTAAAAAAAAGGTATTTGTTTAAGAATTAAATCTGGATTATTATTTATAATGGTTTATATTTTAAACCAGACACTCAATAATTGGTTAACACTTTTTTCTGGTAAGGTTTTTCATAAAATAGTTCTTTTATAATATTTCCAAATATTTCAACTATTTTAAGTTCAAAAAACCAAAAAAAGCTTTGCTTGAAAAGTTTTGAATTAATTTCAATAAAAATCTGTGTCGAAAACAACAAGGATTTTATAATTAAAATATAAATATCTTAATCAAATATTTTGTTTTTTGTTAATTAAACATAAGAAAAATATCCTCTCAAGTTTGGTTTAGAAAAGTCCGACTGTACTTGAGCCTCTTTCGCTCTCTCCTCTCTCTCTCTTTTCTAGTGACGTTCGATTTCGGTCGATTAACGTCGATTGCAATATCGTTAGATCGTATAACTGTTAATGAGTGTTATATTAGCGAGAACTTCTAGACTTAGGACGAAATAAATATTTGTTTGTGGTTTTGTACTCTGTTTTCTTCCCACTTAGTCGCTTAAACACTGGTTTCTGTAGGCAAATGGCGGGGATCTGGGGATTTTCAATTTGAACTAAACCCAAAGCCGAGCACTGATCTAATAATATTCACACACACTCTCCACTCTACACTCTCCACACGGACACACGGTACATGCGACCAAAAAAAAAAAAACGTTTCACAAACATACATATTTACATATTTAAACGTAAATTACATAACAAAGATTATTATTATTGATTGTGGGGAACGTCGAACGGCAGAAATATATAAAATATAAACAGCATCAGACACAAGATCGGGCGAGATATTTGTATAATCGACCCAAGTGCCATGGGCTATACTATGGGCTCTACTAATGGGTCTTAGTCTTATCTCGCTATAGCTTCCTGTCTCTAGTAATCATCATCGTGATCGGATAATTACTGCAGTCGTTATCTCGAAATTAAGGCGCTTTTGGGTTTATTTTTCTCAAAAAAAAAAAAAAAAAAAAAAAAAAAAAAATTAGTGATGGGATTTGAACTTCTTTTACAAAAAAAATTAATAAAATCAATAACAAATTTAAAGGTATTTCGAGTCTAAGGCTTTTTTAAAAAACACATCACATTTAAGATTTATAAATTTTAGACTTCCTAGCTCTATAGGAAGTTTCAAAAAATATACATTATCTTTAAAAATTTGTTATTTCCTTAAAAAAAATTATACAAAAATGTCTAAAATAGATTTAGAACTATCACTTCCTAGTCCCTCAAAGTTCCTCACAATTTTTTTACTGCCAGATACCCGCTACTTCTGTGTCTGATGAGCTTCTGCCCTCGACGTCCCACCTAGATTACCACATCCATGTTTTAGAAGGCAAACCAGGTGCCGTCGGCCCGTCATCGCAGCGTGCTGGTCAGGGACCGGTGCAGGACACTCGGGCGCACTGGCTGTTGCGGTGGCGGTGGCGGCGTATTGCTGTGCGGGTCGGGGGTGTCGGGTGCATCGCCGGCACTCAGACTGCTGGCCGGCGACAGGGTGCAGGACGTGGTCTCCGCCTCGCTGAGGCAGCTGCTCAGCTGACGGATGACACCGGATGACTGGGTGGCACCCGCTGCCGGCGGTCGCTGCTGTTGCTGCTGTCGCTCCTGCTGGAACTTGCGGGCCGCCGTCACATTCACGACACTGACCGACTTGGAGATGGAGTGCTTGACGGACGAGGGCGCCGGCGGCACCAGGGCCAGGGCGGTCATGGGCGTGGGCGAGGGCGCCAGTTCCTCCAGGGTCAGGGTATTGGCCGGCGAACTGTAGCCATCGTCCATGAGGGTCTCCAGCGACTGGGCGCCCGGCGAGGCGGCCGCTGTGCCCACACCCGAGTCCACACTCTTCTGCAGATTCTCAATCAGATAGAGGACGATCCTTTCGAGCTGCTGCGGTGCCTGGGAGGCGGGCAGATCGGGACTAGTGGTCTGGGAGGGCATGTCCGCCTTAATGATCGTCGAGAACTTCTCCTTCATCTCGAGCACCTTCTGCCGGCCGGCCTCCTCGTCCAGGAGCGTGTTGACGCAAAGGAACGAGTGCACCTGGTTGCTGCCACTGTCGATGTCGAGGAATCCCTTGGTGTGCAGGTAAATGAAACGTCCGTTCCTCGACAGCAGTCGGTAGCAGCTCTCGCCGTAGTTGCTGTTGCAGTCGTACATCTGCCGGAGCGCCACAATCACCCAGCGGACGTCGTCCAGATGCATGAAGCAGAACGGGCTCAGGTTTCGGACCTAAAACGAGGATTCTGGTTAGTGTGGGTCAAGCTTGAGAGGATTTAGAACTATTCTGGTCCAGAAATGAGGCACAATAGCATGTTTCTGGTTCTGGGGGGCAATTAGCGACATTCCGGAGTGCGGAACTCGATCGAGAAAACGTGCTAAGTGGCCAGATCGTGGCCAGAATCATTCTAATTTCTATTATTTATGCGGCTCTGATTAGGCGGAGAAAGTCGGAGATGCAAGCCGGAGAGCAGCAGCTGCCCAACCATTCGTACCTCGTCCTTCATGTAGCCGGCCACCAGGCCGATCCGTTGATCACAGTCGATGATGCTGCCGTCGATGAGGTGCCGCGTCCGGTACTCCAGCTGATACGGTTCCGGTTGCCGGTAGAAGGTCATCCCACCAGCCTCCATCTCCTCGGGCGTTCGCTCCTCTCGCAGCACACGGGCCATGGCCACCAGGACGATGTCGTTGCCACTGATACCGTGCAGCGCCGCCTGGGCGATGGCGTCATGTTGCGGCGGTATGGTGGTGGCTGCTTCCGCTGCTGCCGCCGCAGCTGCTGCGGCTGCCAGCATATTGTTGTTCCGGGAGCGACGGATCAGCTGGGACACAATGGGATAGTTGGCGGCGGCACCGCCGGTCAGCGAGGAGTCACTGCGCCGGAAACAGCCGTCGATCTTGACCCGTTCGTAGTGCCGGGTGGCCTCCGCCCGGGTGGAGGCCCGAGCCAGGCGGACGGTGAAGCAGCGTCGGTCGGAGCGCAGACGCTCGTCGATGGTCGCCAGATGGGCGATGCTCCGGGGACTGGGAGTGCGACGGTTGTAGGGTTGGTCCTCCTCACGCTCCCGCTCCCGTTCCCGCTCCTGCTCCTGGTCCAGATCGTCCTCCTCCAGGTCACTGCCCGAGGCCGAGGCCGAGGTGGACGTGGAGCGCTGCTGGTGAGGATTATGCTGGTTCTGGTTCTGCTGCTGATAGAACAGCGTCTCGATGTCCCTGGGTATGAGCTGTTGGCGCAGCAGAGCCTGGTCCTCCGGATGGGTGATCTGGAGGAGATTCTGGCCATACAGATCCGACTGGCAGTGGCCCAGCAGCTGCTCCACGCTGGAGGAGACGAGCACTATCTGGCCGCTGCAGGTGAGGGTGAGGAAGCAGCTCTCCAGGAGCTGCATCAGGGTGTCGGTGAGATGTAGACTGGGGTTCTGGATGGGACTCGGCTGCGTCTCGCCGGGGAATAAGGCCGGGGAGGAGGAGTTCGAGTTGGAGCTGCCCTTCAGGCAGTGTTTCCGGCGACGTCGGGACGCCGACTTGCCAAACACATACTGCAGTCTCAGGCCATGGGTGGCGAATCGAAGGACGGCGGTCTTGTCCAGGCGGCGCGAAGATTCCGCAGCATGCGGCACCATCGTGGCCAGCTCCTGGATGCTGGCATTCAGCTTGTCCCGGCGCTGTTTTTCGGCCAGATTGCGGGCTTCTCGGCCATTGGCCGCCTCGGCGGCGCCACCGCCACCAGTGGTGGCTCCTCCACCGCCCGATGCAGTGCCTCCACCGGCCACGTCCAGGGCCGCCGTTTCGGCTGCTGCCATGTTTTTCACTGGCTTTTCCTTACAGTTATTCCTCTGCTATTCTTCGGGCCTCTCTCCAGTTCTCCAGTTTTACAGTTCTACGGTACTCCAGCTCTCCCACTCTCCCAGTTCTCCCGCTCTCCGTTTTATGGATTTTCCCCCACAGTAGACAATCGCTAATTGGCGCCGTGCTTATAATGGAAATCGTCACTCTCCATAACAGTTTTGTTGCTTCTTCTTGCTATTTGTGCTTTATGATTTGTATTTCTTTATTTTTTGATAGTTAAGTTTTTGTTTTTGTTTTTGTTTTTTTTTTTTTAGTTATTATAAATTTCGGAGCTGTTTTTGCCTTTTTGATTTGTGTTTTTTTCGCTGCTTTTAAAGTTTTCAAGGTCTTGCTTATGCTGTCGTGTTGTTTTTGTTATTATTGTTGTTGTTATGGCTAACCACCTTTGCCTGTACCCCTCTCTCGATCCAACACACACACACACACGGTCACTCTCACGCAACGTACATATGTTTTCTCTTTTCTTTTTCTGTTTATTTGCTTGTACTTTTCCACTTGCTCCTAGCTAGTAATATTAGCTATTATTTTTCTATTTATTTATGCGTTTTGCCTTGTTTGCGTTTATTATTTTTTACACTCTTGATATAATTTTTTTTTTGATTTTTTTGATTGCGTTGCGAATCTCAATCTCCTTTGAGTTGTGGTTGGTTTTTTTTTTTTTTTTTTTTTTTGTTGTTTTTGTTATTATGATTGTTGTTGTTGGTTGCTTGTGTTGTGTGTTTTTCAGACGTTGTTTTTCCGTATGAGATAAGAGTTTGACTCGCTTATGGTCAATTAGCAGGCTCTATTTTACATTACACTGACTATTTGCACTGGTTTTTGTTTATATTAAGTGATTAATTGTTTATTAAACAATTATGTAGCTCTGGGATAGAGATGGAACAACGTCGATAGGTTTTTGCAGCGCCATCAGGTGCGAAAAATTGACACCTGCAATACCTTGACCCCGGTTCGATAGCAAATACAAAACAATTCGTTTTCTGTGTTTTTAATTATCACACAAACCCAGCATTTCGTTTCGAATCTAACTAGATTTTTTCAAAAGTTTCTATAATAAAACATTGATAGTTTTGAGGTAGATAAACACATGAGTAACTATCGATAACATACAACAAAGGCATCGCGTGCGCGAATTCTTCATCTCTCCCATCGCCAAGTGCTTCTTCCTCTTCCGACTCCAATCCAATTGGAGGAATTTGCCAGCTGTGCACGTGAAAGTGAAACTAGGCAGTAGAGTAAGTTGTTGCCGGGCTATGTGGCTCCTTTTGGGTACTAACGATCGTCCTAACCCCCAGACATGTCCAAGGCCAAGGGTAAAAAGAAGGAACGCTTCGATGACGACGACGAGCAGGTGGAGAAAGTGGCGGCCGCTGTGACGGAGAAGAAATCCGGGAAGAAGGGCAAGAAGGGAAAGCGTGGCGGTGACTCCAGTGACGAGGATGTCGCCCCTAAGACTCGTGATGTGGATGACCTGGAGAGCGTGGCCTCCTCCACGCACAGCAAGCAACAGCAGCAGAAGAAACAGCCCAAAAAGGGCAAGAAGGGTAGGAAGAACGACGACTGGAGCGACGAGGACGAGAAGCCAGTGAGGAGCGCTCCTGCAGACGAGGACGATGAGGAGGACGAGCCCCCCGTCCAGGCCAAGCCGGCGGCGAAAAAGCAGCCCGCTGGTAAGAAAAATAAAAAGAACAAAAAGAAAAACGACGACTTCTCGGACGAGGAGCCCGATTTGGATCTGAAGGGCAGCGACGCGGAGGAGGAGGAGGTGGTAGTTGCGGCCGCCAAGCCAGCTTCCAAGAAGGCCAAGAAGAAGCAACAGCAGCAGAAGAACAAGTTCGCCATGAGCGATGACGACGAGGAGGAGGTGCCCGAGGAGGATCTGGAGGAGGAGGAGGAGGAGGTCGTGGCGGTGGCCCCCAAGAAGGCCCAAAAGAAGAAGCAACAAAAGTCCAACAAGTATGCTGCCAGCGAGGAAGAGGAGGACAAAGAGGAGGAGGCGGTGCTCGCTGACAAAGTGGCAGCTGTGAGTCTCAAGGAGGAGTCTGTGGAGAAAGAGGCGAAGCCAGAGCCCACTCCAGAGCCTACTCCAGAGCCAGAGGCAGAGCCTGAAGTAGAGCCCGAGGCGGAGGCCGAAGCAGAACCCAAATCCGAGGAGAGCAATCCCAAGGAGAAGAAACTCACCCACAAGGAGAAGAAGAAGCAAAAGAAGCAGCAGGAGTACGAGCGCCAAATGGAACTGATGACCAAGAAGGGCGGTGCCGGGCACTCCGATCTCGACAACAACTTCACCATGTCCCAGGTGCAGAAGAGCGCCGGCCAGCAAGCAGCCCTAGAGCATGCCGTGGACATTAAAATCGAGAACTTCACCATTTCCGCCAAGGGTGAGTCATCTCGGAATTGTTTGTTTATCCCGGGCAGCACTTTGTTTACTTTGAATGCCACTCACACTCCCGTCTACTCTTTCAGGCAACGATCTGTTCGTGAACGCCAACCTGCTGATCGCCCATGGACGTCGCTATGGCCTGGTGGGCCCGAACGGACATGGCAAGACCACTCTGCTGCGTCACATCGCCACCCGGGCCTTCGCCATTCCGCCGAACATCGATGTGCTGCTCTGCGAACAGGAGGTGGTGGCCACCGACAAGACGGCCATCGAGACGATCCTTGAGGCGGATGTCCGTCGTACCGAGATGCTCAAGAAGGCCGACGAGCTGGAGAAGCAGTTCGCTGCCGGTGATCTCAGCGTGCAGGAGGAACTCAACGACACCTTTGCGGAGCTGAAGGCAATTGGAGCGTACTCGGCGGAGGCCAGGGCGAGGCGCATCCTTGCCGGTCTTGGGTTCAGCAAGGAGATGCAGGACCGACCCACCAACAAGTTCTCCGGCGGCTGGAGGATGAGAGTGTCGCTGGCGCGTGCCCTCTACCTGGAGCCCACACTCCTCATGCTGGACGAGCCGACGAATCACTTGGACCTGAACGCCGTCATCTGGCTGGACAACTACCTGCAGGGCTGGAAGAAGACACTGCTGATCGTGTCCCACGACCAGAGCTTCCTCGACAACGTCTGCAACGAGATCATCCACCTGGACCAGAAGAAACTCCAGTACTACAAGGGCAACTACTCCATGTTCAAGAAGATGTACGTCCAGAAGCGGCGCGAAATGATCAAGGAGTACGAGAAGCAGGAGAAGCGACTCCGGGAGCTCAAGGCCCACGGCCAGTCCAAGAAGGCGGCCGAGAAGAAGCAGAAGGAGTCGCTCACCCGCAAACAGGAGAAGAACAAGAGCAAGCAGCAGAAACAGGACGAGGACGAGGGACCGCAGGAGTTGCTCGCCCGTCCCAAGGAGTACATTGTCAAGTTCCGATTCCCGGAGCCCTCACAGCTCCAGCCACCGATACTCGGTGTCCACAATGTCACCTTTGCCTTTCCGAACCAGAAGCCGTTGTTCATCAAGGCGGACTTCGGCATCGATCTGACCAGTCGGGTGGCCATCGTGGGGCCCAACGGTGTCGGCAAGTCCACTTTCCTAAAGCTGCTGCTCGGGGAGCTGGAGCCCCAGGAGGGTGAGCAGCGGAAGAATCATCGCCTGCATGTCGGGCGCTTCGATCAGCACTCCGGCGAGCATCTGACGGCGGAGGAGTCGGCCGCGGAGTACTTGCAGCGCTTGTTCAATCTGCCGCACGAGAAGGCGCGCAAGGCACTCGGCTCCTTCGGTCTGGTCAGTCATGCGCACACCATCAAGATGAAGGATCTGTCCGGTGGCCAGAAGGCCCGTGTGGCGCTCGCCGAACTGTGCCTGAGTGCGCCCGATGTCCTCATTCTGGATGAGCCCACCAACAACCTGGATATTGAGAGTATCGATGCCCTGGCGGAGGCCATCAATGAGTACGAGGGCGGCGTCATCATTGTGTCCCACGACGAGCGACTGATCCGCGAAACAGGATGCACTCTATACGTGATTGAGGACCAGACGATCAACGAGATCGACGGCGAGTTCGATGACTACAGGAAGGAGGTGCTGGACTCCCTGGGCGAGGTGGTGAACAATCCCAGCGTGGTGGCCAATGCGGCTGTGCTCCAATAGCCCGTAGTAGGAACCTGCCTGCTCCCGCCCAGCAGGATCATCTCGTCAGTCAGCTCTGTTAATTGTTCAACTGTTGAGTGGATTATCCGCTAGTTAGCCTCTTTTTTTATACCAACATATAATATACGAAAAACGAATTCACGAAAAACGTTGATGGGTTTTTCTTTTCTTTTCTTAGCTTCTGGGGTTGGGCCTTTTCTTCTTTTTGGATACAAATTTCAAGATTTTCCTGTTTATGGCCTCAAGCACAAAGATTCTAATCAAAATAAAGTGAATGGTTTTTCTTTTTATTATTTATTCGATATACCAATCTTAAAAATTATAAAAAATAAAACAATTTCTTGCAGTTTTCTCAAAAAATATAAACAAAAAACTGTTGTAATCTAAGTATCTATTCTATAATAGTGGGAATTTATGAGGCAATAGCCACTCAACCGCTGCGATAGAAGGCCTTGACGTTGTTCAGGACATGGGTCATGCCATTGTAGCCCTCCGTATCGAAATCAATGTTTTCGCCGCCAAACTCGATGACCTGGAAAGGGGAACACGAAGAAGAAGTTAACACAGAAGAGTTGCGGCAGATAGACCATGTTGAACCCACCTCTTTGGCTCGGATGGAGTCGGAGCCATGGGGCACTCCAATAACCTCCACCCAGGCACCTTGGGCAGCACCCAGTTCGCCCGGCAGGTTGATTTTCAGCTTCTGGTTGTCCGTCGAACTGGCCAGGAGGGTTGTGCCCGCAACGCTCTCCACACGCACCATGATGCTCACCGTTTGGCCGGAAAACTGCTTCAGCATGCCACCGTTGACAATGGATCGGGGATCAAAGGGTTCCATCATTTTGCAAGCAATTTAATTGGCAAATTTAATGGTAGATTAAAAGCGAATTTCCTAAGCAGATGAAATGCCGTAAACAAGAAAGAGCGCCAAACAGCTTAGAGATGGGCGGCCAGCTAGCGAGGAAACTATCAAGACAATCGATAGTGTGGCAATCCACACCCAACTATCGATAGATAGTCTACCTATCGACGCCGACTGCGCTGATATATCGCTAGGCAACCACCACTAGTTGCGTGCCGTGCGATGACGGGGAGCAGCTGTTGCCTCTGAACTGCTAATTGGAAAACCAAACAGATCCGCATCCGCACACACACACACACACACACACACTCCAAAATTACAGGCGTTTCGCGAAATTTTGAGTTTCGTGTGAAGTTGGCCAAATTGAAAAGCGAGCGACGGCGGGCAGCACACAACACAAATCGTTCCGTTATCAATCGAAATCTAGCTCCAAAGTTTTGTAACGCAATCGGGCATTCGGAGTGAAAGAGTGATATACGGACAGAGTGGGCGTGAGACAGAGAAGGAGCGAGAAAAAATTCAAAAAAAAATTCCCTTTTCTCGTAAATACTATTTTGTTGTTGATTTCCTTGTGAGAGGCGGCTTGGAGAGAGGAGATTTATGTGGAGATTGGGGGCCGAACGAGGATGATGGCGGCGGCGAGTGATGCGGAGAAGATGATGTCCACCACCAGCACGGTGCGCCTGCCCATTGTGGGCATGACATGCCAGTCGTGTGTCCGCAATATTCAGGATAATATCGGCCAGAAGAAGGGTGTACTGGATGCCCGGGTGGTGCTCGAGGAGGCGGCCGGTTACTTCGACTACGATCCCAGGGAAACGAATCCCACACAGATAGCCAGCGATATCGATGACATGGGCTTCGAGTGCAGCTATCCAGGAGACGATGGTGGTGAAGGCGGATTAGGCGGAGGAGCCTGGACAAATATCCGGGTGGTGGGCATGACCTGTC
The DNA here is from genome assembly GCA_035045925.1 of Drosophila atripex. Taxonomy (NCBI): domain Eukaryota; kingdom Metazoa; phylum Arthropoda; class Insecta; order Diptera; family Drosophilidae; genus Drosophila; species Drosophila atripex. Next base: position 685,019 of record JAWNOP010000009.1, read on the forward strand.
AGTCGTGTGTGCGCAACATTGAAGGCAACATTGGCACCAAACCGGGCATCCTACACATCGAAGTCCAGCTGGCCGCCAAGAATGCCCGCGTCCAGTACGATCCCGCCCAGCTGACGCCCGACCAGATAGCCGAGATGATCGATGACATGGGCTTCGAGGCGACCGCCAGTGATACCACACCCGCGTCATCGCCCCGCAAAAGTCCAGCCGCTCCCGCTGCCCCATCACCTGCCCCGCCCGCAACTGTTGCCCAGCTGAATGGCACCGCTGTCGCCATACCCGTGGAACAGGAGCTGCTGACCAAATGCTTTCTGCATATACGCGGCATGACCTGCGCCAGCTGTGTGGCGGCCATCGAGAAGCACTGCAAGAAGATCTACGGACTGGACAGCATACTGGTGGCCCTGCTGGCCGCCAAGGCGGAAGTGAAGTTCAATGCCAGTGTCCTGACGGCGGAGAACATTGCCAAGTCCATAACGGAGCTGGGCTTCCCCACCGAGATCATCGACGAGCCCGATAACGGGGAGGCCGAGGTGGAGCTGGAGATCGGCGGCATGACATGCGCCTCCTGCGTCAACAAGATCGAGAGCCATGTGATGAAGGTGAAGGGTGTGACCACGGCCTCAGTGACGCTGCTAACCAAGCGGGGTGAGTTACCACTGGCGGCTAACCCAAAAGATTCATCCAATCATTCATTTTAGGTGGCGGGTGTTAGGTGGCACACATTCCATTTTCCTCTTCCATTTTTGGGTTAATCTCTCAATCTTTGGTAGCCGCCCCCCACCCCCCTCCAAGATAAGATATGGGCTATAAGTAAAGCTATTTTGATTATTGGCTGGCTGGTAGAATGGCTGAAATAACGACGCCAATCCAGATGCAGTTCCTCGCACTCCAGAGAGGTCTGTTGTTGGTCGGAAGTCTCGGCAACAAAGGCCCCCCCCTCCCTACCTGCCAGTGTACCGACAACTGTTGCGCAATGAATACTATATAGTATATAGCTATAGAGAGTATACCATACATATGTGGTTAGGGGAGCACCTGGCACTGGGCCATCAACCCACTGCCACCTGTTGCTTCACAATGCACTCTACACCCTCTATTTGCATCCCGACCACAGCTGGCAACTCCATTCATCCATTCATCGATGTATTCTGTTTAAATTAACCCAGATTTGTATTATTTTTATGATATTATCTATAAGATCTATATGATCTGAAGGGTTCTATAATAAAAGTTGTAGTTTTTAAGAACAAAATTCAACTAAAAAGTTATACTTTATAAGATGAAAACATAAAAATCTCTTATAGATCTCAATAATAATATATTTTTTTTATTCAAATAACTGCCTAGTTTTAACGCATAACTTGTAGAACATTTAGTCATAAGAAGATAAGATTATTTAGATATTATTACCTAGATAGTTAGTGTAGGAACTTGGGAACTTAAACTCTATTATATCTTTTTATAGAACATATATGTATCTACTTATAATAGTGCCACTTGTAGATTTAATTGGATAACCCAGATTTGTAGAAAGTTGACTTTATTATACTATTTTTCAAGCAGCAGTTGTTTTTAAAGAGAGAGAGTACTGGAACTCCCCTTGTCTATAAGATCTATGAGATCTCTATATAGAACATATAGAATAATATGAATATTACAAAATTATATTATTTTTTTCAAGAAACTGCCATGTTTTTGAATTTTTTCTTTGGGATAAACTAATTAGTATTGTATAGAACTTATAGATCTTGTAGGATATATAGTTATAAGTTTTCAGTCTTCTGTAGAGCAACAGCCTTCTTCTTGAAGAACCTTCTCTATTGAGATTGGGGGAATTATGTAGAACTTTGTATAGAAACTTCTATAGATCTTATAGTTTCTATAGTCTATAGAACTTATAGATTTGACTTTATTTTATTGCATTGTTTTTTGAAGCAACAGCTGTTATCTTGAGTAACCCCCTTTTTGGAGAATACCATATAGAACTGGCAGAACATATAGTCAGAACTCGATCCATCATCGGGTGACTGGGATCGGTGCAAATGTTTTCTCTCGCCCGCCAATTGTTTATTGTAACTGATATACTGGCCTGGCGACTATGCTTTGTTCCATCTGGGGGATGGGGCAGCTTCAAGACGGGTTTGGGCTTCGCGAGGGGTACAGAGCCCAATGATAAGAGAATATGAGGGCGGTGGCACCAGGAGGAGGAGGAGGAGGAGGACACTATCCACTATGCTTTGGAGCAAACAATGGCAATGCGGCGACTATGGCGAGATTAAAATGCCATCAGCTCTCAGCTCGGAGCGTGTGTGGGAGGGCAGTGGCGGCGGGAAGTTATCTGGAACGGGCGTAGGAATTTGTGGGTGGCCCCAGTGGGCGGTGGTGGGGGGCGGGAAGCGGATGATTATGCCAAAGTGCACTACAAAATATATTTAAAAATTAATTCAAAAGATTAAAATATATATATATTTTTAATATTTTATAAATTACAAAATTCTTATAGTTTTTTATTCCAAAATAGACTTTATTATTTCACTTTTCTGTCAAATTTCATATTATATTATTATAAAGTAAAATCCTGCTTTAGTCGATTTTTTGTTTTAAATACTTAAAATTTTAATCTTAACTAGTTTATGGAATTTTTGGGACATTAATTTCGATTTATAACTCGGATTCCTCATATAAACTATAATTTCAAGCAAATATTAGTTTTTCTAAATAAATTTATAATATAAATATTATTTGACCTAGAATATTTATTTTTTCTACCTTATATTATTCTATTATATTTATAGAGTATATAGCGATATCATAGTATTGCTTAATAATTTAACTTGAAACTCAAATAACCAATTTTAAAAAGCGCTTAAAGAAAATATATACATAAAATATAGTATATAATTGAAGGTTATTTTATGCTATTTTAATTTACATTTTAAAGCAGTTCTCCCAAAAAGCATAATAATAATTATATAATTTAATGATATTAAATAACTAAATAGCTTCACCCCCTTTTTGTCACAGTTGGGAATTTCAAAACAAAAAAAAATAAATAAATAAATAAACGATTGCAGTCTAAATAACAAAAGAGAGAAAGAGAAATAAAAAAAAAGGAGGAGGAGAGAAGCGATTGTGCATTCTTTGTTTTTCAATCACTTTTGATTGGCAATCGTTTTTTATTTTTTTATTTTGCATTTATTGACAGGCCTGCCTGCGCAGCTAACTTCCCATATTTTACGCCTTGAAACTGAAAGTCCGCGCTTGCCGACAAAAAGTGAAAGAGTACGAGCACTGTATATCTTGTGATGTATATATACGTATTATTTTGTGAATTAATCTGGCTGTTGTCCGGCTTCCCCCCCACAAACTCGGACTCCAACAGCACTCCCATAGTAGAGCTCAACTTCAATTCAAAACATTTCACTTTTCATAAGAGCAGGGGGCAAAAAAAAAAAAACTAATAAAAATATGCATAACCGGTTTTCTAATTATTATTTCAAGGCTAGGGAACTATAACATTAATAGACTAAATATATTTTAATTTAAGAACTAAATAGTTCAAGCTATGGTTTGAAAAAGTATTTGTTAAATACTAAAATTAGGTATATTTTTTAGAAAGGAATATTTTAAACTAGAAACCACTATTTTTCACGGTGTACTTTAGTTCACCTTCACTTTGATTTAAACTCGAACTCTAAGCTCTTTTCTTTCGCTATTTTTTCTGTTTATTTTTTTTTACCATAGTCTCTTTCAACGATCACCTTTTGAAATTAGTTTTGCGGATTATATGCGGATTATATAATTAAATGCCTTCACCTAATGTCTGATCACATACCAGTGACTGGAAATTCTGTCGGCAACCACGAAAATCCACCTTTTCCTTCCCCAATCACCGGGCGTACGTGAGGAATTTGAGTAAAAAAATGCACAAACTTGAAGCTTAACAAAATAATTATAATTGCAATATAAACTGGTTTTGGTTTCGGTATCGGGTTCGGTTTCAGTTTCCAGTTCAGTTCCCTTTTTGTTTATTTTTTTGTCTGAAATGAAAAATCACAAGGCGAGAAAAAGTGGAAATGGAAAATGATATGCGAAAATATAAAAAAAAATGTACCTTGAAAAGCATTTTAAACTTAAAGGTCTTTGTCTAAAAAATTGGAGTTTATTTAGGAGTTAAATAATTAGAAGTTAAAATATTAATTTCCAAAAAAATTGTCAAAATAGTAACCTTAGATAGGTTTCTTAAGGGATTTCTTAAGTGATTCCTAAGTGATTCCTTAGCTACATTTTATTATATTTTTATATTGTTATAATTTAGTTTTATTATTTTTTTTATTATATTATTTTATATATATATTTTTATTATATTCTTTAGATTCCTTAAACCCTATCCCTTTTTTAAGGTTTCATTTCCAAAGTCTTTGTTTCTGGTGATTACTGATCCCACCTACTAATATGGCTTCTTTTAATGTCTTTTAATTCCATAAACCTTTTCTCCCAGTAGTTCAAACTTCAACTTAGTTGAAACTTTAATATTAAAGTTAAATTGGCTGGCAAGTTGTGGGTGCTCTTGGGCTGTGTTTCCACAACAACTTTTCCACCGATTTCCATTTGCAATCGGGATTCCCGGGTACTGCCCTGTTTGTACACTTGGTTCTGCGGTAGTCGGAATTGGGCGTGTAACTGTTGAACAAAACATATGTTTTCCGAGCCGCCGATGCTTATCGGAGAGGCGATAAGTACCCGGCAACACTACCGATTCGAATTGAAAATGTTCTAAAATTGTAACAGCGAATGGAGGGCAGATAAGAGAAGCGGCTAGACGACTGGGAAAGTGGGCTAAGATTTATTGAATAATTATTTTTCTTAAAAAATTACTTATAAAAAAAAAGAATATCTAACGAACCTCAAGAAATATCGGAGACAGAAGCAGGAGACTCGATGATCGATCGATAACCATCCATCGATAATTAGCGGAATAACGGGACTATCACAACATGTGTGACTTCAAAGGCATTATGTTTGAATAATCCTTTTTTAAATTTTTTTTTGCACACGAACACCACTAATTAAAGAATAGATAAGTTCGTGGGACTGTGTATCTGGAAAGTGTATATCTACAAGTCATTCACTAAGTTGGGATACAAAATACCCACACCTTAGACCCTATGACCATCTAGAGGAGGTTCCCGATAAGATTCCTAAACTATAGTCCCACATAGTAGCTAAATCTTTACATTAATTTCAAGTGATATGTCGTGTCAGGAGAAGCGATTACATTGCTTATCAACAGACATATTGCAGTCTGGGGGGAGGTGCTGACATCGAAATGAATGAATAATGAAGTATTGTCATCGGATATTGGAAAATAGCAGACTCAATTGGGTAGGGGGACAACCTTCGATGGGAAATACAATTTGCAGTCGATTGGGTAACCAAGTGACATGCTAATAATCAAAAGTAAAACACCAACCAACCAGTAATCTTATCAGGATCGTTGAACCTGAGGGAGGCAATGTTGACTTAGTGACTTATGAGCTTGAAAGCTTTATGGGCTTTTATTTTATTCACATTTTTCATAGTTTTTAAAAGAAAAATATGGTAGTTTTTAAACTACGATTTTATTGTATAATTTTTACGATAAACTATCGATTATTTCGATTAAAAGACTATTTTTTATAGCAAAATAGCCCTGAACCATGACTTGTCTTGTATTTAACAGCTGGTGATAGTTTTTTGAAGAAATCTCAGACTAACTCCTATTTCTAATGAATCTCCCACTATTTATCGATAATTTCGATACGATCTGATGACAAAAATGTATGAAATTGTAGCCGCAATTTATTTTTAAATGCCTGAGCACATGAATATGAGATTGCGAGTGGCATTATGTGAAATAGGAAAGCTTGCTATTCGAGTTTGCAAAGCAATCTGTGGCAATCGAACCGGTTGCACGCTCCAATTTCAATTACAATCCCAGAACCGGCATTAGCGACAAGTCATTAAATCGTACAAACAATTTCATTCGCCACTGCCACAAAAATGAGAAGAAAAAGCAAAAGCTCCTTACCCCCCAAAGCCATAAAAGTGATAAGAATCAGAATCTGTGATGAAATTGCCAAACGAATTGATAAAAAAAAAAAACTAAAATGTAGGGAAGTGTTTTAAGAGTAAACACTTTTATCAATCAATTAGGAAACTAAATAAACTATCTTGTCCAGAAGTTTCAGATACAAAATAAAGCTTTTTAAACCATGTTCTAGTAGGTAGATGTATTTACTTTCTCTGGAGTGTATTGGTCCATGACTAGCTTTCGATTAAAAACCCCAACAAGTTTCTTTCCATGTAATGGAAAACAGCTTTCGCCAAACAACAAGTTGCGTTTTAATGTACTTTGGTATGCCATGCTAGGTTAACTTGGTTAACTTTTAGGTTGATTGATTAAATCAAACAAACTTTGTTTCCAGCTTGATTGTAGTTTACAAACCTTTTTTTTTCACCTTTTGATAACAGTTTTTATAGGAAAATTAAGGAATTTTCGAGTTGCAGTTTCATTCTGCCATTTTTGATAAAATATCGATTATTTCGATTAAATATGAAAGGGGAACAAGCTTAAAATAATCACTTCAATTAGTTTTCAAGTAACAATTTGGAGAGAAACCTCTTAAAACTCTATTTTATTAGTTCTATTATTTTCCCCATAGCTCTTATAGAATTTATCGATAATTTCGATAAAATAGAGTGGCAAAATGGCTTAAAAAAATAAGATTTTATTTAACTTACAAACTAGGGATTATTTTTGGGAGACATTTTCGGCGGGAAACTATGGTTAGCATGCTTAGTTTATGCTTTTTTCGATAAACTATCGATTATTTCGATTAGATGTTATTGAAATATAGTAATTTCGATGCTTCCTCTATTTTTTATTATTTAGGAATATTTATTATTTGATTATTTCGATTAGATGGAATGAAAAAATGTGAATTCTATAAATTTATCGATTCATTATCCAATTTTAGGCAAATTCCGTTACAACACAGAGGACACTGGCCCCCGGAGCATATGCGAGGCGATCGAGGATCTGGGCTTCGAGGCGAAGCTGCTGACGGGACGGGACAAGATGGCCCACAACTACCTGGAGCACAAGGAGGAGATCCGCAAGTGGCGCAACGCCTTCCTCGTCTCCCTGGTCTTCGGAGGACCCTGCATGGTGGCCATGATCTATTTCATGCTGGAGATGAGCGACAAGGGACACGCGAACATGTGCTGCCTGGTGCCGGGCCTGTCGATGGAGAACCTGGTGATGTTCCTCCTGTCCACGCCGGTCCAGTTCTTCGGTGGCTTCCATTTCTATGTGCAGTCCTACCGTGCCATCAAGCACGGCACCACCAACATGGACGTCCTCATCTCGATGGTGACGACCATTTCTTACGTCTATTCCGTGGCGGTGGTGATTGCCGCCATTCTGCTGGAGCAGAACAGCTCCCCGCTGACCTTCTTCGACACACCGCCCATGCTGCTGATCTTCATCTCGCTGGGCCGCTGGCTGGAGCACATCGCCAAGGGCAAGACCTCGGAGGCGCTGTCGAAACTGCTCTCCCTGAAGGCCGCCGACGCCCTGCTGGTGGAGATCTCCCCGGACTTTGACATCATCAGCGAAAAGACCATATCCGTGGACTATGTGCAGCGCGGCGACATCTTGAAGGTGATTCCGGGTGCCAAGGTGCCGGTGGATGGCAAGGTTCTTTATGGCCATTCCACTTGCGACGAGTCTCTCATTACGGGCGAGTCCATGCCGGTGGCGAAGCGCAAGGGCGCCGTGGTGATCGGTGGCTCCATTAACCAGAACGGTGTACTCCTGGTGGAGGCGACGCATACGGGGGAGAACACAACGCTGGCGCAGATCGTCCGGCTCGTGGAGGAGGCCCAGACGAGCAAGGCGCCCATCCAGCAACTGGCCGATCGCATCGCCGGCTACTTTGTTCCCTTCGTTGTCCTCGTCTCGAGCATCACCCTCATTGGCTGGATCATTGTCGGGTTCGCCAATCCGGATCTGGTGCCCGTCGCCATGGAGCACAAGATGCACATGGACCAGAACACCATCATCGTCAGCTATGCCTTCAAGTGTGCCCTGAGCGTACTGGCCATCGCCTGTCCCTGCGCCCTGGGCCTGGCCACGCCCACCGCCGTCATGGTGGCCACCGGTACAGGAGCCATCAACGGAGTGCTGGTCAAAGGAGCCACCGCTCTGGAGAACGCCCACAAGGTAGAGATTGTTGCCCTTCCTGGTTCACTGTCGGACTTTAATCCACTCCTTCCCTTTCAGGTCAAGACCGTAGTCTTCGACAAGACCGGCACCATCACCCACGGCACTCCGATGACCAGCAAAGTGACCCTCTTCGTCTCCGCCCAGGTCTGTAGCCTGGCCCGTGCTCTGACCATCGTGGGAGCTGCGGAGCAGAACAGCGAGCACCCGATCGCCTCGGCCATCGTCCACTTTGCCAAGGAAATGCTCAATGTGGGCGGCAACGGGGCGCCACAGACGGTGAGCTTCGGCAAGAGCAGCCACTTCCAGGCGGTGCCCGGCTGTGGCATTCGAGTCACCGTCTCCAACTACGAACAGACGCTCCGGCAGGCGTGCAACGCCGAACGGATCATCAACTACGAGAACCTGCATCGCACCCATCCCCAGGGCTCGGTGCCGGTGGACAATGGCGCCAGTATCGAGCACCTGCTACCCCAACGTAATGTCCGCAAGTCCATGGAACTCACCCAGCAGCAGCTGCTCTCCGACCTGGATCTGGAGCAGGATCTGGTGCATGTCGGTGAACAGAAGAACATCATCGATGGCCCCGAGATTCTGGTGCTGATCGGCAATCGGGAGTGGATGCAGCGCAACGGTATCGAAGTGCCGCTCGAGATCAGCGACTGTATGACGCACGAGGAGCGCAAGGGACACACGGCAGTGCTGTGTGCCCTCAACGGGCAGCTGGTGTGCATGTTTGCCGTCTCCGACATGGTGAAGCCAGAGGCCCACCTGGCCGTCTACACCCTGAAGAAGATGGGCATCGACGTGGTCCTCCTCACGGGCGACAACAAGAACACAGCCGCCAGCATAGCCAGAGAGGTATTAGTATTCCTGTTAATCCTTATAGCTTACTGATTCGTTGTCCTTGTGTTAGGTTGGCATCCGAACCGTGTACGCGGAGGTGCTGCCCTCCCACAAGGTGGCCAAGATCCAGCGCATCCAGCAGAACGGCATCCGGGTGGCCATGGTGGGTGACGGCGTCAACGACAGTCCGGCCCTGGCCCAGGCCGATGTGGGCATCACCATAGCCGCCGGCACAGACGTGGCCGCCGAGGCGTCGGACATTGTCCTGATGCGGAACGATCTGCTGGATGTGGTTGCCTGTTTGGATCTGTCCCGGTGCACGGTGCGTCGCATCCGCTACAACTTCTTCTTCGCCAGCATGTACAACCTGCTGGGCATACCGCTGGCCAGTGGCCTATTCGCACCCTACGGCTTCACACTGCTGCCGTGGATGGCGTCCGTGGCGATGGCCGCCAGTTCTGTGAGCGTTGTCTGCTCCTCGCTGCTGCTGAAGATGTACCGGAAGCCTACAGCAAAAACGCTCCGGACGGCAGAGTACGAGGCACAGTTGGCGGCCGAAAGGGCCCGTGGCTCGGAGACGGAACTGGACAAACTGTCGCTGCATCGGGGCCTGGACGACCTGCCCGAGAAGGTCGGCGGCGGCGGTCGTATGGCCTTCAAGCGATCCACCAACTCGCTCATCTCGCGCATCTTTATGCACGGCAATGGAGGCGTCACATCGCTGGACGGCAAGCACGAGGAGGGTCTGCTCGATCCCGAGGAGCAGTACGATGGCAGGACGAAGATTGTGAGGAGTCGCTACCACCACAGCGACAGTACAGAGCTTCAGAAGCTGTGAATGAAACGAAATGCAATCCCCCCAAAATGCCACCAATCCCCCTTAAAAAAAAGAAAAAAAAAACGACAAAATTTCAGTGAAATTGTTCAATTCTAAGCGGGCATTAAAACTGAACTAGAGAGGCCTAGAGATAGTCCTTGAATCGGAGATGGAGAGTTATGATATGCATATGTACAAACACAAACAAATATATATATATATCCAGCTATATATATGTATATGTTAGGTCTAGTCTAGGGGAATCGGCTGTAAGTTCGGAACGTAATCCACGGACCAGATAGATCATTTTCCTAGTACGTGTATATATAATTGCCCAAACGAAACATATTTAGTGAATACTGCTAAGTGTCCATCTATCTGACCTGCTAAGCTATTGTTTCGGCCAGCGGCTAAAGACTATTTTCTTTCAAAACTTACTCTATATACTATAATTTTGTCCTCTTTATATTATCCACTCCCGTCCCTTCATCCTTTTTTTTCACACAAATTGTTAATTAAGATATATATATATTATTTTTTTGGATTTTTTTTTTTTTATACACAAGATAGTTCAGAGATCTATTATTTTTGTCACAGCTAGTAACTAATATTAAGTTGAAATGAACAAAGTGTAGAAAGAGAAAGAAAAAAACAACATCAGACATCATTGAATTATTTGTTATTGTTAAAATGCATTATTATTCATTATTACTGTGTAAGCCTTAAAAACAAAAAAAAACAAAACACAAAAACAATCAAAAAAAGACGAAAATCGAACAACTATTGACCCTCCTGTCCGCAAAGTCCTTGAAGAAATCGGCTCTTATCCTTAAGGGGAGGATGTACATTTGTAAGACAAATCGGGCACAACATAAAAAATAAAAAAACATATTTAAAAATGAGAAAAAAGCGATTTGAAAACACATTCTTTATATGTAACTTTAATGTTTATTAACAAAACAACGCATTGTTATTGTAAATAAAAAATAAATTCGAAGATGACTAAGTGGAGCCCCATACCGGCATAAAGTTAAGTTTTTTTTGTTTTTTAAAAAATATATAATGTATTCCCTTGAGTGCCAGGATTACGAAATTCCTCAATAGATCTGAAAAAGATTGTCCATTCTTGCAACTTGTGCAATTCTTCAAATTAAAAATAATCCGGGTCATCCCTGCTCCAGATATCGCCGGGCAGGTGACGGGTATAGACATCTATGTAGTCCAGGTCCTTCATGTCCAGGGCCTTGGCCGTATCGTCGATCTTGATGGCCTGGCCATTGTAGTCGAAGGTGGCCTCGTACCTGGCCAGGCCCAGTCGGTTGCAATACACCTCCATCACTTTCCGTATCGGAGTTCGGGCACTGATCTCGAAACGAACCACGGCATTATTTTCGCCACGCACCTGCACTGTCAAGTATTGCATTTCACCCAAAGTTCCAGTACTTCCGAACCGGACAACTGGCACTACTATATCTCGTTAGGCTTTGAATATCGGATTTGATTTTGAATCACGGACCTGTCTCCCAAAAGTCAAAGCCTACTTTGGCGGTTCTTTTGAAAATGTACACTTTCTTTTCGGGATTTTTATGGTTTCCTTTTTTAGGGATTTTTCAAAAGCCATCACATTGGCCCTGACTTGTTTCCGGCTTCGGACCAGCCGGATGGGTGTTCCTGTTCCAGTCAGTTGCTGTTCGGGAGCCGTAGCCTCCACAGCTCTCCTTTTTACCGGACTTCTTATTTTCATTTTTAAATTTTTATTTTATTTCATCTACCATTAAAATATTCATAATCAGTGAACTTTCTGAATCTTTTTTGCTTATTTATTTATTTTTTATTTATTTATAAATAAAGTTCCTTGGGTCCCTAAAACACGATCGTTTTATACCCTCGCTTCTAATTAATTTTTATTATTTTTTTATTATTATTTTTCCTTTTAAAGTTGAAACACCTGGGCTTTCGTTACTTACCTGTTTAAACAACGTATACCTTACGACCTCAAGGCTTTTTTACTTAGTTTTATTTTGTTAATTTTATTCAAAAAGAAAAAATGGGGTCTTCTTTCCCTTCTTTGCAGCAGGCTTTGGGTTCCTTATTTCCTTTTATTTTTTATTTTTTGACCCACTCTCTGGACCTTCGTTACTCACTTGTTTAAGCAGAGTACTTAATTTTTATTTATTTTTAATTTATTTTTTTTTTGATTTTTTTATTGACATTGAAACAATTAAAATATTAATAATGAGTGCAATTTTCGGAGTCTGAGTTTGTATCAGACAGGGTACTTATTTGCTCGTTTTTTTTTAAGAATAATAAATAAAGTTCTAATTAATTCTAATTAATTTTCCTCGCTTTAATATGTTTTTATATTTTTTTAACCACACGATTTATTGAGTTCCCCCACGCTCCGGTATCTTCTTTTTTCTTATATGTATATTATTTTTCCTTTTAAATTTGAACGCTTCTGGGTTTTCGTTATTCACCTGTTTAATCAAAGTATGCCTAACGGCGGCGAAGTTTTTTTTATTTTTTCTTTATTACATAAAATATATTTTATTTTTATTCAAAAAATTAAGCTGGGGCCTTCTTTCCCTTCTTTGCAGCAGGCTTTGGGTTCCTTATTTCCTTTTATATTTATTTATTTTTTTAACCCAGTATCTGGACCTTCGTTACTCACCTGTTTAATCAATGTATTTCTACGCCTGGATGTTGAGATTTTATTTTTTTTTTATTTCCTTTTATTAATTTTTTTTTAGCCCCCGCTGGACCATTGTTATTTATATTTTTTATTCAATTTCTTTTATTTTTTTGTTCCCATTAAAATATCTGGATCTTTCTCAATCCAAATCCGACCATAATGTTAATTTTTACCGTTGGGTCAATTTTCCAATAAACCTTTTTAATTTAATTTATCAGTTTAACCTTTATTTTGAAAACATAATTTGAAAATTTAAGTTAGTAGGGCCTGTGAAGCATCTTGTCTCCTTGAAGAAGGATTTGTGGCCTTTTCTTTTCGAAAAAAAAAGAAATTTGTCGAAATTTTGTGGGGGATCCAGGATTTGAACGATCAGTGGATCGATTTCCTGTCATTCTGCATCAAAATCTCGCCAGAAAATATTTTTTCAAAATTTTTCAAATTTTTGTGGGGGATCCCCTTCAAAATGCTGGATTTCCGCACTTGGCCCACTTCCAAAGCCATATCTCGGCCAATTCTCCTCCGATTCTAAAACGGAATACCTCAAACGATTAGTGGATCGATTTCTAGTAATTCTGCATCAAAATCCTGGCAGAAAATATTTTTTCAAAATTTTTCAAATTTTTGTGGGGGATCCCCTTCAAAATGCTGCATTTCCGCACTTGGCCCACTTCCAAAGCCATATCTCGGCCAATTCTCATCCGATCCTTGAGCGGGATATCTTAAACGATTAGTGGATCGATTTCCAGTAATTCTGCATCAAAATCCTGGCAGAAAATATTTTTTCAAAATTTTTCGAATTTTTGTGGGGGATCCCCTTCATATCCCCTTCAAAATGCTGGATTTCCGCACTTGGCCCACTTCCATAGCTATATCTCGGCCAATTCTCATCCGATCCTTGAGCGGGATATCTTAAACGATTAGTGGATCGATTTCCAGTAATTCTGCATCAAAATCCTGGCAGAAAATATTTTTTCAAAATTTTTCGAATTTTTGTGGGGGATCCCCTTCAAAATGCTGGATTTCCGCACTTGGCCCACTTCCAAAGCCATATCTCGGCCAATTCTCCTCCGATTCTAAAACGGAATACCATAAACGATTAGTGGATCGATTTCCAGTAATTCTGCATCAAAATCCTGGCAGAAAATATTTTTTCAAAATTTTTCGAATTTTTGTGGGGGATCCCCATCAAAATGCTGTATTTCCGCACTTGGCCCACTTCCAAAGCCATATCTCGGCCAATTCTCCTCCGATTCTAAAACGGAATACCTCAAACGATTAGTGGATCGATTTCTAGTAATTCTGCATCAAAATCCTGGCAGAAAATATTTTTTCAAAATTTTTCAAATTTTTGTGGGGGATCCCCTTCAAAATGCTGCATTTCCGCACTTGGCCCACTTCCATAGCCGTATCTCGGCCAGTTCCCGTCCGATTTTGAAACGGAATACATCAAACGATTGGTGGATCGGTTTCCCGACAATCTGCATGAGAGTAATAATTTGAAAGGAAGCCCCCAACTAGAACTGGATCCCCTTCAGTTCGCCTAGCCAATTGGCATCTCATAGCAAGGATGGCTGCAAACACCCGCCAAATAAATGAAAAATAAAGCCACTTATTCGTTATACTTGTAATTTTGATTCATGGGTCGGCAATAGAACCGTACGAAAGATAGTCTGAGCCATCATACATTAAAACGTACGTGATGGGGGCTCCTGGTGAGAGCGAAATGCATTTGTCGTTGATTTTGAGACTGTGTGCCGTGTGGGGTGTGTTTAATATCCAGTGGGGTGTACCGACTTGGTCAGGTCTAGTGTGGGCCGGGTTGGTTAAGTAGGTCAGGTTGGTATGGCGGAGGAGTTTCCGGGGTGGACTAATCTTCTAGAGCTTTGGCTAAAGTGGACAAACGATCGGGGCGGGGGTGACAATGGAGGTTGGTTCGATGGTGGTGGTTGGGTTGGATGGCCGGCGGGCAGGATCTCACGCCTTGCCGATGGCATCTTCGATGCGAGCGGCACAGGTGGTCTCATCCTCCTCGACGGTCTCCAGCTTACGCCTGGGATACACATCCAAGCTCTTCTTAAAGTCGCCAATGTCCACGATGGTCAGCTCCTCCCCGACCTTGGGCAGGAACACAATGTTCAGCTTGTTCTCGAGAGCCGCAAACAAGTCATCCTCCTCGTCCTCCCCATCCTCCTCGTCCTCTTCGTCGTCCTCCTCATCGTCGTCATCCTCGTTGCTACGCTCCGATCCACTTGTCTCTGTGGTGGCCTCCTCCTCGCTGCTGAGTGTCTGCTGGCCGGGCTGCGGTTCCGGCATATCCGCCGGTCGATGGCCAATGACCTGGACAGATAGCTTGCGCAGATTCTTGGTATCCGTCTCCAATAGGAAATCAATAATCTCCGATTTGGCCAAAGTCCGCAGCACCTCAATCTGCCGCTTTCGGCGATCGAACTGGTAGTCCTCGTTGATGATCTCGTCCCAGTTGCGGGACGCCTCCGTGGTCAGGGCCATGTCCGCCACCAGCTTGAGCTTGATGAGCGAGTCCCGGGTATGCTCGTACTCGTCGTCCGGCATTTGGCGCAGTATCTGGAGCATCTTGGAGCGGAACGCTTCGATGCGACCCTCCACGTAGGCGGCCGTTGTCTTGGTCTCCTGCGAGTTCACCATGATGGAGTACCCGGCAATGCCGTAATTGATACGCACGGTGGCCCCCACATGGTAGCCCAGCTGCTCCTTGGTCCTCAGCTGGTCGAAAAGGGGCTCATCAACGAACATCATCATCAGATCCAGGATACTCTCCACCCGCACGGTATTGGGTCCGATCTGATAGAAGTTCGTGATCACCGTGTTGGTGTCGTCTTCGTTGAGGGCGTGGCAACGGATGACGTGGGTGCCCAGTGGCAGTTGAATCGTCCTGTCCTCCACCAAATGGCGCTCCTTGATCGGCTTGCAGTTGAGCCGGCTGATCACCGAGTTGAGAACATTGTGGGCCGACTCCTCGGTGTAGTTGCCCTGGATGAGGGCCTGGATGTACAGTTCCCGTGGAAACTGGCTAGCGAAGTCACGCAGATCCTCCAGCGTCACATCGTTCAGGCACTTGTACTTGTCGATCATCAGCCAACGGATGTGCTCCAGCACACAGAGTCGCACGTCCCTGGAATCGAAAGAGATGGCATCACTCGATACGAAAGAGACAGCCGCTATCCTCTCACCTATTGAGGGCCCGGGGCTTGATCAACGTATTGAAGTAGGTCTTGCGCTGGTTCTTGCGGAACGCGCCCAGTATGTCGTCATTGAGGGTCTCTGCGACATTAACCATCCCATCGGCAATGGCCTCCACGATCAGGTGGAGCTTCTCGTTGTAGCCGCTGACCTTCAGCAGCAGACCCTTCTCATTGGCATTGAAGGTGTAGCTCAGGCCGGCGCTAATGGCGGGATACAGGTCCTCGCACACATGGAACTTGACCAGCTCCTCGTACAGAGTGCTCATGGCGTCGCTAAAAGAAGACAAGGAACCAAATGGTAAACAAACAATCGACTAATTCCCAATAGAAAAATGATACCACAGGAGGGAGGTACATCTTTAAACAAACAAAAAAGGCAAGTAATTTGGAAATGGGATAGCTTCCAGTAGCATTTAAAGCGAAAACAAGACGGAAACAAGGCAGCTGGCGGCATAAACAAAAGTGAAAAAAGCGCAGAAACAACAAACACACTTCATGGGAATGGGAGTGGTGATCGTTCCACTCGTTCCTCGATAACTTACTTCTTGGCACTCTTGCGCTGCAGCGGCGATATGAAATAGAACGCCATGTGAGCCTCGGGCAGCTCGTACTTGTCGTCCTGGCGGAACCACAGTTCGCAGGTATCCGTTTTCAGCAGCTTCTTGGGCGCCAGTGGTAGCTCTGGCTTGCCAGCCGTATGCCAGAAGAGCGTAAAGTCCTGGGTAACGAAACGATTCGGTTCGGGGAGGAAGAGCTCCGGTATGGTGGGAGCTTCATCCCATAGCTTGCGCCACTTGTCCGGCATCGGTAGGGTGGCGTATTCGGTGCCGAACCAATTCTCCTGCTTGTCGTAGGCATCGATGCCCTCGTACTTGTCGCGCGAGGTGATCATCAGATTGAACTTGAACTCGTTGAGCAGACTGATCATCTCCTTGAGATCCTCCTCCTTGTATTCATAGTACAGATCCTTGCCGGTGAGAATGTCCTTGGGGGGGAAGTACTTGCAGTTGTACACCAACTGCTGGACATTGTCGAAGGCCGGACGCTGGGCCTGGAAACGAAAGCCGGTGTCCTCGATGCGCTGCTGCTCCTCGTAGACTGTCTTGAGGGAGCCACAGTCGGAGAATAGCTTGACATACGCAAAGGTGGCGGCCAGTACTTCGTCCATGTGAGCGAAGCCCTCGTCCGTCAAATAGATGCATACGTTGAACAGCGCGTACATGGAATTGGTGTCGAAACCGTTCTCATCGATGCCGGCTATGAGGTGCAGGGCCCACAGGCGCCGCCTCAAATAGGCGCACAGGCTGCCGCGCCCCTCGTAGCCCAGCAGATAGGACAGGAACTGATCCGGATTGCTGCGATAGTACTGATGCACACTGGGCAGCACCCAGGTCAGCTCCAGCTTGCATTCGTTCTCCACGGGCTTCACAAAGAACACCTGTTCGTGGAACTCGGGCCGGAATGCGTTCTTATAGCTGAACACCGACAGGTCCGGTGCCACATTATTGTTACGCGGTATATCGGAAAAATGACGAATCACCAGAGATTCCAGTTCGTCGATGGGGAGGCGTGCCTGCAGGACAGCATACATTCGATTGGCGCCGTAATGCTCCTTCCGCACCTCGTGCAACACCTTGTGCAAGTCGTCGTCGTTGATGTTCTCCTTGAGGGACTTCATATTGCCCCAGGAGAAGGTGCCGTGCGGGAATCCTTTGGTGGCCAGACTGGCCAACAACTGATCACGACGCGTCTCATCGTCCTGGGCAATTTGCTGAAACTCTGAGTCGACAGACATGCGCTCACGCTGCATGGCCTCCTGCTTCATCAGTGGCGCCTTCATCAAGGCAGTAAAGTAATCCAAGCTCGAATCGAGATGCTTCTCGGCCACCTCGAAATAGAAAAGGGTATCCTCGCAGTCTGTATTGGCGTTGCTGAAGCCACCACACTTCTTGATATGGGCATCGAAGATGTTCTCCTCGGGATACTTCTCCGAGCCCATAAAAATCATGTGCTCCAGAAAATGAGCCAATCCTTGGTACTTTTGCGGCTCCGCAAATGAACCGTAGTCGATCATTAAAGCACATGCTGCTAACTTTTCGTCACCCTCTTCGCTGGCGGAGTCCGAGGAGCCGGAGCTGTCAGTGGATGAGGTGGTGGTGGTCTCGTCGCTGGTAGTTACCACTGAACTACTACTGGTGGACTCCGCTCCCTCTCCATTCTTCTCCGCTGGCTTCTCCTCCGCCGACTCTGAGGATGATTCCGAGGTGGTGAACCCATCATGTGGCACTGGACTGGGATCTGATATAATCAGAGCCCTTAGTCCATTGCCCAAAAGCAGATTCCTACAAACAACAAAGAAAAACATTTTCCTTTTAACACGAATCGTCCTTAGCGGATCCTTTGAAGGATAATACATACTTGTAGAGCTTCTTGTCCGCCTCGGACTTGATGGGCGTATCCAAATATTTGACCTGATCCATAGTCATTTTGCTTGTATTTCTTATAAAAAATTCAATTGCGGAGCTACACCGGTGTGCTGTCCTGAATTTAGTCGAAACTGACAATAACTGGCTGTGCGGGGAGCACAAACGACAAGCAAACTGAAGGGTCGACAGCGCTTACTAGACCGACCGATTTGCCTCGGCGCTCGGTTTCCAGCTAAGTGGGGATTAAATGCTCGTTCCAGAAGCCGGATGGTCGAAATTGAACAAATTACAAACAAAACAGTGCTGGCCAGGGGACGTGGACTTATCGATAATTCTAGTGATGGCATCCGGCAAACGTGGGCGCTGTTCAGTGAGGCTGTTTTAGTGTTGGAAATTCAAATCGAACAACGGTATATTATCAACGGTTCATTTTTATTATTTAACTTATTTTATTACCTTATCCAAATAAAGTTTTAAACAAAAAATTTAAGTTTAACCTTTTTATTTATTAAAGTTGGCGGTGTACCTAAATGTTCATGTCTGTCTTTACAGCCTACTATTTCTGCACTGTTAAGTAATAATTTTATAAGAATTAAGCACAATATAAATAAAAGTAAGCCATGGATTTAGTTTGGAAATGTCTCTCTCAAGCCGAGAGTTTATAGGAATATATTTATTCATTTTCAAACTACACGTTGAATGGAATTCAACACAAAATTTGGCTCTGTAATATTTGTGAATTTGGAAACAATCTGGTAAATTATAAATGTAAAAAGTATAAAAACTGATTAATATTTTATTTCTTTTCAGTAAACAAAATTGTTAAAATGAAGTGCAAGTTTCGTTATAAAAATCCAATATGTGTTACTCTAAATCAATGGTAAGTTAAACTATTTAATAGCTCTTATTGATAGTATTTGTGTCTTCTAGTTTAACTGATGTCGGGGAAACTATAAAAATTAATGTTTAGAAAAGGTAACTATAAAGGAAAAACATATAAAAAATCATTACAACTGTAATCTTCACAGGAGCTACTCGAAAAAGGTTCTATGTAAATGAGACAATAAATGTTTGTAATGTTGATATGTTCAATTATCCACCAACACAATAAATAAATGTAGAAAAAAGAGAACCTACGCATTTCTTAATCCAGAAATCTTTGCCACGAATTTGGATAATATTTGGTCAGGTGACTCACTTTTACTCACACAAGAAAATACCAAAACATATTGAATGATAATTGGTCACACTGGTCACAGTGTCAGGCGTGCGTGTGTGTGTGCATGCGTGTTAGTGGCATTTAATAATAACTTTGTGGCGACAGGCGAGGGTAAAATAAATAAATAAATGCACATTGCATTGGTGCGGCCACCGGAGAAGTGTGTGCAGCCAGAAGAGGCAGGCGGATGATCAGCAGCAGCAGCGGGTAATAAAAAGCGACCAAAAACACCAAGAACATCAGTGATCGCTCCCACACGCACACACGCACAACACCCCACACACACACACACACACTTACAGTGGGGGGGCACAGGTAATCCGTACGGTGAGTTATTTTATTTTATTTTTTTTTGTGAGAACTGATAAAGTTTATCATTGCGATAATACTAATTCTGTTTTTTTAAATTTTCTCTCTCTTGTGGCCCGACACCCGCCGACTGTTGTGCTTCTGGCCACCCCATCATATGCTTTTGTTTTTGTTGTTGCGACAGACGAGGGGCAGAGAGACGGAAGACGACGACAACGGCAGGGCAGCAGCAAACATCGTCAGACAGGAAGTAACAAATAATTGAATATTCCAGCAACGTACGGGGCATGGCCACCGGCGGCGGGGGAGGCGGAGGATTGGGTGGACTGGGTGGACTTGGCGGACTTGGCGGACTAGGTAGCGGCAGTGGAATTGGGGGCGATGACCATCACAAGCGCAACACCTTCACCAGCTATGTGGCACCGCTGCCGGGCGATCTGCGCGCCAGTGCCGCCACCAACGAATGGTGCCTGCCCAGCGATCTGCGGGACGTACATGCGGCGAAGCCTCGTCTACTCCAAGGCGAACAGATTGTCGCCTCGGCCCCCGCCTACATGTACTCCGCCATCGATCCCATGGACTCGGCCGGCACCTCGACGGAGGCTACCTTCGGTTTGCTGAGCGTTACCAATTTTAAGCTGGCCTTTGTGCCGCTCCACTCGAAGAGGAATCCGTACGCGTCATTGCCACTGGGTGACCTTTACCAGGAGAACGCCTATCTGGGTCGCAACGAGATCACCCTTAACAACATCGATCAGATCTATACGATTGCGGAGCTGGGTCGGGCGGCCAGTGCGCTGCAGGCGGCGCGCATGGCCGGCGCCGTCAATCGCCGCAAGAAACTGGAGCCCTTTAAGCAGCACACCATCAGCGGCCGGATTGCCGCCTTGCACATTGTTTGTAAGAATTTCCGGCTACTGAAGTTCGCCTTCCAGCAACAGGACTCGAAGATAAGCGGCGCCAGCGATCATGGCAAGCTGATAGCCTCGGCCCTGGTCCGATTCGCCTATCCGATGCGGCACGACCTGAGCTTCGCTTACGCGCACAAGGAGCAGTACTACTCGACGATGGGTGCCACTGGCACCAGCATGTACGCAACGAAGAACGACTGGGCCAGGGAGCTGATCCGTTGCGGCGCCACCGAGTGGCAGGTGGTGAGCAGTGCCAGTGTAAAGCTGCTACAGAATCCCCTCCATGTGGGGAAGTACACGGTGCCGCCGCACTTTGTTATACCGAAGAGCTGTACCGTGGACCGATTCCTCGATTTGTCGCGTGCCTTTTGCGATTCACGAGCTGCCTTTTGGGTGTACAGCTATGGGGAGAAGGCCGCCTCGCTGGTCCGACTGGCCGAGCTGCAACCGGCGGCGCAGCAGGACACCAAGTCGGAGAACATTATGCTGGAGCTGGTGCGAAAATGCGAGGGCGGCCGGCATCTCAAGCTGATGCAGCTGACGGATCAGCTGCCGAGCACCCAGGACGTGCTCCGGGCCTACCAGAAGCTGCGGCGCCTGTGCACGCCGGAAACACCCGAGAAGTTTATGCTCCAAGACGACAAGTACCTCGCCCTGTTGGAGAAGACCAACTGGCTGTTCTACGTATCGTTGTGTCTTCGATCCGCCAGCGAGGCGGCCGCCTTTCTGCGCAACGGCGTCACCTGTGTCCTCCAGGAGTCCAACGGCCGGGACCTGTGCTGTGTGATAAGTAGTCTCACCCAGCTACTCCTCGATCCGCACTTCCGGAGCATCGATGGCTTCCAGTCGCTGGTGCAGAAGGAATGGGTGGCGCTGGAGCATCCGTTTCAGCGCCGGCTGGGACATGTCTATCCCGGCCAAAGTTCCGGCAACAGCAACAGTGAACTCCAGGAGAGCGAACAGAGTCCGGTGTTCCTGCTCTTCCTCGACTGTGTGTGGCAGCTGCAGCAACAGTTCCAGGACGAGTTCGAGTTCTCCCAAACGTACCTCACCACGCTGTGGGATGCCTGCTTCATGCCCATCTTCGATACCTTCCAGTTCGACACGGAGGCCCAGCGGACTAAGGCCCACCTGGAGGCGAAACTGGTGCTTCGGCCCGTATGGGACTGGGGCGAGCAGTTCTCCGACAAGGACAAGATGTTCTTCACCAACCCGCTGTACCAGCGGCAGCGCGGTGATCTCAGCGGACAGGGCCTGGTCGCTCACCGTCGATCGCAGGCTGTGGGCAATCGGGTGGCCGGCGGGGCAGCACCCAGTGCCACGTCGACGCCATCGCGGAACACCATCAACCCGCAGCTGTTCGCGACGGCGTCGATGGTGCCGCGAGATCGCTTCCTGCAGCCGGCACACCGCATCTTCGATCTGTCCGTGTGGGAGCAGTGCTACTACAGGTGGCTTCCCGTTCTGGACATTCGTGGCGGTGGCCAGTCCCAGGTGGATCTCTACCATCGCCTGCTGCTGAGCAACATAGCCAAGGTGCAGCGCTGTCTGGAGTTCCAGAACTTCGATGACCTGCCCGACGCGTACTACGAGGCCACTGGCGACTCCAGGCAGGCAACTGTCCAGCACACGTCCCAGAAGGAGGACGAGGCGGTCGAGTATGTGGACGGGGTGGAGCGACGCAAGAAGGCCGTCACGATGACTGCCACGCCCACTAATGGCCTGAACTCGGTGGGCGGGAATCTACAACTATCGACCCTATCGTCGTTCTTCCCCTTCGGGAATCCCATTGCCGGCGATGCTCCCCACCAGCTGTACGACATCCTGAGCAACAGCAGCGAGTATCTGCTGGACACTTCCTCCTTTCTGGACAAGTCCTCCTTTGTGTGAACGTTCCACTTACCGGGTTATCATTAAAGCTGAACTCTAGAAGAAGTATTATATAAAAAAAGAAAAGAAAAAACAAACAAGAAATAGGAAAGTTATGGGAAAAACAACAGATAATGAGACACTTTACATGGCATATCGCTTTCGACACCTTTTTGATTATTATTGTTAACTAATAAGCAAGTTATCGCATAAGTTTTTTTTATTTCGTTGTACTACCACATTCATACACACATCAGCCTACCCGACTCGGCCTAAATATTTAATAATTATCTAAAAAAAAAAAAATAAATAAAGCGACATAACGAAAAACGACAAGCAATCGGATGTTAACAGAAATCGGGGATAACGAGAAACAAAAAACAAAATTAAAAACACCAACTAAATCAATATGTATTATATTGTAACTTAATACTTTATATAAATATAAATATATATATAAATATATCGCTATGTATATTTAAATAAATCAAAATTGTGACATCTAAAGAAGATAAAGGTGATTTTATTTGGTAAATTGGGTTTTAGTTTAATTAATATTATTTTTGATCAAGAAACTTATCTGGGAATTATTTTACAATTAGATTATTGGTAAAAGTAATAAAAATTGTAGAGTATAGTAAGTTTCGTCACTAAGACGGCTGTCTTCTTAAAGTCCACCGACTCGAGAGTGAAAGAGATAGATAACAAAAAACAAAGAGCACCACTCTAGGATTAAAGTTAAGCTTCTTTAAAATAACTGTTTCTTACTTGCAAAGATATAGACATGAGGAGGGAATCGGATGGAAATTGGCAAAGATATAGACATGAGGAGGGCCCAAAAAGCGAAATCCAGGATTTTGCAGGGGACCCCATGGAAAATTTCGAAAAAAATTGAAAAAATATTTCGTCCTTGGATTTTGACGCAGATTGACGGGGAATCGATCTACAAATCGTTTAAGGTACTCCGCTCGAGAATCGGATGGAAATTGGCAAAGATATAGACATGAGGAGGGCCCAAAAAGCGAAATCCAGGATTTTGCAGGGGACCCCATGGAAAATTTCGAAAAAAATTGAAAAAATATTTCGCCCTTGGATTTTGACGCAGATTGACGGGGAATCGATCTACAAATCGTTTAAGGTACTCCACTCGAGAATCGTACGGAAATTGGCAAAGATATAGACATGAGGAGGGCCCAAAAAGCGAAATCCAGGATTTTGCAGGGGACCCCATGGAAAATTTCGAAAAAAATTGAAAAAATATTTCGTCCTTGGATTTTGACGCAGATTGACGGGGAATCGATCTACAAATCGTTTAAGGTACTCTGCTAGAGAATCGGATGGAAATTGGCAAAGATATAGACATGAGGAGGGCCCAAAAAGCGAAATCCAGGATTTTGCAGGGGACCCCATTGAAAATTTCGAAAAAATTGAAAAAATTGAGTTTCAGTTTATTTAATACTTAGATTAATCATGGGACTAAGCTAGGAATTATTAAAAATAATAAACAAAAATATCTGTCGACTATAATAGTGTTCGTCACCTATCTACTACGATATGGTAGGAGTTGTGGGTAAGAGTAGGAGAGAGATAGCTTAGAAGGAAGCCCCGCTCAAGGGTTAAAGATAAGCTTCTTTAAATAACTGTTAGTTTCCCGATTTTCCAGAAAGAATTTAAAAATATGCTCATGGCAGCCACTCGAACAAATTATAAATAATTGCTCGTGCTTTTGTAATTAAAACATAAAAAACATAATATAAAAAATATAATTATATAGATTAATGATCTTGGATAATGCTAGCATGGAAAAAATGGATAACTTTTCGAAATTAAGTCCACAGCATGAAGCTTGCTTTACACAAATCGACAATCCCAGCGGTATTAAGGTTCAAAAAGTAAGAATAAATCAAAATAAATATAAGAAAATAAGTAAAATATTAAGAAATCACAGTATCCCATCCAGGAAGAGCCACTAAATCAGGATTCCCAACCAAGGCATGACCAGCAGGAGGCCCTACGCCACACAGAGAACTCAGAAGAGGAGGCGCCAAGTCAAGACCTTGACACTGAAGCTTCCCAGAAGTCGGTGGGTCGTCGACCCAACAAGAACACACCGCCCATGCCCTCCGCTGACCGGATGCGTCACTCCATTGCCGACAGTCTGATGGAGATTTTGGCCAATATGAGAGACCGTGTGTGCCAGCGACAGTGTTTCGAGCTTTTGCAGGTCAGAGATCCTCTGCAGGCACGCAGTCGGATCCTCGTCGAACTGCAAAAGATCGATGAGAGACGAGCTAATCCCTAAAACACTGGTTTTGGGTTTTCATTAAAAGTTAAACATTTAATAATAAAAACGTTGCGTGGCTAACACATAGAATTATTAGGGTCTTTGATCTTTTGGTGCTCTGCTGGGACACTATTTGGCCTCCTCCTTGGACGCCGACGCCGCCTTTTTCGATTCCTCCGCCTTCAGCAGCTCGGATACAATGCCTACTTTCTTGAGTTCCTCGATAAGATCACCGCTTTGGTGCATTTGGAGTAAAATGTCACAACCGCCAACGAATTCGCCGTCAATGAATACCTGGGGAATGGTTGGCCAGTCTGTGTAGTCCTTGACGCCTTTATGAATACATAGATATTGTTAAAAGTGATTACTTCTTATAGGATGATGAAATTCGTACCTTGACGGAGCGCCTCGTTTTGGAGGACATCGTGGGCATCGTACTGGACGCCGTGCATGCGCAGGATCTGGACGACAGCGTTGCTGAAGCCGCATCGTGGCTGCTGGGGATTGCCCTTCATGAAGATGACCACCTTGTTGGTGCGCACCAGCTTGTCCAGCGTTGCCTTGTCCACGGCAGCCGGCGGAGCAGCCGCATCCGCGGAGTAGAACCGCAACGCTGATAATGATTTCAATGCAGTGGCTGCCGGTCCAGCTGCAGGTCGCATGGTATGATGCGCGGCTCCTGCGTAGCTCTGACGCAACAGGCTCTGGCAAATTCTGTTCATTTTCTCGAGGGCCGCTGGATTTCCTTGCACTTATCTAATTTGAAGCGAGCGACGAGAGATGAGACGCCGTGTCAGGTGGAAGATATCGATAGTTTAGTGATGGCACGAACAATATTGGACTGTTATTTCTAAGGTTGCTTTGTATTTTTAAAATTTAAACTTTAAATTAAATATATTTTAGAGTAAAGATGTAAGGGTCATCAGAACCCTGTATTATATTAACATTTTATTCTAGGTATATACATTAATGGAATTTTAAAGGCTAACTAGTGGAGTGTAGTGTAGGATCTTTGGAGCTCTCCAGGATTACTGGACTGAGTTGGTTGAGCCTCTGAACGTCCTGTTGCCGCCGTAGGACCAATGATGTTCTCCATCCGTTGACTAGTCTCCCTCATAACT
Organism: Drosophila atripex; assembly: GCA_035045925.1. Lineage (NCBI taxonomy): Eukaryota > Metazoa > Arthropoda > Insecta > Diptera > Drosophilidae > Drosophila > Drosophila atripex. The sequence continues at coordinate 711,003 of JAWNOP010000009.1, forward strand.
CCCCCAAAATCAGGCAATTCCGGCAGATCCAAGGCGAGGTGAGCAGAGAATCGCTTATAGACTGATGATTTGGTGCTCTCTTTTTTAATCTTTTTGCGGTTTTCTTCATATCGTAGTTGCTGTTTCAGGAATATTGAAGCCTTAATCATCTCCTGTATGTTATCGAATACGCTCTCTGATTTCTCGATGGTGCGCAGAGCTCTGTGAGAAAGGGGTTTCACGAAAATTATGGTTAATGACACTTGGGAAGCTATCTCGGTTGTCACATACTGAATTCCGTATTCCATGTCGTAGCAGTGACCCTGTAGTTTGTTCTGGAGTTGGAATACCTCATCGCGCTTCTCGAAAATCGCTGGTGACACCTTCCGTACATGCTCCTGGACCCGAAAAAACGCCAGCGACGGGTCATTGGCGAATATGTGTATGTTCTCAGATATCTTCTCCGAGGTTTTCTTCGTTTTAAAGACCAGTTCTCCGCCTCGGGACATTGTAGTTGTGTCTCTTCTCTTTTTGTTTACATCCACAATACACAAATGTAACCAGTAGGGATGGTTCTATGCCACCTATCGATAGTGGCAATGACTATCGATATATCCGTAACAGACTCCTCTAGATACAGCTCTAGATTTTACTGCCATCGCTAATATTTACTGTGAGTTTGGTTGTGGTGCGCTAAATTGCGGAATTCGTTTACGTTTTTACGTTAAGCAGATTTTGATTAAAAGTTTGTGAATTAACAAATTGGCAACGAAAAAAACCAATTAGACGCGTTTATCCGAGTTTCTTATTTTTTTACACATTTTTATTGTTGTGGGTGTGAGTGAAAATCAATTAAAAAAAAAGAAAAAAAAGAATCGGCTACAGCCTGTGGATGCTGTTTGGGAATCGCCCACAGCCATTTTGTTGTTGTTTCTGCGACGCCGGTTGCTTAGTGTAAATGACTAATAAACTAATAGACTGATAAACAATTGCATGCCAAACTGGATGCAATTCGCGTATCTCAGAGATTTACCGCCACCCCCCCGCGATAGTACAGCAACAACAAAGCAGCGGCAATAACAAAACTTTGTTTACCTCCAGTTTCTCCGGTTGAGCAACCCTCCAATCAGATTCCAAACCAGAATCCCAACTAAGGGTTATTTTCAAGTGTGTGTACTTGTGTGTGTTAAGAGTTTTTGTAGAATCTGATTTCGCTCAGTGTTCTCAAGTGAAAAGAAAAGTGATGAGCTCATTGATAAGGTTCTCTTTTCTTCTCTTCTCTACTCTCCACTCTCCGCTCTATCATCTCCCCAACGTATACTCCCTTACGTACACACACACACACACACACACTCACATGCTTACGTCATACGACGCCAGCACCCACCGCCACCCCCTTGAATCCCCTTTTTACCCAATAAAGTTCTATTCTATTTTTGAAATTTCGTTCGCTTTATTCGAACCTTGATAAAGGCCTGGAATAAAAAGCTAAAAATCACTATCAAGTGGCTGGCCATAAAAGAATTTCTCGTTCACCTTCCAACTAGAAGTTTTTTTTTTGTTTTAAATTCCTCTCCGATCGGGTCCATAATTAAATAAAATATTCCTACTCTACACTACCATACAGTATAGTACAGTATAGTACAGTACAGTACAGTAAACTACATATATGACGAACAAGTGTCCGATATCGTTGAGTTTTGGGTTGTTGTTGTTGTTCTTGTTGGAGACGCCGCCCCGTACCGAGAGCTTTCAATATAAATGCGATATAAAATAAAAACAAAACAAGCAAGAGAGCTAAGAGCAGGAATAACAACTAAAACAAAAACAAAACAAAAAACAATAAAAATAAACAAAAAACAGAAAGCAAGGCAACAACAATAGGGCGCGCGTGCTTGATTCTAATCGAGAAGCGAAATTTGTAGCATACTCGCGGGCTGCTTTGGAAAATGAGGGCAGAGGCGATTAAAAGCTATCTATGTGGATGTGCACTGAGAGAAAGTGCCCTCTAATTGATGATACAATTGATGAAACAGTTCAAATTTTTTAAAATGATATTTGAGAAATTTTTAAGAAATTAAAGTAATAATTACAAAAAAAAAAAATAAAATACAAATTCCTTAAAATACTCAAATATTCTCTTTAAAAAAATAAATTAAATAAATTATAAAAATAATAAATTAAATATAAATTTTTTTTATGTGTCTGTGTGCTTGTCGTGTGTGTGTTTTTTTTCGCGACAGAACTTTTCCAGCGAAGCTTTCGATTAAGGAGGAAATACCGTTATTATAAAGTCGTCGAAGAAGAGGAAGAGCTAAGGACAACCTCGACCATGGGCAACATACACACAACGGGTCCCAATGAGGCGTTAATTGTTTCAGGTAAGCCACTTCCCTGACCCCCCCCCCTCTACTATTATTACAGCTCTCATAGCAAGACCCCCCCTACACACACATACACCCACCCGTGCCCCAGGTATGTATGTAGTCCTTAACCCCCTTTTATTTGTAGCCTTTTCTGTTGCGTCTGTCGCCTGTTGACTGATTTCGACTGAAATGCTGCAATTAGGAAACCGCATGTTGACAGGACACGGCGGCATACAGAGTGCAGGGTTGCGAATGTCACATGACTTGCCTTTGATCCTGCCAGTGCCAGTCCATCTAAAGCTTAACCCTTTTAAGGGGTTACAGGGGTTTCACGGATAAAAAATGTTTTTTTTTTTAAATTATTTTTTAATACAAACAAATTACTTTCAAGTTGAAACTTTGTATTATTGTAAAAATAGCTGAAAAAAAAAATGTAAAATATTTTTTAAAAATAATTAATGATTTTGTGGCCTTCTTTTAAATAAAAATAATAAAAAGAGCCTCTGTGACGTCATTAAATTGCATTTTTGGCAAAGTTATTTACGCAAAAAATGTAAAAATTGACTCAAATTTAGGTTTTTTGTTTAATTTTCATAATTAAAATAAAAAAATAGAATAAATTTCTTATTTATTTATTAGTTTTGTGTATCTTGAAGATATGTTTTGACTTTCATCTATATCGGTGGAGTAGTTTTCGAGATATCGTCTAAACAGATTTTTCAAAAACATAGTTTTGAGTGACAAGGGAGCTACTTTTGACTTTATTTTCGAAAGTTTTGCTCTTAAAGTTTGAGACAAAAGTGTAGAGATGTAAATTAATTAATAAAAATCAAGGAAACTAATTTTTTGAAACTGTCAAAGCCATATAACCCCTTTAAAGAGCCAGCAATTCAAGCTCTACCCTACAGATCTCTACAGATCCGAAACTGGAACCTCGAGTACAGTTCTGAGGGGTTATTTATTAAAATATATATATTATATATTATATTATATATATTTTTTTTATATTTTTAAACTTCAAAGTTCGAAAAACAAGTTATAAAATGTTCATTAAAGTTAGGAAATAAAAACTGATTGAGATTTGCATTTAAGTTGTCAAGAAATTCAATAAAAAAGCAACTCATAAAAATAATTCTTGAATCATTGTATTTCTTTTTTTTTTTTTTTTTTTTTTTATCAATTTTTAAGAAACAAAGAACAAATCATAAAGCTATTATGCATAGAGTGTGGAATAATTAATGTTCAGAGAGCTCTGGACGATCCATAATGATTCAGAACCGGAAATATTACAATTTTCTTGGCACTCTATTGTTTTCTGTGCCGAAAAGCACAGAATTGTATTTATTTTTTCCTTGTAGCCCCGAAGGAGAAAAACTTCCGCCGGCGGCACAGAAACAGAAACAGGACGAAGAGAACACTCCCCGATGTCCTGGCCTCCTGATGCATATTGAATTTTTTTTTTGTTTTTTTTTTTTTTTTTTGATAAATACATACAGGGAGTAGGCAGAGTTGGCTGAGAATGCGGAAGCCTTCGAAGGACAGTGATAACCACTTGTATGCAACCACCTCCCCCGGCCCAACAGCATCCTTTCAGTGTCCTGATGCGGCAAACCACCCCCTGAGGTTTTTCTGTTTTTGTTTTGGGTTTCATGTTGCCAACGTTCGTTTTCAACCCCCGTTGGCCTGTGTGGGTTAATGCACTCTGGGCCAACCCCTAGAGGCCTCCCCCGATAGCCCCAACCCAATCCCTTTCGGGAAAAAAACGCAAACCCCAAGTCCCAGTACGAATGCAACAAACGCAACTCGTTAAGGTAATTCTATTTAATTAACTCGCCAAGTCAAACAACTCTTTACCCTTTTCCCAGTTTGGGAGTTAAGCAATGCCATTATAGGCGTATCAATGGATTAGTTATCCCCCCCCGGGGGGTTATATAATTGCACTCTTCCAGGGGGCCTTGCAGTCTTTATTTTTTTAATATTTAGGAACTCATTTTAATCGGAAGGATGAGATAATTGATCTTTCAGAAGTTCTTAACACTAAAGAGAGACTAAATATAATCTCTTGAAGACATATAAGGATATGTAAGGACATCTAAGGACATGTGAGGAGGTACAATCGTACTTAGGAGACTAACTTGATGCAGTGGTCTTGCTTTAAGGGCATCTCCTCCTGAATTTCTTTGGACAAAATTGACTTTTTTGACTTTTTTTCGAATAATAAAATTTAATAAAAATTTATTATAGTATAATAAGTAATAATAATAAAAATAATTATGAGAAATTTATAATAAAATATTATAAAATATATAAAATATTAAAAGTGGTTGAATTTGCACTCTTTGACACTTAAGTTTAAAAAATTTTAGTGTTTTACAAAAAAACTCATTCAATTTGGGTATTTAATTAAAAATTATTGACAAAATATATATATTTCTCAGTAGAGGTAACTGCGAGAGGTGCTACACTTGAAAAAATAAAACTAAAAACTCTCAAAAATCAAAAACCAAATTCAAAAGGAGGTCCTCCCAAGTCCTTCAAATAATTATTTATTTTCTAGAATTAAATAGAAATACTTGACCTCTAGTTGACCTTTGTTAGGAGCCCCACTCGGCTCGGATCATGTCCGCCGCCTTCTCGGCAATCATGAAGGCCACCGCGTTGGTGTGGGCGGCCGGGATGACGGGGACTATGCTGGCGTCCACCACCCGGAGCCTCCGCACGCCGTGCACCCTGAGGCGATGGTCCACCACAGCATGGGGATCGGTCGGAGGGCCCATCTGGCAGGTGGACACCTGGTGGTAGATGGTGAACGAGAGGGTCCTGATGGAGCAGCGCCAGTAGTCGTCGGTGGCGAACGGGTGGTCCTCGCAGCCCGGCACTGTCCTGTTGAGGAGCTTCGCGCCGATCCTCTGCAGGGCCGGCATCTCGCTTATCCTCAGCGCCGCCTTGATCCCGTCCAGGACCACCTCGACGTCCTGCTCCGCCACGTAGTACTGCGGGTCGAGCTGGGGCGGACTGAAGGGATTCCGGTCCCTCAGCCAGAGGCGACCCACCGACCGGGGATGGAAGAGCATCACCAGGAGGGTGAAGTGGTCCTGCTGGGCCTTGGCCAGGTCCTTGTAGAGCTTCTCGTAGACCTCGTCCTTGAAGTTGGCGCCCATCTTGAGGCCGGTGCCCTCGTCGCTGGCCAGGCTCCCGGCGGTCATCATGAACTCGATGTCGGGCCAGTCGGGCGGCAGCTCCGACCGGTTGGACTTGAGGAAGGCCAGCGCCTCCACCCCGCCGATGGAGCTCATCCGGGTGTCGGCCTTGGCGTCGGTGTAGAAGGACAGGACGTCGGTGGTGGTGACCCGTGTGATGTAGTTCGTCTGCCGGCTGGTGTTGGTCACGAAGGTGGGTCCGAAGTGGCTGATATGGTCGTACATCCGCCGGCCCACGGGCAGGGCCCGCACAAGGGGTATCCCCAGGGCCGCGAGGTCCTCCGCCGGCCCGATCCCCGACAGCATCAGGATCTGGGGCGAGCCGAAGACCCCCGCCGAGAGGATCACCTCCTTGCGGGCCTTGAAGACGTAGCTCTGGTTCCTGTAGTCGAACTCCACCCCGTAGGCGGTCTTGGCGGCCTCGTCCACCAGCAGCCGGGTGACCCGCGAGAAGGTGAAGATGTGCAGGTTGGGACGCAGGTCCCGCACGGGCTGGATGTAGGCGGAGTAGGCCGAGTGCCGCCTGCCGTTCAGAGTGGTGGCCTGGACGTAGGACACGCCCAGCTGGGACTCCCCGTTGTAGTCCGTGAGGGGCAGCCCCGCCTCCACGGCGGCCTCCACGAAGGCGTCCGCCAGCTTGGTCCGGAACCGGACGTACTCCACGCTGAGCGGCCCGCTGTGGTTGTGGTAGGGGGACTGCTCCAGTCCCTCCAAGTGGGCGTTCTCGCTCCTGAGGAAGTAGGGCAGCACCTCCTGGTAGCTCCACCCGGGATTCCCGGCAGCCGCCCAGCCGTCGTAGTCCCTTCGATTCCCGCGGTTGTAGATCATGGTGTTGATGGAGCTGGAGCCTCCGAGGAGCTTGCCGCGGGGCAGGGCACACTGCCGGTTGTTCATCCCCAGGCAGGACACGTTCTGGGGCACCGACTTGAAGCCCCAGTTGGAGCCGGTCAGCTGGATGTAGCTGCTGAGCAGGGGCGTGAGGTGGCCCATGTTCTCCACGCCGCCGGCCTCGATCAGGGCCACGGTGAGGCGGGGGTTCTCCGAGAGGCGGGAGGCCAGGGTGCAGCCGGAGGTCCCTCCGCCCACCACGATGAAGTCGTAGTGGCTGAGATTCCGGGGATCTGTTGGAGGGAAGTCATGGCTCTTAGATCTCTGGCCTGAAAAGTGGTCCTACCTCGACCCAAAGCTGGTTCCTTGAACCCCAGGAGTTCTCCCATCGGGACGAGTTGGTCCAGGAGGTAGGGATCGGTCTCTCCTCGGGTTGCCTCAGCCAACAAGAGCCCAAGGAGGAGGAGAAGCTCCAGAGCCCGAAGGGAGCTCCTAAACATCATCGAAGTGGAACTGGACTGCTCGCGAGGCCTGGCTCTCGGACTCACATCTCAAATGGCGACCGTGACAGTCGATTTTCTGTCTCGAATCGCCAGGGAAAGTGGAACCCATTAGGCTGTTTCGAGTCCAAATTAACAAAACCGGAACATCAATAATTAGGAAATAAATTATAAAAGGCCCTCGGAGCAACAGATTCTATAATAAGGCCAGTTCGAGTTCGAAAAACCCGGTAACTGAGTAATTGAACTGACATTTCGAATGGGACGACCGGTTATCGGGAATCGAATCGATTCTTGAACAAAACGAATGAGGTAATACCCCCCAGGAGACACGAGAGGTTTCTGTCTCAGACGCAGAACTGGAAACTGGACGGGAACTACCAAGTTACCAAGTCCTCTTGGTCCGCAAGACCAAGCAAGTTACCAGAAACCCCATTTGGAACACCTCCAAGTGCACTTTCTGGCGAGTTTTGTTTACTTTCTGGTAGAGATTATCATTAAGGGGCAGTTGTCTAGGGAGGTTGTAGCTTCTATTCCAGGACAGCAGTGGGGATATAGTCGTCCGATCCGTAGCTCAGGTCCATTCGCTTCTTATCATGTCCGCCCCCTTCTCGCCGATCATGAAGGCCGCCGCATTGGTGTGGGCGGTGGGCGGCACTGGGATGATGCTGGTGTCCACCACCCGGAGGCGCCTCATCCCATGCACCTTCAGCTGGTGGTCCACCACGGTGGTGGGATCCGATTCCGGTCCCATGCGGCAGGTGGCCACCTGGTGGTGCAGCGTGTAGGACAGGGTCCGGATGGAGCACCGCCAGTAGTCGTCGGAGGCGAACTCGAACTTCTCACAGCCCGGCACGGGATTGCGGAGGAGCCTGGCGCCGATCCTCTGCATGGCCGGCATCTCGATGATCCGCAGGCTGGCCTTGATGCCGTCCAGCAGGAACTCCACGTCCTCCTCGTCCTTGAAGTACTTGGGATCGATGACGGGCCAGCGGAGGGGATTGCGGTTGTGGAGCCAGAGTCGGCCCACGGACTTGGGGTGGAACTGCATCACCAGGAGGGTGAAGTGGTCCTTCTGCTTCTGGGCCAGGGGCCGGTACAGCTTGTCGTAGACCTCGTCCTTGAAGTTGGCGCCCAGCTTGAGGCCGGTGCCCTCGTCGCTGGCCAGGCTGCCGGAGACCATGATGAGCTCCACGTCCGGCCAGTCGGGCGGCAGGCTCGACCGCTCCAGGTTGAGGAAGGCCAGCGCCTCGACGCCGCCGATGGAGCTCATCCGGGTGGCCGGATTTCCGGCCAGCAGGTAGGAGACCACCTCTGCGGGTGTCACTCTGGAGGTGAAGGTCGTCTCGCCGGTGGTGTTGGTGACGATGGTGGGGCCGAAGTGGCACATGTGGTCGAACAGCCGCCGGCCCACGGGCAGGTTCTGGACGATGGGCACCTCAATGGCCTTCAGGTTGTCCTCCGGCCCGATCCCCGACAGCATCAGGATCTGGGGCGAGTTGAAGGCGCCCGCCGAGAGGATCACCTCCTTGCGGGCCTTGAAGACGAGTGCCTTGTTCTTGTGGAGGAACTCCACCCCGTAGGCGGTCTTGCTGGGCGCATCCACCAGCACCCGGGTGACCCGCGAGAAGGTGAAGATGTGCAGGTTGGGACGCAGGTCCCGCACGGGCTGGATGTAGGCGGAGTAGGCCGAGTGCCTCCTGCCGTTGCGGGTGGTGGCCTGGACGTAGGACACGCCCAGCTGGGACTCCCCGTTGTAGTCCGTGAGGGGCAGGCCCGCCTCCACGGAGGCGCCCACGAAGGCGTCCGCCAGCTTGGTCCGGAACCGGACGTACTCCACGCTGAGCGGCCCGCTGTGGTTGTGGTAGGGGGACTGTTCCAGTCCCTCCAAGTGGGCGTTCTCGCTCCTGAGGAAGTAGGGCAGCACCTCCTGGTAGCTCCACCCGGGATTCCCGGCAGCCGCCCAGCCGTCGTAGTCCCGCCGGTTGCCGCGGTTGTAGATCATGTAGTTGATGGAGCTGGTGCCGCCGAGGACCTTGCCGCGGGGCAGGGCGCACTCGTTGTTGTTCATGCCACGGCAGGAGAGCTTCTGGGGCACCGACTTGTAGCCCCAGTTGGAGGAGGTCTCCTGCAGGTAGCCGGCCAGGACGGGTGTGTGGTGGGCGATGTTCTCCACGCCCCCCGCCTCGATCAGGGCCACCGTCCAGTCGGGGTTCTCCGAGAGGCGGGCGGCAACAGCGCATCCCGCTGCCCCCGATCCCACCACAATGAAGTCGTAGGCTTTCCCGTCCTGGGGGACTGGAAGAAAGGCAATCAATTATTTGGGATACGGGCTGGAGAGGACCGGAGCATCACCACTCACCACTGGGACGCACGGTCTGGTCTAGGATGTTGACGAGGCCGACCTGGTGGAGCTGCTGGAGAAGGAGGCGGTTGGGATCTGCCAGGGAACTGGCCGCCAGGATGGAGAGGAGGAGCAGGAGTGCTCCTGGGAGCACCAACTGCCTCGGTGGCGTTCTGGACGACTGCAGTCTGGACGCCATTTGGCGGGCAAATGAACTGGCCCCGAATGGTGGGAGTTGCTTTTAAGCCATGGCACTTGGCGGCTCCTGGCTGGTGGAGTGACTCAGGTGCCGTGAGCCGGAGCACTCAAACAGTTGCACAAACAGACAGAGAACTGGGCAGAGAACTGGGCAGAGAACTGGGCAGAGAACTGGGCACCCGCCGGCCCCACCAGCGGTGCGTCTGTCATACAAACCACATACCCTGTGCCAGTGGCGCTGAAGGAGGGGAGGTTGTGGTTCTCCGGCAGACTTGTGGGATTAGTTTGGAAATTAGGGACACAGTCTCTTCAGAAGACCCGTCTTCAGAGCTGCGAGGAGACTGAGGAACTAAAAGATCTTCAAATGAAAACGATTCTTAAATACTAAAAGTAGTTTAGTTAGCGACTTAGTTAGAGACTATGAATGAAATGGCTATTTAAAGTGAAACTAAAACTTAAATTAGAGACTCCCAGGAAGAAATCAACTTTTCAAGTCTGGAAGCTTGAGAAACCCATTAAAAAACCATCTAAAAAATAATTAAATGAGCCGTTAAACTAAAAACAAACAAAAAAATAAATAGATTAAGGAAACAGACACAAGATAGAGATAAGAATAAAAAATAAATACAAAAATAGAGAAACAAAAAATCAACACCAATTAGCAGTAAACTATAATCTGAAGATTTCTTTTCTGGGCCATAATTTAATTTAAACTGGATTTAATTTGATAATGGGATATTAGAGGGTATCAGTGGGTGCTCAAGAGCCGCATTTTTGGCCGTTGGGCAGTTGGGAAGGGAGAATGACAAGATTCTCACTTTTAAGTGCCGGGATGGCATTTGTGGCCGAGTTCGTTTAACTTTGGAAGCCAAGCCACTGGCTTTTATTCAAAAATAATATTCAAAACAACAAACCCTTTATAATCCACCCATTTTTTTTTTTTGTCACATTGAAGGTATGTGTCTGTACACTCCCCCAACACCCCGCCCGAAACTCTATTAATTTTTTTTATTTTTATTTTGTTTTATTATTTTATTTTTTTTTTTTGGCCCGAAACGAGACATTGAACTTGAGGCGTGGAAGGAAACCCGTTTCCAATGCCTCGTTGGCTCTGCTTTGGATCTGGGCTCTGACTTGGATTTGTATGCGGAGGGGTGTGAGGGGTGTGAGGGGGGGTGGGGGGATTTATTAAGCTAGGTCATGCCGGGCCCTGGCCCGGTCTAGTGCCAAGTCCAAGACTGCCAAGACTGGGCGTTTCTGGGCCAACAAACAGATCGGCTTTCTAGGCTTTGGCTTCTCAGTTGGGGGAACTCTTGTTTTGCTTTCTTCAATTGCTTTCCGAAAAGCATGCTTTTTCCAAAGAACTAAAGGGATGTCATTTCTATATTATTTTATTATTTTAACATATAAATTTATTTATTTTTTTTTAAGACAATAGTTCATAGAAATTTCTCAAAGGCAGAAGAACCTTTTTCAAAATAAATTCTATTTGGACCAAACTGGACCTCTAGCTCTGTGGGTTTTTGGTTCTAATTATTAATTATTAATTATTAATTAATTATTATTATTAATTTTATTATTTTAAAATCTTCAAGTTGACTTTCTTTTCAAAATAGAATCCAAATAGGTAACTTTTCTGGGTTTTGGATTCCCAAGAACTACAGGAAGTCTATTCTCTTTTTGATATATACTTTATATTATTAATTTTATTTCTTTTACATGAAGGAACTCTTTTTTAAAGTCATAGTAGATAATAGAATTTTCTAAAAGTGGTTTTTGTTTCTGAACATATATGGAAATACATGAACTATTTTCTATTTTTTTTTCCAGATATCTCGGCATAAAGTATAGATTATTTCGATTTTAGTTCACAAAGATATAGTTTCAGATGCAAAGATTAAATCATAAATTGATTTAAGATCCAGATACCACTAGGTAGTATTACTTTATAGATCACTTTTTGAAAATAGACTGGCAGACACCTGTCGACTAATCCCAAAACAGACCCATCCATAGATCTATAGAGTTAGTTTCTATAAACTCTGTTTGAAGAGCTGGCCAGGCACTTTATTAAAAAAAAAATAAAAAAAAAAAAAACAAAAAACTAATTAAGAGCAGTGTGTTTTAATTTTTATTATAGTTTCTATCGTTTCTAAATTAATTATTAAGAAAATAGAAAAAAAAATAGGTCTGTTTATAAACTAGTTGGATGTTTTTGTGGCCAGCTTCCAAGAGACGCCTCACTTTCCACTTTCATCTCTCGAACCCACTTGACCCACTTACATAAATCGAACTTTTGTTTTGCTTCTCGGGTCTTGGACGCAAGACTGCCGGAGACCGATCTCAGCCCCAGTCGGCCCGCACCATGTCCGCCGCCTTCTCGCCGATCATGAAGGCCGCCGCATTGGTGTGGGCGGTGGGCGGCACTGGGATGATGCTGGTGTCCACCACCCGGAGGCGCCGCATCCCGTGCACCTTCAGCTGGTGGTCCACCACGGTGGTGGGATCCGACTCCGGGCCCATGCGGCAGGTGGCCACCTGGTGGTGCAGCGTGTAGGACAGAGTCCGGATGGAGCACCGCCAGTAGTCGTCGGAGGCGAAGGGGAAGGACTCACAGCCGGGCACCGGCTTGTCCAGCAGCCGTGTCCCGATGGCCTGCATGGCCGGCATCTGGCTGATCCGGATGGCCTCCTTGATGCCCTCCAGCAGCTGCTCCACGTCCCCGGGCGCCGAGAAGTACTTGGGATCGATCCGGGGCCACTCGAGGGGATTCCGGTTGTGGAGCCAGAGACGGCCCACGGAGGCGGGGCTGAAGTGCATGATGAGGAAGCTAAAGTGATCCTGCCGCCTGTCGGCGAGGTCCTTGTACATCCTGGTGTAGATCTCGGGCTTGAAGTTGGCGCCCTTGGCGAGGGCGGTGCCCTCGTCGCTGGCCAGGCTGCCGGCCACCTGGATCAGTTCGATGTCCGGCTGGGTGGCCGGGCTCTGGGCCGAGGGCACCTTGATGAAGGTCAGGGTCTCGACGCCCCCGATGCTGGACATGATGGTGTCCGCCCGGCCCAGCAGGAACTCCTTGACCACCGGCGGACCTAGCTGGGCGGCGAACAGGCTCTCCCCGGTGGTGTTGGTCACGAAGGTGGGTCCGAAGTGGCACATGTGGTCGTAGAGGCGCCGCCCCACCGGCAGGGCCTTCACCACCGGCACTCCGATGGCCTTCAGGTTGTCCTCCGGCCCGATCCCCGACAGCATCAGCAGCTGCGGGGAGTTGAAGGCGCCGGCCGAGAGGATCACCTCCTTGCGGGCCTTCACCTGGTACCGGCGGCCCTGGTGTGTGAGCTCCACGCCGTAGGCGGACTTGGTGGCGCCGTCAATGAGGATGCGGGTGACCCGGGCCAGGGTCAGGATGTGGAGGTTGCGACGCCGCTGCCGGATGGGTTCGATGAAGGCCCGGAAGGCGCTGTGCCGCCGCCCCTTCTGGGTGGTCGCCTGGACATAGGAGACGCCCAGCTGCGACTCGCCGTTGTAGTCCGTCTTGGGGTGGCCCGCCTCCTGGGCGGCCCGCAGGTAGGAGTGGGCCAGCCGGCTGCGGTGGCGCACATCCTCCACGCTGAGCGGTCCGCTGTGGTTGTGGTACGGGGAGTGCTCCAGCCCCTGCAGCTGGGCCCGCTCGCTCCTGAGGAAGTAGGGCAGGACCTCCTCGTAGCTCCAGCCGGGATTCCCGGCCGCCGCCCAGCCGTCAAAGTCCCGTCTGTTGCCCCGGTTGTAGATCATGTAGTTGATGGAACTGGTGCCGCCGAGCACCTTGCCCCGGGGCAGGGCGCACTGGTTCTGGGGCATGCCCCGGCAGGCATGGCGCTGCGGCTGGGACAGGTAGCCCCAGTTGGAGGCGGTGGCCTGGAGGTGGGCGGCCAGCACGGGCACCTGGTGGACGAGGTTCTCCACGCCGCCGGCCTCGATCAGGAAGACGCTCCACTGGGGATTCTCGGAGAGGCGGGCGGCCAGGGTGCAGCCCGCCGCCCCGGCTCCCACCACTACGAAGTCGTAGTGCGACTGTGGCACTAAAAACAGAGTTTTAATTTTAAAAACAAGTCGGAAAATTAAGCGGAAAATGGAAAGTTGACAAAAGTGGGTTGCCTCATGAATGAGTTGAGTTGGGGGGCAGATGGTGGGGATTGGCGGGGGGTCAGTGGGGGATCGGCGATAGTGATAAGAAATCCCAGCCTAATGATACATTGTCTTGGCTATTTTGCATTTAAATTAAGCTTTTTAATCTCATAGACATGTTTCTTAAATAATAATGTGAGATGCAGTCGAGGAACTCCAATAACTTTCATAAAAAATTGAAAATTTCAAAACTTTTAAGGATTAAGGGACTAAGTATTATCTTTCCTTATAGACAATATTTTTAAGATTATATAGTAATATGTTTTAAGATTAAATAAATAAAAATAAAAAAAAGGTTAGAGAACTCTCATATCTTCATCAAAAAATAATATTTCCAGACACTTTTCTATAATTTACAAAAAAATATAGTTATATTTTTTATAAAAATATAGTGATATATTTGAAGGAACTATAAGATATTTGACAAAAAAATAAAGGATTTCTTAACTTTATAGACTTGGCACTTAAATACACACTCAAGTATAAGAAAAAGTTAAGAATCAAAAAAGATATTTCCTTATAAACATGCTCTATTAAAATATAATAATATACATATGATAAAATAATTTATATAATATAATAATATATATTTAATATAATAATAAATAATCACTGAAATCCAAAACTCACCATCGCTATAAAGCGGCACATTGATTATATTTCCCAATCCCAGTCGCCTGAGATCATCCAGCTCGGGACTGCGATTCCCATTCCGATTGCGGTTCTGAGTCTTCTGGTTCCTCTGGCCACTGGCCAGGACTATCGCCAGTAGGAGCTGGGTGAGGAGCAGGAGCAGAGCCAGCGGCTTCTCCATGGCTGCTGTAATCGGTAACTGAACTCTGCGGCCGCTTGGGAGCAGGTGAAATGGTACCTCGTCTTGGCCAGGCACAGTGGGTCAGGTTAACAAATTATCGGGCAAAAATTTAACAAAAATATATATATATATATTTATTAAAATATGTGTATATTTTATGACTCAAGACTTGATGTAAAAATTATGGCATTTTGATGACTTAATTTTTAGAAAATAATATGGAAATGAATAATATGAATAATAATATGGATATATGTTGATTTTAATGAGATATATGATGAATATAATTAGATATGTGAGATATATGATGATTATATCGAGATGTATGAGATATGTGATGATTATAATGGGATATGTGTTTATTATAGTGAGATATATTTAATTTTAATAAAATATGAGATATATAATGATTATCTTATAATATATGATGGTTATAATATGATATTCCATCGATATATACGAGATATTTAATGTTTATAGTGAGATATATAAAATATATGATGATTATAATGAGGTATATAATGATTTTCTTATAATATATGATTATTATAATGAGATATATGCGATTTATGATGATTGTAATTACATATATAGTGAGATATATGATATATATGTTATCTGATATGGTATATATGATACTCATTTCTCTCTTTATAATTTTTACAATTTTTTCACTATTTTTTTTTCTCATATATTTTGTTGAAAATATTCATTATTCGCTCCACGGTGGCTGTCTTGGAGCACCGGTTTGGATCTCCTCGACTGATCTTTCTCCGCTGTCCCGCTCTACCTTTCTCCAGCTTCCCTCGCCTGCTGTCTCTTTCTCTTCCTCTAGCGATCTCTCTCACTCTCACTCTCTCTCTAGATCTTGGCCAGGTTTATAGGGCAAAAAAAAAAAAAAAAAAAAAAAAAAAAAAAGAAGAAAAAAAACTGCGAGTCTCGGTTCAGAATTTTTATTGCCATTCTGAACGCTAATTTGTGTTTTCTGCTTGGCTGCCCCCCTTGGTAGCCCCCTCTCTTTCACTCCATGTACTACCCATCTCCCTCTCTCTCTGTTTGCCTTTGCATCTCCAGCATCTGGCAGGTTCAATGGCACTTCTCCGGATGGCCAACTTGTTCTGGACCTGGTACTTGACTTCCCATCATGCCTCATGTCTGTCGTCATTCTTTCAAGGGAATTCTTTGAAGAGAATCTTTGCAGAAAATCACCAGAAACCCAGGGGCTCTTGGGGGTTAATCGTCAGCCACCCCTATACACCATTCTGGTGGGAACAGGAACCAAAGAGGATTAACCACAAAAAAAAAAAACAAAAAAACAATATTAATAAAAAATGAAAACCCTTTTCCAGAGCAACCCCAGCGACAGCCAGGCATATGGATGCAGTTCCTCCCCAGAACCCCCACCAGTTACTCGAGGGATGAGCCTGCCACGTAATCCCTTCCACGGCCACAGCCTAGGGAGAGTGGGTCCTGTCCTGGTCATCCAAATCAGGGAAATTGCATTCAAAATCCTCCTCTTCTCCGTCGCTCTTCGCGGCTTTGTCCTCCCAGCACGCCCTCTCGATTCATGAATATTTAATTTCGCTTTTATGAAAAGTCTGGCTGTGGTTATCTGGCTGTAGTTGGGGGTTCAGGAAATCGGATAAAAAGTTTGACAAAACGATGGAGTTTAAGCTATTACCGGAGCGGGACTAATGAGGAATGGAAATACTAATCTTTTAAGGTGAACTTCTTGAGAATCGGACCAGAATCGGCTGAGATAGAGACTTTGTGATGGGCCATATACGAAAACGCGGGATTCCCCCCAGAAAAATCGGAAAAAAATCGAAAAAATATTTTGTTCCCAGATTTTGATGCAGAATGGCGGGGAATCGATCCACAAATCGATTAAGGTAATCCTTTCTAGGATCGGATGAGATTTGGCGAAGATATAGCCATGGGAAGGGGCCATATGGGGAAATCCTGGATTCCCCAAGGGGTCTCCCCAGAAAAATTGGAAAAAAACCGAAAAAATATTTTTTTACCAGATTTTGATGCAGAATGGCGGGGAATCGATCCACAAATCGATGAAGGTAATCCTTTCTAGGATCGGATGAGAGTTGGCTGAGATATAGTCATGGAAAGTGGCCATATGGGGAAATCCTGGCTTCCCCAAGGGGTCTCCTCACAAAAATCGGAAAAAAACCGAAAAAATATTTTGTTTCCAGATTTTGATGCAGAATGGCGGGGAATCGATCCACAAATCGATTAAGGCATTCCTATTCAAAATCGGATGACAATTGGCGAAGATATAGCCATGGGAAGGGGCCATATGGGGAAATCCTGAATTTTGCAAGGGAATTTTCCCCACAAAAATCGGGAAAAAATCGAAAAAATATTTTGTTTCCAGATTTTGATGCAGATTGACGGGTAATCGATCCACAAATCGATTAAGGTAATCCTTTCTAGATTCGGATGAGAATTGAGGTCATGGGAGCCATGGGAAGGTGCTATATGGGGAAATTCTGGATTCCCCAAGGGGTCTCCCCAGAAAAATCGGAAAAAAATCGAAAAAATATTTTGTTTCCAGATTTTGATGCAGATTGACGGGGAATCGATCCACAAATCGATTAAGGTAATCGTTTCTAGGATCGGATGAGAATTGGCTGAGATATAGCCATGGGAAGGGGCCATATGGGGAAATCCTGGATTCCCCAAGGGGTCTCCTCACAAAAATCGGAAAAAAATCGAAAAAATATTTTGTTTCCAGATTTTGATGCAGATTGACGGGGAATCGATCCACAAATCGATTAAGGTAATCGTTTCTAGGATCGGATGAGAATTGGCTGAGATATAGCCATGGGAATGGGCCATATGCGGAAATCCTGGATTCCCCAAGGGGTCTCCCCACAAAAATCGGAAAAAAATCGAAAAAATATTTTGTTTCCAGATTTTGATGCAGAATGGCGGGGAATCGATCCACAAATCGATTAAGGTATTCCTTTTCAAAATCGGATGAGAATTGGCGAAGATATAGCCATGGGAAGGGGCCGAATACGAAAACCCGGGATTCCCCCACAAAAATCGGAAAAAAATGGAAAAAATATTTGGTTCCCAGATTTTGATGCAGAATGGCGGGGAATCGATCTACAAATCGATTGAGGTAATTCTTTCTAGGATCGGATGAGAATTGGCGAAGATATAGCCATGGGAAGGGGCCATATGCGGAAATCCTGGGTTCCCCAAGGGGTCTCCCCACAAAAATCGGAAAAAAATCGAAAAAATATTTTGTTTCCAGATTTTGATGCAGATTGACAGGGAATCGATCCACAAATCGTTTAAGGTATTCCTTTTCAAAATCGGATGAGAATTGGGAAAGATATAGACATTTTAAAAGGTTACTTGGGTCTATTGCCATCTTGGTTGTGAAAAATATTTTGAAATGTTTTTGAAGTGCTATTTATGACAAATCTATAATGTAAGATTAATTAAAAATTTGAAGAATTGTTCAAGAATGTCGGGCTTGATATCAGAAAAGCAGGAAGCTTTTCAAGACCAAGACTGAAGCCGAGCTTAAAGCTTTTGAGTTTGGTTTTTATTTAAAATGAAGGCCTTTTTTACAGCCTACCTTAGGGCGGTGGTGCGATTAGCCACTGCTGCGGGGATTGTTCTCAATTTGTGACTGATTTAGAGCCACTCCACATCCATAAATAATTCTAAGGTCAGATCGGTGCAGAAACGCTGGCAAGAAATGAGAAAAATTCATTTCCGGAACAATAAAAACGATATCCGAAAAGCGACGAAATCCGAAATAAAAAAGCAACTGAGAGACAAAGGCGTCAAATCGACAACAAAAAAAAAAAAAAACAAGAGCCAGCGAGCTAAACAACAAGCGGAGTGTGTGGATTTCACGGATATCTGATTATGATGCGACTGCCAATTGATTAGCATGAAAATTGCCGGAGCAGAGCCACAAGTGGATGACGACTGGATGGATGATGAGACAGCCACAAGAGTTCAATGTCAATGTCAGGTGGATAGTCGGGTGCAGAGTCCATAGAGCTATACTTTTTGATCTATAGGGGTTTGGTTAGTATCTGCCATGGAGGGAGGTCTATTTGAGATCTCATAGTCATAATGGATAGTGGGCCTGCAGAGTTATAGAGTTGGGAAGATATCTCCCTTCTTGGAAATTATACATCAGATACATGAATGATCATAGATGGATATGCAGAGATATTATAATAGATATTATAGATATTATTATTACAGATATTATCATAGATATTATTATAGATATTATTATTACAGATATTATTATAGATATTATTATTACAGATATTATTATAGATATTATTATTGATGGATGTATGAATTATGGATCTGCAGAGTTATAGAGATCTATTTAAGATATATTTTGTAGAGAAGCTATATAGAGTTATAGAGAGTATAGAATATAGAGTAATAGAGATCTATTATGATATGTTTTGGATCTATTTCGTATAGAGATCCATTGCAGATCCATCTGTTGTATATCAGATACATGGAGGATCTTATAAAGATGTCCATTTTGTATAAAGATCTATAGATATATAGGTAGATGGAGAATGGATCAAATGGAGTTATATGTACATAGGTCCTGTTTACGATTTATTTTATTAAAAGTAAGTGTAGATGTCCACATACCTTGTAGATCGTGGTAGGAGGCTTATGACGGATCAGAAGAGTCATGGTGGAGATGCATTCAAGACATGGCCCATGAGGAGCCCCATCTAGATCTATTCAAGAGGAGATCCATTCAAGAGCAACCATCATTCAATTTATATACAAAACTTATCGATTTATTTACTCATTTAGTGTCCTTGTGGCTTACGGGTCTAGACTTAGATTAGAATCAGTTCAGGCAAGAGAGGACTAAACATAAAAACAAACAGTATTCCTTAAAAGTAGTGGCCCCAGTGGCTACTGGCCGGAGGTCGGAGGTGGTGACGGGGGACGGGGGACTGGGATGGGGCGGAGGGCCAGTTCCCACTGGGCTTGCACCTGATGACGATGACAGTCGACTTGCGGACTGGATAACTATCCGGTGGCTATCCGGTGGCTATCCGGTGGTGGGTGGTTCACTGGATGTAGCCGTGGTCCTGCTTGATCATGTCGGCCGCCTTCTCGGCGATCATGAAGACGGGCCCGTTGGGATGGCCGGACATGATCTCCGGCATGATGCTGGCGTCGGCCACCCGGAGATTCTTGATACCGTGCACCCGCAGCCGGTGATCGACGACGGCGGCCCGGTCGGACTTGGGTCCCATCTTGGCCGTGCCGGAGTAGTGGTAGATGGTGAAGGTGAAGTGGCGGACGTAGCAGGCCCAGTAGGCCCACGACTTGTACGGATGCTGCTTGCAGGTGGGGATCTTCTTCTCCCACAGCTTGGCGTTGATGGCCTGCATGCCCTTCTGGTTCATCAGGCTGATGGCCTTGAGGAGGCCCCGCACGGAGATGTCCACGTCGTAGGGATGGGCGAAGTAGTTGGCGTGGATGAGGGGGTATTTGAAGGGGTCGGTGCTCTTCAGCATGATCCGGCCGCGGCTCTTGGGCCGCAGGATCATCGGGAATATCATGAAGGCGTTCAGCGACTTGTCCTCGATCTCCGCGAACAGCGAGTCATAGATGGACTTCTTGAGGCCGAAGGCACGCGAGATGGCCGGATTGGAGGACATGGAGCCGCCCACCAGGAACAGCTCGATGTCCGGCCAGCCGTCCTCGTCCCTCTCATGGTCCAGGTCCCAGAAGGCGATGGCCTCGCAGCCGCCGGGCGACCCGTACGGTCCCTCCATCCGGTTGAAACGGTTTATGAGGGTCGGATCGGCAAAGTCCTCGAACTTCAGGGACGTGGCGTTGGTGGTGAAGGTGACAGCCGGTGCGGTGTGGTCCTGCAGGTTGTAGCCCACGGCCAGGTCGGCGATCGGCTTGATGCCCACCTCCCGCAGGTGCTTGGCCGGCCCCACTCCCGACAGCATCAGCAGCTGGGGCGTGTTGATGGCTCCGGCGGAGACGATGACCTCGCGGCGCGCCAGGATCTTCTGCATCCGTCCGTCGGCCTGGACCATGATGCCGTAGGCGGTCTTGGTCTGCGGATCGATCAGCACCTTGGTGACCAAGGCGAACTTTTTGATGTGCAGGTTGGGCCGCTTGCCCTTCAGCGGATAGAGGTAGGCCCGGTTGGAGCTCCATCTGGTCGAGTTCCGGGTGGTGGTGTGCAGGAAGGCCACACCGTTCTGGATCCGGCCGTTGTAGTCCCGGTACTTGAGCCCGTCCTCCTGGGCGGCCTCCACGAACGCCTCCGAGATCTTCGAGCGCCAGTTCACGTAGCTGATCTTCACCGGTCCGTTGCGACCGACATAGTCCTCCTCGGCGTCGGGGACACTGCTGCCCTCGTACTTCTTGAAGTACGGCAGGACGTCCTTGTAGCTCCATCCGGGATTGCCCAGCTCCTCCCACCGGTCGTAGTCCCTGCGGTTGCCCCGCGTGTACATCATGTAGTTGAGAACGGAGCTGCCGCCGACCACCTTGCCCCTGGGCCAGTTGCAACGGTTGTTGTTCATCGCCAGGCAGGCGTGGTCCGAGGGCTGGGTCCGGTACTTCCAGTTCATCTCGCCCAGCTGCAGGAAATGGGCCACGATCGGCACATCCATCACTAGGCGCTCCGGGCCGCCGGCCTCCAGTAGGAGGACGCGCCACTTGGGATTCTCGGAGAGGCGGGCGGCCAGAGCACATCCCGCCGTCCCAGCGCCCACCACAATGAAGTCATACTCCGGCTCGAGGACGACATAGTTGTCATGATTCTCCAGCTCGAGGTCGGCCTGGCCGCGGCGCAGGAAGTTGATGGTCTCGAAGAGGACGTTGTTCTCCTGGGCGCCGATCAGGCCCACCAGACTGAGGCAGGTCAGGTGTAGGATTACTTTGAATGCCATTGCTTGGCTCTCTTCTGGCTGTGTCTCTGGTTGGCTGGTTGGCTGGTTGGCTTGGCACTTTCTTGGACAAATTGCACTTGGAAAAAATAATTAAAAAAAAAAAAAAATAACAAACTAAGAAGCGAGTTGGGGGCGAGGAGGTTCTGTTCCGGCAAACCACTAAACCACACGACGTGTTGCCCAATCGAAACCGAAACTAGTAATGCTGACAACCGCCTCGGCCAAGTTCAATTTAATATTAAATCTCGGCTGCCGAACACTCCGGCGGCAATCAGTCAGTCAGTCGGCTGGCTTCGCTTTCGGTTTCGTTCGGGCCCAGAAATCGGAAAACATATGGTATTATGTCTGGCCGATCACCCAAGAATCTTCAAATCACTGTTGGCCAAGACACTTTCGGGCCAATAGCATGACTATGGACACGTCCACAAGAGACTCCAAGCCCGAGAGACTCAGAGACTTAGAGACTCCAAGACTGAGAAACAAAATAATAAAAAAAATATAAACCGAAAACAAAAACAAAATCGAAAGCTTCGAGCTCCGAAATCTGACATTGACTTGGACCGATTGTTGGATTTTCGTTGGGTTTCTATCTACAAAGTATAATATATATATATATATATTATCTGAGATGCGGAAGCGAGCTATTAAAGGGCCTCCCATGGCTAGACTGGATCCTCTTCCAAATCTCAAATTCGAGACTGAAAAATTCTTTAATTAAAACAATTCTTTTTCATGGGAAGAATTTCGTCAACTCATCGTGATCTTTGCGGATAAACCCATCATATCTTAGTCTTATTTATGGGGATTTCTGAATCGAAATTGTTGTTTTGATTCTCGGCTGGCAACACATTCTGGGACAAGATTTCATTAGAGTTCTTTAATTACTCTTCTTTGTAAAATCATTAGTGGTTTGTGCTTGTTTGTTAGTTTGAGTGACTAATTCCTCCACTAATTGCATGTCAACTGAAAGTTATTTATCGAGAAATTATGCTAATATCGTAAATGAAAGAAAATTCACAATCTGATGGAAAAATATGGTTTTTGTTATTCAATAATGGTCAGTTATAATTTTATCGATAATTATCGATTGACATATAAAGTTACTCCTGATAACAAAACAAACCACAAGTCTCAATGAAAATAGTTACCAATTAATGATAAATGTAAATTACGTTTAATGAAAATTAATCGTTCTATCGATAATTATCGATTATTATATAAAGTCATAGAGCTAAGAATTCTGAATGCCAGTTCTAACTATAAAAAACAAATGATTATAAATTAAATTTCCAATAAACGTAAATTTCGTTTAATGGCAAACTATAATTCTATCGAAATTGATCGATTATTGCATAAAGTTCTCCTTCAAAAACATCTATAAAAAATATAAATAACAATTATTGTCCAACATAAATGACTTTTGATTTCAAGATAATTTTAAATACAAAACGTAATCGATAATTATCGATTTTTATTAATCGAGTTCTTATAAACACTCTTAGTACCAGTACTCCCATTAAAAACTATTGAAAATAAATACCAATCTTCAACAAAACGTAATCTATATTGAATAACAACTTAAACTTTTATCGATAATTATCGATTACTATATTAGGTCATCCCTAATAATACCAACGGTAAATACCATGAAGCTTAGCTGCCAGCCAAGTGATCCTCCTTGATCATATCCGCCGCCTTCTCGGCTATCAGGTAGACCGGCCCGTTGGGATGCCCGGACACCAGGTGGGGCATGATGCTGGCGTCCACCACGCGGAGACCGCCGATGCCGTGGACCCGCAGGCGGGCGTCCACCACCGCCGCCGGGTCGGACCGAGGACCCATCTTGGCGGTGCCCGAGTAGTGGTAGATGGTGTAGGTGAAGTGGCGGGCGTAGCAGGCCCAGTAGGCACTGCTCCGGTACTGGTACTGCCGGCAGCCCGGCAGCGTCCTGTCCAGCAGCCGCGCCCCAATGGCCCTGAAGGCCGGCTGGTCCAGCAGGCTGACGGCCTTCTCGATGCCCCGCACCGTGATGTTCAGGTCATAGGGATGGGCGAAGTAGTTGGCGTAGATCCGGGGGTGGTCGGTGGGACTGCGGCTCCGGAGCTTGATCCTGCCGCGGCTCTTGGCGCGCAGGACCATGGGGAAGATCATGAAGCCGTTGGCACTGGTGCGCTCCAGGTCGCCGAACATGTCCTCGTAGATGTCCTCGGTGATGCCCAGGGCGATCCTTAGAGCCAGGTTGGTCTGCAGCCCGCCGCCGGCCAGGAAGAGCTCCATGTCCGCCCAGCCGTCCGGGTTCTGGTCGTCGTCCAAGGCGTAGAAGGAGATGGCCTCCACGCCGCCCGGTATTCTCAGGAGGCCCCGTCCTCCCAGGTACTGGCCCAGCGAGTCGATGGTGAACATCTTGCTGATCTGCAGGGAGCTGACATTGCACAGGACATTGATGGCGGGGGCTATGTGGTCCTGCAGGTTGTAGCCCACGGCCAGGTCGGCCAGGGGCTTGATGCCCATCTCCCGCAGGTGCTTGGCCGGCCCCACCCCCGACAGCATCAGCAGCTGGGGCGTGTTGATGGCTCCCGCGGAGACTATCACCTCCCTGGTGGCCAGGATCTTCCGGGACCTGTTGCTGCCGCCCACAGTGGCCATGACGCCGTAGGCCTTCTTGGTCTGTGGATCGATCAGGATCTTGGTCACCAGACTGTTCTTCTGCACGTGGAGATTGCGACGCTTGCCCTTCAAAGGGTAGAGGTAGGCCCGGTTGGAGCTCCACCTGGTCTCGTTGTAGATGTTCGCCTGGAGGTAGGAGACCCGGATCTGGGAGGCGCCGTTGTAGTCGCCTCTGGGCAGACCCCCCGCCCGGGAGGCCTCCACGAAGGCGTCGGCTATCTGGGTGCGGGTCTCCGCGTAGGACACCTTCACGGGACCAGTGCGGCCCACCAGACCCGCGTCGGCGTTGGGAATGGTGCTGCCCTCGTACTTCCTGAAGTAGGGCAGCAGCTCCCGGTAGCTCCAGCCGGGATTTCCCAGCGCCGCCCACCTGTCGTAGTCCCTGCGGTTGCCCCGCGTGTACATCATGTAGTTGAGGACGGAGCTGCCGCCGACCACCTTGCCCCTGGGCCAGTTGCAGCGCCGCTCGTTCATCGCCAGGCAGTAGCTGTTGGAGGGCTCCGTCCGGTACTTCCAGTTCATCTCGCCCAGCTGCAGCAAGTGGGCGGCAATGGGCATGTCCATCACATAGTTCTCCGGCCCGCCGGCCTCCAGGAGCAGCACACTCCATCCGGAATTCTCCGAGAGCCTGGCCGCCATGGCGCATCCCGCCGTGCCCGCCCCCACCACTATAAAGTCGTACTTGGAGCGCAACTCCACCCGGTCATCGAGGCTCTCCAGGTCGGCCTGGTGCTGGCCGCGCTGCACCAGCTCCATGATGTCCATCAGCGAGTTGGGATGGTAGCTCTGGCCGAGAGCTCCGACGAGGGCCAGGAGCGTCGCAAGTAGAAGGGTTCGCCAGTGCACCGGAGCTGTCATTGGAGCGTCATGACTTTTAGCAGCCGACTGCCGCGATCGACTAACTAGAGCCCCTAGTCGGGCCCTGCCCAGTAAGCCACCCCAGCACAGCTGAGGGAGCTCGGCCTCAGATTCCAGATTCCAGTTAAGAACCACTCGCCGTCCGGAATACCAATCGCTGGCATTCCGAAAGGCGGTGACTAGGAATCGTATCATTAAAAGCCATTTCCATTGTCGATGGGGCTTCACTAATACGGCTGCTAGTAGACTAGAATTTTAGAAATAAAACAGCTCTTAGGTAGAATTTTGAGTTTAGAAAAAATTACACAATTAATAGATTAAATGGATTAAATCGTAAACCTGTTTTTAAAAGTGTAAATAAGTGATAATCAATCAACCATTGAGTGGCATTTGCATATCAACCATATACTTTGTAATACTTCTGCAGTATCTATCTAGTATCAAATCTTCTATCTATCTATGTATCTATGTATCTAGTATTTAATCTTCTATCTATCTATCTAGTATCAAATTCTCTATCTATCTATCTAGTATCTAATCTTCTATCTCTCTATCTCTCTATCTAGTATATAATCCTCTATCTATCTATCTAGTATCTAGTATCTAATCTTCTATCTATCTATCTATCTAATGGATAAGAATCCATCTCAAAAAGAGGGAAATCCAGACTCTAGGAACATACCTTCTTAGTAGCTCTAGAAGACACTAATTTATTCGCTTTATCTATAAAATATTAATAGAAGATTTTTAAGAATATCTTTGTATAAAATCCTAAGATTAAAACATTATAATATCTCTAAAAAAATATATCTTCCCATTTAAATATAAATATTCCCAATACTGTTTTTAATTTTTAATACCTCTAGAAGACCTCTTCTAATTTTCTAATAGTTTTTAATATTAATGTTTTTATTGAATAATATTTTTATTTTTCATGAATAATATTTATAAATATATTTTTAAGAATATTTATTTTAATAGAACTTGAAGAATCTATAAGATTCTATCTATAAAAGTAATCTCCATAAGAAGATCTTCGAAGTATTTCTAAAAAGAATTCCCTAGAAAACTAGCTTCCTAATATCTCTGAAAGAAAACCCCCATCACTAAAATGTAATTTTGTATTTGATTATATTTAAAAAAAAAAAAACAACTAAATATTCAAGCCCAAACATGTAATTATAAATGTTGTAAAATCGTAAAAAATCTCTAAAAAAAAAACATAATGAACACTGAAGCTGGCAACTTAGTGGCTAAAATATTTAAAAAAAAAAAAAAAAAGTCCCTAATGAACTCAGGTATTTTTAGTTTTGCAACAAAAACTATTGATTTGTTTTTAAATTACCGTCACAATCGCAGAGCTTCTAATTATAATTACACTGAGAAGTAGAGACACTGAAGTTGAAGGCTTGTAATCTGTGTGGGTTCTCGCTGCATTGTTTTGTGAGTAATTTTATAATTATTTCCGCTTGCATGCGACCAGCAGCGGGGCTTAGAATGGGAGAAGCCCCAACCAAGTGGGCTCTAAAGTGCCAAAGCCACCAAAAAAGACCTGGCCACGATGGGTAGTTCACAAAAAACTAAATAAAACTCGAATACAAGACAGCAACAAAAATAAATTAAGATGCTGCTTAATGGCATTTTGATGTGTGTTCTCCGCCCTAAAAGAAAAAATGTAAAAATAAAAGTAATATATGAGATGGGATCGCGAAACCTTGAAGGACCAAAGGGGAAGTGGTTCCTTCTTGATTTTCGGATGAATTCGGAATACCAATGAGGTGAGGTAGCTGGAGGGCCGGGCCAGACCGGGCCATAAAGAACCCAAAGCAGAACCTTTTGTGGCAAGAGGCAAGGCCGAAGCCGGCACTCAAGAACCAAGTTGACATTCAAGCCCAACACTTTGGAGCCAAGGTTGCTGGTTTCTGCGGAGCACTGCGGCTTCCATTTTTGTTTTTATTTTTTATTTTTTTTTTTGCAATTTTTTGTCTCAGATTCGCGGTCTTTGAGTTCGTTGAGCCAACTTAGTGGCTACTAACTACACGGAGGGAAATAATCAGGTGATTTTTCAGGGAAATGGGATAAACTGGCATTCAAATGATTTAAATTATCGATAATATCGATTAACAATGATTTCGATCAAGAATTAAAGTTTTTTCCTCAATCAATTTATTTTTTCACAGATTAGTTAGTACCAAGACAGTTTATAAATGATTAATTAAATTAAAACGATTGAAACTTAAAAATATATCGAAAAAATCGATAAAAAGTATATCTTAAATTTTTTCTAGGATCTGTTTTTAAGAAATGTTATACAGAAATAAAACCAGACTAAAAATATTTAAAATACACTTTCGATAGAAACAGAAAACTTTCATTAATTCCGATAGAAACGATTTTATCGATAGAAATAAATAAATATAATAAATAAATATAATCTGTCCTCTATCATTGCTATTTTGTAGAATTTATAGAGAACCCAGCCCTAAAGGGAACATCTATCATCGATAGAACTAAGAAACTATTGATTAATATCGATAAGTAGCGATTTAATCGATAAAAAATAAAATAAAATCCTCCTAGTAGACACCAGGTATTCCCTCACTTCCCACTATTGTGAGGCATTGCGCCTCTTAGTCTACCCATTTTTCTCTCAGTGCAGCTACTAACGGCAATTAATGCTTGGGGCTGCTACTATCGATAGGTATTGTGCTGGCGATTTGTGCTTTTTTTTCTTCTGCCGTTTCTGTTTCAGTTCGCATAAAGTCAAGAATTTAAGCAAACTCGTTGTCTTTGACCGACTTTTCATTAGTTGGCTGAACTGCTGATTTTGGCCAAGTTGCTCTCTTGGCTCTGACGGACAATTTTTGATTTGGCATTTTGTTTGTAATAAAAAAGAAAAAAAACACACACACACTCGTCTTTGACACTCGCCTCTGGCCACCTGTTGCTGTCCCTGGCCTTCCAGGCTTACAGGATTGGGACTTGTTGCCTCAGATCGTGCCATGATTGGCCAAAATAGCTGGAATTTGGTAATATTTTGGCCATAAAACGTTCTCGAGTATTGTTGCCAAGTGTCTCCATTAATTGCTGCCAGTTGTATCATCATGACAAAGTGATATTTTTGGCCACAAGACTGAGTCTAAATTACAAGAAATAAATCGCATTTGAATGTGATTTGCTCAAGGTTGCGACCGAATAGAATAGATTAATAGACATTTTATTTATTTATTTATTTTATTTTTGTTTTTTTTTTTTGGTGAATGGCAGACAGTCGAATTGTGTAATTGTCGGTGGGTTGTACACTTGGTGGGCTCGTAACTGACATCCAAAAGTAGGTCCACAGTCAACACTCAAAATTCCAAGCACACCTACTCCTTTCAATAATTGTGTTCGGTTGCTTCGGAATCCCCCGCCATTGAATCGGAATGTCCCTGCTGCCGAGAGTGAGAGATCGTAGAGCCCTCAGGCACTCCATGACCCACAATCCCCGGGCGAATCCACGGGCTGTCCACCTGGTTGGGCCATCGGAGTGCCTCAAGGGGGCCGATGACCATGTGCCCGGCAGTTCGACAAAGTGCCTGGAGGCAGCATGGTTGTCCGCCGATCCGGTGGACTCGCTGGAGAGTCTGAGGACGCCCGGATCGCCGGCCAGCCACACTTTCAACATCCTGTACGAGAACGGCCTGACAATGAGCGGCACCGACAAGGGCTACGAACCCGGTGGCGACTCCTCCGACGACTGGGAGGACACGGATAAGCTGGAAGTCAGGTACAGAGCCATCCGACCGAAACAGTGCGGCCAGCTGGAGTCATATTCCCGGTGCGAACTGGTGCCGGGGACTAGATTCGGGGGAATACTGCGATCTCTGGCCCGGAGTCTGCACCACTGCTACCTGAGGATCGCGGCTGGATTTGGGCTGAGCCATCAGCACTCGGCTTGGTACAAGCACTGCTGGCACAGTCCAAGTACCACCCGATGCCGGGGCAGTCCCCACCTGATGGACTTCCTACCCTCCCAGCTCGAGGCGACTACGGACATGGCTCGGCCAGGCAGGACAGTACGGCCAGGCCGGACAGTCTCCAGTTGCACAGACCTCTGATCCGGAACACCCAACAGAATCGATCAATAGAATGGCAAATAGTTGTTGAGTCTTGTTTTGGATTAAAAATCATCCGGAAAAGGGGCGCTTACTCTTTGTTGTCCCAAAATCATAAAGTCAATTATGATTTTCGGCGGTTGTAGTAGGAAGTCCGGCATCGAATGAATCAATTATTTATTTCGGGCGAGAGAGAGACCAGCCCGAAACCAGCGAAACAAATCGATTGATTTGCAGATGACTGACATGACAAAGCAGAACAGAAGTTGAATAACATTTCGATACGATCATAATGGAGCTATAGTCCACTAGAGCCCATAGAGCCCACAAACAAATGGCCAGAAAACACTCTGTTGTTTGCCGAGCAATAAAGCACATTAAAGTGTGCAATTATTTGGACTCGAAGCGCCCACTATTTGCTCCGATTGTTGTGATCCGATCCGTGACTTTAAAGATATATTTGTGAAACCACAAAAAAACAAAAAAAAATGGTAACTATCAGGGAAGGAAGTTGATCGATCCAAGGGTCATGGATCAAGATAATCACTTGAAGCATCAAGATTACTTATAATCGTTACTAATGTTGGTGTGAGATGAGATCTAATGCCAAACTACTCATTAAATCCAAAGGCAAATTCCATTTCCCCCTTGGAATCTTTTGAGCTATTGATGATATGTTAATTCGCGAGAACCCCCTATTGATTTCCAGCAACTAATTTATATTTTAATCAAAGAGTGATTCTTGAAGGGATTTTTCCATGAATCACATAACCGAAACCAGTCTATCCCCTCCACAAAAAAAAAATCAAGGTTGCTTCTTAAGAATTTTTGTTTGTTTGTTTATTTTGACTTTTCAATCGAACTGTGGGAAGTCGAGTGTATCGAGTGTTGTAACAACTCAAGAACAGGTAACAGGTAACAGGTAACTGGTATATATATATGGGTCAGATGGATCACTAATCACCAGCCAGGGCCGAAAGCCAACCACTTCCGATCACTTTAGAAGTAGTATATTAGCCATGTTAGCCCTGACTTGTAATCTTGACTTTGTAATCCCCCCCATATAATGGGTTATTCTTAAGATATCGTAATGATTTATGGAAGTCAATTAATATGTTTTTCCCTCTCTATCGTTACAGGTGAGTGTGACTGACACAAGTTATGGAAATGAATCGAGAGATACCTACCATACAGAGAGCTAGAGAGAGATCAAGTTCATTGGGTCTGGGTCAACTGGTATTATAGCCCTCGGATCGGGTGTCTAACGGAGCCCAACAAGTTGATTGACCTCTAACTGGAACGGTAACACATCAATCCGGAAGTTGTTCGTACGGATGATACTTCCGCTGGCCATTGACCCACTTTTCCATTGCGAATCTTTGTTATTTTCGATATTATTTGGCTCTTTGTTGTGCTTTTGTTTTGGGTTTATTGCGATTTTGGCCAAGAAATGTGGACACATGTTCGGGGACTAGGTCTCAGTTTCTATTTAATTAATTGCAATCGGTGGCTAACTGGTCACGTAGACATGGCTACTTTGATTATATTTTAATCAGTCAGTGGGCGTGTTTAAGTTTAAACTAACTTGGTGATCAAATAAAACAAGAAAAGCAGAGAGAGAGTCTGGCGATGGTGGATTTTGTGCTTCTATAACAAAGGAAATGTAATTTTTGCTAAAATCATTAAATAGGGAGTAGTTAGGGACATTAGTAATCATTGAGTAGCTAGGGACATTAGGAAATATTACAAAATAGTCTTTTTTAAAAGCAAACTACAACCAAAAATAGCTGTCATTCTTCTTAGTATTGTATCATCGTTATAAATATTTTGGGTATTCGGTTGAAATCAAACGAATTATTCTCCGCTTAGGCCTTGAACTTGTCTGAACCACCGCCCCGCCCCGCCCAAGCCCATTAACCCATTAAGTCATGTGATTTGTGCTCGTGCCCTCTGTAAATGGCCGAGACATGTGGACATTTCCATTAATTAGCCATAAAGTCTGGTTTCTGAGCTAAGCTTTCGGTTTCTGGTTTTCGGAATTATTATTAACACAATTAGAACATATTTTTATTTCTGTTTTTTTTTTTTTTTTTTTTTTTTTGGTGGACAATGTGGGACAGGGACCGATTAGTTGGCACATCTTTGATTCCAACCGGAATTAATATATATATTTTTTTTTTATTAATTTTTCTGTTGATTAGAGCAAGTTGGTCGTTTCCGACTTCCGATACTTTTCAAAAAACATGAAAATTGCTAGTCAAGGCCAGTTGAGACCCAAGACTCTTGGACTCGGACCTCGGACCTCGGATCGTTATGATTTATGGCTTGTATCGATTGGTTGTCCGACTTGGTTGTCCGACTGCAACAGGTGCGAAATAGCTTGCCATTCGTTGCTTAATTAAATACATTTTCGACACAAGAATGTGGCGACAACGCCCAGAGGATAGGCTACAAGTTCAGGGGTTGGGCTTTCCATTGAAAGGTTTTCGTGAAAAGAACTACTTAGAACTAGGTGGGATTAGGAGTGGCATATGACAGAGAATTATGAATGGGGTTTTTTTAAGTAATAGATGGAGTTAGTAGATGGTGTTATTAGATGGACCTTACCTACCTCATTTTCGTTGCCTACTTTTTGGCTTCCGACATTAAACAGACTCGATATAATTATAATATTTAATTTATTAAATAGAATGTCGTTTAAATAGGGCGCGTGTATGAGAACTTCTTACAAATAGTCAAACAGTATTAAATATCCTAGTACTACTTATTATAAATAATACATTAAACTTGAAAAAAAACATGCATAGTCGGATCTAGAAAAGGATATATATAGAGTAGTCTACAGCATAGGGAGGTCGGGGATTTAATCTATGACTCGATTTCTGGGTTCTCCCTCAAGGATGACATTAGCTGAGAAGGATACTGAGCTACAGGAAGGGATCTTCTTCGGGCTTATCACCACAATTGATTCATGAAATGGCAAACATTCGTGTGTTTTCTTTCGGTTTCTACGGATTCTGTAAAGCTAATGGACCCCTGAGCACTAATGCGGAGCTAGTTGCTCCTCCCACTACTCCTCCCGAGTCACTAACTGACCATGACCGGGGCACTGCTACTGCTCTCGATGCTCTCGATGGTGCTATTGGTGCTGAGGTCGAGCCGGTGGCTGCTATTCCCACTCCGGTCGTCCACCTGGATGGTGTTGCTCACTGGGGGCAGGAGACTGATGCCCTCGATATTGCTCTCGGCGGGCTCTGCCTCTCGCACCGCCTGCGCCTGCCGCTTCACCTTGTACTCGGGATTGGTCAGCCAGTCCTCCTTGATGAGATCGGCGCCCTTCTCGCCGATCATGATGACCGGAGCATTGGTGTTCCCGCTACTGATCGTGGGCATGATGCTGGCATCGATCACCCTCAGGCCCCGGACGCCGTACACCCGGAGCCGGGGATCCACCACCGCCTCGGGATCCCAGGCGGGGCCCATCTTCGCGGTGCCACACGGATGATAGATGGTCATGGAAATGGTCCGGACATGGCACTCCAGATAGGCGTCCGACAGGAACTTGTGCTGTTTGCAGTTCGGCAGCGGCTTCCGCCACAGCCTCGACCCGAACTGCTTGAAGACCTTTGCCTCGGCCACTCGCAGAGCGATCTTGGCGCCCTCCACCAGGGTCTTGGCGTCCAGCGGATCGTCAAAGTAGTTGGCATTGATGAGGGGATAGTGGAAGGGATTGGCCGAGCGCAGCTTCACGGAGCCCCGGGATCGGGGCCTCAGCAACAGCGGCATTATCGTCCAGCTGTCCTTGTTGGCGATGGGATGGTAGACCTCCTGATAGACCGACTCCTTCAGGCCGAGCACCTTCTTCACCCGGGCCCCGTTGTCCGAGTTGATGGAGGCCGGCGCCATGTGGAACTGGATGTCCGGCCAGTCGAGGCTGCGATTCGAGTAGGGCGTGTGGACGAAGGCCAGGCCCTCCACTCCGCCCAGGGTGGTCATCGGTCCGCGCTCCCGCAGCACATACTGGAAGGTTACGGCCGTGGGATTGAACCGATCCTGGACAATGGCCACGGGCTTGTCCACCAGGAACGTGAGTCCTCCCATGCCCACGTGGTCCTGCATGTTCTCGCCCACGGGCAGGTCCTGCAGCACCCGGATGCCGTGCTTCTCGAGATGCTTCCTGGGCCCCAGACCCGACAGCATCATGATCTGGGGTGTGTTGATGGCTCCGGCCGCCAGGATGACCTCCCTGCGAGCTGCTATCCGGTAGACCTTTCCGTGCTTCACAAACTCCACCGCCTGGGCTCGCATCGTTCCCGGCTCGATGATGACCCTGGTGACATGGGAGTTCATCGAGAGATGGAAGTTCTTGCGCTGGCGAATGGGTCGCAAGAAGGCCTTGGCCGTGGAGCAGCGGGATCCGCGTCGAATGGTGCCCTGGGCGATCATGAAGCCGGCCTGTTGGGCGCCATTTATGTCCCGGTTCTCGTAGCCCATTTGAGTGCCGGCTTCCACGAAGGCGGCCACCAGGGGCGAGTGCCAGGGCGACTCCTGGACGGTCAGCAGGCCACCCTTGCCGTGATAGGCGTTGTTGGCCAAGTAAGGATTGCGATTGTCCTCCGATTTCTTAAAGTATCTGAGGACGTGGTCGTAGTCCCAGCCCGGATTGCCCAGCGAGGCCCAGTGGTCGTAGTCGTTGCGATTGCCCCTCACATACAGCATGTAGTTGAGGACGGAGCTGCCGCCGAGGACCCGACCACGGGGCCAGTTGCACCGATTGTTCTGCATGCCCAGGCACGCCTTGTTCGAGGGCTCCGTCTTGTAGGCCCAGTCCAGCTTGCTCAGCTGCAGGTAGGCCGCCAGCGACGGCACATCCGATATCTCGTTCTCATCCGGACCCGCCTCGATCAGCAGGACCTTCCACTTGCGCACCTCGCTCAGGCGATTGGCCACCACGGCTCCCGCCGATCCACTGCCCACCACAATGAAGTCGTACTCCGGCCAGAGATTCAGTTGATCCAGCGGTCGCGACTCCGGATCGACGGCATCGTACCGATAGTAGGTGATGGCGGCCAGCATCAGGGGTATCAGCCAGAGGCCGGTGGTGACCACTCCGAAGGTGGACTTGATCACTGTGGTTATGAACAGTAGGTTGAGCACCATGTTGGTGGGGTTTTTGTGATTACAGTTGGTGGTGGTTATGTCCTGTGGTTATCCTTTGCTTGGGGACTGGCTGAAGATATCCTTTGTGTTTGAGGTCCTTGAGGGGAGCTTGCCTTCTCTTCTCTAGAGTCTAGCGTTTTTTTCTTTTGTGCATGGCGGGGCTTTATGTGGCCCGATCTGCAATAGTCCTTAGGTAGGATATTTGTTTGTTTTTGTAAATTTTGATCCTTAGATTCGTTTCCTTGGGGATTCCTTTCGCCTTCCTTGTGCTTTCCTTGCCGATTCCTTGCGCCTTCCTGGGGGATTTTGTATTTTTTCCTTGCAGTTTCCTTGTGCTTCTCGTCAGCCAACTGAAATAAACAAAATTAGTTAATATTCTTAACAAATAAAGTAACAACAACCACTTTCAGCCAGAAAGTCCAAAGCGAAAGGCTGTTCAGTTAATGGTTAATGGCCTACTGTTGGCAATATTTTTGCATTTTATTACCAAATCCCCCCCTTTTCCCTCCTATTTTTGCCCAATATCGCGACGCCTGTTCTAGGATTTCCCCACCCAAGTAGCTCCAATTACGTTGTTAGCCAAGTCAATGGCTTGTTAACTGATTTTCCCAACGGCATCAACGGTTTGGTAACAACATGCTAACCACGTTAGCCCCCAACGACCTTGACGAGCGACCGCATTTCAAAGGGTTTCGGCCACCGGCGGCTCTCCGATTCGGGCCCAAAATGCTGGCCACGTTAGTGCATTACACCAACAATGTGGTTAGCCATCTTTCGTTTGTTTGGCTTTCAAATTCGTCGGCTTTTATTCGAATTGGTATTTGTGAATGTGGATGTGGATGTGGATGGCGGATTACAACAGTAGGTGTACGATCACCCTCCCCCCCTTTCCCCTTTCCCGCCCTCCTCCTTGTGGTGACGTAAGGGAGACAGACCTATAGAGTATTATTTTTTTTTTTTTTTTTGGGTATTCGTCGTAATTGGCGTGCTCGATTGGGCAAAAGACGGAATATTTGTTGGTTTCATTTCATTTCGATTGTATTGCGAGCATTTTGTATCTGTAGGCTTATGGATATCTTGTGGATAGCTTATGGCTTATGGCTTCAGGGGGAGGGGTAGGGGGAGGGGAGACCCGTTGACACATGTCTCTTGTGCGGGTGTTGAAATATCCAACTGTCTATCCAGTTGGGGAGAGAGGCGGTCTCTACTCGACCCGGGTGGGTGAGAAAACCCAGTGAAGGGTTGCCCCCAGGGGCGGCAGGGGGCAACTGAGACGGAAAGTGACAGGTGGTGGGGAATGATTGACGATGTTGCGGCATTAATGAAATGAAACCATTTTGATTAACAAGTTCATTAACTTGGCATGCTACTAACTTGGCCCATTACAGGGCTTAATAGAGGGTCTCTGATGGAAAGGTTGGCCCGAAAGAACTCTTTCTCTTTCTCCTCGAAAGCAAAACTGGTTTTTGGTCGAAAAGCACCGCTGACATAATCGATTTCAATGTCGATCTCTTATCACTTCAATTACCTGGCCCGGTCTTAACCTGGCCAAGTGAAAGGCCAAAAAAAAAAAAAAGTTAAAAAAAAAGATAGCTATCATACCTTTTCTCGCTAAGATGCAGATACTCTTGGGCCTCACAGATGCAGATACTGTATCCGTATCTCTTATTCGAGGGTTTTCTTTATTTCTTTTTATTTTTGCGAAAAAAAGTTTACAACAAAAGCAAATTGTTGAAAAAAAAAACAACAAAAAATGTCGAAAAAAAAAAGTTGCATGAAATTGGGTCAGCGAGAAACGAGTTTAGTTGCGACCAAGACGCGGCTCCGGGACCAGGTAAACCTGTTGGCCCGTTGCCCCGGAGTCATCCAACCATCCACCCCCCTGCCCCTGCCCCTGCCCCCAGCCACCACCACCGGCTTGCCACACCTGGCATCCCCAACAATTTCGGTTTATTTTCATTATTTTTCGCCAACTATCGACAGGCGGTTTTTTAAATAGGATATTTATAGATTTTTTTTTTATGATTACTATCAGAGTATAGATAGTTTGAACTAAGTTATCGATTTCTTTGGGAAATTATATCTTTGTTCCATAACTCTGTTCCATAACTTATTTATCTAAACAATATAAAATATGTATCATAAAAATAATAACAAAAAAAACTGAAGAATATGGATTAATTCTTCTATAATCTCTATAAAGTTATATCTTCTATCACCAACTGTGATCTCAAGTGGTAGAAACATTATTAACAATTTAATTGCTATTAAAATTGTTAATATTTCTTACCTAAAAAATAGTAAACTAAAGTATAGAGAGGTTTAAATATAATTTTCTTTTCTCTTTTTTTTTTTTTAAGAAATCATATTTCTCTTTCATAACTCTTTTCCCTAGTGTATCTCTAACCTTTCTTCTATGAGATAACCTATTTCTATAGAGATATTTTTGAACTTAGAATATACCTGAACTAAAACTCTACAACTAAGATACGGACTAAGTTATTTCTTCTCCCCCACTTGGACTTCAACCCATGGACCCTAACTCTATACAAAATAATTGCCACTAATTTCTGCTACTTCCTCACTGAATAAAGGTCATGATCACTGAACTTGCTACCCCCCTCTCGCACTCTCTCTCTCAATCACAAAAAATCAAAAAATAAATCCCAAAGTTGAAGTTGGTTAGCACCCACGCACTCTGGCACTCTGGCACCTGATGATTGAGACAATTAAAGTGATTTGGTTTGCTATTTTGTTCGCTAATTTGGTGTAAACAAACGTCACTCACTCAGTCAGTCAGTCACTTTGTCACTTATTCGGTCATTCATTCAGTTGATAAGCCTTGCCGCAATTGCTTTATAAAGTAAGTAGGTGCTGGCTGGGTTCACGACGCTGTGTCAGTCACCTTGGCCTCCGGCCTCCGGGCGCCGGCTCTGGGTCTGGAGACTTTGGCCCCGAATGGCAACAGCAACAGTAAATGGCAACAGCAATTAATTAATTAATTCACTCTAAGGGGAAAGGTAATGCGTTTAATTTTTAATTATCTAGCGGAAAATTGCATTTACTTGCAACAACACCTGCTGCAAGTTGCAAGTTGCAAGTTGCAGATAGCCAGTGCTGCGTGCCAAATGTTTATTAAGCCAAACATTTTATGAAATATTTATGTGTTTGTTTTTTCAATGTTTTCTCAAGTAATTAATCCATTAACAGAGTTTATTAAATGGAGAAATATTTTAAAATATTTTTAAAATATTATTTCTTCAAGTGTCTCGTCAAAATTACTATTTAAGATTTATTATGATGATGAAGTTGTGGCTTATGTTTATTTTTCCATTGGAATTGGTCATTATAGCTAACTATTTATAGTCACTTTGTATAAAACTTGTTAGTTTTTATTGAAAAAAAAATATCACAAATCTTTATGCTTTTTTGGATAAAAAAAAATTCCGCAATTTTTAAAAGCCCCCTACTTTTCAAAATATTTATATATTTTTATTTTTGCATAGTTATGTGAAAGGGGCGTGGCAATCTCTCATCATCTCCAAAAGCGACAAAAACGAAACAATTGTTGCGGCAAGTGATGCTGTTTTTTTTTTTTTTTTTGTGTTAATGTTCATGTTGCTGATGCTTGGCGGCAAAGACAAATCTTTCTATTGTCTCTTTTGAGGAAAAAAAACAAAACAAAACAAAACAAAAGAAATGTCTTGTCTGTCCCCCCACAACAACAACAACAACAACAACATCAACCGTGACAATCGTAAAGAAACCGTTAGAGTGATGTTGCTGTTGCATTTGCAACATGTAGCCTACTTACTCCCCTCTCCTTGTAGAGTCTTGTATCTTGAACAAAAAACAAAAAAAAAAATTTAAAAATAACCACCAGTCGAGTGCACTTTTCATCCAAAAACAGTGCCCCTGCCTCCAACCGGCAACAGGTGGTCCATCGCACTTAACCCTTTTCCTCCGTTAACCCTTGAACTTTGAAACGGCACTTTTCACTTGGAACCTCCACTTCCTCCTTGGCTGGCTTGGCTTACTTGCTATTCTTGGCCCGCGTAGCCTGGCACTTGGGCACTTCCGGTCACAAAAACGCCGTCAAAGGATGCACCGCTCGAGTTCGAAACAAACAAAAAAAAAAAAAAATATTGAAAAAAATGTGTAGTTTTTTTTTCTTTGTAGTTTGTTGAGTTTGAACCGCGGCCTGCGTCTGCGCGGCTGCGTTGCACGTTGCCAACTGAACGGAGAGCGATCCGCTTGCCGCGAAATTCCGCCAAGCCAAGCCAAGCAAAGCAAACCAAAGAAAAAGCAACAAAAAAAAAAAAGCAATGAAAAAGCAAAGCAAAAGCACAAAAGAAGCAGCAGCAGCAGCTGTTGCATATTATTGGCACATCGAACACGTTCGCCCGCCAACAAGTTCGAAGCTCTGATAACGGTTTGACGACTTCCAACTACCAACAAACAAAAAAAAAAATGGAGAAAAAAAAATATGACTGGAATTTCCAAGCAGAAGGTCAAATCGGCAAGAGAAAGAGGAAGCAAAAGTGGTAATTGAGGCTAATGCCAGAAATGGGACGATGATTGCTAATCTTTAAGTTGTAAATTATAGCAACAGTTAAAGTTTTAGTTAAAAAAAAATAAAGAACTAAAAAGCATGTTTTTTTTTTTTAACAAATCATAGCCTGGTTTCGAACCCAGGTCTATCCTGGATTCTCTTTAAAAAATGTTACCAATTTCTTTGCTGACCGCATTCCGCACATTCCAACACTACTCCCCTGGGTTGGAAAAACTAACAAAAAAAAAATAAAAAACAGTCAAGAAATGTTCAAATGAAGTTATTAACCCATAAACATGGCTGAGAAAAATCTGTGTGTTTGCTGTCTTTTGGCTTTTTGGCATATCTCTGTGGCAATTGGCTGGCACTACTTGCCCAGCCTGGCTGGCTGTGTTTTGTCAACGGGTATAATTTATGTAATCATGAGCCAAAAAAACAAAAAACAAAACAAAAAACAGCTAAACAAAAACAGCACACGGTAGGTAACTACGGTAAACAGCAACAACATGATTTAGGTAAGCTGTTGAAATATTTCGCTGCCGTCTCTTTCCCATTTCGCTAAAGTCGCTCTCGGCTGAGATGTTTTGGGTGTTAAAGTGCAATTAGTGTGCTCGGGAACGAGGGATATGGACGTGTGGTATTAACCCTGTTATATCTAGGGAGTGCCCAGAGCAGCAATCTGGCCAAAAAGGGAATGTGGCGATTTTAAATTGTAACGCCCTCTAAAAAAAATTGCAATTCATAGGTGAAAGACAGTCCTGAATGGGTTAAACACTTTTTGGATGCTCTTATGGTGGGTTTTTGGTGAGAAATGGTGAGAATTTGTCTGTGTTTTAACTCTTATTCTCTTTAACGGACAAACGGACAAGCGGACAACAGATTAAATGATTAACAAGCAAACTTACAACTTTTGGATAAAGAAAGATTAAGTTTTTATTAGTTTTTATTTCATTATATCAACTAACAAATACGTATTACTCTATAAACTCTCTTTAACGGACAAACGGACAAGCGGACAAGGGATTAAATACTAAATAAACATTTTTTAATCTTTTCCATTAAGAAATGTGAAATTTGTATCGGTATCTCTTTCAATATTAAATATAAGTAATAATTATTTCATAAATTCTCTTAGGCGGACAAACGGACAATGGAGAAAACAGTTTATAACTTTTTTTGTACAAATAACTTCACCTTAGATTAAGTTTTCTTTAACATTTTTCAGTTAAACTTTGAACTAAGCTGGTTATTTTAAAAAATATTCTCCAAAGCGGACAAACGGACAAGCGGACACCTAAATAGACAGTTAACCAGACCAACCCCTTACAAGTGTATTCCCAGTTTCCCTCCTTGAAGTCAGAAAAAGCAAGGCAGTGGGAGTGGCTCCAGCTGGAGAAAGGCTCTCCCATGCAGCCGCTCGAATTAAAAGGGCGGCAAGTGGCTTAAACCGCGGATGCAGCCTCGTTAGCCCGGCTTGGGCGGCTGGTGGCTGGCGGATTTGGGTTTGATTTTGATTGCCTACGTGAGGCGGAGCAGCTAACACCTTGCCATCTATGACATAAGCAGGTGGCTTTTTTTTTCTTTTTTGTTTTTTTGACAATGCCTCCGTGGATCTCCTCCACTATGCCGCCTACCGCCAGCCACCGCCTCCTGCATTTTTTTTTCGGGCCAGTTTGCAATTGAAATTATATGCCTTGAACGATTTCGGGTTTCGGCTTTCGGCGGCTCTTGGCTGCAATTGCTTGCAACTTTGGCTGCGACTGAGGCACGGCATAATTGACCGAAATTAAACAGAGATTATTCAATCCCTCGACGCCCCCTCTCCTGTGCCAGCCGCACACTTCGAGTACCTCCTCAAAAAAAAAAAAATAAAAAAATAAAAAAATTAAAATTACAGAAAAAAAAAAATGAATTTCCAATCAGTCGGCGTGGAGTTTTCCTGCGATTTGTCGCATGTGCTCCACATCACGTCGCTATCTTTGC
Organism: Drosophila atripex; assembly: GCA_035045925.1. Taxonomy (NCBI): domain Eukaryota; kingdom Metazoa; phylum Arthropoda; class Insecta; order Diptera; family Drosophilidae; genus Drosophila; species Drosophila atripex. The sequence continues at coordinate 751,663 of JAWNOP010000009.1, forward strand.
TCTGCGAAAGGGAGCCAAAGAGGGGGAGCGACGAAGGAGAAGCAGGAAAGCAGACAGATAACGGTAATGCATTCGAAATTCGAATATTATGATGAATTTCCATACAATGCGTATGAGAAAACACGAAACGAATGCGAATGATCATTCGAAATGAATCACTTTTGACGACCCAGTTGTTTACTCTACTTTGAATAATTTTTTTTTCTTTTTGATACTCGATCATTTTTATAGAGATTCGAATACTCAATCATCTACTGAAATGAATAGTTTTCACTTCAAATGATTATGTCTATGACCTGCAAATGAATCCATAACAAGCTGCAAGAGAGAGACAAAGAGGATGTCGGATAAAAGAGAAGAAAAAAGATAACTGTAAATAAATTCGAATAGGATGAATACTCGAAATGAATCATTTCTGGCATTCATTCTACTTAGTATTCATTTTTGATAATCAATCATGTCCTGGAATGAATAGTTGCCACTTGTGTTCATCGTTTTCTTGATTATGGATCAACTATTGATCAAACTGTGATCAAAGATCATTAATATCTCATTATTCAAACGATGATCGGAATGACCCTACTACATCTCCTACTGAACCCACACCCACCTCTTCCAGCCACTGTATTTCCTTACCTCATCTCTATTATTACTATGTATTATTGTGTCTTTGTCCGATTGAACTCGCTGTTGGTTGGTTTAATGACCCAATTCCGTGTGACCGAGCCATCGTTTCACTGACCACAGACATGAATCTCCCCTCCATAGGTAGCCCTCTGGTGCTACCTCTGTGTCATCATCCTCCGCGATCTCCGGCATAACACTTTCCATTTGTATGCGCTTCGCTATGACTTGTCGTTTCGTTAAAATCAAATCAAATATTTGCCCGGTCTTTGTTGGCATTTATTTATTAGTTATTTCTCTCTCTCTCTCTCTAAGGGGTCTTATGTAATATATAGTCTATCTATATACGGCGCCCCCTTTGGGTGGAACATACACATGTTTGTTTTGATATTTTTCGTTACAATATTATTATTTTCTTTTTGCAATATTTGCTGGGACTTGTTGGTGGAGAAGTCTCTGGCAAGTGGCATGCGAAATTCGCAATTGTCCGGCATTAGCTGGAAGTCGATAATTGCCGGACAGGCCATTGCCCAAACTTTTCTACTATTTTTTTTTTGTTTTTTTTTGTTTTTGGACTAACTGACTGACTGACTGACACCTACGAAATAAAACGTGCCCGCTTTCGGTGTGGTTTTTGGTCAACAACTTCGTTAACCTTGGCACACTTGAGCTCTCGAATCGGTTACGTTTTTTTTTTCTCTTTTTTATTCCATTTGAAATGGAAAACACGGAAGCCCGACCAACTACCACTACCAGGCCACGCCCCCTCTAGGCAAAAAAAAAAAAACTTCAAAGAGGGAGGAAAACACGGAAATCTTCAAGCCATCATAAGTGCAGAGTTTCTGTTTTTTTTTTATTTAAACTGCTGCCAGGCCGGCTGGCTGCATGACATTTGGCCAAAGCCAAAGGAAAGCGGAAGCCCCCCAGAAGAAAAGCAGAGCTGGCCAAAAGGGGCGTGGCTATAAACGCCCAGCACTTAAGGCAAATCGAAAAACAAAATTGAAAAATCTTTCTGGTGGCACTTTCACCAGGGTTTGTGTCTGAGCTAAGGGGTTTCAAGTTGGATGTGTGGTTTGAGAACCCGCTAACGTGCTACTTTTGTAATTTAATTAAATTTTTTTTATCATTTCATTTAAGTTTTCAAGAACCTGAAGAAAATTTAAGTGACAAGATTTTTAAAACCTTAATTCACTTATTTTTTCTTTTTTTTTTTAGTTTTTAAGTTACTAAATAAAAAAGTTACGAGTTAATTATATTATTATAATGATTACCGTAAGTTTTTAGTAATAATATCCTTTCATAGGTAGGAGTGTTAAATAATAAAAAATTAAATAATTTTCCCAAAAATTTCCCATTACATTGCATATCCAAAAGGCGTTACATGTAACAAGTAACATGTAAAATTACATGTCGACAGAGAAATCCTTTTCGAAAAGGATTTCAAAATATCATTCGAAAAAAATCTATTTTATTTTATTAAAATTTATTTTAAATACTTCCTACATTTTTAGATGGTTATCCTTACATTAAAACAAGTTTTAAAATTAAAAAATTAATTTTTTTCCAATGAATAGGTAAAAAAATAAAACAAATTAAATATAAAAATAAAAAGAAAGGAAATAAATAGCAATTTTCCTGGGAAAATTATTAAAAAATCAATCCAAAAACATAAATTAAATTTATAAATAAAAAAATAATGAAAAAAGAAGGTTAAAAGGCATGGGAGTACTCCTGCTTAAACAGGTACCAGGTGAGTAACAGGCCAAGAGATTGAATTTAAAAAAAAAGAAAAAAATATTTTCATAATATAACCAAAATAAATAGGTTGCGGTAATAAAAAAATAAAAATTAAATAAATAAATAAGCCAAAAAATAGCTGTGGACGCTACGGCTCACGAATTGCAACTGCCTTCAATACCGAAACCCATCCAGGTATTCCAAATCTTCCAAACTGAGAAAAAATCAAGGCCAATGTGATGGCCTTTAAGACATCCCTTAAAAATTTAAAACCCCTAAGAAAGGCCAAAACGAAGTAGGCTTTTTAAACTAATGCATCCGAGTTTTTACCAAAAATACCCACAAATTTAAATTAAACGTATTCCTTTAGAGAATCTGATGGTAATTGAAAAATTGACCCATGGAATGTAGCCTTATGGAGAAATTCTTGATTTTGGCTGAGATATAGCCATGGGAAGGGGCCATATGGGGAAATCCTGGATTCCCCAAGGGGTCACCTCACAAAAATCGGAAAAAAAATAGAAAAAAAATGTTGTTTCCAGATTTAAATGCAGATTGATGGGGAATCGATCCACAAATCGACTAAGGTAATCCTTTCTAGGATCGGATGAGAATTGGCAGAGATATAGCCATGGGAAGGGGCCATATGGGGAAATCCTGGATTCCCCAAGGGGTCTCCTCACAAAAATCGGAAAAAAATCGAAAAAAAATGTTGTTCGCAGATTTTGATGCAGATTGACGGGGAATCGATCCACAAATCGATTAAGGTAATCCTTTTTAGAATCGGATGAGAATTGGCTGAGATATAGTCATGGAAGTGGCCATATGGGGAAATCCTGGATTCCCCAAGGGGTCTCCTCACAAAAATCGGAAAAAAATCGAAAAAATATTTTGTTTCCAGATTTTGATGCAGAATGGCGGGGAATCGATCCACAAATCGATTAAGGTAATCCTTTCTAGGATCGGATGAGAATTGGCTGAGATATAGCCATGGGAAGGGGCCATATGGGGAAATCCCGGATTCCCCAAGGGGTTTCCTCACAAAAATCGGAAAAAAATCGGAAAAAAATGTTGTTCCCAGATTTTGATGCAGATTGACGGGGAATCGATCCACAAATCGATTAAGGTAATCCTTTTTAGAATCGGATGAGAATTGGCTGAGATATAGTCATGGAAAGTGGCCATATGGGGAAATCCTGGATTCCCCAAGGGGTCTCCTCACAAAAATCGGAGAAAAATAGAAAAAAAATGTTGTTCCCAGATTTAAATGCAGATTGATGGGGAATCGATCCACAAATCGACTAAGGTAATCCTTTCTAGGATCGGATGAGAATTGGCAGAGATATAGCCATGGGAAGGGGCCATATGGGGAAATCCTGGATTCCCCAAGGGGTCTCCTCACAAAAATCGGAAAAAAATCGAAAAAATATTTTGTTTCCAGATTTTGATGCAGAATGGCGGGGAATCGATCCACAAATCGATTAAGGTAATCCTTTCTAGGATCGGATGAGAATTGGCTGAGATATAGCCATGGGAAGGGGCCATATGGGGAAATCCCGGATTCCCCAAGGGGTTTCCTCACAAAAATCGGAAAAAAATCGGAAAAAAATGTTGTTCCCAGATTTTGATGCAGATTGACGGGGAATCGATCCACAAATCGATTAAGGTAATCCTTTTTAGAATCGGATGAGAATTGGCTGAGATATAGTCATGGAAAGTGGCCATATGGGGAAATCCTGGATTCCCCAAGGGGTCTCCTCACAAAAATCGGAGAAAAATAGAAAAAAAATGTTGTTCCCAGATTTAAATGCAGATTGACGGGGAATCGATCCACAAATCGATTAAGGTAATCCTTTCTAGGATCGGATGAGAATTGGCTGAGATATAGCCATGGGAAGGGGCCATATGGGGAAATCCTGGATTCCCCAAGGGGTCTCCTCACAAAAATCGGAAAAAAATCGAAAAAATATTTTGTTTCTAGATTTTGATGCAGAATGATGGGGAATCGATCCACAAATCGATTAAGGTAATCCTTTCTAGGATCGGATGAGAGTTGGCTGAGATATAGTCATGGAAAGTGGCCATATGGGGAAATCCTGGATCCCCAAGGGGTCTCCTCACAAAAATCGGAAAAAAATCGAAAAAATATTTTGTTTCCAGATTTAAATGCAGATTGATGGGGAATCGATCCACAAATCGACTAAGGTAATCCTTTCTAGGATCGGATGAGAATTGGCAGAGATATAGCCATGGGAAGGGGCCATATGGGGAAATCCCGGATTCCCCAAGGGGTTTCCTCACAAAAATCGGAAAAAAATAGAAAAAAAATGTTGTTCCCAGATTTAAATGCAGATTGATGGGGAATCGATCCACAAATCGACTAAGGTAATCCTTTCTAGGATCGGATGAGAATTGGCAGAGATATAGCAATGGGAAGGGGCCATATGGGGAAATCCTGGATTCCCCAAGGGGTCTCCTCACAAAAATCGGAAAAAAATCGAAAAAATATTTTGTTTCCAGATTTTGATGCAGAATGGCGGGGAATCGATCCACAAATCGATTAAGGTAATCCTTTCTAGGATCGGATGAGAATTGGCTGAGATATAGCCATGGGAAGGGGCCATATGGGGAAATCCCGGATTCCCCAAGGGGTTTCCTCACAAAAATCGGAAAAAAATCGGAAAAAAATGTTGTTCCCAGATTTTGATGCAGATTGACGGGGAATCGATCCACAAATCGATTAAGGTAATCCTTTTTAGAATCGGATGAGAATTGGCTGAGATATAGTCATGGAAAGTGGCCATATGGGGAAATCCTGGATTCCCCAAGGGGTCTCCTCACAAAAATCGGAAAAAAATAGAAAAAAAATGTTGTTCCCAGATTTAAATGCAGATTGATGGGGAATCGATCCACAAATCGATTAAGGTAATCCTTTCTAGGATCGGATGAGAATTGGCAGAGATATAGCCATGGGAAGGGGCCATATGGGGAAATCCCGGATTCCCCAAGGGGTTTCCTCACAAAAATCGGAAAAAAATCGGAAAAATATTTTGTTCCCAGATTTTGATGCAGATTGGCAGAGAATCGATCCACAAATCGATTAAGGTAATCCTTTCTAGAATCGGATCAGAATTTGCGAAGATATAGTTACAATTGGGGGCATACTTATAATGAAATTGAGGGTTTCTTAGGAGGACATTATTGTGATATATATTTAGTATATTAATGTGACTCTTTGTGGTATGATCTGAAAAATAGTTGATCCATGATTGAGACGTAGATTGGAGGAGGATTTAGATTCGGAGAAAGTACTTTGAAGTACTTTTATTGGGAATCTGATACTTCAAAAGATCCATTCGCACCATGCACTCTAAAATAAAAAATAACCCAAAACTAGTTACATAAATACATAAATATTTATTAAAATGCTGTTGATAAAATAAGAAAAAAAAAATGGAGTGGAATGTGGGAAGTCGTACTCCTAACTATTCGAAACTAAAGATAACTTTAAGTTGCCAACAAAACGAGGAAGTCGCCAAACGGAACGCGTAGCAGTAACATTAAATAACCGACATTTGACTAGCTGAGAATATAAATAAGGGATAGCGGAATACAGTTAGGATTAAGGACTAAAGGACTAAGGGACTGAAGGACTGCAGGACGTAAGTACTCCAAGACCAAGGGACTACGAGGGCTTTGGCCGGCGGGCTCCCCAGTCCTCCTTGATCAGGTCGGAGGCCTTCTCGCCGATGGCGATCACGGGCGCATTGGGATTCCCGTTGACGATGGTCGGCATGATGCTGGCGTCCACCACCCGGACACCGGACACCCCGTACACCCGCAGGCGGGGATCCACGACGGCGGTGACGTCCCAGCTGGGGCCCATGCGACAGGTGCCGGCCGGATGGTAGATGGTGAAGGTGAACTCCTTGATGCAGCAGGCCCAGTACTCGTCCGACTGGAAGGGCAGGTGCCGGCACCCCGGCAGCGGGATGTTGTGCAGACGGGAGCCGAAGCGCTGGAAGGCCTGGGTGTTGGACACGTTGATGGCCAGCTTGATGCCCTCGACCAGGACATCGACGTCCTCCTGGTGGGCAAAGTAGTTGGGTATGATCTTCGGCGGCTGGTGGGGGTTGCGGGAGTTGAGACGCACCCAGCCGGTGCTCTTGGGGCGCAGCAGGAGCGGCAGGATCGACCAGGTCTCGCTGTGCTGCAGCGGCTTGTAGACCGTGTTGTAGAAGCCGTCGCGCAGGTTGAGGATCTTGCGGATCTGCTCGCCCCCGTCCGAGTTGATGGAGCTCGGACAGAAGTGGAACTGGACGTCCGGCCAGTCCACCGCCGGATCCTGGTACTTGGTGTTCAGGAAGGCCACGCCCTCCACACCCGAGAAGGTCATCGGGCCGCGCTCCCTGAGTATGTACTCCATGGAAACGGGAATGGTCTGGAAACGGTTGCGGGTGACGGTCAGGGGGGCGTCCACCACAAAGGTGAGGCCGCCGAGACCCACGTGGTCCTGCATATTGTTGCCCACCGGCAGGTCCGAGACGACGGGGATGCTGTGCTCCTGCAGGTGCTCCGCCGGGCCCACGCCCGACAGCATTAGGAGCTTCGGGGAGTTGAGGGCACCGGCACTGACGACCACCTCCCGCCGGACGAAGACCAGCTGCTTCCGGCCGCCGCGCATATACTCCACGCCGATGGCCCGCTTCTGCTTGTCGAACAGCAGCCGGGTGGCCTCCGCGTGGAGCAGGACGTCCAGGTTGGGGCGCTGGCGGACGGGCCGGATGAAGGCCTTGCCCGTGGAGCAGCGTGCTCCACGCCGGATGGTGCTCTGGGTGAGCATGAAGCCGGTCTGCTGGGCACCGTTGATGTCCCGGTTCTCGTAGCCCATCTCCATGCCGGCCTGCAGGAAGGCGATCGAGAGGGGGGTGCGCCAGGGCGCCTCCTGTACCGTTAGGTAGCCGCCCGTCTCGTGGTAGGGGGTCTTGGCCAGGTAGGGATTGCGCACGTCCTCCGACTTGAGGAAGTACCTCAGCATGTTGTCGTAGTCCCAGCCGGGATTGCCCAGCGAGGCCCAGTGGTTGTAGTCGTTCTTGGAGCCCCGCACATACACCATGGCGTTGAGGACGGAGCTGCCGCCCAGGACCTTGCCGCGCGGCCAGAAGCATCGGTCGCCCTTCATCGCCTGACAGTACTGGCGGGTGGACGAGGGCGTTGTCTGGTACTTCCAGTCCAGTTCGGTCAGCTGAAGATACCCGGCCAGGGCGGGCACGTCCGAGATTTCCGTCTCATCGCCGCCGGCCTCCAGCAGCAGGACCGTCCAGTTGCGCACCTCACTCAGGCGATTGGCCACCACAGCACCAGCGGATCCACCGCCAATCACCACGAAGTCATACTGGCGACGTATCTGCAAGACGGAGTCGGTCAATCGACAATCTCAACTATGCGACTATGTAACTATCTATGGGTCTACTCACGACGGTTGGCTCCTGGACCTTGTTCTCGGGATCGACGCTTTGGTAGCGATAGAAGTTCATGCCGATCGCCAGCAGCGGGATCATGCCAAGCAAAGACGTCATTGTGCCAAACGCCATGTTTCAGTAATTGTCAAATCCAGGGGTCCTCCTGGGAGTTCTTGTCCTGGGAGTGCTTGACGGATGATGCTCCGGATGTCCGCTTACCGGGTGATCCGTAACAGTGAGCCGGAGCACTGGTGGACAGGGATGCGTTAGTCGAGTTGGCCTCGCCGCCGCTGGTGGCCAATATCTTGGGCGTATAGTTACGGATGCCGCCCGGCCGTGCCGACTTGAAGTGGGCCCGTGCTCGCTCGTCCTCCTCCAAGATGTCCAGATAGGACTTGATGTACAGATGGTGGCTCAGGTAGTGCGTCTGCTTGTCGAGGGACTTGTTGGACTTGCTGGAGAGCAGGGAGCTTGGGCAGCCTCGGCTGGAGTTGCTGCTGGTGCTGCTGCTGCGACTGCTGTTGGTGCTGCTGCTCACCGCCGACAACGAGGATATGGAGCTGCAGTGGCAGGAGGAGTTATATATGCCGCTGTCCGAGCTCTGGGAGCTGCTGCGCTGCAGGTTCAACTTGGCGTAGTGCGAGTCCGTGTCCGACTGGCTGGTGTTCGAGGCGGTGCCCAGGATCTTGGTCCTCTCGTAGGTCTGCTTGGTCAGGTTGTACTTGTGCCGGAGCCGATAGTTCTGGTTGTCGTTGGAAGTGTTGGAGGAGTTGCTGGAGATGTTGCTGCTGGGCGTGTAAATGGGTTGTTGGTTGCTGGGAGTGGATGGTAGACTTTTCCTCTGATTCTGTCGCTTCAGGTGGTGGGGCGTTGGCTGTTGGTGTTGGTGGTGGTTGTGGTTGTGGTTGTGGTTGTGGTTGTGGCTGTGGTGCTGCTGTTGCTGTTGCTGAGTTTGCTGCTGGGATATCTCTTGGCCCATATTTTGACAGAAATATGAACAGAACTGTAAAGAAAAAAGGTTAAAAAAGTGATAATATAGTTAGATCTGACTATGATTCTCTGACAATCTTAAGCAAAAATATAAATCTTAAGCCTCTCCGCTTAGCCACTCTTAGCAAACTCGCAACAAACTTGAGTTTCTTATCAAAATCTTTCAATAATATCCTCCATAAACCACCCAGATTATACCACAAATCCGGATGAGTGTTGGATATCATGAGCTGTCATCTCATCATACCAATGATTATTTCGGTTTTGAAGCCAAAACTTTATTAAAGATATGCTGTGTTCAGTCTAATCCATATGTGACCAGCCGATGGAGCAACCACGACGACAATCGAAAAGCGTGGGAGCGGCTATCATTTTTTTTTTTTCCTATTTATGGTTAATTGATGGGATTTTTTTTGTTGCTCTTGTTGTTGTTGGTATTTTTGTTAAGATTGTTGCATGACTTGGCCAAAAGCAAACCGAAAAAGCTGCCAACATGCGTGATTGTGTAGCGGAAGCCAGTAGTCCACCAGTTGGGCAATTGGTTGGCCAACAGATGGCGCTGTCACACGCGCTGTCGAACAAAAGACTTAGGCAACGAACTTGTTTACACTTTTCGCAAGCCACCAAAAAAAAAATTCAAAAAAAAAAAATAATAATATAAAACACACACTCACATTAAAAAAACAAATACAAAACGAAAAATAAAAAGCAAAGAAATGTTATCAAATCGCTTAGAAAATTAAATTCAACAATTTTTAAACAAAAGTCAGCTTGCATCTCATTATTGATTTTTGATTTTCCTTTCCATCTATTACTTTATGCCTTGTTTTGCTATATTTTTTTTATTATTTTTTTGTTTTTTCTGGCACTGGCTAGTTTTTCAAGTTCAATGCCGCTTCGGTGGCCAGTGCCAGGCGTCCGTTTTGTCTTTTAAAGCCCCCGACTCCCCACTCGGCCTGGTAAAATGCAATTTCGTTATTTTGTTTGTCCATTCGGACGGCGGCATCGCGGCAGCTTTAATTGCTGTCCAGCCACTGCTCTGTGGTTTTTCCAGTTTCCCCACTAGCCTCTCCTCTTAGTCTCAGTCTCAGTCTTGGCTCAGTGAAAGCCACTAGTGGCGACATTGAAACTTCCTATATAAATCCCTCTCGCAGATATATACTGTTTTACCTCCAAAAGATAAATACGAAAAGATAACAGTTACTGGAACTGCTCTTGATTAATTAACTCTGAAAATAGTTGTCTATTTTTAGCCACAAAAAATATTGCCAAATAATCACGGTAATCTATTTCTTTTTTGGTTTTTTTTGCAAACAAAATATATATATATATAAACTATTTTCGTTTAGCGAATCGAAACGATTTGAACGGCTCGACGGTTGCCATGTAACTGAGGAGCCATCATCATCAGCATCTGGGGGGCTGTCGGCTGTCGGCTGTCATTCATTCAGCCACTCGATGCCCCGTTAAGACGAGGACGCAACCGTCGTGGTTCGTGCAACAAAATAACAATCAACACACTGCCCGCTAATTTATGCAACGCCCTTGGGGCGGAGTGACAAAGGCATAGCCCTATGGGCTTGACGCAATTTCCACCCAAATATATACAAATATAAGCCAAAGACTAGGTTTTCTCGGGCATTTCTTTACATCATATTGATGTCTGATTCGTTTGTTTGTTCGTCATTATGCAATTCACACATTGTTAAGGGAACTGGCAACTGTCGGACAGTCTGAAACTCAACTGCCAGTTTCTCAGCCTCTCAATTATTATTTGACGGCTTTTAATTATTACCAAGACTTTTATGCTCCATAATTGATGACATTTACACGGCTAGCTTGTTTGTTTTTCCCTATTTGTGGGTCACATTACTTTGCTTTTTATTTTTTTTTTGTATGTAAGTCTTGGCTTAGAGCTCGTAAACCACCAGTACCGAAAGTGGCCAAGTAATTCCAGCCAAGACTTCACTCTGCGGCTCAACGCTTTCTCGACAATCGGCTGAGTCACGCTACCGTGACACATTAAAGAAGCTAAACTTTGTCCAAAACACACGCTTGCTTGTTTATTTTTTACATAAAATATAGTAAAGAAATACTTTAAAAAAAGGTAGAAAATAAACTTAAACTCAAGCCACATTTCCGTGGTATTTTTTTAGGAGGAAAAAAAATAAGGTTTTTAGGAGGAAACTTGTAAGATTTTGACTTCTGGATGGGCTTGTATTATTATATAACTCTTAATAAAATTCACAAAGCAAGTTTATTTATTAAATTATTTAATTTTATTAATAAATTATATTAATAAATATTATTGATAGAAATATCTGTAGAACAAAACAAACTATACAAAAAAAAGACTAAAGTTTAGAGATTAACAAAATTATGATTTTAATTATTTTTTGTTAGGTGGCTGTTTTTATTTTCAAATCTGTAGTTCTGTAATCTGGATTATATTTTTAGACAATATTCTAGATATGTTTTATAGATCTATAGGTATTTTTGAAAACTATTTGCATTTTTTTCCCCTTCTGTTTAATAAATGATGATAGCGTTGAAATTTAAACTTAATAGAGATAGAGATAGCTCCTATCCCCATTCTGCCTATTTGTAGGGTATCTATTAATCGTTTCCTATTCCCTTTCATAGCCAACCTGGCCATCCCGCCGTTATGTAGCCGCATAGCCGCTTAGCCGCACTTTCGTGGACGCTTTTAATTGCCCGACTCGTATGCAGATGCAGTGCCAGTGGCGATACACGCGCTCCCCGATTGCCTTCTGTTTTTGTTTTTGTTTATTTTTTGTGGCTAAACTTTTTTATTTTTTAGTTTTTTTTTTTTTTTTTTTTTATGGCCGCGACGTGCACAAATTGATAATAATTCGCGCAGAGGTGCGAGCTCTTGGCGGTGCGCGGTATTCGGTGGTTCGGAGTGGAGTAATGCCACCGGCTTGTCGGTAGAAAGTGTGAATAGTCCACAAAACCGACTAAATAACAAGCAAGCCGCAGGGCGTGGCCGGGAGGAGTAGCCAGCCCGTCAGCCCGCCATCCCGTCCAGCCACTCTTACATAAGAATATTACCTCTCAGCTCCTTGTTGTTTTTTTTTTGTTGTTGTTTTTTTTCCTTCCCATTTCCACTTTTAAGGGTCAAAAATCGAAAGAAAACATAAAATGTGCAAAAAAAATATTACAAAATGTTACATAAAATAAAAGTGAAATTAACGCGAGCTGCCAAGTACAAATGCAAATACATGTTGATGCGCGGAATAATGGATAGTTTATGGTCTTTTATTGTTAATCCCCCAGCTGGTTGACAAATGAAATTGTGAAAACACTTCACGGCTTGCTTGTAATAGCGTATTACGTTTAGGGTCATAACAAGAATCGTCAATTTTTAATTAGCGGATCGGATTAACAAATAAATGAGATAATAATAATTTAATTGTGGGGCTTTTTTTTGTGGGATTTTGTTTGTTTAAGATCGGTTGGTGAGGAACCTTTATTTATTTTGGAGATTAAATATTTCTTCTATTAAATATTGATTTTTTTACCATAGTTTTTATAAATTTTACAGGTCCTGGAGTCTAATTCTTACTTGCTAGAGTATTTAAGAAGATATGGGCTCAAAAATGGGTTTTTCTAGATAGTTTTTTGCTTTTTGCTTCTATTTTTAAAACAAATAGTTCTATGAAAAATAATTTACTAAATAACATAAGATCTAAATCTTATTTTAAAGGTAAAATTAAAAAAAACGAACAAAAATTCAAGGCAAAATTCGAATTCGGAACCCAGTTTCGAACTCTATTACTTCCCTAAACTGATTTTTAATTCAACATTTATTTCCTTAGTACACTTGCCTCTGGTTTTGTTGTTGTTGTTGCAGTAACTGCCGCCTGAGGTTTACTTGTTGTTGTTGTTGTTGTTGGTTTTCTTGTTTGTTTGTTTGTTGTTGTAGAGTGGCGGCTTCAACTGCCACTTTCCTTTGTCTCACACACGATTACCATGGCTGCTGCTCTCTTTTTCTTTCTTCTTTTTTTTTTTATTTTTTATATTTTATACATTAAAAAAAAAAAACAAAAAAAAGTAAAAAATAAACAAAAAAAAAAAACTGAAGAAGGAGATTGTGGGGACACTCTTTTGTAGATTTGATTGCACTGCAGTTTCTTCGCTTCGGTTTCTTCGGATAATTGTTCGAGCACGGCGTCTTCGTTTCACTCTCGATAGTTTGATATTTTGTTTATTTTTATTTTTTTTATATTAATGAAATAATATAATAATGTTTTTTTTTTTTGGATTTTTTAAATCACCGCTCTCTGGCAAACGCACGCCACGAGCTCGTCTTGTTCAATGAGCATTTCGCTTTTGGCTTTGGGCCGCCTTGCACGAAGATGGCCAGCTTTCTGGACGGCCTTCGAAAGCTTTTCACTTGCACTGCCATTCGACTACCACCACACTCTCACTCTCACTCACACTCACACTCACCAAAAAAATGGCTAACAACCACAATGATCCGACGATCGGCCGGCAAGTCAAAGAAAATAAAGAAAGAGTCCAAGCTTCGAGGCCTCCAAGCGACAGAGACTCGAAGAAACGGGCCACAAATATCCGCAACTTGGCCAAAAGCTGCTACCTATTTAACACTCACAAAAAAATTATACAAAAAATTGTATATATTAAAACTTTTATATCGTTTTTGTATCGATAATTTTTGCTAAACTTTTTATTAAAATTGTACGTTAATTTTTGAATTATTTGAAATGCAAAAGAAGTTTTAAAACAAGTTTTTGACACAAAAAGGTTTCTTAAATCTTAACTATTTTATGATTTTCCATTATTTCTGCTACTATTTTTGATAAAACCTTCACTGTTTCACTTTGCAAAACTCATCCCAAAAAGCTATAAAATAAACTATTTTTTGCAGTGCCTGTCTGCAAAGCGGAGCTGCACTTTCGATTTCGATTCCATTTCTTCTGGCTTCGTCTTCGGCCTGTCTTCGGGCCTTTGTCACTGAGCTACGTGCTCGCCCCAGCGTTTCTTGTCGAGTTACCACATTACCACGGACTTTGAGTTTGATTTTGATTTTTATTTTGATTGTGATTGTGTGACTGCCAGAAAAAAGAGAAAAAGCGAAAAGCTTTTCGGGAATTTGCTGGTGCTGTAATACTGGAAAAAAAAGGGGCGGCGGGAAAGGAGGAGAGGCCGGTTTTGGAGGCTTTCGATGGCTGATCCAAAACTGCCCGGTGCTGGCCCGAAGATTTACAAGTCTGGCCATCAACTTACCGTTTTATTATTCATGATCGCCCCCACCCCTTTGAAAACCCAGTCCAAAAAAGCTCATCGCTTAACAACAAGGCCATAAAGGTTGCTTTTGGCCAAACATTGAATCGCTGTTGTCAATATCGATCAAGATCAATATTTCCGGTTTGTTTGCTTGCACTCCGTACTCCGTCCTCGGTACTCTCCGTTTGGGCAAGCGATTTGGCAATCGAAGGGTAAAAGTGGTCAATTGACTCTTGTTTTTGGTGGCAAACAATCAATAAAGTCAATATTTAAAGGGGTTGGGACATTTTTAAAGTAATTTTATAATTATTTAATGAAAATTATTAAGAAACAGCTTCAGGAACAAAAATGTTTTACAAATATTTATAACGAACATGCACTTTTGAGAGGAAAAAATATATTTAAGAATTTATAAATAAAATATTGCCACTTTTTTATTTTAAGACTAACTTAAAATGTAATTTAAAACTATTAAACAAGATATCATAGGTCTGTTTTGAAAGATATTTGAGAAAATGCTGAACAAGGACATGAGGAAATAGGCCTTTCTTTTTTGTTGTCTTCACAGTGAGAGAAAGATGTTTGAAAACAACTACCCACGCTTATAGATCAACTGGCACAGTATCTAATAATCCCATGATTGATATCCATCTGTATAAATATCACATTACCTTTCGGGTTCCACTCTCTCTGTGAAATGAGGACCATTAAGTTCGCTACCCACTCGCGGAATAGATTCGCTTCATTCACAAAACCTCCGCATCATTTCCCTCAAAAAAAAAACACAAAACACAAAACACTCCACTCATTCAGAGTTTCTGTGTGTTTTTCGGTTCATTCATTAGAGGAATCAGCAAAGTTGAACAACTTTGTGAACTCTGTGAACCCTGGGAATAATATCAGGTGCACTCACAATGGATACTACCAATTGCCCCCCATTGAACTCGAACTTTATGCAAAAAAAACACTACAACAAATAGTGGGAAGTGGGTATAAATTTCACCAAAAAAAAAAACAAGAAAAAAAAGAGTTTGTTCCGCCATGGTGGCAGGTATATACGTACATATATCTAGTGTTTGGCCGGCTTCCGACAACCGGGCCAAATCTTGGGCCAAAATGCAGATTTAAAGCTTGACATAGCACTGAGAGAAATTGTGATTTGATCTTGAGATACTCCCATAAAAATATCTTCAACTTTTAGTTACATTTCATCTTTAAGAACCTTTTGAAAAAGTGAAAAATTCCTTTGAAAAGCAACTCTGTTTTTCTTCAAGTGTCATAGTACAAGGGGGCAACTTTCATTTTCATTTTCGTTGAGATGGCCGCGATTTTTGGACGGTCATTGCTTCGTAGCATAAATATTTATGCGTTGCACTTGAGAGAGCTCTGGAATTGGAATTGGAATCGTAGTTGGATTTAGTTTTTTTTTGGAATCTTGGATAGCTATACGGCTATACGGCATGCGGCTTAGATTTATGGCCCTCTTCCGCGACCCAGCCAAGGCAATCAAACTGCAACAAATAAAAAAAATAAACACAACACCGCCTGCATTTTGTTAACAAATTATTGGAGGCATCCAAAAATGCATTATTCAATGCGAATGCGAATGTGAATTAAATGTATTATTCCTCTACGCACCGTTAACTGCCCGCATCGACTTTATGTCTAACATAATTGCAATCATCAGCCCCGATGTCTGTAATTGTAATTGCAATCGAAACGGCCTGCTCGTAATTAATTTGCCGAAGGGAAATTATCAGATTATGGCATTGAACAATTAAAGCATCTAACCGCATCGCATAAGTTAGATCCGTTCAAGTGAATTTCTGCAAAACGAGGAACTTTAATGCTCGAAAATTGCATAACAATTTCCTAGAGAGTTTCCTAGAATTGCAATTTGTTTTTAGTTAAAAATAATGGGAATATTTGGCATTGCTCAAAAATAAGCAATGAGGAAGAAAGCTTTCTGTTTTGAAACATTTCAGACTATGAATCGATTTAGGAAGTCATCTATTCCCATTACCTGTCAACTAATTACATGTTTTGTTTATAATTTAAAGTATCCCCTAACATTCCGAGAATTGATTTTAAAAATCCAATTTCTTAGGCGGGTCTTAATCGCCACTTTTGACGCAAATTTTTTTTAATAAAAGCCTAAAAGTATACAACAAATTCTCAGTGCTGTAAAGGAAAGAGTACCGGGTATCATATGCTGAAGAATTATTTTGTTTTTTTTTTTGTTTTATTTTTAAAGATAAAATCATAATTAATTCACCTTATTAGTTAAAGGGTCCTTGGAATAACTTATTAAAGAAAAATCTTTAAATGTTTCAAGCTTTACATTTATTTTTCTAATTTTAAGGTTTTTAAACACAAAATTACTAGTTTCCTGTCAAAGCCTAGAAGTATGCAAGAAAATGTCGTCTCAAAAAAACCACTTTCTTTGTTGAAATGAAAAAAATATTTCCTTCTTTTAAAATACTTAGCATTACTCTAATATATTTAAACCCTGAAACTCTTTTCTCAAATATTATATTTATTCAAATTTGTATTAAAAAAAATATGCAAACTATATTTTAAGCTTTTAAGACAGGCTTTAAACCTGAAAAAAGCTTAAATCTTAGATTTTTTCCGCCAACTAATAGTTTTTCTCTTTCATTTCATTTCAGGTAAGCTTTTATTTAAGCTTTTTTTGAGCCAAGTTATAAGAGCTCACTACGAACAGTGCTTCTCAAACTGTAGGCTCAAAAGAAAGTGTTTGTAAAATTTGTAAAAATTAAAACTGTAAGTGAAATATAATCTTAATATAAGAGAAAATAGAAACTAGTTTATTTTCTCGACAGAGCCTCAAATAAATCCTATTAATAACAATTATTTAAAGTCTATAAAAACCAATAAAAAGCACAATATTTTTTAAATCATTTACATTTATTCGCTTTTATTATAATTCGTTTATATTTAAGAACTAATTAAAAAAAACACCTGCATCGCAACTACAGACTCGACTTACGGACTAACTGAGGTACTCTCCACGTGTACGCGACATTAAACGAAATTTAAACAAAACAACTAAAGTGTAAACTAGTATTTAGACTTTAAATACAAAAAATACACTTTTCAGATTAGACACACACGATATTCGAACGAAACAAACAAAAAAAAAATTAGAAATGAACCTAAGAATTAGCATAAATGACTCGATATTTACATGAAGCGCTTAAGTGACTAAGTTCAAGGGGGAGAGGGGTATGCGGAGGGGATGCGGGGAGTACAGGGGGCGTAGGTTAAAGGTTAATGGGGGTGGTGGTGCACTGTGGTGCTTAATAAATTAAATTTGTCTCGAAGAGGAAGTTTGTGCTAAAGGCTAGACAGCCCAAGGGCCAAGGCCCAAGGCCCAAGGCCAAGTCCCATCCCCAACCCCACGCCCACGGCCACGCCCATGACTCTATGACCTATGACCTTGGCAGAGGCCATTGCTGAACGGCCGATATTCCCGCATCCACCTCACTGTCCGTAAAGTTGAAAGAAGTCACCGCAAGGGAGCGTTTTCTTCGCCACTTCTGAGGGATCTGACCCTGACCCTGTCCCTGACCTTGACCTTGACCTCCCGGGGCCGTTGTGGGCGTCAGCCAGAGCTGCTTGATTAAATCGGCACCCTTCTCGCCGATCATCACCACCGGGGCATGGATATTCCCGTTGGTGATGGCCGGCATGATGCTGGCATCGATGACCCTCAGCCCCGGTATACCGTAGACCCTCAGCTGGGGATCCACCACGGCCCAGGGGTCAGAGGGCGGGCCCATCTTGGCCGTGCCGCTCATGTGGTAGATGGTCATCGTGTACTGCCGGATGAAGCAGTTCCAGTAGTCGTCCGTGAAGAGGGTCAGGTGGCGGCAGTTGGGCAACGGCTTGCTCCAGAAGCGCGCCCCGAACCGCTTCATCGCCTGGGTCTCGCCCATGGCCACCGCCGCCTTGACGCCCTCCCGCAGCACGTTGACGTCGTCCGGATGGGTGAGGTAGTTGTGGTACAGCAGCGGATACCGTAGCGGATTCTTCGACGCCAGCTTGATGTAGCCCCGGCTCTTGGGGCGCAGCATCATGGGGAAGATGCCGAAGACGTCCCGGTTGTTCACCTCCGCGAAGACCTCCTGGTAGAACTCGTCGGTCAGGCCGTGCGCCGTCTTCACCTGCGACCCACCGTCGGACATCACCGAGGCGGAGGTCATCATGAAGTTCATGTCCGGCCAGTCGTCGCTGGCGTTGGCGTACTTGGTATTGATGAAGGCCACCGCCTCCAGCCCGATGCTGGAGGTCAGGGGGCCGTCCTCCGTGATGGCATACCTCAACGCCGTATTGATGTTCACCATTCGCTTCATCACAATGGAGATGGGGTAGTCGATGAGGAAGGCGATCCCGCCCACAGCGATGTGATCCTGCAGGTTCTGGCCCACGCCCGGCAGATGCTGGACGAGTGGGATGCCCACCCGGCCCAGCTCCTCGCCGTGCCCGATCCCCGAGAGCATCATGAGATGCGGCGATCCGATGGCTCCGGCCGACAGGATCACCTCCCTGGTGGCATAAACGTTCTGAAGGCGGCCATCCCGTATAAACTGGACGCCCGTTGCCCGTTTGGTTTGCGGATCTGTGAGCACCTTCGTCACGTGGGAGAACAGGGCCACATGGAGGTTGGGCCGCAGTCGGGCCGGTCGCAGGAAGGACTTGGCCGTGGAGCTGCGCGAGCCCCGCCGCATGTTGAACTGATAGAACCCGAATCCGGTCTGCTGTTCGCCATTCACGTCCACGATGTCGTAGCCCATCTCCTCGCCAGCCTGCAGGAAGGCGGGTCCAATGGGGGTGTTGTAGGGGGCGTCCTGCACAGTCCACAGGCCACCTGGGGATTATAGATTTTCGATTTAGTTTGGATTTATATATATTTTTTTTTAAATTTAATTTTTATGTTGAGACTTGAAGGAAATCTTTATTTTTTAGGCTTAAAAGAGGGCTACTAATATTATCACTAGTATTATTTTAAAACCTGTCTGACTAAGTCTTCCAATCTAATAGAAATTTAATAGAAAACTTAAGAAAATAGAAGATAATCCTTAGGTTCTTGGGAATATTATCATATTTAGATCATATTCCAGAAATACTCTCCAAAATTGTAGGTTTTAATTCTAGTAGTTAGTTTATTATTTAGTATATTGGTATTTATTATTAGTAATATTATCTATTATTAGTATTTAGTATCTATTATAGACAGAAGTTATAGACAGAAGTATTATAAAATTCCAACTCTAAGCCAATTGACTCAGAAACTGTAGCTTTTAAGACTCGTATTAGTTAGTATTAACTACTAAGATAGTTTCTGCTCTATTTTTGATAATTTAATTGAATATTTATAGTTCTTATAGAGAAACTATAGCTTATAGAAAGAAAAGACTAGAGAGTCCAGGAACCTGCACATACCTGTGCCATGATACCGCTTATTTCTGGCCAAGTAGGGATTCCTCTGGTCCTCCGACTTGCGGAAGTAGGGCAGTATCTCCTCGTAGGACCATCCAGGATTACCGAACTGGGCCCACTGGTCAAAGTCGCGCTTGTTGCCCCGAATGTAGAGCATCGTGTTGAGCACCGAGCTCCCGCCCAGGACCTTGCCGCGCGTCCAGCAGCAGCGCTTGTCCTTCATGGCCTGGCAGGCCGTCGGCTGGGGCTGAGTCCTAAATTATAAAACATAAATATTACATCAAATTAGAGAAACAATAATTAAGACTTTTGGCGAATAAAAAATACGAAAGCCATTCAACAAAAGTGAGGAAAGGGAATGAGAAAATCTCCGATAATTCGGGTCGGCAAGTAAACAAAAGCGACAATGAAAGCGCATTAGTGGTGGGGTGGTGGGGGTGCCACGCCCACTTGGCGGGGGGTGGCTGGTTGCCCAGTGGCCAGCATAATTACAACACCACAAGAGCCAGTGTTAAACCCTCATTAGGCCAAGATCTCTCAGCTTATTGGCCAAAAATCACAAAAAACCGAGTCTGTGGCAATGAGGTATCTCTGCATCTGAGAGTACGTGTATCTGTAGGATCTGAGTATCTGTGAGTGGCATTTAATGTACACTTTACTGGCCCCGAGCTCTGGTAACAAGACATTTCCCAATCCCCCAGCCTCTTAAGTCAAAAAAAAAAAAAAAATTTAACAAAAATTAAACGGAAAAGCAACTCCCGCCAATTTCTCCCCAACTATTTCTGCAGACTTGAATCTCCCTTTTATAATTTGAAAACTAAATATTTCCCTGCCGTGAGTGCATTCAATTAAAAAATAAATAAAAATGCCAACAAATTGGCCAACAAAACGGTTTTGACATTTTCTTCTCTCCAGTTTTAATTTCTGTTTCAGTTTCAGTTTTTAGTTACAGTTTCCAGTTGGATTTCTTTATTTATTTATTTGTTTTTTTTATCCGCTGCTAAACATACAGGAAGAGTATTGTTTTTGCTTTTTACCATCTGTACTAGTGGTGGTATTAGTGGCAGTTGGAGTATTTAATGAAATTACAAATTGCCAGTGACAGGCAACTAAAGAAAGCCAAAGCTTGAGACTTGAGACAAAGACACTAAGCCAACAAAACGGAAATCAAATGTCAATTGCGGAAAACTTGGTCAGCAATGATTTTTGGGTCTGGAAAAATTTAAAAATTATATTAAAAATATAAACCAAGAGGTATGGGTGGGTGTCAACTCTACAAAGGAGAGTTCTGTCGATAAAAGGAACGGTTTGAAGCCCGGATAAATTCCCTGGGAATTCGAATTCTCGAAAATCACTTTGTGATACTAAAAACCGGAGCTACAAGTGACTATATAATATTCAGTATTCCACTAAAGAATCAATAAAAATAAATACTTAACGATTAAAATAATGACTTCGACGTGTATCCAGTATTTTAAATATACCAAGAATAATAAATCTTGATATAAATATAAACTCAAGAAATTATATTCTCTCTTTATACCATTAGAATCATTAAAAGACTTTTATTTTCAATAATCTAAACTAAAGTATATGAGTGTGACAACTCTACCAACAGTGTGTGGTGTGAAACCCGGCTAAATTCCCGGGAAATTGAATTTGTGAAATTGAAAACCAGAGCTTGCCTGAATATTTCTAAATAAAATGACAATTTCTACCAGAAATCATGCAATTAAGGCCCAGAAATCTCAACAAACCTATATATTACATATACCCCCGCCATCATAGAGTATAGTGAAGACATTAACCGATGTCCCATCACTCCCTTGTCTCGAATGCATTTGCATCTTTGGGGTTTCGTGATTCACACCTGCCCCTTATCTTTATTTCTATTTTTTGAACCGAACAGGTGGAGGTTGAGGGTAAGGTAAGAGTAATTAGCATAAAGCACCGGCTCGTCTCGACTTGCCCCTGCTCGCTGTGTCTCTTTTTTTTCTGATTTATGCTGTTCGGATTGTGTATATTTGTTTTTTCATTGCTTTAACCCATGGCGACCACGATGACGAGCCATTAATATCAATTCGCGCCACCGTAACCCCACTGTGGCACATTGTTTGGCTTACTGACTTATTGGCTACGTGCTGCCACACTCACACAGATACCACAGAAATACCAACACCGAGACACTCTCACCAAGTAAGGTAAAAATAGTGAAAAAACTTTCGCCTTTACCTCGGCCTCGACTTCCATCTAACGCCCAACTGACGCAATTTGTTTGCCTTTTATTAGCCATTTAGCAGTTAACTCTCATAAACGTAACAAATTATTATTAACTCATTTCGCCGACTGGGCTGGTGGCCTTTTCTGGTTGCCTCTTCGTCGGGCGGCAAATAAATTGCAAATTAATGGAACAAACTGAGGGCCAAATGGAGCTATAAATTGGTTTGGAAATTGAAGAAGATGGGATACCATTATTGATAACCATCATTAGACTAATTATACTAGGTTTTATTTTCTATTCCATTTAGCTTTGATTGGGAAAATAAATTATATATAATAAAAATATAATAAAAAGGTATTTAAGAGATGAGAACTTCTAGTACCGGGTATCACATACTGCAGAATTAGAGTCTAAACTAGAGTCTAAAGAGGATCTAAAGATTCTAAAATGTGAACTAAAACTTTAGAAATATTAATAATTAAATTAGATTCTTTTAGATAACATCTTTAATAATCTTTTCCTTACTGTTGAATATGAAAATAAATGATATTTGAAGTACCGGGTATCTAATAATTTTAACTAAAAGAACAAATAGGATATTAAGAAGTAATTAAGAAGTCGGAGCTATTATTACTTGAAACTTGATCTTGAAGTCCATACTATACTATGTAATACTCGGTACTAAGAAGTACATAACTATAGTAAATAAAAGATCTATTCTTTTATTCTTCTGAATCATAAAGATGATGGTAGTACCGGTTATCATATAGTCTAGGATCTAACTGACAAGTTGTGGAACTATAGTTCCTCTAACTGATACTCTTTTGCCTAAAATAGCATGAAATTCTTCCCTCTATCTATCTATATTATTATTTATGAAATTCTTAAATTATTTAAAAATATTAAACACGCATTAGGGGCACTCACATTTGTTGAAAAAAAAAATAAAAATAAAAAAACAAAAAAAAAGAGATCCATAATTGCCGCTTATGAAATGAATATGCATGCCGAAAAATGCGAGTGGATTGCATTATTTTCGTAATTGTTTAATGCTCGTTAACTGAAAGTTGGTTAAGGCCTCGCCGGAGCTCAGTTCCCCCCGTCCCGAAAAAATACAGAAAAATACACAAATAAATAATGGGGCTAAGGCATTGGCTTGGAACAACTGTGCTGATTGCCTTATAAAATCACTTAGCAGTTGAATTAAGCTGTAAAACGACGACGATTTATTAATAGCTGCTTTTTCGTGGAGTACTAGACTGAAGCTACCAGACTAGAGTTGTTTCTTCGTAAAATCTCCCGTGTTCCAGTTTACATAATCGCCAAAATCTCAAAACAAAAACAAAAAACCGCTGACCCATCGGTGATAATAAGATTAACAATTTAGGGAAGTTACGGAACTGTCATGACACCTATTTGTGTCACAAATCCTATTCCTCAGTCATCATTTCATCAATAACTATATTTGATTTTTAAGATTTTTGTTTTTATTGCCCGGTTGACACATATTTTTCGGATTATTTTCGAGGGTGCGGGGTATGTGAGTGAAGCCACTGGAAGCCACCGAAGCCTGACCGCTCCCAACCGGCTATTTTGGTATTATTTGGCTATTGGCAATCACTGTAGCCGGCATTCCCTCACTCAGCCATGCCGTCATGCCGTCATGCAGCCATTCCCTCACTCACTCCGACATTTCAGGTGCAATTGCCAAGTACCAGCCTCGTTTCAATTCATTTCATTTCTTGCATTGCCATTTCCATAGCGGCGCCAAACTGGTGGATACATTTGTAAATACATATAGTGTATAGTGCTCCGATATCTGGCCATATCGATGTATGTCTTTGGTCCCAACCGCCTAACCCAAATTGCCGAATGGAGCGCTCCACTGCGATCCGGTTTGGTCGCCCAACCGACCGACCGACCGACCGCCCGTGTTGGGAAACGCAACTGGACCGGCGTAGGATATCCCCATCTGGGAATGTACACTGTGGGAATTTTTTTGACAGAAGCAGGGGGTTGAAATATATACTTTTGCTATCTTAGAAGTTTGATTTATTTCCCATTTTCTTTTCAATTTTTTTCATAAATTTTTTAGTTTTGGAAAAAGTGTTTTTGAGTTCGATTTTTGAAAAATATCTCTAAACTAATCTTCCAAAATTTTAATAGAAAAGAATATACAAAGTTTATTTAATAATTTTAAAGGAATTCCCATTCAAGACCTAATTTATTTTTAATTACCTTAATTTCTAATCTGTAAGAACTTTTTATAGAAAATAATATTTAAATTAATTCGAAGCCTAAAATATTATGCCCTCTAGGTGTTAATTGTATTTTTATTTATTTCATTAAATTTCTCTCAGTGCAGAAGGTTCGTGTCCAGTACCGGAATTGAATTCCCCTTGCAGCTTGCATTTAAATGCAATCCCCCGACCCGATCCGATCCGTCAGGGCGTGTCTCCACTGTGCCTGTGACTTTTAAACTTTAATTTAGGCGGATAGGAGCAGACAGCTTGGGGGTCATCGCATCTCGTCCCAAAACTCTATGTTGCATAATGCCCCTTGAAGTGCGGAATGCACCACGGACTGGTTAGCAAGTCAACATGGGCTTTGAACAACTCGATATATCTTTTCCCCACAATTCGACGTTCGGACGTGACTAATGATCGGAAATTATTATTATCAACGGGAGGATATATTTATAGTCAGCCTGTAGCCGTAGCCAGGGTCCACTGTAAAATTTGAATGCTTTCGAATGTATCTTGGTTGCCACAACCAGTTGCTGCACTCGAAGCTGCAGTTATGAAATTTTATTTCGCGACGTCAAGTCGTAAAGTCTCGTAGCATTTATCCTGCGCTTGATTGCGAATTGCGAATAGTTTCGTTTATGATTCTTGGTGATGCAATGATGCAATTTTCTTCAAGATATTATGAGGATTCATGGGAAGGCCTAAGAGATACAATGGACAGCCCACGACCTTGAACCCCGAAATAATGCGAAAAATAAAAAATAAGAAGAGGATTCTGTCGACTTTCTCGATTGGAAAAAAGTTTCACCCATGAGTCAGTGTCTCTCAATCAAGATTTAACGATGATTGACGTGAGAGTGATTGCCGAGTGCTATTCGATTCAGTGTCTGGCACCATGTTGACTGAATTTCCCGTTTTTCTTACAAAGCGGTTTTCTGTTTTTTTTTTCAGTTTTCTGGGCGGCGTTACACCCAGAAACCCAAAACAAACACTCACGAAACACTCAACGCCTTGGGTAGGCACCTGAGCTGGTTAATCATTCGCTATTTTTTATGTTTCTACACTGAAAATAATTGAAATGGGGGGAATTTACGAGAAAAAACAATGTAAAAATTACTAAACTGCCATGGGGAGTCGAACCCGAGACTTCAGATTCCTAAGAGAGCCACCAGAAGTCAAAATTTCCTTCTCTGCCAGACTGACGTTGAGCGACACAGATACAGATACTTTAAGTGCAGATTCAGATACAGCTACAGATTCAGATACAGGCTCTCCTCCAGTCCAAAACTGATGCAATTTTATTGCCACACTCAGTGCTTTTAATGTTTTCTTGTGGTTTCTGTTTATTGTTCCACCGGCGCTTGGCCTTTTCATTAAAATTTCAATTGAATTTTAATTAAAAACCAAACATAAAGTAGAAAAATGTAAAATGAAAATGAGAAAGGAATCTTAATATAAAAAAAAAAATCTAAAATGTTAATGAATGTGGAATTCTGAAAGTGAAATTTTGAAGACGAACTCCGAACAAGAGACGAAATAGCCGCTAGGCCTAGGGCCTACAAGCCCAGAAACCCAACCCAGCCCCTTGTCACATTAAACAGTTAAATGGATTACGGTATTGGTAACACGCTCGAACAAAATTCCACAAAAAAAAACAAAAAACAAAAAAACAAGTCAAAACTCATGAATAATTAAGCGGCAGCCACAGGTGGTGGTGGCCTGTCGGTCGATCATCAGCTGTTATTAATGAAAAAATGAAAAAAAAAACAAAAAAATCACAGAGATGTAATGGGGAGTCGAACCCGAGACCTGAGAGCCCTGGGGAGCGGGAGCCTGGGTTTGGTTGCCTAACGGTAGCCCGTTCTAATTTGTGGCAGCAACTTCCATTCTTCCAAACTAATGGAGGGGCGCTGGGCTCCATATAAGGCCGCACTTAATTGCTGCTCGAACTCATCATCGACCCGGCTGGTCTCAAGAGGAGACCAACGAGATCCATCCAAGTGGTTTCTGGTTGTCTTTATCGAATTGGAACATTCTGGAGAACAGGCTGATGAGCATGGAAAGTGGGTTTTACTTTTGGAAAAGTGAAAGACTCCACCAGATGGGAGTGGGAAATGGGAACAGTAGCCTTATATCTTAATTGTTTGGGGGAATAAACATTTAAAAGAATAGGTTTTATAGATGATCTTTTAATAGACGGGACTGCTTTGAACCTTACTACTTTGGATTTCATCATATTACTATTTTTCGAGATGGATTTCTTATTTTTCGAGATGTCTTGGGAGTAGGGCTAACTTTTTCTTGCAGATTTCTAAGATTCTTTTTGAAAAAGTATCTTCTATCTATTGAATCTTTTTGGATAGAAACTTGAGCCTCATATCGTACTTGTTATAGGATCTATATATCCTTGCCTCTCGAAGGATAGACTATATTTTTTAATTCTTAAAACCTGCTAACATTTCTCTTACTTTCTCTTAGGATTCCCAATTGCCCTATCTATCTATATCTTATGGAGTAAAGTCCTTTGATCCGAATCCTGTGATCTCTCAGACAACTCTAATAGATCTTACTGGCTTAGACCTCTTTAAGGCCCCTTCCCGGAAGACCATCTCCCCAACTATCCCCAACTATAGGTTACTCATCTTGGGCCGATTTCCCTTTCTATGACATCTTCTCGGGCGATTGACGAAATCGTTTGCTGTTTGCTTGTGAAAAGAGCTGGCAAATAGTCTGAAATCTGGCAGGCAGTTGCTAACTAAACGAATCCGGCCTTTAACACCGCCAGCCAGCAGTGAAGCCGCCGACTTCGAGACAAGACAACTTATTCCAAATGCTAATGATGGTCGGCGGGCCACTCTGCGGTCTGCGATTTGAGATTTTCGATTTGCATGCGATTCCAGGCAATAATGGCCGAGTCATGGCATCGTTGGCTTTTTTGGTCAAAAAGGGCGCGATTGGCAGGCCGGCTGACAACAGGCAGGGTGTGGGAGGTGAGTGCGTTGGGCCACTGCCCCAACTGGGCCTGGGAGGGAATTATTTGATTAAAATATAAAATAATTCATATTAATTAAGGAGATTTTTTATTGAAAACTTTCAATTCTAAGAAGAGTTAGAAAGAAAGTGAAATATTTGACTCAAAAATGAATATTATTTATGGAGATTCTGGTCTTCAAAATCCAATTCTACGAATAACTAAGAAGAATTTAAACAAACTATGATATTTTTATATTTTATGGAGATTTGGTTCTCTAATTTTAAATTCTACTAAGAATTAAGAAAAAAAAACAACATAGAGGAAGGAATAATATTTGTGTAAAAATATTAATATATTTTATGGAGATTCTAGTCTTGAAATTACAATTTCCAGAAGAATTCGAATTTGATTTTTATAGAATTATTTTATAGAAGAACCTACCGGTACTTCCAGTCCATCTTGCTCTTGTGCAGGTAGAGCGAGAGAAGTGGGACATCAGAGATCTCCGTCTCGTGTCCCCCAGCCTCCAAAAGCAGGATCTTCCAGTGGGGCACCTCCGACAGGCGGGAGGCCAGAACAGTGCCCGCGGAGCCGCCGCCAATGATGATGAAGTCGTAGGCCAGCTCCACTTGCTGGACGTTGAAGGGACGGTTCTCGGGATCGAACAGATCGTAGTTGTAGTAGGCTATCGCCGCTATCAGGAAGGGCAGGATGGTGAGCTTCCCCACGCCGATGACGGCGGTGGCCAGCTTGATGGCGCCCGCAATGGCGAGGCCCAGCTTGGAGGCGCCCACGGCGGCCACTCCGGCGGTGGCAGCTGCCTTGGAGGCGGCACTGGCCTTGAACAGGAGCCCGCCCACCGAAACGGCGGCGGCGCCCAGAGCAGGAACCACAACCATGATTCTTGGAACTCCTTTTCTTTCAATTGAAATGTATATTTTTTTGTATATCTTCTGGGGGGACTTCTCGTTAAGGATTTCGGGAACAGATTACAAGTGACGGTTTCGTTGACTTTTTTTTTTGTTCCACTTGCGGCAGTCACTTCATTGCAGTAAGTTATCCGGATTCCGGACACTTTCGTTCGATTTGCTTTGGAATTTCTATAGCACGACACACTGAGAAAAAGTTTGAAGACATTTTTCAGGATTATTATTTAAGGTTTTTTCTAATATTTATAGTTTTATTAGTGTTTCATTGTTTATAAACAATAATTTTAGGTAAAGATATCTAGTAGATATTTATCTTTAGATATTGAAGTTTTTGAAGAGGTTCTATTTTGCGAAATATATTTTACTTTTTAAGACAAAGAAACCTTCAAAATTTTGTATAAATTTTAACTTTAAAATACGATATTTGACTTATTATTATTACAACTTCAACATATTTAACTTTAAAACCATTTAAAAAATTATTATAAAGAGTTTTTTCAACAAGGAACTTATATTTCTTATATATGTAGTGTTTAAAGTCATTGTATATTATAGAAAGATTCTTCAAAAATTAGATTTTTAGTTAAAAACAGTTTGAAAAATTAAATTTTTGAAACAAAGAACTAACAATTCTGACAAAATCTTCAATTAATAAATCGTTTCTCTCAGTGCAGTCACGTTCGCATTCACAATCACTTGCCTATCTGCACTTTCATTTAGGCCTCATTCACAATGGAGCAATGGAGCAGAAAACAAAAACAACAACAACAATAGCAATAGTAACAGTAACAGTACAACAAAAACAATAAACAATTACAGAAGACACCAGTAAACAAAAACAAAAACAAAACAAATAAATTGTAATAGAAAAGTTTGCTTCTTTTTTTTTTTTCTCAATCGCGCGCGCTGTGAATCGGTAATTCAGGCAGGAAATCGATTGAAGTTTTCGAAAAACGGAATCGGGCAGGCCAACAACCGCACGCTTTAGGCCATCCGCCTCGTTTGGCAGTCACTGCGTTTCTGAGCCACAAAAGCCACTCGCCTGCGACGTCTTGGCTCGAAGTCTGCGGCTGCTTTCGCGCTTTCTTGCCGCCGACGTCGCTGCCGCAGCTGCCTGCTTGCTGGCGGTGCAGTGGCGCCGGCGTCGCTGCCACCAAAAAGTTGCGCATGTGCCATTCGCAGCCACTGCACTCACGCCGCCTCAGTGGCAGCGCTGTCCGATTAGCTCTCTCTGTCACTCGTGCTCTCTCCTGCTCCTGGCTGGCTCCATCTTCTGGAAATTGCAACACCGTTACTTCTTACAGCTCCTAATTAACCCTTGGTTGGTGATGATTGAAAACATACATGGCGTATACTTGATTTCATAAGCTCTGTGGTATAAAAATATATTTATTTTGAAATTTTAAACCTTCTATAGAGATAATAAACTTTTGAAGGTTATAAACTTTAATCTGAATGATGGGAGTTTAAAATTATCAAAATATTTCACATACGCGCTGTGGTACAAACATACTTTATATATTGTAAATGGCGTTAAACTTTTAAACCTTATTAATATATTTAACAATTTACTATAGGAATATTTCAAAAACTTAATTTTTCATCCAGGTATACTATGGCGTATACTTGGTAAAAATTTCATACGCCCTGTTGTCTTTTTATTTCTTATCGATATTTTGAACTTAAAATATCAATGACATGTCGTATGAGTAATTATTTTGCACAGAAATAGGGTTAAGCTTACTCTCCTTACATATTTCATGTAATATAGGTATCTCTTTTTCTCCTCTAAGCTCTCTGCCTCATTAAGCTTCTTATGTCTTGGCTTTTGCGGCTCCTGTTTGTTTCTCTCTTGTTGACGTTGCGATTGCGCTCATTTTGCAATGCGAAACGGTAACTGCTTCACGTTCCTCCAGTTCGCTCTTCACCCACATGGTCTGCTGCTGCTGCTGCTCCGGCTGCTGAGCTGCTGCTGCGGTTGCGGTTGCGCTGGCTGCTGTGCATTGCGAAACGGTACTCGCATATAACCGCTTGCAGCCTCAGCTCCAGCTCCAGCTCCTTCTGCCGCCGCCACCCGCTCTGCCACGCACTCTCGCATCTGACATTTGCGGTTTCTGCGGTGGCTTGGTGGGCTTTTGTGCTGCTTCTTCCTCTTGAAGGGGCTCTCCTTGCAGACGTCAGACGACAGGCGACCTTCATGCTCGCTTTACGGTTTACGGTTATGCGTGTGCTCTTCTCTCTCTCTCCTTAGTTGAGTTGTTTTGCGGCTGCGGGATCGCTCACGTAAGCCATAAGATGGTAGAAACAGCAATTACATATAAAGTACGACCTCTATAGGAAATATTTTCGGAAAAAAAATCATCAAAAATTTTCATTTCAAAATCTATAATAAATAACAAATTTATTTTGAAAGAATGAAAAATATGTAGTTTTTTTAATTGAAAATTTTCCTTTACTTCAGTTACCACTGTACCAGCTCTTGAGTCTGTACATCCCAAAGTGAAAAAACTTCAAAAAATCAACAGAATCCGTAATCGATTGAAAAGTTTGGCATTGGAGTTCGAAAAAGGCAGATATTTTTGATGAAATTTGTATTTTTTTTTATCATATCCATTGATTAACCGGTTTTTTGGCCAACAAGCAACACCTTATGGAATTTTTCTTTTTTTTTGCCAATTGTCATTACACTGCACCTGTACATCTATTAAATAAAAAAAAAAAAACAAGTTTTGGAATTCAATCGGAAATCGTCAATGGACATTCCCCGAAATTGGTCTATTTTACGTAGCCAGCCTATGGGGTGATAGTTTGGGGTTTCTTGGGGGTTATTGGTATCTGAACAGATGTTTGTATTTCGCACTAACTGCTTCCCGGTTGGCATTGTTGCATAAAAGTCGCAGATACCCGCCCCCCGCTCCTCCCCGGGTATAAATCAATCTTTCTGCCAATTTGTTACTGAAATTGAATGATGATTGAAAAGAGTGCAATATATATTAAAGTTAAATGGAAATGAGAATGATTAAAGTTTATATTTTATTATGAAAAATTGAAAACTAATGGAAAGTGAAATGGGTTTTATGGAAATTGCTATAATAGATGGAACAGGCCAAGTATGAGTTATATAATCTAGGAAAACTATCTATTCTACAATGTGTAGAGCATTTCCCAATCCAATCCCCAAACTATATGACGAAAGTCCCACACAATATAATGCCAGCAAATTAGAGCGACGATGTGACGATCGTTGATATATATCGCCGTCTAATGGGGCAAGGTCGGGTCGAGCGACTTAAACTCAGTTTTTCCATCCATGCGAATGTGTTGCGAGGAAACCCAAGTGGCCCACTGCCCACCTGCCCAATAAAACAAAACTCGACAATAAAAGCACAAATAAACTTGTCACAACTTTTTGCGATGACAACTTGTGCCTCTATTTATTTTTGTTTTTTGCTTTAGCTTCTTTTTCTTTATTTTTTATTTGTCAAATTCCAAGTATTAGAGCCTCGGAGGGTCAAGGGCCCACACTTCAATGACCACAACTGGTTAGACCTCAAAACGCGAGCAATGAGGGAGGCCCTTTTGATGGATCTTGGGAATAGTAATTCAGGGACTTGGTATGTCTAGTTTAATAAATAATACAAGCTATTAGATAATATCTATATATAATATCTATTATAAGACAAAATAAAAAAAGGGGAGGAATGTAATAGAAATTCTACTTCGATAAGTATTTTCCAAAGTATTTAAACTCCATTGAACGCTTAATTATTTTATTCCTTTTATTTATATTGTGACATTCTGAAAAGGACTCTCTATTAATCTCTTGAGTCTTTTAATTATTCCTTTCTCTTAAAACCCCCTTGTGGTAACATTCAGTTTAGTTCCCAGGCTTCTGAGCATTTATTTAATCAGCGATTTCCGCCACAATTACACTTAGTGTTGCCTTATGGGTTTCTCACCAGTCCGCCAGCCACTTCCGGCACTACTTCCCGACGAGTACTACGAGTACCCGAATATGTGGGCCATATTTCTTTTGGGCCAATTGCCCAATAAGCAAACACACTTGGCTCGAGGGCAATTAAAAGTGAAAATAGAAGAGGCCCCGCAAAGTAATCACAAAAGTTGGCCAAAAGTTGAAGAGGCGCCACAGCCGTCCTCCAACACTCCGCCCTCCCCCAAAGGAGGGGGTGACATAACATTTAGTGTCACAGGGGCCCTCCGCGGCCCCCTTCTATTGTTTTTGATTTTTCAATGCCTGCCTGGCTTTATCTTTCTGCTGTGTCATTCGTATCTGTATCTTTGTATCTGCCCAGCTGAGTGACAGTGCGTCTGTATCTGTGAGTGTGCTCTTTGTGCCCCAAAATGAACTTCATTAAACGACAAATGCAAGCAACGAAGCCATAGATACAACACATGTACATATGTAGTTATGCCAGCAAGTGCTTCGAGTACCTCCGGTACCTCTGGTACTAGCGATGGTACTAGCGATGGCAGCGTGATTCTTCCAATAGGGGCTTTGAACTACATTGGATTACATACCGCACGTCCCAGGGGGGTCTATATCTCTACTGACGGCCACAGGATTCTGGGAATCCTCGAATTTTTTCGATTTTTTCCCGATTTTTGTGGGGAGACCCCTTGGGGAATCCCGGGTTTTCGTGTATGGCCTCTTGGAACGGGTATATCTTTACCAATTCTCATCCGATTTTGAAAAGGAATACCTTAATCGATTTGTGGATCGATTCCCCGTCAGTCTGCATCAAAATCTGGAAACAAAATATTTTTTCGATTTTTTCCCTATTTTTGTGGGGAGACCCCTTGGGGAATCCCGGATTTTCCTATGTGGCCCCTTCCCATGGCTATATCTTCGCCAATTCTCATCCGATTCCAGCAAGGAATACCTTAAACGATTTGTGGATCGATTCCCCGTCAATCTGCATCAAAATCTGGGAACAAAATATTTTTTCGATTTTTTCCCGATTTTTGTGGGGAGACCCCTTGGGGAATCCCGGGTTTTCGTGTATGGCCTCTTGGAACGGGTATATCTTTACCAATTCTCATCCGATTTTGAAAAGGAATACCTTAATCAATTTGTGGATCGATTCCCCGTCAATCTGCATCAAAATCTGGGAACAAAATATTTTTTCGATTTTTTCCCGATTTTTGTGGGGAGACCCCTTGGGGAATCCCGGGTTTTCGTATATGGCCCCTTCCCATGGCTATATCTTCGCCAATTCTCATCCGATTCCAGAAAATAATACCTTAAACGATTTGTGGATCGATTCCCTGTCGTTCTGCATCAAAATCTGGAAACAAAATATTTTTTCGATTTTTTTCCCGATTTTTGTGGGGAGACCCCTTGGGGAATCCCGGATTTTCCTATGTGGCCCCTTCCCATGGCTATATCTTCGCCAATTCTCATCCGATTCCAGCAAGGAATACCTTAAACGATTTGTGGATCGATTCCCCGTCAATCTGCATCAAAATCTGGGAACAAAATATTTTTTCGATTTTTTCCCGATTTTTGTGGGGAGACCCCTTGGGGAATCCCGGGTTTTTGTGTATGGCCTCTTGGAACGGGTATATCTTTACCAATTCTCATCCGATTTTGAAAAGGAATACCTTAATCAATTTGTGGATCGATTCCCCGTCAATCTGCATCAAAATCTGGGAACAAAATATTTTTTCGATTTTTTCCCGATTTTTGTGGGGAGACCCCTTGGGGAATTTGTTTTCGTATATGGCCCCTTCCCATGGCTATATCTTCGCCATTTCTCATCCGATCCTAGAAAGAATTGCCTTAATCGATTTGTGGATCGATTCCCCGTCAATCTGCATCAAAATCTGAGAACAAAATATTTTTTCGATTTTTTTCCGATTTTTGTGGGGAGACCCCTTGGGGAATCCCGGATTTTCCTATGTGGCCCCTTCCCATGGCTATATCTTCGCCAATTCTCATCCGATTTCAGCAAGGAATACCTTAATCGATTTGTGGATCGATTCCCCGCCATTCTGCATCAAAATCTGGAAACAAAATATTTTTTCGATTTTTTCCCGATTTTTGTGGGGAGACCCCTTGGGGAATCCCGGGTTTTCGTGTATGGCCTCTTGGAACGGGTATATCTTTACCAATTCTCATCCGATTTTGAAAAGGAATACCTTAATCAATTTGTGGATCGATTCCCCGTCAATCTGCATCAAAATCTGGGAACAAAATATTTTTTCGATTTTTTCCCGATTTTTGTGGGGAGACCCTTGGGGAATCCCGGGTTTTCGTATATGGCCCCTTCCCATGGCTATATCTTCGCCAATTCTCATCCGATTCCAGAAAATAATACCTTAAACGATTTGTGGATCGATTCCCTGTCGTTCTGCATCAAAATCTGGAAACAAAATATTTTTTCGATTTTTTTCCCGATTTTTGTGGGGAGACCTCTTGGGGAATCCCGGATTTTCCTATGTGGCCCCTTCCCATGGCTATATCTTCGCCAATTCTCATCCGATTCCAGCAAGGAATACCTTAAACGATTTGTGGATCGATTCCCCGTCAATCTGCATCAAAATCTGGGAACAAAATATTTTTTCGATTTTTTCCCGATTTTTGTGGGGAGACCCCTTGGGGAATCCCGGGTTTTTGTGTATGGCCTCTTGGAACGGGTATATCTTTACCAATTCTCATCCGATTTTGAAAAGGAATACCTTAATCAATTTGTGGATCGATTCCCCGTCAATCTGCATCAAAATCTGGGAACAAAATATTTTTTCGATTTTTTCCCGATTTTTGTGGGGAGACCCCTTGGGGAATCCCGGGTTTTCGTATATGGCCCCTTCCCATGGCTATATCTTCGCCATTTCTCATCCGATCCTAGAAAGAATTGCCTTAATCGATTTGTGGATCGATTCCCCGTCAATCTGCATCAAAATCTGAGAACAAAATATTTTTTCGATTTTTTTCCGATTTTTGTGGGGAGACCCTTGGGGAATCCCGGATTTTCCTATGTGGCCCCTTCCCAAGGCTATATCTTCGCCAATTCCCATCCGATTCCAGTAAGGAATACCTTAAACGATTTGTGGATCGATTTTCCGTCAATCTGCATCAAAATCTGGAAACAAAATATTTTTTCGATTTTTTTCCGATTTTTGTGGGGAGACCCCTTGGGAAATCCCGTATTTTCGTATATGGCCCCTTCCCATGGCTATATCTTCGCCAATTCTCATCCGATTCCAGCAAGGAATATCTTAATCGATTTGTGGATCGATTCCCCGTCAATCTGCATCAAAATCTGAGAACAAAATATTTTTTCGATTTTTTTTTTGATTTTTGTGGGGAGAGCCCTTGAAGAATCCCGGGGTTTCCTATATGGCCCCTTCCCAAGGCTATATCTTCGCCAATTCCCATCCGATTCCAGTAAGGAATACCTTAAACGATTTGTGGATCGATTTTCCGTCAATCTGCATCAAAATCTGGAAACAAAATATTTTTTCGATTTTTTTCCTATTTTTGTGCGAAGACTCCTTGGGGAATCCCGGATTTTCCTATGTGGCCCCTTCCCATGGCTATATCTTCGCCAATTCTCATCCGATTCCAGTAAGGAATACCTTAAACGATTTGTGGATCGATTTTCCGTCAATCTGCATCAAAATCTGGAAACAAAATATTTTTTAGATTTTTTCCCGATTTTTGGGGGGAGACCCCTTGGGAATCCCGAGTTTTCGCATATGGCCCCTTCCCATGGCTATATCTTCGCCAATTCTCATCCGATTCCAGAAAATAATACCTTAAACGATTTGTGGATCGATTCCCCGTCAATCTGCATCAAAATCTGGAAACAAAATATTTTTTAAATTTTTTCCCGATTTTTGTGGGGAGACCCCTTGGGGAATCCCGGATTTTCCTATGTGGCCCCTTCCCATGGCTATATCTTCGCCAATTCCCATCCGATTCTCGAACATAATGCCTTAAAAGATTTGACAAACGATTCCTTATTAATCTGTTACACTTTGACAAAATGTCACGCGTGACTCACGTGTCCCTGGGCCAACTGACTGCCATCTCTAGTTTGTATCTCGCCGCGTGGATCGGGCCAGCAGTCGAGCAAGACCGACGTGCTTGACGCCAAGAGCCCGGCTTGTACGTGTATGGGTAGTATGTAGGTTACCACGCACGCTGAGGGGCGTCTAAGTAAGGGGGCGTGGCTGGTGAAGGGGACAGGAGGAGGGAGGGGAGGGGCAGTGGCGAAACAGTGGGCAATTGGTAGCCGGCAACTGACAACCGACACATCCAGCAGCCAACAAATGGCCGCTCATCTCACATCTAATCACTTTCCTAAACGCCTCAAATGGCTTGGCTTCTTGTTTTCTTTTTTTTGTAAATGTGTTTTTTTTTCCGAATTGTTTTTTGGAATTTCCGAAAGCGTCATGCCCAGTTCCGAAACACTTACCCCTCGCCCACAGCCACAGGTAATGCCATCCACTAACCTACAAAGCTATTATCTCGCATTTCGTTTAATTGGATTCCATTTTGTTCGGTTTTTGGTCAAGTGCATGGCGGAGAAGAGAGTCGCTTATTACGTGCACTTGGCCATCGCCTCTTGGCTAATTGAATTCAATAAAAAAAAAAAAAATGCTGGAAAAAATGATTAAAAATGGGAGTGTTGCAAGTAATTACTTAAATGCCAGACTTGTCGTTTTTTCCATTGGGAAAATTGTAAAGAAAATGGTTTAAATTCCGGAAAGGATAAGGGGAAGTTATTAGACTTCTGGGATAAGTGGGATTAATTAATGCAAAGGATCAGAATGCTCTACTAAACTAAACCAATTCATAAGGA
Source organism: Drosophila atripex (assembly GCA_035045925.1). Classification (NCBI taxonomy): domain Eukaryota; kingdom Metazoa; phylum Arthropoda; class Insecta; order Diptera; family Drosophilidae; genus Drosophila; species Drosophila atripex. The sequence goes on from JAWNOP010000009.1 coordinate 788,408, forward strand.
ATCTGAATAACCTCGGGAATATCCCTCATATCATATATCATACCCCTAATTTTAGCCTCTAAACTTGACCAAAAAAACCCCCAATTTCCTTACCGATTATACAATTATTTAACCAACAACTGAGCCAACTTGGCCAACAATTAATTGCGATTAGTTTTTGGTATGCACTGCCAGCCATTAGATGATCGCCCAAAAATGTTCAACCTGGCACGCTTCGTGGCGCCTACAAACAAAAAACCAAAAAAATGAAAATAAAAAAAAAAATAGTTAAATATATGTACATATTTCGATTATGGCGGGGCATGGCGGGACAATGAATAAGTCGAGTCCCCTCCGTGCAATTCATTTACAAATATATTTAAAGCCGAACATAAAAGATAAGGAAAAAAGTGAAAGCTGTCAATCAAAAATGAAACGAACCGAATTGCTGTTCAGTGGCCAGTGGTCAGCAAGTGTTAACCAGGCCGGGCATCGAAGTATCTCAAAGATACGAAACGCAATTCGCCATCCCATGCTGATGGGGCAGTTTTCGGAGCAAAAATTACATCAAATTATGCGAAATGTGCAACCAAAAATTAGGTTTTTATCAATAGTGATTTATAGTGAGTCAAAATGGGTGTTTTTTTAATTTTATTTCGATTTTATTGAATTTAAAAAAAAAATAAAAAGCAAAATCTCTTCAAAAACTTTGATTCTAGCTAGCTAGGAATTTCAAACTGTACTACAGTTTGGGAGTGATTGTCAAACTGTTTAGTCAAGACACCCACCACCATTTCTACATTTTTGTGTAAAAACGTTTCAAGACTTAATTTTCTGTAAAAAAAATTAAGCCAAATATTTAACAAAATATTATATGATATGCAAGTTTATTTTTTAAACACTTTCAAAAAAAAAAACAATAGACAAAAAAACTTAATAACTAAGTGATAATCGTGTAATATCGCAATCTTTAGATTCAGAGCTCGGTGTGCTTGGCGCCCAGATAGTCCTCCTTGATCATGTCGGCGCCCTTCTCGCCGATCATGATGCAGGCGGCGTTCGTGTTGGCGCCCACGATGTCCGGCATGATGCTGGCATCGATCACCCGCAGACCCTTCGCCCCGTGGACCCGGAGCCGGGCGTCCACCACAGCGGTGGGATCGTTGCTGGGACCCATCTTGGCAGTGCCCACCGGATGGTAGACCGTGGTGGTCATGTGGCGGATGTAGCAGCGCCAGTAATCGTCCGACTGATACTCCAGGCCGTTGCAGGCCTCCAGATCGACCTTGTGGAGGGCCGCCTCCCGCTCGCTGAACGCCTTCGTCTTGGGCAGATTCTTGTAGATGTTTAGGGCCCGGATGTAGGTGTCGACGTCCCGCTGGTCGGTCATGTAGCCGGGATCGATGAGCGGCGACTCCAGGTAGTCGGCCGACTGCAGGGTCAGCTGGCCGGCGGAGAAGGGCTTCAGGTGGAGCAGGTAGGTGATGTAGGTGTTGGAGTTCTGATTGGCGGACAGGATGCTCTTCGCCACCCGCTCATTGAATCCGGTGGCGGCCACATACCCCTTCAGTTCGGGGCTCTGCATCAGGCTGAAGAAGTTGGTGGTCTGGATGTCCGGATTGGGGCCCTCGATCCTGGTCGTATTGATGAAGCCCGTCAGGGCGGTGGCCTCGTGATGGAGCAGCTTGCTGTAGCGGCCCATCAGCAGATTGAACATGGCGTCCACCAGCTCCTCCTCGGTGGGGACGCGGGCGGTGGACTTGTCGATCTGGAAGATAACCGGCAGACTGGCATGGTCCTTCAGGTTCCTGCCCACGGGCAGGTCCAGTTTCACGGGGATTCCCAGGCTCTTCAGATGGTCGGCGGGTCCAACGCCTGGAAATGATATATTTTTTTTTTTTTTAATTTTAATTTTAATCTTAAAGACATGTGTGTGTGTTTTTTTTTTAAGGAAAACCTGTTATTTTTTCGTTTCAAGAACCTGTCAAGTGAAAACTCTTCAAAAAAAAACCCGTTTCTCTCAAATGATTTGAATAAACTGTGGATTTCTAGATTAGATAATATATTTTAATCTATTATAACACTAATATATTATTTATTTTTCTATTTTCAGGTTCGTATTCGAAGCAATATTCAGTTCCAAGTCATAATACCATCAAGAGGTAAAAATACTCCGCCACTTGACCAAAAAAAAACAAAAATAATAAAAATAAATGAAAATATTCCATCATAAAGTGGGCGATATATTTTACAATCCCTTGCGATCGGAACGACATCCAGCACTTGACCTTGGGTGTGACCTTGCGGACTGACTGCCCCCCTCTTCACTCCACCTCCCCGCCCGGCATCCGGTATCTTGAGTCCGGCTATCTAATCGCGACCAACTAGCAACCGACTGCCAATCCCCTGCTTTATCACTTGAGCTCCCTGGCTTTCTGGATGCAGAAAGTAAGTGGCCCTAATCCCCCGTCCAAAGCCATCCGAGATTTCGGATTAATGGCACTGCATTATTGACACACGTTGTACTTCTCTGGCAACTCACCCGACAGCATCAGGATCTGGGGCGAGCCAATGGCTCCGGCCGACAGGACCACCTCCTTGCTGGCCCTCACCGTGTACTCCTTCTGCCCACGGTGGACAAAGGTGACACTCTCCGCCCGGTTCTGCCCGTCCAGGTTGATCTTCTTGACGTGGGCGTGGCGCAGGATGTGCAGATTGGGCGTGTCCTTGCGCAGGTGAGAGCGGGCGGTGGTGATGCGTCGGCCGCCGTCCTGGGTGCCCAGGATGTCCATCTGGCCGACAAAGGAGCCCTCCGTAAAGTCCGGGGCACTGCCATAGCCCATCTCCAGCATACCGGCCCGGATCGTCGACCGGAACTCGTTGTCCGAGACGTAGTTGTTGAGGCCCATGGGTCCTCCGACGCCATGATCACCGGGCTTGTAGTCCGGCCGGGTGGAGCGCAGGTCCTCCGCCTTGCGGAAGTGCTTCAGGACCGTGTCGTAGCCCCAGCCGGTGTTGCCGCGCCGCTCCCAGTCGTCAAAGTCCTCGCGGGTGCCCCGGGCGTAGATCATCGCGTTCATGCCGTTGGTGCCGCCCAGCATCTTGCCCCTGGGCCAGTGGCAGCTCTCCCCCAGCATCGCCATACAGGCCCGTCCGTTCGGCTCCGTATGGTACTGCCAGTCCCACTCCGAGAACTGGGTCGCCATGTGCCAGGCCACGAACTCCGTTTCGATCGGTGGATCTCCACCCGCCTCCAGCAGCAGCACCTTCCAGTTTGCTTCCTCCGCCAGTCGTCCGGCCACCACCGCGCCCGAGCTTCCCGATCCAATCACTATGAAGTCGTAGTCCTCCCGGAAGCCACCGGCCTTCTCCAGCCAGTCGCCCTGGTCCGCCGGCCACTGCTGCTGGCCGCTCAGATCGCAGTACTTGGTAATCAGGGTGGTCAGCAGCAAGGACATCAGCGTGTTGGCTGGTCCTGCCGACCGGGCGGCGCACTGGGCACTCAGGAACTCCATTTCAGGGGATTCCTTATGGGGTTTCTTGCAAAAGATACTTCAAGATCTGGGGGAAATTAATTATATTATTATTTTTGTCATTTTTCTCATTTTTTTTTTAAGTGGAATAATTATTATAAAAAATAAATATTATAAAAAATAATTATTTAAATATTAAAGCCCTTCTCCTCGCTTCTCATAAGGTCTACTTAGACTAAAAATATCAATTACCTTCCCAAATTACTCATAAAATATAAAAATATATATCAAACATAAGATTCAGTTAATTCATAAATAAAATGCTAAAAAATAATTCGTTTAAATAATTAAATCTTATAAGATAAATTCTAAATACAACTTAAAAGACAACGCCCTCCCGCTTCTTACGCTTCAAAATTAAACCAGAAAATTAGTAAATAATTAAAAAACTGGTCAAAAAACAGGTCTCTTCTCTTCGCTTTTCATAAATTTTAGTTAAAACAATTTTAAAACTAAATAAACCTTCAAACCTACTCTAAAAAATGGATAATCCATGAAATAATTAAAAAAAATATTGATTAAAATAATAAAAAAAAACGCCCTCCTCCTCGCTTCTCATGGGTTGTACCTAAATGGCAGTTTCTTTTTTTTATAAAATTCTTTAATAATTAAAATAATTTAATTTGAATTTTCTTTTATTCTTGCCTTTCTAAAAACTATCTTTAAAACGTTGAAGATACAATTTCTTTTGGGTTTTTATCCAAATTTTAAACTATTTTTTATCCAATTTGGTTTTTTGCTCAAAACCAGTTGTGAACTGGAAACCTTGAACTTGAACTTAAAAAGTTTAAAAAACCAAACACTTTTCACTTTTAAAAAATAGTTTTTTGTTTAAAAAAAAACATGAAAAGAAGATAGAAAATATTACATGGTTTAGATAATCAGGATCTCTCTCAGTATCCTTTAATAAAAGTACATAGCTACCTATTAGAAATCCTCTAGTAATCCTCTATTAATCCTCTGTCCTCCTAATCCTTGGCCGCGGACACGTACGTCGGGTCTCTCCGTTCGACGGCAACTGAACTCGACAGCCGGCGTTCACCCGGAATTTGTACGGAATCCATCGTATGGTCTTTTATTTTGTTCCTCTATTTTTCCATAATTTTTTTTTTTTTGTTCGTATGCCAGCGGCGTCCGTAAATCAAGCTAGCTTCGAGGCGATTTGCATTTGGCTTGGCTCTATATTTTTTTTTATTTTTTTTTTGCCTTCAATGTGAGTGGTGTCGGTTCTGGTATACTCTCGGCTCTCACTCACATAAATTAGACGCACCTTCCACGGACTGCCACTTGGCACTCCCCCTTATCGCTCTGCCAGATTACGGGTGTACGGGTGTACGGTGTATACGGTCCCCATAGAGGTGTGATAAACCCGACATCGGATCACTATTCCGTGGCGGTCTTCGAGGAGTCTCCCGCCCCTGGAAGGCTTATCTTTATGCTTGTGTTTTTTTGGGTGGCACTTCCAGTTTTTAGTTTTTAGATGTTTTTTTTTTCATCCATTTCCAGTTCCAGCTGATAAGACCAGGTTTTTTTTTGGTGGGGGGGGGGTTCTATGGTTGCTTATGTACATAAGTTTGTTATTTATTTGGTAAACCAGTTTTCTGTTGGCTTTCGGTAAACATCTCTATTATTGGCTTGGTGGGAGTATACTGGCCAGCAATCAGGTGGTTTTTAGTCCACAGACACACGCCCTAGTTTGGGCCAAAATACTACAGGTCCAGGGGTTATCGAGGTTTGCCAATATTTTTCATAAATATCTCTGTTCAAGAGGACAGAGTTCTGTGCCAAAAATTAATCAATAAATTTTATTTATTTTTTATATATTTAGTTTTTAAGAGATACAAACTTTCTACAAAAAAACAAACTATTAATTATAAACCTTTAAGATCCTAAATATTTAAATTATATATTAGATATACTTCTCTGCTTTGCTTTTCTTAAAAAAAAAAAAAAACAAAAATTACTCAATAAATTTGATTTATTTTATATATATTTAATTTTCAAGAGATCCAAACTTTCTACAAAAATACAAACACTTAATTACAAACCCCTTAGATCGTAAATATTTAAATTATATATTAGATATACTTCTCTGCTTTACTTTTCTTGTTAAAAAAAAACCAAAAAAAACCGAAAAAAACCGAGTTATTGGCTCTTAATCTCAACACTTTCATAAAAAAAATGCCCGATATCCTGTAATTAAGAGCAATTACAGATCGTTATCGGAACTATTGATTGTTTATGGACGACCCCATAGAGGAAGATCAATCACCAACTTGTTGGCATGCCTCCAGAGTGCCGAGGTGTGATGGGAATTCCCAAGTGGGATTCTCGTCGACGTGCCAGTCCTCGCGAATGAACTGCGCCGCCCGCTCCCCGATCATTACGGTGGCCGCATTGGTATTGGCACTGACCACCGCGGGCATGATGCTGGCGTCCGCCACCCGGAGGTTCTCCAGGCCGTACACCTTCAGGCGCGGATCCACGCAGGCCTCATGGTCCTTGGCAGGACCCATTTTGACGGAACCCGACTGGTGGTAGCACGTTATGCTGAAGTATTTGGCGTAGCACCGCCAGTACTCCTCGCTGCGGTGGGCCAGGACATCGCACTCCTCGATAGGGACATGGACGATGTCGGCCCGGTGATCCCGGAAGGATCTAGTTTGCACCAGACTCTCCAGATACCTGATACCCCGGAGTACCGTCGCCACGTCCTGCTCTTCCGTCAGATAGTTGCTGATCAGGATTGGCTTTTCATCCGGCGCCCGGCTCCTTAAACGGACTGCCCCCCTGGCCGCAGGATGCGAGAGCAGTACAAAGACGCACAGCAAGTGCGAGTCCTTCAGGTGGGTCTGCAGGTGCTCGATGTACTGGTCCTGGAAGGACAGGCCCTGCGTGAAAATGTTCAGCATGTCGTGGCGGCCGCGACGGAAGAACAAGTGATGGTTCTCCGTGTCCGGATAGGGACTCTGGCTGCTGGTGTTTGTGTTCAGGAAGGCCACCAGGGAGGTGGGTCCGTGGGTGGCCAAGGGACCTCGCCGATGGATCAGATACTGGTAGATATCGTCCAGCATGTCCTGCTCCTGGGGCAGCGGCGCCAGGCCCTCGTCGAGTCGCAGGAAGACGGGAATCACCACGTGATCCTGCAGGTTCTTTCCCACACCCGGTAGCGTCAGTTGCAACGGGATGTCCAAGTCGTGGAGGTCCTGCGCAGGACCTATGCCAGACCGGAGGAGCAGAGCGGGCGAGTCGATGGCTCCCGCCGAGAGAACCGCTTCCTTTTTGACGAAGACCCTCTCCTTCACTCCCTTCCGCACAAAGTCCACCGAAACCACGCGATCTCCTTGCACATTGATCCTGGTCACCAGGGCGTTCTTAAGGACATGGAGATTGGGACGAGTGGCGGCCACTGCGCCCAAGTACCCCTTGGCGGTGCTCATCCGGTGACCGTCCCGAATCGTGCCAGGCACGTCGGCGTATCCCGTTTCGCTGCCTTCCTGAAACGACCCGACATACGGGAGTCCCAGCTCCCCGGCTCCGTCCAGGATCAGCCGGTGTATGTCCTCGTCCTGGCGCTCGAACGGGTTGAGGGTCACATAGCCCATCGGGTGGCTGGCATTGCCCTGCGGGGTCACCGACTTCTCGAAGAACGGCAGGACCTCGTCGTAGCTCCATCCCGTATTCCCCATGGCCGCCCATCCGTCAAAGTCCCGCCGGTTTCCGCGCACATACAGCATGGCATTGGCGGCTCCCGATCCGCCCAGCATCCTGCCACGCGGCCAGTAGCAGCGCTCGTCCTTCATGGCCCGGCAGGAGGTGGCACTCCGCTCCACAAAGTAGTTCCACACAAAGTCCGTGTGTTGCAGTCCGAAGAACAGCGAGGGGAGCTGGGGGGGGGTAGTATTTTTTTTTTTTAAATTATTTTATAATATTATTATTAATTTTAAATACTTTTCTTGGGAAAACTTTGGGTTCTGATCTTCGAAAAAAATGTGGCATTCATTCCAGCGCTGAAAGCTTACATTTTTGTTTAAAAAAAAAGCTTCCAAGTTTTTGGGAATAAGGGGTTAACACTACTTTAAACTTATCTTATTCTTGCAAAAATAAAATAAATCGTACTATATATATACTATATACCATTTATCATATATATTTATATGATTTTTCCCAATATTTTTGCTTAAACCAGTTCCATTTCGATCCAAAAGATCTATCTATTTTTGTTAATTGATAGTTATGCCAATTAATTTATCAATTATTTTTTTTATAATTCACTAGATAATAGCAATCCCAAGATATAATAAAAAATTCAAATGAAAATATTAAAAATAGAAAGAGTTCTAAATAGAAAGTTCCACTTTTAAAGACTGGATGTTTCGAGAAAAGGCTCTTAACTTTAGAATATATTTTTCAAATATTTTTAACACTTTACTTCCCAATTAGTCACAGATATAATATCTAAAAAAACGGCAAGATAAGATATTATATTTTTGAAAAAATGTACACTGGGGCAACCCCTTAAGCTACTTTTATTTATTTCTGGGATTTCTGAGGAAAACAAATACTATTATTTTCCAATCTAGAAATCTTTAATATTTTCTAGCTTTTGAGCTAAGAACCCCCATGGCCAAAACCTACCTCTGATTCCACGGGAGGATCTCCGCCGGCCTCCAGGACCAGCACCCGCCAGTGGGGATTCTCGCTGAGCCGGCTGGCCACCACGGACCCGGCCGATCCCGCTCCAATCACCACCATGTCGTAGGGCTCCTCCAGCGGTCCAGCGTAGTCCTCAGGCCACAGGCTGGGCGGCGATACCTGGCACTGGGCGGAGAGCAGGGACTGCACCAGTAGGCTGACCATTCCGGCGAACAGGCCCGTGGCCGGAGAGGCGCACTGGGCGCTCCACTCCGGAGTGGAGTTCTGGCAGGCTGACATCTCACGGATGCGTATCTGTATCTCGGACTGGAGTGCCCTCGGGTCTGGGGAGTGGCTTTTATACGGCGGATCCCCCGATAAGAGTGCACCGCCGGGCACAGTGCAGCCTCCCCCCGGACGGACGCGATTTAATCGGCATGTGCCGAGGACGTTGACTCACAGAAGTGACTTAACAGATCCAGTTTCGGGGGATGGCTGGTTTTTTGCATTTTTTTTTTCAATTTATTTTCAAAGAAAACTTTTATGAAAAATACTCCCCGGCAAACCTATTTCCGTTTATTAAAATCGATGGGAAAAACTATTAATAAAACTATTATTTATTAATTTTTTATTCAAGTGTCTACTTGGTATTTAAACAATTAAGATTTTATCGAAAAATGAAAATGGTGCCACAACAAGTCACTTTTTTTGGGGTGTCGAGAACAGGTTTACTTTTTGGACCAAAATTAATCGAATTTTTTCTATAAAAAGCCCAAAACAATTAACATTTTTTGTCACGTTCCTAGCAGCTATTATACAATTAAACTAAATTAAAAAAAAAACAAATTAAATCTACCAAAACTAATGGCATTTTTTCCCAAATAATATTTCTATAAAAAAAAGGCAATAATCTTAGTTATTTAAAATATATTTTATTACATCACTTGCTTCACTGTACCGTGTCGTACAGTGTTACAGAGATAATGAAAGCGACCTGATTCCATGTCGAGATAAGCCAGAAATCTCCCGATTTTCCGCAATTTATCGCTTAATATATTAACTCTCTGTTGTCACAATTTTAGAACTAATCTAAGACAAAAAAATAAACAAACAATTAGCTTAACTTACAAAAAAAAAAAATTAGAAATCCTAACAAAGTAATTAAGAGAGGTGCTTAAAAAAAGGCGCTTAAGAATTAGAGAAAATTCGAATTATTTTTTTAGGTTGGCGCCACCTGGCGGTCAGAGGCCGCTGTTCATGGCCGTCCGAATAAAGGTAATGGGGGCGGGGGGCACGGCATTGGCGGCGGCGGCGATCAGATTGGTAACGGGGGTCAGATTTAGGCCAGCACTTAGATCTACAAACAAAAATAAAATATATATTAAAATTAATGGCAATAATTATAATTTTATAATTAAAATATTTAACTACAGAACTTGAAAAGTTCATCCTTTTTCTAAAAAAAAAAACAAAACAAACTCACCCGAAGGATCATTAACTGGCAAGGGATTAGCTCCAGTTCCAGTTCCAGTTCCAATTCCAGTTCCTGCTCCTGTACCAGTTCCCGTTCCACTTCCCGTTAACAGATCCTGCGCAAACAGGAACTGCTGCGGTGTGGCCAGGCTCTGGGTGAGGAGCGCCAGTGTGACCATTATCCTAATAAAGGCCGGAATATTCGGATGCACGGACAGCGTCATATTGCGTTCAGTGGCGGACGTCAACTGGCCGGCACTCGCATGAAAAGTCTCGAAAAAACCTTTTCCGATTTGCGATTTGTGCGATTTGTGCGATTTAAGCCATGGCCCACTGACTCAAACTGGTCAAACTCGATACCCGGCCGAGCCAAGCTGCCATTTGCCATTTCAGTTCACTAACCGCTCATAAATTACACGCCAAGATGGGGGGGACAAGAATATAAGACTTGAAGAATACTTCATATTAAGAGGATTATTATTGTGGGCCAATAATCCAATCTCTCCAAGTAGTGCCATAAAATGTAGAGTGCCCCAAACCCCATTCCACTTGGCTCTTAATCTCTTCAATAAATAAATAAACACTGATGATCCTCAGTCACCACCGGACCCAGATAACCCGGCAATCATAACGACACGACTGACAAACCGAATCAACAACCCATATACCCACCGAAGAGGGTGAACAAAATAATTTATAAAAAAATAACAGATTGCAAAATTGCTAAAGTTCAGAACCGCTGGGAAATTAAATGGAGGAAAACAGAAGCAGACCGTATGAATTGAATTGAAAATGGAAAAAAATTAAATGGAAAAAATAGAGGAAAAAACAAAAGAGCAAACTGAATGCCAAGATCATTACCAAAGCAAATTAGCTGACCCGGGGAATGACAATGGAACGGGGGGGAATTCGGAGTGGTATGGATACTGGACTGGAAATAGTTTAAATGTCTAACTAATCGCTAATCGCAGTACTTGACTCCCAGGCACTTGGCTCTAAATGGCCCATGCAGTTCAAAACCTATTAGTTGGGCATTTTAGTTGGGCTTGGGAGTGGCGAAGTAAGTGGAACAATAGAGAGCTATTTGTGCCAAGTTTTGATCTATATAGATTTGTGGGAATATAATAGAGAGCTATTAGTACCCGGTACTTGTTAGATTTTATTTTTAAGGGTTTTTTGGTAGAATTAAAAAAAAAAAACTAGTAGTAGTAGGCCAAAGAAGTAGCTCCAAGAATAGAAAGTAATCGGCTTCAATACCCGGTACTTGTTAGACTTTTAGGAAAAGTAGGAAAAAATTATACAAAAACTGAAAGCTATAAATACCTGGTACTTTCTACATTTTCTCTAGTTTTTAAGACCTATTTTTTGAAATTTAAACTAAAAGTTTAGACCAAAGAATTATCTTCAATAATAGAGAGCTATTAACACCCGGTACTTGTCAAGTTTCTCTGATTTTCATAATTTTTTGTAAGTTAAAAAAATGCAAATTAAGAACCCGCTACTCGTTCCATTTTATCTTATTTCGAAGAACTTTATATTAAAAAAAAATAGCCAAATAACTTATTTTTCCATAAATCTCCTACAAAGTACTAAATAAAAATATAAAGATTCAGGCCTTTGGCTTAAAAAAATAAACAACTATAAATGAATAAAAAAAATACATATAAATGAAAAATATATATTATATATATTTCCGGCAAGAAATCAAGAACTTAGAGAGATCCTAACTCCAGCCACCGTTCCGGTAGTGATGCCAGTCCTGCTTGATGATGTCCGCCCCCCTCTCGGCCAGCATCAGGGTCGGAGCATTGGTGTTTCCAGTGGGGATGGTGGGCATGATGCTGGCGTCGATCACCCGCAGATTGCGGACGCCGCGCACCCGCAGCCGGGGATCAACGACGCCGGAGGGATCCGAGAGCGGTGCCATCTTGCAAGTGCCCACCGGATGGTAGATGGTCTGCGAGTAGAACCGGGCCAGGCACTCCCAGAAGGCGTCGCTCAGGTACTCCACCTCGGGGCAGTTCCGCCACTCGTAGATGTTCATGGTGGCGTTGATGGCGCGCATCACCGGGGTCTGGGTGAGGCGGTGGGCCATCTTGAGGCCCTCGACCATCACGGCCATGTCGCGCGGATCGTCGTAGTAGTTGGCGTGGATCCGTGGATGGATCTTCGGGTCCTTGGACAGCAGCTGGAGGTAGCCCCGCGACCGGGGACGCATCACCAGCGGGGCAATCACGAACGAGTCCTGGTAGATCATCGGCTCGAAGGAGTCGGCAAAGTTGTCCAGGGTGATGGCCGCCCCACGTCGTCCGATCATTCCGCCATCGGCTCCGTAGCCGTAGCTGCCCAGGAAGAGCTGGACGTCGGGCCAGTCCTGGCGGGGGTCCTGGTAGCGGGTGCTGAAGAAGCCCATCACCTCGCTCACCGGCATCGCGTAGAAGAAGCTCTCCTTGCCTTGCAGGAAGTCCGCCACCGCCTCCTCGTTCAGCATCTCCGGGACGATGAAGGACAGGTGCCGGTTCTGCCGTGCATCGAAGGTGTAGATGGCACCGGATGTGGAGATGTGATCCTGCAGGTTGCCCCCCACGCCGGGCAGGTGTTGCACCACCGGAATGCCCAGCGGCTCCAGCTGCTCCCGGGGACCCACACCACTGACCATCAGGAGCTGGGGACTGGCTATGGCGCCGGCTGAGAGGATCACCTCCCGCTTGGCCAGGACGCGGTGCTTCGCCAATCCGTACTCGAAGAGCACGCCCACCGCCCGCTGGGTCTGCGGCTCGAACAGGATGCGCTCCACGAAGGCCTTGAGGACGATGTCCAGGTTGGGGCGCTGCCAGCTGCGCCGGATGTAGCCCTTGTTGGCGCTGCACCGGAGGCCGTCGCGGAGGGTGCCGTGGGGCGGGGCGAATCCCGTCTGGGAGCGGCCGTTGAAGTCGCCGTCGGGATGGACGAGGCCCAGCTGGTGGGCGGCCTGCATGAAGATGTTGAGCAGGGGCGAGGGGAATCTGTAAGGGATTACCATTACTCCATTACTCCATGTCCTTGGATGTCCTCCAAGCCACCCAGCCTCGCTTACCTGTAGCGCTCCACGGAAATGGGTCCACCATGGCCGTGATAGGGATTGTTCTCGAAGCCCGGCACCCGCATGTCCTCCGCCTTCCGGAAGTAGTGCAGGACGCTGGCGTAGTCCCAGCCGGGATTGCCCAGCTCCGACCAGTGGTCGTAGTCCCGGCGATTGCCCCGGATGTACATCATGGCGTTGATGGAGCTGCAGCCGCCCAGGACCTTGCCGCGCGGCCAGAAACAGCGCTGATCCTCCATCGCCAGGCAGTATCGGTCCGAGGGCTCCGTCGAGTACTTCCAGTCCCAGGGACTGCGCTGGAACACCGGATACAGCTGCGGCAGGTCGATCAGCAGCGGCTCATCCCCGCCAGCCTCCAGCAGAAGGACGCTCCAGGCGGGATTCTCGGAGAGGCGAGCCGCCAGGACGCAGCCCGCCGAGCCGCCGCCAATCACCACAAAATCGTAGGAGTCCCGCAGCTTTTCGATGTAAATGGATCGCACCCGATGGGCCTCGTCCACAATGTCCGGCCGCTCCTCGACGAGGCCCTTGTTCAGCAGCAGGATGACCATGGCCGAGGGCCCGAGGGTCAGCAAGAAGCGCCACATGGCCACGAAAGTGTTCATCGCCGTCATCGTCCAGAAGTCAACTGGCTCGCGTCGCGAAGCCAGAGAGCCCCGGGGAGTCTCTTCTCGCCGATCTGCTGAGGCAGCTTCTTCGCAATTCGCTGACCTCTTTCGCAGTCTTTCTTCTCTCTCTCTCTCTTTCCCTTAACCCTTGGGGGTTTCTTATTTTTTTTTTTTTAATTCTAGAGTGCATTGACCAATGGAGGTAATGGAGGTGCATATTGCCAGGCAAGCCTCACAATTCTGCAATCCCAGTCTTCGATTTGTCAAAAAAAAATAAATAAAAGAAAATCTTACACAAGAGTCTCAAGGGGGGGAATAGGTTTCACGGGTTAATTAAAAAATTAAAAACAAGACCAGAGGGTTTTTGGTTATAATTGAAAATATATATATTTAAAAAAAATAAAATAAAAATTAAAACAAATAAATAATAGTCTGATAGACCATTATTGCTACTCTTAGTAGTATTACTTCCATTGCCAATTAAATAAAAATTAAAATAGAAAATAATTAGAAACTATAAATATTACATTTATATTTCCGATAAAAATTGTTTTTAATTTCTGTAGATTATCTAAAAAAGACAATAATAATTTAATCAGAAATTCTGATTTCCAGAATCTCAAAATATTTCAATTTCAAAAGCCTCAAAAAACAAGAGCCGAGGGTTTTTGGTTATAATTTATAACGGGGAGAAATATATACATATATTTTAAAAATAATAAAAATAAATAAAAATTAAAATTAAATTAAATTTAAGAACCCAAGCCAGCTGCTAAGAAGGGAAAGAAGATCCCATCTTGCACCAAAATAATATAAATTAAAAAAGAAAACAGCAAAGTACTCCAATTAAAGTTAGGAATGAAAAAAAATAAAATAGAAAATAAGGTTCAAAGGGGGGAGGGGGGGGTCATACGTTAGTTAAACAGGTGAGTAACGAAAGTCCATAGAATGGCTCAACAGGAAATAAAATAAAATAAGCATAATCTCAATCTTCCCGAGTGGAGGTTCCCAAATAAAATAATATAAAATTAATATTTGTTTCCGGGTTTCAAAAAAATAAAAATAAATAAAAAAGAAAATTAGAACCCAAAATAAGGAATAGATGTGGAGGCTACGGCTCCCGAACAGCTACTGCCTTCGAAACCTAACGCCATCCAGGTATTCCGAATTTGTTCCAAACCGAGAAGTCAAGGCCAATGTGATGGCTTTTCAAAAATCCCTAAAAAAGTGCTAGTTCCTAAAAAAGGACAAACAAAATGGCCTCTATGGACTAAAGCTAAAGGGCTTCCCCGAAAATACCAAAAAAAAAAAAAAAATACTGAAATATGGTGAAATTCAATCGATAATCTGATGGGAATATAGTGAGGACGAGGGATTATAAAGTTGGAATTATTATACCATCCCAAAAAATATAAAAGCCTTATAAGAAATACAAAATTCGCCCTTAAAAACAATTAAAAAAAATTAAAATTATATAAAATAAATGTACTTGAAAGAATAATTGGTATTTTTTCACCAGACATTTTTAGATATTTATTAGACAGTATTATTATTCTGCTGAAACTCCCCGAAATAAAATTAAAAAAAAAAAGAAATCAGGCCATGTCATTTCAATGTCACACAAGATAACAAAAGACTTATTTGATAATAAACTTCTTTGATATATTATACATACTATTATCTCTTTAAACCATTTTTTTTTATTTTTAAGGCCCAAAAAAAAGCATAAACAAAAGGCTCGATCAAAACAAAACAGAAAATAAAAACAAAAGTGTTTGTGAAAAATGCAAACAAAGCCAGAAATTTGATAAGCGTGTTAAAAAAAAAATAAATTGCAAACTACGCACAAAGGGGGGACTTGTCTTTATTCTTTAAAAATACAAAAACTATATATAATATAATGTTAATTTAAAAAAATACCAACTTAACATTGCTGGAATACTTCATTGTTTTCCTGGCGATCCTCCAGTATTAGTTGGGCGCCCCGCTCGCCGATTATCATGGCGGGTCCGTTGGTGTTCCCCGCTGGCAGTTCCGGCATTATGCTGGCATCCACCACCCGCAGGCCCCTGACCCCCCGTACCCGCAACCTCTCATCGACCACGCCCCCCCATCCCAGGCGGCAAGTGCCCACGGAGTGCCAGGCTCCCACATAGAAGCTCCGGACGTAGCAGAGCCAGTAGCTGTCCGAATCGGGAGGATACTCCTGGCACTCCGGGAGCGGGGGGAGCCAAAGGTGGAGGCCGCAGCGGCTGAAGGAGGGAGTCCTTGCCAGGTCCTGGATGAATCTCACGAAGCGCAGCAGAGTCTGCTGGTCCTTGGGGTTCTCGCCGTAATGGTTTTCGATTTTTGGAGCATCCGAGGGGCTGCCACTTCGCAAGAGGACTCTTCCCCTGGCCAGGGGCTTCAGGAGCGAGCCCATGATCTGCAGGAGGTCTGCGTCCTGCAGAAGGTCCTTCTGTGCCTGCACCAGCTCGTCCCGGAAGCCGAGGTACCCGAAGCTACCCGAACTGCCCTTGGGCAGCAGAGTGTGCGCCACAATATGGAGATCGGGTTCGGCGGAGCGGGACTTGGGCAGCCGGGAGTTGATGAACCCCATCATGGAGAAGCCAGTGGCCAGAGGTCCCTGTTGGCTCTCCAAGAGGTATTTGGTCACCGAAAGGGGATCAGTGGGGCGACCCACTTCTACCAGGGAGCTGTTTACTTCGCACTTTCTGCCGAAGACGAGGTACAGTGGCAGCATGCCATGATCCTGGAGATTGAAGCCCACTGGCAGGTCCTTGACGAGGGGTATGCCCCATTTCTGAAGCTCCTCCCGAGGACCAATCCCCGACAGAAGCAGCAACTTGGCAGAGTTCATGGTCCCAGCACTGGAGATGACTTCTCTGGAGGCCCTGGCGGTGTACAGTCTGGAGTTTAGGGAATAGGCTACCCCAATGGCTCGGCTGTCCTGGAAGAGGATTCTCTGGACCTCCGCCCCACGCACCACCTTCAGGTTGGGCCTCCGATTGACGCCGTCCCTGGCCAAGTAGAGCCGCCCACTGCTGGCCCTGCGCCCCTGGTTGAGGGTCACCGGCACCCGGTGGGTGTACCCGTAACTGGAGCCCGACACCAGGGGTCTCCGGACCTTGGGGATGCCATACTCGTGGACAGCCGAGTACACCAGGTTGGCCAGCTTGGCGTTCAGCCTGTCGACTTGAAAGTAGGAGAGGTTCATCTTTCCAAGGAGTCTCCGGTAGGAGTCCTGCACCGCCGACCAGCTCCAGAGGCTGGAGTTCCAACTGTCGAAGTTTCCGGGAGTACTGGGGATGAATATATTCCCGTTGATGGCACCTGTGCCGCCCATCATCCGTCCGTGCCGCCAGGAGCAGCCCAGCGGCGGTTTCATGGCCCGACAGCAGTTGGGATTCACCTCCGCCCGATCCAGGAACATGTACCGCTCGTCCTGGTGCAGGGAGCCACTCAGGGCGAACATTTCCGACTCCAGGGGCGGCAGCTGGCCCGCCTCCAGGAGCAGTATCCTCGCCCCGCACCCCTCGCTCAGTCTGCTGGCCACAATGGACCCGGCACTGCCTGCCCCGATCACTATATAGTCGTAGGATTCCGCTTCCTGGACGGGATCGTGCTGCAGTGGCCAGGCGGAGCTGTTGGCCAGCGCCAGGCTGGCCGTGTTGAGGGCCGAGGCCACCGACTCCATCAGCCCCAGTCCGTATCCATTGCTGTCCACCGTGAACTGGCCCAGAGACCCGCTGGGGCAGAGGGTCAGCACTATGAAGGCCACCAGGGTCCGCCGCACACCTCGACCGCCCATCTTCAACTGATTCGACGGCCGAGTGCCGCCTTGGAGGTTTCAGATAGCCCCATTCACCCCCGCCGTATAGCCCCATATCTATATAGCCCCATATAGCCCCACATAGCCCCGCCATTATCAACGATTATTAAATTTAACATTTCACTCGACTCTCTGTTTGTCCAGTCATTAAAAAGAAAATAAAAATTAAATAAAACAAGGTGGGCTCTCCGAGGAGCAGGTCGACATGGTGATACCCTTTCCGATCCCATCGAGCAATGCTTGTTTTCTTCTCCCATTCGATTCTGAAATAAAATTATTATTCATTAAATTATTAAATTATTAAAGGGCTACAAACTCATAGTCCCAATCCCTTTTCTCACTTTTCCCAAAAAATATAACTGTTTTTACTCAGAATTTCCATGCATGGCCCCTTACGACGTCTATATCTTTGGCAGTTCTCATCCGATTCCCAAGAGGGCTACCTTGAACGATTCATGGATCGATTTCCCGCGAATCTCCATCAAAATCTGAAAACGAAATATTTTTCCCAAATTTTTCGCATTTTTCTAGGGAGACCCCTTTTCCGATTTTTGTGGGGAGACCCCTTGGGGAATCCCGGGTTTTCGGATATGGCCCCTTCCCATGGCTATATCTTCACCAATTCTCATCCGATTCCAGAAAATAATACCTTAAACGATTTGTGGATCGATTCCCCGTCAATCTGCATCAAAATCTGGCAACAAAATATTTTTTCATTTTTTTCCCGATTTTTGTGGGGAGACCCCTTGGGGAATCCCGGGTTTTCGTAGATGGCCCCTTGGGACGTCTATATCTTCACCAATTCTCATCTGATTTTGAAAAGGAATACCTTTATCGATTTGTGGATCGATTCCCCGCCAATCTGCATCAAAATCTGGAAACAAAATATTTTTTCAATTTTTTTCAAAATTTTTTTGGGGAGACCCCTTGGGGAATCCAGGATTTCCGCATATGGCCCCTTCCCATGGCTATATCTTCGCCAATTCTCATCCGATTCCAGCAAGGAATACCTTAAACGATTTGTGGATCGATTCCCCATCATTTTGCATCAAAATCTGGCAACAAAATATTTTTTCGATTTTTTTCTGATTTTTGTGGGGAGACCCCTTGGGGAATCCCGGGTTTTCCTATATGGCCCCTTCCCATGGCTATATCTTTGCCAATTCTCATCCGATTTTGAAAAGGAATACCTTAATCGATTTGTGGATCGATTCCCCGTCAATCTGCATCAAAATCTTGGAACAACATATTTTTCCGATTTTTTTCCGATTTTTGTGGGGAGACCCCTTGGGGAATCCCGAGTTTTCGCATATGGCCCCTTCCCATGGCTATATCTTCGCCAATTCTCATCCGATTCCAGCAAGGAATACCTTTATCGATTTGTGGATTGATTCTCCGTCACTCTGCATCAAAATCTGGAAACAAAATATGTTTTCGATTTTTTCCCGATTTTTGTGGGGAGACCCCTTGGGGAATCCCGGATTTTCGAATATGGCCCTTTGGAACGTCTATATCTTTCCCAATTCTCATCCGATTCCAGAAAATAATACCTTAAACGATTTGTGGATCGATTCCCCGTCAATCTGCATCAAAATCTGGCAACAAAATATTTTTTCGATTTTTTTCTGATTTTTGTGGGGAGACCCCTTGGGGAATCCCGGGTTTTCCTATATGGCCCCTTCCCATGGCTATATCTTCGCCAATTCTCATCCGATTTTGAAAAGGAATACCTTTATCGATTTGTGGATCGATTCCCCGCCAATCTGCATCAAAATCTGGAAACAAAATATTTTTTCGATTTTTTTCCGATTTTTGTGGGGAGACCCCTTGGGGAATCCAGGATTTCCGCATATGACCCCTTCCCATGGCTATATCTTCGCCAATTCTCATCCAATTCCAGCAAGGAATACCTTAAACGATTTGTGGATCGATTCCCCGCCAATCTGCATCAAAATCTGGAAACAAAATATTTTTTCAATTTTTTTCAAAATTTTTTTGGGGAGACCCCTTGGGGAATCCAGGATTTCCGCATATGGCCCCTTCCCATGGCTATATCTTCGCCAATTCTCATCCGATTCCAGCAAGGAATACCTTTATCGATTTGTGGATTGATTCTCCGTCACTCTGCATCAAAATCTGGAAACAAAATATGTTTTCGATTTTTTCCCGATTTTTGTGGGGAGACCCCTTGGGGAATCCCGGATTTTCGAATATGGCCCTTTGGAACGTCTATATCTTTCCCAATTCTCATCCGATTCCAGAAAATAATACCTTAAACGATTTGTGGATCGATTCCCCGTCAATCTGCATCAAAATCTGGCAACAAAATATTTTTTCGATTTTTTTCTGATTTTTGTGGGGAGACCCCTTGGGGAATCCCGGGTTTTCCTATATGGCCCCTTCCCATGGCTATATCTTCGCCAATTCTCATCCGATTTTGAAAAGGAATACCTTTATCGATTTGTGGATCGATTCCCCGTCAATCTGCATCAAAATCTGGGAACAAAATATTTTTTCGATTTTTTTCCGATTTTTGTAGGGAGATAATCGCGGATTTGAAAAATCGCGGGTTTCCGGATATGGCCCCTTATGATTTCCATATCTTTTCCAATTCTGATCCGTTTCTCAAGAGGAAAACTTTAATAAATTTTTGGATCGATTGCCCGCCAATCTGCATCAAAATCCAGTAACAAAATATTATATTAATTTTTTCCAACTTTTTCCAAGCCCATTAATATGATTTGAAATCCCGAAAAAATATAAGTTGCAGATTGTGGGGAAACCTTGGGACCCCCAGTGAGGGTAACCTCGTATAAATACTGAAATATTTGAGTGAAACACCTGGGGCGATAAAAACAGCACACAATTGTTATTTTCGATGGAGCATAAAAGCAAAACAAGAAATAAATTGTGTCTGCTTGTTAATAATAATAAAAATAATTATTATTTTGAATATTTTAATACTTATTCTTCAATTTTGTTTGTGATATTTAAGCTTTCGAGTAATTCTGAGGGTATAGAGGGCGTTGTTTGTAAATAAATTTAAAAAAAAAGGGGCCATAAAGAGTTATATATAATTTTTGAAATATTCTAGAATTTGTTTTAGAAAAAACAAATTTAAAAATAAATTTAAAAATTTAAAAATAGTCTATTATTATTGCATTTTCATAAATTAAAAAATAAATACAGGGTTCAGCTTAAAATAGAATACAAAAAAAAAACTATTGAGAATATAAGGCATTACGATACAAGCTTTTAATCTTAAAGTGTTAATAGTTTTATTTTTAAGATTTAAAACTAGGACATGTACACTATTCGAGTAGAAGAGACTCATTCAGAAGGCACTCAAAGATTCACACTCAGTCGGTCATTCAGACACTCGGAAACACTCACTCCCACCCACCACTCACCACTCACCACCCACCACTCACCACCGGCTACAGTCCGGACCGGAGTGGTTTTCTAGCAGAGATGTCTCTTCCCAAAAAAAAAAATTAAAAAAACACCCAAAAGTAACCTCCATTTCGTTCCGTTTTTATGACTATACGATGGTGTTCTTGATCCAAAACTCCTTGATCATGTCGCTGCCCTTCTCGGCGATCATGATCACCGGGGCATTGGTGTTGGCGGAGACCAGCTTGGGCATGATGCTGGCGTCGATCACCCGCAGGCCCCGGATGCCGTACACCCGCAGCTTGGCGTCCACCACGGCGTCCTTGTCCCAGTAGGGGCCCATCTTGCAGGTGCCAACCGGATGGTAAATGGTGGACGTATACCGCCGGATCATGCACTCCCAGAAGGCGTCGGTGAAGAGGGGCACCGGCTCGCAGCCCGGCCATCGGATGCTGGACAGCCGGGAGCCGAAGCGCTGCATGGCCTTCGTCCGGGACAGGGCCACGGCGATCTTGACGCCCTCGATCAGGGTCTTCATGTCGAAGTCGTCCGTCAGATAGTTGGGGAAGATGTACGGATAGTCGAAGGGATTGCCGCTACGCAGCCGGATGCTGCCCACGGACCGGGGTCGCAGCAGCATCGGTATAATGCTCCAGGCATCCCGGTTGTTGATCGGCTCGAAGACGGCCCTGTAGAAGGACTCTGTCAGGCCGTGTGCCTTTCGCAGCTGGGAGCCACCGTCGGAGTTCGTCGATCCCGACACAAAGTGGAACTCAATGTCCGGCCAGTCCATTGAGCTATTGGCGTACTTGGTGTTCACGTAGGCGAGTCCCTCCACGCCGCCCAGTATGGTCAGAGGTCCCTGGCCGAAGACGGCGTACTGCAGGACCGTGGACATGGTGTGGAACCGGTTCTCCACAATGGAAACCGGCTGGTTAACGAGAAACGTCAGTCCGCCCAGTCCGATGTGGTCCTGCAGGTTCTCCCCGACACTCAGCTCCTTGATGAGGGGTATCCGGTGCTTGGCCAGCTCCTTCCGGGGCCCCACTCCGCTGAGCATCAACAGCTGTGGACTGTTCACCGAGCCACCGGACAGCACCACCTCCTTGGTGGCCCGGACGTGGTAGAGCTTCTGGTCCTTGACGAACTCCACGCCGAACGCCAGTTTCGTCACGGGATCGATCATGATCCTGGTCACGTGCGAGTTCATGGAGATGTGCAGGTTGGGCCGGAGTCTGGCCGGTCGGAGGAAGGCCTTCGAGGTGGAGCACCGTGATCCTCGTCGGGTGGTGCCCTGGGCGATCATGAATCCGGTCATCTTCTCTCCATTCAGGTCCCTGTTCTCGTAGCCCATCTCCACGCCCGCCTCCACGAAGCTGGCGGCCAGGGGGGTGTGGTAGGGCGCCTCGCCCACCGTCAGATAGCCGCCGGTGGCGTGGTACGGCGTATTGGCCAGGTACTGGTTGGTGTTGTCCTCGGACTTCTTGAAGTAGTAGAGGGCGTCCCGGTAGGACCAGCTCGGATTCCCCATGGCCTCCCAGTTGTCGTAGTCGTGCTTCGATCCCCGCAAGTAGAGCATGTAGTTGAGGACGGAGCTGCCGCCCAGGACCTTGCCACGCGGCCAGTTGCAACGTCCGCCCTGCATGGCTATCGGGAGGATACAGAGAGTCAGTTATGGCCACAGAAAGGAGTATCCCAACCAATCCCCAACTCACCCAGACAGGAGGTCCCAGAGGGCTCCGTCTTGTACTGCCAGTCGACCTTGGAGAGCTGCAGATAGCCCGCCATCAGTGGCACGTCCGTGAGCTCCGTTTCATCGCCGCCGGCCTCCAGGAGCAGGACATTCCAGTTCTCCACCTCCGTCAACCGATTGGCCACCACGGCCCCCGCCGACCCAGCCCCTATCACTATGAAGTCGTAGTGGTCGAGGATCTCGTCGCCACCGATGTCGCTGGGCTTGGACTCCGGGTCGATGATCTCCTCGTACTGGAAGTAGGCCACCGCGGCCATCAGCATGGGGATGAACCAGCTGTTGCTGGTGGCCGCCGTGACAGCTCCTCCGATCGCCGAAGCGGCTCCCGCAATCGCCGAACTCATTCTGTCCCTGGTGCCTTTTTGGATTTCGGGTGTCTTGGGTCTTTGGTGGAAATGGGTCGTTCGCGCTCGTCTACTGCGCTCTACTGGCCAACTTCCAAGTCTGATTTTTGTGGTTTGGCGGCGGCGTGACTGCAATGACAATGTGGATTTTTGGTCAGTTGAATGTCGAAGAAGTGCTTGGTGGAAATTGGTTAGTGGCGGAGCGGGAAGTGGGTTACCACCAGGCGGCACAGGTGGGCAACAGGGTGCGATTTTCATTCTCAATATTTCAATCACGTCCTCCCACCAGCCCTCCTCACCCGCGCGATTTCGTAACTTGGACATTATTATGCACACTATAGACTATATACACCACATGGCCACCTCCCCAGAAAGTCCAATTTCCCATTCGAATGGGAACCATTCCGTAACTCTGTCGTGATAATCACGACCATGAGATCTGAAAGCTAATTGATAGTCCCATCCCGATTTGGGGCACTACTTTGGGGGATTAAGCCGAATGGGAGACCTTAAAAATAAATTAAAAAACCAATTAAGTTTAAAATTAAACTCAAAAGAAAACTTTGAAAAAAGCAAACTTTCAAATAAAATAAAAAAAATTAAAATCTAGACCCTCTTCTCTCTCCATTTCATCTCTCTCATTTTCATTTCAATTATTAAATTATAAAATTATAAAATTATTAAGTAAATATGTTAATCTTTCCTTTCATAAATCTTTCGCGTCACGTGCGACCGATGGATGGTATCGGACGGAGAGATGTTGTAGGAAAGAGGTGTAATATGAGAGTGTTTGGGGTTGAGGGGCCTCCCGCATAAAAGTGAAATCTCCAAAGCTATTATAAAACTTTACTGGGCAGCCAAAAAAAAAAAGAAAAAAAAATCCAAAAAATAATTAGAGAAAAAAACAAAAAATGGAAAACTTTAACCAAAAGCCGAACCAGCAACTTTTCACTCCCGTGTGTCCCGCAGTCGCGACATGCAACAATTGAGATGCACACTCCACACTCGCAGCATCGCATTCGAGGCGAGCTTGCAACCAGTTTGTACAAATACAGTGGGACCCCTATAAGTGGGCTGCTGGGATACTCTACTAGGGGGGTTTTAATCGTTGTTTTTTTTAAGGGGTCTAGAATCTTAAATTTAGATCATTTTTCTTTTAGGTACCTGAGTTCTTCTTAGAATTATATTATTTGCTCTTTTTTATTAAAATAATTAGCAGCTTATTGTTAATTATTAAATAAATAGATTTTTATGAAAGAAATTCTTCGGGGAAGAAGTTTATTTCAAAGAATTCTTTAGATTTTCTAATTGCTTCTATTTTTGAAAATATTCATTTAGAGTGCTATTTTTTAGGTTTAAAATAAAATATAAAATATGTAAAAATAACTGTAAATAGCACTTTTTTTAGAAACTTGTTCAAGGCTGTATTCATTTTTATATTTAATTCGAACTTTACACTTTTTTGTATTAATAACTTATCACAAAAGCAAACTTTTTTAGGTTTAAAAACTTAAGCTTTTCGTATTTTGGATTTGTGGAAAAGTGTTGGGAAATATTGTCAGTGTTGGAAGTTTGTGTTATGCAAGTTGGACTGTTTAATTTTTTTTTTTTTTTATTTATGTTTCCGTTTGTAAAGTTTTCAACGAGAAGCTGGGAAGCGACAATCACTTCCTCCTGCCTGCCTGCCTGCCTGGCAATGTTTTGCATAATAAAGTCTACTAGGCATTAGATGTCGTTGTTTAGTTGCTGGTTGTTGTTGCTTCCACTGGGTGGCAATTACAAAGTTAATGTTGTTGTTTTTGCAAACAGGTTGTTGCTGGAAGAGTTGAATGTGCTGCTGCTGCCGCCGCCGATCAAGTTCAAGGTACAAAAAAAAAAAAAAAAGCGACGCAGTGCTGCGACTGTGACGCCAGCAGTGCTGCCCAGGCACTTACAAAAAAATAAAACTAAATAGAAAAAAACACACAGGCAGAGGCACACACTCAGAAAAAAAAAATTGGGTTGGTAAATGGTACGGTAAACACTTGCCAAAGAGAAATGCATAACAGAAAGCAACAACAACAACGGCAGTATAGAAGAAGCAGAGAGCGGCATGAATCACTTTCGTTGAGAAAGCTTCTGCGTAGGCGTCGCTGTCGACGTCTCCGTAGCTGCCTCTGCCGGCTTTGGTTGAGAATTTTTGTGCGTATTTTTTTTTTTTTTGTTTAAGCCTGGTTTCTTGTTCTTCGTATACTTTGATTTCTTTTTTTTTAAAGGTTTTTTTTTTGCGTTTGGCACACTTTTTTTTTTGCCCTGTGTTTGTTTTCTTTTACTTACACACTCACTTAAGCTTGTTCTCTCTGTTTTTACTCTTTTTTTTATACACTCCGATATTTTTTATAATTTTATTTAGATTTTTTATAGTTTTTCTTTTATTTTTGATTTATTTAAGCCTTTTGGAGGTTTTGCGCATGCGTGCCTGCTTTTTGGGAGCAAGAGGAGGAGATTTCTGTTATAAAATAGAAGCGACCTCTCGCTTCGAGGTTCGCTGGCCGAATGAAAGGCAAAAACAAAAAAAAAATATAGACAACTCCAAAGACATGGCCACACTCTCTCTTGAACTCTCTTCCCAACTCTTACTCGCTCTCGCTCTTTGTACCTCTCTCACTCTGAGCCGCTGTCGCCCTGGCTTTCTTGGCCCAAAAGAGAGTGATTGATGTCCGAGCCCTTTTTACAGTTGGTCCGTTAGTTTTCCACCTCCGAGATGGACAATTACTTCCTGGACTTGCAGTCATACCTCTCGGATTGACTTTGGACTTTGTGACGTGTTTGCCGGCACGTAGCCACAACATAAAGCACACATCACATCACACCACCTCCACCTCCACACTGACACACGCATTACTGGCGAAATGCTTTCACTCTTACTATTTGGTCAACTGGCCAAAGTCTGGGCCAAAAAGCTTTTACGGCCGCCATCCACCTGGCCAGAGGTGCGTACCTCATGGCAACACCCATTTGTGGGTCACTGTGACGTCAGACTTACCAAAAGAGGAAGTTGTGGCTAAAAGGCGTGGATTTTTAGGTGGTATATGAAGGGTTTTGAATGTAAACCTCTCTTAAGCGGACAGGCTGTAGGGTCATCCAACCAAATATACCATAACTTGAAAAGTAGAAGAAATACAAAGCAAACCTCTCTTAAGCGGACAGGCTATGGACTCAATAATCCAAAAATTAGACATTTTAAACATATATAACATAGAATAAAGATCCAACATCTCTTAAGCGGACAGGCTAAAGCCACAAATAAACCCAAAACTTCTATAGTCTTACGGATAATAACACCAAAAAGCAAACCTCTCTTAGGCGGACAGGCTATTTTCTTAAAAATCGCCCCTAAAAACCTAAAAACTAACCGTTTTTCCATTTTTTCCATTTCCAGGTGGCTGCTGCGGCTCAACCAAGAAGCGGACAATTGTGGGCGGCTGGGCGTGGGCGTGGTGGCTGGTAACCGATGTCCAGCGCCTGTCCTTGAACGTGATGACCCTGAACCCGATGTGCGAGAATGTGGAGACCGCCCAGGGTGTCCCCCTGACCGTAACGGGCGTGGCTCAGTGCAAGATCATGAAGGTACGATCCGAAATATAGTCCAAGGATATAGGACCTCTTGGGCAACCCCCCCATCCCCTTTTTTCTCTTCTGCACCCCAAAATCTGAGCGAAAGTGATTGAAGCTTGGCCGAGTTTTCTTTTAGGTTCTATTGAGTTCCATTTCTGCAAGATTTGTGCGAGTTTTTTTGTCGATAATTTTTGTTTTCGATAATGCCCGATATATAGATTTAATGTATTAATCCCTAGTCGAACTAGAGCGCCAAAAAATAAAAATAATACAGTAGTGAGTTGGTATCCTGCCTGCACCAAGTTATTGGATTGTTTATATATATATCTCGATATCTATTTATGAAATTTGTATGGAACTTGTTTTAATCCAATCTTTGGCTCTTTTTTGTTTTGTTTGTGCATCTTTTCCCTCAAAAACAATTCAAAAAACACCTTATACCTATGATACCTATGATTCCTAACCGATTTCCAAAGTAAACCCCATCGAATGTATATTTAGCCTAGCAAGTGCTCTCAATCAGAACACCGCCAAGTAAGTTGCTAACATCCATCCCGGTGTATTATCGTAGATGTTATAATTATTATATAATAAGTTGGAACTCATTTCAGTTGCCACAATATTATAGTTTATAGTTTGTTTACGCTAGATGATGGCCAAATTAATATTTATAGTTTAGTTTTATTTAATTTATATTAAAAAAAATACCTTACCTTACCGGACAGTATTTATCATAAATAATTTTATTTCTTCAATTATTTAATCCAACACACGAGTATGTCCTTATAAACCATATAGTCTATTGTCTTGAATTTTAATCATCTCCTTGATCTCCTAGTTCTCCCAAAACCCCATTACCCTGTGAATAAATATCCTTTGTGTCCTGCAAGCACTTCACTGTCTTGAAAATCACACAAAAATCACTGACTGGCAATTATGATCGATTCTATAATACCACAAGATAGTCTGCCTCAAAATTATTTCAATTAATTTCATTCTTAATTAATTTCATTCGATTTTGCAGTCATCTTCGTATAAAAGTAACGATTATCATAACGACGAGGTATGTTTATTATTGCATTTATTTGATTTCCATTCGGTTTTATTTGTTAATTATTTTTTCTTTGGCCAAATCATCTAATATTTTATGTAAAATATTTATGTTGAATGTCATGCACTCACCCACTCACCCACCCACCCACACACACACCCCAAATCAAGCACTAAACCAGGAACAAGTTAAGGGTTAAGTTTAAAAAAAATCCATTATCCATATTTTAAATATTACAAAAGCATGTGCTTTCTTTGTGCTTTTTTTTGTTTCTTTTTTGTTAAACACTATTGTTTGTGCTTTACGTTTTTTGTTTGCATAAAAAATTTCATTCAATCATCATCATCAGAAGCTGAGGAGGAAGAAGAAGGAGAAAGAAAAGTACAGTCTGCAAATTATCAGTCTGCAAAAAAAAATAATAAATAAAAATTATATATATGTATAATAAAAAAAAAAAACAAAAATTTAACGAAGCCTTGTTGATCTTTGTATTCTACTCTCTTTTTTCTCTACTTTCTTTTCAACAAAAAAAATATCGACAATCGAAAAACAAAAACCCTGCGACCGATCGTTCAACGTTCAACTCATCAATTAATCCGCAACTAACTGTAACTGTATCCGAAATCAACTAAAATTTGACCAAAAACTACAAAAACCAAACCAAAAACCACACACACATGCATTTGAAACAAAAAAAACTAAAACAAACAAAAATCATTAAAAAAAAAAAATTATAATGAAAAAAAAAAATGCTCCTCTACCGTTACTGCTACTGTTACTACTACCGTTACTGCTCTGGTTGCTGCTGTTACCGTTACTCCATGTATCGCTCTATATATCTATATATATATATATATATATCTATTTCTCTATCTCTTTCTATCTGTTGCTCTGTCTCTGTGTGCATGTGCGTGTGTGTGGGTGAAAAAAAAAATAAAAAAAATACAAATTGGTATAAAAATTAAAAAAAAAATACTTAAAAAAATATAAAACCCAATTGGATCGAACCTGCAAACCTTCAATCACACACATGCACACCAAATACACCCACACACACACACACACACACACACATACACAAAACACCGACACACTGACACACAATGACGTCCAAACTAACACAAACACAAACACAAAACACCTACAGATGATGAATGTCTATTATTTCCATCATCAGGCCGACGAACTTCTGGGAACTGCCAGCGAGCAATTCCTGGGCAAGAGCGTTAAGGAGATCAAGCAGACGATCCTGCAGACCCTCGAAGGACACCTGCGCGCCATATTGGGTGAGTTGTCAAGTCCCATCTCTAGTTTAGTTAAGTTTCCAAAAATTGAAGCATACTTTTTGGCTCTCCGAATACAAAAAAGCTTTCTTTTTCATCATTTTTAAATGCTGCTTTAATAATTTCGAGTTCAATTTGTTTATGCATTCTGTTTTTTTTTGTTTCCCTTTCTTTTCACTTCTATTGTAAACACGTTAATGATTTTCTGTTCCTTGAATTTGTTTCTTACTTTGGACACATCCTAACATCCATCTTATCCTTGATTTAATTGAATTTCCATTGGATTTGTTCTTCGTTTCGGAGGTGTCTTGTTCAAAAAACCGTTTTGTTCAAACCATCGCCATTATGTCGTCGTGAACATTTTTTTAAAAAAATATATCCTAGTGGTAGTTGGCTTAAAGTGTAATCTTCTAGTCGTTGCTCGAGAGATCCTTTTCGGTCGAGAGTTGTGAGTGGCGAGTGAGTGGAGAGAAAACAATTAAATTTGGAATTTAAACACCATTTTGAATAACGAATAACGTGAGGACTATCGATTAACTATCGATCGCCGATCATCGCTTGTAGTACATCTCCAAGTGGGGCTGATCGAACATGTTGATGGCGTAGTCCAACTCGTCCAGCTGCCGCTCAATGGCTATCTTCCGGGTGCGGACCCTCAGAGTGGGCTCCGAAACTGGCAGATGATTGTACTCCTCGATCAGCTTCCCGTACTTGTACTGGGCATCCTGCAGCGCCGCTTGTCTCTCCTTCGGCGTCAATGGGGTATAGCCGTCGTATTGGGTGGGCTGCTCCTGCTTGGCTGGTCCTTCTTTATCCTTCTCCTCCTTCCTATCCGCCTCGTGCTCCCTGGCGACCGACTGGGGTGGCGGCATAACCTCCATCAGCTGGGACTTGCGACTCGCCCGACTCACCGTCGACTTCTTGGAGGTGGTGCTCTGCCGGGAGATCGCCGACATATTGGACCTGACGGTGGCATTGGAGCGTACACTCTCCTGGGACGGCGACCGCTTCGATCTGAGGGTCTTGGCCGAGGCGCTGCTCCGGGCACTGAGTGGGCCCTCCTGCTTGTCCTCCGCCGACGACCTCTTGCTCTTGCCGCTCATCCTGGAGGCGCGAGAGCACACGGACATGGTGTCCTCCGCCAGCAGAGGGGCTTCGGCGGGCGGAGCACTCTCTTGCTTGGCCTCGGCCTCCGCCCCGCCAGCCAGGCGGTCGGCCTCCTGCTTGCAGTGGCACTCGTGGCAGCACTTTCGGCGCGCCTGGTGCTGCAGCTTCTGTTTCTGCTCCCGCCTCGGATCTATCCAGCCGCCCTGGAGCCGGGCCCGTACCTGGTCCTGCTGATCCCGCTTGTGCAGCTCACAGCCGCAAGGCGGCGGCACCCGACGGCGATGGTTGTCCTTGAAGCCGTACGGATAAGCCAGGCCGCTCCTCAGATCCGGCGCCTCGTAGGGGGCGGCATGATAGTGGCGCGTTCGCCGCTGGATGGTCTGGCTGTGGGGCCGGAGCTTCTCCGGAT
Source organism: Drosophila atripex (assembly GCA_035045925.1). Taxonomy (NCBI): domain Eukaryota; kingdom Metazoa; phylum Arthropoda; class Insecta; order Diptera; family Drosophilidae; genus Drosophila; species Drosophila atripex. The sequence goes on from JAWNOP010000009.1 coordinate 818,487, forward strand.
AGTGAAGCACAACGGGACGCCAGAGGGGCACTCGGCGGGCATTGGCGGCCGCCAAGCACCGGCCATTGGTCTCCATGCGGGACACGTTGTTCTTGTTCTCCTGCAGGAAGTCGCGTCCTGCGTGCTGTCGCCGTAGGGCCGCCATAATACTTACGGTACTGTGGCTATTACTTTTCTTTTAAATCCAAGATTGACGAAGAACCAGAAAAGCGAAAAGAATGATTGAAACTTATTCCGGAACAGGGTGGACGACCGACTATATAGAATATATATTGTTTTTGTTTTTGGGGTGTGCGTTAAGGTCCGAGTGGAAAATTAGACTGAGCTCTGGGCTGCCGCCAGAATCCGACCTGCCACCAGAATCCAAATCGAAAGGCGAAGCCTACTTATGATATGGGAACTGGAACTGTCTTCGTCCGGGGATTACCTGGATGGGTGCGGGGTGGGAGGTGGGTTGGGCCTATGAATATAATTATCACACTAAGTGCCATATATTGGAAATGCCTTTGGAATTGACAATTAAAGTGCAGGGTAATGGGTTTCTTTTGTCAATAAATCAATAATGGATTACCTGACCTGTCCCTGGGCCATGGGCCTACCTAGTGTTGTCTATCTGGTTGTGTCTATTCTGGTCCCCCCCCCCAGAATGGTGCAATTTCCCTTCACAAAACTAACACATTTTCAAGTTCAGAGTGTCGGTGGCGGTGGTTCTGTGGCGACCTTGATGGGCAATCTACATGAGGCATTTAATTAAACATAATTCGAGTCGAGGGTTTATGGGCTCATCGAACTCACTATAATTTTGTTTTTTTTTTGTTTTTCATTACTTGCTCGGTTTTTTCAATTTACTGTCTAGTAGTGGTAGTCTAGCCCACTCCCCAGTAGCCAGCCCAGTAGTCCAGTAGCAGTCGCACAGACCACCCGATTCCCATACCGATTCCGTTGCCGAATCCGAGTCTAAGTTCCCAGTTCTCCCCCCGAATAGCTTGAGCTCGCGCTTGAGAAGCTCGTGTCAGTTGAGAGGCGCATCGCGAAACGTTCGGATTGCTTTTAAAATAAATTGCTAAAAAAAAAAACAAAAATAATAATAATAATAATAGTACTAATAGTAGTACAAAATAACTATACTAGAAGTTAGCTTTGCGTGTGAAATAAATATTAAATGGATGATGATCTCTCCGATTTATAAACCACTTGAAGTTCTCATGCCAGTGACATCATTGTCTGATAAGAGTGATTAGAGTATTGTGATTAGAAATGATAAGACTGCGACAAGTGACGTCAAAACGTATACAGAGCCACTAAACGCGGCGGAACATTTAATTAAATACCAGATAGTATCTATAGATCGACCCTATCTGGAAGTTAGAAGATAGAGGAGCCAGGTCCAATAAGTAGAACCCGCTACCTGGCCGGCCGGAACAGTTAGCCGCCAGCATGTCCGACGTGTGGATGGGTGTCTTCAAGGTGGCCATGATAGTGGGCGTCACCTCGCTGGTGGTCACTCGGTAAGGTCATCGATTGGCCCTCTCCCCAAAACGACACTCGACGAAATCAGAAGCTATCTTATCAGTGGGATTTAAAGGGAGCACTACCTTGTTTTTTTTTTGCATAAAAATTATGCAATTTTTTGCAATGACATTGCTTTTAAAAATAGTTTCTTCTTTTGCACTTTACTTAAATTCCATTGTAAAATTGTAAAAAAAAAACTACGTGCTTTGCTTGAAAAATTGCAAGGCTTCCGAAGCAGCCATTATGTGATTTGAAAATCAAGTTTTTTCGGTTTTTTTTTTGTTTCTACACCAGTCTACTGATTATTTTTCTCAGTGCAGAATAACAAACACGAACATGTCCCTTTTTCGGTTTCTATTTTAATATTCGATTACCTTTCCGGTTGTGTCCTTGCAGGAACGCTTACAGTCGAAGAGGTGTACAAGGACCGCGACCAATTCGCCGCCTTGGTGCGCGAAGTGGCCGCACCTGACGTGGGCCGGATGGGCATCGAGATCCTCTCGTTCACCATCAAGGACGTTTATGACGATGTCCAGTACCTGGCCTCCCTGGGCAAGGCCCAGACGGCGGTGGTTAAGCGCGACGCCGATGCCGGTGTGGCGGAGGCCAATCGAGATGCCGGCATCCGTGAGGCCGAGTGCGAGAAGAGCGCCATGGATGTCAAGTATTCGACGGATACCAAAATCGAGGACAATACTCGGATGTATAAGCTGCAGAAGGCCAATTTCGATCAGGAGATCAACACGGCCAAGGCCGAGTCCCAGCTGGCGTACGAACTGCAGGCCGCCAAAATTCGCCAGAAGATCCGTAACGAGGAGATCCAGATCGAGGTGGTGGAGCGACGCAAGCAGATCGAAATCGAGTCCCAGGAAGTGCAGCGCAAGGATCGGGAACTGACCGGAACCGTGAAACTACCCGCCGAGGCAGAGGCCTTCCGGCTCCAGACCCTGGCCCAGGCCAAGCAGTAAGTATCTAGTATCTGATAGATAGTATCTGGATATCTAGTATCTGGTGAATGGCAAATAGGAAACAACCTGTTTGGTTAATAGCAATTACAGAACCAGTTCTCTTTTAGATTCTAGTGTTTCTAGTTTATGAAACTACTACACTTTTGATTTCAACAAAATTATTAACTTTAATCCCATAGATGCCAGACCATTGAGAGTGCCCGGGCCGAGGCGGAACGCATCCGGAAGATCGGAGCGGCCGAGGCCCATGCCATCGAGCTGGTGGGCAAGGCGGAGGCCGAGAGGATGCGGATGAAGGCGAATGTCTACAAGCAGTACGGCGATGCAGCCATCATGAACATAGTCTTGGAATCACTACCAAAGGCAAGTACTTCTCTAGAATTATTAGATCCGAATAATTGAAAAATGAATTAATTAAAAATCCATCCTCCTCCAGATTGCCGCCGAGGTGGCTGCTCCGCTGGCCAAGACCGAGGAGATCGTCCTGATTGGCGGCAACGATAATGTCACCAACGATGTGACCCGCTTGGTGGCCCAGCTGCCGCCCTCGATCAACGCCCTGACCGGAGTGGATCTGTCCAAGGTCCTGTCCAAGATACCCGGGGCCAAGGCGTGAAACCTAATGGAGTGGGACATCCAGCAAATGGCAATGACAACGTAACGCATCGCGCAATGGAATTGTAAACGATAGGACGGACTAGGACGCTAAAGCAAAAACAACAAAACAAAAAAAAAGGATCAAAAATCGAGTGGAGATGGAGACTGGAAGGAGAGTGGAGGCAGTGGCATTTGTAGATTAGAACGAGAACTCGGAAAATGGAGAACGGAAGCTGGAAACTGAAAGCTGGAAACTGGAAGCTGGAAACTGGAAGCTGAAAACTGGAAGTTGGAAACTGGAAGCTGGAAACTGGAAGCTGGAAGTTGGAAACTGGATAAGGAATAAGTGGAAACTCGCAGAACAACACGAAATCGAGAAAATCAATCGAACGTAGCAAAATGTACTCCGATATTATATTTATATGTATATGTATAACTGTATATGTATTTGTATATGTAAATGCACACATATGCGTACACATGCATGTGCGTGTCCTGTCTCTGCCTGTTTGTGTGCGTGTGTGTGATGTACGACCGTGTAACAATCAAAACGAAAAACACAACAAAAAAATGAACGCGAAACCAACGTTAATCTCAGCTAAAGTTAAATATGCATTTCGTACGCAGCATTTGGTGGCCTTTTCTCGCAAAAACAAAACAAAACAAAACAAACAAAAGATATCGTCAAATTTGTATAACTTTAAAGTCAAAAACAAAAAGAAAAATTATGAAATTTTAGCAATTTATTTAATACTACTATATATTAATCACCTGCATCTAGACACACACACACGTACACTACTAAGAGTTCTTAATTTGTAACAAAATGCCACACCGTGTGGCACGATTCCTGCTGTCCTGTCCCTTCTCTCTCCGGCTCTTTGTGCTCCTTTGGCCCACTGCACTGCTAACTGAATTTTTCAAACTCCAAACTACAACTACTGCCTATAATATTATAATTTCATGAAAGCCAAGAACATGAGAGGCCCACAAGCCAAAGAGAAAGAGAGGGGAGAATCGAGTAGATCGAAAATCAAATAAATCAATCGAGACTTAGTCCAAGCTTAAGCAAAGGCCTAAAAAAAAGGATAATTTCTTAAGGACAAGGAACCTATCGCTTTGAAAATCTTTCCAATATTATTTTATTAAATAATTCATGTGCCATTCATTTATTCAAAAAAAAATGCCTTGAAAGCTTATTGACTTTGTGTCGATCGATTGATGAACAGTCTGTGGATCGTGCCACACCATATGCTCTTCCATTACCCACACTCATACACAACAACTAACACACTCACAAAAACAGATATTTATTTTCGATAAATTATAAACATATTTCTTTGTTATGGTTCGGCGAGATCCTAAGTAATTATCCAATTTTATAACTGCTCTCGTCTACGTTTCTTTACGTCCTTTAGAATCTTTTTGTTTTTTTTTTGTAGTGTGTTTGTATGCATTTAAAAATTAACAACTCTTTTTAGTTGATAGCATAAACAACTAAGCATACAAAAGAATACTTTTGTTATTTATTTATAACACTTAACTGGAATTTAGTTAAAGCAATTTTTCGAGTCTTTGTGTCCAGTTCTTTCTTATATATTTTTTGCTAGAGTAATTACACCTAATTTTTTTAGGCACACAACACAAGAGCTGATCCTTAAAAAACAGAATACACCCCCCACACCCATTAGACACACACACACACCAACACCAGACACTCTCATAAAAATATTTTTTTCTATTGTATATTAAGTGCAAGTAATTTACAAAACAAAGGTCAAAAACCACAAGAAACCGAAGAAAAACTAACCAAAATGCTAAACCTAAATCAAATCTAAAATTTTGTGTATTTTGTCGTAAATAAATAAATTTAAAAATAACTGGTATTGACTTTATTCATAAATATTTTGAAAAAAAAGTTTTCCGATTTTTTCTGCGTGTTAAAAATTTTTTGTAGCATACTTTTGGGCTTCCTCGTTTTCTCCTGCAGCGCTGCCAGATCGTGTCGGAAATAGACATTGGAAAACCGATGTTTATTGTTAAAAATTTATTGCTGGATTTCGAAAAACTTTGGATGCAGTTCAACTAATGTCGAGGCGCTGATTCCGAAAATGTGTGGGATTGCCAGATCGGGCCAGAAATGCACCTTCTAGAGCCCATATCTCGGCCATTTCTAGGCCGATCTGGCAACGCCGCACATTTTCGGAAACAGCGTCGCGACATTAGTCGAACTGCATCCAAGGTTTCCCGAAATCGGACAATGAGTTTTTCGCCAAAAATCGCAAAAAAACGTGATGTAACCCTTTCCATTTTTGCGAAAATCGGGTCGAAAATGAGTTGTTCGATTTCGAAAAACTAATGATGCAGTTCGAAGGACATTGGAGTCCTGATTTCAAAATGGCACGGCGTTGCCAGATCGGGCCAGAAATGCGCCTTCTAGAGCCCATATCTCGGCCATTTCTCAACCGATCCGGCAACGCCGCACATTTTCGGAATCAGCGTCGCGACATTAGTCGAACTGCATCCAAGGTTTTCCGAAATCGAACAATGAGTTTTTCGCCAAAAATCGCAAAAAAACGTGATGTAACCCCTTTCCATTTTTGCGAAAATCGGGTCGAAAATGAGTTGTTCGATTTCGAAAAACTAATGATGCAGTTCGAAGGACATTGGAGTCCTGATTCCGAAATGGCATGGCGTTGCCAGATCGGTCCAGAAATGCGCCTTCTAGAGCCCATATCTCGGCCATTTCTCGGCCGATCCGGCAACGCCGCACGTTTTCGGAAACAGCGTCGCGACATTAGTCGAACTGCATCCAAGGTTTCCCGAAATCGGACAATGAGTTTTTCGCCAAAAATCGCAAAAAAAACGTGATGTAACCCCTTTCCATTTTTGCGAAAATCGGGTCGAAAATGAGTTGTTCGATTTCGAAAAACTAATGATGCAGTTCGAAGGACATTGGAGTCCTGATTCCGAAATGGCATGGCGTTGCCAGATCGGTCCAGAAATGCGCCTTCTAGAGCCCATATCTCGGCCATTTCTCGGCCGATCCGGCAACGCCGCACGTTTTCGGAAACAGCGTCGCGACATTAGTCGAACTGCATCCAAGGTTTTCCGAAATCGGACAATGAGTTTTTCGCCAAAAATCGCAAAAAAACGTGATGTAACCCCTTTCCATTTTTGCGAAAATCGGGTCGAAAATGAGTTGTTCGATTTCGAAAAACTAATGATGCAGTTCGAAGGGCATTGGAGTCCTGATTCCAAAATGGCACGGCGTTGCCAGATCGGGCCAGAAATGCGCCTTCTAGAGCCCATATCTCGGCCATTTCTCAACCGATCCGGCAACGCCGCACGTTTTCGGAAACAGCGTCGCGACATTAGTCGAACTGCATCCAAGGTTTCCCGAAATCGGACAATGAGTTTTTCGCCAAAAATCGCAAAAAAACGTGATGTAACCCCTTTCCATTTTTGCGAAAATCGGGTCGAAAATGAGTTGTTCGATTTCGAAAAACTAATGATGCAGTTCGAAGGGCATTGGAGTCCTGATTCCAAAATGGCACGGCGTTGCCAGATCGGGCCAGAAATGCGCCTTCTAGAGCCCATATCTCGGCCATTTCTCAACCGATCCGGCAACGCCGCACGTTTTCGGAAACAGCGTCGCGACATTAGTCGAACTGCATCCAAGGTTTCCCGAAATCGGACAATGAGTTTTTCGCCAAAAATCGCAAAAAAACGTGATGTAACCCCTTTCCATTTTTGCGAAAATCGGGTCGAAAATGAGTTGTTCGATTTCGAAAAACTAATGATGCAGTTCGAAGGGCATTGGAGTCCTGATTCCAAAATGGCACGGCGTTGCCAGATCGGGCCAGAAATGCGCCTTCTAGAGCCCATATCTCGGCCATTTCTCAACCGATCCGGCAACGCCGCACGTTTTCGGAAACAGCGTCGCGACATTAGTCGAACTGCATCCAAGGTTTCCCGAAATCGGACAATGAGTTTTTCGCCAAAAATCGCAAAAAAACGTGATGTAACCCCTTTCCATTTTTGCGAAAATCGGGTCGAAAATGAGTTGTTCGATTTCGAAAAACTAATGATGCAGTTCGAAGGGCATTGGAGTCCTGATTCCAAAATGGCACGGCGTTGCCAGATCGGGCCAGAAATGCGCCTTCTAGAGCCCATATCTCGGCCATTTCTCAACCGATCCGGCAACGCCGCACGTTTTCGGAAACAGCGTCGCGACATTAGTCGAACTGCATCCAAGGTTTCCCGAAATCGGACAATGAGTTTTTCGCCAAAAATCGCAAAAAAACGTGATGTAACCCCTTTCCATTTTTGCGAAAATCGGGTCGAAAATGAGTTGTTCGATTTCGAAAAACTAATGATGCAGTTCGAAGGGCATTGGAGTCCTGATTCCAAAATGGCACGGCGTTGCCAGATCGGGCCAGAAATGCGCCTTCTAGAGCCCATATCTCGGCCATTTCTCAACCGATCCGGCAACGCCGCACGTTTTCGGAAACAGCGTCGCGACATTAGTCGAACTGCATCCAAGGTTTCCCGAAATCGGACAATGAGTTTTTCGCCAAAAATCGCAAAAAAACGTGATGTAACCCCTTTCCATTTTTGCGAAAATCGGGTCGAAAATGAGTTGTTCGATTTCGAAAAACTAATGATGCAGTTCGAAGGACATTGGAGTCCTGATTCCGAAATGGCATGGCGTTGCCAGATCGGTCCAGAAATGCGCCTTCTAGAGCCCATATCTCGGCCATTTCTCGGCCGATCCGGCAACGCCGCACGTTTTCGGAAACAGCGTCGCGACATTAGTCGAACTGCATCCAAGGTTTTCCGAAATCGGACAATGAGTTTTTCGCCAAAAATCGCAAAAAAACGTGATGTAACCCCTTTCCATTTTTGCGAAAATCGGGTCGAAAATGAGTTGTTCGATTTCGAAAAACTAATGATGCAGTTCGAAGGGCATTGGAGTCCTGATTCCAAAATGGCACGGCGTTGCCAGATCGGGCCAGAAATGCGCCTTCTAGAGCCCATATCTCGGCCATTTCTCAACCGATCCGGCAACGCCGCACGTTTTCGGAAACAGCGTCGCGACATTAGTCGAACTGCATCCAAGGTTTCCCGAAATCGGACAATGAGTTTTTCGCCAAAAATCGCAAAAAAACGTGATGTAACCCCTTTCCATTTTTGCGAAAATCGGGTCGAAAATGAGTTGTTCGATTTCGAAAAACTAATGATGCAGTTCGAAGGGCATTGGAGTCCTGATTCCAAAATGGCACGGCGTTGCCAGATCGGGCCAGAAATGCGCCTTCTAGAGCCCATATCTCGGCCATTTCTCAACCGATCCGGCAACGCCGCACGTTTTCGGAAACAGCGTCGCGACATTAGTCGAACTGCATCCAAGGTTTCCCGAAATCGGACAATGAGTTTTTCGCCAAAAATCGCAAAAAAACGTGATGTAACCCCTTTCCATTTTTGCGAAAATCGGGTCGAAAATGAGTTGTTCGATTTCGAAAAACTAATGATGCAGTTCGAAGGGCATTGGAGTCCTGATTCCAAAATGGCACGGCGTTGCCAGATCGGGCCAGAAATGCGCCTTCTAGAGCCCATATCTCGGCCATTTCTCAACCGATCCGGCAACGCCGCACGTTTTCGGAAACAGCGTCGCGACATTAGTCGAACTGCATCCAAGGTTTCCCGAAATCGGACAATGAGTTTTTCGCCAAAAATCGCAAAAAAACGTGATGTAACCCCTTTCCATTTTTGCGAAAATCGGGTCGAAAATGAGTTGTTCGATTTCGAAAAACTAATGATGCAGTTCGAAGGGCATTGGAGTCCTGATTCCAAAATGGCACGGCGTTGCCAGATCGGGCCAGAAATGCGCCTTCTAGAGCCCATATCTCGGCCATTTCTCAACCGATCCGGCAACGCCGCACGTTTTCGGAAACAGCGTCGCGACATTAGTCGAACTGCATCCAAGGTTTCCCGAAATCGGACAATGAGTTTTTCGCCAAAAATCGCAAAAAAACGTGATGTAACCCCTTTCCATTTTTGCGAAAATCGGGTCGAAAATGAGTTGTTCGATTTCGAAAAACTAATGATGCAGTTCGAAGGGCATTGGAGTCCTGATTCCAAAATGGCACGGCGTTGCCAGATCGGGCCAGAAATGCGCCTTCTAGAGCCCATATCTCGGCCATTTCTCAACCGATCCGGCAACGCCGCACGTTTTCGGAAACAGCGTCGCGACATTAGTCGAACTGCATCCAAGGTTTCCCGAAATCGGACAATGAGTTTTTCGCCAAAAATCGCAAAAAAACGTGATGTAACCCCTTTCCATTTTTGCGAAAATCGGGTCGAAAATGAGTTGTTCGATTTCGAAAAACTAATGATGCAGTTCGAAGGACATTGGAGTCCTGATTCCGAAATGGCATGGCGTTGCCAGATCGGTCCAGAAATGCGCCTTCTAGAGCCCATATCTCGGCCATTTCTCGGCCGATCCGGCAACGCCGCACGTTTTCGGAAACAGCGTCGCGACATTAGTCGAACTGCATCCAAGGTTTCCCGAAATCGGACAATGAGTTTTTCGCCAAAAATCGCAAAAAAACGTGATGTAACCCCTTTCCATTTTTGCGAAAATCGGGTCGAAAATGAGTTGTTCGATTTCGAAAAACTAATGATGCAGTTCGAAGGGCATTGGAGTCCTGATTCCAAAATGGCACGGCGTTGCCAGATCGGGCCAGAAATGCGCCTTCTAGAGCCCATATCTCGGCCATTTCTCAACCGATCCGGCAACGCCGCACATTTTCGGAATCAGCGTCGCGACATTAGTCGAACTGCATCCAAGGTTTCCCGAAATCGGACAATGAGTTTTTCGCCAAAAATCGCAAAAAAACGTGATGTAACCCCTTTCCATTTTTGCGAAAATCGGGTCGAAAATGAGTTGTTCGATTTCGAAAAACTAATGATGCAGTTCGAAGGGCATTGGAGTCCTGATTCCAAAATGGCACGGCGTTGCCAGATCGGTCCAGAAATGCGCCTTCTAGAGCCCATATCTCGGCCATTTCTCGGCCGATCCGGCAACGCCGCACGTTTTCGGAAACAGCGTCGCGACATTAGTCGAACTGCATCCAAGGTTTCCCGAAATCGGACAATGAGTTTTTCGCCAAAAATCGCAAAAAAACGTGATGTAACCCCTTTCCATTTTTGCGAAAATCGGGTCGAAAATGAGTTGTTCGATTTCGAAAAACTAATGATGCAGTTCGAAGGACATTGGAGTCCTGATTCCGAAATGGCATGGCGTTGCCAGATCGGTCCAGAAATGCGCCTTCTAGAGCCCATATCTCGGCCATTTCTCGGCCGATCCGGCAACGCCGCACGTTTTCGGAAACAGCGTCGCGACATTAGTCGAACTGCATCCAAGGTTTCCCGAAATCGGACAATGAGTTTTTCGCCAAAAATCGCAAAAAAACGTGATGTAACCCCTTTCCATTTTTGCGAAAATCGGGTCGAAAATGAGTTGTTCGATTTCGAAAAACTAATGATGCAGTTCGAAGGGCATTGGAGTCCTGATTCCAAAATGGCACGGCGTTGCCAGATCGGGCCAGAAATGCGCCTTCTAGAGCCCATATCTCGGCCATTTCTCAACCGATCCGGCAACGCCGCACATTTTCGGAATCAGCGTCGCGACATTAGTCGAACTGCATCCAAGGTTTCCCGAAATCGGACAATGAGTTTTTCGCCAAAAATCGCAAAAAAAACGTGATGTAACCCCTTTCCATTTTTGCGAAAATCGGGTCGAAAATGAGTTGTTCGATTTCGAAAAACTAATGATGCAGTTCGAAGGACATTGGAGTCCTGATTCCGAAATGGCATGGCGTTGCCAGATCGGTCCAGAAATGCGCCTTCTAGAGCCCATATCTCGGCCATTTCTCGGCCGATCCGGCAACGCCGCACGTTTTCGGAAACAGCGTCGCGACATTAGTCGAACTGCATCCAAGGTTTCCCGAAATCGGACAATGAGTTTTTCGCCAAAAATCGCAAAAAAAACGTGATGTAACCCCTTTCCATTTTTGCGAAAATCGGGTCGAAAATGAGTTGTTCGATTTCGAAAAACTAATGATGCAGTTCGAAGGGCATTGGAGTCCTGATTCCAAAATGGCACGGCGTTGCCTGATCGGGCCAGAAATGCGCCTTCTAGAGCCCATATCTCGGCCATTTCTCAACCGATCCGGCAACGCCGCACATTTTCGGAATCAGCGTCGCGACATTAGTCGAACTGCATCCAAGGTTTTCAAAAATCGGGCAATGAGTTTTTCGCCAAAAATCGCAAAAAAACGTGATGTAACCCTTTCCATTTTTGCGAAAATCGGGTCGAAAATGAGTTGTTCGATTTCGAAAAACTAATGATGCAGTTCGAAGGACATTGGAGTCCTGATTTCAAAATGGCACGGCGTTGCCAGATCGGGCCAGAAATGCGCCTTCTAGAGCCCATATCTCGGCCATTTCTCAACCGATCCGGCAACGCCGCACATTTTCGGAATCAGCGTCGCGACATTAGTCGAACTGCATCCAAGGTTTTCCGAAATCGGACAATGAGTTTTTCGCCAAAAATCGCAAAAAAACGTGATGTAACCCTTTCCATTTTTGCGAAAATCGGGTCGAAAATGAGTTGTTCGATTTCGAAAAACTAATGATGCAGTTCAAAGGGCATTGGAGTCCTGATTCCAAAATGGCACGGCGTTGCCAGATCGGGCCAGAAATGCGCCTTCTAGAGCCCATATCTCGGCCATTTCTCAACCGATCCGGCAACGCCGCACATTTTCGGAATCAGCGTCGTGACATTAGTCGAACTGCATCCAAGGTTTTCCGAAATCGGACAATGAGTTTTTCGCCAAAAATCGCAAAAAAAACGTGATGTAACCCCTTTCCATTTTTGCGAAAATCGGGTCGAAAATGAGTTGTTCGATTTCGAAAAACTAATGATGCAGTTCGAAGGGCATTGGAGTCCTGATTCCAAAATGGCACGGCGTTGCCAGATCGGGCCAGAAATGCGCCTTCTAGAGCCCATATCTCGGCCATTTCTCAACCGATCCGGCAACGCCGCACATTTTCGGAATCAGCGTCGCGACATTAGTCGAACTGCATCCAAGGTTTCCCGAAATCGGACAATGAGTTTTTCGCCAAAAATCGCAAAAAAAACGTGATGTAACCCCTTTCCATTTTTGCGAAAATCGGGTCGAAAATGAGTTGTTCGATTTCGAAAAACTAATGATGCAGTTCGAAGGGCATTGGAGTCCTGATTCCAAAATGGCACGGCGTTGCCAGATCGGGCCAGAAATGCGCCTTCTAGAGCCCATATCTCGGCCATTTCTCAACCGATCCGGCAACGCCGCACATTTTCGGAATCAGCGTCGTGACATTAGTCGAACTGCATCCAAGGTTTTCCGAAATCGGACAATGAGTTTTTCGCCAAAAATCGCAAAAAAACGTGATGTAACCCCTTTCCATTTTTGCGAAAATCGGGTCGAAAATGAGTTGTTCGATTTCGAAAAACTAATGATGCAGTTCGAAGGGCATTGGAGTCCTGATTCCAAAATGGCACGGCGTTGCCAGATCGGGCCAGAAATGCGCCTTCTAGAGCCCATATCTCGGCCATTTCTCAACCGATCCGGCAACGCCGCACATTTTCGGAATCAGCGTCGTGACATTAGTCGAACTGCATCCAAGGTTTTCCGAAATCGGACAATGAGTTTTTCGCCAAAAATCGCAAAAAAACGTGATGTAACCCTTTCCATTTTTGCGAAAATCGGGTCGAAAATGAGTTGTTCGATTTCGAAAAACTAATGATGCAGTTCGAAGGACATTGGAGTCCTGATTTCAAAATGGCACGGCGTTGCCAGATCGGGCCAGAAATGCGCCTTCTAGAGCCCATATCTCGGCCATTTCTAGGCCGATCTGGCAACGCCGCACATTTTCGGAATCAGCGTCGTGACATTAGTCGAACTGCATCCAAGGTTTTCCGAAATCGGACAATGAGTTTTTCGCCAAAAATCGCAAAAAAACGTGATGTAACCCTTTCCATTTTTGCGAAAATCGGGTCGAAAATGAGTTGTTCGATTTCGAAAAACTAATGATGCAGTTCGAAGGACATTGGAGTCCTGATTTCAAAATGGCACGGCGTTGCCAGATCGGGCCAGAAATGCGCCTTCTAGAGCCCATATCTCGGCCATTTCTCAACCGATCCGGCAACGCCGCACATTTTCGGAATCAGCGTCGCGACATTAGTCGAACTGCATCCAAGGTTTTCCGAAATCGGACAATGAGTTTTTCGCCAAAAATCGCAAAAAAACGTGATGTAACCCCTTTCCATTTTTGCGAAAATCGGGTCGAAAATGAGTTGTTCGATTTCGAAAAACTAATGATGCAGTTCGAAGGACATTGGAGTCCTGATTCCGAAATGGCATGGCGTTGCCAGATCGGTCCAGAAATGCGCCTTCTAGAGCCCATATCTCGGCCATTTCTCGGCCGATCCGGCAACGCCGCACGTTTTCGGAAACAGCGTCGCGACATTAGTCGAACTGCATCCAAGGTTTCCCGAAATCGGACAATGAGTTTTTCGCCAAAAATCGCAAAAAAAACGTGATGTAACCCCTTTCCATTTTTGCGAAAATCGGGTCGAAAATGAGTTGTTCGATTTCGAAAAACTAATGATGCAGTTCGAAGGACATTGGAGTCCTGATTCCGAAATGGCATGGCGTTGCCAGATCGGTCCAGAAATGCGCCTTCTAGAGCCCATATCTCGGCCATTTCTCGGCCATTTCTCGGCCGATCCGGCAACGCCGCACGTTTTCGGAAACAGCGTCGCGACATTAGTCGAACTGCATCCAAGGTTTCCCGAAATCGGACAATGAGTTTTTCGCCAAAAATCGCAAAAAAACGTGATGTAACCCCTTTCCATTTTTGCGAAAATCGGGTCGAAAATGAGTTGTTCGATTTCGAAAAACTAATGATGCAGTTCGAAGGGCATTGGAGTCCTGATTCCAAAATGGCACGGCGTTGCCAGATCGGGCCAGAAATGCGCCTTCTAGAGCCCATATCTCGGCCATTTCTCAACCGATCCGGCAACGCCGCACATTTTCGGAATCAGCGTCGCGACATTAGTCGAACTGCATCCAAGGTTTTCAAAAATCGGGCAATGAGTTTTTCGCCAAAAATCGCAAAAAAACGTGATGTAACCCTTTCCATTTTTGCGAAAATCGGGTCGAAAATGAGTTGTTCGATTTCGAAAAACTAATGATGCAGTTCGAAGGACATTGGAGTCCTGATTTCAAAATGGCACGGCGTTGCCAGATCGGGCCAGAAATGCGCCTTCTAGAGCCCATATCTCGGCCATTTCTCAACCGATCCGGCAACGCCGCACATTTTCGGAATCAGCGTCGCGACATTAGTCGAACTGCATCCAAGGTTTTCCGAAATCGGACAATGAGTTTTTCGCCAAAAATCGCAAAAAAACGTGATGTAACCCCTTTCCATTTTTGCGAAAATCGGGTCGAAAATGAGTTGTTCGATTTCGAAAAACTAATGATGCAGTTCGAAGGGCATTGGAGTCCTGATTCCAAAATGGCACGGCGTTGCCAGATCGGGCCAGAAATGCGCCTTCTAGAGCCCATATCTCGGCCATTTCTCAACCGATCCGGCAACGCCGCACGTTTTCGGAAACAGCGTCGCGACATTAGTCGAACTGCATCCAAGGTTTCCCGAAATCGGACAATGAGTTTTTCGCCAAAAATCGCAAAAAAACGTGATGTAACCCCTTTCCATTTTTGCGAAAATCGGGTCGAAAATGAGTTGTTCGATTTCGAAAAACTAATGATGCAGTTCGAAGGGCATTGGAGTCCTGATTCCAAAATGGCACGGCGTTGCCAGATCGGGCCAGAAATGCGCCTTCTAGAGCCCATATCTCGGCCATTTCTCAACCGATCCGGCAACGCCGCACATTTTCGGAATCAGCGTCGCGACATTAGTCGAACTGCATCCAAGGTTTCCCGAAATCGGACAATGAGTTTTTCGCCAAAAATCGCAAAAAAACGTGATGTAACCCCTTTCCATTTTTGCGAAAATCGGGTCGAAAATGAGTTGTTCGATTTCGAAAAACTAATGATGCAGTTCGAAGGGCATTGGAGTCCTGATTCCAAAATGGCACGGCGTTGCCAGATCGGGCCAGAAATGCGCCTTCTAGAGCCCATATCTCGGCCATTTCTCAACCGATCCGGCAACGCCGCACATTTTCGGAATCAGCGTCGCGACATTAGTCGAACTGCATCCAAGGTTTTCCGAAATCGGACAATGAGTTTCTAGAGCCCATATCTCGGCCATTTCTAGGCCGATCTGGCAACGCCGCACATTTTCGGAATCAGCGTCGTGACATTAGTCGAACTGCATCCAAGGTTTCCCGAAATCGAACAATAAATTTGTCACTAGATACGTTCTAAAAGATCTTCTAGATACGTTCGCATTTCCAACCCGATCTGGCAACGCTGGACATCAGAAAATAAATGAATTTCAGAAAATTAAACGTCCATTCCGTCTTTATTTCTCAACACGGGGGCTGGCATGTAAGCCGCCGCTTATAATGCGTTTAACAATGAAATATCTTACTGAGCTAGGCAAAAAAAAATATATATAGTTGGATAATTAGGGGGAATATCATAGTTTCGTCGTTAACTTGTGAAATCTTCAACACTCGACTGCAAAATCGGTCCGGCATTAAGTATAGTTATATATGTGTGTATTATGTGTGAATGGATATCGGTCTCTAACTATTCTAAACTTATAAGATATGGACCAATCGAACGCCTAATCGAGACCTACATGTAAGCCTAAGAACTAAATATTTCCGAATTGTTATTTAAATGCGATGCTAACTCTAGGAACGGCCTAAATCTTGAGCCAAACTTGATGGTCATCATGTACAAACAATCGAAGCTTCCCAGTGAATGTCCGAGGAAGAAAATAAATCACAAAAAAAAAACTTAGCAGCTAGCAGGTTTAGTCTGAGAACTTCTCCTTGAGTTCGCGGCGAAGGATCTTGCCGGTGGGATTCTTGGGCACCTCGTCGACAAAGATGACGCCGCCTTCCAACTTCTTGTAGTGCGCCACGCGTTCAGCTACATAGGCGGCGATTTCCTCGGCGGTGGCCTTCTGGCCCTGTCGCAGCACCACAATGGCCCTCGGCGCCTCGCCGTTTAGCTCGTGGGGAATGCCAAAAACAGCTGCCTCCAGAATCTTGGGGTGATCGCGGAGCACTGCCTCCAGTTCGGCGGGTGGCACCTGGAAGCCCTTCACCTTGATAAGCTCCTTCATGCGATCGGTGATGTAGAAGTAGCCATCCTCGTCATAGTAGGCCACATCGCCGCTGCGCAGCCAATTGCCGGGATAGAAGGTGACCTTGTTGGCCTCCTCATTGTTCAGGTATCCAGCCATCACCTGCGGTCCGCGAATACACAGTTCACCGCTGGCTCTTGGACCCACGCCCTTGAAATCGCTGCCATCTAGTGGAACGATCTTGGCCTCCGTGCTGGAGGGCAGCACACCGGTGGAAGCATACCGGGTATTACCATCCGGGGTGAGCAAGACCACGGGCGAGGCTTCGGTCATGCCGTAGCCCTGCTTAAAGACGGTCTTCGGGAATCTAAAAAGAGACACGTTCCATGTTAAGAAATGAAGGCAAGCCATTTGAAGTACTACCCACTTTTTGAGGAAGCGCTCCACGTCATGTTCTCCAATGGGAGCTGCTCCACTCATCACCACCCGCAGTTCGGGGGCCGTCTCCTGGGTCAGCTTGGGATGGTTGATCATGAAGAGGGCTGAGAATAACAAAATATGATAAGGTTAATATTAAAACAATGCTGATTGTCGCCAACCAATTTTTGGAACAAAAACGAGTAAACACGAAATACAATTCCAAAGATAATGCTATTCCTGGTTCTCAATAAAAACTGTTACTTTAAAAATAAACAAATCTTATTTTGTGGAAAACAATTTTAGTCGTTTTTTGTTTTTTTTTAAATTTAAATTGGAAGAAGCCTTCTAAACCGGTTCAACGAGGCTGTTAGAAACTCATTTCAATTAAAGCCGGTTTTTGACGTTTTTTTTTTGTTTAACTAAACGAGCAGCCAACCATTAATTGGTTTATACAATGTTTGTGATTTGTCTAAATATATAATTAAATATATAACAACAGTATCATAGTCTACAACATCATAGTTATAAGAAACCAGTTTGGCTTTCGAAATTAAAACTAAAATAACCTTTATATCCTATATCCTTTAACCTTCACTTCATTAACTCACCAATTGGCGGCACCAAGTTGAGAAAGTTTCCCTTGTACTTGTCCAGGGAGCGCATGAAATCGTCCGGCTTGAAGCAGGGCATCGTGGCCAGCCGACAGCCCTGCCCCAGCTTGGATAGCATCACCACCGTCAGCCCGTAGATGTGGAAAAAGGGCAGCACCGCCGGCAGTGTCACCTGCGGCCCGTTGATGTCCAGCGGAAGGGAGGCCTGGACCTGTTCGCAGTTGCTGCTGATGTTGTTGTGGGACAGCATGACGCCCTTGGGCAGGCCGGTGGTGCCCGAGGAGAAGGGCAGGAAGACCATGTCATTGGGGGTGAAGTCCTTCGGGATCTGGAGATCTTCATAGCGGATGTTCTGGGTGCTGGTCAGTTCGCTGAAATCGATGGCGCCTTCGGGCAGGGACTCGCCCGCGCTGGTCCGGATGACGGCGATGGGCAGCTTCTTGCCCAAGAGCTGGCAGGCCTGGCTGAGAGTTGGGAAGACGGCCGCAGTGCCGACCAGGAACTTGGCGCCGCTGAAGGTCAGCTGGCGGGCGATCTCGTCTGGAATCGAAATGGTAGATGGGTGGTGAGTGGTGGACGGCAATCAGGGACCTGATCTTTCGACTTTGGAACCCGCGATCCCTCGGCAGACGCCAGATAAGGAATAAGGCGTCTTTGACGCACTCAAGAGGCCCCCCTCTAATAAAAAAAAAAAAAAAGGAAATATACAGTATGTAGACCATTTAAGAACAGCAATTGGTCAGTGCAGAAATTCTTGGCCATTTCGGCACTAAATTGCCTTAAATTAGGTTTATGAGGGGGGGGTGCGCCTAAAGCAATTCTGCAATCATAATGAGGGGTGTCGTAAGTACTCTGTACTCTGCGCTCCATAAACATCATAAAGTGAACGCGGTTTATGGACAAGTGCACCATACTCCCCCTCGCATTCGCCCCAAGGCAGATTTAGGCTCCAAGCCATAATCCAATTACCCTCCCGAATCTTTACAGCCTTTCCATCTGGGTCTTTGTAAAGAAACCTTTAGACTCTGTCGCCAGATTAGGTGCAATTTTCGGACAAATGACAAACAACAGCTGCTAATGATACGAACAAAATTGTTAAGAAGTATCTTATCATCACTCGGTACTTACCTGGCGTGTAGATGGGATTCACGGTGGTCACCGTGAGACCGGCCTCAATGGCGCCCAACGTGGCGATAGGATACTCTGGCAAGTTGGGCAAACAAACGGCCAGCACGTCCGGCTTGAAGAGCTTGAACTGGGTCTGGAGGCGAACGGCGAAGGCGGCGCTGGCATCTCGCATCTGGGCGAACGTATACTGGCGATCGGTGATGACACACACCTGGAAAATACCCAAAAATTAATACGGTCTATAGAAGGCTAAATCAGAAATCTGTGGGTCTATCTCAAGTGCCGGCAGGTGGGTGGTGCGATACATTGTGAAATTATTGAAAACTATTACCTGATAGGGGGGGGAGCTAGTTAACCAACTTAGCTTATAAACATTCCTGGCCATGAGATTAGATTAGTGGCGGGACTTGCGATACAACATGGCCAAAATCATGCCATTAGCTGGCCAGAAAAGATGTGGCTTAGGTCAGTTACGGTCCGTGGTAGAGGGAACTACCTCGACCTTGGTTCTGTTTAGAGCCCCTCTTGGAGGGCTAGGTCGCTGTGATTTAAATGCAATCTAGGGGGGTTCGTCCGCTCAAATATGCGCATTCACAATTCGCATCGCATGCGGTTAAAAATAAGCCATATAAATAGCCATAGCACTGCGTTCAAATTGAAGCAAACAACCACCCAGCACACATCATAAACCAAATAAATAAATAAATAAGCGGCTAAAAAATAAGAGAATCATTTCGTGCATTTGTCGCAGATCCCCGCCCGACCTCCTCGCGCCGCTCTCTTGGCCGGTCCGGTCCAAAGTTCAGTGGGGCAAAGTACAAAGTCTGCAGAGTCTAAACGAGTCGGTCGTCGTTCTCCGTCTCTATCCCCCCACTCGCTCTCTCTCTATCTCTCTCTGTCTCTCTGTCTATCTGTCCTTGTCTAGCTCTCGCATTTGTCATTTACTCTCAAGCGTTTGTTGACTTCTGAGCGCCAAAGACCCGGGGCAACATCAACAACAAGTGGTGGGCTGGACTGGGGGCTGGCTTGGCCGGCCGCTCACCTCAATCCAAAATTTAGCCATTTTTTTAGGCATAAATTATTTACTTTTTAGAGCTAAAGTAGGTATTGACTTTTAGGGGAAAAGTGGACGAAATCAAAGATCATTTTGAGACATTACTTCACCATTAATAATGTTTTCGAGAGTTAAAGTTAAGAATGCTTTGGATAAACTTTAGTTTTGAAGAAAAAGATTTCAAAAACTATGAAAATTGTGAAGGTTTTTCAAAAAATTACTATTATTCATTTAAATCTTTATTTTTTTAACAAATAAGTTGAAAAAAACGATGCAATTGCAAAAATCTAAGCAAGTATTTGAAGCAATATATTTGAAACAAAAATAGTTTTTTAAGGAATAAGTTTCTAAAAACGATCATAATATTGAAAAAATACCAAAATATACTGTCTCAAAGACTGAAAAACAAAAAAAAACAACTATCTTCTACAGACTGTCTTTATGTTTAAAGATTTTTGTTTTTCAATAAATATAAAAAAATAAATATTCAAAAAACCAAAGCTAATTTGTCAACACTGTTCAATAAAAAATAAATAAATAAAAACAAAAGAGGCAGAGAAGAGCCAAAAATACCGGAGGAGGCTGGATCCCAAACCAAAAAAAAAAAAAAAAACAAGATGCGGCTGACGTCGTTTGGCAAAAATAGCAACAAAAAATGAAAATAATCAACAAACGGACTGAAAAACAAGCGAAATAATTGCCGGAGCAATTAAAAGCGCATTATAATGGCGAGCTTATCAAAAGAATCCGACAGAGTTAGTTCTTGATCCCCCACAGCCACTAGATATTATTAGAGATTTGTAATAATGAGCTAGTTGGTCATTAAAACTGAAGCTCGAAAACAAATTAAAAGGCCAATAGTTATTGGCCGTCCACTGTGCTGAGTCATAAGAATGCACTTTGTTTGCAGTTTTTAGACAAAAGAAATATAACTTGAAACACTTGCCCAGTAGCAGTGGAGCAGGGACAAGTGGATCTACTAACAAATCGCTATAAATCAACACGAATTCCCACCATAACGATGACACAACTAAAAACTATATCTTATCTGAGGAGACCCTCTCCTGGGGGATAGTTGTTTTCCACATTTTGTTCTCAATCTTGGGCCATAAGACAACACACAACAACAACAAATAATAATAATAATAATAATAAATAAATAAAAAAAAAAATTAAAAACAAAAGGCGATCTTTGCACTGGGAGGCGAGCAAGGCTTCAAAGCTTTTAATTGCATTTAATTCAACAATTGCGAGGGTTCTGGTTACGCGGCTGCACAAGTGCTGGCAATAAATTTCAATGAGAATTATTTGCACTTTGATTTGCAACGAGGCGCGCAGGGCAGAGGAGGAGGGGAGTGCCTCGGTCTCATTGCTAGACTCGGCGAAAAGTGAAAAGTGTAAACATACAATTGACGAAGGTCGTGTGGGGGTTGGATCAGAACTTATGCAAGTGAGGGGCTATTTATAGAAATGGTAGGACCGACTAGGGAACACAAACTAGCACTAAACACAGTGGGCGAAAGGGGGCAGTAGTACCTCAAGATGGAGATTATTTCAAGACCTCGCTTATAATCGCCTACTACTACTACTACTACTACTGCTAACTGGCATGGACTATTATCTGGAATCCCCGCGTGGCAAATTGCCTCAGCCACTCCACTGGCTACCAGCCAACCGTAGGGGACGGGAGATGCGAACCGGAACGGGAATACCAATCGATCGCAAAATCAAATTGAAGCAGATGCCAGACCGGAACATCCGCAATACCTAGTAGTATTGGAATCTAGAACCCGGACCGAGGGCCTGTGTTCACTACATTTCACTTTCCCTCTTATCTCACCCCGGCACCCAAGACACGGACCCCGGGGCGTTTTTCTTATCAGGTGGAGCCCGTCAATACGGGTGTCCGATAAGTCTGGCCGGTCGGAGGGGGGAGGCCGTATTAATGACCCAAATACTACACAAGGCCCTCCTCTCACTCGCTCGTTCCTCTGATAAGAAGAATAGACGGTCGCTCCACGGGGGGTGGGCATCGGAGGATCTAGGAGGACCGGGGAGGAGTACGAACAAGCAGACGTAAATCGCAGACTGGCGAATGCGAATGACTGGGCCGGCAATCGTTTAAATACACCTTATATATAGCCGGGGTATAGCTGTAGGTTCAGGTTCAATAAACCGCCATAAACAAACATCGAATTCCGTTTTATTCCCACAAGCACAAGCACAAGCGCCTACGACAACGTCGTTGGCATTCTTAATTTACGATCCTTTCTGGCAGCTCTACCAGCCTGGCTGGAGTTTATGCTTTATCGCCGAAAAACTAAATTTGTTTATAATTGGCGATTCGAGAGGAGATATCGGAGAGGCAATAAATCTGCAGAGAAAGATTGCTGGGACTTTGATTATGAGGCACTCGAGATACAAGATACAAGATACAAGTTTTGGAGAGTCATGGTTAAGATTCAAAATAGAAAATATTCAAAATTAAAAAAAAAAAAAAAAAGATTTCAAATCACACTTCAAACCTAACACTTCGAACTGCAACTCCACTCTCCACACTTGACACTTCAGTTTCACATCCACTCTCCACACTCTACTTACCGCTGCTGTGCGGCTCTCCCACTTCTTAAAGTCGCGCCAGACGTACTCATGGATCGGTACATTCGGCACGGTAACGGGATCGTAGGGCGAGGTCTTGTAGTAGCCATCCTCGGGACTGTAGTGCAGGAACTTGTCCGTTTCGCTCTGGGGACGCTCCCGCTGGGCGCTGGCGGTGCTGGAGTTGCGCTCCCTGCGATTTGTGGAAATGGATCGCGTTGCCGCCTGCAGGGCACTGCTCATGGCAGAGGCACTGCGCAGGCGCAGCAGCTGAGCGGCTGGATACATGCTGGCCATCAGATAGAAGTTAACTTTTAAAAACAAAACAGAATAGTAGAGTGCTTCCTTGCGAGCTTCGAACTGAGGTGGTTGGTAGGAGAGTGTGTGTCTCGGAAATGCGGTGGTTTTGAAAAGATTGGTGGTTGTGGAGCTGCCGCCGTCTGTTGTGTCGGGTGCTGAGACTCGACTGTCGTCGCTGTGCGGCGTAGCGCCAAGTAATGCCCACCGCCGCCGACTCTGCCGCTGCCGCTGCTCACCAACACACGGACGCACAACCAGTCTACACAGCCACACTCGATCGCGTTGACGTTTCTCGTTGTTTCTATCTCTGTCGCTGCCTGCTGCGGGCTGCCTGTTGCTGCTGCTGCACCTCTCCAATCTCCACTCTCCCACTCTCTGCGGGTGTCGCCGTTTTCCTCTCACCGGCCGGCGGGTCCTTGCACTCTCTCTCTCCCACACGGTGGCTGCAACTGTAAATCAATGGAACGATCTGTCAATGATGCAATGGAATAATTGTTCTCTCTTTTGGAAAAATATTATTTTGGGATCTGGGGTCCTAGGACAATAATGTTTCTATTAGTACTCATTAGTACTTGACGGCAAAAAAAAAAGCTGATATTTACCAAAACAATGCGCTAACAAAACGTGCTCTCTCCACAAGTATTCCAATTTTTTATCAATTTCGAAGGAAACTCTTTAAATTGTCACGTTGGTTTGTAAATATTGGATAATTATTTTGATTGCACTTGAAACCCAACCCCTCGACTGAAGGAGCTAGACCCTTGGAACTGTCAAGGACCTGAAAAACAGTGGCTCTGAAGCGCAGTACTGCCTGGCATTACTCAGAAAAACACCGCCCGCTTCCTTTTTTCTTTATTTTTTGTTATTATTTCTTATCGTTATCGGGTGCAGTGCAACGGCTTCTCGAAGTCTGTAGCCTGTATGTGACTTGCGGGTCTTTTCCGCCACTTATCACTTTCAATTCGGAAGAAAATCGGTAATTTGAACATTGATCGTTGACTCAAACACCTGCCTGGAAGGCATAAACATGAGTGATATAAAGTACTGATTCAGATTATATTAGTAATATTTTATCGTAATAGTAATCCAGAGGATAGAAGCCTTTATCTAAGTGATTACAAATTCAGTTTCCACTCCTATTCCAACAGTTGAAAGTGCATTAACCTTCTTTTGGCCAAGGCTAGTGCGTCTGCCTGGACATCTGAATGGGAAACTCAATACTCTGGGCCACAAGTTTTGACCGAAACAGCTGGCGGATTTTCCACGTTTGTAATGGACACTGTTGTAAGCCAATGAGCTGCCAAACCCACAACAACTGTGTAACAAGAGCGCATCGTGGAAGCAACAAATCCGAAACCCCCAACAACAATTGGAGAGCAACGTAAGCGAGCGGCGTCAAGGCCATCAGAGCTCCAGCTCCCCCTCCCCGACCATAACTAGCTGAATTTGCATTTCTCTCCACCCCCTGCATCCCACACAGGCTCTCTCCCTCTCGCCCTCTCAGAATGCATTTGAGCAGAGATGAGAATGTGGAGAGAGGAGATTTTACAGTGGGATTGGTCCCTCCCCTGCTGCATTCTATAAAAATGTCACACATATATATGTATATATATTGTGTATATATTGTAGTTGTTATTCAACAGTTGGATAAGATGCCAAAGCAACTCATGCATCCAGACTGCATATCACATGCACACAGTAGACATATGTACATATTATATTCGCCATGTGTCGAGCCCATTTTATTCGCATAACGAAATTCAAACAATTACACTGAAAAAATACACGCCCCTCGCTCACTCTCTCCCCTCCCCTTTCACCAACCGGCCCACCCACGATAACAGTGCCGGTCATCAAGTTAGCTCCTCTCCCGTTTGCATAATTGTTGCATTTTATAGGCACGTGTGCCCACTATAGCTGTAAACCTTGCCAACTTGATAGAGATTACATGTCATTAGTCTCAAGGAAAAGTAAACTGTGATCTTACCTGTTGAATAAATTATCTCTCTTCGGTGATTTCCGGGATGACTGTGACTATTCGGATGACCTCCACTGTGTGCATGCAAGCTAAAACCGTCGCACTTTCTTGCCGTTTTTGAACTTTGTACCCAGGCTTAGTGTGGCTGGCCCCCGGCCCTTCGCTCAGGTCCACCTTCTTCGCAGCGCGCGAGACCAAAACAAAATCCGAAATGTTTATCCAAGCAAACCAGTTTGACTCGACTTCAGTTCATTAATGATGTTTTAATGTTATTGCTGTGCTGTGCCAGTGGCTGTTGCATATTTAATGCATTTTCGAGGCGTTCACAGTCCCCCAACTTGTTTACCGTCGTGTGGTTTCTGGGATTTAGATTTCTCGGCTGGAAGGCTTGGCTTTCTCGGCTTGGGAATCCGCCTTATCAATTAATCCCGTTTATTTTGTTTATTACGCGACTTGCCACAGGTCTCCGCCGCACACACATGCACACACACCTGGCTAAATTGGAAATCTGCTGCCTCCGCTGCCAACTTGATGCTTTTTAACGGCGCCAAAGCTGTTGAGAAAGGGGGCTGGCTGATGCTCACAAGTAGCGGTGGTTGCTCCTTCCAACGAGAGCATGTTGCGTGCCGTTCCTCCACGAGAGAGCGCCAGCGAGCGCGTGAGAGAGGATTGCGAGGGTGGCTCTGATTCTCAGGTGTGTCACCTTAGCTATTATACGGCTGCTAATTAAAATATTAATACTGAAAATAAAATATAAATATATATACATATACACTCATATTTTTTAATAAAATAAAATAATATTTTCATTATTATTATCACAAGTTATTTAGAGTTCCTTCCTAATAAATTTATACAATAGAAAATACGAAATTATAAAAGTTTAAAACTAAATTAATAGTAATGTAATTAAAATAAATTTTTTAGAATTCAAGTTTTAATATTTTTTTTCTGTGCATTTGCAATCAGTAAACAGCTGTACAGTGTACAGTTATATTTCCCAAAACAAAATGTTTTTCCAAATATATTTATGTATACTTACATTCATAAAACTAAGTGATTTCTCGTCTTCCTCTTTCTTCTCCCCTCCGTACTACATCCACATTTACAGTTACTGCAGGACTGCCGGGGCTCCACAGGCTTAAGTTTAAAATATTAAACGACGAAAATTACTTCAGCTAGAGCTTTCCTAATTGGTAGACACACTTCATCGGGACCTGTAAACAATTAATAGTTAATCATTTAATCAATAATTAATAAATGTTCCACAAGCCGCTGCCATTTTTTGTTTGTTTTCTCACAAGATGGAGTCTTGGATGTTTCTTTTCCCAGAATCTTTGTTAATTTCATAATTTGGTGTCCTTCCACATCCGTGTCACTTCCAGAACTAATAATACTACTAATTTAAGTAATTTATCTAATTTTTCATTGTTTATTAAAGCAATTTCAGCCAAAATAACTATTTCGTCGCTTGTGTCGATCAATTACGAATTGAAAATGGCGTCCATTAAAAAATACCAACTATTCCGCGCTTCTGTGCAAAGTTCGCGTTAGGAACAATTGAGGAATAACTGGAAAAGGAGTAATAAAAAACCAGCCGATCGCCAATAAAAGCACGATTGAAGTAAAAAATTCATTTTAAATGAATTTTATGTTAAAAACAATTTAAAAATTAATTAAATATCAGCAAAAGAAATAGTGATTCATGGTAGGGTTGTATGTTTTTAGCCTGAAATGTTTGAAACATGCTAAACTAAAAGTATGCAAGGTAAGGTTTTATACGTGCTTTGCTTTCAATATCAGTGATAAATTTTAAAAATTCAATATTTTTAGTTACCAGTTTTATATTCATTGAAATTTAGGAGCAACAGGTGGCCTTGCTTAGAACTGCTTGAACACTGCTTGCACACTGCTTTGTTTTTCTACAGGTGACTGGAAAATGGAGACTTACAGCGCAGACCTACAGGATAAGAAAGAAATGGAGAACTGGACTGAAATGTATAAATATTATTATTAATAAAGTTTAAATGATTAAATTTATATTTAAAAATCTAGATAAATACCTGAAGGAAACGAAATGCTGAATAAAAGAAGGAATAACTGGACTAGAGACCTCCATCCGGACGCCGCAGAATGCCAGATCTGGGACCTCGTTGTACATGATGTTTTTGGGATATTAAGTCTATAAGAAAGTATAAGAAAAGTATAATTTATTAGAGAGAAGTCTCAAGAATCTGTGCCACTTACATAGATTCGGGTTGGGGGAGACTGTTGTGACGTTTCAGGGACTCCCTCGGTTTCTTTCTACTGAGTGGGTGGTAACTAATCGAAATAATAATAATTAAATGGTAAGTTTTTAATCCTCCGGCTCTCCTCCGGACCGATTTGCAAGTGTTGAGTGTCTTTAGTTTGAACATTTTTCATTTTTGTTTTAAACTATACTCCATAATATTCCGAGGGTTAGGAAACGGCGAAGGAGGAGCTATCGGATTGGTTCCAATCACCTAATGGCGACTGGTCCAATTACTTGGCCAGTTCTCCTTCTCACGACCGGAACTTGGATGGCTGGTTTGTTTATTCACATCCATATTGTTGCCTTGTTGACTATCATTTTTTATTGGCTCTCTATTTAGCATCTGTGGCTGACAGATCGGAGGCGGCGGGAAGCTGAAGGGCGATAGCACTGCCATGTCACCTGGACCTTGGGTTGGAGCATCCCTACGGCCATCCCCCCGAACAGCATGTGGAGGAGCACAGATCTTGGGCGGCGGGAAGCTGAATGGTGATAGCAAGACAGTGCCCCCCGGACTTGGATGATTCACATTCTTATGGCCATCCCCTGGACGAGCAGGCTGAGCGACCACTGGAGTGAAGCGGGGATCGCAGATCTGTGGCGGCGGATAGCTGAATGGAGAGGGCACTGCCCTGTCACCATGGCTGCGACTCGTTCCCGCAATCCCATCCTTATGGCCATCCCCTAGAGCCAACTGGCGGTCACAGATCTGTGGTGGCGGGTAGCTGAAATCCGATTGGACTGCCCTGGTACTTGGATGATTCGTTTCTTCATTTAAACCTCTCTTGGTCATCGGTGGTGGCGGGAAACTAAAAAATGGCACTGCCGGGCTCCCTTGGCTGGGACTTGGACTTGGACGATTGACATTCTTGGTAATATGTCTTGGACATTCTGGTAATAACTGAGCGTCACAGATCTGGGGTGGAGGAATCTTGTAATTTATTGGCAGTGTCTTGATGCCTGGAGCGACCACTGGACGTAACTGGGGATCACAGATCTGGGGGGGGCGGGAAGCGGAACGATGTGGCCACAGCCTTGTCACCTTGGCTGCGACTGGTACTTGGTGGATTCGTTGGGACATTCACATCCTTGTCAGCCGCTGGTCTAGCATCTGGAGCGATCGCTGTGGTCAACTGGGGATCAGAAATGTGTGGTGGAGGAAAATTGAAAACAGATAGTACTGCCTTACCCTCTTCGCTGCGGGCACTGTTGCGACTGGGGCTTGGATGATCCACCTCCTTCCGGCCATCCCCTAGACTGGCATGTGAAGCGACCACTGGTGATGACTGGGGAACCGCCATCTGTGGTGGAGGAATATGGTAAACAGACTGCACTACCAGGCCCTCTGGACTGCGAACCATTTCTCGACCCCCATCCTCCGTATTCTCTTGGTGGCGATCCTTCTTGTTCCTCCTCTTGGTCGTCCTTGCGACTCCTCCTAGCATCGGGGGGCTGGATGGTAAAGGTGAGAGTGGCCGGAAGTTGGCCGGCAACCACCGATTCGGATCTATAACCGGGGTAACGGAGCGAACTGATGAACTGAAACTAGATGGGTCTGGCGATGGGTTAGTCTCCATGACTTGGGGTGCCTCTCGGGGACCGGTGACCGACCCAGTCCTATTCGAGGGCGAAGGAGCGGTCTCTGCCGCAGGATTGTTGTTTGAAGATTCTCTCCACGTAGGATTGTCCCATTTGGGCCCATAGGCCAGCGGGGCGACACCATCAACTGGGTTGGGCAGTGGCTTTCGCTTGACAGGAGGCTGAGATCCTGATGTAGATGTGGCAGAGGTGGAGGAGCCCTTGTTCGACCCAAGTGTTTCAAACTTAGTCTTCAGGCACAGTGAGGGGGAGGGTGCTGATGAGACGTCTTCTGTGAGATTCCTTGCAGTCACCGGGAGCCTGGTGGGAGTACTCGGCTTGCTGAATAGATCCTTTCTGCAGGTGATCACAGCACTGTTCAGGGGAGAACCATTCTTATGTGGATTTTCCTGGGATTGGTAATAAAGAGACCGATTTCGAATCGAAACTTCGGGTATTCGCTTTTTGGAGTTAACAGGTTGAGCCAACTCTTTGGGATCGTACTTCTTCGAGGGATTCGAAAACAGGGCTTTGCCACGCAGGGTGCTTGGAGGTACTGCCAGAGGACTATGTTGATCCTCGTCTCTATGGCAAGTGAGGTCCTGTTTCGGAGGAGTTACTTTGTTCATGTTCTGTGGCATCCTCGAAACTCGTGCCATGGAAGGTGCAGCCACTTCTTGGACAGAAATGGATGACATCGTCGTGACTGAATTACCCTGGGGTTTGGATGGGAGTGCCCACATGGCAGATTCTTCTTCTGTATTGGGATCATAGGACACCGAGGAGGCGTTCAAAGCGTCCACCCAATCTCCCTTCAATTTTGCGGAAGGATCCTTATCGACTGGCGATTCCAGAACCACCAAGGAGTTTCCGGTCGAGTTGGAGGTGGGGATGTCCTGACTTGTACCAGGCTCACCTGGAACAGGCTCAGCTGGCTGGGCTCCAGAAGCTGCACCAGTTTCGTCGCTTCCATTCGTGTCATTGTTGAGGGTCTCAGTCTCTGGCTTGTGAGATTGCGGCATCCGGGCTGCCTGGTCTTTGGAGAACTTCGGGGGAGGGACATACCGACGCTTTTCGGTGACTGGACCTTGGGTCCTCACGACTCTGCTCTGCGACGAACCCAACTTCGATGCAAACTTCCGCTTCAATTTCTTCAGCTGGTAGAGCGGAGCAACTCCAGTGGCCCGGCCCACCGGCCGCATCCTCTTGGGGGGAGTTGTCTTGTCTGGAAAAAGATACAAGTTATGGATCAAGTCGGGATCATTGGGATCCTGAAGACAAGCTCACCCTTGGTCGGTTGATCTGGGACATTGGTCGTCTCAGGATCTTGGCTTTGTGGCGAAGTCAGCGAAGAGGGATCCTGCGATCCACTGGCACCCATGGAGCAGCTCTGGGCAGGAGTGGTCGCCTCTGCTGAAATATTTTCTCGAAATCAATCCGTTGGTCCAGACTGGGAAATCTCAAACCCAAACTCACCTTTGGTCTCAGGACTTTGACTCGGATCTGAAGACTCTGCCTCGATCAGCGATGGAGGATCCTGGCCAGCAATGACACCAATGGCGCCCTCGGGAGGAGCTGTCGGCACGACTGAAGTTTAAAAAAGATACAGTTTAAGAAATATCCGTTCCGAACCATCGGGGGGATGGGAACTCTTGAAGACCAACTCACCATTGATCTTTTGTGTTTGGAGAGAAGTCTCTGATGGAAGCCCTGCCTCGGTCGGTCTAGCAGTGGTCGGCCCATCTGAAACGGGGTTACAGTTCAAAATCATGCTTGGAAATCTTAATGGTTATATCACCTTTGACCTTTTCCACCGGCACTCCTGCCTCCAGTGGAGCACTTGGGTCGAGAGGCTCTGCTCCGGCCAGTGGGGGAGTGGTTGGCTCTTCTGCAAATTAGTTGGAATTTCTTTAAATCTATTCCTCGTAATGGGAAATCTTAAGGATCAGTTTACCTTGAACCTCTTCATCCCGATCTCCGGCTAGTCCACCTTTTCCCGGGGTACTGATTAAGTTCAGGGACGAAAACTGTTCCCCCATTGAACTTATGACTGCCAAGACGTTTCTTTCCTCTCCCGGCTGGGAGACGCTCAGAACCTGGGGTTGCTGGACAACCGAGACACTTTGCCGAGCCGGATTGGGGAACAGCTTGGAATCACTTATGGTGAAGGTACTCTTCCTTGGGTTGGCGACCACTTTCTTCTTATCATCGTTCTCATCCGACTCCCAGGGATCCTTAGGGCTGCGGTACACCATGGAATCTCTACCAGAGTACGTCTTACCCTTTGGTTTGAAGACCACCTGCTCCACAACACGTTCATCCTGTTTACCGGGATTCTCGGGATGATGGAAGAGAATAGAGCTCTTCAGAGTAAAATTGGATCGCATGGGGTTGCTAACTGGCTGTTTCCAGGACTGGTTAGGATCATTAGTGGGGGCACCCCTCTGGTCGAAGACACCAAGTTGCTTCATCGGTTGATTGAAGGCTTCCTCGGGCTTACGGACCACCATAAGGTTATGGGACGTATTTCCTGGGTCTACTGGGTTTTGGACTGTTGGATTCCTCAATGGTATATGGCTTTTAGACGCAGTATTGGTGAAAACATTTACCATTGGCCTTTGGACTGCCTGATCCTGCCCCTGGGAAAATGTCCCAGTTGAAGTAATTCCCTTTGGGACTATAAACTCCTTCAATGGTAGATCGCTTCTAAAGGCAATGGCATCCCCAGGTTTGTGGAACACCTGGGACACCACCATGGAGTTGACTGTTGGATCCTTCAATGATACATCGCTTTTGTTGACATCCCCAGGCTTACCCAACACCTTTGGTATTGCACCAGTGGAAGTATGTCCCTTTGGGGTGTCGACTGCTTCTTGTATAGCAGGTACTGAGTAGGTGGGCATATTTCCCATTGGGTTGGTTGCTTGTCTTATAGCAGGTTCTGGGTTAGGGGGCATATTTCCCTTTGGACCATGGATTGTTGGATTCTCAAATGGTATGTAGGCTTTAAAGGCATCCCCAGGTGAACGGAATACATTAGAATCTGTATTAGTTGGAGGATTTCCCATTGGGGGTACAAAGTTAGTGGACATGCATCCCTGCGGGTTGTGAACTGCTTGCCTCATAGGTATAGGATTTCCCTTTGGGTTGGAATGGATTGCTTGATACTCGGAAGGTACCGAGTTCGAGGGCATATATCCCTCTGGGATGTGAACTTCATGTCTCTCAGAAGGTACTCGGTTATTGGACGTATTTCCCATTGGGTTGTGAACTGCTTGATCCGTAGGTATATTATATCCCCTTGGGATGTGGACTTCGTGGATCATAGAAGGTACTGAGGTTGGGTTCTGAACTGCTTGCTGTATAGCAGGTACTGAGCTACTGGGCATATTTCCCCCCCTTTGATTGTGGGAAATGTCTTGTTTAATGGCAGGATTGTGAGCTGATCGTTCTCTTGCCGACCACTTCCGTTTATTTTTTTTGGAACGAGCCGACTTAGCTTGCCCCGATGCTTCCTGAGATTGGGACGTAGCATTGCCGAACTTGTCCATGGCCCCATAGAGAAGGTTAAGTATCGACTGGAAGTGATCGGTGTCCTGCAACAACTTGGTAGCCCGCAGAAGGAGAGCCACGAACGGGTGATTCATGGAATTCGCTCCGAAGCCGCTGTTTTCTGGCTGGGCATTGTTGGGAGGATTATTCTCAATATTTTCCGCATCTCCCACAGACTGCATCCACAGCTCCAGTCTCTGTTTAATCTGTTCTACGTTTTCGGGCGAAAAGTTCTTTGCAATTTCATCGGGCGATGACAAGTCTCCAATTTTTGATTCGATAAACGACACTACGTCCTCGATCGTGTTGTTGCAGAAGCTTCCTGAGGGCTCTTCAGCTTTAATTGTGGGCTGGCTGGCAGTAGACTGGTTATTTTCCCCGAACGATTCCCTAATATGGAATTGATTAATTCTTAAACACTAATCAGAGTTGAGGAAAGCCCACTCACCTGGTTGCGCCCGAGTGGTCTATTTCGGGGGAAATATTTTCATCAATCGGTGGAGGAAAGCTCCCAATTATTTCACAGTCACTGGAATCACTAGAAATTATGCCTATTCATTAGATATTTAGTCACAAAATAGTATAATTGTGCTTAGTTTGCATTTTGCATGGTGTCTTAACCTCAAAAATAAATTCAAAATGGCGTTCGGAAAAAAGTTTGTATGTGATATGTGTACATATGTGTGTGTAGTCTAACAACTGCTGGAAGTTTGCAAAGAAAATGGTGGAAAATTGTAAGCCAAAGTTACTTAAAGTCTTAATACTATTTAAATTAAACTCATGTATATGTGATTAAAAATCTCCATTAAAAATTCCTAACCTCAAAAAACACTAAAACCACAGATATATTTAATGCTTTATCTTATTATTATTAAACTTCTTACACTATTATGTACTTGTGTATGAAGTTAGAAAGTCTTGAACCATAACCTTCAACCTAAAAAGTTGCAAGAAACACGATGACAAATTTCTAACCTCAAAAAACGCAAATGCTTCCAACTATGGCTATGAATTTGTATGAAATTTTTATTCAACTGACCTTTCGCTTGATAAAGTTTTAGTTTTCTCCTCAATTTCTTCGATAGCTGGCTCGCTGGCCGTTTTGGTTGGCACTCCAAAAGAACTGCAGTGTTGCGGCGACTCGTTTGGGAAAATACTCTTGTAGTACTCATCGTCGTTTTCAAAGTCCGCCTGCAGTTCCAGGCACTCGCCATCCTCCTCCTCATTGATGCTTGGCTGGGCTTCACTTTCTTCTTTTTTCTCTTCCGAATGGCTAATTTGATCTGGCTTTTCTGCTGGCATCACTTTACTTTTTATTGTTTTATCTTCAGACATCGCATCACTATACATCTCTTGCCTATCAGACATCCTTATTTTTCACCTTCCTCCTACCAATGTTCGGACACAAGTGAACCTTTTCAGAATGAATTGCTAGGAATATGAAAGCTAGCGAATCTGACACTTTCCGCCAATTAATCGCACTTGTCGATTATGCAGGTTGCACGGTTGCAATCCTTACCGATAGGTCATTGACATCACCCTGTCTCCCAATAATTGTTCTTCCGCTTCCCAAATGTTGCCATTCAGTTTCAAAATAGCATTTGATTTTTGTTTTTGCGTTTCAAGTGCTAATTTGATTAAAATTGATAATTAATTTATTAATCTCTGATTGAAAAATAGAATAGGTTCTAATTAAAGGCCTTGAGTGGCTCCTTGATTAATCGAAAATAAAGATGATCGCGAAAAGCTTTCTTGAAAGTGAAAGTTTTATAAAAACAGTTATATTGACTTGCGAAGAAACTTTCATTCCTTGGCTAGCTTTCTTAGAACTTTCTGCACTGAAAAATTGTTCCATAAAAAAATAAAATGTATAATCCCTAATTTATTATTATCATTGGGATTCTCCTGTATCCTGTTTATCAAATTTGATTTTCAAAAATTATCAGAGACATTCTCAAATTTAAACAATTTTAATGCTCTCTTTGGCACTCCTTAATTTTAATTATAAAATTGTTTGTCCGTTCTCTTAATCTTTTTTGAAATTATTACTTAAAGCTCTACTTAAAAGGGTTGTTCTAAGGTCCACATAAAGGACCTAAGAATACTTCCTCAGGTGTACAAATTTAAAAAATTACCTGAAAATTCGTATTTAAAAAGTTTTAAACATAGCAAAGACCTACCCCTGGTTCGTGTCTTTGCTAAGAGAAGCAGTGCGACAAGCAGTGATTCTTGATAATGTCGCTTGATAATTAAAGCTATTAGGATATTCAACAATTAACTTATTAAAAGAAAAACACGGGTTTAACTCATTTTTTCTTTAGTTTCAGATGCGAATTATCAAAGAATTGTTAACCAGCGCCTAGTAGTTGACGTTTTAAATCATAACGTCCCACATAGGCTTTCTAAAAAACTTTTCCCTTTTCTTTCAAAGCTTTTCCAGATCCACCTATGCCCAGTAGGATCCTTTTCGGTAATAATCCTTGAACTGGAATCCTGGAATACTGCACCTGTGTTTGAACTCCAGTCCGCAATAGTCGGTACATTAAAGTACAATGAAATCCGTATAAGAGTAGCTTTAATTTCTAGTTTTTTGATGGAAAATGTTAAAATGGAACAGGAGTGCCTAGGAGGTTAGCGATTCGGAGATCTAACTAGTCCGAAGACGATCCTTTCCGCTAAATATTCCAAAAATAAAACATGTACTATCCCTTCTTTTATAGTTTTTTATATTTTAAATTATAATTAACAGATGATTAATAATAAATAAATAAAAAATAAACAAATATTATTACTAAAATGACGTTTTTGCTCCACTGTGCCCGAAAGCTTTCGTGCTGGAAAGCTC
This sequence comes from Drosophila atripex, assembly GCA_035045925.1. Classification (NCBI taxonomy): domain Eukaryota; kingdom Metazoa; phylum Arthropoda; class Insecta; order Diptera; family Drosophilidae; genus Drosophila; species Drosophila atripex. Next base: position 853,250 of record JAWNOP010000009.1, read on the forward strand.
TCCGGCTCTACGAACGCTTCCAAATGACATTGACAGAATCGGAAAAAGTTATAAAGAAGAGTCGAGTGGCAGGAATGTCACCACTTGTTTAGTTGCTTCTGGCGGCGATTGAAGGAAAGAGAGAAACACAACCACCCATCCCATCCACCGGCTAACATGGCACTCAAGTTTGCTGCGAATCTGAACTTCTTGTTCACCGAACGGGCGGCCACGATCGCCGAACGGATCCGGCTGGCCCATCAGAACGGTTTCCGGGCCGTGGAGATTCCCTATCCCGAGGGCGAGACCAACGATGTGGTGAGCGCCGTCAAGGAGACCGGCATTGTGGTCAGTCTGGTTAACCTGGCCTTCGACAAGACCGACGATCAGCTGAGATTCGGTTCCACCAGTGTGCCCGGCAAGGAGCAGCTCTTCAAGAACCAGCTGGACGACACCATTAGCTTTGCCAAGCAGGTGGGCTGCGGCAAGATTCACCTTACCGCCGGCCTGTTCAAGGGCGGCCAGGAGAGCGACTACACAAAGACGTATACCTCCAACCTGAAGGTGGCCGCCGAGAGCCTCCGTGCCAGCAAGCTGGTGGGCGTGATTGAGCCCATCAACAAGTACGCTGTGCCCGGATACTACATGAACTCCTACGCCAAGGCCGCCGCCGTCCTGTCCGAGGTGGGTGCCGACAACATCCGCCTCCTGGCCGATCTCTATCATCTCCAGCACCTGCACGGCAACGTCTCCAAGACCCTGGAGGAGTACAAGCAGCTGATCGGGCACTTCCAGATCGCCCAGGTTCCGCACCGTCACGAACCGGACGTCGCCGGTGAACTGGACTACGGCTATGTGTTCAAGGCCCTGCAGGAGTTCGGCTACGATGGCTGGGTGGGATGCGAGTACAAGCCCAAGACGACGACCGTGGAGGGCCTCTCCTGGGTCTCCAAGCTGGGATACACCCTGTGATTAGGATCGTTACAAGAATCCCATTGTATTTATACATATATACATTTAAACTCATTTTTTTTTTTAAAACCAAACAAGACTATTTGTTTTTCCTTCAAGAAAAGGTCATGGATTTGACCTACAGGAAGGGTGTAGTAGCTTTCCTCTTGGCTCAGTGGCTGGTGATTAGATAATGGAACAGATTAGATACGTCCGTCCGTCTTCTCTAGCTATCTCCCGCGAGCACCCGCTTAGCGTAGTCGGCGATGTGGAGAACGCCCAGCTCCGGGGAGGCGATGTGCAGATTGTCGCCATTGCAGAACATCGTGTTGATGTGCGGATTGTGGAGCTCAGCCACCAGAGTGTGGCAGGCCGTCGAGGAGTCGCCAGTGGACTTGAGCATTTTCTGGAAATAATAAAAAGTGGGTCAGTATTATCTCCAAAGCTGGATTACCACAAAATGTGGTTTTCTTTTGGGGAAATAATAATCTTTTGATTTAACATTGGTTCTTTTTAAAAGTCATGATAAGGAAACTTCTACTATAACACTAATATATGTGGTATTCCCTACATTATTTTCCTAATCAGTTTCCCATCAACGCTTCTGACATTTAAAGGCAATCGGGAAACTGTCTACAAACGAGGAAAAGTATATAAAGTGACGCCCAAGCTGATGACTCGAAAATCATCATTCATTTCATGGTTCGTGACTTTCAATTGTCGCAGTTCCACTTCTGCGACATTTTTCAATTAGCAACTTTATAAATATCGAAGCTTTTGGGCACTAGAATGGCTAGGAATAGTGGAACTCTATGCTCACCATCCAGAACTCATTGCCCGGCAGAGCGTTGCCATCCCAGGCATAGGACACCACCAGCAGCATGTCACCATTCTCCGGTCCCGTCAACTTATCGGCCGGATTTCGCTTGGAGATGTGGACACGAATGCCCTTCTTGGGATGACCGGGAATCTTTATGAGAGCACCGTCCTTTAGGCCGCCGCATTCCTTCATGCTGAACCAGGAGAAGTGCACGGCACCCAAGTGATCCAATCTGGAGCCGAGCGTGCGCATGCGCTGCTCAAAGGCCTCCAGAAAGATGCGCTCCTGCTGGACGGCTACCTTCCACACGCCCAGGCCGAAGCCCACCACATGGACATAGGCCAGACGGTTGGTTGCCTTGGCACGGGCCTGGGCCTCCAGGAGCAACAGATCGAAGCTGATCGCATAGCGCCGTTTCATGGCCATGTTGTCGAAAACATCCTGCTTGTTGCCCGATGGACCGAACCGTTGATGGTCAATGGTGGCCTGGCCATGCACCACATCCCGCATGGCATAGAATCCGCGCCACAAGCGCCGGTAGTCCTGCTCCCTCGTGGTGGCCGGTGCATCCAAAGCCAGGCCGTATCCCCGCTCCCGGGTGTTCTGCGAGCGGGCGATCACTATGTCCTGGAACTCCATCAGATTCCGACGCGACAGCCGGGCTCCAATCATGCCCACAATGACACCACTCGGCTCCAGAGTCTTGGAGTTTCGAGCTACGCGACCGCAATTAGCTCGCTCGCCCTCGTTGATGAAAATGGTGTGCGAGCTGACGGACAGCAGAGCGGAGAGCTTAATGTCGTCGTAGCTGAGTAGGTTAGCCAGCACCAAGGGTGCCTTCTCCTCGGGCGTTCCCACGGTTTCAAAGCCACTGGCTCCCCGCTCGCCGCCAAGGAGCAGGTACTTGTCATTGCGGGCTATGAAGCTGGCACAGCGCTTGTCCAACAGACGCTGCACAAAACCGCACAGGGAGAGTGACTCATAGACGGGTTTCTCAATGGAATTGCCTGCAATTGGTATGCGGGGTCAGTAAGGTCGATTGGGAAAGCCACGTTGGGAAGAGAAGCGCACTCACCCCACTTGCATTTGTGCTCCAGGTACTGCAAATAGAGGCCCAAGGTACGTTCGTGGATAACCGGATAAGTGGAAGCTATCTGCTTGTCAATGCGGCCCAGCCGAAGTGGTGACTGTTTGTGGACACGGACACTCTCCACGCCAAACTGGAAGAAGGGTTCAAGGTAACTACTAAAGTGCTCAGTCAGAGATTGGATTATAACCCACTGGCAAGGGGAACTCTTTGGATTTCTGCATCACCATGGCGCACAGGCCGTCAATGTCGGCCTTTGGCTTCTTTACTTTCTGGCACTTCTGGAGCAACTTCATCCCGAACTCTGTCAGGGGCTGGGAGTCTCCAGAAACCGCTGGCCAAACTTCATCCACTTCAGCACCGAAGGCAGACATGGTTCCGATACGAAATTTAAATTATTTCCCACAAGTGGCGACTCTGTCTTAATTTCACAAGCGCTTTTAATAGCGCCGGGACCCGGCAACGCATTTTATACAAACAAAATTGTGAAATAGCATTGCAACCGCTTCACCGATTATAATAACATACCACGATAAATAATTGATTTTAGCGCCGATTCAAAAGGTATCGATAACACTGATAAAAAAATAAATTTGGTGTGACCAAATGGAAAATACCAAAACATTTATTCAAAAATACTATCGATATACGGTATTAAGGCGAAAAACAAATGTATGACGATATATTTGGGGCAAATATCGATACCCCGATATAAATAAAGTTCGACATCCCTACAAAAAAGTGTTAATGTTAATTTTTTTTGCAAGAACGTGAGTGTGATAGCCCATCGAACTGCGAAAGGATTGCTGTGAAGCCCCCACAGTGCGTTGAGTAAGTGCCACCGACTGTGAAATGTGTAATAAATAAATAAATAGCCCGTAAATGGCATAAGACTGCTGGCTGTTGGCACCCGCGCGCGGCAAAAAGGCAGCGACAAGCCACACGCACACAAGCGCATTTTGCCAAAAAGCAGACGCACACGCACGCACGCACACACACGCACAGGCAAAGTGCAAACCGAAAACACAAACAATTAATGTAAACCTTTTTAATTTGTATTTTTCGAACGACAAAGCAGCCTGGTGAGCGCCATCAACTAGCCAATCTCTCCAAACGTTCCGACACACCGGCCAGTTCCCCCCGACCAGTCGACCAGTCGCCCAGTCGTCATCCAGTCCCAGTCCCCAGAAACTCCTACCGCCCCCCCCAGTCGGAAAAAGGTAGAATAATGTCGGACTACAGCGATCTGGATCGCCAGATTGAGCAGCTAAAGCGCTGCGAAATCATCAAGGAGAACGAGGTGAAGGCTCTCTGCGCCAAGGCCCGGGAGATCCTGGTCGAGGAGGGGAATGTCCAGCGCGTCGATTCGCCGGTGACGGTGTGCGGCGACATACATGGCCAGTTCTATGATTTAAAGGAGCTGTTCAAGGTGGGCGGCGATGTGCCCGAGAAGAACTACCTCTTTATGGGTGACTTTGTCGATCGCGGATACTACAGCGTTGAGACTTTCTTGCTGCTGCTGGCACTGAAGGTGCGCTACCCAGATCGCATAACACTCATCCGCGGCAACCACGAGTCGCGTCAGATTACCCAGGTGTACGGATTCTACGACGAGTGCCTGCGCAAGTACGGTTCAACGGCGGTATGGCGTTACTGCACCGAAATCTTCGACTACCTCAGCCTCTCCGCCATCATTGACGGCAAGATATTCTGCGTGCACGGCGGCCTCTCGCCCTCCATTCAGTACCTCGACCAAATCCGCAGCATCGATCGCAAGCAGGAGGTGCCGCACGACGGTCCCATGTGCGACTTGCTATGGAGCGATCCCGAGGATCAGACCGGGTGGGGTGTATCGCCTCGCGGTGCCGGCTACCTATTTGGCTCCGATGTCGTTTCCCAGTTCAATCGCACCAACGAAATCGACATGATCTGCCGGGCACACCAGCTGGTGATGGAGGGCTTCAAATGGCACTTCAACGAAACCGTCCTGACCGTCTGGTCAGCGCCCAACTACTGCTACCGGTGAGTCAACTGGCCAGCTGGCCAACCAGCTGTTTCCATTCCAAACATACCAATTATATTCGCATTTTCTGCCCTCGAACAGTTGCGGTAATGTGGCTGCCATTCTGGAACTGAACGAGTACCTGCATCGCGATTTTGTAATCTTTGAGGCGGCTCCGCAGGAGAGTCGCGGCATTCCCTCAAAGAAGCCCCAGGCCGACTACTTTCTCTAAGAGGAGTACCCAGTCGCCTGGCACGGTTTCCCCTCCGCTGCTGCTACTGCTGGTGCTGTTGCGCTCCAGCTACAGTTCTGGGCTCTGCTGGGGTAACCAGTGCCCATCCGGTGGCTGATACAAATCATAATAAAGGAAAAGAAAACTGCCTGCCTGCCTAAGCAAACGCCAGTGAAACATCACTGCAATTGCGAATGAAAATCAATTATAACATTAAAATAGTAAGCTAAGCCTAAGCCACGACTTTGTTTCGAGTTTCCTCTGCCGCTCTGTCGCTCAGAGGGGTCGATAACTTCCTTTTTTTATTTTAACTTTTAGCCTTGTTCCTCCCATCTTTTAACCATTTTTTTTTTTTTTAAACTCCAACTAGCAGTTTGCAAATACTTTTGTTTGATGTTCGGGTACATCATCGTGTATGGACCCAGACCCTCTGCTAGCTAATAACTACTAGGATTAATTCCCCCCTCGAGTTACCTCGTCGGAACTCGTCCGACAAAGATGGGAGTTTCTGCGGAAAGAAACGCCCGTCTTTCTCACACGAATTCCCGAAAAGCACATCGCGAGCGGATCGTATTTTATTCTAAGATTATAATAGTTTGTAAGTACCAGGTATCCCTTGTCGGCAGATATACTGGTGTGGGTGGGTTGGGGGAATTGGGACGGCCTGTCGCTGCGATCCATAGAGACCATAGAGAACAAAACGAAACGAAACGATACGACTTGGCGCACCTGTGGGCAGGTCTTCTCAGCTCAACATAAACAGGAGGAGAGGCGGAAATGTTTAGTAATTCGTAGCGAGTAAGTCTAGTTCTAGGTACGACCCAGATTGGGATATAATATACAAATAATTATACATACACACACTATACACTTATTTAAATAAAGATTGTAAGAAAAGACAAAGCCTACAGTTGCTCCGTTTATTGATTCTTAAAGGCTACTTGCGTGACAAAAAAAAAAACATAAACACATTTACATATGCTTGGGTTCCAGAGGGGCGCTTGTGGTTCACTAGGAGGTTCATGGTCATTCCGTCATGGTCAGGGTTTAGTGCTTCAGGTCCAGGCCGTGCTCCTTCAGCTGCTCGTAGATGCAGTTCTGGTAGGCTTCGGCGGCATCACAGCTGGAAGATGGAATTCTAGAGCTGGAGAGTCGTTTCGGCGCCCAAAGAACTTACTGATCCTCGGGGACTTCGATGGCCTCGCAGTGCTCGGCCACTTCGGCCACCGCCTCATCCTTCTCCTCCTCGTGCTTGGTCATGGCCTTGATGATCTCCACGGTGTGCTTCTTGCTCAGCTTGCCGGCGTCATCCAGCTGGAGGAATCGAATCCGAGAATAAGTATAAGTCTCAGAACGAACTACAACTTACGATCTCCAATTTCTTCAGGACACAGGCACGCAGGCACTTGGCCTCATGGCTCTCGGCCTTCTCATGCTTCATCATCTGCTCCACATCCTCTGCAGAAGACACCAGGTTAGTTAGTATCCTTTAATGAGTGCTCCCACTAATACAAACCATCACTGGCTCCCGTCTCCGCTTGGCATTCGTGGCCCAGCTTGGTGGCATGCTCCTCGGTCATCTCCTCGTGGGGCTTGGCGGACGCAGACCCGGATCCCAGGACCAGACAGCCCAGGACTAGGACCAACACGGACGAGGCACTCACCAGACGCGGCATTTTCAACGGAATGTAATTTTGAATTGGATGCTCCACCCGGACCGCCCCGAGGCTTTTATAGGCCTACGACTAGGTCCGGTTTGGCCCGGCTGCCAAGTCCCGTGATTGGTCCCGTCTCAAGCAGTCTCAAGCGTTGAGCAATTAGTGGACAATTAGCGGGTGGGAAGAGTGAACTACATGGGCAGCACACATGACACACTCCGTACTCCAAACCGGAGATGCCCTCGACTGGGTACCGTGTGAACAACTGACACTTTTCCAAATCTGCCGGAGGGTGCCAAGTGGTTGGCTCCACAGATGGGGAGCAGATGGGGGGGGTGGGTCGGGCCCATCACCGATCACCCAATTACCCATTTAATTGCTGACTAACACGATATCTCCACATCGATCTCCCTGAAAAAAATCTCATATAAAAAATACAAAAATGCAAAAATCTGAAAATGTATTTTTATCAAAAAAAAAAAAAAAGTGAAATGAAAAATGAAAAGCAATTAAATCGATCAACTGCTCTGACTTGGCAGGTTTCACTGGATTTGTGTTCCCAACTATAACAATCCTACAATCCCAACTATACATCTTTATAATCATTCAGTTGCCAGTCCAGACTGATCGTTTAGACCCAATAGTACCCTATATTTCCTGCTTTTTTGGTAGTTTTTATTTTAGTATTATATTTACGGATTTGTTTTTAATCTTTTCGCATTTTATATCCCATCTTAACTCTACTCTGGAGCTTTAAATTAAATTTAAATTAATCAGAGATCTTTATACTAATTTTTTAATATTAAACAAGTTTTTTTTACAGGGGTTTTTATATTTTTTCATTTTTTAACGACTTCGCCGATCCTAAAGGTATTTCTGAATAAGATTACAAACAATTTTTTTAGTCTTTTAAATGTTTATTTTTTAAATACATAAACTATCAATTATAATCAAGTATAAGTATTTTAATAATATTTTTATTTTTAATGCCTTATTTATTGTTCCCTAATTTAAAAATTTTCAAACCTTTATTCTAAGTTTCGAATTATTTTTCGAAGTTTTAAATAGTTTTCAACTGCGTTTTTTGCTGATTTTTTCATTTTCCATATAAGTTTTAGTTTAAAGATTCTATAAATTAACTAAATAATTTAAAATATTTAACATTTGTCAATTTAAACTTAGATGTCTTCGATTTTTAAGGTTTTTTAATAGTTTCTAAAAGTATCCTTGGGATTTTGAACAAATTTCTTTAAAATCTCCGCTTTTGTCAAAAAAAATTGTCAAATGATTTATTACTTTTTAAGATATTATTTAAGGAAAATATTTTATTTAAATATAATAAGGGTTTCAAATATTATAGTATTTATTTATTTAGAATTTATAAACCATTTTTAAAGTTAATATATCTCGAGACCTTTTTATTTTAGTTTTTTTGCGCCAAAAATATTATATTTTATGTTAATCAGTGTAGTTGGTTGCAAAAAACCACCCCTCTTTGTTGACTAGTGGCTGGCATGCGTGACTTCCAGTGTCTTCCAGCCCAGCATTGAGCTCTTGGGCGATCTTGACACTGGAAGATCGTGGAAAAAGCGCTGGCGTCGGCCGAACGGGCCGGAAAGCGGAGAGCGGAATGAAGAGTGGGTGGCAAGGTCGCGGGGTCGAGCGTATAAAAGCCAAGATGCGAAGAAAGTGAAGAGCATCAGTCTGAGAACCGCCAGAGCCACCAAGATGAAGTCGATGACCATTGTCACCCTGATCGCAGTCCTCCTGCAGCTGCAGGGCATCTTGGCCCAGAGTCAGTCCTTCGACCTGACCAGCCTGATACCGAGCCGGGGATCAGAGCCGATTTGGACGACCATCAACAAGAACCTGCCACAGGTGCAGGGCATGATTGACGCCGCCCGGAAGCAGTGCATCCAGCAGCTGGGCATGCCCAAGGACCAGCGCCCCCTGATGAAAGAGCCCAATCCCAGCGAGAAGGAGAAGTGCCTGATCGAGTGCGTCCTCAAGAAGATCAAAATGATTGACGCCACCAACAAGCTGAACCTGGCCCAGGTGGAGAAGCTGACCAGCCTGGTGACCCAGGACAACAAGGTGGCCATCGCCATCAGCTGCAGCATGGCCCAGAACTGCAATCGCTCCATCACGGAGAAGAGGCCCTGCCAGGCCGCCCATCTCTTCAATCAGTGCATTGGCCGCCAACTGGAGCGGAACAACGTCAAGCTGGTCTGGTAGAGGACCTCATCCTTGCGGTCCGCGTACATAGCTGTCTCCGGCGAAGCTCCTCCTCCGGGGACACAGTTCTAACCTCTATTTGGTCTCCAAATAAAATGGTCTCAGAAATGTGTAAACAAATAATTGCATCTAATTAGGGTATTTTTATTGAATTTTTTATTTCAAAATTAAAAATTATATTTCTGTTAAATATTAAATAAAAAAAAAAGAAAAGTATCTTCTGGCTGGGCACTTTATTTGGGTGTTTTTTTTTTTATTTTGGGAACCACATCGTGTTCGCCAACTTAAAAAATTCTCATTTAAAAACTAACGCAAAAAAAAAAAACAAACTTTGGATGTGGGCTTCCAGGACACCATGGGTCAGGACTACTCCTTGACATCGGGAATTTTGAAGCCGGAAGAGCGCATCTCGCGGAGCATGCACATGGAAATGCCATGGGCAGCCTCGCACCTACAATTTAAAAATAAAATTAAAATTAAAAATAAATATTATATTCCTAAACAGGATTCCTTTCACTCACTTGTCCTGCTCCGCCTGGAGGAGCTCGTTGCACTTCTTGATGATGCGCCTGCCATCGTCCTCGCGGTCCGGGAACATCATGTTCATCATCTCGATGGTCTTGTCCTCGTTGAACTGCAACTGGCCCTCGGGCATGAGCTCGAACTGCTCCAGCATACATTGGCGGAAGCACTTGGACTCCATCTTGGCATCCTCCTTGTTCAGTACCATCTCGACGATGTGCTCTGCGGCGGGGAAACAGCTCGAGGACTGGACTAACCGCTAACCAAAATGCCAAACAGACTCACCCCTGGCCGGCTTGGGAGTGCATCCGTCGCCGAATGGCTCGATCAGGTCCACCACCTCGTCCAGTGACATGGAGACCTCCTCCTCGTCGGCGGTGACCAATGCCAGAAGGAATCCGGAGCAGGCCAGAGCCAGGACTAGGCAATTGGACGATTGCATCATTTTTGGGTGGGGGTGTCTGTTGGAAAGTGAACGGCCAGCAACTGCCACCCGGAGTATATATACTCGCCGGCGGTCTCCTCCGGCAAGGTGTCGTGTGTCCGGAGCATCCGGTACATCAGTCGCTTGTAGATTCCATCCGGCGATAGCCATGACATTGGCCAGCCAGATAGCCAGGCCAACATGCAATCATCCGTCCAGCCGACCCACAATATTGCACCACAAAACGACTATGATTGGAGGTGCTTTTTTTTTTTTAACTTTTATTTTGACTCTCGAGGGTTAAGGAAGTGTTGGAAAAAAAAAAAATATATATATATATATATTTGAAAGGGGCTTCCCCCTGGTTGGATATTAACCCATGGCTGTCCATGTCCTTAGGGAAACAGGAACACACTGATGTTGTTCTTGAGGCAAGTGAGGAGGGCGTGGGCAGGATCGCAGTTGGGGGCGTTCTTCAGGCCCACTGTGGCGTCCTTGCAGAGCTGGATGCCCTTCTTGTACTCGTCCTTGTAGTTGTCTGGAAGCATTATGTCCATCTGCTTGAGGGTCTGTTCCAGTTGGAACTTTCCCTTTTTGATCTAAAAAAAAATAACAACAAAATAAGAAGGATATTTGTATGTCATTGTTGGTAATATACTTTAGACGTACCGCCTGCATCATCTCCAGGATACAGTTGATGTAGCAATTGGTGTCCTTGCTGTTGGGTATGTTGCCATTCTGAATGCCATCGGCCACCTCCTGGCTGATTTTCGGGAACTTTGGCAAACAAACATCGCGCATTAGCTTCCCGGCCGATCTCATCTGCTCCTCGGTCACCTGCGAGAGGATCAATTAGTGTGTTGTGGATCCTTGGGACAACGAGAGACACATACCCCGGCATGGATCCCCGGTAAGAGGACACTGGCAACACCAATGTACAGAATCGAAATAATCCACAGATCGAACCTCATCGCTGCAACTGAGACACTAAGATCTGTGGCTAATATCTTTTATAGACTTTTATAGATTCGGAGACATGCAAATGCCTAGAATATAATGGAATGGGACAGGGGACCAGTGGGTGCCAGCGGGTGTGGGAGTGATGGGAGTGATGGGAGTGGCGGGAGTGGTGGGCCAGAGACTAATTTCCATATCTTGGGGCCTGTAATCTTGTCACATTAATTGACAACTAGGACGGATGGAGTGTGTTGGGTCACCAATCGGCATCACGCGAAATGCGTTCCACAGTCCCATTTCCGATCATGCAACCCAATCCCACTCCCACTCCGACTCCGATTTCTTGATTTGATGGGGCGGGCCACTCTAACAATATGATATCAAAATAAAGCCAAATCATATTAAGTTATTGTCATCGGGCCTGATCTTCGAACGGGGGAATTATTTTACCTTTATGGAGTAATTTGTACTTGATACCCTTGAACGAGCCGCCCATCCCCACAGCATCGCATGCACAACTGGTGCCAGAAAGCAATCCCATTCGGAATACCCAACAATAAGGCCTCTCTATAATTAGTGATTATATTTGCAATTGCAGGCACTTAATGTGCCATTTAACCAGCAAGAGATCTTCATCAGGTGGCCCATTGGGGCTCACCCAGCGGCACTACGGGAGTGGTCTGCAATGGACCATTCTCTGTGAGATATAAGCAGGGAGTCCAATATTGGGGTGAGAATATTGGACGCACAATTACTGGAAATCGATCCACAAATCGATTAAGGTATCCCGCTCAAGGATCGGATGAGAATTGGCCGAGATATAGCTATGGAAGTAGGCCAAGTACGAAAATCCAGCATTTTGAAGGGATCCCCCACAAATATTCGAAAAATTTTGAAAAAATATTTCTTGACAGGATTTTGATGCAGAATTGCTGAATATCGATCCACAAATCGATTAAGGTATCCCGCTCAAGGATCGGATGAGAATTGGCCAAGATATAGCTATGGATGTGGGCCAAGTACGAAAATCCAGCATTTTGAATGGGATCCCCCACAAAAATTCGAAAAATTTTGAAAAAATATTTATTGACAGGATTTTGATGCAGAATTGCTGGAAATCGATCCACAAATCGATTAAGGTATCCCGCTCAAGGATCGGATGAGAATTGGCCGAGATATAGCTATGGAAGTAGGCCAAGTACGAAAATCCAGCATTTTGAAGGGGATCCCCCACAAAAATTCGAAAAATTTTGAAAAAATATTTCTTGACAGGATTTTGATGCAGAATTGCAGGAAATCGATCCACAAATCGATTAAGGTATCCCGCTCAAGGATCCGATGAGAATTGTCTGAGATATAGCTATGGAACTGGGCCATGTGCGGAAATCCAGCATTTCCAAGGGGATCCCCCACAAAAATTCGAAAAATTTTGAAAAAATATTTTGTGTCAGGATTTTGATGCAGAATGACGGGAAATCGATCCACTAATCGTTTGAGGTATTCCGTTTTAGAATCGGATGAGAATTGGCGAAGATATAGCTATGGAAGTGGGCCAAGTGCGGAAATCCAGCATTTTGAAGGGGATCCCCCACAAAAATTCGAAAAATTTTGAAAAAATATTTTGTGTCAGGATTTTGATGCAGAATGACGGGAAATCGATCCACTAATCGTTTGAGGTATTCCGTTTTAGAATCGGATGAGAATTGGCGAAGATATAGCTATGGAAGTGGGCCAAGTGCGGAAATCCAGCATTTTGAAGGGGATCCCCCACAAAAATTCGAAAAATTTTGAAAAAATATTTTGTGTCAGGATTTTGATGCAGAATGACGGGAAATCGATCCACTAATCGTTTGAGGTATTCCGTTTTAGAATCGGATGAGAATTGGCGAAGATATAGCTATGGAAGTGGGCCAAGTGCGGAAATCCAGCATTTTGAAGGGGATCCCCCACAAAAATTCGAAAAATTTTGAAAAAATATTTTGTGTCAGGATTTTGATGCAGAATGACGGGAAATCGATCCACTAATCGTTTGAGGTATTCCGTTTTAGAATCGGATGAGAATTGGCGAAGATATAGCTATGGAAGTGGGCCAAGTGCGGAAATCCAGCATTTTGAAGGGGATCCCCCACAAAAATTCGAAAAATTTTGAAAAATATTTTGTGTCAGGATTTTGATGCAGAATGACGGGAAATCGATCCACTAATCGTTTGAGGTATTCCGTTTTAGAATCGGATGAGAATTGGCGAAGATATAGCTATGGAAGTGGGCCAAGTGCGGAAATCCAGCATTTTGAAGGGGATCCCCCACAAAAATTCGAAAAATTTTGAAAAAATATTTTGTGTCAGGATTTTGATGCAGAATGACGGGAAATCGATCCACTAATCGTTTGAGGTATTCCGTTTTAGAATCGGATGAGAATTGGCGAAGATATAGCTATGGAAGTGGGCCAAGTGCGGAAATCCAGCATTTTGAAGGGGATCCCCCACAAAAATTCGAAAAATTTTGAAAAAATATTTTCTGCCAGGATTTTGATGCAGAATTACTAGAAATCGATCCACTAATCGTTTGAGGTATTCCGTTTTAGAATCGGAGGAGAATTGGCCGAGATATGGCTTTGGAAGTGGGCCAAGTACGAAAATCCAGCATTTTGAAGGGGATCCCCCACAAAAATTCGAAAAATTTTGAAAAAATATTTCTTGACAGGATTTTGATGCAGAATTGCTGGAAATCGATCCACAAATCGATTAAGGTATCCCGCTCAAGGATCGGATGAGAATTGGCCGAGATATAGCTATGGAAGTAGGCCAAGTACGAAAATCCAGCATTTTGAAGGGGATCCCCCACAAAAATTCGAAAAATTTTGAAAAAATATTTCTTGACAGGATTTTGATGCAGAATTGCTGGAAATCGATCTACAAATCGATTAAGGTATCCCGCTCAAGGATCGGATGAGAATTGGCCGAGATATAGCTATGGAACTGGGCCATGTGCGGAAATCCAGCATTTTGAAGGGATCCCCCACAAATATTCGAAAAATTTTGAAAAAATATTTTGTGGCAGGATTTTGATGCAGAATTGCTGGAAATCGATCTACAAATCGATTAAGGTATCCCGCTCAAGAATCGGATGAGAATTGGCTGAGATATAGCTATGGAACTGGGCCATGCGCGGAAATCCAGCATTTCCAAAAATTTCTTGACAGGATTTTGATGCAGAATTACTGAAAATCGATCCACTAATCGATTAAGGTATCCCGCTCAAGGATCGGATAAGTGTGGGCTGGGATAGAGCCATGAATGTGGGCTGATGTTGAAAGAACTCCGCCGCCCCACGAAAGAGGACTTCATAGAACCCCATTTGGAGATATCCGTAGAACAGCCATGATATCCGTAAGTGCTACCCGGTTTTGAGGCTACACCCAGTTGAGAGTCAATCGAGGAAGGCCGGAGTCTAGTCGACTGAGTCTAGTCGGCTGTTCAGTCACAAGTCGCAAACCCGATCAGATAGACAGCCCAAGCTAGTGTCTCCAAATTTGAATCCCTGAGAACCCCGATTGCGGCGAACGTGGTTAGAAGCGATCCGTGGAGTCGGCGCCAAGATGTCCGAGCAGTTCAACTTCAACGAGGCCTTCAACAGCCAGACTCTGCGCGGACGCGCCAATGTGAGTATCCTGCGTCTGGGATCCTGTGCCCCTCCTGCTACCAACAGACCCCATCCACAGGTAGCTAAGGCCACCTGGGCCTCCGTGGGCCTGGTCTACGTCCTCGTCAAGATGCATCGTCGCAACACCAAGCGCCGCGAGGCCAAGCTCTACTGCAAGGGCTGCCAGCAGGCGATCCTAGGCTAGGAGGATGTCCTCCCCCCCGGCCCCCGGTGATCCCCACGGGAAGCCATCTGTATGGTGTTGCCCGTTTCCCCCAAATCCCATCTCGTGTACTTTCGACGAGCCAATAAAATGTTGAATGTTTTGATCAAATTTGTAATATTTTAATTATTAATATTTTATTAAAAGTTGTAAATCAAATTTGATGTAAATTTAATATAAAAATTGAAGGCTTGTTGTTGAAAAAATAACATTTTCTAACATTTAAAATAAAAAAGGAAGAAAGGAAGCTATATGATACCTAGTAATAGTGACTAATACTCATGGCTTATATAGTAATTATATAGTATATAGTACATGGTATAAAATATATATTTATTCTAGGGGGGGATTTAATTTATCTTTCTTTCCTGAAACCTTAAGTGTTAAATGTTATCGCTTTCTATAACTTTTTACTAAAAAACCAAGAAGTACCGGGTATATTATAATTTTTCCTTTACTTGAAATGATATTCTGGTCAAGTTTAAAAGTTTTCAAGACATTTCGAATTAGTCCTTATTGGGATTTAGAATATTTTCAAAGTTATTGGTATAGTTATAGGTCCCAGAAGTACCGGGTATACAAATTATAATTTTTACTATACAAACAAGGAGTTCCGGGTATATAGTTTCTATTTGCAAGTAAAGTTTAAAAAATAAATATGAATTATTAGGTAGTTGGACATACATACATATATCTATAGATCCATAGATACAAGAATTTATTAAAAAACACTTTTTTAAAACCATATCCACGATCTCTTTTGAAGGATCTACCCGTTCCTTTGCTGTCATTAACTAGAAATTATTATATTTTCGAAAACAACAAAAAAAAAATCCAGTGACACTATGAAGTTGAAATCTATTTCCGAAAAAGGGTAGGCCAGGCCAGAGGCTTCGTTAGCACCAGGCCAGACCCTCTGTAACTCCCATTTGATTAGGCCCCCGCCCAGAGACAGTACACTCCAGTAGCCCAGTAGCCCAGTAGCCCAGTTGCCCAGTTGCCCAGAGCCCCAGGAGCCCCAGGAGCCAAGTTCAAGAGCAGGAGCATGGCCGAGGGATTCAAGAAGTATTTCAATGGCACCACCATCAATGGGCGAGCCAATGTGAGTGGTGTTGGCCCAATCCGACCAGTTCCTACCAATTCTAACCAAAATCCCCGTTAACTTGACTCCCAAAGGTGGCCAAGGCCACATATGCCACACTGGCGTTGCTGTACATCTTCTACAGGATGCGGAAGGGCGGCTCCAAGCAGCAATCCCAGCTGGCCAGCGGCAAGTGCAGCTGCGAAAACGAGTCGGGCACGGCGCCCCACTCCGACCCCGGCATCTATGAGGTGGATCCCGATTGCTCCATTTGCCGGGATCGCTCCGAGAAGGCCATGACCGAGTACGACAAGGAGCAGCAGCGCAAGGCGGCCCAGGAGGACGACGATGGCTGTCGGGATGATCCACCACCGCCACCGTCCGGCGGCTCTGGCGGTCAGCCGCGTCGCAAGTGCCCCTGCGAGGAGCCCAGTCGCCGGGTGGAGGGATCCGTGAAGCACAGTAGCCACCATGTCGCCGGCCACTCCTCCTCCTCCACCACCAACTCGAGCTCCCACATCAGCAGCAACAGCAACAAGGCACGGGGCCACCAGTTCCAGCCGCCGTATCAGTACCAGCAGCGATACAGTCCGAGCAGTCCAGCCCAGGCCGAAGTGGAGCAAGTGCGTCCGGCTAGTGCGTTGGTGGGACAAGTGCACGACGCCGTCTACCGGGTGTTCCGCGGCGTGGTGGGCGCCATGTTCGGCGGGTCGACGATCAACACCAGTTCGGGGAGCGGCGATAAGACGGAGGGCCAAGCGCCGGGAGGGGCTACCTCGACATCCGATCCGTCGGCGGCGGCAGCCTCTTCCGCCACGCCGTCATCGTCGTCCTCGATGGTGGACGAGCAGGAGGAGGAGGAGGAGCGCGACGATGGCCAGGACTACGACGGCAGCGAGGAGACGCCACTGAAGCGGCGGACTGCCCCCCGATCCTGTGTACCGACCCACCACGACATGCCGGACGTGGTGGGTCTCGAGGAGGGGCACTACCTCTACCAGAACCAGCAGTCAGAGGAGTCATACTCGCCGCCCGCTCGAGAAGGCTACTCCGGACCAGAATCGTCCAAGAAATCGAACAAGAACGAGAACGACTATAGTGGCTTCACCGACGGCTTCGCCTCCGGGCTTTTCTTTGGCGGCGAGGATCAGTGAGGGTGCCTCTCCAGGGCCAGGAACAGGATATAACCGGAGTCTGTGCTGTGCTCAAAGGCACCCTTTTGTAAAATTCCAAATTTTCGTTAAATTCAAAAAATCCCTTAGGCTTTCCAATCTATTTCAGAAGAGAATTAAAATAGGCTGGTTTTTCATCCAAAACTTCCAAGAGTCTCAAGGGCTAGCTTGGAAAATAATTGCTTGGGAAAACTTAATATTAGTTTATAAATTTCAAGAAAATATTCAATAAAATCACATATTTTTCAACACTTTCGAGGGGTATCTGTGTTTTCTACCTTCTTTTTGCTACAATTCTCAATTGGTTCTGGATGTTTAGAAAACTTTATATTTATATTTATGGTATTTTCGAAATGAAATCTTTTTTATATATTTTTTTGTAATTATTTTGTAAAATATATACCTTTACTGTAATACTTTTTCCCATCTACTTTTGAATTAGATTCTCAATTCACTCAATTCTCACTAAAATTCTTAATTGGTTCTGTCAGTTAAATGAAAATGGCGTCACTTATCGAAAAAACAAACTAAAAAGTATTTTATTATATAGAAGTTTTAAGAAATGGTGTATCCTCTATCTTCTTCTATATATTTCTTACTTATAGATCCTTGTGTAAATAAAATATTTAGTTATGAATAAAATTCCCAATTTCTCCTTAAAATTCTCAATTTGTTCTGGCAGTCACAACAAAAATGGCAGTCATTATGCCACAGAAGGAAGTTGGATATTCTTCTACAGGCCTCTCTTAAGATGGAATCTTATATGTATTCACAAATATATATATTTACTAATTAGTCTTTTCTTAAAATATATATATATTTTTTAAACCCTCCCATTAAAACACCGTTATCCTTTGGATTTTCATAATTTGTTGCTTGTCTGGCATTTTATTTAGCTTTCGGTTTAGTTGAGATAGTTTCCTGCGAAGTGACCATCATTAGCAACGGACTTGGTTTAGGATGTGGCGCGAGGGGCCACTGGGTGCCACTAGCGATGTTCCATCAATAATCTAAGCTGCTCTCCGGGCAGGATGGGTGCAGGTTAATGGTAATACGGATACGGATTCGGGAATGGATGGGATGGATGGAAATGGTCCAGGTGGATGGCGTCTAACGGGTTAAGCCTTGGGTCTAACTATGAGTGGACTCCAACTAACATTTATATTTAATTTATGTGTATATGCGTAATATATATATATATATATGCGGGGCTATATATATATATTTAATATAATATGGAAATAACATTAACGCTTTGCTTTTTGGTTTCAATATCCTTTCTCTTTCTCTGCTAGCCGCCTGTCTCTCTCTCTCTCTCTCTCTATTTCATTTTCTACATCATCTCGCTCTGTCTCTCTCTCTTGTGTATTGCCATCTTGCTCAGAGTGTCATGTGCTACTTTTTAAAATATATATATATATATGTGATTTTTTCTTTAAGTGTATTTATGTTTAATGTGTTCGCGTGAGTGGCTTTCTCTTCCTTTTCTAACTTTGAAGGCGTTTTGTGTTAAATGTGTCCTAGTATCCTAGTATCCTAGCTGAGAATCATCATAAATAGCAGATTGTTGGCCAGACTGGCAAGGATCATCCTCCATGTACTGCTCCTCCTCCTTGTTGTACAGATCCTTTCCAGATCTAAGGCAGATTGGAAGGGCTTAGCCCTCGTGGCTGGCCACCGACTCCAGGTCGCTGTTGTCCTCGCTGCCGGTCGCCTCGGTGGGTTCGCCC
Organism: Drosophila atripex; assembly: GCA_035045925.1. NCBI lineage: Eukaryota > Metazoa > Arthropoda > Insecta > Diptera > Drosophilidae > Drosophila > Drosophila atripex. Next base: position 871,965 of record JAWNOP010000009.1, read on the forward strand.
ATCGCCACCCGGGCATACTCGTCGGTGTCGATGCTCTTGCAGAAGTGTATCGCATACTTGAGCTTCTCCAGGAGCACAGCCTGCAAAGCAAACCATCCAAGGATTACCATTTTTGAAACAGAAATGAATATTAAGGACCCAATTACCTTGCAGGAGTAGCGCGGCATCTTTAGCAAGAAGAAACAGGTATAGCTCTCGGGCAGGAAGTGATCGGGCGGATTCTTCTCCAGCACTTGGAGCACAAAGTCCCGTCCCCGGAAATCGGCAATGGTCCGCGGCAGACGTGTCCGGCCCCAGACGAAGCGCAGGAACAAGGATCGCTCCTACAATTGGATTTCAATTAGTGGATGAGTTGGACAGATGGACAGAACTAATGGTGGACCCACCTGATTGGTAAACTCCTCCATCACCTCCCAGAACCAGGTGACCAATGCGGAGCCGGGATCGAAGCCCTTGTAGGTGGCCACCGACTTGAGCAGTCCCAGCGGAATGTCCGGCGAGCCGCAGACCATCGCCTGCAGCTCCGCGGCAGAGAAGAGCGACAGCAAAGGCACTGGTATCACCTTCGACATGCCGTCCCGGACGGCCTTCACCTGTTCATCGAACTCGTGCAGCCGGAAGCCCAACGCCAGCCGGACGTACTCGCCCCGGTTCCTTGGCGAGATGTGCGTATAACGGGTGGACAGCGGCACCTCATGGCCCCGGGCCGAGGACGTGGAGAACGGCAGTTCCAATGTGTTGAACAGCTTCGGATCGTCGTCCATGTTCCGGATGCAGAGCAGCCCGGCCACATAGTCGCGATCCACTTCGGTGAGGTCCGTGGGCCGGAGCACCTCCCCGGTCAGTTGCCTCCAAACGGGCTCCGCCAGGCTGGAAAAACAAGTCGGAGATTGGTGATTTTGAGGAATATGGGGAATGATGGGGATGCGAGGTACTCACTTGATGCTCAGCGGTGATCCGGTGCGCACGGCAATGCCCATGAGCACGCCCAGAAAGCGGAACATGTTCATCTGGAGCACCGACGACAGGGTGGGATCCAGCAGGAAGCAGTCCCGGTTGGCGCCCGCCTCTCCCCTGCCATTGGGGGTGCTGATCAGGAGCGGGACACTGCCGTTCTGCAGTTCGTCGCACATCTCGGCAATGGACTCGCTATAACCACCGCCACAATCGTCCACGCTCTCGCCGACGAACTTCACCTTCCAGACGCGATGCGGCAGAGCGAGTGCCTCCTGGGTGAGGAGCGGCAGCTTCTGGACCATCTGCCCGAACACGCTCTTCATGCCGTCGATCCCGGCCAGGCCGTTGCACCGGCTCCTAGACCGCTTCACCTGGATCCGGTTCAGTTCGATGACGGGGCCGTGCTGCTTGTCCCGCACCATGGTGGTCTGGATGACCTTACGGAAGGCCGCCTCCTTGATGTTGTAGACGAGGACGTCCTTGAGGGCGCCGAGACTCAGATCCCCGGAAATGGGCAGCATCGCCAGGCAGGGGCACAGCAGCTCCGAGAAGTGATGGAGGAGGATGAGGCGGGCGTGGAGTGCCTCCGGGGCCAGATCGCGCACCAGATCGTACTCCAGCGGCGGATTGGGCAGCGGTCGGAGTCGTTCGCTCAGCTGGGAGGTGGACAGCGCCAGGGTGTGGGCCGATCCGCAGGTGACCTTCACGATGTGCTTGCCCTGGAGGGCGGAGACGAGGCGGGGCCGTTGGATGGCCGTCACCGTCCCGTCGCCCAGCTGGCCCTCGTCGTTGTCGCCCCAGGTGTACACCTCGCCGGAGTCGCTGCAGGCGACACAGTGCAGGGAGCCGGTGGCTATCGAGATGATCTTCTTGCCCTGCAGGGCGGCCACCTTCTTGGGCCGCCGGACATGGTCGACGGAGCCGTGGCCCAGCCGATGGAAGTCGCCCTTGCCCCAGGTGTAGACCGCACCGGACTTGGTCAGGGCCACCGAGAACTGGGAGCCGCACTCCACCTTGATCACGCCCAGCCCGGCCAGGCTCTCGATCTTGTAGGGCAGCTTGCATCCGTCGCTGCCGCCGCGTCCCAGCTTCCCGTAGTCCCCGTCGCCCCAGCTCCAGACGTTGTCGTCGTCGGTGATGCACAGGGTCTGGGCGTCGCCAGATCCGCAGGCAATGTCGATGGCCCGGTAGCCCAGTAGTGCCTCCACCAGCTTGGGTCGCAGCTGGTCCTCGGAGTCGCCGTGTCCCAGCCGCCCGTATCGACCCTTGCCCCAGGTGAGTACCTGGCCGCTGGCGGTGATGGCCGCCGAGTGGGCGCTGCCGCAGGCTATGTCCGCCACACTCATTCCGTGCAGGTGCTCCACCAGCTTGGGCCGGTCGTAGCTGACCCGGTTGCCGTGGCCCAGCTTCCCGTCCTCGCCCTCGCCCCAGGCGTACACCTCGCCCTCGGTGGTCAGGGCCAGGCAGTGCTTCCCGCCGGAGTTGACCGCCACCTTCTTGACGAAGACATGCTGCAGGGAGCCCAGGAGCGTGGGTATCGCCCAGCTGTCGCTGCCACCGACTCCCAGCCGGCCGCCGGATCCGTAACCGGTGGCGAAGAGCTTCCCGTCCGGGGTGACGGCGAACAGGGACTGCTCGCCTCCGGCCAGCTGGACGGGGCGCAGGAGGCTCAGGGCCTCGCAGGGGGTGGGCGTCTTGATCCGGCTGCCCTCCAGGCCGCCCAGCTGCCCCCGGTGGTTGTGGCCCCAGCCGTAGATGGTGCTGGCACCGCCCCAGCTCAGTGCCCAGTCGTCGGGCCGGCGGTTGAGCCACTGGAGCAGTTGGGCGTCGTGCGGCGCCTGGAACAGGGTGTGATCCTCGTGCAGCAGAATGGACGAGGAATCCAGTTGCGAGCCCGGACACAGCAGGGAATCGTGGTGGTGGTCAGCGGAATGGTGGAGGAGCGGCGGCGGGGGCGGCGGTGGCGACACATTGCTGGCCGTGCTGGAGGACAGGGATGTGGTGGAGTTCAGCATCGATGCTGCCGGCGACTGGCCGCCGCACGGATGCGAGTTGGAGCTGCAACTGGCCATCGAGCTGGGCAGCATTTCGGCGAACTTCTTCCGCACCTCCAGGCAGAAGGCGCGCGGCAGTTCCGTCCGTCGGATGAGGGACTGGGCCACTCGCACGGCGATGCAGTAGCGCTTGAACCACGCCCACTTGTGCACGTCCCCGCCCCCGGCGGAGGCCGATGTGGAAGCGGCAGCCACTACTCCCGACACCGACCCAACTCCGGATACAGAGGAAGCCGCACAAACAGCCGAGAAGATGGCGGATGACGAGCCCATGGCAGTGAAGGCGCCAGATCCTGATCCCAGTCCTCCTCCTCCTCCTCCTCCTCCGACAGCTGATCCGGCCGTTGAGGAGGCACCGCCACCGGCGCCCACGGGCAGCGAGGCGTCCAGCTGCATGTCGCAGGCCAGGGCGGCCAGGGTCTTGAAGTAGTCGGAGTGCATCAGATGAATCCCTCCGCGGACCTGCGGCTCCTCGTACTCGTACTGCCGCAGGAGTTCCGGGATGAGGGGCTGGAGCAGGGCGGCCAGCGACGGGTCCTGGGGCCGGGGTGCCTGCTCCAGCAGCAGGACGGCGTGCAGCTTCCGGAGCGACCAGATCCTCTGGGCGGTGGTCAGGGAGCCCAGCTGGGAGCAGGCGGCCAGGGCGGAGGCCAGGCGGAGCAGGACGCCCGGCTGGCGGGGCGCTAGGCGGGAGTCCAGCAGGGACATCACCAGGGCCATCGACGGCTGCGAGAGGACCGCCCGATCGGAGCCGGTCTCGCCCAGAGTGGCCGCCGGCATGATGGCGTGCACCCAGAAGCGCCATCCCCAGCCGTTCACGGAGCTGTCCGAGGAGAACTTCCAGCGCAGCTCGTCGCCAGGCACCCGGATCTCCGGGGCCCAGTGGGCGAACTCCCGGCCGGAGCGCATGGCCAGCACCCGGCCCGTCCCATCCATGATGACCAGCGGATCGTTCCGCTTCTCCGTGCTGCACTGGCTGTCGAACTCGAGGCGGAGCATCTCCGCACCCGGTATCCGGACGGCTCCCGTCACATTCACGTTGTCCACGTACGGGTGGCTGCTCTCCTGCATCACCGGCTTGGGCAGCTTGCCGAGGCAGTGGCGGGAGGTGCAGAGGTCCTCCAGTTCCGTGATGCAGGTCTCCAGCAGCATGGCCGCCACACCGGGCGACCCGGCTCCCAGGGAGATCAGTGTCTCGGCGATCGTCTGGGCGGTGCTCGGTGGCCCGCACCGGCCGCACACCGCTAGCTTCAGTAGTTCCACCAGGCTCTTGGCCTCCGGCTCGCCGAGGAGGCCGCCAAAGTCGTCCAGGCCGTGGCAGTGGCCGATCTGGGCCAGGATCTCCTCCTGCTGGGTCATGGTGGCCGCCATCACGGACATGGCGCTGGCCGACATCCGGGAGTGCTTGTGCTGGGGCGGCAGGGCGCTGCTGGACAGGGATCCGGACATGGACAGGGAGCCAGTGAGGCTCTGGAAGGCGCTCAGTGGCCCGGCCGTCAGTTGAGGCGGCAGGGTGGCCGACATGCCCGCCACTACACTTACTCCTCCTCCTGCTCCTCCTGCTGTGGTGGTCATCAGGTCCAGCGGCAGATCGGGGCTGTGCTCCTGGAGGGCAGCATCAGTGGCATCTGCCGGTGCCTCGCCACCGCCCTGGGCTATGGGCTCCACGGTCGCCGCTCCAGTCTGGTTGTTGGCCGCTGCTCCTCCGCCTGCGCCGGCTCCTCCTCCTCCGCCGACTCCCGCCAGCTGCTCCTCCTCGCCGAGGCCGCCGCCAATGCCGCGCTCCTTGTAGTTCACCTTGCTGTGGCTGGTGAGGGCGGCGACGATCAGCTGGCGGGCCTGCAGGATGCTCATGGCGCGCAGGACGTGGCCCAGGGCCGCCTGCCGGGCGGCCGGGCTCTCCAGGGCCAGGCTCTCGCTCAGACTGGTGAGGGTCGGGGGCTTGGCGTCCGGCTTGGCGGTTTGGTTGACTGACTCCGCCTCGTAGATGCCTAGGCTGCTGCCGCCGAGGGGATCCCGGGTGCTGCCGAACGGGACGGGTCCGCGCTTCTCCTCCTCCATGGTGGCGTTGGGCAGGCCCCAGGCTATCGAGTGGGAGCTGCCGCAGGCCACCCGGTTCACGAACACATCGTCCAGGCCGATCACCAGGGCGGGCTTCTTGTTCACGAACGTGTTCCCGCTGCCCTGCTGGCCGTGATCGTTGTCCCCCCAGGCGTACACCTGGCCGGCGTCCGTAACGGCCAGGCAGTGGAGGGCGCCGACGGCCACATGGATGACCCGGCGGCCCCGCAGTCCGCCAATGGGCTGCGGCTTCCGGACGTGCTGGTCGCCGCCATGGCCCAGCCGGTAGTAGTCGCCCTTGCCCCACGTCCAGACCTCGCCGGCCCGGGTCAGGGCCAGGCTGAACTGGGCACCGCACTCGATCTGGATGACGCCGATCCCCGACAGCCGTTCGATCTCGTGCGGAGTGTCCGATCCCTCGCTGCCGCCGCGTCCCAGCTTCCCGAAGTCGCCGTCGCCCCACGAGAACACGGCTCCGTCCTCCGTGAGGGCCAGGGTCTGGGCATCGCGACTGCCGCAGGCCACCTGGACGACCCTCCGCCCGGCCAGGGCCGCCACCAGCTTGGGCTTCAGTTGTGTGGCATTGTCGCCATGTCCCAGCCGGCCGTACTCGCCCAGGCCCCAGGTGTAGAGCTCGCCCTGGCTGCTGATGGCCGCCGAGTGGGAGGAGCCGCAGGCCACGTCCCGGATCTTCTTGGCGCGCAACGCCTCCACCTGGCGCGGCTTGTCCAGCGTCGTCCGATTGCCGTGTCCCAGCTTGCCGTCCTCGCCCTCGCCCCACGAGAACACCTTGCCGTCGAGGGTCAGGGCCAGGGCGTGCTTCCCGCCGGAGTGGACGGCCACCTTCTTGACCACGTACTGGTGGAGCACCGGCAGCTGGTGGGGCAGCGGCACATTGTAGGTGACGCCCAGGCCGAGGCGTCCGTTGGTTCCCTCGCCGCAGGCGAACACTCTGCCCTCCTGGCTGACGATGAAGAGGCTCTTGGAGCCACCGGCTATGTGGATCGGCCGGAGACGGCTGATGGTCTGCGAGAAGGTGGGCACCTTCACCTTGGAGCCCTTGAGGCCGCCCAGCTGCTCCTTGTCGTTGAGGCCCCACACCATCACGGTGCAGGGCAGGTCCTGGTCCAGGCCACCAACGCCTCCAACGCCAACGCCAACGCCAACGCCGCCGCCGACACCGACGCCCACCACCTCGCCGTGGGTGGAGGTCACCGCACCGGGTCCCATCCCGGCACTGTACTCGCTGGCCAGGAACTGGGCGTTGGCCAGGATGTGCTGCAGATCCGGCTGCTGGCGCCGTCCCACGAACTGGAGGCCGTGGATCTTGCACTGGATCCCATTGTTCTGGCACTGCTTCACCACGATCTCCACCCAGGGGTAGTAGGCGGGGACGTTCTGCATGAGCACCACCCGGGTGGCGCCCGCCGGCACCGGGGTCCACGTGTACTCCTTGAGGCTGTCGATGCACTCGCCCACCCGGATCTCCAGCAGCGAGGGCATGTGCGAGTGGTCCTCCGGACTGACCGTGATGGCCAGGCTGTGCACCAGGACGCGGTCGTGCAGCTCCAGGCGTATCCAGTGCCGGCACGGACCACTGGAGCAGCTCTGCCAGATCTGGTCGCTGCCGTCCAGCAGGTGCTTGGCCGCCGCCTCGTTGGAGCTGACCGTCAGGGAGCGGATGCATCGCGACCAGTCCTCGATGAGATCCGACGGAGCCGGGGCGGTGGTCTCTCTACCGCCCGCCTCCCCCACCTGGCCGAGGGCGCCACCAGTGGCCAGTGGGGCGCCGGGGCCGGAGATGGAGCTGGAGGCCACCAGTTCCACATCGTTGATGTGTCCCTGCCAGGCGGGCAGATCCGGAAAGTCCACCGTCAGCTGCTTGCCGCGCACGGAGATGACCACTCCGGCGGTCTGGCTGCGGCCCAGACGCATCTGGGGGCCCAGCAGTCCGTGGCGCAGCGAGTTGGACCGCAGCCTCACCTTGGCACCGACCGCGATCGGCGGGGGCCGGGGCTGGTGGGGCGACTGGGCCGCCCCTGGCGCCGCCGCCGCCTCCACCAGCTCGATGTGGACGAAGCAGACCCAGTAGGTGCTGCCGTGGTTGCGCCAGTCCACCTGGACGTTGAGGTCGTGCAGGCCCTCGGTGTCCACGATCAGCACGGTGCCCATGTCGCCCTTCTTGATCTCCTCGAAGTCCCGGCAGCACCTCACCGTCATCCCCGGCCGGACCAGGCCGCGCACATACAGCGCGTAGAGATCGGCGGTCTGGAAGTCCTTCCGCGTCTCGAACTTGACGGGTGGCGGTGGCGGCGGCACCGCTTCCTGGTTGGGCTGACCCTCCACCGTGTCCGAGGACGTGGAGGAGCCGGAGCAGGTTCTCGATCTGGAAGATCGGGGGGAATGGTTGCTGGCGCACTCGTTGTCCGAGTCCGCTTCCGGGTCGTGGCCCGAGCCAGGCTGTGGTGGCGGCGGCGCCGAGTCCTCCTCCTCAATGGTGTTGGCACAGACGTCCGGATGCTCCAGTATCCACTGGACGATCTGCTCCGGCGTCGGCATGATCTCGGCCTGGAGGGAGAGCTGTTTGAGCGCCAGCTCCACGGTGCGCCGGGTGAAGCCCATCTCCATGATCTGGCCAATCAGTTGGGCGTCGCTGGCCGCCGCCGCCGGCCACTTGTTCCCCCCCTTCGCCGTCTGCTCCGCCGGCTCCGTCGATGTCGTCTTGGCCGGCGGCGTCTTCTGCTCCTTGCTGCGATTCACATTGTAGACCGGCACTCCATGGACCATGGTGGGCTGCGGCGGCGTCACCAGGGCATGGCCATTGGCCGGCGATCCGCCCTCGTCCTCGACGATCTCCTGGTGGGCCTGGGTGGCCAGCGACTGGATGCAGTTGAGGGCGGCGGTGGCCAAATCCGTGTACGTGTAGCAGGCCTTCACGGGCGACGCCTGGGTGGCCCGCAGGAGGATGCACTGAATCAGTAGCTGGGCCTCCTGCCCCCCACTGCCACCTCCCGACGACATCTGGTGGTCCGGCTCCTGTTGCTCGGCCGGTTCCTGGCCTGCCTCCGACTGACTGACTGCGTCCGGCTCGGTGCTGGGCTCTTGTCCCTCTCCGGTGCTGTAGAGGCTGCCCGGCGCCCGCTGCTTCAGGATGCGACGCAGTGCGGCCTGGTGGCGATACAGTACTCCGTTCGTGTGCAGCACGGCCAGCTGGAGCTGCTGGGCCCGGAGCAGGCCCAGGTCGAGTCGTCCCTCGGGACTGGCCGGCAGTTCGCGCAGCTCCGGCGACGGCCCGTAGAGGAGGACCGTCCAGGCATTGAGGAGCATCTCGTTCATGGGCAGCCGGCTGAGGCTGAAGACACTGTGGTCCAGGTGGGGCAGCACGCTGGCCAGCGGCACCTTGACGAATCCCGTGCCGGAGGCGGCGCCTCCCTGGGCCAGCAGGCAGCGGCCCTTGGGCGTGAAGCTGGCGATGATCATGTGGCTGCCCTCGTGGAAGCAGTGCAGCCCCACACGGGGCCGGAGATCGTGCCCGCCCATGGCGGCCAGGACGCCCAGGACGAAGACCTGTTCGCTCTCCAGCGGCTGGTGGGTGGCATGTGGCGGCGGCGACTGCTCCGCCAGCAGTTCGGCGGCCACGCACAGTTTCTGGGCCAGGAAGGAGTTGATCACCGGGTTCCAGGACGGCAGCGTGTGCAGGCGTCGCAGCAGCGCCACCAGCTCCTCGGCCACGCTCCCGGAGTGGGAGGCGGTCAGCAGTACTCGGGTCTTCCCCTCGCCGGTGGGCTGCAGGCTGATGTCGCCGGGACAGTGGAGGGCGATGCGTCCCAAGGTGGCGAACAGTTGACGCACCAGCGCCGGCATGCGGGGCTCCTCTTCGACGCCCCACTGGGACAGGATGCACTGCAGCAGGCGGAGGCAGTGAAGCTGCCGGTAGACGCCCGCCTCGTTCCCGGCCGGTTGCTCCAGAAGGGACAGGTAGTGGCCCAGCCAGCCGGGAGTGCTCAGCTCCAGGCACAAGCGCGGCGAGTCACCTGGAAGGCGGAGGTCAGAGAGTTAGGAGGTCCACCCACTTCCTTGGGAGAGTAGAGACTCACCGGCTATGGCGCGAATGAATCCTAGGTTGAGCCAGCCGAGGGAGTTGGCCACACTGGACATGGCCGGCTTGGGATCGACGATGGCACGGAACATACTGGTGATGCCGCGGAGGGCGTGCTTGTCCAGCTGGGAGCCGTGCAGGCCACTGCCCACGGCCAGGATCTGGAGCAGCTTGGCGGCGCAGTGGCGCAACAGCTTGGAGGGATGGGATTCGCTCGAGGGCGAGGACTCACTGCCGGCCAGATCCTCGCGTTCCGGTTCCGTGGGCGAGGCCACGTTGAGGGCACTGTCCGCCAGCTGGAGGTCGTACTGGCCCTCCTTGCCCATGCGGTAGGAATTGGTGGCTCCGGTGTACCACTCCACGCGCACCCACCTGGAAGGATGGAATCTGTTTAGTGTCTGGCGACCCAGGAGGAGCGAGCCAGTGATCATCCCGGCCAGAACACAAAACTCACCCGTCTTCGCCCACCTCGCTGATGATGCGACCCTCGCCGGGGGGATTCCCGTCCTGGTCGCCCCACTTCCAGTCCGCTCCGCGCACAATCCTCGTCCCGATCTTCATCAGCTTGGCCAGGTCGGGTCCGCTCAGCTGCGCCTTGCTGGACTTCTGCTTCATGACGCTGTCCTCGTAGAGGACGCTCAGTTCGCCGGGTGGCTGGCCGCCGCCGGCCGCTCCCTCGCCGCCCGTCTGGGCCAGGAGGCCCAGGACCGTGCCCAGCAGGCCGGAGTTGAGGAGCAGACCCAGTTCGTTGGGGCCCAGCTCCTTGGCCAGCAGCCCGAAGACACTCAGCAGGAAGCGGGCGCGGGGCAGGCGCTTCAGGAGGACGTAGGTGCCCAGGTTGCTGCTGTCCTTGCCGCGGACATGGCCATGCTGCTCCTGATTGAGCAGCCGGCGCAGCTCCCTCACCGCCCAGTCGAGGACGCGCGACTGCGCCAGGAGCAGGCGGGTCTTCTGGTAGGCACTGACCATGTTCAGTTGGCCCAGCACCGGCAGGGAGCAGCCCGATGGAGTGGTGGCGCCACCGCCGGCCGCCGGCTTCAGGTGGAGGCCCAGGAAGCCATTCAGCAGGCTGTACTGGGTGGCGTCCAGGAGGCCGTGCAGCTCGAGCAGCTGCTGGACGAGCTGCAGCCCGGCCAGGCGCAGCTGGTAGCGCTGCATCTGGCAGTACATGGCCCGGCGGGCCGTCTCCACGTCACAGCTGTCCTGCAGGGCGAAGTCGACGATGTCCTGCATCAGGACGGGATCCAGGTCGCCCTCGCCACTGATCTGGCGCTCGTTGAGGCGCCGCAGCAGGCTCTCCTCCTCCTCGGCCGCCTGCTGCTCCTGCTGCTTGTCCTGCGGCTTCTTCTCCTGCTCCCGCTCCTGCTGCTGTTGTATGGTGGCGTTCAGCAGGTCCTCCGGCTTGGCCGGCTGCCTGGCAGACCGCAGCTCCTGGAGCAGGCGGCGCACCAGCATCCGGAATCGTGGCAGCCGCTGGAGGATGGGCAGGCGGCGCAGACCACGCTGCTGCGGACTGATCGCCGGACGCACCTCGTAGAGCAGGAAGCGCAGTCGCTCCAGGATGGGGGCGCAGACCTCCTTGTAGCTTCGGTTCATCTGTTGGCGCGTCCGCACCACCGACCACTTGGCCTGGTGCACCAGTCGTATGATCTCGCCCAGCTGGTGTGGCGGCGGCGACTCCCCCTCCGTTTCCAGGGCGTTCAGGACCAGGCCACCGAGGTACTGGTGCCGGATGAGCACGGCACTGAGCAGGCGTTCCAGTTCCTGGACGGGATGTTCCGTGGCGAACTCCTGGTGCCACATCAGGTTGTGCGCCTTGCAGTACCGCTCCGTCAGGGTCACCCAGGCGGCCACCGGCGCCTCCGACAGCCGGGCCTCGGCCAGTCCCGTGATGAACGCCTCCGCCCGCTGCTGCTGCAGCTGGGACTTGCCGCGCACCTGACCCGGTCCCAGCTGCTGCTGCTGCTGCTGCTGCTGCAGATGCTGGATGGGCAGGGGCGGGGCCTGGTCCGTGGGCGTGTTCCCGGCCGTGCTGTGGCAGCTGTGGCTGCTGCGCGCCTCCCCCTTCTCCTCGTCGAAGGGATTGCTCGGCTGGAGCAGCTGCAGGCCGCCACTCAGCAGACTGGACTTGTCCAGCTGGCGGCACTGCAGCTCCGCCGGCTGTAGCGCCGGTCCGTTGCACATCAGATTGGCCACCAGGCCCAGGAGCTGGGCCAGGGCGCACTCGGAGCTGAAGTGGGTCAGCCGGGTGGGTCCCGGGGGTGTGGTCTGCTCGGAATCGGACATGGTTAGTGGCTGCAATGGATGATGATGGCTGGGGACAACCTACCTTGTCCTCTCCACCTGCCTGGGACATGTACTTGCCCAGCTTGTGGTGCTGGAGGATCTGTTCCATGGCACTTCTGTGGGCCGGACTGCTCAGCTCCGCTGTCAGATCCTTCCCCAGGCCGGTCTCCAGAATGCCGCGCAACGTCTCGGACTCACAGCTGCAAGAAGGAAATGGTGGATTATTGAAGTCATCCAATGGACACTCGGACTTGAAGACACCCACTTGAAGCCACTCAGGTCGCAGACGTAGCCGGCCAGGATAATGCAACGGCTGCCGTCCAGAAGATGGTTCTCCATGTCGGCGCGTCGCACGTAGTGGGTCTCCGGATCGGCGGGCGGGGGACCACCGTTCTTGGGGCCTCCTCGACAGATGATGCCCGGCCAGCCCATGTCGTCGCCATCCCGCAGGTCACCCTCGCCCAGGGCCCGGTTCAATCGGTCGAGGACACGCAGGAGCGGCAGGAAGAGACGCGCCCACCGCAACCCACCCAGGCACTGGGGACGATCGCGCTTGAGGAGCACCAGACCCACGAGCAGCTCGTGGAGCAGGGCGTCCGACACGTCGGCCTGGAGGACGCGACTCAGGTGGCCCAGCTGCTGGCCGATGGGATGTTCGCCCGGCTCCCGGCACTGGAGCGCCAGTTCGTGGGCCTGCTGGAGGGTCGCCACGCAGGCGGGGATCAGGGCGTGCAGGTACTGGAGCAGCAGGGCCTCGGCGCCGGTGGTCTCCTCCTCGGCGTCCGCCTGATGGATGTGGGCCAGGAGCAAGCGCTGGAAGCGATGCAGTAGACTCAGACTGGGACTGGTGCTCGGCTCCTGGACGTGCTGACGGTTCTGGTCGCGCTCCTCCTCCTCCTTCTCCTGCTGCTGATGGTGCTTCCCCAAGGCGGGCAGGAGACGGGTCTGGGTGAGGGCGGCGTTGTTGCCCAGCAGCCGGGTGATCAGTTGGAGGAGCGGCACATGCACTCCGTCGCCGCAGTCTGCGCCACAGGAGCTGCTCTCCAGCCGGATGGCGTGCTGCAGGGCCGATTCCAGACCGCCCTCGGTCATCAGGGAGCTGACCAGCAGATCGGTCATGAAGCGGTGTCCGGGGGAGGAAGCCTGGCCCGGTTCCGAGGGCAGCAGGGCGGTGAGGGTGAGTGCCCGTTCCGCCGCAGTGGGCAGGAGAACACTCCATCCGTCCTGGAAGATACGGAATGCCACCCATTAGACGTCTGGAGAGGCATCATGGATGCAAGTACTCACCTGAAGGGCCTGTTGGGCCGCCACCTGGATGGTGCGCAGCACCTGAGTGCCGCCGGCCAGGGCCAGGATCCTGGTCTTGAGGCTGCCCAGCAACCGACTGCCACTGGCGAGGCCCACATGGCGCGGCTCCACGCCGTTGGCTATCAGGGCGAGCAACTGCAGCCGCATCAGATTCAGGCACGCCACGGCGATGCACTCGCTCTCCTGGTTGGGCGTCTGCCGGTTGTCCTGGCTGCTGCACATGCACATGCCCAGCAGCTGGTCGAGCAGCCGGAACGTCGGCTCGCCCAGATCGATGACGAAGGGCGCCCGCAGCGGCACACCCTGGTGGGAGCTCTGCGTCCATATCAGACTCTGGCCGGCGGTGCAGGCGATGCCGCTGGCGGGCAGTGTCGGCAGCGCCACCAGGATGGGTGAGCGGAGCAGGGGCTCACTGGAAACGGAACTGGGACACACCTGCTGGCAGTCGTTGCGCCCCCAGCCGAAGACCTCGCCGCTGCTGGACAGTGCCAGGCAGTGGGCCACGCCCACCGCCATGTCCACGATGCGTTTGTGCTGCAAGATGGATCGGAAGATTAGGATCAGGATCAGGATCAGTAGAAGACCGGAGGCACTCACCTGAAGACTGCTGACCAGACGCGGCACACTGCATCCCTGGACGCTGCGCTCCACCAGCTGGTGGCCCAGGCAGGTGGCCTTGCCCCAGGTGTACACCTGTCCCTCGCTGGTCAACGCCACCGAGTACTGGGAGCCGGCAAAGATGCGCTGCACCCGCGGCAGTGACTCCACCAGGATGGGCTGCAGGCTGCCGTTGCAGTTGCCGTTGCCCAGTTTCCCGTAGTCGCCGTCGCCCCACGCAAAGACCAGGCCCTCCGAGGTGAGGGCCAGCGAGTGGGCGTCACCGCTGCCCAGGGCCACGTCCACCACCGTGTGCTCGGCCAGGGCCGACACCAGGGTGGGCAGGCAGCGGTCGTCGCTGTTGCCGTGGCCCAGACGGGCGTAGGTGCCCCGGCCCCAGGTGAGAAGGTTGCCGCCGCAGGTGATGACCGCGCTGTAGGTGCAGCCGCAGAAGACCGACTGGACGCAGTGCTGCTCCAGAGCAGCGATCTTGGTGGGCACGGCGCGGGCGTGGGTGTCGCCATGGCCCAGACGGTGATCCTCGCCGGCGCCCCAGGAGTAGGCATTGTCTGGAACAGCAAAAAAGGGGGTTACTACTATTTTCTTACTATTTTTTTGGGTTAAAATTTAAGGGGGGTACTTGGTTTAACTTTTATGAAAAATTGCATATTTTTGGGAATATTTTGAAAATAAATCATTTAAATCTTAATTATTATTCTTAATTGTGGTATGAATATTTTATAAAATATTTATAAATAAAAATAGCAAGTTCTTGAGCATCTAATTTCAAATTATTATCTTTAAATCTTTTCTAAAATCAAATTTCTAAAAAAAAACTTTTCGAAAATTCAATTTTTTTGTAGTTTTCTGTTAAATTTGAAAGGAAAACCTCCGAAATATTTTCAAAATTAGAGTAGAAAAATAAAAAATGTATAATTAAATCCTTGCTTAAAATTTCAATAAAATTATGTTTCAAACTTCAAAATTCCAGACTTTGAAACATGATTTGTGAGAAAAAGTTCCCAACTCCGTCAATCTTGCTCTGATTCACCTCCAATCCAGACACAATTTCTTTAGAAATTAAATATTTATTTAACAAAATAAACACAAATAAATAAAACAGAGTTGTTAAGCCCTATACCCCCTCAAGAGAGTGTTCTGGAAAAGGCTCTCCTCTATAATGTTTCTGCTTAATAGCTCCAAATCGGATTAAAAAAGCCATTAACTTAATTGATTGCCAGATAATTAATTTAAACTTCACTTGAAGTACTAGAGACTTAATCATTTTTTAAGCAATTATTCATTAAACAGTTGTTTACTTTTGATTTTTTGATGACAAACTCGATCAAATAGTAACTTTGGTCCCTTGCCAATCTAAACTTGATTGAAAAACAAATAAATATATAAATAAATAATTCACAGCTAGAAAATAAATGTGTACATTAAAAATGATTTAACCTTCTAACCAGAGCCAGTTCTATTAGGGGGTTATACCACTTTACACATTTAAAAAAAATATTCCAGATATATTTTATTTATATATTTGGAAAAGAAAAGAATAAGCTAAGAAGCTCTTAAAACTAAGTTTTTCTCAAACTTTGGTTTTTGAACTTGGAACACAATCGATTTTTAATTAAATTGATTTAAATGAATATTTTTAACAGAATTTTTAATAGCATTTTTTAGCTTACAATTATCCAAAGATCTAATATGTATTTATTTTTATCTATTTGAACCAAAAAATTGAGCTTATTTTGGATTTAAATATAAATTTTGTCCAAAAGTTTCACAAAAATTCAACCCATAATTTTTTATATTTGTCTATTTTTTTATTTTTATCTTTGATGTATAGTTCATCCAAAACTCCCTCTAATTTTTATTTCTATAACCTTTAAAAAAAAATATCTTCTAGAAATCGCATTAATTAATTCAATCTGAATAGGTGTAACCCCTTCAAAACACACTTGACCTTCTCCAAAGGGGAGCTGCAGTTCTGTTTCCAACTAATTACTAAACACAGACTAAAAAAGCAAACTATTTAAGATTTAAAATGTAAACAAATAGCCTCTTGGTTCTGGATTCCCACTAATTTTTTCTCTTTTTTTTATAAACTTGTATACAGATTGTTAATAATATTTTTAATAATACTATATATTTTAAAATAAACTTAAATGTCATGGTTTCTGACAGACATCACTCTGGATCTGGGTCTGGGTCTGGGTGAGATTTAAGATTAGAACGTAAATTCTAAATAGATTCTTAATAGATTGGCCTCTGAATCATTTCAGATGTTTTTAATCTTTAGATTTTAAAATAAATAATATATTAATTAAATACTATAACTATTCTTATTGAAACTATGCCTACAAACTAAATAATTAAATTACAAATTCCCCGCATCTGGACATGACTCCTGCCCCCCACTTACGATTGCTGTCGATGGCCATGAAGTGTCGTCCCTCGCAGTGACCCGCGATGCTGATGAACGTCTCGTGGCCGGCCTCCTCGAGCGGCTGGGGCTCCGCCTCCGGCTTGGACAGCCGCCAGGCGTGCAGCTTGCCCTCCTGGCTGAGGAACAGCACCTGGTTCTCGCTGCAGACCACCTGCTTCACCTGGAACCGGCAGTTCAGCACCGGCGCCGAGGAGCCAGCCTCGCCACAGCTCAGGGCCGGCTCGGAGGTGAAGCCCTGCTGGTCCTTGGACAGGCTGGGCCAGCCCAGGGCGTAGATACGCTGCTGGGCACCGCAGCCCGGCGAGGCGGCCGGTATCTGGCCCCGGAGCAGGCAGCGCGGCATCAGCGGCTGGGCCAGACGGTCCAGGTGCGAGATGATGACCACGGCGGCGCGTCGCAGGTCCACGATGGCGGCACTGCTCTTGGGGAGCGACAGGAAACGCAGGAAGGTCTCGGTGGCACTGGCCACCGGCGCTGGCTCCGCACTCGCCAGCTGGCCGGTCTTGGCGGAGGCGGGTCCGATCTTCTGGTAGCGTTGCAGGATGCGCAGCAGGGGAGCGCCCGTCTTGCGCGGCATGTCGCGGTTGTCGTTGCCGGCCCGATCCTTCTCCCAGAGCATCAGCAGCAGGACGACGCACTCCAGGGTGGCGGCCAGGGTGCCCTTCTGTACGCCCAGCTCCAGCAGAAGGCACAGGGCCGTGTGCCGGTCGTTCAGCGGCGCTGTACACCGTCCGCCCATCGGATCGCCGAGCGCCACCAGGCGCAGGAACTTGATGGAGCGCTCCATCACCTCCAGCCAGAGCGGCGACACTGCTGCCGCCTCGAACAGCGTGGCCTCCGGCAGCTCCTGCAGCGACGCCAGCGCCTCGCTCAGCAGTTCGCTGCACATCTCGGTGTCCTCGCCGGAGCGCCAGGCGCGCCGCAAAAACGCAAAGCTGAAGTTCAGGGCAGCCCGAGTGGCCACGCGCGCCAATCCCAGTGCCCCGTGCTCCGAGTGCTCGGCCGGCTGCAGCGTCTCCACGACGGTTGTCCCATTGGAGCTGCCTGTGCTGGTGACTGTCAGGTTGGCGGCGGTGTTGATGGCTCCGGCCGGGTTATTGCTGTTGTTCGGACTGCTGCTGCCCGCCATTGGCTGGGCACTGCGCTCCCGCTTCAGGGCCACGAAGTAGCGCTCGTAGACGTAGAGCTGCTGGCGCAGGTGCTGGGCGGACAGGCAATTGCCGGCCGCCCGCAGCGCCAGCTCCTGGAGCTCGGAGATCAGCGACCGTTGGCAGTCTTGGCGCGCCTGCTGGGTGGGCGGCTGACTCCAGAGCCAGCCGCTCAGGACGTGCTCGGTGGCCTGGCTGAGGTGCTGGGCCTGTTGGGCGGCCGCCTGGGTGGATAGCTTCTTGATGGCGGTGTCCGAGTCCAGGGGCCGGCACCCGTCGCAGTTGCAGGCGGAATGGGGGCCACAATACTCCGGCTGGCAGCAGGAGCACTTCAGCTGCTGGGCACCGCAGTAGTGCTTGCCGTCGTCCCCCAAATAGGACAGCTGGCCGCGGGCGTTCGGAATGGGGGCGGCGGGCGAGGAGACCAGTTCACAGTCCTGGATCAGGTGGTTCCACAGGACGGCGCCCTCGCAGGCCCGGCGCAGGGAGGCAATGAGATCGGCCCGCAGCCATTTGGCGTCCAGAAAGCGCAGCGGACGCAGATGGAGATCCAAGGATGGGCTCAGAGCCGTACAGCCCGAGCTGGAGCCAGAGCCAGACCCTGATCCGGTGGCACTTCCACTCCCCCCGGCCGTGGCTGGCGGGGGCGGCAGGGTTGGCACTACTGGCTGTGGCGGCGGCGGTGGTGGTGGTGCGGCGTTGCCCGCCCCCGTTCCTGTAGCGGATCCAGTGCCAGGTCCCTGGCCACTTCCCTGTCGATTGAACATGGCGCTTCGGTTTCTGTTTTTGTTTCTCTTTCTGTTTCTGTTTCGATTCTGGATTTTTTTTCCTTCGTTTTTGTTTCTAGTCGCTTGCTGGGAGTCGGGGAGAAGGACTCTGGCTGGCCTGGACTCTGGAGAACGAGAACTAGAACGAGAATTTTCCTAGTGCTCCACACCCTCGTTTGGACTCAGCCTAGAAACAGTAGCATGGCACATTTTTGTTGCCCCCTCCCAGGAGGGGTTGGGAGGGGGGTTGGTTCGGCTTACGGGGGCGTGGCGGGTAGCGGGTGGCGGCAGGCAAGCAGGCGGGTGGCGGGTGAACAGGGGCGGTCTCAATGTCGTCACTCACGCACGCAGCAGGGTAGTAAAGTAAAGAAAAGAAAAATAACAAAAACACACCAAAACACAACAAAAACACAGAACTGCACTCGGAGGAAGAGACCGTTTTTTTTTCTTCGGTTTTTTTTTGTTGGCGACCTAGGGGCCTAGGATGAATCTTGCTCCTCCTGCTGGGCTCTGTTCATTGTGTTGGGGCCCAACAATGTTGTGGGCAATCGTTACGACACGACGGAATTCTACGGACAGGCGCACGACTCGTTCGATTTTTGAATGTGTCTAAAATGCTAAATGTTTTTGAATGTCTCTGATATTTCTCGTCTTTTGCCAGGGATGCACGAGCTAGTCTCCTCGAACTATCGATATTTTTTCAAATATTTAGGGTTTCGATAATTGGCAACGCCGGCCCTGACCCAAAAAAAATACCAATATGTTTATCGAAATCGGGCGCCAAAAAGATTTTTAATTTTAAATAAGTGTGTTTGCCAACATCAAGAAAAAGCAACACAAGATTTTTAACTTTATAATATTTAATTAAATATTAATTAAAAGATACAAAACATAGATGATACAAATAGTAAAATTCGTCTTTGGACCTCAAATTCTTCCAATAATCCGGGCATTGATTCCTCAGCAGACATTTAAATCAATTTCCTTGATTCTTCCTGCCGAATTCCATCCATGTGGCCCACATTGACCAGTTTCCCAGTTCGTAGATGGAAGAGCGGTTGGCTGTTTTAGCAGATTCATTTTTTTGTAAACTGGGCCTGGGTCATCTTTCTCCGCTGGTTCATCCTCCCTTACTGGGAACGACCTTCCTGTTTCTGAGGAAAAGAAAAGGTTTTATTTCTCCTTTTAATATTTTCGTTGTCCAGTCGCTTCGATCGAAATAACTGGCACGAATCTATAGATCCATGGTCACATACAAAGGTCCATAACTTTTTAAAGGAAGAATAAATTAATAGAAAATAAAAATATATAAGAAAATAGTTCACATAAAATAATGTTTTCTATAAAAAGGTGTACGAGATGCAAAAATATTTAAGAATGGAAAGTGTATCATCAAGTTCCACCTCTTTGCATAAATAAAAATTGAAAAAATAATAATAAGCAATCAAGGTTTTCTAAATTTAAAGTATGCCATTGAAAACTATGTCATCTTAACACAAGCTGCTTCAAAAATGTAAAAAAATAAAAATAAATAAATAGGAGAACCTCTCTGCAATTTAAGGGCATGCACTGTGCAAGGAGATTGCTAGGCATTAAAAATAAAAAATAAATAATTAACAAAATATATAAGAAAAGAAGCATTTTATCAAGATAGACCAGAATCTCTCTTCTCCAGACACTAACATTCCAAGCATATTTAAGAAAAAGAAAACAATAAGTTCAGCATCGAGACTACTGACTATAACAATAAGAGTCCACTGCTTATTAGGCCATTTTTAAATTAAGAAAATAATAAGAAAATAAGCGAAAGCTACCCAAGAGAAACTCAAGAGGGCCCAGTGTTATTTTTAAAATAAAAATAATTAGAATAGAATAAATATCTTAAGAAGCGTTCGATATTTATGACCACTTTCCAAAGCCATGGCCGCCGTTCGGAAAAAAAACAAATCGATATTAATATGAAAATAAGACGACCATTATTTGATGGTAAGGAATAAAATAAAAATTAATAAATAATAAATGGAAAATAAGAGTTGTTGTTCGGGAGCCAGGAGCCCGAATGAAATTGGTAGGGAAAGGAGATCCGTTATATAGTCGAATTTTCAGTGTTGCAAATAATAAAAATTCGAATATAAATTAGTGTTGATAAATTGATGTAGAAAAATACCATACATCTGTGGTATTTCGTATACGCTGGCTGAGGGTCACACTGAAATAGCAACAACAAACAACAACAAAGTCACTACCGCAGCTAGATAGAAACAGGCCAGCAATCAAAATAATAACAACAACCAAAATAAATACTATATAGTAAATTGTGTGCGAAGTGTCCCCTGCTGAAAGATTACACAAAAGTCGAAAAACTGCACAGCTAGGCAGCCAGTCTGGTGGAAAATTGTTCGTTTTTTTTTTGGTTTTTTCGGCAGGACTCGTTCTTTTTTTTTTGGTTGCCTTTTGTGTTGCTGCGTCGCATAATATCCAGACGAAGTCAAATTAAGAAGTGTATTGGGATTTATTGTATTATTTAAAGATAAAATAAATAAATAAATAATATCAGAAAAACATCAGTGGCGACTTAATGTCGCAGTTAATTTGTATGCTATCGAGAAGAAGAAGCAGAAGCAACAACAACAACAAAACTAGCAATAGCAACGTCTTGTGTTTGTATTGGTGTGCTCACAGTGCGCACAGAAAAGCCAGCAAGAGGGCGGCAGCGGCAGTGGCAGAGGCAGAAGCAGAACAGAGGCAGCGATTTTGAAATAATAATAAAAGCCAAAACGAAAAAGTTTTCTGTGAGCTGGAAAAGGCGAGCAAGTAAAGAACATCATCCCGCAACAGCCCACTTTTAAAACATTTCCAACGGCGGGCGTGGCAAAGGCGAAAGGGTAGGAAAATAAAAAACAAAATTAAAAATCAAAAAAACAAAAATAAAAAGCGAAGAGAAACGAAACATTGAAAAACGCAGTTTGAGTTTCGAGATTGTTGCTGCTGCTGCCGCCTCCAAAACTAACGAAAAAAGAACACAAGAAGCACAAGAGACAACAGACAACCACCCCCGCTCCCCACTCCAACTACAGAGAGATCAACAACAACAAAGCAAAGCAAAGCAAAGAGAGAGCCAACCAGCCAGCAGCTGAAAACATATGATTTTTGTTTGTGTTGTTGTTTTTGCGCGCGCTCTTCTTCTGGTCGGGCTGAGCAAGCGGACCATTTGAGAACGGGAACGGGCGAATCGAACGAGTGGCCGGAACGATTGGAATTGTTGTGTTGTTGTGTTTCAGCTGCTCTGCTGACGGAACAACGCAAGTGGTAAGTGGGCTCTTCTTCTTCAAGTTTCTTCTTCTGATGTTTTTGTTTGACGCGCAAAAAGAAAATCTATGTGCGAATGAGTGTGTGCTGTGTATGTGTGCATAACGTAGGTGACCAAAAAAACAAACAATAAAAAAAAGGTTTTTTTTTATTGGATATTTATGCAACTATTTGTTTATTGTGTGCCCCTTATAGATGGCGTAAAATTGTGTAAAACAAAGAGCTAATAGCTCTGCCAATGGCAATGAAAAACAAATAGAGCGAAGAAAGAGTACACCACTAGAGATTGCAGTTATTTAAATGTCAAAAGTAGTGGAAATTTGTTTTGGCCTGTGACGCGAAAAAAAAAACAATATTTCAAAACACAAACAATGATGAAAAAAAAATACCTCACAGATACACTCGTTAGCTTGCTCTCCTGGCTCTCGCCACTTTTGTCTCTTTCTCGCTCATGGACACAAATACAAACAAACAACACGTACATATATACGCAGTGGGAAATATTGGTGCGCATTAGAGACGACGAAGAGCAACAACAAAGCAAACTATACAAAACGAACACTGATAGTGAAACATATTTGGTTACAGTGTGATAAGCGACATAAACTATTGATTAATAAACAAATGATTTAAAACTAAAAAACAGCTTTGTTATCGCAAACAAATAACTCGACATTTTCTTCAAAAAAATTTAATCTTTAAGTAGTTTTCCATAAAAGAGTTCTTTAATCCAAATAAAAAGTAGCTATGAATGGATGAAACTGTTTTACCCGGAATATGTTAATAAACAGTGACCTTTAGGCTTTTATCCCACTGTGCAGCACTGAGAGTTCAGGGAGAGAGAGAGAGCAAGGTGGAACTAGTGGGAGAGACTATGGGATATTTTGCTATAATAATATTAATAATATATTTTTTATATATTAATATTAAGATTTCGATTAAACTGTGTTTATCAGAGAATTATATCAGAAAAATAAAAATAAATTAATTATTTTATGAGTTATATTCATAAATGTCCCACTGTGCTGTGCAGCTGAGTGCCGTTATTGCGCTTGTGTGCATTCGAGTGCATCTGTGTATGTGTGTGTTGTTGTTATTGCACTTACATTTGTGTTTGTTAGATTTTTGTTTTCATTTTGTCCTCCCTCTCGCTCTGTCTCTTTTGTTACTTCTCTGCCATCTGTACGTATATTTTGATAATTGCTGTGTTTTTGGCTCTTTGTTTTCAAATTGTATCAATAGCAGAAACAACAACAACACACCAACAAAAACAATATAATTCTGATGACACAAATTTGTGTTTCATTTTCGCTTCATTTACAAATTAAAACGCACATCAACGATGCCATTTAAAAGTGACATTTATTTTAAATTGCCCAGTGACCACTCCACTCCCCTCCTTTCGCCGCCCTCTTTCTCACAGAGAAATATTTCTGCTCACATTCTGCATCAAATAGAAATGTTTGCCAAAAAATCTGACAAACTGGCTTCTAATGTTTGGCCCAGTGGGCGGATTGGCATTGACAATAAGCCCGAAACACAGAAGGCAGAAAAAAAAGCGAAAAATGCATTCCTTCCTGTCAACAGTACAGGTAGACTTCCCTAAGGTGGATAGGGATTTACCCTATATAGAGCTCTTAAGTTCAATATTTTAAAAGGCGATGATTTTTAATAGAATTCCATCTTTAATCATATACTACAAATATATAATACAAAGAATTTACTTTTCTTTTAAAATAAGTAGAAACATGCTCTACTGTACCTTGTTAGTTTTATCTAGAAGGGGGCCCGAGGGTTCCTTTGTTCGTCCAAGGACTACCAGAGGTTGGGGGTCGCGAACGCAGTTGCTGCCTTATCACCAGGTGTGAGGCACAGCAGGTGTGAGGGGGTGTGTGCTCTGATATACTGTATTTTCGTGACTGACATATACATACATATGTACATATGTATTTCACATCATCGGCGTTGTTTTGATGGAAGGTATGGTATATTTCGTTTGCAATCTTTTGAAATAATCAGCTGTTGGGTGGGTTGATGAACTTTTGCCTATATAGGATCCGTTTCGGAAATACCCTACAGAGTACGAGAGCTGTTTGATTCGAAAGTGCTATGCCAAAAAAAAAAAAAAATAGATTGTTTTATTACGAATGCTAATCAAATTGCATACCTGACAGTTGTGTGTGTGTGTTGTTGTATTTTTAGTAACACCTGTTTGCAAAAATGCAAAACCATAAGGTACAGTCGTGTGAGTGAGCTATTTCTCTTTGTCTGCCGAAAAAGGAAACAAAAAGTTTGCTCAGATTTTTGTCAAGTGGCTTTCTGGCAATGCCAGCATAAACAATAGGACCCCCAAATCGCACACACACTAGCGCAAGCACTCTCTTCAGGTAGGAGTAGTTCTCTTTCCCCCAAATCATTGTTTTTGAGAGCGAAATTTAATATTTTGATGAAATAACAGTAAATATTGGATCACACAACTGTCTCTCTTCGATCATTTCTCCAAATCAGGCACTCTCTTCAAGTGGGAGTAGTTCCCTTTCCCCAAAATCATTGTCTTTGAGAGGGAGATTAAATATTTTGATGAAATATCCCCAAATCGTTGTTTTTAAGGAAATAAGTTTTAATAATTTAATACCAACTTTTAAATTAAAGAACTTTCTTGTAGCCTTTCGTGGAATTTGGACTGTATTAACATTGAATTCTAGCCATGAATTAGTGCCTATTGCTAAACAAAGACAAATGCATTACTGAATGTCCCCACGGGCTGAGCACAAGAGAGATGGCCTGAGGGGGAGGCTCTCCCTATTTCTCTTTGACTTTTCCAAGCTATGGGTATCTGTCTGTGTGTGTGTGACATTGCTTTGAACAAGCTTGTTGCTGTTACAGTTATTGTTCTTGTTGTTGTTGGTGCGCGTGTGCCGACCCAATTGAGGAATGCAGCGTATGCAACGGTACCCCTTCTACTTTTCTCTATCCAACCCACTGTAACATACCAGCACCCTTGCTACCCATCCTCCTTTGTCATTCGTGCGTCACTGTAAGCTTTTGTGATACCGTTTGTAGGCTTAGCCCTTGACTGCAGATTTCTATCAAGAGGAAGCTTCAAAAATTTGGGGGCTAAATTCTTAAAATACTTTGTTTACTTTTTTTTTTGTTTCAAAAAATCCCAACCTCTAACAAGAATGCATTTTTGTTGTCTGGAATTTCCTCTCTCTCTTTGAGAATTTCGCAATTTGTTGAAGCTTTTAATTGAATCATTTTTTAAGTCGTGTCTTATCATTTGCCAATCCCTGATGCGACGGCGAATACTAAGTACTATGTGCATTTATAGTTTCGCTTCTTAATTACCTCATTTTTCTATCTATATGGCCCGCGGAGGGGGGCGTAATGGGCCGGACGAGGGACTACTGACCCACGTGTGCGCGCAGCTCGCAGCTGGAAAAGTTTTTTCGTAAAAATTGCATTCGTTAAATCGCAAATTGAGTAATCATCAATGGGGATCGTTCACCCGTGTCCTATGGGAGGGGATATATGTATAAATTAGTAATACCCTTGCAGTTCGATAAATTATAAAAAAAAATAATATTTTTTTTAATTTGCATTAGTCTTTGTTGGGAATAGAACCCGTGTATGATCCTTACTTACTCCTACTTTACCGTTTTTATTTATTATTTGAATTATACTCTTAGATTGCATCATTTTTTATACTTTTTACTTAGCAGTCTTCATTTTTTTTATAAATTATTTGTAAGGCTTAGTAGTATACATTTTTGCTTAGCAATCATTAATTTAGCCAGCCAGTCACTCTTTCCCCCAAAAACTTCTTTGTGTTTGCATATTGCGTTCTGCTGCGCCCCCCATTCGCTGCTGCGAATCAGATGCGAAAAGGGAGCGGAAACGAGAAACGAGAAGCTCCAACCGAAAACTAGAAGCTAAAGGCTACATAGCAGCTGTTGATATTACTAAACCTGAACCCAAAGCCAAAACACAAAACACAAAAACCAAAAGCTTAAACTGAAACTGAAGCTGAAGCAATGGCCTGATGATGGCTGCGTGACTTTGGGATTTTGTTTTTGTTTGAAGCTTTGTTTTTTTCTCTGTTTTTTTTTCATTTTCTGTTTTTGTTTTTTTGTGTTGGTAATGTGGAAAAAAAAATACAAGCAAAAATGCTATTTTAATACCCATTATTGGTAAAGTATGGATGGGGTATATTAGTTTAATTTTGTTTCTTGATTTTTTGACCTTTTTAATTAATTGTCTCCCCACTAGGATGGCATATTGTCTCCTCACTAGCTTAAATTTATTTAATTTGTTCAATTTGTAGGCCAGTTTAGTTTGTTGTTGTTTTATTGCACTTAATTTACGCCCCATGGAATTGAAACACTGACCAAAGCAAGGGGAGAAATAAATACTCATAGCATACAAAGTGATAGAGCAAAAAAAAAAAAAGAAACAAAAGATAAAATAAAAGCTGAATAATAATAAAACTTAACAAAAAAAAAACCACACAGCAAGTACACGTAATGCGCTAATAAAGTGGTAAGACCAGTGGGTGGCAGAAGGGGGTTGGGAGTGCCAAGATTGAGGCAATTTTGATTGAGACAAAGGGAAAACAGAACGGAATAAAACAGACCGAAAGAGACTGCAAAGTGCGCACCTAAAGGGTGGACCTGCACCAATTATCCTTTAAAACAGATTTATTTGACAACAGACTATTATTTTAGTATAAAAAACAAAAACAAAATTGCATAATCTGTCAACAAGTTGTTTTCCACCTGTAGAAATTACGTTGTCAAAATATGTAAAAAAAAAACACTTCTGACGTTAAGAATATTACTCATACGCAGTGGTTACTACGTATGTATGTACATATATTAATAAACAGTTTATGTTATGGTTAACACAACTTATAACCGATGACTTTACTTTTAGTTGTTAACTTTTAGTTTATTAACTTTTTAGTTGTCTCTAAAAATTTATTTAAAAAATAAAGAACATTTTCAAAATATACTTTGGGATGTACATTATATTACTCATACGCAGTGGTGTCTATGTATATTAAATAAGATTCATAAAAAATATTATTAAAAAACAAATAAATTAGAAACAAATATATATTAGAGCAGGTATATATAATATTTTTAATATTCATTCATACGCAGTGGTTACTTCAAATAATAAAGGTACTTTATAGGCAGTATAACTAAAAACCGACGCATTTAAAGTGCCTTTAAAGTTTGTTATTTACAAATATCAACAATAGGAAAGCCAAACTGCCACCATGTCTGCTTTGTTTGAAAGCAATCTCGGAATAGCAATTGATAACACGAAGAATGCGAATGTCTTGAATGCGAACCACTTTTATAGACCACACTGTGTACATGTAACGGTTGTCTGAATGAGTTCTTTGCCTTTAACCTGTTCAGGTCCACCCCAATGCCCTTTGCACGTAGAAATAGAAATAGAGAGAGAGAGAAAGCGGAGAGAGTTCTCGGAGATAGTGGAGAGAGTGGCTGGGCTGGAAAGGTGTATGTGTGAGATCAATTTGTTTATTTGTTGTTTTTGTTCTCTTCCTCACTTGCAGTTGACAACAAGGCGCGAAGCGGAAGAGGCACAGGAAGAAGGAGGAGGAAGCAAACGAGAGTAAATAAGCAGAGCAGCAAACAGAAAGGGACATAGAGTAGCAAGCTAGAAGGAGAAGCAGCAACTGCCGATCAGACACTGTGTCTCCGAGGAGGCAGCGAGAACAGCTGGAATAGGAAGAGCCACCCACTGCCAATCCACTGCCCTCCAGTGTGGAGGCACTGCATCACCGCCAGCAGCTGTGGTAGCAGCTAGAGAGAGGAGAGCAGCTCTCCGGCGGCGAGCATCCGGCCAATACCTTCCGGACAGCATCCCCCAGCACCGCCGACCATCACATCATGTCCGCGGACTCGCCACGCCGCCATCCCTCCGGCGTTGTTGTTGGATCGGGATCGGGGTCAGGATCCGGAATCGGATCCGGGTCCGGCGGTATGCGTGGCGCTGTGCCCGCCGTTGTGCCGCCACAGACCGTGTCGGATCGCTCGATCCTCGACTCGGCCATCGGATTCATCAATGACGTCACCCTGGCCAATCAGCCGGTGCAGGATCCCAAGGACACCATCACCTGGGCCCGCTTCGAGACCTGTGCCGATGTGAGTGATCCCCGGTTCGGTGACGACTGGGAGCTGGAGGGGAATGCGGCACCGCCCCTCCTCCTCATCCTCGGCTACGGCCTGGGCGTCCAGGTGTGGGCCATACCCGCCAACGGTGAGGCCGTCGAGGTGCTCTCCTGGCGGCACGGCGTAGTCACTGCCCTCCGGGTGCTGCCCACGCCGGCGACAGCACCCGCCTTGGATGACAACGGTCGGGCGGATGAGCCGGTCGATGGCTTCGCCGAGAAGCGTCCCCTGGTGGCGCTCGTCGACGGCGGCAGTGCAGCGGCCGGCGGTCTTCTATCCGGCGGCCCATCCGGCCTGGGTGGCGGCCTGGCGAGCAGTGGCGGTTCAGCAGGACCGGCATCCTCGGCAGCCGCCCAGTTCAGTGCTGTGAACTTCGTTTCCCTGAAGACGGGCGTCCAGGTGAAGACGATCAAGTTCAAGAACGCCGTGCTGGACATCCAGGCGAACCGGTCAGCGGTGGTCATCACCTTCCACGAGCGGATAGCCGTGTTCGATGCCAGGACACTGGAGGACCGTCTCACCATAACCACCTGCTATCACAGCCCGGGGTGAGTGGACAAAATGTGACATTCCATGGCACATATCCTTATTCTGTTTCTGTATCCCCTTGCCAGGATCAATCCCAATCCCATTGCCTTGGGACCGCGCTGGCTGGCGTATGCGGAGCACAAGCTGCTGCACTCCAAGCGCAGCGGCGGCGGCTGCGACGGCGAGGGCGTCCCCAGCTACACGGCCACCGTGCTCAACGCGGCCAAGTCGCTGGGCAAGGGCCTGCGGGAGTTTGGCGAGCAGGTGGCCGCCGGACTCACCGGCACCACCGCCGGCAGCGGCGCCAGCTCCAAGAGCAGTAGCTTCGACTCGGCTAGCGGCGGTCCGGATGGCAAGCAGTCGGGCGTGGTGACCATCATCGATGTGAAGGTGAGTCGGAGGAGGAAGATCGAGATCCAGACTCTCAACTAATCCATTCATCCGTAGCATCCCGTGAAGGACTACAGCCCCACGTCGGGTACTCCGCTCAGCTCTAGTGGCGGCGCCCAAGCTGGCGGCGATCCCATCGTGGCGCACTTTGTGGCCCACAGCGAGGCAGTGGTGGCCATGGAGTTCGATAGTTCCGGGATGTTGCTCCTGACGGCCGACCGACGGGGCCATGACTTCCACGTGTTCCGGGTGCAGCCGCATCCGGTGGGCAGCAGCCTGGCCGCCGTCCACCATCTGTACGTGCTGCATCGTGGCGACACGAGCGCCAAGGTGCAACATATCGCCTTCTCGCTGGACTCGCGCTGGGCGGCCGTATCGACGCTGCGCGGCACCACCCACGTCTTCCCCATCACGCCCTACGGCGGCGCCATGGGCGTTCGCACCCACACCTCGCTCCACGTGGTCAACAAGCTGTCGCGCTTCCACCGGAGCGCCGGCCTGGGCGCCGACGGTCGCTCCAGCTCCCCGATCTCGCACTCGGAGAGCACCACGTTCGTCCAGTCCCTGCAGCCGTATCACAATCCCACGCTGCCCCCCTATCCCCGGCCATCGGTGGTCCAGCCCCTGGCCCAGCTACGTCAGCCCTTCACGCTGGGATCGCCGCCCGGATCGGCAGGCCTGGGCGTGGGCATCGGCGGCGGAGTGGGCGGCGGCATGGGCTCGGGTGTCAATTCGGGCGTCCACGGAGGCGTCGGTGGAGGTGGCGTCAGCAGCAGCCAGCGGCAGCGACAGCGCCTCTCCTCGCTCTCGGACGACAGCGGGAAGCCGTTGAGCGTCTGCTCCATATTCGCCAAGTCGCGATCCTGGCTACTGGAACCGCCCGCGGCGACCCGAGAGGCACCGCATCGCGTCCAGCGAAAGGCGGTCGACTCGCTCTTCGTGATGGCCGGCCATGGGGCGCTCATCCAGTACGATCTGGACACGAAGCTACCCTCAAGTGAGTCTTATTTGGTTAAGTGATGGATGGTCCTTTTAATCCTTTTACTTGTCCCTTCGATAGATGTTGCCAAAGAGAAGATTTGTGATGACACGCCCATCGAACTGGAGGTGGAGGCCCGCGCCCAGTGGAATCTGGGCAGGCGCAAGGATGGATCTCAAGAAATCAAACCACCGCTGGCGCTGGACAACTGGCTGATCAAGGATCGCCATGCCAGCCTCCTGCTGGACAGCGCCCATCATTTTGACGAGCCGGACGAGCGGGCCGAGAGCTGGCTCGCCCAGGTGGAGATTATCACGCATGCGGGTCCCCATCGCCGGCTCTGGATGGGTCCTCAGTTTGTTTTCAAAAACTACAACACGCCCAGTGGGTAAGGATACATCTTCTGTTCATGGATCAAGGATATTTTATTATAATTCCAACTCCCTACTCGCAATAGTTCCAATCTGAATCATGTGGACGCGGAGGCTGTAGAGATTGGCGTCACCAAGACGTCCAGCACAACGCTGCCATCTACGGCGGCTGGCTCCTCGTCCTTGGTCCCGGGCTCTGGCGCCGTCAAGGATCGCTCCAGTCCCTTGAACATGCCGCTGAGTGCCGCCGCCGCAGCCGCTGCTGCTGCCGCCTCCTCGGTGGGAGCAGCCAGCGTGGGTGGCGGCTCATCCGTGACAAGTCGCACTGGCACCGGAGTGCCGGTGCTCATCGAATCGGGATCATACAGTAAGTGGGGGGAGCTGCAAGGACCTCCTCGGCTTTGGGTTCAGGTTCAGGCCACTACTAATCCTTCCTCCAACTTGCAGGCAGCATCGAGCAGAGTCCCAAGCTGATGGATCGCTTCCGACACGGTCACTTGGACTCGGACTACGGGCACGGAGACACCCGTCTCAAGGAGGACCTGGCGGATGCCATGCGGGAGTCGCCCTCGACGGCGGCGGCGCGACGCGAGACTTCCGGTGAGTCCAAGCTTAGCAGGATAAGGGACATCCTTCGTACATAGTTACTCGCATGTTGAAAGACTCTTATTATGCAAGGGCTGATGGTTCCCGGAGAGAGGTCCTGGATCGGTCCACTGTCTCTAGGGGTTCTGGGAAGGATATTTCTGATCCTTTCCAGCCTCTAGGATATAAAAGTTGTGTCCGGTTACCTAGATCCTGGAACAGGAAGCCCCTTTTGTTGATCTCGATGTCTTTTTTATATTCATATATATTTTTTTTATTTTTAAATTAATGTTTTTTGTTTTGAAAACACACACACATATATTTTTTAAGGATATACATTTTTCATAAATATTCTTAATTTTAATTATTGTTTCAAAACGCTTTCAAAATGAAAATGTTTAATTCGAACAAATATTTTTGGTGTTTTTTTTCAAAATGCAACTTTTTTTAAAAATATAATATTAAAAAAAAAAACAAAAAACAAAAAAAAAGGACTTGAAACACCACGAAATTGGCATTGGTTGTTGGTTGTTGATAATGATGATGATTATGATGATATACCAAGATGATAATGATAATTCTGATGATCCATTCCATTCTTCCTCCCCTCTTTCTTCATGACCCTTAACCCTTAACCCTTAACCCCTAACCTCCGATAATCCCCAAAAGCATGCTTCTTCTGCTTCCTCATCTGCCCAGCTCCATATCCTCTATCCTTTTTGTGTGTGTGTGCCAGTGTGTCAGTGTGTGTGTGTATGTGTGTGTGTGTGTGTGTGTATTTGTGGTGTAAGTTGGTGTATTTTTTTTTCAAAACACTTAGTTTTTCATTGAAATTTTCTTACATATTCTAGACGGAAAAAAATGAGCTTTTTTGAAAAATTAACCCATAAACTCTCTTATCTTTTGGTGTTTTTTGTTGTCTAGCCTTTAAAAATTGATACGATTGTTCATTTCCAGATGATATTTCTATTTTAATACAAAAAATTTTAAATTTAAGCTAACAACATTTTTGGTCACAGCAGATTTTGCATCCGAACCCACCACCACCACCACCATTCCACCACACCTTTTCCCCCACACAGAAAACACACATACTCTTAACACCTGTTTGCCCCATTGGTCCATTGGTCGCTGTTTAACCCCCTGACCCCCTATGTGCACGTTTTTCTTTGAAAACTTCCTATAGGTTCCCCTTAACTTTAAAGTTTAAACTTTAAACGCTTTTTTTCACCGCAACTCACCGCGAATTTATTCACCACACTGGCATAGCACACCTCTTTTTTCCACCTCTTCTCTGTGTGTTGTTTCGCTGCTATAATTCTCAACTCCCTTGTCGGGATTTTCGTCCTTGTCTCTTTTTGTGAAATTCGAAATTCTCTTAATTTGCTTTAAATGCAATTAAAAAAAAATAAAAAAAACTATTCGAAAGAAAGAAAGAAATTTCATTACACGTGCGAGTGAGAAGGCTAGAGTGAGTGATTGTGAGATGGAGGGGGAAAGCGAGTGGGTGGGTGTGGGGAGGCAAGCGCGAAAGAGAGCGGGTGGGAAGAGAACAGTTGAGAGGAAAGAGCACATTAATCTACATGAATCTCTTAATAAAAAGCCAAAGCCATAATAATTTCGAGAACGCAACAAAAAAATTACAAAATTCACGATAAACTATTATTCTCCAAGTTTCTTTATTATTTACCCAAAAATCAATGCAACATCGTGTACTTGTCACGCTACTTTCTAAACTTTGATTTTTTTTTCTCTTAATTCTCTATATATTTCGTTTCGTTTTCACACTAAAAACAATCCAAAAATAAAAATTATATAAATCAATTAAAATAATAAAAAAAAGAAACAATGTAAAAAAATACAAATTGGATTAAAAAATATTGTATCCAAACATAAAACAAATTTTATTTTGAAAAGTTTATTTTTTCTGTTTCACGTTCGATTTCATATTTTGTTTTTTTGAGTGTATTTTTTTACGCTTCGGTCGATCAACTGCTCAAAAAAAGTATAAAAAATAATTAAAAATACAACTATTTGAAGACATTTCGCAGCTCAACAGCTAAACAAAAATAAATAAAAGCAAGAACAAAACAACAATGCAAATAAATATTTACAAATTAAACATTTTCGAAAAAAAAAAAACAAAAGAAATTCCAAAAAGATAATTCCGATCAAGATACAAATCAAAATTCCGCCTTTGGCTTTTTGTTTTTTGTTTCCTGTACGAACGACAAAAAAATGCGCTTTTTCTCATAATTTTTCTCTTCTATTTTCTCTTTTTCTCCGCTCTGTGTTCTGTGTGTGCCCTGTGCCCGCCCTGTCCGCCACCGTTCTTGCCCCGCCTCCAGCCGTCTCCGGAGTTCCGGGAGCTTCCGACTATCGCTCCGCCTCGGGCCTGGGCCGATCCTCCCCAGCCGGCAGCGGGGTGGAGGCCATGGCGACCGTGACCAGCTGTGATAACGCCCGCTACTACGACGCCCTGGCCGAGCACGAGACGAGCCCCAACGACCTGGACGAGGCCGAGGAGCAGGAGGATGCCGAGGGCGGCGCCTCCGCCATTGCCGCCCTGGCCTCGGTGCTGCCGAACATCTGTAGCTACACGCGAGTGGAGAAGATGGTGAATCCCCTGGGCACGGTGACGGACCTGAACGCCGGCATCTCCGGGGAGCTCCAGACGGACATGCTGGACGAGGTGGTCGGCCAGCTGGCCGCCGAGGAGACAGTGATCCACGAGAACTGCGACGAGGCCCTCTTCCGGCCGGTGGTGGCCATTTTCTGCAACGATCCCGTCGAGCGGAGGAAGCTCCTCCAAAAGGACCAGAGGGACATGGGTGGCAAGGAGTCCCTGGACGCAGTGGCGAGCTGCCAACCCCCGGTGGTCCTCGGCAACAAGCTGATTGTTCCGGTCATTGCCAAGGAGGTGGACGAGGTGCTCGTCCAGAAGGAGAAGCAGAAGACCCAGAAGCAGTCGCACAAGGTCCTCCAGCAGCAGCAGCATCAGCTCCAGCTCCAGATCCAGCTGCAGCAGCAGCAGCAGCAACAGAAGCAGCAGCAGCTACAGCAACAGCAACAGCAGCAGCACAAGGATTCCCTGAGGTCCTTGGCAGCCGCCGAGGATGCTGCTCAGGCCCAGAAATTTGCAGAACTCTCGCATCTCAACAAGCCGAAGGCTAATCCCGGAAAGAGCTCCAGCCAGAAGAGCGGGAGCTGCACCTCCGAGGACGAGGCCACTTCAGTCACCAGTGGCTTGACGAAGTCCGCCAAGAAGGCGAAGGGTGGCAAGGCCAAGGTCGCTGGAAAGAGTGCGGATAGGAAGGAGCCTGAAGAGAAGAAGCCGGAAGAGAAGAAGCCGGAAGAGAAGCAGCCTGAAGAGAAGAAGCTGGAGGAATCGGATGCCGAATCGGACTACGCCGACAGCTTGTTGGCCAACAAGGGAAGCATTGCGGCCGTGATGGTGAGCAGCGCCAGTGCCCAGGGATTGAGTCTGCATGTGGAGACGGAGGAGGAGCAGGAGGAGGAGCAGCCTCTGGTCGCTGATTCCTGGGATAAGGAGGATACAGAGGAGGAGCAGAAGGAGGAGGAGCAGAGGGAGGAGGAGCCTCAGCCAGCAAAGTTGGCAACAAAGAAGAAGCAGACATCGGGAGGAGGAGGAGCCACAGCAACCATGACAATCGAAAAGAGCAAGGATAAGAGCAAGGAGAAGGAGAAGGAGAAGGAAAAAGAGAGAGAGCGCGAAGAGAAGCTTAAAGAGAAGGAGAGAGAGCGCGAAGAGAAGCTTAAAGAGAAGGAGAAAGAGCGAGAAGAGAAGCTTAAAGAGAAGGAGAAGGAGGAAATGGAGAAACAAAAGGAAAAGGAAAGGCAAGCCAAGCTCAAAGAAAAGGAACGGGAGGAGAAACAGAAAGAAAAGGAAAGAGAAGAGAAGCTCAAGGAAAAGGAGAGGGAGGAGAAGCAAAAGGAGAGGGAAAAGGAGGCGAAGCTCAAGGAGGAGAAACTCAAAGAAAAGGAAAGGGAGGCAAAGCTCAAGGAGAAGGAAAAAGAGGAAAAGCAAAAGGAGCGGGAACGAGAGGAGAAGCAGAGAGAAAAGGAGCGAGAGGCCAAGAAGGAGAAGGAGCGCGAGGAAAAGGAGAAGGAAAAGCTGAGAAAGCAGAAGGAGAAAGAGCGCGAAGAGCAGCTCAAAGAGAAGGAGCGAGAAGCCAAGATAAAGGAGGAGAAGCTTAAGGAGAGAGAAAAAGAGGAAAAGCTTAAGGAGAAGGAAAAAGAAGAGAAGCTCAAGGAGAAAGAACGATTGGAACGAATTAAAGAGAAGGAGAAAGAAGAGAGAATTAAAGAGGAAAAATTGAAAGAGAAGGAAAGGGAGGAAAAGTTGCAAAAGCTGAAGGAGAAAGAAAAGGCGGAGAAGCTCAAAGAATTGGAAAAGGAAGCGAAGCTTAAAGAGAAAGAACGCGAGGAGAAAGAGGCTGAGAAGAAGCTGAAGGAGAAGGAAAAGGAAAAGGAGAAGGACAAAAAGGGCAAGGACAAGTCCGAGAAAGAAAAGGAGAAATCTGCCGAGAAGACGAACCCCCGGGAAGACTCGTCGTCCTCCGCCTCCAGCTATGTCGTCAAGGTCGTGGAGACGGCAGCCAATCCTGTCAAGAAACCAGTGGCTGTCCCCCTTCCCGCCAGCCCCTGGAAACGGGTCTCTGTCGAGGAGACACCAGCCAAGCTGCCGGCAGTCCAGGACTATCCCAGTCTGGGCAACAAGAAGACCACCAAGAGTCCGGAGAAGAAGCGCGACGAGAAGCTATTGCCCGGATTGGTTACTCCGCCCAAGGAGGAGTCACGGTCGCCAGGTGGTGCGGCCGCCGTTAAGGACAATTTCGAGGACTTTCTCAGTGGCCTGAAGCCACTGGAGGCACTGCCACCGCTGCCAGCTCTGGAGCCCCTGGAACCGCTGGTGGCGTCCAAAAAGGATGCGGACAAGGACGCCCAGCTCAGCCTGATCAACTTCGAGAGTCCGTTGCTGGAGAATGCCGCGATCCCCAGGACCATTTCCCCGACGCCGAGGGGCTTCACTGAGCAGACCCTCGTCCTGGCACTTTGCGGATCCCTGCACTACGAAAACGAGCAGGAGAGGATCAAGGAGCAGGAACTGGAACTCGAGAAGAAAAAGGAGCTGGATAAGGACGGGGAGACGGAGCCGGACCCGGACCCGGAACCAGAGTATCTACCCTTGAGTACACTGGCCCTGCAGAAATCCACATCCACCTCGAATAACTCTTCGGGCTCCGAGGAGATCGTCATCATGGAGGAGCCGGTCAAGAAACTCAGCAAGAAGCACAAGCGCCTGAAGCAGCTCCAGCTCCAGCAGCAGCAGCGGGAGAGGGAGCGCGAGCGGGAGCGGGAGGAGGAGGAGGAGGAACGGGAGCCGGATGACGAGGAGCTGCGTCCTCTGATCAGTGTCAGCATGTGCGATTCCCAGTTGGAGCTGCCGGAAGGCGGCAGCAAGACAACGCCCGAGGAGGATGAGGAGCCAGAGCCGTCGGCTAGGGGGCAGGACGAGGAACCGGAACCGGAACCGGAACCGGAGCAATCCCTGCCCGAGGATCTGCTCCATTTTGGTAGCAGTGGCGTAGCCATTGGCACCCTGGTGGCCACCACCACCACCACGTCGACCACAACGGACAGCGAAGGACCCGTGCCGGCAACCACTTCGGATGACAACCTGGTGTACGGCTCCTCCTCCACGAGCAGCTCCACGCCGCACAAGCTCAAGACCAAGAAACTGGAGCACAAGATCAATCTGATCGCCGCCATCGAGGCGGCCACATCCTCCTCAACGTCCTCGGCGGAGGAGAGCAGTGTGGAGACCACTGTGCATCCCGATCCCACGGGTCTGGGTCTCAGTTCTGTGGGTCAGGTCGCTGGCGGAGCTGCCGCCGGTGCTGGAAGCTCGGGCGCCAGTGGCGCGGCCAGTTCGTCGCTACCCGCTGCCGCTGGCAGTGCCACCGCCGTGGGCTTGGGGGTGGGCGTGGCCAGCCCGCCGAGTGCCACAAAGAAAAAGACAAAGCGCCGCAAGAGATAAGAATTAGCGATTTGTTTGCTGTGCGTCTTCAGCTTGGTGGTCCTGTGGCATCTGTATGCGAATCGGGAGGATCCCGGCCATCGGATAGCCACCGCCCAGGCGCTGCAGCAGTCGTCGCCGTCGTTGTTGTTGTCGCAGCCATTACAGGATCAGGCAACAGAACCGGATACTGGGCAAGGCCAAGGACAAGGACCAGGACAAGGACAAGGGACAGGACAAGGACCAGGAGATCAGGTTCTGAAACAGGACAGAGGCAGCGTAAAATAGCCAAGCCGAGACAGCAGCAAACATCCCCCCCTCTCTCTCTCTATCTCTCTCTCGCTCTCATAAAAAAAAGGAGACTCCACTCGGAATCCTTGCTTAGATCCTTGCCAGGATCAACGTAATCTTCGAACATGAACCGATTCATGCAAAAAACAAAAAAAAAAACATCAGAAATATATCACTCTTCAGTAAACACAACAACAACAACAAAAACAAAAACTACAACAACAAAAACAACAAAAAAAACAATACAAAATACACAAAACACTGCAAAAAAAATTGTGATTTATCGAAAAGAGAACAGAAAACAAAAAGTTAGTTTTAAAAAATAAATTAATTTCAAGCAAAAAACAAAAAAATTTAAATTAAAAAATAAAAAAAAAAACAAAAAACCAAAACGACTGTAGCGATTCGTTAAAATATAAAATTAAAAAACAAAAAAAGGATAAAAAATACACGAGGAAAAAAAAAGGACAAAAATATTTAATTACTAACCAATTTTTATGTGCAAAGTTATATTGTTAGCTATATATATTTATATTTCTATAAATTATATAAATAATTATACGAAATACGATATGTAAACCACACACACACACACTTATATTATAAAAAGGACTAAGTATAAAGAAGAAGAAAATAATTACATAATGCTCTCAAATTGTATATAAAAACAAACAAAAAAAATTTAACAAAAAATGCTAGAAATTAAAAAAAAAAGAAACGGATATCCTGCCCCAGCTTACTCACACAAACAAACACACACACACACACACTCATGCAGCTATATATCCTGTTTAGTAGGAAAGAGGACCGTTAGTCGGCCAGGATATAGAAACCAGATCCCAACTAACGGCTCCGAAATAAATACAATATTTTTGATTGTAACACTAATTGTCCAATGTCACAATTGTTAGAAATTGTTTCCAGGCTTTGCTTTCGTTAAGTTTTCTCCTCCCTCTCCCCCCCCTCAAGGACTCGTATTTAATTGTGCCCCTCCCCCAATCCCCCTCACCCCGTCCCAAAGTCCTCTTTTTTTTATTTGTTCATCAATATTTTACTGTATTTGTTAATTTATTTAATTTAATAGCAATGGTCTCTCGTAGGAATTTAAACTATTTTCCTGTCTGTTTTTTTTTTTTTGTTTCGTTTGATTTTTTAATTTGTTTTATTATTTTTTTTTTTAGTAAGATTGTAAAAACAAAGAGAAGAAAATCCAATTTTTTTTTGTGTATATATATAAAGTTTAAAAAATTATGTCTAACTCGCAGTATTTATGATTTACGATTGAGAAATGGATAGACGGTTGAAAATGAGGCAAGGAAATCGCTAAACACTAAAATTTAATTTAATTAAATGATGTATAATTAAATAAATGCAATTTTAGTTAAAACAACAAACTCTGACCAAAAATGTTTGGTTTTTTTTTTGGAATGGGGGCTTACTCTTCAGGAGGTTCTCTATGGGGTCTACATCTTTCTTTTACTTATTCTTAATTTCGATATATTATATCTAAAAATTACGATTTTGAAATATTTATATACATATAAGATTTACAAAACCTGTGCACAAATTATTTTTTAGATTTTTTAAAAACTTTTCCATTAAAAATTGGTAAAATGCATGGAAGTTCGATATGGTCTTTATCGATGGCTATTTCTCACCCAATCCTCATTAGATCCTTGAGCGGAATACCTCAAACGATTAGTGGATCGATTTCCAGTAATTCTGCATCAAAATCCTGCCACAAAATATTTTTTCAAAATTTTTCGAATTTTTGTGGGGGATACCCTTCAAAATGCTGGATTTCCGCACATGGCCCACATTCATAGCTATATCTCGGCCAATTCTCATCCGATCCTTGAGCGGGATACCTTAATCGATTTGTGGATCGATTTTCGGCAATTCTGCATCAAAATCCTGCCACAAAATATTTTTTCAAAATTTTTCGAATTTTTGTGGGGGATACCCTTCAAAATGCTGGATTTCCGCACATGGCCCACATTCATAGCTATATCTCGGCCAATTCTCATCCGATCCTTGAGCGGGATACCTTAATCGATTTGTGGATCGATTTTCGGCAATTCTGCATCAAAATCCTGCCACAAAATATTTTTTCAAAATTTTTCGAATTTTTGTGGGGGATACCCTTCAAAATGCTGGATTTCCGCACATGGCCCACATTCATAGCTATATCTCGGCCAATTCTCATCCGATCCTTGAGCGGGATACCTTAATCGATTTGTGGATCGATTTTCGGCAATTCTGCATCAAAATCCTGCCACAAAATATTTTTTCAAAATTTTTCGAATTTTTGTGGGGGATACCCTTCAAAATGCTGGATTTCCGCACATGGCCCACATTCATAGCTATATCTCGGCCAATTCTCATCCGATCCTTGAGCGGGATACCTTAATCGATTTGTGGATCGATTTTCGGCAATTCTGCATCAAAATCCTGCCACAAAATATTTTTTCAAAATTTTTCAAATTTTTGTGGGGGATCCCCTTCAAAATGCTGGATTTCCGCACATGGCCCACATCCATAGCTATATCTTGGCCAATTCTCATCCGATCCATGAGCGGGATACCTTAATCGATTTGTGGATCGATTTCCAGCAATTCTGCATCAAAATCCTGTCAAGAAATATTTTTTCAAAATTTTTCAAATTTTTGTGGGGGATCCCCTTCAAAATGCTGGATTTCCGCACATGGCCCACATCCATAGCTATATCTTGGCCAATTCTCATCCGATCCATGAGCGGGATACCTTAATCGATTTGTGGATCGATTTCCAGCAATTCTGCATCAAAATCCTGTCAAGAAATATTTTTTCAAAATTTTTCAAATTTT
Organism: Drosophila atripex; assembly: GCA_035045925.1. NCBI lineage: Eukaryota > Metazoa > Arthropoda > Insecta > Diptera > Drosophilidae > Drosophila > Drosophila atripex. The sequence goes on from JAWNOP010000009.1 coordinate 911,236, forward strand.
TGTGGGGGATCCCCTTCAAAATGCTCGATTTCCGCACATGGCCCACATCCATAGCTATATCTTGGCCAATTCTCATCCGATCCATGAGCGGGATACCTTAATCGATTTGTGGATCGATTTCCAGCAATTCTGCATCAAAATCCTGTCAAGAAATATTTTTTCAAAATTTTTCAAATTTTTGTGGGGGATCCCCTTCAAAATGCTGGATTTCCGCACATGGCCCACATCCATAGCTATATCTTGGCCAATTCTCATCCGATCCTTGGGCGGGATACCTTAATCGATTTGTAAATCGATTTCCAGTAATTCTGCATCAAAATCCTGTCAAGAAATATTTTTTCAAAATTTTTCAAATTTTTGTGGGGGATCCCCTTCAAAATGCTGGATTTCCGCACATGGCCCACATCCATAGCTATATCTTGGCCAATTCTCATCCGATCCATGAGCGGGATACCTTAATCGATTTGTGGATCGATTTCCAGCAATTCTGCATCAAAATCCTGTCAAGAAATATTTTTTCAAAATTTTTCAAATTTTTGTGGGGGATCCCCTTCAAAATGCTGGATTTCCGCACATGGCCCACATCCATAGCTATATCTTGGCCAATTCTCATCCGATCCATGAGCGGGATACCTTAATCGATTTGTGGATCGATTTCCAGCAATTCTGCATCAAAATCCTGTCAAGAAATATTTTTTCAAAATTTTTCAAATTTTTGTGGGGGATCCCCTTCAAAATGCTGGATTTCCGCACATGGCCCACATCCATAGCTATATCTTGGCCAATTCTCATCCGATCCTTGGGCGGGATACCTTAATCGATTTGTAAATCGATTTCCAGTAATTCTGCATCAAAATCCTGTCAAGAAATATTTTTTCAAAATTTTTCAAATTTTTGTGGGGGATCCCCTTCAAAATGCTGGATTTCCGCACATGGCCCACATCCATAGCTATATCTTGGCCAATTCTCATCCGATCCATGAGCGGGATACCTTAATCGATTTGTGGATCGATTTCCAGCAATTCTGCATCAAAATCCTGTCAAGAAATATTTTTTCAAAATTTTTCAAATTTTTGTGGGGGATCCCCTTCAAAATGCTGGATTTCCGCACATGGCCCACATCCATAGCTATATCTTGGCCAATTCTCATCCGATCCATGAGCGGGATACCTTAATCGATTTGTGGATCGATTTCCAGCAATTCTGCATCAAAATCCTGTCGAGAAATATTTTTTCAAAATTTTTCAAATTTTTGTGGGGGATCCCCTTCAAAATGCTGGATTTCCGCACATGGCCCACATCCATAGCTATATCTCGGCCAATTATCATCCGATCCTTGAGCGGGATACCTCAAATGATTTGTGGATCGATTTCCAGTAATTCTGCATCAAAATCTAGGAACCAAATATTTTTTTGAAATTTTGTCAAATTTTCTAGCGAAATCCCATTCCCTAGTCCTAAACCCATTGTTGAGTAACTTTGCCTTGCGAAGCTGGTTGCTGTAGAGATCTCCTTCTGAATATCCTTTTTCTGAAAGGGAGTAAGATGAAAGTAAAATGGGTAAATATATAAAAATATATTATATAAAGTGAAATATCGAATAATTAATTCATTTAATTGAAGACTATTGTAGTTTTTAGATTAGGAACTGGATATTGACTCCTTAACTAAATATTATGTTGCGTATCCTTTACAGGTAACTATTTCGCCAAGGACCAGCTGGACGGATTCTCGCTTAATAACAACAACAATATAAACAACAACATAATCCCAACCAAAGGCAACATGAATCCCAAAGGAGGCGGCGGTCAGCAGCAGCCGAAATCGGAGGCTGTCGTCGAATCTGGCGGAGACTTCTATCCGATCCGGAACTCGTACGGAGAGCAGGGTGTCGGTGGAGGCGGAGAGCATTCGACGGTGGTGAACATCGAGATCTTCGACGACCAGCTGAGCATGAGCAGCATCAGCACGAACAGTCGCCTCTCGCTGGAGGGTCCGCCGGCCCAGTCGTCGCCTCCATTGAGTCTCACCAACGGTGGCCTGATGGACACCAATCTGATGCACTTCAGCGAGAGTGCTGGGATGGGAGGAGTGGGAGTGGGAGGAGGAGGAGGTCGCGGTGGTGGTGGAAGAGGAAGAGGAGGAGAAGCCCTCGACGACGCCGACGACGACGAGGAGGAGGAGGAGGATCAGGATGAGGATCAGGATGAGGACCAGGAACGAGAGAGGGAGCGGGGCTCCCGGCGGAATTTGTGAGAGTTAATGCAGCGGGCCGGCCAGCTCCATTTGCGACGCATTTGTTCGCATCTCTTCAAGCCGCGTCCTTAAGAAAAAAAAAATCAAAAAAAAAATAACAAATAAGGAAAAAAAAACAGAAACTTGTCTCTTGGTGCTTTTGTTCTTCCCTATATCCTTTACCGTTAGCAGCCCGCATCCGTATCCGTATCTGTATCTGTATCTGTATCCCCACATCCATTCGCAACTGTATTCGTATCTGTATCTATAACTGTGTCAGCATTTTTTTTTTTAAGAAGCCTATGGCCTATTCCTGTTTATATTTTTTTGATTTTTTATTTAAAAAACAAAAAACACTCTCAAAAAAGAAATTACAATGAAAACTGAAATGTGAAATGCCAATGCAATAAGAAATGGTAACAAAATAAAAAAAAACGTGTTGAAAAAAATATATATAAACATAAGAAATAGATCAGATCAGACCTCAGCTGAATGCCGTGATATTTAAAATAAAATTTAAACAAAACAAAACAAAAAATAAAAATGAAAATAACAAAGATTGAGAATAGTAATGAGAAATAAAAGAGGCGAAAATACAATACAATGTTAAATATAAAATACGATTAGCAAATGGCAACAAGAGATCATCCACAAGAGGAACCACAAAAAATGATATGGAATATGATGTAATAGATTAGTGACTCCATTTACTTACCTTAGTCTAAGAAATTATCTTTTTTTTTTTTGTTTTCGCCTTCAATCGATATCGCCCAATTTTATGTCCGATTTTTTGTTTATGTTCTTTAAGATATATATACTTTATATTCTCTTTTCGACTTTTATTGTGTCTATGTTAGATGATAGTTTTGTAGAGTTTTCTATGTGAACCGAACCAAGTCCAGTTAAAAAAGAAAAAAAAAAAAAACATCCCACTTTATAGAGCATAGTGCGATTTGTGAGAGCACTGCCAGAGGATCCTGAAGGACGAAGGACGAGGACCTCTGCCTTATGCAAAATACTGTACAGTTAACCAACCAATTCCAAATCTTGATTCTGCCATCAGCATTCGCAGTTTCTTCTTATTAACTTTTTATTTTTATATAAACATTATGCTTCTTTGATTCTTGAAAGATTCATTCCAAAAAAACGAAAACGAAAATGAGAAAAACAAAACCGGAACAACACTAAAACACTGAAAATAATTTAAAAAAAAAAACATATCCATAAACTGAAAATGCGTATCATCGACATCCCCAATAGAATTCAAGCCTCATATGCCGATATATTTTTATGAATCTACACTATAGAAACGACTATATATATATACTATATATATATATATATATTTACATATATATATTTAGAGAAGAGCCTTCTGAGAAACGCAATCCCAAAATATGAAAATAAGCAATAAGATATTTTTTGGCTCTTGTTGCCGCTTCCTGATTCCAAAAAACAAAAAAACAAACTGACTAACTGAGATCACTGAAGAAAAAAATAAAAACAAAAATAAATATTTTAAAAGTAACAAATTAACAAGCATACACATACACACACACACACGCATACTGCTGGCCAGGTTGAGGTTGTGGATAGAAGATTGCAAATTTTATATAAAAAAAAAAATAAAACAAAAAAATACAAATAAACTACAAAAAAAAAACACTGAAAAAAAGAAAAGAAAATAGGAGCAAAGTCTAAGGAGAAGAAACAAACATATTTTTTATATTGAAAACTATCGTCTTGACGTTGTATTTCGATTTCAAATTGTTTTATTTTTTTTTGTTTTTAAGCTCTTTTTAGTTAGTACGCCGATATGACTTCACACATATATATATATATATATATATATATGAATATATATACATTATATAAACGCCCCTACTCGATACGATATATATCGCAAATTGGCAGACAATTTACTTAAAACCTATATCCATACGATATATAATCCGACGTTCATTTCACGTCATCGCATGTCTTTCCTTATCCCCTTATTAGTTAATCGAAAAAAAAATGAAAAAAACTGCTTCAAAAAATATATATATATACAAAAAAAAATGGAACTTTTTTTTAATCATTTGTATAACCGAATGTGTCATAGAATTCATTTTGAGGAGTCGTTGTTCGAAACCGACACCACCATATACTAAAATAAATAAATGCATAAACTAAAAAACCTCAAAATCATAGTTTTAATTTATATTTGGATATTCGGGTAGATATTACAGAAAACAGAAAACAGGCAGGAATTCTTCGAATTTTTTACTCATTTTTCGATATTTCTAAAAGGTTTTTAAATTATTATTTATAATTTATTATTTATGACTTATTATTATTTATGGATCCTGGGATGCAGACCGAAGGGGAGAGAAGCTCTGATTCATAAATGGATCAGATTGAACTGTTTCTACCGACATATCATAGCTTCTATGATATTATATCTTATGGATAATGTAACTTATAGTTACTGTAAATAAAGGATAATCCATTTAAGGCGTAACTATTTGAAGGATAATCAGATAGCTATTTCCACTTAACCCTCCTGATCATTCTCCATAATCATCTGGATCAGTGCCAGGTGTCTAATAGAGTTCCTAATTGAAAAACTCCTATTAAATTTTTTAGTAAAATGTTTATTTATTAATTTTCATTAAGATTAGTAGTTGCAGGGGAGTGTGCCGGATTTTTTTTTGTTGGGTTCTGGGGTCTGGGTTGGGGTTCAGGTTGAATATCTGAGGGTTGAAAGCGTCTAGCCCCTGCGGCGGTTGCTCCTCCTCGTGGACTCCTTCCTCTTGGACTTGCTCTTCTTGCTCTTGCTCTTCTTGCTCTTGTCCTTCTTGCTCTTGTCCTTTCGGTCTCTCCTGGTCTTGGTGACCTTCTTGCCGCGCTTGGTTACCTTCTTGAAGTGGTGGACCTCCTTCTTCTTGTGAGTGGTGGCGGCCGTTGTGGTGGTGGTAGTGGTGGTGGTGGTGGTTGCCTCTGTGGTTGCGGTGGATGTGGAAGAGGTAGACGGGGTCGACGAGGAGCTAGCTGCGGGAGTGCTCGAGGAAGAGGCCGGGGGAGTTGCCGCGGCAGAAGTCGTGGGAGTTGACGTGGAGGGGGGAGAGGCCGCGGGAGTGGATGCCGGAGCCACTATGGACACCAGGCCGGCAAGGATTAAAACGCAGATGAATCGCATCTTGAGCTGGCGAGCTGATCAGATCGGCTAGGAATGGATTGGATGAGTTGATCCAAGAACTGTGCTACCATCGGCTGCCGGTCGTGGCTTTTATACCTCCGGAGATCCCACCAGCATCAGCATCTACATAGAGTCTATGCTCCATGGAGGAAGCTGTTTAATCTGGACAAACACCGCCTGGCTCCAGCTCCGTCTGTTCTGGCTTGGCTCCCCAGAAACTGTTCTTGTTTCAACACAAACTGTTTGCACAGAACACGCTCAGAATATCCATTCCACTCGGCTCTATTCTATCTATTTGCACTCCGGCCAAGAGTCTAGAGCCATTTGGGGACTATTTGCCAAAACCCCAAGCGAGGGTAACACATCTCAAAAATCTCCAACAATAGTAGGCCAAAATGGTAGCAACAAGTGTACCAGCTTCCTTCTTCGTTTATTTTTAGTTTTGTTAAAAAAAAACTATTCTTAAGTGCATTGTTTTAAGTTAAAAATTAATGTAGTTCCTCTAACACAAAAGCGAAATATATTTATCAACAAATATAAATAGTAACTTATTGTACTTGACTTATTGTTGTAAAAATTATAAACCTTTAAGAAATATAATTTAAGAATCAATAAGTGACCTTTTAATAAAATTATTCACTTATTATTCCTTATTTCTGGTTATTATATTTTTTAAGATCTACTCTATTCATTCCAACTCATTATATCTCATAAATAATTCTCATTACATCTTTTATAATACTGTAATATATAATTTACTATATAAATACTATATCAATTTCTATATTTTTCGGATAGATGCGTACAACTTTTCTGTTTGTTGTTTCTTTAAAAATAATTCCAAAGGGATTATCTTGAAATATATCGTATATAATATATATATATTCAGACATAAGTATAGAACTATTTATAAAACCCTTTTAATTTAGAACTAATCCGTTCTCAGAGAAAATTAATTAAATAAGATTATTACAATTGACTTTATTTATTTTAATTTATACAATAATATTCATAAAATACTTAAAAGTCAAGCCTAGACGATCTGCATATCTGATTTTCTTTTCGTTTTATTATTTCATTTATGACGAGGTCAACTCAATTGGTTCCACCTCGATCCCGAGACTGGTCTGGTCCCCACAACAAGGTCACTGTCACCGGTGGAAGTGGAGATGGAAGGCAAGGCACTGGAAGAAATTCTAGGTAGTTCTGCAATTAAATAACATATTTATGAACAGAGAAATTATAAATCAGGGGAATCTTAAAATAAGCATATTTGTAAGGAAATCCATCAACTTTTGATTTATTTTATAAATACCAAGTGCCTTGGTATTAGATCATGTTGTGTGCCATCCATCATTGTCCCATCTTGGATGATTGATGGTGGGGACTACTGGACTATTGGACTACTGGACTAATCCCCCGGGGAGTGTTACGACATACAGATCAGGTGATTGATCAGCTAGCCGTTTAAAGTCGTCCGAAAATAAAACCACATCGGATGGGTTCACATCAGATGGGTAAATATTAGGAAAGTGTGGAAAGGATTAGATTTCGCAAGTGTTTCTGTTTCCGCAGATCTGTGGGGCTTCAAGCAAGGCCGTGAAATGGCAAATGAGGCAAATATTTATTTGCATCGCACACTCCACTCGCCACAATTTCGCCCCCTTTGTTGAATTAAGTGTTCCCATTGTTCCCATTGTTGGAGGGGCTAAGAGCACCGTCCAGGGTTGCCAAGTCGGGCGGCAGGTACTTTGTGATCTAATGGATCCATGACATTTGATTTTGAGAATGAGTTTATTATTACTTATATTGTTTATTAAAAATTAAAAAAACAAATAAACCTCAGAAATTACAAATTGTTGGGTGTTTTTCTTTTATCCTTTTTATGGCGACCGTGACATTTTTCTCCTGTCACGGTCGCCATAAATATGGGAAATTTATCCCAAAGGGATCCATACTCTGCATGTGTCTAAGGGAAATTAATTCCTCATGAAGAATCTAAATAATACTATATAAACACCATACGACCCAAGTCCTCGAGTCCAAAGTAACTCTACTTCCCTGGTGGCTATTTTGTTTCTTGGCTGATGAACTTGTTCGGCAGTTAATTCGATAATTGAGCTTCAATGATGCCACAGACATGCAAACTATTACACATTATATAATATATAGCATCCCCCCTTTATACATATATGTATTTTCGGGCAACACGCTACCCCAAAACGATCCGCCGCCCACTCACCGCCCTGATTTAGATTCGCCCGCTGGGTCTCAGTTTCGTGTGCGGTGTCGGCATGCTCGGATCGGTGTTACTGGGAATTGGGACGCTACTGGGGCTGATCTATGGCTTCCTGGTGTCCAACTTTGGCCACTGGCGGCGGAGGGGAGTGCTGGAGCCACGGGCTCTGCCCCTTTTCGGATCCTTTCCCAGCGTCATATGGCCGCGTCAGCACTTCACCATCGATATGCAGGATATTTACATGTAACAGTACCCAAATACCCGAATACCCGGATACCCGGTACCAATGGGGACTAATGTGGTCCATATTTCGATTCACAGGCGCCATCGGGAGACAAACAGCTATGTGGGATGCTTCCTGTTGAGAGCTCCCAAGCTACTGATCCTGGAACCGCGACTCGTCACCGAGATATTCGTGAGTGGCTTCCGGCATTTCGAGGACAACGATGCCTCCCACATGGTGGACACATCCAAGGACCGGCTCATCGCCCGCAATCCCTTCGTGCTCCAGGGCGACGAGTGGCGTCGGGAACGAGCTATATTCTCCACTTTGCTGACCAACGGAAGGATCCGTACCTTGCACTCGATCATGGAGCGGGTGTGCGGGGATCTGTGCGACTTCCTGACCAAGGATACGACCGGCGGTGGACCACACGATGGAACTGATGTAGGTCGGACACCCTATGTGCTTGTGGTTATGAATTTTTCTCTGGAATCCCCATCCAGCTTGGACTTCGATTCACGGGCGAAACCCTGTTCGACTGTGTCCTGGGAATCCAGGCGCGCAGCTTCAGCAAGGATCCGCTTCCTGTGATCCGACAGAACCAGGAGATGTCCAGCGAAAACATAGGCCTGACCATCGCCGGAGCAGTTTCCGGCCTCTTCCCCAACCTGCCCCGTCGCCTCCGCCCCAAGGTCTTTCCCCGCTCCTACGATCGCTTCATGGGCGGCATTATTGGCGAAGCCCTCCGCCTCCGGCGCTCTACTCCCCAGGATAGGAACGACTTCATCAACCACCTCCTGGAGCTGCAAAGGGAGCACAGCCTCAGCGAGGAGGACCTGATCTCCCACGCCATGACCTTTATGTTTGACGGTCTGGACACCACATCTACCAGCATTGCTCATTGCTTGCTTCTGGTGAGTTATTGGATAGGAATGGGTTTTGATTTTTATTATTATCTATTATTTTTGATAAGGTATTAGAGCTAGAGATAATAGATAATAGATAATAGATTAGAGAAGAGATAGAACTATCCTTTTGAATAAAGTACCAGGTATCATATAGTCTCCTCTTCCTATAGTCCTTACAGTCCTTTGCCATTTCGACTATCCTCCTTTTCCCTCTGGCTTTTAAACAAGATATTTTTAATTCCTTAAACTTAAAAATATCTCAGTCTCAGTTACTACCTCTGTTAGTAAAATCAATGTCGGAAATAGTCATATTTCATGGCTACTACTTTGAGTTTGGAACCAAACCTCAAATCGAATCAAATATAGGAATAGTAAACCTATTTAAGAATTATCTTTCCAATAAAATAGATTTCTATGTTTTAAAAATTTTAAATTAAAAGATAAACTCCATCAGAATTATGGGCAGCTATTTGTGATTCTTAACTTTATGGAAAAACTTCGAAAGATCGTAAGAGTTCCAGAAGTTCAAGCTTTCAAAAAACAGTTTTCAAAAATCACAAACTAGTTATCTGGTTATCCATGAGGTGTTAGATTTGAAAAAAAACAAATATGACACAAGTAGTAGGCTGGAGAGGTATGTATGTATATCCCTCGGTCGAGATGGGGTAGACCTTCATTTCATTCATTTCTCAGTTTTCCATCGGCGAACAGCAGCTGGTCCAGCTAGCGCCCGAAATATCAAAATTCTTTTTTAAAATATATACTTTTGCGATAGGATTTTGTAGATAGTATTAGTCCCTCTCACATGTATCTAATCGATTTGATTTTCTACGATGTCCTGCCAGCTTGGACGCTATCCGGGCTGTCAGCAGCGGCTGTTGGAGGAACTGGATCGGGCTGGTGGGGATTCGGAGCTGCTCGACTTGGACGCTCTAATCGAGTTGCCCTACCTGAGTGCCTGTTTCAATGGTGAGTACTACCGATGTCCGATGCAGTAATCATCTCCATACTCCGATCCCTGTCCATTCTAGAGAGCCTTCGGATGTATCCGGGCGCCGGTTGGGCGTCCAAAACCTGTACCCGCGACTACGAGTTGCACGGCAGCCACAAGGGCGAGTCGGTGAGGCTCCGTCCCGGCGACAATGTCATGATTCCGGTGTACGGACTCCACCATGATCCCGACTACTACCCGGAGCCGGGCGAGTTCCGGCCGGAGCGGTTCCTCGACGACGGCCTGAAACGATTCAAGCAGCAGGGCGTGTTCCTGGGCTTCGGCAACGGGCCGAGGCAGTGCGTCGGGATGCGCCTGGGCCTAGCTATGGCCAAGGCGGCTCTGGCGGCCATCGTCCAGCGGTTCCAGGTGAAGGTCAATGCCCGCACCCCGGCGGGCCACCACCTGGACCCCAGTATCTTTGTTGGCGTCCACAAGGGCGGCATCTGGCTGGACTTTGAGCCGCGCCCGACCCAGAACACTTCCCAAACAGAGTCCTCTCTCCCCCACACACGAGGTCCAATTGGATAGTCCCATGTAAGGCCTCTGCGAGATCCTTGCCAAAGGACCTCGACTACCGATTCAGAGTATATTTCCATTACATTTGTTGGTTTTTTGTTCAATTGAGTTTCATACAAAACATCGTGGGGCCAGGCACGCCCGAAAATAAAAATTAGAGTGTAAGTTAGAGTCCCCAGTTGGGACTCTGTTGGGGAATTATGTCATCGATGGGTCTCCAAATGGAGGCCATTCATCAATAGGCAATCGCGGAGGCACTGAATGCATTTGCATTCCATACACTGCGAAAAACAACTCACTGAAACGGAGTATTAACATTTAAATATGTAGTTGTCTTCGACAGAAATCTCTCCATTTTCCGCATCCTGGTAACTCGTAATTCCCAGCTCCATTTGGGCTGAAACTTTTTCTGCCAGTGTAGTATAACCCTGGTAACTATCATGGGCACTTTCATCAAAATCGCACCACTCTTTTCCAAACTAGAGGCCAAAACAATAGATCTTTATATCGTATTTCCTGAAAGTTAAAACACCATTGGGCCCGAAACTTTTTCTGCAAGTGTAGCCCTTTCTCTAAAATCGTACGCCTCTTTTTTTTTCCCGAGCGGAAGCCGAAAAAGAAATCGAAAACCGAAACTGAAACCCAAAAACTGAATGGAATCCGGAATTTGAATGAAATCCGAAACCAAATTGCGAAGGTCACGCTCATTGGGGAATCGGACACGCCTTCGGGCCAACTAATCACGGCCCAGAGACATCACGGATAAATACTAAACTATCTATTTTCACATCGGATCATGGAACTATATATCAACTGGTTGCGAAACCATTAGGGGGGGCCCTCATCAAAGGCCTATTTTCATTTAAAAACCTTTCAATTGTGGATTTATTGTTATTTTTTTGTATTTTTTTTCTATAAAAAAAAGGGCGGGAAAAGGTGTTGCATGTTTAATTTTTTTTTAAATTAAATTATAGACAAAATGGGTGGGCTTACTTAGTTTAATCTCTTTAATTAAAATTGTATTTAAAATTAAAAGTGGAAGTAAAATAGAGTCGTGGAAAGGGAAAGTTAAAGGCTAAAAATTTTGATCCAATGAGTCACAAATTATTTTACATTTTTTTAAACTAAAAAATTGAATAATTATAACTCTTGAAAATCGATAAAAATATATATTAAAATTATTACTTAAGATCCCCTTAAAAAATTGCATCTAAAAACCTTGATTTTTTTCTGTTTTCTAAAGAATAAATGAATATTTTGACAGGCTCTTTGTTTATTTTTATTTTTGTTTTTATTTTTTTTTTTATTTTTTAACCCGATTACTAATTCAAGGTCGAAGCAATTACCAATTCCCCCAAGTTCCCCCCCCCCCCCAAGTTTCCCCCAATTAAAAACACAAACTTATTTACATTTATTTTACGTAATTATATATTTATTTATTAGGTAAGAAATTCGAGTCGCTCGTTAATATTGCATGCAAATGATTTGATTTCGTTTTTGTTTTGTTTTTTTTCCAAGCAAGTCCGGCTTGGTTGCCCGGCTGGGAGTCCGGGAATGAGTCCGTAGAGTGCATCCGAAATGAGGTATTTTTTGTGGTTTGTTTTGTTTTGAAAGAAATCGCTTGAAATCGAACGGGAGGATTGGACGAAAAAAAATAGTTAGCGCTTGATGATGTGTGATTTTTAGAACTAATCAGTGCTGGGAGATGACCTCCGACCCGGTCCCCTAGTGCAGGCTGGCGACGGGATGCAGGCGCAGTGGCTTGGACGCCTGCCGGACGATCCGGGTCCTTGGCCGGGCGGGGGGCAGGTAGCCGTTCTGGACCTGCTGAACCTGCTGGACCTGCCTCACCACTGGAGCAACTGGAGCCACTGGAGCAACTGGAGCTCCCAAATCGTCAAAGATCTTCACCGTCTGGACGTGCGTCTCGGCCCCGCTGTGGGCGTTCTGGGTGACGACCTTGACGACGTGGTGCCTGCCCTGGGGCTGCTCGTTGGTGGCGCCCAGGATCTTGATGGTCTTGACACCAGCCTGGTCAAGTGTCTCCAGGACCTTGAAGGTCCTGGTGGCGTGTGGCTTCACGATCTGGACGGTGCGCACCCGGGAGCTGCCGCGCAGGGCGACGGGGGCGGGCAGTGGGGCGGTGGCCGCCATCGCCACATTGACCGCCACCTGGACGTCCTTGGGCATGAACTTCTGGAGCGACTGCTGCGCCTTCAGGCTGAGGGTCTGAGGAGCCGGAATGGAGACGGGGACGGGCTGGAGCTTCTGGCTCTGCACCACGCGGTGGTAGTGGTGGTGCAGGTGGTGCTGGGCCTGCTGGACTGGCTGGACCTGCTGGCGGGCATAGGCCGGGGCATAGAACCGAGGACGCTTCGACTGCTCCCGGTACATGGGAGCCACCTCGATGACCTGTTGCTGCTGCTGCTGCTGCTGCTGCTGCTGCTGCTGGTGGTGGTGCTGCTGCTGGTGGTGGTGCTGGACGTGGTGGATGTGGTGGTGCTGCTGGCGCACTGGCTGGGCGTAGCGGGCGAAGGGCTGGACGGTGTTCATGTAGCTCCTCAGGGAGTGGATGTGGGTCACCTGGGTGGGGGCGGGAGCAGGCAGGGCGGCTGGAGCACTGGCCACGGGTGGCAGGTAGCCGGATGCCCGGAATTGCTGCTGCTGCTGCTGCTGCTGGTAGGAACCGGATGTAGTATGGACATGGGCAGGAGCAGGAGCAGGGGCAGGAGCTAGCACGGGAGCGGGAGCTGGAATGGGAAGAGGTGCCGGGGCTGGCAGGGAAATGGGAGCGGGAGCTGGTACTGGGGCCGGAGCTGGAATGGAGACAGGAACGGGAGCTGGTGCGGCAATTGGAGCAGGAGCTGGCACAGAAATCCGGACGGGAGCAGGAGCTGGCAGAGAGACAGGAGCTGGAACTGGAGCTGGAGCAGCCACCGTGGGCGGCAAATAGCCAGGAGCCGTGTAGTGTTGCTGCTGCACATGCTGCACCTGTTGCACCTGTTGCTGGTGTTGCACCTGTTGCTGGATCTGGACTTGCTGCTGCTGCTGCTGCTGCTGCTTGGGACGACCGTAGACAATGTCCCCAGACTGCTGAGGTCTGGAGACCTGAACCTGCGACTGGACAATAACTTGTTGCTGCTGCTGTTGCTGTTGCTGCTGCTGCTGTTGTTGCTGCTGCTGTTGTTGCTGCTGCTGGAGTTGCAACTGCCTCTGCTGCTGCTCCTTCAGCAACTTGGTCTGGGTCTGGAGGCTGTGGAGCTCGGCAATGGCTGCCTCGGAGTTCTCGGGCTTGACGAAGTCATAGCCATCCGGAAGAGCACCCGGATGAGCCGCAGTGGCCTGGGTGGGAGCAACAATCACCTGCTGTTGCTGCACCTGTTGCACCTGCTGTACTGGTTGCACCTGTTGCTGCTGTATCTGTTGCACTTGTGGCTGTGGCTGAGGCTGGGACTGAGTCCTGGGCTCATCGTAGCCAGGAGGCAGGTAGCCAGGAGCACGATACTCGCCAGCAACACTCTGGACAGGAGCAATCTGCTGGACGGGAGCAATCTGCTGGACAGGAGTAATCTGCTGGACAGGAGCAATCTGCTGGACAGGAGCAATCTGCTGGACGGGAGCAATCTGTTGCACTGGCGCTGGAGCCACACTAGCGGACTGTCCAAAGGCCTGACCCAGAGCCTCGGGCAGGGGATCGGGATTGGAGAAGTCATAGCCAGGAGGCAGATACCCAGGAGCCTGATAGCTCTGGCTAGAAGTCTGAGCAATCTGTTGCTGTTGCACTTGCTGCACTTGTTGCACCTGTTGCTGTTGCACTTGTTGCACCTGTTGCTGCTGCGGTGGCAGATAGGAGGGTGCCTGGTACTCAGCCTGGCTGGAGGATCCGGTGGTCACCACTTGGGAGATGGCAGAGTTGCCAGTTGGCGGCAGATAGGTTGGAGCCTGGAAGACCTTCTGTTGCTGAATGGGCGTGGCAGTGGGCGGCAGGTAATCCGGAGCCTGGTAAGTGGAGACTGTCTGAGCCACAGACTGGGTGGCTTCCTGGGAGGTGGTGGGTGGCAGGTATCCGGGTGCCTGGTAGCTTTGAGGGGCATATTGCTGCTGCTGCTGCTGTTGCACCTCCACCTGTTGCTGTTGCACCTGCACCTGTTGCTGCTGCTGCTGGACAACTGGGGCAGCTGCAGTGGGTGGCAAGTAGGCCTGGCCACTGAAACTCACTGAAGCAACTGGCTTGGAGCGCTGGAAGTCGTGCTGGTAGTTCGAGGGGAAGGGCACTGGAATGGCAGCCTGGACAGGAGCAGGAGCAGGGGCAGGAGAAGCTACTGGAGAAGCTGGTGCATCGGCAAAGCCCAAGAAGGACACGTCCAGGCCATCATCATGATGAGCTTGGTGGGAGGTGGCCGGCAGGTAGGCCTGGCCGGGACCCGAAACGGGATTGTGAACCTCGAAGATCTGGTAGCCGGAGTTGCCGTAATTGCTCTCCTGGAAGCCACCGGTCTTGTAGTACTGTTCCTTCTGGATCACGGACTGTTGTTGTTGTTGTTGTTGACGGAGCTTGAGAGATATATCCGCTTGGGCTAATCCACACATCCCGCAGATGGCGATCGCAATGAAGGCGCCAATAAACTTGAACCGGAAACGAACGAGAAAACATTTTTTTGTTGTTGATTTTTGTTTGAAACTTTTTCATTGGTTTTATGCACAGAAAAAAAATATATGATAATAGAGTCACTGAGTAGATTGTTATCCTTAGTAATCCTTAGGGGTAATCCTCAAATGGCAACCACTTACATTCATCTTTAAGTCGGTGGTGCTTGAGCTTCGATCTCCAACCGTACAATGATGCCCCCAATGACCCGATAGCTGCGTTTTATATTTTTTTTTTTTGCCTCTTCTCCAAACTAGTCTGGAGCATCTTCAGTCTTCGGTCTTCAGTCTTCGATCTCCCATCATCATTCGCTAATTTACCAAAAATGTTCGGTCGGGCCGAGGGGTGCCGGGGGGGCCTACTAGATGGGCCTTTCGGTAACCCATCCATGGGTCGCTCGACAAACACTACGCAACATTTTTTCCCTCCAACCCACTCGGCTTATTGAGTTATCGCCGCTCTACTACACCCAAAAAAAAACAAAAAAAAAACAAAAAATAGAAAATACAAAAATCCCCAAAAAACAAACACATGCCCTGGTATTCGAAAAAATGCAAACAAACAGAAAACCGTTTAAATAAGTTGGCCTTTTCGTATTGGCCAATATGGTACAAGGCAGATACAAGGCAGCCAACACATGTTTTTAGGAAGTAACTTGGGAGCATCTCCGGGGCTGTTTGTTGGTTTAAAATAAGAAATAAAAACAAATAAAATATGTCAAAAATTTATTTAATCTTAAATATTCAATATCTTAAATATTAAACATGAAATCTTAATTATAAAACCAAATTCAGACAGATTCCAAATATAGACAGTTTGATATTGAAAATTAAAAATTGTATTCCTTTTGGCATAAAATTTGTTATAATATTCAAAATATAATACAAATTAAAAATATTTTAAAAAAACTATAAGATCTAGGATATATTTTCTTAATTAAAATATTTCATTTGAAAAATTAAAACAGTTTAGAAAATATTATCAACATTTACAAGATTTCCTCAATAATCTGTTTTTTTTTTTTTAAAGGAACTCTCTTTTTAAAAACATTTTTCTTATAAATAGAATCTATAATATTAACTCTAAAATAATTGTAAAATAAAGTCCAATATATTTAATTTTAAATCTAAAATCTATAAATTAAAATAGACAAATATTGGATTTTTATGCAAATTTTTTCTGAAAGTGCCCTTCCCGATCCCGTGTCTTCAGGCCGGATGTAATTAATACGCCCCGAATCGGCCCATCAGTCACCTCCGGTCGGTTCTCCGGCGGATTGCATAACCGGACAGCTGGAACTGGGACTGGGACTGGGACTGGGCCGGGATTGCAGCTCGTTATTGGACACCATGGGTTTCCGGTTATTATGATTGTTTTGCATATGCAGTAGTTTCGCAAAGTGTTTGCTAAATATCGGGCTGTGGCTCTAAAATTTGCAAAAAAAAAAAATAGAAACTAAAAAAAAGAGGAAATATTACATGTGTCATTAGCAAATGCGTGTCGGATCGGATCGGATCGGATCGGATCCGATGGGGCCATGAATTAAACATTAAACATTGATAAGCATGTCGTCCCAGCTCCGGATGGTATCTCCGGATGGTGTCTGGAGGTCGGGTTTTGGGCCAAAATCTTCACCTCAACCTGCCGCTAAAAAATGCCACCTGCTCACCTTATTGGCCAACTATTTGGGAGTTGATTGGGGATTGTATTAATATTTAAATTAAATTAAGTGGAAGAATAAATATTTTGACATTTAAAATATGATATATTAGGCACAATTATGTATTTCTTAATTTAAATACTATGATATGATATACTAACTGCCATTTATCTGCAATCTTTAGTTATAAAAAATACTTGTTTTTTTTTTTAAATAAATATTACTAAATAATATACAAAAAAAAAACTATAAACTATAAACTATTTGCAATCTGAGGCCATATATTATGCCATACAGCAGTTTTGTTATTTTGATTTGTATTTGGATTGGAAGTGGAATTGAATGGCGAACTGAACCCCCGAACACAAAGGGCCGTCTGGCAGGTAACCCTACGCATGAAAGGTTAACCTTTTCGACAGTTTTTATGGCCAAGATACAAGTCTATTCGAAGCTGGAAGCCGAACACTAAAATCCCATCGAACTAGTCGCTCTGCAGTTGTATAATCATTATCAGCGACATCTTTCATTTCGGTTTTCCGCAGAAACCGATTTAATTTTCCCATGGCATTCGCTCCGGGGGCCATACAGCCATAACCCCACCTCCCCCTTGGACAAGCCTAAAAGTCCACTGGATCCATAAAAACCCCCCCAAAAACCCATCACTTTCCATCTCGAAACCTTGACCCATCTTTGGAGCAAATATTTTATGCATATTTGGTCGACGAATTCCACAGCCAGTGGCTTTGGCCAAAACGGGAACAAAAGAGACAGCCTGATGGCATGTGAAAGAGACAGCGCTATCAACAAAGGCGGGACATGCAAATAATTGAATAATATTGAATCGAATCGAATCGAATCGAATCGAATCGAATCGAATAAAGGCGAGCCCTGAACCCAGATGACTAAAAACTGATTAAATAAAACAATGTTTTTATTGGGCCTATTTATGGATTGGGTAAGTTTTTATTTTTCAAGACCCATCCCATCTTCAGATTTATGGGTTTTCTCGTCTGTATTTAATGGATATTATTTATTTCCACTCATTGTTAGTAAAAATGATAGAGAAATATGATTGTTTTCCTAAAAAATATCAAAAAATGTCAGAGATATTTAATGAATAAGAAATTTATAAAAAGTAACTTTTGGTGGGAAACCAGAAAGGAATAAGTGGAAGAAGTACCTGGTATCATATACCATTTTCGATATACTTGAGCTATTACTTCTACTAGACTTGGAAAAGAGATTAAAAATTATAATTATATTTCTTCCCTATTTTTTTTAAATCCCAACAACCTATTTTTCTTCCCAAAAAATTAATCATAAATTTGAAAAAAACTAAAGAAAGTTATGATGGTAGTGGCAAAAAAATATAAAAAAAAAAATGAGCAAATTAAATTCCCATTTATAAAACACACACCGATCGAAAATAAATTTATTTGTATTTAGCATAAAGACGCTAAGCAGAAAGCCAAGCTAGTTGAGCCAACTAGAGGTATATTAGTGGAGGGACTGTTTTGTAATGGTTATTGGGAAACCGCCCGCCCTGGGGGAGAGTGATGGGCTGGAAATGGACACCACACCCCATTACTCCGCACTAATGGCATATATCTCATCCTACCTGGTGCGTCCTAGGCCCCCTCTTGGGGATTCTTGGGGTCTCATAAATTACCAATCATTTTGAATCAACATCGGCGATGCATAATTATTTATTTATGAGAGGGTGCCCCTGCATTCGCCCTGTTGGCATAACTAACTAAATTTGATATGCATATTGCCTGGCTTGTTAATTATTTAATTTCTCGCAACTGCCCCGTCTCTTTCTTCGCACATGTGGCTTTCTCTTTCACTCGTGCATTCTGTCGGGAAAATAAATATATTCGCATTAACAAACACCGCCACCCATTAGTGGGCCATCTCAGCCAGATTTACATAGTTTTTTATGTTTTTTTTTTTTTTTAAGTTATTTATCAATATTAAATTTGTGGCATGTTCCCCCCCTTGCAGCGACTAAAAAAAAAAAGACAAAACAAAAGCCAACCAGTCGAAATATTTGGCAAAGCCAAGATACTGATAAAGATAAACAAACTTAAAAAATACAAATAAATAAAAATGAAAATGAAAATGAAAAGGCAAAGAAAAGGGAAACCAAATCGAGTTTTTTTCCCCACATATTGTGTGCCAAGTGGGTGGTTTCAAAAGTTTGGGTTTGGGAAATAATAGACTTTGTTTTCTATTAAAAAAAAAAAAGAATAGCTTCAAAATATATCACTCTACTAAATACAAAAGGAAAATATAAAATAGACAATTTACAGACAAAAAATAGGTAGTTTTATCATTAATGCTAGCCATAATTTAATATATTTATATAATTTTCTGTCTAATAAAAATAGTTTATAAATAATATAATTTTAAACAGAGTTTAGTACACTCAAATAGTGTGAAATAGTAACAAAAACAGTAATAATTTAGAAAAGAAATAATAGTTCCAGCCATCACATAGTCAAGAGACTCTTTCAGAACAACAACCTTAACTGACCTTACTCTGCCTTGATTTTGAAACCAACTACACATGTTTTTATAAAGACATTAAATGTACATTATCTTATCTTAAACTATTTTTAAGGCAAAACAACCATCAGAAACCTGTTGAACTGCCCTCGCTGCTGGCCGTCAATGATGCCCCATTGACGGATGGTGGCAGTGTCGTCGGACAACTAATTGATACATAAAACCTGAAGCGACTCCGGCAGCCAGAGCGGCGACCGCCGGACAGCGAAAGGGGGGCCACCAGGGGTAGTCAGGGGCATGGGTTTGGAGGGGCGCACCCGGTAGTATCCAGCGGGGCGGGTTCGGATGGCTCTTTCGGAGGCCCAACAGTGCCGATTCATTGATTGGCATCGGCTATTGGGCCACGCCAAAAAATAAATGTTGAAACGATGTGATACTGATGTGATACTGATGTGATATTTTCTGCATAATTTCTAATTTAAACACAGATGTCTGTGAGCCCTCTAGGCCTTGTCTTAACCCTCTGAAATAATTGCTGTTTAATGAGATCTTTAGGCGGTTTTATTTCTCCGATTTTGTATATTATTTGAGACACGTGTCTGGGGCTCATGTTACTACATATTATTAACTGGTATTGGGTTACTATTATTATTGTTAAATGTGGATAATTAGCATGGAAACCGTGCTGGCGTTTGATTAACCCCATTTCTGGCATCGATCAATCGATCCGCTGACAATTCATTTACACATGTCCTTCAGACACCTCGCTCGGCCAACTGCCCTTTCACTTGGCTTCTTCGATTTTATTTCGATTTTGTTGGCTTATTGGCCATTTGGCCACTTGTGTTGCCAAGCCAAATGTTTTGGGCCAAAACGTTTTGTTTTTATTTTTTGGGTCAAGCAAGTCAACATTTTTGAAAAGATATATGGAGTTGAAGAAAGATTTCATTAAATTTCTCCTATATTACTGTTTTTTTCCTTATTTTTGTGTATTTAATAAATTTATATAAGAAATCACAAGCCCAAATTCTAAAATACCTTAGAATATAGTTTAGAATCAACTTGAAAACAAAGGGATATTTTTGAACTTGTAGGATATTTTTGGGATATTTTATTGATAAGTCCCAAATATCCTTTTCTAACAATATTATATACAATCAATTAATTATTACTTATAATTAATAATTAAAACTATCATTAACTAACCATAACTAGATTTAGATTAAAACCATTAGATTTCAAAATTCCCCATCAGTTTCCCGCCTAAAAATACCCAAATATTTTTTTTTTATTTTCTGTTTATTTTTTATAGTAAACATCTATATCAATAAATATATATGTATATATAGATATGTTTTCGTGATGAATGGAGCAATAAAGCCCCCGACTACGATGTGTCACTGTCATTGTTTCGCACCGATTTAAATACTATTAATTGGCATGAAGACAAATGCGGAAATTAGCATATTATTTATATACAGATTGGGCCTGAATAGATCCGAATTTGGCAATATCCCGCCGCCAACAATATCGTGTGTGTGCGAAATTCCGGCGAGTCAGTCAATGACTGACTGAGGAAAGATGACAGTTCCGTACATAAAACAGTTGAAGAGATTTATTGGATCCATTCGGAGGCGACATTATAATATACAATATCGTTATCATGGCGGTGGCAATAATTTTGTGTTTGCATAATTATCGTTTAGTAACGCGCATCCGATTCGGTTTCCCAATCGCATTATTCCGCCATATATCTACCAGACTATGCCCAGGAATCTTATCTTACTAGTAGCTCTTCCAGAAACCCCATTAGCCGATAAGATATATATTTTCAATTAGCCAGATTAATGTCTGATGGGGGTTAGGTCCTCAAAACACGATTGCCTCAAATGATATGGGTATTTCCTGATCCGAAATTAATTCGTTTTATTCGAAACTTTGTTTTATAATTTATTTATTTTTTATCTGTTGACCGCATCTTTTCACATAAATTGCAATATTTTTTAGGCGTTATTTAATTTGAAAACATATTCAGGAATATAGATCCTTCAAGTCCAGGCTCTGCCTATAAAGGCTAGACATCCTGGGCCATATCTCCGCTAATCCTGCTCCGATCCTTGAATGTTATACCTTCCTGTTCTTGGCTTTTGCAGTACTATCCACTGACAACGATAACCGGCGATACAATTTTTGACCCAATTTTGAAAATTTTTTAAGGGGTACCATCATGATTTTTCCCAAAAATTGGGTCAAATTTTTTTTTTCAAAATGTCAAGGTTTCTTGGATGCAGATCGATGGGGATTGGATTTCTGATTTATAAATGGTATTCCGTTTTTAAATCGGTTGTAAACTGAATGAAATATTGACTGGAAAGTGAGTGGAAAACTACCTTTCGGCCAAAAGCCTACACATCCCGTCGAAATCCAGTTTTTGGAAGCCAAACTAGCCATAACTTGGCTAATACTTGTCCGATTATGGAATGTTATACCTTCCCGATCTTAGAACATCGAGTACTATCATTTTCAATCAAAATCCGGACATCAAAAATTTGACCCAATTTTCGAAAATTTTCAAAGGGGTAACATCACAAAATTTTGGCGTTATTCGAAAAAATTTAAATATTTCATATTTTATGGCAGATCGATGGGGAATAAAGCCCTGATTCATAAATGGTATTCCGTTTCTAAATCGGTTGGGAGATTCCCGAGATATTAAAGGAAGATTGCACTGAAAAGTATAAAAAATTGAAACCACTTTTTAAGCTTTGAAGAAATTCCCCTCAAGGCATTAATATTTCGCCAAACAAGCCCAAAAATATACTCAAGCAATATAGAAATATTATATTTAGAATAGGCCATCGAAATTCGCTTAAAAAGTTCATGGGAAGCGGGATCCCACTTATCTTTATGAATTCTTTGAATTAATTGTTTGCTTCTCTCTACTCTTTCTCCCCTCTTTTATCCAGTTGTGCTCCCCACACTCTCGCACACTCTGAGAGCCGTATTGGCACAAGTGTTTCCCCAAAGATTGGATATTTTTGTTCAAGCTTATCTCATAGTTTCCAAATGCCACGACAGCACAGCACAGGATCCCCGAATGAAAGACGTCGGGATGTACCTTTAGCTATCAGAGTTATGGTTGCATTTGCATGTATTTTACACAAAAAAAAAAAACATTCTGTTTTCGGGTGGGTCTCAACAAAATAATATAAAATGTCAGGGGCCAGGTTACACCAAAAAGAAACGCCCAAGGGAATGGATACGTTGAGCCGAGAGTCGTTGAATCCTCCCAACGCCAGGTCTTAAACAAATGTCGAAAAATTAAGATTGAGATGCGGCACTGCTGTTGCTGTTGCTGTTGCTGTTACTATTCCTCCTGCTGATGTTCCCGATGCTCCTAATCCTCCATCATGATTCTAAACTGCTATTGCTACTCCTTTTTCTCCCCTTCTACAGGCGGCCGTAGTGGGCCTGGCTGGGCTTGCGGTCCGTGAAGAAGTTGCGCAGCACCAGGATCTGAACGAGACCGATCAGGACCACGGCGGCCGTCTCCAGCGATGACCATACCATCACCCGCGAGTTGAGATCCTCGGCCCGCTTGCGACCCTGCGCTTCGCGGAGACGATGATGCGTCTGGGCGTCGAGGATGTCGTTGAGGCCCTTGTGGATGGCCTGCGACGAGGTCTCCATCTGGGTGAGCACGGTGGCGTGCTCGTCGACACCGGGCAGGGCCGGCTCGTCGCCCACCTGGAAGTCCACGTAGACGATCTTATGCGAGAAGGCCGAGAACTGGTTGCCGAAGCAGGCCGTGTACACGCCAGTTTGGTCCGCCACGAACTGGTAGCTGTCGAAGGTGGCCTTCTCCTGCTTGTAGATCACCTTGCCCTGCGGATCCTTCAGATGGACGTCCACGTCCAGTTGGCCGCCGGCCGAGACCTGGAACTCAAAGTAGGCGCTGGTATTGCGCGTGATCTCCTCGTAGAAGCAGTCCTCGGCATTGTCCGCCAGGTCGAAGGTGAACTCCACGGCGGTGGTCCACTGCATCAGGCCCAGCAGAAGGGTGGCAACCAGTAGGATGCCTGCCGGACTGCTGGCGTACCGGATATGTGTTGGACTTTTGGTGGCCACCATTGTCTTGGCGGGGCTGGCTATTTGGTATGTGGATTTGCTCGGTACTCCGCTGCCACGAAGCAGCTGCAGGTGTCTCAACCTCCTTACTTTTCGCTATTCTACTTTATTAATGAATTCGCCGCCTGCCGTCAGCGATTTGATCCGTTTTTATGCTGCAAATAGGAAGGAATCAACAATATATATCACCAATAAGCACTTCTCCCTCCATATGACATTTTTGTGGCTAGTACTCACCAGTGGTCGTCCGGATTACGTTTTGTTTGCTAGTTTTACAAAAAAAAATTCCCACAAAAACACCAAATGTTCTGACACGTGTCAACACTCTTTTTGATGCGCACTGTCCAGCACTGGAAGAACACGTAAGTGTTATCGAAATATTCAAAGTGGCGACTATCGATTTGGCGGGAAAAATTTTTCCCATCTCAAGTAGGCTGTGCCATCCCTGGATTTGACTTCCCTTTCAGCTGACATCAATCTTCAAACTTCAATCCCATTCATTCCCATCTTTCGAACGGAGCTCGTTGTTTCTAGATTTTTTGTACAATTTTTTTTTATAAAACAATTCATTTCAATTCAAACCAGTGAACATAACTCGCCAGGATGCCAGTGGTGGTGGACCTGCGCATGGACCGCAGTCTTCTCTGCCCAAACTTCGATGGCTACAAGCTTTCCTTCGATCCGGTGCCGGTCTTGCGGCAGAACTTCCACTCGGAGCCTTTCCGCATGGAGCCGCACATCAACCAGTACTCGATGCTCCACACCGAACTCTTCGCCAAACACAACCAGCTGTGGTGCGATCCCTGGATGCGGTATACCACCTACTTTATGAATGCAAAGCACCAACTGGTGCAGTGCGTCTACGATTCTCAGAGCGGCCGTGCACGACCGCAGCGTGTCGTTTACCATCTGGACATGCACGACCATGGCGACGGACATGCCCACGTCCCTGGCGACTACAACTACTCGGGCATCTTTGTGTCGGAGCGCTACCTAGTCATTTGCGACGGCATGACCACATTCCATTTGATTGATACAGGCGATCGATCCCGTTCCAGCAATGATCTGTGGCAGCGGATCAGCCGCACGCCTGTGGACAATGGAAGTGATCACCGCGGTCAGGTCCTCTACGACGCTCGCCTGGACATAGTCCAGGAGCGTAAGCAGATCTCTTTAGTCGCGGGACATGTTGCGCGTCGCGATGCCGGGGCAACAAGGCACCGAAGCCAGGTCTACTACAATGACCTTACGTGGGGGCGCTGGACGCTCTCGCCAGGACCTGGAACATGGTCCTACACTGTCTGCCAGAAGCTGGAAACTGTCGGATCGCTGCTATATTGCGCATTTGAGCCGCGCGCAGAGTCCTTGATCCTTGCCAGCACACGGGAAGTTCACACGCCAGAACAACGAGAAGCAGCAGCAGCCGCGGCCGTCCCTCCACGACGAATGGTCCCATTCGAGAACGGTGCTGATCCAGTGGCCGTGAACTTCTCGTGGACCCAAACTGACGACGAGGTGTCGATCAAATTTCCGTTGGATGGTGTCGTGCGTCGCCCTGACTTTCAAATTCGTTCCACGGCCAGCACCGTACAGGTGGAGCAGTTGGGACGGGTGCTGATTGCTGGAACCCTGTTCGGACAAGTGGACAACGAACTCACCACGTGGAGCTTTGGACTCTCACAGCTGCAGTTGACATTAATCAAGACGGAGCCGCTGCGCTGGCCGCGATTGTTCATCCAGGAAAACGCTGGTCCAGACGAAACTGAACGGGACGGCGACGAGGAAGCTGACCCCTTACCTGATCCCCAGTTGCCCATACCTAATCTGGAGGATCCGTTGGAGGAATGCGACATAATCTTCGACGACGACGAGATCAAGATGGGTAAGTCGAGAGGCATCTATTTTAGGATTATTTTACGAAACTTCTCTCCCTCCCCATGGCAGTTCGTTTCAACCTGGCAGCTGGCGGCATAACGCACACCATCTTCATGGGCTCCTCGCCCCTGCTGTTCAACACCACGCTGCGTGCCGGCTTCCCGCCGGCGTTTGCCACCCGCCAGGGCGTAGACGCCTCCGTCTGGCTGCAGATGTACCAGCCGAGTCGCCCCGACGAGTGGAACGTACGCCACGAGGGACAACTGCATGCCTTCGGCTACGTGCAGGCTTCCAAGGAGCAGCGAAAGTACACTGTCTGCTGCCCAGACATGGAGTATGTTGCCATCTGCGAGAGCTACCGCCATGTGCTCGTCTATCGTGCCCGGCACGATAACGCCGAGGGACTGCGCAAGCGCAACGGCCCGCCAGTGGTGGTCGGCAAGCAGAGCCTGGTCACCCTCGACGAGACCGTAGGCGACATCATCGGCGTCTCCACGGCCCCCAACCTGATCACTATCCTGACTGAGTTCTCCCTGCTGCATCTGCAGGTGTGACGATGCTCCATTACCTTTCGAACTCCACCCGTACGCAGTTAAGATACAAATTAGTCGTTGAATAGACAATAAACGCATTTCCTTGGTCCTTGGTCCTCGGTCCTCGGTCCTTGTCCTGTGCCCCCTGGCACCTGACACCTGACCCTGACCCCTGACCCCATACATTTGTAATGAGACCATTCGAAATTTGTGGTTCGTTTGTTATAAACAAAGTCTAGGTTAACAGCACCAACATATCCTAGTTTTAGTGTAAAATACGATAGCCATCAACTGGAATCTAGGCTGGAAATGGTGTTTCCAGAATATAAATCTAATTCGTAAGCCGTCTTGATAAAATAGGGAAACAATAAAGAGTCAACTATCAAGTTCTTGATAGTCCTTTAAGAAATAAATTTGAAACTTTATTAAATCGAATGTTTCTTTTATGCATTTTTAAGTTTAAATTTATAGAAATTTTAATAGGAATGGGAAATATATATTTTAAATCCTTTTGAGAGTTCCTTAAAATCTGCAATATTAAAAATAATTTGTAATTTAAATAAAATAGCCATGTACAAACTAAAAGTTAAAATGCAAACTCCCTTTCAAAAATCAAATAATTTCCATCCTAAAAGCATACTAAGAACCATTGAAGGGGCAAACCCTTTAGAAATATACGAATCATTGATGAAAATTGAATGTTGAAATGTATATCTTGATATCCTCGATTATATTTCCATTATTATGAAATTATTTTTTCCAGAACCTTCCGTAAAGTTAACCGGCATCAATGGGTTAATGCTTCATATGGTAGTGGGACCAAACTATGGTGATTCTTCTATTTTTGGTACTATATTTAGTATATTTCAAATAGACCGCACGTGGTTACACTGGTGTAAATTGTTGTTGTTTTTAAGGTTTCGTACGTTGTTTTTTTTACATAAATAGCCGCGCGTTAAAGTGGAGCGTTTTAATTCGTTTGTGTTAATACCGCGCTGCGCTCTTTACGCGTTTACACTTTGGCGGCAGGAAACGCAATATCATATTAATACCATAACCCGACCAAAATTAATTAGTGCAATTAGGCGGTAAACAGAGATATCTTTAAATAATTATTTGGAGCCGAGTGTAAAATTATTGTGAAATACACACTCTCGCACACACAACACCACGCTCCAAGCACCCACAGCAAACACCCACACCAGCGCACACTCGCTAGCACACACACTTCCCAATTGGAAAGAACCTTTCCGGGCGAGGGAGCACGTTTCGCGTTAAAAAAATTCGACCGTGATTCGGATTCGATTCCGGTGGCAGCCGCAGATTCTATTATTAACAAGCCAAGAAGAACCTGTCGCTATTGCACATCCATCATCCCTGCCTCCCCCGCCACATCATATTATATCCGCCATATAATAATATCTGTTTACAAGAGCAGCCAGCAGCTGACACCGCAATCGCAGCTGTAAAAGGAAGGAAAATCCCAAGAGAGACGAAAGCGGGGATAACATACAAAAATATAACAAAAAAATAAAAAACACGCGACCTGTCCCGCACATTTTTGTGTTTTTTTAATTGTGAATATATGATTTAGCCAGATTAGCTAAAAAGAGCTATCTATCAGAACCCCCGAAAATCGTGCATCGGGAAAATTGTGAAATTTTTGTGTTGGGAGAGAACACGAGAAAAACAGCGGGAAATTCGGCAAACTGCAGATTACACAACTGCAGCAACACCACACACACACACATATACACGTGTACAACCACCCACCCGCCCCCCACAACTCGTGCTGAGAGCAACACACATAGCGAGAGAGAGAGTGTGAGTGGAAAAGTGCACAGACGAGGAGCAGTGTCACCGACTAAGAGAAGAGAGCAAAGAGACCGAAAGGAGGTCACATTTGTTGTGCCGCTATATTCCTTCGATTCTGATTCCGAGTCGCCAGAGCAACAGCTGAGCGGCCCCCCGCACTTCTTATTTTCATTTATTTTGCCGGTAAGTGTCCGTGCTACCTGCTGTGGTTCTTATTGTTGTTATGGGTTTTTCTTACTTTTATTTTTGTTTTTGGTAGTTGCTGCCACAATTTTTGTATTTTTTAAACGAACACGAGCTTAAATCGCTGACTGGGCAGGTTTTATAATGATTTCGCTGGCGGGGGTCAAAGTGGCAAGGCCTTGGTCTGGCCTGGCCACAGCAGAGGGGGAAATATTAGGGTAAAAAATATTATAATATAATAATAAATAATATTATTTTTTAAATCTTGACTGATATTAACTAGTTTCTTGAAGAGACCTAATAAATAATCTTTTGTTTTTAAATATATATTTTTAATCTAATTCATTGCCCATCATTAATAATTGTGTTGTATGGGTAATATTTGTAAATGCGTAATTACCCGGCCGGCCAACTATTTTGTATTGATTTTCTATGTTGTTGGGTCTGTAATTACCCGCCAATTCGATTTTAAGTACCCGCTCTCCATAGTTGTTGCGGTAACAGCCTTGACATTCGTTCGTATGTTGTTTATTTTTGTTTTTTTTTTTCATAGAAATTTATGTGCATGCGATTTACACTTCCCCCTTTTCATTGCTTCCGCAGCGGTTTTTTGTGATGTAGTTTGTTTTTTTTTTTTGACGATTGGCGGGCGGCGACCTTGGGTGGAAACTTCTGGCATATTCCCATACGCCGAGCCGCACTGGCGTGACCAATCGAAAGTGAAAAATAGAATCGAGTGGCTAGATACTCCCCCCACCCTTCATATACATACGTATGAATTTGTCGAGTCATTCCATATTAAGGCATAATAATTAAGTGACGTCACACATTGCTCATACGCCATGTGGGGGTATTCCTTTTCGGTTTCTGTGATAAAGATCCCAGGAGAGCGAGATATTGTAAGAGAGAGCGGGGCTAAGAGAGTGGCAGTATCCAATTCGACGGGGGAAGGGAGGCCGTGTATTTCACCAGAGTATGCAAAGTGAGGAAATGAGAAAGTCAAGAAGAAGATAGCGGAGAAACGAAAACAACATATCGCTCTTCTGTATTCCTGATCTATCAGCATGAGAATGCAGAAATATCTCACAAATTACTCACATGACTCACTCTCTTTCTCTCTCTTACTCCCTTGCCAGCTCACTCCCCAACTACCCACCTGCCTCTCACTTCTGAGCAGCCATCTCCCTTCCTCACGCATCACGATCAATTATTACCGTTTGTTGTTCGATATCGGGCAGCGTGCGAAAGGCAATCAGAGCTCTTCAGTGTTGTTGCTGTAGTTGTGACATTTGCAATTATTATCGCACCATGACTTGGCTCTCCAACACTACTGCCAAACTAGTATCTAATAGATGCAAACACAATCAGAGTTACAAAGTAAGAGATACAAGATAGCCATACAGTGACAGTGCGATAAGTACATTACGCATACGCCCTGTGGCCGCGCAGAGAGGTGGCCTTGGCCGGCCTTGCCTCAGGTTCGCCTTCATTGAGCCGTCTAATCCCTTCCATTGTCACGCACCGAAATTCCAGGCCCAGATACACTGAAAGAAAGCGTTAATTATCTATCTGAGTATGATTTAGGAAGTTTTTCTTACTTTTTAACATAAAACAAACTTAAAATAAAGGAAAATAGTGATTTTTAGCAAATACACCGAAAGAGCCCTTAATTTTGTCATAGTTTTTATCTCTAAAATTATTTAAAAAAATTAGTTTATAATCGTGATTTGCATAAACTGTTGGTCAAATTATTTTTCTCTTTATAAATAATACTATAACTAGATCTTAAAACTAAAGTAATACATAATTAAACTTTTATTTTCTTATTGATTTATATTTTTTTAAACTAAACCCTCTTATCTTTAACTTCTCAGCATGATTACTGCACATTTTATTTTTACATTTTAGACTTTATAGAGTTTAATCATAATTGCAATTAATCAGATATTATTTGTGTTTAAATTACTAAAAAAAAAAAATCGTAATTATCTTGCATAAAAATAAGTGGAATTATTAAATAAAAACAAAGAAAAAAAGCCTATTATTAAATATTATTATGAATTAAAATGAATCATTATATTGTTATTCGTAAAAATGAAATATTATTATTCATATTCCTATAAAGTAGATAACTTTTTTTTTTAAATTTACTGCGAAAGATGACTATATTTGTATGTATTTCTAAATTGAAAACAACAATAAGCTATCTCAAAGTGTTAAACTTTAAAAATTATATAAATAATTAATATATTTAGTTACTTTTTAGTTATTTTTCACCGTGTACCCTTGGTTGAAAACTCCCTCCCGCCCTCGGGTGACAATTTCCTTGATGCGCAATTCATTTTGGACAATTATTTTTATGGCTATATTGCCTCTGATTGTGGTGTTTGTTGTGTTTTCTTTCTGCCCAGTGTCCTTGTGTTACTTTCCAGCCTTCGTGCGGCAAACCAATTAAGAAAAAGACTCAAAAATAACCACCCCCCAACCCACCAGGTCTCAAAACTTATTATTTCAATGAATTTCCATCATTATGATGACCAATTGT
Source organism: Drosophila atripex (assembly GCA_035045925.1). Taxonomy (NCBI): domain Eukaryota; kingdom Metazoa; phylum Arthropoda; class Insecta; order Diptera; family Drosophilidae; genus Drosophila; species Drosophila atripex. The sequence goes on from JAWNOP010000009.1 coordinate 941,427, forward strand.
GGGAGTTCTTGGGGGGTTATTTTGAATGAGAATCCCCCATCCTGTCTGAGAAGACATTACTCAGTCGAGTACAGTGATTCCCTCCTTAAAACTTAACCCCTGAATGCCCTCCTCTCGCTAATTAAGTGTCGTCGCCAGGAAATAAATTTTAGCAACCAAATGCGATAAGTCACATGTTTGTTAACCGTTTTTTATTTTTTTGTTTTTTACTTGATTCTTTTTTTTTTATTATGACTGGTTTTGTTGTTTTGCACTGGCATTAGACTGATTGTTTTATTAATTTTACGATTTGCAAACTAAACCCAAGGACTCTGCGGGGAGAAGGAGAGTTGCAGAGTTTCCAACCTTCCCAAATCTCCAGTCTGGTTGTGATTTCTATTTCAACTGAAGCCAGAGACCCTGAAAACTTTGGCTTTTATACAGCCAGGGGGCTGGTCTAGTTGTTTATTTGATTTGCCAGCAAATATATACAACAATCTGCACTATTTTTTTCCTCCGAAACAATGCCATTTCTATGAAAAACAAAAAAAAAAAAAAAACACATCTGGCTGGACAAATGTGTCATGTGAGATGACGGTATATGGCACTCCATCCACACCATATAGTTCCCACCCACATTTGGCGAATTGTGTAATTGAAGCCACATCCCTCCCCTGATTGCAGATTCTATTAGATTGTTTTTGCGGCCAGAATGGAGTGCGTCACACGTCTGCTGTCCAAACACATTGTATTTGCACTCTATTTTACGCAATTAGGCCCGCAGATGCCACCAACAGGCACTCTGTTTCGCCGACTTTCGACTAATTAAACAGCCACCGAGTCAGCTTTTCGTCATGTACATACTATAGTCTCGATATACTTACTATACATATTTGTTGACAAACACGCACTCATTTGCACAAGTGCATCTCGAACAAAAAATAGTCCCGAAAATGATTAAGCCATCGGCGGGGAGACCACGTGCTCCTGTCATTCCCCGGGATATATCGGGGGGCCTCTCATGGGGTGATTGCCATTTTAATAAACGTTTGTTAATTTCAATAATATTATAAACAAATATATACACAAAGACCATCTAATTGAAATGATTTTCGACTGCATAAAGTCTAGAAACAAACAGCTGGGCCTCTTCTACCCATCTCGTCCTATATCTTTTAGGAAAAGTCCCTCTAAATAATATGATTAAATTGCTGGCGAAAAATGGAAACGAACTCTTGCATTTTTTATGAAAGAATGCCATTACAAATTAAGTTCACATGAATCGAGTTCACTGTGGGTGGTTGGGGGTGTCGAGTGGGGAATGTGAATAATTAATTGGCTGTCCCCTGGAAACCCCTCCTATGATTATTATATAGTCTCGCGGTCTCATAGCTCCAGCTACGCTCCATCGACCGACAATCAATTAGGGAATTAATAAATTTATTTTTTCATACTTTGAATTGGATTTGAAATTCCGAGACACACGGAATGGTGTCCTGGTTCCCATATGCGCACAGGCACGCCCCCTCTCGTTGCAACTTGGAAACTCAAGGGGGCTCAGGCCCTACCACCCTCTATCCCTTTTCTATCCCCTTCCTGATTGTCTGAGAATTTGTTGGTCAAATAGAAATTTATTACGTCGCAATTTTTAGCGGCGACGCCGACGACGACGAGTCGGTTTATGAGGCGTATACGTAATCTGGTTGTTATCTTATTATTTTTTGCAATGCACTTACCTCGCAGTGCTGCCACTTCCTTATGCTGTGCATCATCTCACGAAGAATATGCTTAGGTTTTCGTTTTCCAACTAAATGCATACTTGGTATCTGTATCTGGCGGATCGCGAGAGGTTCTTGGGGAGAAAAAAAGCGAGATATATGAGCGCAGAATCGGTTTTTGTTTTCTATTTCATTTGCCGTGACCCTGAATGTTTGTATTTTGTGTTTGTCTGCTGTTTGTTTGCTATTTTCTATTGCTTCTTTCCGCATTCGGATTGCAGTTCTGTCTACAGTGAGAGAATCGCTTTATGACTCATAATTTAGTGCGTTATAGTTCATGATTTATTGGACTCTAAGAGTAACTAATAAGGTTCGATAAGGTTAAGTTTTGATAACAAACTGATCATAAATCGTGAGGCTGGAATTTAAATTGTTTTTTTTCTTCAAGCGAAGGATCTGCCTCATACGACTGACTGGTGATTGATATCTGAGCGAAAAAAACCCCTTGAAAATGTCAAAAATAAATATGAAATTGCGTAGAAGCTTTGGGGTTTTCAGGGAGAACCTTCAGTTACCGAAAATTTTGTTGCGGAATTCACTCGAAGTGGAGCCTTGGGCAGAAAACGATAATTTGTAATCAGTTGTGGGCCATATGACTCTTATCAGTCAGTCAGGTAGTCAATCAGTCAATCTCTCACTGCACCGTGAAGTCACCATAAGTGACTCATCACTTGGCACACTTGCCGAAAAAAGTATCCCACTTTCCTGGCAAATAAAAATGAAACTCACACACTCACAAGCTGGTATCTCAGTGTTTTCTTTCATATGAGATGGCAAAAAAAAAATGCGCCAAAAAGAAACAAATACAAATGGAAAATAAAAACACAAAAGTGACTGCTGCCCTTCGGCGATTTCAATTGCGTGGGTCAGGAGCGTCCCGAGGAATCGCATTCCCATTCGCATCCAATACCCATAGATCCATCTACAGAGATGTCTGATTGTATCTGAGTATCTTTGTATCTATGCTGTGCAGTGAGGCAGCATGCGAGGTAAACGTGCTAACGTTTGAATTTACAAATTAATTAGCATACTCGGCGCGAGCAGGTGGATCAAAGAGGAGGTTTCTCAGCCAACAATGCCAGAGTTCGTGAGAAAAGCATTTCATCAAGTGTGCTCTTAAAATGTAGAATTATATTTTTGCTAATTAGGGTTTAGCAAAGGGGGAACTTTTCTAATAAAGATGGTCAGAAATAGAGAGGGATTTATTAAAAGATTTAATTATTTATAGTTATTTTTTAATAACTATATGGTTTAAAGTTTAATTTTTGGTTGAAATTCTATTCATATATTTATAAAAATAATACTTGAAAAATTAAAAAATAAATATTTATTGCCAAATGGAAAATTTTATAGTTGGGATAGGTTAGTTTCAACAAACTAAAAGGGAATTATTGAAATAAACTAAGTTTATCGATTAATAACTCCAATTAGAGTCTAATGTCTTTTTAAATTCTATGATTTTGGATTTATTTTTATCATTTTATATTCAATGTATAATAAATAACAAAAGAAACAAATCAAAAACATAAAATCCACCCTCAGTTATTGACAACAAACTCCATAATCGATAAAATATCGATATATATTGATCTACCTCTTGATTAATTTCTTATTTTCAAATTAAATTTGAAAAATTATGGAAAAATAATGTAAACCATAACCAAAACAGGTTTAAACTCTTAATAATTTCCAAATATCCTTAAAATCGATAAAAATCCGATACATCGTGGGCTCTATGGTGCCATCTCTAATTCAGAAATCTACAGATAAAACCCCATTAAGCGGGAAAGAGTCTTAACTTTCCGTAATTGGCCTAATCCAGAGCGAAAGATAAAAGTTGAGATTCCGTAAGCATTCCTCCGACTGCTCCGACCCGCTGGGCTGGGCTGGGGAATGCAATTACCAAATGAGGGGTACTTGGGACCCGCTTATCTAACCTTGCCCCTTGCCCCTTGCCTCGCCTCGCCTCCGGGTGGTATGGCCCAGGTATACCTGGAACTGGAGGTGGGTGGGTGGGTGGTGGTAGAGACATGCTTGTGCAATTGAAACTTATCTAAGCGCATTTGCATCGCAGTAAGCCAGCAGGAAGGCAGTCAACCAACAAATCAAGCGACCCATCCACCTATCCATTCCATATACATATGTATATATAGTTTTGGAAACCCATCTGAAAATCAGGAGAGATAGATACAGATACGAGTGTGAGTGGGATACTCGAGGGTACTTTGGGAATGTTTTTTGACTTTTGTTTTCCTATTTTTTTTGTCCACTTCCTAATCAAGAGTGTGGTTGCCGGCCAGAGATAGAAGACTCCAGTGGCCCCTGTGGAGTGTCCAGGTAGATGGGGTGTATAGTCAGTCGGTGGAAATAGATTAAGTTGTTTGGCATAAAATCAAAGCAGGCGAGATAAGCCGGGCTATGTCTGGCCAGTCTTCGGCCATCGATATAAATAAAGAGCAATAATATCATACGATATGTCCCCATAATAGCACACATAGTTTCTAGAACTGCCACAATGGCATACAGTCTTTGTAGTCCCTTCCGGGAAGTGGCACTCACCTGCTCTGGCGATCGACTCTGCACCTGGTATTCCGTAGTGCTGCTTTACTTCTCCGGAATCCGACAAAGGTCTGTGTTGTTTTCCAGCCAAAGTTTTGTGTGAAAATGATCCGATTCGTTGCTTTCAAGAGTGGAGCTTTCAATCATTGAATCATGTACGGATTTAGACTTTCAACAACAATCCGAATCGGATCGAATCGGATTGAATGATATAGTGGGGCAATTGGGCATAAAATGGGAATGGGAATGAAATCTATGCGTTTCCTCTCGCCAGAATATTATAAAATCCCCAAAACCAGTTGATTGGCAGTTATTTACAATTCAGAGATGTCGCCTCGAGTATTTTGTGGACAGAGGCAGGTACTTACTACCCACTACCCACTACCCACTACTTTGGCTCCCAACCTCCACCGTCCAGATCCGACAATCTTTATAGCCCGCCTGGCGATAAATCAAACCGAAAACCCCTAACCGAAACCCTCTCCCAACGAAATCTATAAATATTCAATATTATATACAATATATAATATATATATATATAATATATAATATATAATATAAACCCTTTCAACAACAGCTCACCGCTACCAACTTCTGAGATTACTGCCAGAGATTCGCAAAAATTTTTATTCTTTGATGGAATACAATAAATTAGAGGGCAAATAATTATAATGGCACTTGAATCGGTTCGCCTCGTTTACGACCGATCGTTCAGATACGACACCTCTATAGTGTAGTGCCCTCCGCTCCGGCCCCCCTCCTGGCCCGTTTTCCATTCATTCCCATTGATGGATTCATGACTCCGTGTGGACTGCTGGCAATATGGTGGCTTCTTCGCTGGCTGAGGCAGCGTCGCCAGCGTCGGCAGCAACGCCACCACCACCACCACCACCACCACCACCACCACCACTACCAGCACCACCACCACCCGTCATAAGCTGGAGTCTGGCCGACTATAAATTCAGTCGCCGAGCGGCCGTGGAGCGACCAAAAAGCAGCCAGCTGCGGCAACTTCCCAGCAGAGCGTATTTACTTTCCGACTCCAATTCAAATTCAATTTAAAATTCAAATCCGATCCATACACTGATCCGAATCGGAAGTGAATCGCGTTCCGTGTCAGACGTCTATAGTGCCATACACTCGAAATAAAAAGGTACCACCTCGAAGGCTATTCAAAGTGATTTATTTTTTAAAAGTGTGATTTTTTTCAAAGAGTTACTAAAAGGAGTTATAAACATTATTTTAAATTCAAACTAAAAAGTATTAAAGAAATAAAGTTATAGTTTTTTTTGTAGTGTAAAGTTTGAAATTAAAATTAGAATCATTTATTGATTTTTATTAAAAGTTTTTCGATTTTTTTTAGACGAAATTGAGCAAAAAACAATATTTAAATTTAAAAAAAGATGTAATTTCTTCCAACTATTTTTTTATTCTATTATTAAAAGGTTTTAAATGTTAATTATTTCTCACTTTATTAAAAAAACCTTAAATGATATAGTTTTTATGAATAAAATATTACTTTTTCCCTTTTTTAATTACTTAATTTTGTAAATATTGCCATTTTATTTAGTAATAGTAATAAATAATGATTACAAATAACAAAATAACTAAGTATTTAACTCATTTTTAAATCTTAAAAACCTCATCAAGGTTCATACACTTAAAGAATATTTGGAAATTAAAATTCTGTTTATAATTCCCAGTTCCTTTCTGTTTTTAAATATTTGTTAAGACTTTCTATTGTGGGTTTTTAAGCTAAAAAAGTTTAAAATTTAAAGTCAAAAGCTAAAATTAAATGCTATGTTTATAATAATTGTGAAATAAAAAAAAACTTGATAAATTTAGTTTTTAGGGCTAATAATTTAAACTTACTTTAAAAAAATTCAAACAAGCCTTTTTAGAAGAAAGGAAATTAAAGATCTTTTAAAGAAAGATTTATTTAAAATAACTTACAACCTTAAAAACTATTAAAAAATATTAAATTGATATAATATTTTCTTATATTTTATGTATACATTTTTGGTTTCTCGTAATATCATTACCCCCTTAGACCGTTTGAGGTTTTTGTTTTCAAGAACAGCCCCGATTTTGGTTCATTGAACCCCAGAATAGAACTGGTGATACGATATATAATGGATTGGATTGGATTGGATTGGATTGGATTGGATACCTGATATCTTGCACAAGCACCTTGAGAACCCAAAACCGAATCCGTCACTCCACATTCCATTGTAATTCGCTTGGTTCTTTGGCCAAAATTACAGGCCCCAGTCTTGACTTGGCTGCCAATCCGATCCTCTTGGTCGCTTTATTTTGATTTGGAGACCATTGCCGCCCCTCCATTTGAAGTGTTTTTTTTTTTGGGTTCGAGTGTCGGGTCGTAAATCTGCGCATTCGAAATCGTAGCACCCGCCCGACACTCCCACTCCCACTCCCATTCCCAATCCCAATCCCACTTCCACTGCCTCTCCAGAATTGTGATTCAATCAGACTCGAGTGGCGCACGGCAACCTGTCGCGCGGCTACTAAAAATAATATATATATGTATATATTATGTATAAAATATTTTTTATTTATTTACTTTCCGATCAGAATCGGACGCATGTGTGTGGAATAATACCCAAAAAAAAAAAAAATAAATAAATTGAAAATAAAAATAGAGAGGGAAGGGAGGAATCTTATCAATTATTTGATTACTAGTCGCTTGTCGGCTTATCGCTTATCAATTAATTGAGTCAAATGTTGTAAATCGTGTGCGAGTGTCAAGTCCAAGGAACCGAGGGAACAATCGAAAATGCACTTCGATATAGTACCTGGTACCTGGTGCGATTAATTGATTTCTGGGGAGGAAGGGGCATTGGACTGAGGCCCCGTGTCCGGATAAGGCTCTTTCGAGACTGATTTCATTTTTCAAAAACAAGCATTCCTTTTTAAGTCAATTTCAAAATAGAACCCTGACCTTCCACAACTAGCATCTCAAGTGCTTTGTTTTCGAAATATTTCAACACTAAATATTATACACTTTAGAAGTTAAAAAATAAATAAAAATAAAAATTAAAAATTATAGAATAGAGAATAGAGAAGAGAGATTAACTCTTCATTTAGTCAACAAAAAAGGAATAAAGTTTATGATATTTTATTTCTGGAAAATGATAGGATTTCCAATCGAAACTCAAGTTCCAAGTTCTAAGATTTGGAATAGACTTCTTGGAATAGAAACTCTCTAATTTGTCATTTTGTGCACATTCCCCCTCTTTGCTTAATTTCATTGTTTATGCAATCTTGTGGAAATGCAAATTGCAAATTGCAAACTGCAAACTGCAAACTGCAAACTGCAAACTGCAATTGCAATTGCATCGATTGCATTTTGTTTTCTGTATTTTTTTTCTTTCGATTGTGCAATTGCGTAATGTCGGAAACAGTGTATAGAATGAACATCGGGAATTGAATGACTTTCGGGGTAACTACACTTTACAGCGCCAGTCATAATTTTATAATCATTTCTGGCGAGTTTACGGGTTTTTCAATATTTACTTATAGATAGGGGGTTTCCTTTACAAACTGGAACTTGTAAGGGAACTGGATCTATTAGTCATAACCTCAAAGTCTCAAAAAGCATGCTTTTTTCAAAGAATTATTTATCTTTTCATTTAAAATCTATATTTATTTATAATTCAAATTTTAAATCGGCATTAAATGATGGATAATCCCATCTAGAGACTATTATTTCCCTCTTAGAGGGTTTTTCTTGGAAATTAGGTCTATTAGACTCAGAAAGCATGCTTTTTTCTAAATAGTTTATTTCATTTAAAAACTATATTTACTTATTATTTAATCTTGAAACCTCTTAAAAAAGATAGTTGATCATGTCTTGAAACTTTTATTCGCAACTATCTGCTAGTTTTGAAGAAAAACTTTCAAAAAGCATGCTTTTTTTTCTCAAAGTGATTTAAATGTTTTTTTTTTATATAAAAACTATATTTTTTTTATTATTTGATCTTAAAACCTCATAAAAATGATAGATAAGCATACCTAGAGACTTTTATTTCCACCCTGGGGTGGTTTCTTCAAGAAACCAGATCTTTTTTAACACAAAATATACAAAAAGCATGCTTTTTTCAAAGGGATTTCGATTTTTTCACTTAAAAGTGTCATATATTTGTTTTTTAAACTTGAAATCCTTTATAAAGTGCTTGATAATTATATCTTGGACTATTATTTCCCCCTAAGGGGTTTCCTGGGAAAATAGAACTACAAGTCCTCCTGTAAAGTCCCGAAAAGCATGCTTTTATGAAGATCATCTTCTCATATTTTTTATGTAAAAGGTTTATTATTATTTTAATTATTACTTCCTTTGATAAAAAACCTCTTCTAAAAGGCTGTAGTCTATCGTATCTCTACGATAGTCAAAGATTATGTCATTAGAGCCTACTTTTAAGATAAGATATTTTAAAGATAGTTCCTTCCATAGGAACACTACATGTCCTATCCCACCCACCTGGGCTGAGTTTCTTGAGTTGTGGCGCAGTAGTCTTAGTAGTCGGGGGCATTCCGGGCGAGATGTCACCCGGCGATCGTCAGAAAACTAGACTTGGATTCGGACACAGGTCACACAGGTCAGGTCGGGGTACGGCAGGCAGAACAGATACAGATACAGATACGAGGATAGATGCGAGACATTCGAGTGACAATCAAAATTCAAGAGTGTGACACAGTTGCCGACCGCCGACTGATAGTCCTCCTCCTCCATAGTAGCCGTCAACTAACCTAGCTCCTTTTTTTTCTCCCGATCTCCGCCAGAAACAGCAGCAGAAATGGGCCTACTAAGCGAGGGCAGTCCCCTTTCCTGGGAGGAGACCAAGGCGCTGGCGGATCACGTCCGCGAGCACGGCGTCAACCAGTTCATCAACCTCTACCACAGACTGAAGGACCGCCAGGGCGACATCCTCAAGTGGGGCGACGAGGTCGAGTACATCATCGTCAAGTTCGACGACGAGAAGAAGGTGGCCCGTGTGGCGCTGCGCGCCCAGGACCTTCTCGCCGAGCTCAACGAGAAGGAGAACGCCGATCCCAAGGGCGTCAAGTCCCTGTGGCGTCCCGAATACGGCGCCTACATGATCGAGGGCACTCCCGGCAAGCCCTTCGGCGGCCTGATGGCCCACTTCAATCTGGTGGAGGCCAATATGCGCTACCGACGCGAGGAGGTCACCGAACTGCTGGCCAGCGACGAGTGCGTCATGTCCATCACCAACTTCCCCCGGCTGGGTGCCCCCAACTTCACCTACCCGCTGGCCCAGCCCCGTCCGGAGGATCCACTGAGCTCGGCCAGGTCCCTGTACTTCCCGGACGAGGCCATCTTTCCGGGTCATCCGCGCTTCAAGACCCTCACCCGCAACATCCGGAAGCGTCGCGGCGAGAAGGTGTCCATCAAGCTAAAGGGTGAGTGCCAGTCGTGGACGGGAGAACTGATCCGAATCCGAATCCGAATCCGAATCCGTAACTAACTCGGTAACCTCCTCTGCCTCTCCTGACAGTTTTCAAGGATGTGAAGACCAAGCTGCCGGTGGAGGGAGCCCCGCCGGGAGAGCCCGATGTGGTCCTGCTGGACGCCATGGGCTTCGGCATGGGCTGTTGCTGCCTCCAGCTGACCTTCCAGGCCTGCAACATCACGGAGGCGCGTCGCCTCTACGACCAGCTGGCGCCGCTCTGCCCCATCATGCTGGCCCTGACGGCCGCCTCGCCCATCTACCGCGGCTACCTGACCGAATCGGACTGCCGCTGGAACGTGATCAGCTCCTCGGTGGACTGCCGCACGGAGGAGGAGCGCGGCCTGGCTCCGTTGCAGAACCAGAAGTTCCGTATCGCCAAGTCGCGTTACGACTCCATCGACTCCTACCTCTCCCCGGAGGGGGCCAAGTACAATGACGTCCCGCTGACCTACGACGATGCTGTGTACCAACGCCTCATTGACGGCGGAATCGATCATCTGCTGGCCCAGCACGTGGCCCATCTGTTCATCAGGGACACGGTGTCGCTGTTCAGCGAGAAGGTCAACCAGAACGACAACGAGGACACGGACCACTTCGAGAACATCCAGTCGACCAACTGGCAGACGATGCGCTTCAAGCCCCCGCCTCCGAACAGCTCCATCGGCTGGCGGGTCGAGTTCCGGCCCTGCGAGGCCCAGATCAGTGACTTCGAGAACGCGGCCATTGTCTGCTTCGTGGTGCTCCTCACTCGCGTCATCCTCTCCTACCAGCTGAACTTCCTCACGCCGATCAGCAAGGTGGACGAGAACATGCAGACGGCCCAGAAGCGGGATGCCTGTCGCAAGGAGAAGTTCTGGTTCCGCAAGTCCTCCAAGACCACCGAGCAGCGGGCCGCCAAGGCCAATGCTCGTGCCCAGGCCCAGGCCCAGGCCAACGGGAAGGCCACTCTGAACGGCGGAGGAGCTGCTGTCGTGGAGAACGGAAACGGCAACGGACTGGCCAACGGAAGTGGCAGCGAGAACGGCGACATCGATGAGCCACTCACCAATGGCTCCTCCGCCCCCAAGCTGAACGGACACGCCGCCACCAATGGCACTAGCAAGACCAACGGCACCACCAACGGCACCACCAATGGCACCACCAACGGCCTCTCCAACGGCGCCGACAGCGATCACACCGACACCGATGACGAGGAGAACGAGCTCTTCCAGCTCCTCTCCATCAACGAGATCTTCAACGGAAAGGTGAGTCCCCCTTGGAATTCAAAACTAATCCTGGGTCACTAATCCGTAATCCTCTCTGGCCAACAGCCCAATGTGTTTCCGGGTCTGGTGCCGCTGATCCGCAGCTATCTGCAGTCCATGGAGGTGGACACCGACACCCACTGCACCATCGAGCAGTATCTGCGCTTCATCCAGAAGCGGGCCGCCGGCGAGCTGATCACCACGGCCACCTGGATGCGGGAGCAGGTGCTCAGTCATCCGGATTACAAGTAAGTAATGGTCTTTGGAGGAGGACTATGTGGTTTGGGGGACAGGAGACATGCAGTTCAATGTTTCAAAAATATTTAAAATATATTTTCAAATGTAATTTCTAATGGAAATTCCTCAAGCAGAGACCCAGAACGAAGAATTTCTGGTTAAATTTTAAAAAAAGGTTTCTAATTATTTATTTTAGATAATAAATTTTAATTTCTAAAGATAAGAAAAGCTTAAAACACTCAAGAATGGTTAGAATTTCAAGAAATTTATGACAAGAGATATCAGTTAGTTAGAAAATTGTTAGTTTTGAAATTAAAAAATATTTCCAAACAATTAAGTAACTATTTAAAGTTATTTCGAAAAGTATTATTAATTTAATGTTTCCATTTCCCTTGCAGGCAAGACTCTGTGGTGAGCGAGAGCATCAACTATGATCTGCTGAAGCGCATCCAGAGCATCCAGGAGGGCAAGCACGTGGAGCCGGCCCTCCTCGGCCAGGGCTATCATTCCAAGACGAAGACGAAAGAGTTCATTCCGCCGGCACTGCAGAAGCAGCTGGCCAAGAACGGTTGCTGCGAGGAGAAATGATTGAGGAGCGCGCTGCGGACGCGTCCAACGCACCTGGCCCCCAGTGGCTGGTGGCGAATGTGATTCGGGTTTTGTGATGATGGTCCGTGATGATGTTGGATGGATGTTATGTGATGAGTGGAGAGTGGAGAATGGAAAGTGGAGAATGGAGAGTGGAAAGTGTAGAGTGGCAGTGTTGGCGACGGCGGCCACGCGTTGCAAGGCAATAGCATAGCTTCAGCTGAGCAGAGTGGACCAAGAACCGGGACGGACTGAAAAACGAAGCTGGGAAGCGAAGAGCGGCAACATTTATCAATATTATTTTTATAGCATAATTGAAACGAAGAAAAAAATAACAATTAGTTCGTGTGCACCGGAATCCTAATTGTGGACAAATGTTTTGCGGCTGATGAAGAAGAAAAAAAAAACAGAAACATGGAAAAAAAAATGAATAGACATGGCAGGATGCGGCGGAGAGGATCGGACTGCCAGCCTGAGAGGGCGTAGGGCATCAAATGGAAGGGCTCCTCCTCGGCCGCCCACACGGATCCAAGGTGGATCCTCGCAACCCCTCGCTCGAGCCGTCGATCGGTACCGATTGCAATAGTTAGAAGCGGATAACTACAAGAAACTACTACTACTACTACTAACCATTACCAACCGACTACAAAACCAAGATAAATCTCAACCAAGTGCCGTTCCACAAGACCTAAAATACATAGCTAAAAACAAAAAAAAAAAAGAAAAAGAAAAAAAAGATACAAAAAATGATAATAGGAACAGGAGGAGGCCTTCTTAAGAGCCGACTTTTGTTTTGTTTTCGTTTCATTATATATATATATATTTATTATGATTATTCTTATAAATTTCAAGTAAAATGTAAAACTTGGTTTATCATTATTATTATTATTATTATCATTTTTTTTTTTTTGTAATTTTTTTAATAGATATATGTATGTAAAACACCAACAACCACGCAACAAACATGTCTAAAAAGTGGCCTAAAAACAAGAAAATAGATATATTAAGCAAAACACTAAACACTAAACACTAAAGCGAAGAACGAACTTTTGCAATTATATTATTTATTGTGTATGTGATTGTTGTTTTGTTTTCACCATTATGATATGATATGATATGATTATTATGGTTTACCATTTATGCAACTATTGTGACCACAAGCAAGCAAATAAACGGAAAAAAATTGTTGAATCTTAACTAATTGAAAATGTATTCCCTAAATATACACACTATATATACACTATATATATATATATATATACACTTCGATATTGATCGACGGATCTTTGATAAAAAGAAAACCAATGCCTTCTGTAACGAAACCCTGTACTTATATACCGTTATATATCGTTATCGATATCGAGGGCGCCCTATATGCACCCTCTCCATAGGAATGTTAGTCTAGACTAAAATAGTAAATTGCAAATTGCCAGAAGTGCTCGGTGGACGGTAGACAGATATAACCAATCAAAATCATAATATAATTGCACATATACATATATATGTATGTTTAAAGAGAATATATGATATATGTGCGTCAACTATGTGTGCCACAGGCAAAGAGTTATACCAAAATTTGCTAGCCAATTTGTAAGATGTGTGCGGCATTTAATTTACATTTTTACATTTTTTAACGAAAACGACATACAGATCCATTTATTTGCTTGTCCCCGCCCAGTATTTGGAATGAACAAACCGAAACTCCCATAGACCCCCAAAACAAAACTAATATTCAATGCAAGAAACTTGAAAAATAATAAAAAAAAATTGTTTTGCAAAAAATACACTTGAAATTTAAATTTGGCGCTATGAACTCAGGGGGGGAGTGTTATCGCACCGCTAGCGACTGTGGAGGCTGGAATTCGATAAATGGGGAGCAGAACCGGTGCCCATCACTAGTGGATTCTGAGCAACAAAAAAAAAGAGAAAAACAATCAAGAAAATGAAGGAAAAAAACAAAAGTGATTGGATAAGCAAGCGTGTTTGTTGATAAATAAAATTGTGCTGGTCGATAGGTTCTTTCACAACCATGTGATTAGAAAGTGATTGTTTTTATACAGTTTTTTTAAAATAACTAATCTAAGCGCGTTGTCACTGCCAGGCAAAAGGATAACATACTCCAGTTACCGTTAGCCCAGCACCACCTACGGCTCTCCCAAGACGGTGTGTGTGTGTGTGTGTATGTTTGCTTTACAGTTAATTAGGGTGGAGGCTGCGGTGTGAATGATAATTTGTCGTTGTGGTCCACCCAACTCTTCCGGTTAGTGGGCACATCATTTTGTCGCTCATCCTGTCAGTGTGTGTGTGTGTGTGTGTGGGTGTGAGTGCCGAGAGAGAGACACGAAGGCTCCTCCGCAACTCCACCCCTCCCTCTTTAACACCCTACCCACCGCCCCACCAGAGACAGATAGTTTAAAAAAAAAAAAACAGAAAAAAAATCATAAAAAACAAGTGCATCTGCCGAGCAGCACATCGGAATTAATCAACTGAATTACGGGTAGACTCACATTCGCGTGCAGCTGCCGACCGGACAACAACAAATGATGCCACTGAACGCAGCCAGTAGTCCTGCCAGCCAGTAGTCGTAGTAGTAGTAGTTGTTGTTGTGCTGGAAAGAGGACAAAGAGGAAAGTCAAGCAAAGCAGCAGGAAATCGAGCACAAAGCGCAGCTAAGCAAACACGCCCATCAACACTAACAGCAATCGGAAGGACGAGAACTTCCTTCACTTGCAATATATGCAAACGTCCTTGGACGCCAGCGAAGGGAGCAGGGGTAGTCAACGGAGCAGGCGAAGGATAGACAACAAAAACAACAACGACAACCGACAAACACAATTTCAGTAAAAGGTGCGCCTAAAAGATGGGTAAGTGGGCTTTCTTTCTTTTTCTTTCCGTTTTTTTCTTCCTTGTCCTGTAGGGCACTCTTTTGTGTCCTTTTGTCGCATTTGCATACATTTGTATGCGATTAGTTGGTGACTGAGTGAGTGTGTGTGTGTGTGTGAGTGCGGGCGGGCGGAAGTGGGCGTGGATGGCAGTGGGCGAGAGTCCAGCAGGTGCCTCGACAAGTTCCGGACACGGAGAAAAAGGATGGCAAGCACAGAGACAAAGCCCACATGCTCTTGGAATTAAGCAAAGAATGCTCGAGAAATTATGAATTCCAGTTGACAGATCCTTCAGATACACATACATTTTTTTTCCTTTTGTAAGTTTTTTTTTCTTGCATATTTTAAGTAATTTTACTTATTATTTTAATTTTAAAAGCTCTTAAGTTAAAATTAGGCTAGTAGTTCCCCTTTATCTCTTTGTTTTGATAATAAAATCTTTGGTTTAGTAATAGGATCTGCGAAGAACTAGTTCATTTCACTAATTTATAAAAATTTGTTACTTAATTTTTGAAAAATATATATATTTTGAGATATTTTATATTAAATAAAGTGTTTAAGAACTGTCTAATATTATTTTTACTAATATTATTTTATTATTAAAATCATTTACACATAAATAAATAAAATTAAATACAATTAAAATAATAAACTAAAAATCTATATAAATAGAAAAGAAATAACAATTTGTATCATTAACTATCAAGTAATAATCTCAAATTCCTTTCAAATATCTGGAAAAGATTCAAAAGCTTAACAATTATACCGTTATTTAGTGGCCAACCTTGGAACTAGTTCCAGGCCCAATAAAAGCCAAGCTTTGGAGAGGGAGAGAGAGAGAGAGCGAGAACGGCGACTGTCCCCATAAGGACGCGCGCGCGTGGAGAGCGGGGGAAAAAGATAGAAAGATAGTGCCCCAAAAGAGAGCGAGAGAGAGTGGGCGGGGCAGTGGGGGCGACTGTTTTGAAAAGGATTTTTCCGTGTTGAGATTTTTGTTCGTGAGCAGCAACAAAAACAAGGATAACCAGAAAGGAGACCGAAGAGCGCAGAAGCCAGCACAGGCACGTGCCTCTCTCAATGTGAGTGTGAGTCTCCTACTGTGTGTGTGTGTGTGTGTGTATGAGGGTGTGAGTTGGCGAGGAAAACAATGTAAGCTGAAAAGGATCAAAAGCGCAAGGCGTTGTTGCAGGACGAAAAAGCAGAAAGCAGCAAGAACTGAAACAGGAACGGAAATGTAAGAAAAGGAGAGGAAGGCGACCGAGCAGGAGGCGCTGGCGAAATATGAAAATTGCATTTTCCTCTTCCTGTCGGGGGCTGCTCTAATAAAATTCCACCATCTCCTGCCATTCGAATTGCCGTTGTCCTGCGGGAGTGTTGGTGTTGCCGAGTGTGAGAGTGCACAGAGTCCTGCAGTGTGTGCAGTGGGTACTGGGTACTGGGTAGTGGGTTATGGGTGGGGTGTGGGTGGTGCAAAGGACCCTCAAGCTAAAGAACAAAAAACAAAAAATAAATAAATAAATGGTAAAGGAAAAGGATAACCGTCGGCAGTCTGCGATTTGGCCCTCGGCAGTGAACTTTACTTTTTAAGCCTCGCCCGCTGCTGCATTTTCTACTTCTCTCTGTGTGTTAGTGTTTGTGTGTGTGTGTGTGTGTGTGTGTGCGTGCCGACGCCCTCAGCCAAAAAAAAAATTAAAATATCCTAACCATCCTCGTTATCCTTTCTAATAAATCCCAATAATAATCATCATTTGGATATCCTTGCAGCAGCTCCCACTTCGCCTGCAGGCACTAACGGATCTGGAGCAGGACCTGGGACTGGACTAAGAGCCACTGGCGGCCAGTGCACTGAAATTGGAAACAACGGCTCCTCGGAGAACGGCATCGAAATGCTGAAGGCTCTGTACGACTTCCAGGCGGTCTACCCGAAGACCATCAGCTTCGACGAGGGCGAGTACTTCATCCTCTACCAGACCTCCGCCCGCCAGCGCAATTGGTGGCAGGTGGTCAGCATGAAGGGCAACATCGGGTTCGTGCCCTCGAATTACGTAATGAAGATTAAGGTGAGTAGTCCGGCGATAGCTTCCCACCTCAAACCACACTAACACTAACATCCCCCCCCTCTTCCGGTCCAGGTGGAGCACGACTTCCTCATCAGTTTCCTCAACTCCTCCATCGAGTCGCTGGAGAAGTGCACGGACCACGAAATCAATGGCATCATGTCCAAGGATGAGCTACTGGACAGACTGCGCGAGAAGAAGCACACCATGGAGCGGCTATATGCGGTATACCATCGCTAATCCTCTCCAGAAACGACACTCTAGACATTTTTCATTTGCAGGAGAGCTCGGAACGCGACGGCGACTCCTCGCTGTCCTATTCGCACAGCTACAGCGACAAGGGCAGCCACCGGCACTCGCATCCCCATCCCAATCCCCACCAGCAATCACATTCCCAGCGCCGCCAGCACAGCCCCCCGCCGCAGAGTAGTGGCGGCTCCCAGCGCCTCGACATGAGCAAGAAGAGCATGTCCAGTCCGGCGGTGGGCATGGTGGAGTCGCCCAGCACCGGCAGCATCCAGTTCCAGGCCAGCAGCTCCGTCTCCGGCAGCTGCACCATCCAGACGCCTCAGCAGCAACAGCCGCTGCCCGCTCCGCCTCCGGCTGTCCCGGCCACTAGCAAATCCAACGCAGATGTGGCCCAGGACAACAGCATCACGTCGGAGCCATCGGAAACGACCACAACCACCACCACGACCAGCGAGGATGTGGTTACCACTTACAAGGAGACCAGCCAGCCGAGCACCAGCCAGCACAAGGCGCAGAACGGCAGCACTGCCTCTGTCTCCGCCTCTGTATCCGCCTCTGCCTCGGCCTCGGCCCTGCGGAGCGGCAGTATCGGGAACGGGAGTGGCAACCGGAGAGGCAGTACCGGTGGCCTGGGCAACGACCTGCAGCCGGACGAGGCGGCGGCGGACAAATCGGAGGACGTAAGTGACGCCTGTCAGGCGAACGGCGACAGTGCGGAGAACAGCCAGGCTCTGGACAGCATCGAGAGCTCGTCGATGCCGCGGCAACGGAGTCTGGGCGGCCGGAGCGCCGAGGAGGGAGCCGCCGGTGCTGCCGGAGGTGGGCAGCTGAAGGTGGAGTCCTCGGATGTGTATCAGATCGTGGATGCGCTGCGGCGGAACACGAACCTTAGCTTCGATCTCTCCTGCGAGGCATTGCGCGTGGTGCTGACCAGCCTGGAGCAGCTATACAATGGCGCCATCAATCCCTACTTGGAGGCGGTGGCGGTTCACGTCACTGGGAAGGTGTCCACGCCCAAGGAGCTCCTCGGCATCACGCACGACGCCAAACGGCTGCAGTACCTCTTTGGCCAGCTGGCCGACTGCAAGAACGACACGGAACAGCGCACCTGGATGCTCTACGAGGACGAGGAGGATATCATCCAGTTCCTAGAGGAGCTGGTCGAGATTCTGGTGGGTGTTTTGGGAGAGTCCTATATCCTTCAACTAAACAAGATCCTTTGCCGTTCCAGAACAACGCTGATGAGAACATAAGCTGCTACGAGATGTCCTGCGACCAGTACCAGATGTTCATCAACCTGGTCCAGTACTACCAGATGGAGACGCGCTGGTCCATCAAGAAGCTCCTGCTGAAGACCTTCACTGCCGCCTGTCACCTGGACTACATCATCGTGGACATTCTGCTGACCTCCGTGCTGCCCCTGGAAATAGTAACCATTAGTTGTTTCACATCCCCCCGATTGGACACTAATCCATGCAATAATCTCGTTTAGGTGGAGGACATGAAGACACACTTCTCCAACCTGGATCGCTTCAAGCAGCTGGTCAAGATGCTGACCATTATATTCTCGCTGGGACAGCCCATGCCGGTCAACCATCAGGGTGAGTTCTTAAGGATGAAGATTATTAAATAGGTGGACCAATAAGTATCCTTTGCAGACTATCTGGGCGTGCACTTTGCCAGCTTCCTGCTGGAAATCGTGGAGGGGAACAATCCGGAGCTTCTGGTGGACATGGTCATCGCCCTGATACTGGCCTTCAACCAGCAGTTCAGCGAACACACCTTCAACGTCATCATCGAGGCGATGCAGAACCTGCCCTCCGCCAAAGTGTTCACCGAGAAGCTGCTCCTCCTGCTCAACCGCGAGGGTGAGTTGCGGAAGCAAAGTCAATTCGGTTTGTGAATTAATAAGCTAATGGTCTGATTTGGGAGCAGATGATCCCACACGGCTGCTGAAGCATCCCAACGAGCACATGAACACGGTGCTCCGCATGTTCATCGACATCTTCAGCCACCCGGACACGGCGGGCATGTTCTACACGAACGACATCAAGGTGCTCATCGATATTGTGGTGCGGCAGCTATCCGACTTGGATGCCGGCAGTACGGTAGGTTCTTCATGGCCAAGGATCTGGCAGATCTAGCATGGACACTTGAAAGTAATGTGACGCTCTCTTTCAGACGCGACCCTGCTATTTGGAGCTGTGCCGGCGCATTCTACGGAACACCAACTACCAGGAGCACCAGCATCGCAAGCACGACCTCATGAAGATCTTTACGCGCATCTTCTGCGAGGAGACGGAGTGCAGTGCCTCCGACCAGCAGCTGGTCCGTGAGATAGCCAACGAGTTCCCCCAGCTGTTCAAGGCCTAAGCCGGAGAGTCCTGCTCCAAGGCAACTGAAACCGAAACCAAATTAAACCAAAAATCAACCCAATCCCCTCAGCGGGATGATCAAAATTGTAAAGCGTAAAGCTAGTGAGGCGAGCCGAACCGAAGCGAGCCAACCGTAAAGTCTTAACTTCAACTTTGATCAGCGAATTGTTATGCATTTTGTCTCAGTGTCAGTGTCAGTGTCAGTGTCAGTGTCAGTGTCAGTGTCAGTGTCAGTATCTTGGCTAGCCCCTTCCTGGCGAGGGACACTAACATCATCTACATACATACATATATCTTATGAACATAGTCTGTAAGAGGGTGGCGCCATCAAGGCGTCCAAGGTACTAGTTTGCATGGAACAATAGGATTGTAGGGATGTTCAGATATATGTATATCTGAACAGGAGGAGCTGCTGCCAGTATAGTCCTGCGATCATTTATCCCGTAGGTCTATGGCGGGGAGAGCATTTCACGACGATGATTTCACTAATTTAGACTAGCTTAGTCAGGGACGTTTTTTAGCGAGGACCAGAGAGTCTAGGATCTAGGATCGGCCTCAGTCTCAGCCTCACTTTTAAATTTTTGTAGTTATAATTAATTAATTATTTGGAATTCAAAATTTTGAGAAAAAACCAAAAACATAAAGAAAACACAAAAGAGTAAACCCTTAAGAAAACAATTCAGTCGAATGGACTAAATATTTATAGCCTAATTATACACCTAATAATGAAAATATACATCCAAGAAGAAAAGAATAACAACTAAATAATAATGACGAAAAGTATTTGCAGCTAGCAAAGTCGAAATTCAAGTGAAAAACGAGCATATAATGTTGAATTTGTTTATATAATCTATGAGGAGGAGTACTAAATCGGACAGGAAACCATTGACAATTGTTAAAGCTCAAATACATCTAACATATTGATTGGGGAAGTTGAACGAAAATTGAAAAAAAAACTACAAAATGAATATTGCAAAATGAACTGCATCAAAATGAACGAAATGAACACCAGCATTTCTCTCCCTCACACACACATTAACTCAAACACTCAGTCACTGACTCCCTCTATGTATCTCTCTCTCACTCTATTTAAAGCTAAATAACGAAACCAAGTTTGTTATAATCAATTCTCTATATAAAGTTTATATTATAAACCCCCGACACCGACCCATAAATCGTTTTAAACACAAGATACAGATCTCTCTGCCTTCGACTTTGTTCCGAAAACACAAACTTCTTCAGAACTCACAATTTTAAATTGTTCAGAAACGGATTATATTATATATTATGATTATATATTATTGTGTTGTTAAGTGTAGCTGTGAGACGTTTCGAAATCGGGAATCGGTAAAAACTTTTATCTATTATTAAGTTTATTGTTAGGGCATTGTTAAATTGTTTAGGAATCAAATTTTAATCAAAAACAAATCATGAGCAGGATATTAAAACATTCATCTTTCCGAAAACAAACTTTCAATTTTAGGAATTTTAATTCTTTTTTTGGTGTTGAGTTGAAAATAAAAGTAAAACAAAAATTATATATAAAGAGCGGCTGGTGCAAAACGAATTTAATTTGCCAAGTTTAATAACAAATACTGATATTTACAAGTAAATATATAATAAACATATACATGTATTGATAAACTAATCTAAACCCAAAACTAATCTGGGGAAAGGAAAGCAATTGTCTTTGAATCAATGCCTAAATATTAATCACAAATTGTACCTTTCGATTTTGAATTAAAAACCAAACACTCTTGGCAATTGAAAAAAAAAAACTCTAAAAATATATAAAAAAAAAAAACAAATTTAAAACCAAAAAGACAAAAAGCAGTAAGCACAGCAGCAATAAAAAACAAGCAACAATAAATGTTTAATAGTAACTTCGTTAACAGTAACAACAAACACGTTTTAAGTCAAGCAACTAGAGTTCATTTTAAGGATTGTTAACTTCTCATTTTTTAACACGAAACAGAGATCCTAAAATAAAAACAGATTAAAAACAAAACGAAATACAAGTTTTAAAGCAACGCATTCAAAATGTAACGAATCGAAATTGCAATTGTAAGAAACGAAATAATAAATGCAAAATAAAAATTAAATTTGAACATTTTCCAATATTTATTCCAACTATATATATAGCAGGCTTATAGTCTGCTCACCAAAAAACAGGTCTTGGCCCAGTTAGGACCAGAATTCGCAAAGATATACCCACCGTAAGGCATCCCAAGGGGCCACATATGGGAATCCTGGACTCTGCAAGGGGTCTGAATATTGAAAATTATGTTATTTAAGCATAGATATCTCACTCTGTTTCAAGCTAAATAGAGAAGCCTAGATTAATACTTTCTTTCTCTACATCTGAAGGTAGAAACGGTTGTAGTCTTGGGAAAGATATCACCTGGATTATAGGAAGATTCCTATAAACGCCCTCATACGGACATTAAGAAACAACAAATGTTGTTGGCGCCAGCTATGGTTATAATTCTGTAAACGGGCGACATCTTTTATCAAAAAAAAAATAAAATCAAATTTGTCAACAGATGACGCTCTTGTACATTTCTTGTACAAGATATAGACGTCGTAATGGACCATTATGGGAATCCTGGATTCGGCAAGGGGTCTGCCCTCAAAAATTCGAAAAAAAGTGAAAAAATATTTTGTTCCCAGATTTTGATGCAGATTTGCGGGGAATCGATCCACAAATCGATTAAGGTATTCCTCTTGATAATCGGATCAGAATTGGCAAAGATATAGACGTCGTAAGGGACCATTATGGGAATCCTGGATTCTGCAAGGGGTCTGCCCACAAAAATTGGAAAAAAAGTGAAAAAATATTTTGTTCCCAGATTTTGATGCAGATT
Source organism: Drosophila atripex (assembly GCA_035045925.1). Taxonomy (NCBI): domain Eukaryota; kingdom Metazoa; phylum Arthropoda; class Insecta; order Diptera; family Drosophilidae; genus Drosophila; species Drosophila atripex. The sequence goes on from JAWNOP010000009.1 coordinate 963,728, forward strand.
TGCGGGGATTCGATCCACAAATCGATTAAGGTATTCCTCTCGAGAATCGGATCAGAATTGGCAAAGATATAGACGTCGTAAGGGACCATTATGGGAATCCTGGATTCTGCAAGGGGTCTGCCCACAAAAATTCGAAAAAAAGTGAAAAAATATTTTGTTCCCAGGTTTTGATGCAGATTTGCGGGGAATCGATCCACAAATCGATTAAGGTATTCCTCTCGAGAATCGGATCAGAATTGGCAAAGATATAGACGTCGTAAGGGACCATTATGGGAATCCTGGATTCTGCAAGGGGTCTGCCCACAAAAATTCGAAAAAAAGTGAAAAAATATTTTGTTCCCAGATTTTGATGCAGATTTGCGGGGAATCGATCCACAAATCGATTAAGGTATTCCTCTCGAGAATCGGATCAGAATTGACAAAGATATAGACGTCGTAAGGGACCATTATGGGAATCCTGGATTCTGCAAGGGGTCTGCCCTCAAAAATTCGAAAAAAAGTGAAAAAATATTTTGTTCCCAGGTTTTGATGCAGATTTGCGGGGAATCGATCCACAAATCGATTAAGGTATTCCTCTTGAGAATCGGATCAGAATTGGCAAGGATATAGACGTCGTAAGGGACCATTATGGGAATCCTGGATTCTGCAAGGGGTCTGCCCACAAAAATTCGAAAAAAAGTGAAAAAATATTTTGTTCCTAGGTTTTGATGCAGATTTGCGGGGAATCGATCCACAAATCGATTAAGGTATTCCTCTCGAGAATCGGATCAGAATTGGCAAAGATATAGACGTCGTAAGGGACCATTATGGGAATCCTGGATTCTGCAAGGGGTCTGCCCACAAAAATTCGAAAAAAAGTGAAAAAATATTTTGTTCCTAGGTTTTGATGCAGATTTGCGGGGAATCGATCCACAAATCGATTAAGGTATTCCTCTCGAGAATCGGATCAGAATTGGCAAAGATATAGACGTCGTAAGGGACCATTATGGGAATCCTGGATTCTGCAAGGGGTCTGCCCACAAAAATTCGAAAAAAAGTGAAAAAATATTTTGTTCCTAGGTTTTGATGCAGATTTGCGGGGAATCGATCCACAAATCGATTAAGGTATTCCTCTCGAGAATCGGATCAGAATTGGCAAAGATATAGACGTCGTAAGGGACCATTATGGGAATCCTGGATTCTGCAAGGGGTCTGCCCACAAAAATTCGAAAAAAAGTGAAAAAATATTTTGTTCCTAGGTTTTGATGCAGATTTGCGGGGAATCGATCCACAAATCGATTAAGGTATTCCTCTCGAGAATCGGATCAGAATTGGCAAAGATATAGACGTCGTAAGGGACCATTATGGGAATCCTGGATTCTGCAAGGGGTCTGCCCACAAAAATTCGAAAAAAGTGAAAAAATATTTTGTTCCTAGGTTTTGATGCAGATTTGCGGGGAATCGATCCACAAATCGATTAAGGTATTCCTCTCGAGAATCGGATCAGAATTGGCAAAGATATAGACGTCGTAAGGGACCATTATGGGAATCCTGGATTCTGCAAGGGGTCTGCCCACAAAAATTCGAAAAAAAGTGAAAAAATATTTTGTTCCTAGGTTTTGATGCAGATTTGCGGGGAATCGATCCACAAATCGATTAAGGTATTCCTCTCGAGAATCGGATCAGAATTGGCAAAGATATAGACGTCGTAAGGGACCATTATGGGAATCCTGGATTCTGCAAGGGGTCTGCCCACAAAAATTCGAAAAAAAGTGAAAAAATATTTTTTTCCCAGGTTTTGATGCAGATTTGCGGGGAATCGATGGACTGTTTATTTATAAATTAGAGAAATGAAGGAATTCAAGGCATTTAATATTGATGAATATGTTATATATGAATACATATCTCACTCTGTTTCAAGCTAAATAGAGAAGCATCGATTAATATTTTATTTCTCTACATCGAAAGGTAAAAACGGCTGTGGTCTTGGGAAAGATATCACCTGTATTATAGGAAGATTCCTATAAACGCCCTCGTACGGACATAAAGAAACAATAAATGTTGTTGGCGCCAGCTATGGTTATAATTCTGTGATTAGGGCGACATCTTTTATAAAAAAAAATAAAATCAAATTTGTCAACAGATGACGCTCTTGTATATTTCCTTCGAAAAATCGATTCATTTTTTAAACTACTAATTACTACAATAAAATCGAACAATGGGCATGATTATTATTAAAAATATTATGTGAAAAATCTTAAAAATGAATATAAAGTAAAGGGAGAACTCATTGGGGATCGAACATATTAGTAAACCTGCATTTTTTCTTAAGTTCTTAAAATAATAACAATGTAAGGCTTAATCAATATCTAAATCTAAACAATCTTAAATAAAGAGTTGTATCTTTTGTACAATATCATTTATTCATTTAAATAATATATTTGTTTTATATATTATTATTTCTATTTCTACAATGACTGCAATGTTACATTCTTGCTTCCAATGTTATTTTGGTTTATAAAACTTGCATTTTCTATTGAAATCAAAGGATATATAAAGCTTGTGCTAAAAACTATTTGTAAAACATTTATTTTTGTAGTACGAACTTTATCCCTGTTTTCACTAAATTCTCTATATCCTTTTATGGCGTTTAACTCCTTATATTATACGCCTTGTTATGGTTTATAGTACAAACTTTATAAGAACATATATGCCTATAAGAAAATACATACAATTTATTCTCTAAAAATAGACAAAAAAGGATCTAAAAGCTAGACCCGTCTTTGCAAATTATAATTCTATTCTGAAAAGGAATACCTTAAACGATCGATTCCCCGCCAATTTGCATCAAAATCTGGGAGCAAAATACATATTTATTCACTCTATTTTTCGAATTTTTGTGGGCAATGAAAATTAATTAAAATTTAAAATTAATCAGCGCCCTCCTCCTCGATTCTCATACGTGGCACCTAAGCAGGGCCAAGAAATCCAAAAAAAATATTTTTTTTTATAAAAAATAAATTAATATAAATTAATTAATGGAAAAAAACAGCGCCCTCCTCCTCGATTCTCATACGTGGCACCTAAGCAGGGCCAAGAAATCCAAAAAAAAATATTTTTTTTTTATAAAAAATAAATTAATAGAAATTAATTAATGAAAAAAAAAAACAGCGCCCTCCTCCTCGATTCGCATACGTGGCACCTAAGCAGGGCCAAGAAATCCCAAAAAAATATTTTTTTTTTTATAAAAAATAAATTAATGGAAATTAATTAATGGAAAAAAACAGCGCCCTCCTCCTCGATTCTCATACGTGGCACCTAAGCAGGGCCAAGAAATCCAAAAAAATATTTTTTTTTTATAAAAAATAAATTAATAGAAATTAATTAATGGAAAAAAACAGCGCCCTCCTCCTCGATTCTCATACGTGGCACTTAAGCAGGGCCAAGAAATCCCAAAAAAATATTTTTTTTTTTATAAAAAATAAATTAATAGAAATTGATTAATGAAAAAAAAAACAGCGCCCTCCTCCTCGATTCTCATACGTGGCACCTAAGCAGGGCCAAGAAATCCCAAAAAAATATTTTTTTTTTATAAAAAATAAATTAATAGAAATTAATTAATGAAAAAAACAGCGCCCTCCTCCTCGATTCTCATACGTGCCACCTAAGCAGGGCCAAGAAATCCCAAAAAAATATTTTTTTTTTATAAAAAATAAATTAATAGAAATTAATTAATGGAAAAAAACAGCGCCCTCCTCCTCGATTCTCATACGTGGCACCTAAGCAGGGCCAAGAAATGCCAAAAAAATATTTTTTTTTTTTTTTAAATTAATAGAAATTAATTAATGAAAAAAAAACAGCGCCCTCCTCCTCGATTCTCATACGTGGCACTTAGGCAGGGCCAAGAAATCCATAAAAAAATGTAATTCACCATTTAAATAAAAAAAATACTTGATTGAAATTGATTTATAAGAACTTTTAATTTTGTGTTTTTAAAGGGTGAATATACTTTACATTACATGCTCAAAGCGTCATCTGTCGCAAATGTTATATATTTTGTTTTTGGCTAAAAGGTGTCGTTCTATTGCAACATTTTTAGCCATAGATGGCGCTGGAACTGTAGATGTAAAAAGTCTGTTTTGACATACTGCATGCATTAACTATTATTTATAAAATAAAGATATAATTTTCCGACTTATTAATGTATTATAAATTTATAATGTAATCTATTATTTTAAATAAATGATCAATTTTGTTTTTTTGATTTATTTTCTTTCCGAATCAATGTTGTCCTTGCGGAAGCTGTCATCTAACGAAATCCTGAGACTGGTGGGGCAACTTGTACTCAATTCAGTCGGGGATCTACTAGCGTTAAGTTAACACACACACACTCTAACAACGATATAAAGACTCCCAGTGGGCTGAAAAAGAAGCCTCAACACAATCCTGAAATTGGAATTGATATTCCCCGTTCGGCAGTTGATCCTCTCCGTCCCGAGTTCCATTGTCCTGCGGAGGAGGAATAAAGAGAAGCATCAAAATGAACGGAACTGATGTGGCAGATGTGGAAACGGATACAGAGCATCCTCTAGCGCCAGCTCCAGCCCCATCCTTGCTAACGGTGACTGAATCGGCCCCGACCGTGATTCCGGCCACTCCGGCCGAGGAGCCGAATACCGAGCTTGCTTCCATTCCGGCTGCAGAAGAGCCGGATGCAGAGCCGACATCATCGAAGGCTCCCGATCCTGTTCGACCGCCTGTCATGACTGGAACTGGCTTGCGAACTCGCAAGCCGCACCATGAGCCGCCTCCGTTGCGCGGATTCGGGGCTTGGGATGATCCGGGGGTGTCACTTTTCGCCACCGCCGCCCAGGAGCCCATTCCCAACATGCTGAGCTACTTGAAACCGAAGCCGGGCACAGCCTGCGACCACGACAAGGAGGCCTGCCGGCTGCAGTCGCAGAAATCGGTGGCGGAGAACGCCCTCTTCCGGCTGATCAAGTACCAGGTGGAGGAGCTGGCCGCCGATCGGCACACCCACATGAATCCCAAACAGCGTCTGGAGCGGACTGACGGCGTAATTACCGCCGCCCTGGCGGAGGAGCTGCATCGCCAGCAGGTGGAGGCCAGCAACCGGATCCAGTTGCACAAGAACGTGGTTGAGCTGCGGCGGCTCAAGGCGGAAGTGGACCAGGCGCACACAGCTCTGGTCGTGCGGCAGACCATCCTGGAGAATGAGCGACAGGTTGCGGAAGTCAAGCAGAAGGAGCGGGCCAAGGCGTTGGCGGAGAAGCGGCAGATTGAGCAGGAACAGCGGGCGGAGGAGCTGAAGAAGAGCCTCAAGGCGTCGACGTTCCGGCGCGACCTTATCCTCCAGATAACCGAGGCGCGCGAAAAGCGCCATAAAGATCAGCAGGCGATGGTCGAGGAGGGTCGGAGAGAGCGGCGCGAGTTCCTGGCCAAGGTGGAGGAGGACCGTACCCAGGAAATCGTCAAACTGGCCAAGAACCGGCGGGAGCTGATGGAGGGCCTGCAGAAGTCTGTCGCTCAGAGCAGCGCCAATCGGACGGCCATGGCGAAGGCTATGAAGGCCATGCCGGAACGGGGTATTCTGGATGCACTGGGCCCGGTCACCGCCACCTACGTGGGCATGGAGAGGAAGCGGCGTCACGACGAGATCGAGGCGAGGGACATCAACGCCGCCCGTTTGGGCTTCCAGCTCAGCCAGATCAAGCACGAGATCGAGGCTCGGGAGCAGCTCATCACCAACCTGCTAATCCGCGAGTGCCAGGCCAAGGACAGCGAACTGGCCCTGAATCAGGCCCGCCAGAAGAAGGCCCTCAAGCGGGAGATCCGCGACCAGCTGCTCAGCCAGCGGGATGAGCAGGAGTTCTTCCGCGACAAGGCCATCCAGCAGAGCATGCTGATGCCGAAGGACCCCACCAGCTTCGGGGAGCGCCAGTACCGCAACCAGTTGGCCCAGGCGGAGAACACCCATCGGCTGGACGTCCAGGCGTACAGGGACCTCGCCGTCATGATCGAGGAGGGCAAGCAGCGGCGGGCCGACAACGCCGAGGAGATGCGGCAGATGAACAAGCGGGTCTACGACCTCCAGGCTATGCAGGACAAGCAAGTGGCCGTCGAGCGGATGAAGATCCTGGGTAAGCAACCGCGTGAGGTCCTCTCGGTCCTCCGCACTACCCTGCTGACCCCGGAGGAGATCAAAACCTTTAACCTGGCCAAGTAAAGGAACTCTCTTGCTCTCATTACGGCCGAATTTCCGGCCATCCTAATTGCCAAAAATACATTGAACATTACTTTGAACTTGGGGTTTTAATTTGGTCATTTTCAAAGGATTAACATTACATAAATGATATCCTTCATCTTGGTTGGGAATCAAAACTTCCGAAGCGGCAAATTCCGAAAAGCTTTCCCCTAATCAGTGTGACCAAACAGAAATAGTCTCCAACTCCATTGAAATACTGAAACCTATCGGCGCCAAATTTAAACTTGGCTATCGATTGACAAGTCATTTTTCTCCTTCAGGGCCAGCAGGACTATCTAGTTTACTAATCCTAGTACTAGTCTAGTTATAGTCTTTAGATTCCTCACTCTGACATAGATTTTAAAGGTTTTTTGCATTTATATTATATTTTATTTTGTAATATAATAATTTTCAATTTTTAATTTCTTTAATTTCCCAAAAGATTACCCTTTCAAGGTTAAAAATATCACTTGAAATAAAAATTCGTTTCTCTTCGTTTATTCATAGCTTGATTCACTTATCATCTAAGGTACAGAGTAAAGATATAGTATACAGCTTGATTCGGATTAGGATTACAGCCTAGGCCTAGGTTCTACTGACAGGTTCAGGTATAGATTAGCTTTAGTCACAGCTCGGACTCTCGCGCCGCTTTTTACCTCCAAGAACGCCTCGATAACTTACTCGCTAATAAATGCATTTCGTCTCCGGTACGTTTTCTTCGATTTGCCAGGACACGCCAGGACGTGTCGCAAGACAAGCGGACATTCCGCTTTTTAGTTTCTCATTTCGATATCCGAAATTTCTTACAACTTTAAATCTAAATTATTGGTAATTTTGCTTTCTTTCGATGCTGCTTGAAGGTAAAATCGCAAAATGATGACTCGTAGCGTCAAAAATAAAACAAATAACTATTAATGTATTACAAAAAAAAAAAAAACAGAAAAGGATATGGTGTATAGAGACTATAAATAACATTGAACCAGCTGGAATTATGTACAATAAACAATTAAACGCCTGTCATAAATAAATAAATATACATTTAAATGCAACTTAGTCGGATCGGCGTATGGTCTACATGGCCCGATCCTCAACTTACAGGATACAGTAGAAGGATATAGAATAGAAGTACATCGCGAGGGGATCACCTCGCCCGACATTCAGAACGAAACAGATTCGAGCCGTTGTTGGCAACCAACTAGGACCTACTAATACACAATACTAGAAGGGGGAGAGGTGAGAGCTGGAGTTGGTGTCTAGTGGGTGGGGTATCCTTAGTCGATCACCACCGACCACGGATGATCCACCTTGCCGTACTGGATGTCCGTGAGCGTTTCGCGGATGAGCTCGTGGACAGGCTTCTCCTGCTCCATGGTGGGTATGTAGAGGTCCTGGCCGAGGTAGTTGATCCGGTTGACAGGACTAACCACACAGGCAGTGCCGGCGCCAAACAGTTCCAGCAGCTAAAGGATAACAGCAATTATTATTTCTTTTCTCGGAGGAGGAGGAGGAGGTTGATCCTTCACTTACCCGTCCCTGGTTGAGTAGCTCGCAGACCTGGGGCATGGTTATGTTGCCCTCGCTCACCTTGAACTTGCCCCACTGGCGGGTCATGCGCAGGATGGAGTCGCGAGTGATGCCCGGCAGGATCAGGCCACTCAGTGGCGGGGTGATCAGTTCTTGTTCTGCAAAAAAAATATACCCCCTGTTGAGATCTCCAGGATACAAAGTACTAGCTTTTGACATACCTCCTTGGTCGTTCACGAAGAACATGAAGATGTTCATGGTGCCCACCTCGGTCAGTTGGTGGTCTTCGCCGTACAGCCAAAGGACCTGCTGGAGTCCCTTGGCGGCGGCCTCCTTCTGGACGTTGATGGTGGGTGCGTAGTTGGAGCCCATTTTGCGGTTGCCCACGCCTCCCGGCCACGCCCTCACGTAGCTGGGATCGGCCAGGAGGGATACGGCGCCGGAGGATCCAGTCTTGAAGTAGCTGCCCACCGGGCTGAGGATTGTGTAGAGCAGGGCGGAGTCCGAGGAGGCAACTCCCAAGGTGGGCTGTAAGAGGGAGTGGGGATTAGTTTTTTTTTTTTTTTGCTTATTTTCAGGAACCATCAGGACTCCCAGGACTTCTCAGATACTCACATCAATGCCGATCAAGGTGGGGCGGATGTACAGGCTGGCGGTATCTGTGTGTGGCACCCACTCGGAGTCGATGGAGAGCAGGCGGGAGAGGCACTGGACGAACTCCTTGCCCTCGAAGGTGGGCAGGCCGGAGCGCTGGGCGGCCAGGTTCATCCGGTTCATGTTCATGTCCGGCCGGAAGATGCGGATCTTGCCGTCGACGCCCCTGTACGCCTTCATGCCCTCGAAGAGCTGCAATTAGACCGAACGGGAGGAGCGCATTAGAGATCAGATCACCGATAGGATTATCATCAGGCCACTGCTGATGACGTCAGCCCAGTGCACACGTGCCACTTGCTGGCAAAGATTACCGGATTACCCGATTACCGGACTACTGCCAAGGCACGAGCCGGAGTCAAGGGCCGCCTAGCAACACTGTTGGCTTGGAAACTACTCTCCGTTGTGGACACCTACCTCTACGGCGTAGTGGAGGACTTTGGCGGCCGGATGCATGACTAGGTTCTCCAGCGGCGTAATCTCCGGGCGCTGCCATCCGCCCAGGTTCCTGTGGTAGTAGATCTTGAGCATGTGGTCGGTGAAGAGGCGGCCGAAGCCCAGATCCTCGTCGTTGTCCGGTTTCATCTGCAGCTGCTCGGGAGCGGCCAGCCGGACGGAGAGCTGGGAGGCGCGGAACTGATGCCCTACATTCTGGTCGTGCTTGATCGGCTCCGGGGCGCTGGTGTACTGGGCGTCCACCTGGGCCGTGATCTGGAAGTCGGCCGAGGCCTTCTGCTCCCGCTGCTGCTGGGCGGTCTTCAGGGACTGGTTGCTGCACAGCCGGATGGACTGTTCGATGAAGCGGATGAGGCGGTGTTGGTTGCGGAAAATATCCTGCAAGGATTTCACAGGTGAGTTTAGTATTTCTTACTATATTACAGTTATAATAGATAGATCAAAACTAGGATTCTTTTTAAAGGAATGGTTTAAAATCTTACTACTTAATTTTCTATTATTCTTTGAAAAGTTTATTCTTTTCTTTATTTTATTTCTTTTTTTAAATATTTTACTTTATAAAATTTTAAAACAAAGAACTATAAACTGAAAACCTACCATCTCAAAAATGACTTAATTTTTGTTTACAAATTTCTTAAATTAAATATTTCACTTAAAAAAACTTCAAAACTATTAGAATTAGAACTCTATTAGAAAAAACTATTTTCCTTTTTGAATCTCCAATTAAATATAAATTTTTAACTTAAATTCCTGAAAACCTATTTATTATTATTACCAATTATTACCATTTTTAGAATTAAACTTTAATTGATTATAAATTACTATTTAGCTTCCGCATTAAAAAAAAAAATAAAATTGAAGAAGAAACCTGTGAAGTATGCTAATTTTGAGGTCTAGACCCGAAAAAAATGCCAACTCCCGAAAAGTGATTTGCACATTCATTAATTTCGAATTTGCAAGGCAGACGATCTTGTTTACGGCCGGATTGTCGAATAGATTGGACTGGTGTAACCCCCGGATTGCGATTCAGACTCGGATGCGAGTATATAACACCGGGTCAGACGAGAGTCAGCAGCTTAGATTCCAGCTCGCTTTCAAAACCAGACACAATCAGGTATAGATGGATGCCCAGATGACAGAGTTCCTTGATGGCCGATGGCTGATGAAATCGCCCAAACTATAGACTAAGCTAAGAAACTACAGAAACTGCTGTCAGCAGTGGCCGTCATTGCATCAGCCATAAACCGAACATAAACCGATTCAAAATATTCAAAAAAAAAAAAAAAAAGCAAAAACCCCCCAGAAGAGCACGCTCCAAAACTGGTTCAAAAATTCGTAGACCGAAGCGCAGAATTCATTATGGGAACTGTGTGAGAGATATGGCATAATGCCGTCTATATGTCTGCCCCTCGGGCGCTTATCTGGCGATGTTCGGGGGCGATAAGCCCGGCGGTCATTAATGTCCAAAATAAAACATTAATGGCCTCTATTTATAGCAGTGTCTGGAAATAAGAGCGATGGCTTTGGGTTCTCTAGAAGCTGTGACTTTCGAAAAGATCTTTTTTGAAAATGAGTTCCTAGACGTTTTTTTTTCAAGTTCAATGTGAACGAAAATTTATGATTTTCTTTAAAGATTCTTAAGGAAAATATTCTAAATATTTGTTTCTAAAAAATATATATTAGAATTTTAGTCTAATTTTTTTGTTTTTTAAATTAGGACAATAAACAAATCCCTATTTTTTACTTTAGTTTAATTTTTAAATTAGATTTTCTTTTACGTCCACCTTATGCCTGTACGGTATTGCCTTTTTTTTAGATTGATAAACAAAAATGTATTGCTAGCCGCCTTCCATGATTTGCATATATTTAACATGAAAGCTATTATTCCCAATTCGGATGTCTGTTGCCAACTTGTTGAAATTAATATTTATTTTCGGCGGCGGAGAGCGCGCGCGTGGCGACAAAATGTTCCGATTATGATTTCGATTTTCGATTTCGATTACAAACCTTTGCGTTGATGGCCATTTTGGTCGTCATTTTGTCGGTTGTAACGGTCGAACTTTCTTTCCCGTCTCCTTGGTTCTGTTAGTTACTGTTTCCTTCTATTGGGGGCAGCTCTCTTTTCCGCTGCACTTGCACTTTGCCGCACTTGCGCGATCACCTTTATTCTTGGCTTTATTTTCTTTGTTATTGTAGTTGGTGGGGAGGTTGGTTGTTCGTGTGGCCCGTGTGGAGGGAACTGACTGAATTGCACTTTGCCACACTAGACTCGACTCGAAGCACTCGATCACAGCAAAAAAATTGTTTAGTCCGCAACGGTTGGGTCTCTGTTTGGCGAGTTGGTGTTCAGTTCGCACCAGGAATAACGATAATTATGCTTTTTTCAACCGAACTGAACGACAACACCGCCTTATATAGTCGCAGCTCTCTGTAATCTCTGTCAGGTAATCTTTCTCTTTGCTACGCGCTCTCGCGCCCGATTGTACCTGGCCGCTACCTCTTCTGATCGCCATTGCTAAGAGCGCAGCAATGGCCGCTAAGAGAACTAACGGGAGAGGACCAGAACCCCCATCATACACTGCGCCACAAAAACAAAAATGGTGAAAAACATCATCCGTTTATTTCTTATAAATTAAATTGAAAAATATAATAAACAAGGGAATGACTTGGGAAAATATTAAACCGATAAGTCATCACCTGTTTAAATAATGAAGGCAAACAGTTTTCTGACTTGTGGAATTAACCTTTTTGAAATATAAATTTGTAACAGGATTTTGTTTTTTATTTTTAAAACAACCTAGATCCCATCCTCCCGAACAAGTTGAATAAAAATGTGCAAAATAAACAAATATTTCTTATTATATTTGGCATGCATTTTTGTAAAAATAATCCTCAGATTAGCTATATCTGCTATTCAGTTATAATGTAAAGATTTCTGCTCTAAACTCTCTTAAACTTGAAGAAACTCTTAGAAGGTACTGTTACTTTTAGGACAGTGTAGCCAAAATGTAGACTGCCAAAAATCGAATGATCTTCTGGTCCCTAACGGCTCTCTTGGGCGAGTTCGGCCTCTGCCGATCGATCTTCGGCTCTCGATTCATGTTCTTCGGGTTGCTGCTGCCCCAAAAAACCAAAAGTGGGGGGCGGTTGGGGAAATGTAGGGGGAGGCAGGGTGGCGGGCCGTATGCCCCCCTGGGCTGCGTACTTATTTGGGCGCAGCAATCGGCGACCCGAGATTTTTTTTTATTTTGTATTTCTTTCGTTTCGGTTTTTTTTTCGCCAAGTTTTTGGTTTTGTCTCGACAATTTCGGGCAATTATTTTCAGTAGAATTTCGCTTTTTTTTTAGGCCTTTTGACATATTTGCTGTGAGTTGAGTTTTTTGATTTTTTGACGGCTTGTCTTCTGATTCTAGTTTCTTGTTTGAACTGCTTGGAGCTCGTGTTGTTTTCCATTAAAGGCAAGTACAGGCGGTACGTATAGTACATATATAATTAAGAAGTTTTTTTTGGCGTTAACTTTATGTTCAAATATAGTATAAATATGTATGTAGGTATAGGAAGGTAGTTCAGATTTATCGAAAAAATCATTGAAATAAGTTTAAGTTGGGTTTTGGTTTTTTAAAAAGAAACTTTTCTTTTTTATGATAAAGTATAATATTTATTATTTATATTTAAGTTTTGTCTAAAAATTGTTTTGTTTTAATAATTACGTTTAAGACATACATATGTGTTAAAAAAAAGGAAGATAAAGGATAGGAAGAAACATCCATTAGGGCACACGTGCTATCACCCAGGACTTCCTTCCGAGCACTTTCTTTTTTTTACCTGCCTATACCCTTATTATTTATATTTAAGTTTTGTCTAAAAATTGTTTTGTTTTAATAATTACGTTTAAGACATACATATGTGTTAAAAAAAAGGAAGATAAAGGATAGGAAGAAACATCCATTAGGGCACACGTGCTATCACCCAGGACTTCCTTCCGAGCACTTTATTTTTTTTACCTGCCTATACCCTTAGTCCTTTTTTACTTACCCCTTGGAAATATTTGAATTACTTGAATAGTTTCTAAACGTAGCCAATATAATAATTGAGGATAGTTCTGTTTTCCTTTCTGTATTTTTCAGGAAATGTGACGTGCACGTTTTTTAAATTGTATTTGGTTTTTTATTTTTCTGTTTTTCCTGGCGGTACTTTCCCATGTCTGACTGATAAGCCAGAGTTTCCCAGTATCTGTGTGTCTGTGACAGATTGTCAAAAACAAATACCTAACTAGATGTGAACAACGAGCAACCACTGGAAGTGTGAGTGAAAACCCTCGCTAATCCTGGCTGATGCAATATCTAAACTGGCTGCATCACGATCGGCGGCTGATAAGAGATTTCCAGCCGGTGCACCGTGCTCACCCTCTCTGCCCACCCACTTGGCCCGGCCGTAGAGCGCCTTGTAACTTAAGAGAGTGAGAGATCTTGCTAGGCTCTCCTGGTTACATGGCCCGCTCTGTCGACCCCCTTTTCTGGGCGCTCTTTGGCTCTTCTTCGGCTGCTCAACTGGTTGATAAACAAATAAATTAGCCAGCCGTCTTCTGGAATTGGTTGCTTTTGTTGTTCAATCAATGCCGGAGCAGTTCAATGTCAATGTACGGGCCAGAGTGGCCCGGTGCCCACTTGTAAAATGTGTGTCGCTCTCAGTTGGTCTCTCCCGCTCTGGATGTGCCTCCTTCCTGGCCATGGTCGCGGTCCCTGGTTCAGTGGGTCACCCGGCTGGCGACCTTCAGGCGGCGGGGCTTTCAAGGAGAAGGCCCTTCAAGATAACAACAATATTTATGGGGAGTTTTTGGAGTCATGAAACTTGTTGTTCTTTTAAGAGTAACATAATAAATATTACATCATTTTGTATCAAACGTATTTATTTAAACTTGAGGAAATTAACGTATTTAATTATTTTACTTAACTTAATTTATTACGTCAAAATTTAAGCTAGAATTTGTGAAATAATAACATAATAATTAAGCTATCTTGAGATCAATCGAATATAATCCAGTGTTGGCAATTGTTTTAAAAGGTGAGCTCGATGCTCCTATCAGACTATCGTTTATCGATTTAGATCCTTGCTTCCAGTGCTTCAAATTCAAGGAACCACAAGACTGTTCTAACAATGCAAAGTTTTAAAAGAAATTAAAATATACTTTAACGAAGAAATAATTGTTGGATCTATTTTAATTGAATTATATTCCCAATTATATCCACAATTAAAAAACTATTGATTGTGAAATTCAAAGAACTGCAGTTGAGATTTGGTGCGTTCTGGAAGTTTCTGTTTTTGTGGCGAAAACAAACAGCGGGTAAAACAAAAGGCTGGCGAAAACAACAACTTGATAAACGATTTCCCTTGGGGGGCACGTAACTACCCGAAAGATACACAAACAAGTCGAGGTGTCAGGGAGCGGAGAACAACAAGTATCACCTGATCGAAGACGTGGGCCAGAGTGTCCTAAAATAAGCCGAAATATTCCACAAAAAAATGAGTCAATGGGATCTTGCACTGGCTTTACAATGTTATTTACGATCAAGGACGCGATACATTGCCATAAATACACAAACACATGCATACATTTTCGTATCTGTGAGATGGAGGGGTGTGTCGTATCTCGCTCTCTTGGCATTTGTGTATGAGTGTGTGTGTGTTTTGGAGGCCCGTTCGTCTGAAACGGGCCCACTTTTTCAACACACACACTCACACACAGATACAGGTACAGATACAGATACAGATACATATCGTAATACCCGGCGTATGCGCAATATGCTCACAATATTATACCAATTGAGTCGACTTGTTTTTCGCACTGGCGTTACAATCGTTCGGTTATTTTTTTGTTATTGTTGATGACTTTCTGGGAGATCTTGTTATTGTTACCTTGACAACGACAACAGCCCGCTTACAACGTCATTCGAGATTCTTGTTGTTTTCTGCGGTTTTCCTCCACAAATCACTTGCAAATATTATTCGCCCCTTTTGGTGGACAGTCCAACCTGTATTTTCTTTTTTTTTTGGTATAGCCACTCCAGTGGCGTCGTTGCAATTATAATGCAAATGCCTCTATGTCGAAAATCGTATCATAATCATTGGCAATTCTTCCAATTACGCACTGTTGTGGCAGCAGTGACGTCAAATCAATACGAAATCGAATCAAAATCGAACTTAATCGCGCCCAACTGTGTCGAGGCAATTGGAATTGAAATTGGAATTAAAAGGCAGTGACTTGAGAAGCCACTCGAATGATTTTCTTCCAGGGAATCAAATCGACTAACAAATCGAATCACAAATTCAAAACATTCTTGATTCTTGATTCTTGATTCTTGATTCCAGGGGCTAAAGGGTTCTCCAAACGACGCAGTTCCGATCGGATGACCATTTCTTTGATATATACCATGAATTTGCGTATTTTAATGGGTAATATTATGTAAAATGTAATTAAAATATAGGATTAATTAATTTATTTGTTTTTCCCCAAGCTATACGGAAATGTTTTTCAGATTAGAGCTATCAAAAGTTAACTGCTATTATTTTCTGGATTTTCATTTGATTCTAAGGGAGATTCCAAATTGCATTATATTTTAATTCCAAACAGTAATATTTTTTGTAAGATATGCTTATAATAATAATAATTATTGTAATTATAAATATATATATTTTTTTAAAATCAGATTCCTGATTTTGGAAGCTTATCGATCCATTGACGTCATGCCCAGGACGGCACACGCCCCCTCCCAAAAAAACAACACGGGACTCTGGCTATCAGTCCGGCTCTGTCCCGCCCCCCAAACACTCCTCGAGCATGATCACAAGATACCCGTTTCCGGGGCTTTGGCTGTCACTGAGCGGTAGAGATAAACAATCCGAAAAAAAACCGAAAACCAAAAGATACATACACCGATACAGATACAGATACATTTCCAGAGGCAAGTGGCAAGTGGCACTGGATGATATATATTTTAAAAGACAACCGCTGTGAGCCACATGATCACGATCGTTTCGGCCAAGTTGATGAATGTGGTGGCTTTATCGAAGCCACTCCCCCTGTTGGCCCTCTTAGCCACCGGCAGTGCTATCTATTATTTTAGTCACCCGGTCTGATTACGGATTCCGCAAGTCATCCGGGGATATGAGAGTACGGATGGATGTCAGGGCCCGAGGTAATTGCTCAGGCCATCCCGATTCCGTTCCCGATTCCCATCCCTCTGATTTATAATCCGATTCTCGTTAGCAGTTTTTTATACGCATCGGCTATTTATTTCGACATTTATTTGGCAGTTGCTTATTTTTATCATTTTAATGTGTTTCCTCTGACTTGGAATTTTTATTTAAAAAAAGGCTTAAAGATGGGTTTATAATATTTTTTTATTCATAAAGTTTTTTTTTTATTTTTTAATGTGTTAAAATGTTAAAGAGTTTAAGTTTTAAGTTGAAACTTTTGTAAAATTTTTCAAGATAAAAAAACAGTTTATAATATTTTATAAAACATTCTCCAACACTGGCAGTTCCTTGTCATTTTTTCATAAAAATTCTTTAAAAGCTTAGCCCCCGAATCAAATTCCTTCTTCTACATGGAGAGGCTTAACTTCTGGTTAACTGATTTCTTGGAAAATTAAAAAAAATAAAAACATATACAGATCTATATAAATAAAATATATAATATATATTAAATAGATATTTATGATGGCCAGAAATCGTGGGCGCTGCCATGTGATTTATTTGCTTACGCGGGCTTTCTTTATTTTCTAGTCCCGAAGTATATCTCCGAATACATTTTTTTACCGCCCAAGGTCTTTGTACCGACCAACACCCACCCCCGCCCTCCAGTCGAGCACCTCCGCTCCCCTCCATACCCCTCTATCACCACATTTTCACTGTCGATCTTTGGCATTCAAAAATAGCACAAAAATAGCAAAAAAAAAGAAAAAACCTAAACGATTGGCGGAAAAAACAGAATTTCTGCTGTTTACCAGCTGCCGGGACTATCTCTCTAATTGATTCTTTTCGCCAACCGACTGCCCCATCGGCCCCACGCCCTCTTGTACCCTCCGCTCTCCAGGCAGATATTATTTTTCAAGGTTGGGGGCAAAAGAAAAAAGAAATATAAAAAGAAGGGGAAAAGAGCGAGATTATAACGCTTTTTTACGATCTTTTCAACGTTTGCCGGTTTATGGCAAAAAACATAAAACTCTTGGCCAAGTCGCGTGCCTTGAGACAAGCCCCCTTTTTGAAAAAGGAGTTAAATTGAAAATAAATCGAAATGGTATTGTGTGGATGATATGTGGTATATATGTACTTATTTGACCCGATCAACTGGTGGTCTGATTTTCCGACTTGTCAGCTACACGTGCGGCTCTCCGCAAAAAAAGCCAAAAGAATATACGAGAATGTGTTCGAAATGTATGCCCCATGTGTGTTGTACCCACATAGTTGTAGTGTACACAAAGGTTGGAACATCCAAAACTTATAGGGTATCAAGGGAGTATTAGACAGGGGGGTTACAATAAGTAGATAGACCTACCTAAAGTAGATATAGATAGAAGATAGATATTCTGGTTAAGTTATGTTTATGTTTTTAAGCACATATTTTAAATAGTTTTAATCAAAAAAATTTGTATAATTTATTATATAAGAACTTGGAATGTAAGACATTTTATATATTTTTAGTTTGTAACTTGTAGCTTGAATACTAAAACCTAGGATATTAATACCATTTCGAAAACAATAATTTCCCGTTTAAGAAAATATCCTTTAATGCTCTGAAGCTCCAAAAACCACAGCATACTTCTGAGAGACTCTATCAGAAAGTCACATATCCCCCGGAAACTAGAGAGCATTATTAGTTTATCATATTTCTTCAACTTTTTTTTTGATCAAATAACGTTAAAAAGTTGCGCACACACACACATACACTGAAAGAAACACCCGCCTATGAGGGCCTTAATGTATTTGAGTTACCTGCGCGTGGCTCTCGAGATTCAGAAACAAAAAATGTGGCAAAAAAAAATGTGGTAAAAAAAAGAGTGAAAAAACCCGATCCGAACTGCCAGAAACACAAAGCACACAAAAAATGGAAAAATGTGCCTAGTTGGCAAAATAAATCCGTCAAATGAACGAAAAGCCAGAAAGTCGGAAAGTCAGATCGTCGGACGTCGTCGAGTGTCCAATTTAAATGCTATACATAGGTGCCACCCCATAATCTGTGTATCTGTAATAGTATCTGAGTATCTGAGTATCTGAGTACCGGAGTATCTATGTATCTTTGTATCTGTGGCACCTGTTCGTTGTTTTTTTCTTTTGTGTGAGTTGCGTAAATTATTCGCGCTCTTTGCCCGACGCCGCTCTTTTTCACATTTTTATTTGTAAAAAGCTGGCTGTCTGCGCGTGTGTTGCTCTTTCAGCCTCTGCTTTATATAACTAAAAAAAAAATAGAAGCATAAAAAACACATTAATGCACTTGTATTTAAAACAGAAAACAACATTGTCTTGTTGTTATTTTTTTGTATCGCGAGAACAACAAGCGGACGCAGACGAGCCCAGAAATTCAACCAATCCGACGCGAGTGGATTATCTCACGCACTTCAATGCATGACAGATGACGCAGTGCGTCAGCAGAACCACACACACTTATACACAGATATATATTATGATCCCAAACAGAATCGAGTGGATACATACACGGATAATAACCAGTTTAGACCAGTCTATTTGAACTGTAAAGCCAATTAAAGTATCATCTCAGCGGTCTTCCTAAATCCCAAAATGCATATTACGTATACGCCCTGTTTGCATTACAAGTTGTTAAAACAAGGCTGTTGAGCTTCTTTGGGCTTAATTTATGGCTAGAAAAATAGGTTTAGTCAAGGGATTAAATAAAGCCAACTATAAGGATTATCTTTTAATATTAAAATCTTAAAAAAGTGAAAATATTTATTGTTTATAGAGCCCATCAAGTTTTTAGGGACTTTTGAACTTTGATACTTTTTTTTTAATATTCTAAATTTGTTTAATAATTATGACAAACAACAAGTTTTCGAATTAGAAACATCTGATTTTGAATAATTTAAAAATCCCCTGGTAAAAAGGTGTTTTAGATTTATAATTTATAAACATTCCTCATCCGCTAAAAATAAAAGTTAATAAATTTTGTATTCTAACCTTTTTTTTGTAAAGGGACTCGCCCTCAAACAAGACTGGGTTGCTAGGTAGCCTCTCGATTCAGAATATTAATCTTCTTGGCCAAAAAAACTGGTTCGAAAGGTCTTGACTGGCCTGCTCTTCTCGATCAGCAGGCCCAGACACAAATACATAAATGCCACAAATTAAACAAAGGCCGAAAAGTCAAAAAAGCCAAAAACAAAATGAATTTGAAACAAGCCCGAAACAAGCCAAGAAACTCGCAATTTATTCTGGTTATTTATATCGAAAGGAACTCGATTTCGTTGCCATCCACATGGCATTGAAGCGAGTCTCTCGCCTATTTATTATTTCTTTTTATTTATTTATTCTGTTTCTTCTTTTTTTTTTTGGCAACTTTCATTATCAATGTCAAGCACGATTCTAATTAAACGCTCTTGAAATAAAAGGCAAAAAAAAAATATATAAACGAGATAAGGATGGACTGCCAGCTGCAGGTTCCATTAATGGATATGAGTTCGAAAGACCCAGCACCCCCAATAGATGGGGGGTATCTGGTATTATATAGAACTATGTATATGTGTATGTTCTGGATCGGGAGTGACGTGTTTCTAAAATATTTCGTGACTTTAGAGAGGGGAGTTTGCTTGTATGATTAGAAAAATGGTGATCTCTTACTATACGATGGAAAATACTATTATAACTCGGCTATCAGTGATATTTAAAACTAAGAATTTGCTTTAGAATTATTATTTAGGAAAAATATTCGTGAGTCTTGTTTTCGACGACGTCTCACGTGCCCATCTATATTTTTAGCTACCTCTACATGTTTTCGAAAGGAGCTGGCCCCCTTATCAGGTGTGTCGCTATCACTGGGATGGGTTCTGTGATTTATTTTTAATGTGCCGCAAATTATGAAGTAGCTGCCAAGCAGAGCTTATCAGCAGCGAGAAGGTAGGCTTGTCACCGCATCCGATCTGGAAGGCATCGCCTGTTTGTTAGCCCGCCCGGGCTGTTGCTAGAGGGAAGCCTTATCGCGCCTCCCCATGTGCGTCATCGCCTTGAGATCGCACGGGCCTCGTCCTCCCTCGCTTCCTGCTCTCCCTGTTCTCCGTCACAGTGCCGTGCCCTGCTCCTACCCCATTCGGGGCGGTCATTAGCCCGACTACAGGCCCCCACCGGTGTCCTATCCCGCTGCGGTTAACGGTGGCAACTGCAATCGGTGGTCTGCAACCGGTTTCGGATCCGGGCCGCCATTCACCATCCACCAGGTAATTAAACAGGTTGCTGCCACAGCACCACATAGCTATTTCTCAAGATCGATTACGGCTCAGTGCTCTCGATAAAATGTCAAAGTGGCTTTACATCAAACTGCACTTAATTGTACATCTGTGGGATATAGTTTCCTAGAATGCATACTAATTAAGTGCCGGGAGTATTGATTTCTTTGTGTAACTTTTAAGGAAATGAATTTAAATTCGTAAGAATATCTACACCATTCTTTTCCCTATTTTCCAATTATATTACAATAAATAGTTCAAGATTTTTATTTTTAAGGTATATATACCCGCTACTGAGTTCTTGGTCCAGCTTTTTCCTTCTCCTAGCCACCAAAAGTTAGGGTCTTTGGTAAAAACTGGAAAGCAATGAAGCTTTTCAACGTTCTATTGCCTATTTTAGGGCTTCTAGGCTTTTTAAGCTGCAGAACCCAATAAATAAAGTACAATATTGTATAATATCTTTTAGTAAAGCAGACTAATTTGTTCCCTTAATCACCACAAACTTAAATCCTAAAAAAAAATACAAATACAAATACAATATCCTTTTCGGAATATATTTTCACCAAAAAGGTTAAAAATCGTATCAAATTTATTATTCTATTACATCTAGACTAGAATACACCGACAATGTATTGCTAAGCCAGGCTCTCTTGGCAACAAAAAAAAAACAAGGATAGATGGTAGAAAGGATATGCGACCAAACTGGTAAACCAGCCCAGAGACAAAATACCATTTCGCTTGATTGCTTGTCTGTACACGGGGCGATTGTCTATATTTACAAAGTTATTGTTTCGAAATAAATAGTTACATAAAGAGAAACCTAGGGGTGTTGGGTGCTAGGGAAGCTTCTTCAGGTGCGTCTGCTTGTGCTTCACCTTGGAGGTGAGGACGTCGTAGCCCAGGCTGATTATGTTGTCGTAGAAGATGCGGTAGTGGGTGGGTATCCAGTAAAAGTTAACAAATTGCGCCACCGGCCACACCGTCCACTCGGCTGCGTACAGCTTCCAGGCCTTCTCCTTGATCTCCGCCCACACTTCGTTCTTATCCTTGCGCTCGAGTAGGCCCAGTGTAACGAAAAAGGCCGATATGTAGATGGGCGAACAGATGAGTTGGTCGAGCACGATCTTCTTGGCGACGATACGCATGCTGCGTCCAGGAAGCCTCTTGTCGAGCATCTTGTACCAGTAGTGGCAAATGATGCCAACGGTAACGCCGCTAATGGCCATGTGACCGGTGCGGGTGGACTCGAAGCGCTCGATCTCGCCGCAATAGATCTCAAAGTGCTGTTCGAGGACATCGCCCAGACAGCTGAGGGTCAGCGAGATGCCCACGTTGGTGAAGAGCAGGAACCGAGTGCTAAAGGCATTCGCATGCCACACGCGCAGCCTTTGCAGCGCCCCTGCAGTGAGTCCACTAACACCTGCCCCCGCTCTTGACCCAGCGGCACCAGTAGCACCTCCACCAGTTCCAGCTCCAGCTCCAGCACCAGCACCAGCTCCAGTTCCAACACCACCAGCCGTTCCGCCTCTAACGCTGCCGCTGGTCGAGTTCCTGGGCAAACTAATGCGCAGGCAACGCTGTCCTCGAACGGCGTTCCAAAGGAGTAGGCTGCGGCTTGGGCAGCGCAGTGATTGCATGCCGTCCGGCTGAATACGGTTCGGCTGGGGTCTCTTGCAATAGGGAGCCTCCCCGGGAGACTCGAGAAATGAGAAATACGTTCCGTATACCTTTGTTTCTGGCGCACCGCTTTTTCTTTACTTGCCCTCCAGCGTTTGCGGTCCGGCCATAATGTCAGCGGTGACGAAAGGTCGCGATTTGGTTCGGGATGCAGTCGTGGGTGCGGGTGTTGCGATGGATTTAAAACAGAGGTCCTGGGATGAATTTAGAAACTTGTACGCATGTTTTTTTTCGAATTTTGTTGTTTGACTTTTAAAAGGCAACTCGGACACGCAACAGCAACAACAAATAATACACTATCGGCAACAACAACAAGCTATCACGTGTAGGTGGTCTAACAGCTGATTTGAAAAAGTCTATCGGTGGTGTTATCGATAATGATTGAGGAATTATTAATTCCATTTTATTTATTTTATTAATGTAATAAAATGTTCAATATACTATAAATAGAAAGATTATACATGGAATATTTTAAAATAAATAATGGTTTTTAGAAAAAGTGATTGTATACAAATTTGAATTGCAGAGATGTACAAAATAACTAGTTTTCAAGACATTGATTGTCTAGGATTTACTAATTTAAATAGAATAAAAAAATATAAAATCAGTTTGAGATCAATATCTTATTTTTTTTTAAATACGGTTATATAATTGAGAGTTCTTAAAAATGTATATTCCCCATACGATCCGATAGATTGCTTCCAATAGTTTCTATCGATGAAGCAGAACTCTCGGCGACAACCCTAGAAAGCATTCAACTGCGTTTTGTTTTCTTTTTCTGCAAGCGTCGCATTAGCAGCGATTTCTAAACACAGGTACGCGATTTCGGATCTACCTTCCACCGGAACTGCGTCAAACCCGTCAGAAGGCCTCCCACCAGCGCCCAAGGATTCAAAATCAGGCTGAAACAGCTGAGTAAGGTGAGTACGTTGTTGCCATTATTTTGTTGTTGTGCAAGTTATGGAGGAGGAGTCCGATCCAAAACAAAAGCACAAATGAAGATAAGCAGAGCACCTTGAAACGGTGCTCTGCTTGACGGAGTATCGGTTGCGAATTGAACGTTATAGTGATTTTCCAGAGCCCAGCCGTGCCAAACAAAGGAACCCCCCGAACACACACAGAGAGTGGCAGCGCGAGTGCGAGTGCGAGCGAGAGCGGCAGCTGGCTAGAGTGAGAGGGGCGGCAGCAGAATGGGACGCATATTTCTGGAGCACCTTGGTGGCCTTAAGCTCTTCAACTGCGCCCAATGCCACACCAACCTGACCAACCGCAGCCAGCTGATCAGTACGCGCTTCACAGGCGCCACCGGTAAGTCCTTCTGTCTTCCTTCTGCTCCAGTTATGCAATTTCCCCGTCTTTGTGCCCGCAGGACGTGCCTATCTGTTCAAGCGTGTAGTGAACCTGACCTTCAGCAACATCCAAGAACGAGTGATGCTCACCGGCCGTCACATGGTGCGCGATGTCATGTGCAAAAATTGTGGAGCCAAGCTGGGCTGGATGTACGAGTTTGCCACCGAGGAGTCTCAAAAGTGCGTAGTAATCTTAGACTATAGTTGGCAGAGCTATTTTTGACAAGGTCAAACATATAGGTCACTGTTATTGCCCCACTTTTGAGGGCCGCACTGAGAGGAAGCTACTAATTTCATAATTTGTTCAATTTGGACAAAGGGGAAGTTTGTAGACTGCGTCTTTCCTTTCCTGTTTCTTTCTTTGTCACTTTGAATCATAGATAACAGTCCATGTAATTCAGAATTATCATACTTTAGGTATTTGGCCAATTTCCTAATGAAAACTATTGTTGTTTCAGGTACAAAGAGGGTCGAGTTATCTTGGAGTACGCCCTCATTACCGAAGCAGAGGGCTTCCCCTCCGAAGCCCCCAGCACGAGTCATTGAACGAACGTTGGAGGAAACGACGGACAACCCGAGATCCAGAGAAGATCCACGCATTGGCAAACCGTGTGTAGCCCTAAGTATTGAGTAGCTAGCCACTGTCGATGGCTTCTATGCATTAACCTAGTTTAGAGATCGCCGTGGTCGGCACACCGATCTGGTGTTCGGTCCCGGCTCCTGACCCGGATCCATATCCGTATCTCAGTCCGGATAAGAGGGTCTTGTCTTAACGTTAACGTTACTTAACGTAGTTGTAGGCATACCTAGCAAATAAGCAGCTGCGGCGCACGATTCTAACATAAACTCCCATGAGGCTGAACTGCTAGAAACGATGAGGATAAGGTCCTGTTCCAGTTGCCCACCAACTGATCACACTTGTGTCTTTTTCAAACAAGATCTCTAGACCGTAATCAATCACCAATCAATCAGCAATAAAGTACCACAATAATCGAATAGAAATTCCGGGTCGAACCGCTACCATCGTCTCGTCCTTTACTCATCTATTTTGACAAATGCAACAGAAATGCATTATCGCCAGGATCTAAACTAGTTGTAACATAAAGTACTACAGCTTCCCAGTCTTTTGGGCCATGGCCAGAGCGTTCTCGTTGGCGATAACCTGGAACTCCTGGAAGCGCTGCGACACACGTTGATTCATCTTCAGGTACTTCTCCATGCAGTTGAGCGAGCACTTTTCCTGCAAGACAGATTATCGTTAGTAGGCTGAATGGCAAACCGCATGGCGCCAATCACTTACCTCGGAATCTTTCACATCTCGTGATGTAAAGTCGCGCACGCAGTCTGTGAAGCACATCTCGGACAGCTTGTTGTAGGACATCAAGAAGTCTGAAAACTGCACGCGGCAAAGGCGGTTAATAATTTGAGTACAGAACACCATAAAACCACGACATTGCATCACTTGGCCGCCACTTGGGAGCAGTTTTCGAGCGAAGATTGCCGGTCTACTCACCGTTTTCATCTGGTCCTTGTCCAGCTGTTCCAGCGCTATAGTTTCTGGGCTCTTCGCCATTGTGTGCTACTATCTTTGATTCAAGTTTCCAATTTCCAAAGTCGAAACTAATGTGCCAGGGCAGACCTATATTAAATAATAGCAGCTCACACAGCTGTGCGATAGTGTCTGATAGGTATGACACTTGCCTGGAGATGACGAGCTACAAAATTTGTAGTGTAAAATATTTACTTCTTTGCCATATAAATGTTTAAAACAAGTTCTAAAAATGATAATAAATCATTGTGAAGTGAAGAAAGTATTTTCCAAGCCTATTTTCTTACTATTTCATTATCATAACACTTTATTATCAAGACTCAAATAAAGATGGAATATATAAATACTTTGCCCGACTCATATTAAATATCCAAAATATCTTGCTGACAAATGCTTGTCAATAAAAAAAAATGGATTATTTATGAATCTAAAATTCGGTATTGAAGTTTTTATTTTTAAATATAACCTCTTCTTCAAACGATAGTATTTTATTTGGCGATATATGGGTTGTTGGCAACACTGCAATGCCATTACTTTCCAACACTCTAGGCAGCCATCTTTGATATCGATAATTTTCACAAGTAGAATTTTCCTGGCGTGGGTGTGCCTGTATTATTCGCTCCGAATTTGAGATAGACTAGAAATCAGCCAGAGAAAAAAACTGAAAAGCAATAAAGTCTAGCAGACCTGTGAAAAGAAGCACTGCATCAGCCGGACCCAAGGCTAGCCACAGCGAAAGCGAACAAGAAGGACAGAAACCAGTACAAGATGCCACGCTACAGGGAGTGGGATTTGGCCTGCAAGGTCTACGTCGGCAACCTGGGCTCCTCGGCCTCCAAGTACGAGATTGAGAACGCATTCAGCAAGTACGGCCCCTTGCGCAACGTCTGGGTGGCCCGCAACCCGCCGGGATTCGCCTTTGTTGAGTTCGAGGACCGACGCGACGCTGAAGACGCAACGCGCGGCCTGGACGGCACCCGCTGCTGCGGCACTCGCATCCGCGTCGAGATGTCATCGGGCAGGTCTCGCGAGGGCCGCGGCGGTGGCGGTGGAGGAGGCGGCGGCGGTGGCGGTGGCGGCGGACCACGTCGCGGTGGACGGAGCGGTAGCGGCGGAGGCGGCGGTGCCCGCGCTGGTGACGGCGGCGGACGTTATAGGTGAGTGGATAACACTGTTCCCCCCCCCCCCATTGGCTTATGGTTATGAAACATAATTGCGCCATATACGACGATGCCAATGCCTATGCGCTGCATGCAGATGTGCATATGTGCGGAGGAATATTCGATCTGTCGCCAGTCGTGTGTGTATGTATGCATGTGAAAAATCGATTCGCGTATACACACAAACGACGGGTTGGCACAGGGGATGAGGGATGAGGGAGGGATACGCGGGATGCCCATCCAATAAATATACATATATATATGTATATATATAGAGTATATAGAGTCGTCCGATGCGCAGGTGCTAGGCTTGGAATTCGATTTGATTCGCAATTATCGATCGATTTGAATCACTTTTGCTTTTCCCCCGTCTCATGCCCACATTCCGCACGGAACGTAGAGTTCAAAAGTTGAAGAAGTTAGTTAGAAAATAAGTGAATCAAGCGAATGATGAATGAATGGCTAGCGATAGAATAGCGATAGATGCCAGAGAACTATAGTTTTGTTGTGTTTTTAGTGTACCTTGCAAAAAAATAAAAAAAAAAAAATTCGAACGCTTGGAGCCAACTTTTAATGTGGGTCTCACAATCATTTTGCAGGACAAAGTCTTCTTCTTCTACTACTACTACAAGCACAACAACAACAACATCTCCAAATCTAATTAAAAGAACAACTCCAACAACTACAACAGTTAAAAGAACAACTCCAACAGCTACTACTATTAGAACTTCTACTACTACTACTACTACTACTACTCCTCTTCCTTCAACAAGAGCTACTACTACTACTACTACTACAAGAACAAGAATTTCTCCTCCTATTACACACATTTCACCACCTGAACCACAACCAACACCAACATCACAACCAACACCACAAATACAAATTCAACAACAACCAGTAGCCACTACTACTGCAGGCCACTGCAGACGAGACTTGTTGTGCGGCATTCGTATGATAATTGCCGATTTGAACTTCAACAAATTCGATATATTCCGTTGACGACTTCCAACTGACCAGAAACTGCAACTGCTACTGCCACTGCCACTGCTACTGCTACTGCCACTGCAACTGCAACTGCAACACTCTACTACACCCCCTCAGTATATCAGCATGAATCTCAGGCCGAAATTCAATCAGCATCATCTCCAGCAACGTCTCTCCAGCTGCAGCTCCAAAATAACCAGCCACAGCACCCACTCTACACTCTACACAACACACACACATACTCATTAAATCATCTCTCATTCACGGTCTTCTAATGGCGTCTTTTAGTTGAGGTTGCGTTGCAACTTGTCGTCTTGTTCCCTGCTCATCTTCAAAGCAAACTCTCCAAGCCACAAACCGACACACTCCTGCCATTAACAACACTAATCACCACGACACCAGAACAGCGTCCCACGGCATCAGCAGCAGCAACTCCATAGCGTGTTCATGTTCATGTATGTGGAGTGTGTATCAGTCGGCACTTCAGGAGCGCTTCAGTCAACTCCCAACCGGGGCCAGGTTGCTCTTCAGTTTGGTCTTCTTCCACCAACTTGTTCCGTTCCCCAAAACCACCAAATACCACCACAACCACATCCAACAACCAACCAACCAACCAACCACCTCATCATCTGCCATCGCCTAGTTAAGCTACAGCATCAGTTCAGCGAGAAGACTTCGATAAGAGGCAACTGCTACTGCTACTGCTACTGCTCCTACTTCTACTTCGACAACAAAGCCAACCAAGCAGAGCCAGAGCCAGAGCCAGAATGAAACATCGTAGAATCCCCCTGATTTCTAGTACTTGCACTTGAGATCGAGATCGAGGCTGCTTCACGCTGCTAATCCCTTCAATCAATCAAGTTCAAGCGCAGCAAGTATGAGTCCTTCGCCGCCTCACTCTTCTCCTTGGCGAAAACAAGGCACGAATGGCGTAACGTCTCTAACCACAACTCTGTTTGTTAATTTAATAATTATATTGGTTTCTGCTAATGTTTTTTTTTTAATTGTTTTTTTTTTAATATTCTTTTTTTTTTAATTTTTTTTGTATCCTAACATCTACCGAGATAATGTTGTTCAAGCTAACTGTCTGATCTCCTATATACTATATACTATATATGTTATTGTATATATACTCGTATGTGTGTTCGATCTGTTCGAAATATAATTGAGACTTCAGCAAAACAGCCGACTACCATCAGAAGCGACAGAGCCAGGGCATCCCAGACTTCAATCTTCAGTCGACTACAACGACTTCATCCCCAGCTCCAAGCTACATGCCTCCATGCCTCCATGCTCCATGCTCTCCACAAGCTTCAAGGGTGTGCTCCACATCTCTCCACATCGCGGTGCTGCCTCCCCAGCCACAACAGCTTCTTCATCCGAACCACCGTTCAGCAAACCACATAGCTGCTGCAAGAATGGGGAACTAAGAGTAGAACCAAGTCACCAACCAACCAACCAACCAACCAACACACACCAACAAACCACAGCCACAACAGCCACAATACCAACCACCACTCTAGTCACAGTCAATCAGCCCAGTTCAGATCAGAATTGTATCGTACTACCGTTCAGTATCGACTGTCCAAAAACAACTACAACTCAACAAGAACCTACTACTACAACTACTAGTACTATTACCGCTACTGCTACTGCTACTACTACTCTACTCTACTCTACTAGAACAACAACAACTACTACTCAACTCAACAACAGTCTTCTCAGTCTGCTCTGCTCATCAACCAAACCAACTAAGCAACCAACCAACCAACCAACCAACCAGTCAACCAATATCAGCCTACCAATCAACCAACCACCACCAACCAACCAACCAACCAACCACCACCAACTACTTTATGTAAATGTCACACCAACGCTTTCGTAAAAACAAAAAAAAAAAAGGGGCCAAAAAGCAATATCAAATGCAAGCTATCAGCCAAATATCTCCACCACCTTCAAGCACCTTCAGCCACCTATATATGATATGTAAAAAAAAAAAGTATCTATCAAAAAATGCAATATCCAGCTCTCTGCTCTCAGCTCCGCCTCTGCTCTGCTCAGCTCAGCTCAGACCAAAAAAAAAAATATATATATATAAATATAAACTCCAATCAGCTCCGATCCGTATCCGATCCGCCAGATCCAACAGATAGATCCGTCCATCAGCCCAGACAGCCCAGAACATGCACCTCAGTTCAAGTCATGTTGTGTCTTGTTCGATCGGGATCGAGATCGAGTATCTAGATCTATCAACTTTGCGTATCTTAAGGAATTGTTACTACTACTACCACTACTTTACATCGCGCCTAGCTAAGCTAAGTCTTAAAAAATCTATTTAATGTGTATTTTTTCTCTTCTCTCTCTCTCTTTCTCTTTCTTTCTTTCTCTCTCTCCTTTCTGTCTTTTGATTTCGCTCCTTTGTGTGCTGTCTGTGTGTGTGTGTGCGTGTGTGCCCTGCCCACCACCCACCCGTCTCATTCCAGGTCCCGATCACCACGACGCTCCAGGACACGCAGCCGCAGCTTCTCAAGGGATCGCCGCAGCCGCTCCGACTCAAGGGATCGCCACTAAGCGGATCGAAGGAGGAGGAGCAGGATAGGATTGGACAGGATGATATTGGAAGAGGAGCAGCCCGATCCGGACTACTACTACTACTACACATACAGACACACACACACACACACCTAATATATATATATATATATATAGATATATATATATATATAGATTATATGTATATATATACACTATATATACTGACCCATACTGACCCAGCGTTGTGGCCAATCGCAGTGATTCTGATTCCTTGGTTTGATTCCCGCAGCCTTGAAGAGAAAAAAGAAATCTATCCACCCATAATCCCCAACACCCACACCATAATCCCCAACAAAAACCACAAAAACCAAACCAAACCACACCCTCAAAACCACCAACTCAGCCATCTCCGATCTGGAAGGATAGCAAGTATATAGCCACATTACTGTGACAGGACGGTACATATTGGTGTTTAGGCTTTAAGACTTTGGTAGATTTTAATTCAAAAAAAAAAAAAACAAAAGCAAATGCAAAAGATAAAGATATACATCATTCGGACGAAAAAGATACATCCACAAATGTGTCTACGGCAGCATGTTTATGAATGAGCGAAGGTAACTTCTATTAAATATCCACGGACATGTATTCTTTTCGGTTCTTCTTTTATTTTATATATATATATAGTATATATACATATTTGAATTGTGTTTTGTTCCTCCACAATTGTCGAACTCAGAACTCACAATGTCTAAGGCAATGCTGGACAAACAGAAACCGTAAGAATTTCTACATTAAATTAACGGAAGTGCAAGTAATTAAGTCGTGAAATGAGAATCAATAAATTGAACATAATTTAAATCAACAATTTTTTCGAAACTGTTTTTGATTCTTTGGGATTCGGAGAGGTGGTTTGGAACCTTTTTGAAGAAACTCTTGAAGAGAAACCCCTGTATCTGATGGATTATATTTCATGTTCCATGAGCAAAACAAATGAGTCCATAATGGTTATATTATAGAATCTACAAAAATACATGAGGAAGTTCAGGTCTATCGCCTCTAGAGAGCCACTACCTCTGGGAAACCTAGTTATATAGCAGAATCCTTCTGGGTTATCTTGGCTTCTTTTCAAGGGTTGGTATTTGAATGTTAAAATTACCTAGATTTTGGAGTTCCTGACTATAAATATTCGCAGTATATCAACCGATAGTTATATGAATATCTCTAAGAATATTCAATACTAACTTCTGAAATCTAAAAGTACGGGGTATTATAATTTAAGCAGTGAAATATTTAAAATATTCAACATATATGGCAGATCTCAGATAGTAATTATAATAATAATAAAAATCAGTCTAACATTTTGAAATTGTAGCTAGAAATCTAGATACTATCCCTAAATGAAATCTTCTATTAAGGATAGAGAATGTTATCCTTCTTCAAGATAGTAATACTTCCAATTATCCAATATTTATACCCGGTACTCGTGGAACAGAACGAATATACTGTTCTCATGCTGGGAACAGGAAGAAGGAATATTTTCTCGATTCATAAAGTATATGCCTAGATATATATATTTTTTTTAAAGACTATATAGTCCGCCCGCCCACTTTGTCCCAAAGAAAAAATCATATTTAACAATAAAATTTATATATATTTAGCTTGTTTGTTTGGTTTTCTTTTTATAACAATTATTAATGACTTGCAAGAACACATACATATACGACTCGTGATCGGTTCGGGATAAGCACATGCATGCATGCATACATACATACATGGCTATATATTATATGGATATATATGTGTGAGTGTTTTTGGATAAATATGCAAACGTACATAAG
This sequence comes from Drosophila atripex, assembly GCA_035045925.1. Lineage (NCBI taxonomy): Eukaryota > Metazoa > Arthropoda > Insecta > Diptera > Drosophilidae > Drosophila > Drosophila atripex. The sequence continues at coordinate 995,151 of JAWNOP010000009.1, forward strand.
CCAATAGATATAACTGTCGTCTTGAACGATTTTTAGAACAGGACTTTGCGCGGCCCAACAGTAACAAAAATCACTCTCGGCTCTAACAAAAATTATTGTCACCTCTCGGGGATCAAGGATCAAAGATCAAGGATCAAGGACTACTACACATAGATAGGTATAGGTTAATAAAATTCAACATGTTGGTTAAGCTGCTAACTGTAATAGAACTAATACCTGCGCAGGACCAAGGACAAAGTCAAGGGGGAGGTTAAAATTTAGACATATTTATGCATATATTTGATATATGATCTAGGGAAGAATTCAAAAAAATGTAGATGGTGTTCAAATAGTATCAGTACAGAGAGAGATAAAAAAAAAACACATGAAATTCTTTGCCGGAGGATCAGACACTTTTAACACAGGCAGGCTGCCGGAAATGGAAGTGGGGGCGGGACACTGGAACATGGCGCAGGGATTGGCCAGCCGACGAAGCTGCTCGTCTGCTCGTCTACTTGTACTTCTTCATGAACTCGGCGTGGAACACCCGGAATTTCTCCATCATCAGCTTCAGTTTCTCCGTCTGCGGGAGGATGGTGCTGCGGAAATGATAGGTACCGGGTTTCTGTCCAAATCCACTGCCAGGAACAATGCATATTCCTAAAATTAATGGACACTTAGTATGCGGACAGGAGTGTATTACTAATACGATCGCTACTCACCGCTCGTCTCGAGCAGCTCAAATGCGTAGAAGACGTCGGGGGCCATGCCCTTGGCCTTGGCGGCCTCGACCGCCTTGGGCGGGATCTCGATCTGTGGGAAGACGTACATGGCGCCCTGGACGGGATTCACCTTGTAGCCCTCGAAGCTGCTCAGGGTCTTGTGGACCAGAGAGGCGCGCTCCTTAAGCGCCGCCAGGACGCCGTCGCGCTCCTTCTTGTACAGATCATAGGATGGCTCTCCGGGCTGGGGGGGATTCACCAGAGCACTGACCGCCACCTGGCCGGCCGTGGTGCTGCAGAGCGCCGCGGTTATCGACTTGGTGAGCATGGCCTTCACCTTGGGATCCAGGTTGAGCACCTCCATGTAGCCGCCGCGGATGCCGCACTCGCCGAGGAAGCCCTTCGACGTGGACGAGAAGCTGACCAACTCCTGGCTGCGGTAGGGTTCGCCCATCTCGTAGGCCACCTTCTTGAAGGACCAGAACTGCGAGTTCTTGTCGTAGACGTTGTCCTGGTACACCTCGTCGGCCAGAAGTAGCACCTTGTTGTCGTAGGCGAACTTGATGATCTCCTCGACGTTCTCACGGGTAAGCACCTGGCCGGTGGGGTTACCCGGATTGATGACCACCAGGGCACGAGGATTGCAGGTCTTCTGGGCCTCGTCGAATGATCGCTGCAGCTCCTTGCGGCCCAGACTCCAGCCGGTCTCCTCCTCCAGGTAGTAGTCCACCTTGGCCATGCCGTACTCGGAGATGGTGGCGGAGTAGAGTGGGTACTGGGGAATGGGAACCATCACTCCTGGTTTCTTGCCACAGACGTCAGAGCTGCAAAGGATAACATTGGATGGGTAAGTATTTTTTTTATGATTTTCTTTATATTTCTTAAATATCTTTCAGAAGTTCCCTTGGCTTTTTCTTATCTATTATGAGTACATATGTCTTATAAAGATAAGGATATCTTGGTTTAAAAACAGGAAGTCTTAACTAGCATACTTTTAAATAAGTTCACCCCAAGAATACCGGGTATCACAGACTCCTTTCTTAAAGATAATACTTTTCAGGAAGATATACAATCTTTTCCTATCTTTTATGGGAGCATCTCTGTCTTATGAAGATTAAGAAGTCTTGCGATGAAGACATGAGTGTCAGCTTTAAACCAACATACTTTAAACTCTAATAGTGCCAGGTATAACATATTTTATCGTATTTTTTTCCAGAACCTACTTCACCAAGGACAGGATGGTCTTGATTCCGGGCGAGGCTCCGGCCGTCAGATAGATGTTCTCCCAGTTGGAGGGAATGCCGCAGTCACGCTTCTCGATGAAGGCGGCCACCTGGCGACGGACCACCTCCAGACCGGCGGAGTCTGTGTAGGAGCCCACCGACTTGCCCTGGCAGCCCTCCAAAATGGCGCAGGCGCGCTTCTTCACATCTTCGGGATAGTCCGGCGAGTTCAGCAGTCGCGTCTCAAAGGTAAGAGCCAACAGCTAAGTTGGGAATAGGATACTAGTTAGATTATAGACTTGATGATCGGATAATCACTCACCTGGCGGAGGAAGGTCAAGGGCTGCTGGCCCATCGCATGGCAGTCGCCGATGTTGGCGCGGATCACCTGGTCGAATGGCTTCTTGGCGCCCTGCAATCAAATTCAATCGGATCGGAAACCGAATTACAGTCTGTTTACCGCAGCACTCAATTATGATACAAATGGGGCGAGCTGGCATATCAAATGAGCCTTTAATTCTGGGCTTTCACTTTGCAAATTAGCCTCAAGTGGTTCCAAATTGAAATTAGCACCGAGGCGGGGGGGAGGGCCAATAATTAGGGACAGGCACCTGCCCATGACATGGATTATTTATGGAGTAGTTGGGCTATAGTTAGAACTACAACTGGACTATTCTGATGTATTATTCAGGGCTATTCTATTAGAGAGCTATTAGTCTGGAGAGGGGGATAGGGTTAGGATAAATGCAAAGTTAGAAGTGGTTCCATGAGTCATTACTCTCCAAGAACCTCATTTTGTTTAGAACTTTGGGCAAGAAATGGATTATTATATGATTCTGGCTATAATCTGATCTATAACTAAGAAGAGTTTAAACCAGACAACCCATAAGCCATGTAGTTAGGAAGGGTTTAGATTGGAATCTATGGGTAGTAACTCCCCAAAAACCTATGTTATTTTTATAGAACTATCCCCCTATACCCCCATATATCATATAGGGTTCATTACACCCACCTATGTATATAGTTCCCCACTTTATGTCAACAATCCAACACAATTTCCAGGGCACATCTGCCGCCCGCAGTTGCATTCATTAAAGATCCCCCCGACTCGGATTCCACTTCTCACCATGCTCGAATGGCCACTTTACCACATAATGCCGTGGAGGGACCAAGGGGGCTGGGCTGGACTGGGCTGGTGGGTGGGCGGAGAGCGTGTTTTGTGTGTTTTTGCGTTTTTGTGGCTAAATAATGGAAATTGCGGCATGTAAGCGAGCTCCATTGACGTCACGCTCCGGCGTCGGGTGCATGTCATTGCGAATATTGGAAAATTAGGGAATTCGCAGCTCATCACGGTTGTAACTACTGCATGTCTGATACTTGTGATAATATGTGGAATATGATGTGGCCTAGTGGGCAGTGGGAGAACGTGTTCGATCGGGGATCCGCAATCGCCCCCTCCCGTCTTATCGCACCTGGCTAATTATTTTTCATTTCGATTTCGAAAATAGCCGATAAGAAGGTGTGTTGCAAAGTCAATGGGGTTCCACCTACAATTCCAGACACAATAATATGGCTCAGTAGAAACCATAGAACCATAGTGCTCCCTCCTTTGATGTTTAGATTTCAAAATAAATTGGCGGGAAAAACATCTGTGTGGGATTATTTCTAATTTGTTTTAGTTAAATATATTACAAGATTTTAGAACCCTTCTAATAGATTACTAGTTTATAAACATATTCTATCAAAATCCCTAATTTCCTGATTATCACTGTATTATTTGTTAGACTTTCCACTAAACATGTTTTCTTTTTTTTAGCTCCTCCTTCAATCAATTTGCACTTGAGGCCCCTGTAAATAAACTTATTGTGCTAAGTGGGTGCTATAACTGATAACTATATAGTATATATACTATATACCATATAGCAGGTTATTAAGGTACACTGACAAGGTCGTATAATCATATTGGGACCCGAACACCTCCATTTGGAGGCATTGGAAGCCAATGGCGAACAGAAATCGAATGTGACAGTGGGGTGGAAGTCAGAAATGCATTAGTGCCGCCTGATAAGAATGTCTGCTGCTGTCAGCAGAGGCCGGAATGGATTTTGGAAAAGTGCCAGAGCTGGGTGGAATTTGATAAAACGCAGATGGAGGAACAAAAGCATAAGATTCTATGGAGGATGGGGAGAACAAGGAAATCAATCGCAGCGGGCGGGCGGGAAAAATCAGCAAGCTGTCAGCGGCACAGAGGAAAATGTGAAAAGTCAGTAAAGTTCAGCATAGAATACTTGTAAAAATCTGAAAAAAAAAAACAAATCCAGAAAAGCCAGAGGAGAATGGGGAATGTGTACCACATATTTGGCAGAGCTCATGCGCATGTTGGGTCTTTGTTTTGGTTTTTCTCGCTTTTCCTCACTGATAACAGGATGTCCGCCCACAGCATACCGCCCACATTTCCTCACTTATGTAAGTGTTTACTTTGGCGGTTGAAGGTCGTTCAGTGAACTTGAAAAGCCCAGCCAATTCTTTGGCTTCAATTGAAGTTCCCGCAACGCAATTTTCAACAATTAGAATAGTTCCCAGCCCCCGCCATTCATTAGTAATTAAATCCACGACTCGTTATGAAAAAAATGGGGGGAAAAAAACGAGCTTAGCTTCCAAGATGAGCGGCCGTCGAGGCTGGGCGAGCTCTCTATGCCTAAATCATTTATGCTGCTGGGCTCTAATTTAATTATTGCCTTGTTTACTTCGCCTTTCAAAGTTGGACTCTGCCGCCTCACTAATAAATATCCAACGTTTCAGATAAGTTTCGATAATTTTATGGAAGTATAATTATAGCCTGTTATCTGAAATTTTCAATTACTTTCGACAGCAAAGTTTTTGGTTACTTTTCTGGGGTTTTTGCTTATTTAATGCCCATTTATTTGCTTATTTATTTGTATGGATATTTTGTATGGATACTACAAGATAAAAAGAAAGTATACATGTACGTATGGATGTGGAACTTTTGATTATAAATATTTATTTTCCATGGCTCGTAAAAGCAACAAGCAAACAATGAAAATGTATATTCTTTGTTTTAAGACTTTGTGTCTTTCTTTTTGTTGATATTTTAAATTAAAAACAAAAGTTTATTTCGGCATCAGCTGATAATAAATCAACCCAGTATTATTTCACTCAAGTTACAATAACACTATTTCACTCACTTTTTACGCTAAAACTCGTATCACAAAAACAAAACAAAAAAAAAAAAAATATTGTTTTTATTTTGCATGTTTTTTTCCATTCTCTTTGAGCATATCTATTCCACATTTTATGGCTTTTGCGTTTAGTGTTTCATGTCACGGCCATAACAGGTGTCTCCCCAGTGGCCCAGAGGGTGGGGTCTAAGGCAGAAGAGGAAGCAGCTGGAAGGATAACGAGGTGAATGATTTGAGGCAGTGTGCTCGCCGGCAGTGGAGCGTGAACAAAAGGGCGGCAAAGCGGAATGCAAACACTTGGAGGCACTTGGAGGGACGGATATGGCGTGCGACTGCCACTGAATGGGGTCTATCCGAAGGGGGTTGGTGGGGACTAGAGCGCTAATGGCGTCGCCCTTTATGGAACACCTTTGGAACTCACCTTTTCCAACTCCTTTTCGATCTCGCCGGCCCGAATCACGAGAGGACCACGCACCGCGTACTCCATGGCGATGAAGTTCGGGTTGATGTTGTCCAGGTTGAGGGATTTATCGTTCGACGGCATCTTGGGGCTGGTGGCGATTGATCTGGAATGTGGGAAGCTTCGGTTGGCACTTTTATTTACTTTTATTCCTCGCCCCGTCCAGAGAGAGCGCTGGCCGAAGTGGGAGAGTGAGAGGCGGGCCAGGGAGAGTGTAGCGTTGCCAGATGGCGTATAGAAACAAGCAGAGCTAATGTTTTCTTCAATTAAAAACTTGTGTTTTAATTATTTTAATTGAAAACCCCAAATAGCCCTCTCACTCTCCACGGCAGAGACAGTGACTTCACATACCGACGGGCGTCTAACGGTGAATGGCTGCTATTCGCCGCCAACAGTGCTGTTTGAATACGCTGCTGGCGCGTCGATTTCGCCGTCATCGCCGCAGCATTGTTGCCATTGTTGTTGTTGTGCAGGAACGCTCTCCAGCGGCGAATTACGAGTTGTTGTTGCCTCAGCTGGTGCTGTTGTTGCTGCAATGTGGCAGACACTGTGGCAGTTGCTGGCTTAATTAGCAGGCGGCTCATTTTGCTGCAAACAAAATACAAAAATAGGTCTATTTAAAAAAAAACCAAACCAAAGCGAGTATAAAATGGCAGCTGCGTAAATGAAAGAAGTAGAACCAGTAAGCCAGGGTGGCAAGCAACAACTCTTCTAAAAAGTGGGTGGGTTTGGGGGTATAAGAGTGCGTCGTTGGTTTTCTAAGAGCGGCGAATTGCAGACCGGCTTTATCAGTAAATATACATAAAAAAAAATATGAAGAAATATAAGAAACTTATCAATAGATATTCCAGTGGGTTGATTAGTTATTTATGGGCCGTATAGTTACGTAAACCAATCGAATAAACACTGACAAGCCCATTGTAAACCATTTATTTGATTTGCCGCGCTACCGACGAAGAGGAAGCAGATGATGCGGCGAATGCACTTGAAGCCTGGACACGAACCACTGACCGCTGCACTTGGGCGGGCAATTCAAAAATGCAGCGAAATTAGATCCACGAAGCCTACAGTTTAATTTTCAAAATTTCATAATAATAATAAACATAAAAAGAAGCTAAAAGTATAATCTTAAAACCAAGCGGCTTATCGCCATGGCAGTTTATATTTTCGGTAGCATTTTATGGCATTTTTTTTGGGTTTATTTACTGAAGACCCAAGTATACGGTTTAACGGCTTTATTTGTTGAATTCCGGCAGATTCATTGGCCGTTTCCCGTATCTGTGAAGCGTACTTTTGACTTTGAGCTAGAATCGCCCATTTAGCTTATCAGTGACGTCCCGGGCCGAGCTTACAAATGTTTCCTAGACTCTGGAATTAGAGATTTATAACAGGGTCTCTCGACAGCCCCCATTTTTTCAGAATTTTTTTTGCACTTTGAGACGGTAATTGCGTAATGCAATAAATAATACGTACAAAAAAAAACGAACAAAGAAATCATACACCTCAGATATAGTATTCGGGGGGGAACTCAGATCACTCAGAAGCGTCAATCAGCCGCAAACTGTTTGCTTTCTTTTTAGCATCGTTTTGGCAGATTTTTAGAAATTAAAACACATCCAAAAACATGTCTGTGTCCTATATATATTCTAAATGAGGTATTTATTTATATACCCCAGTATATAAGAAAGGTATTGTTTGCAGAAAGCCAAAACCCGTACTCGATCTGGATTTTTACTTGAACTTGAACACGTTTTTTGCCGAATCGATGGAGATTCTTCAAAACCGGTTTGGAATGTTTTTTTTTTTTATGGGAATATATGATAAACTAAGGGAAGAAAGATCCAAGTTCCAATTGGAATCTATACTTTTTTGGTCCACTACAGTGGCTGCTGGATAATTGAAATCAAAGATACAGATACTATGAAGTCTTAACCACAGATACTTAAATCTTAATATTGAGTCTTGCAAAGTATCTGATTTTGTAGAGAATTTTATTATATTTCTTTCTGAATTTGTTTACGAAATTTATATTTTTTAATTTATTATTTTTATTTATTTGTTTTCTTGTATTAAATTTAAAAATAAAAAAAAAGCATACTATATATTGTTTTTAAAACTATATTCCCAATAAATATTTTTGTCTTTTAAAATCAAATAAATTGTAAAAAAATCAGATCGTTTGATGAGAAAAAGAAAGAAAATCTCATTTTAGTCTTGTAATATCTTTATATTTTGAAACAAAAAGGGATTTAAACTATTTATTCATTTCATCTTTAATTGGAAATTAATTAAAATCTTATTAAGCTTCTTTACATTTATTTCTCTCTGTGCAGAAATGATTTGTTTGGTATTCTTTTTTTTTGTGCTTTGCAGACACATTGTTTGCGATTTGTTTTGACAACAAAATGCGACTTATGCAACGCACCTCCGAAAATAAAATGTTTCTGGACTTTTGCCTGCACTCTGCCCCCTTGACCGTATTATATAGAGCCCCCCTTGGGTGGGCACATACTATGTATGTATGTACATATATAGGGTATGCACATATCCCCCTTTCGGATAAGATAGTTGCGATAACGACTGGATAATTAAATGAAACTTGAAAACTTTTAGTCCAGAAGCGCAGCACAGAGGGGGGCTGTGAATAAATTATTAACAAACGTCAGCGTATTATAACTTAATTGACACGTCGGCCGAAATAAATAAATAAAAATGGCAGCGAGGGGGTGATAATTGGTTCGCTAAACAGCTGTTAGCGCCACACGCACACTTCTAAGAAAAATAGAAAAAAAAAAATAGGGAAGAAAACAACTCAATGAAGCAACAATTTTTGCGGCTTTTGTTTGAGACACGCAATTCAATTAAGAATTAAGAGGAAAAAAAAAAATAAATAACACGACTCACGCTAAACGATAAACACAAATCACAGTACTAGTAGTAGTGCTACCTTGGGTCGCGTATTTAATTTAATTCTTTTTTGGGGCACAAATCACTTTCACTGTCACTGTCTCGGCGCTCCAACTAGACTGCCGCCCTCTGCCGCTGCTCTGCTCGCCGCTTCTGCTTCCCAATTAGAAAATGTGTGCTTTCAGCTTCTTCTTGCTTGTTTTTGTAGTTCAAGAGCGGAGCAGCAGCCTCAATCGATTTTTCGCTGCACTTTTTCATTCTCTCACCTTGTCCGCCGAAGGGCGGCAAGGGGGTGGTATATACATACGGCAGGCGGAAGGTTGCAAGATAGCGGTATAAAAAAGAAGGTGTGCGCCACTATTATCTAACAGTGTGTGTTTTAGTTGATCACAACAAAAACATCTCATAAATTGTACATGTATGTAAACTTATTAATAAACTTATCTGCACCATCCCGTCTATACATACGTACATATATGCCAAATATGTTAAGTGTGCGAGGGTGTGTGTGTGTGTGCGTGTGTGGCGGTGGCGGTGCCGGTAGTGGTGTGGGCGAGTTCCAATCAGAAAATCCGAAAATCAAAGCTTCCTTGGCCGCTAGCCGCAATTAAACAACTGAATAAGAATCGAATCGCTACCGGAGACGAAAAGCAGCTGTTTCTCAGTCGCCCCAGTTGTTGTTTCTGCGAATAAAGCGCTAAACACTGAAAAACGATGCGGCGAAAGAGAGGCGGCAACGGCGATTAAGTTTTCAAAATATCACATCGCCAGCCCTGGTCTCTTTCAATTTCAAGCGATAGATCGATAGATCTAGCATTAAAAGCTTTCGCAAGTAACGGAATATGCTAATTATAGAAATTTCAAAACATTACAAAATGTAAATAAATCTCTCATTATGTTAGTATAAGTCTATCTTTAATATCTTTAAACTCAAATGTGTCTAAAATAATAGATTATTTTACCTTCCTTGTTTTGTGCCAAAAGGTCCGATCCTCCAGTTTAAGACTTCTAGAATTTGTCACCAATTAAGTAGTTTTATTTAAATAATGGCCATCAGCTTACCATAAAACTTTCAAATAAGTTAAGATGTAATGAAAATGAAATTTAAAAAAAATGTTAAGAGTATAAAACACCTGATGTGGCCTCATCAGAATTTAGAAATAATTTTTAAAATATGTGACAGAATGAATAAATGAGTAAAATGACAAGGTTTTCTTATAAAAGGGGATTAAATGTTTTTTATATTAAATAATTTCGTCTAAACATACTATATACAATGTACAAATTTATGCCATCGAGTTCTAAGACACCTAGAAGCCTTTTGTCATCTTGATCGCAAGTATGTTTATCCTTGAAGGTTTCTTTTTAACACATACATCCACCGAGTGGCAGAAACATCTGGTTTCTCGATAAGTGGCGATACTGGTGCCAGACTGTCTGGACTCTCAAGACTCCTAGGATCATATATCCAAACATAAAAAAGTGAAACCCAGATCATATTATGACCAAAAGTGAAACCCATCATTCCCGAACAAATTGTAGCAAATTGGACAGATAACGCCTCTTAAATTTTCCTGTTTTTAAAGGATTTTATATAGTAGGTTGACAATACTTCGTCTTTAATTGAAAATGGTAGGTTCCTGGTATGTTACCCCTTGAAAAATTTCGAAAATTTTTAAATCGAATTTTAAGCCATATTTTGGATGAGGAACAGAGCTACTAGTTTCCCCGATGACAAAATGGTACGCCTTTTCTTGATCCGATAGAAATTGGCGGAGCTATGGCTATCAGAGGGGAGTGAAGGGGGAAAATTCAGAAAACCCACATTTTCCTAGGGGTACCCCTTGAAAAATTTCGAAAATTTTTAAATCGAATTTTAAGCCATATTTTGGATGAGGAACAGAGCTACTAGTTTCCCCGATGACAAAATGGTACGCCTTTTCTTGATCCGATAGAAATTGGCGGAGCTATGGCTATCAGAGGGGAGTGAAGGGGGAAAATTCAGAAAACCCACATTTTCCTTGAAAAATTTCGAAAATTTTTAAATCGAATTTTAAGCCATATTTTGGATGAGGAACAGAGCTACTGGGTTCCCTGATGACAAAATGGTACGCTTTTTCTTGATCCGATAGAAATTGGCGGAGCTATTGCTATCAGAGGGGAGTGAAGGGGGAAAATTCAGAAAACCCACATTTTCCTAGGGGTACCCCTTGAAAAATGTCGAAAATTTTTAAATCGAATTTTAAGCCATATTTTGGATGAGGAACAGAGCTACTGGGTTCCCTAATGACAAAATGGTACGCTTTTTCTTGATCCGATAGAAATTGGCGGAGCTATGGCTATCAGAGGGGAGTGAAGGGGGAAAATTCAGAAAACCCACATTTTCCTAGGGGTACCCCTTGAAAAATTTCGAAAATTTTTAAATCGAATTTTAGGCCATATTTTGGATGAGGAACAGAGCTACTGGGTTCCCTAATGACAAAATGGTACGCTTTTTCTTGATCCGATAGAAATTGGCGGAGCTATGGCTATCAGAGGGGAGTGAAGGGGGAAAATTCAGAAAACCCACATTTTCCTAGGGGTACCCCTTGAAAAATTTCGAAAATTTTTAAATCGAATTTTAAGCCATATTTTGGATAAGGAACAGAGCTACTAGGTTCCCTGATGACAAAATGGTACGCTTTTTCTTGATCCGATAGAAATTGGCGGAGCTATTGCTATCAGAGGGGAGTGAAGGGGGAAAATTCAGAAAACCCACATTTTCCTAGGGGTACCCCTTGAAAAATTTCGAAAATTTTTAAATCGAATTTAAAGCCATATTTTGGATGAGGAACAGAGCTACTGGGTTCCCTAATGACAAAATGGTACGCTTTTTCTTGATCCGATAGAAATTGGCGGAGCTATGGCTATCAGAGGGGAGTGAAGGGGGAAAATTCAGAAAACCCACATTTTCCTAGGGGTACCCCTTGAAAAATTTCGAAAATTTTTAAATCGAATTTTAGGCCATATTTTGGATGAGGAACAGAGCTACTAGGTTCCCTGATGACAAAATGGTACGCTTTTTCTTGATCCGATAGAAATTGGCGGAGCTATTGCTATCAGAGGGGAGTGAAGGGGGAAAATTCAGAAAACCCACATTTTCCTAGGGGTACCCCTTGAAAAATTTCGAAAATTTTTAAATCGAATTTTAAGCCATATTTTGGATGAGGAACAGAGCTACTAGTTACCCCGATGACAAAATGGTACGCCTTTTCTTGATCCGATAGAAATTGGCGGAGCTATGGCTATCAGAGGGGAGTGAAGGGGGGAAATTCAGAAAACCCACATTTTCCTAGGGGTACCCCTTGAAAAATTTCGAAAATTTTTAAATCGAATTTTAACCAATATTTTGGATGAGGAACAGAGCTACTGGGTTCCCCGATGACAAAATGGTACGCCATTTCTTGATCCGATAGAAATTGGCGGAGCTATGGCTATCAGAGGGGAGTGAAGGGGGAAAATTCAGAAAACCCACATTTTCCTAGGGGTACCCCTTGAAAAATTTCGAAAATTTTTAAATCGAATTTTAAGCCATATTTTGGATGAGGAACAGAGCTACTAGGTTCCCTGATGACAAAATGGTACGCTTTTTCTTGATCCGATAGAAATTGGCGGAGCTATTGCTATCAGAGGGGAGTGAAGGGGGAAAATTCAGAAAACCCACATTTTCCTAGGGGTACCCCTTGAAAAATTTCGAAAATTTTTAAATCGAATTTTAAGCCATATTTTGGATGAGGAACAGAGCTACTAGTTACCCCGATGACAAAATGGTACGCCTTTTCTTGATCCGATAGAAATTGGCGGAGCTATGGCTATCGGAAGGGAGTGAAGGGGGAAAATTCAGAAAACCCACATTTTCCTAGGGGTACCCCTTGAAAAATTTCGAAAATTTTTAAATCGAATTTTAAGCCATATTTTGGATGAGGAACAGAGCTACTAGTTTCCCCGATGACAAAATGGTACGCCTTTTCTTGATCCGATAGAAATTGGCGGAGCTATGGCTATCAGAGGGGAGTGAAGGGGGAAAATTCGGAAAACCCACATTTTCCTAGGGGTACCCCTTGAAAAATTTCGAAAATTTTTAAATCGAATTTTAACCAATATTTTGGATGAGGAACAGAGCTACTGGGTTCCCCGATGACAAAATGGTACGCCTTTTCTTGATCCGATAGAAATTGGCGGAGCTATGGCTATCGGAAGGGAGTGAAGGGGGAAAATTCAGAAAACCCACATTTTCCTAGGGGTACCCCTTGAAAAATTTCGAAAATTTTTAAATCGAATTTTAAGCCATATTTTGGATGAGGAACAGAGCTACTAGTTTCCCCGATGACAAAATGGTACGCCTTTTCTTGATCCGATAGAAATTGGCGGAGCTATGGCTTTCAGAGGGGAGTGAAAGGGGAAAATTCGGAAAACCTACATTTTCCTAGGGGTACCCCTTGAAAAATTTCGAAAATTTTTAAATCGGATTTTAAGCCATGTTCTGGATGAGGAACAGAGCTACTGGGTTCCCTGATGACAAAATGGTACGCTTTTTCTTGATCCGATAGAAATTGGCGGAGCTATGGCTATCGTATGGGAGTGAAAGGGAAAAATTCGGAAAACCCACATTTTCCTAGGGGTACCCCTTGAAAAATTTCGAAAATTCTTAAATCGAATTTTAAGCCATATTTTGGATGAGGAACAGAGCTACTGGGTTCCCTGATCCAATAGAAATTGGCGGAGCTGTGGCTATCGGAACCCTGGGAGTACAGGGAATAGATATTATTACATAATCTTACTATGCGATTATGCAATGTCTTACTGTATAAATAATAAAAACACAAGCGTTATTGTGTTTGTAATTCATTTTTATTTTCATTTTTTTTATTTCATTTGAAACTTATAGGGCTAGAAAAAAAAGGTTTTTAAAAACTAGGACTATGTACAAAGTGATTTTTGTTCAGTTCTCCTTGAATTACAGGACATATCCTGGGCTACGTCTTGAGGCTCATGATGGCCTCAATGGAGAAGCTTAGCTTGGGTTTCTTGGCGGGCAGCGAGGACTGGCTGAAGCTGGAGGAGATGATGCTGGTGGGCGTGGCCGTGAAACTGTTCACGGGCGGCTGGAGCGGCGGCATTGATGGATACATTGATGGATGATCCTGGCGTATTACTGAACCAGAAGCAGAAGCGGCAGCGGAGGCGGAGGCGGAGGCGGAGACCGAGGCAGCAGCAGCGGCGGCGGCCACGAACAAAGCGTTGCCGCCCAGAGTCGCCTCCATGGCGTAGTTCAGTTCCGGATCGGCGAAGGCGCGTCGCTTGCGCATGCGCTCCATCAGGGGGGAGCTGAACGTGGGAAAGCGCTGCTTGTACTCTGAAAAAGGACACCCGGAAAATTAGTAAGTACTATGCAGGATTATGCGGATAATTAGGTAAAATTACACGATCATTTTCGAGAGTACAGCCTTTAAATAAGGGTGAATCTTTTAGATTAGATAGGGTTCTATACAGAATTGATTCTGATGGAAAAATATTCCAAGAAAGTAGTCTTGAAGAATGATGTATATATTTTTTGTATTTGGATATATTTCTATGATTATTCAAAAACTGGAAAATAATAATGGAAAATGGGAATAGCCGAGAGATAGACCTCTTAACTTAATTTGTATTTGGTATTAATTTAAAATCTAATATTAACTATTTTATCTATTATTTAATTTTGGAATTTTTGCAATTACTTTGTATGTCCTTGGTTTAGTCCTGGGGCTTCTTATTTTCCTTTTTGTCATTGTAATAGGATCCACGAGTCCCGACCCGATCCCGTCCAGACAGTCTGGCACCAGGATCGCCACTTGTACGGAAACCAGATGGAAAAGTCAATTGCTGTTGCCACATACTCCTGCCCCCTGTGCCTGCCCCTGTCTCTGCCCCTGCCCCTCACTCTCAATTGGTTTTTCCGTTTTCGTGGCATATCAGTTTTCCGAAAACGGACGGACAGCTCAAGTGATTGGAAAATGTGCGTACACACTTCGAGGCATCGCATTTCAATTGTTTTTCGTCAGTCCAATAATTGCTGTTGTTATTGTTGCCAGTTTTTCTAGTTGTTGTTGGAGGGAATCAGTCATTTCCTGTCTTCGGTCTTCGAAGGAGATCTCCGGGAGGGTTACCAATCTCCGATCTCCGGTTACCACTTCTCCCAGCCAGACAGTCTGTCTCCGCATGGAGATTTCTCTTTGGAGGTGGGGGGGTCCCTCAGAGGTTAGGGGTTTATATTTCCCATATCGGTTACTATATCGGGGCTTTAACTTTTATTTATTTATTTTTAATTTTTAATTTAATTTGTTTTATAATCTCTTTAGAAAGGAATATTTTCAAAAATATATATCATTGGTATCATTACTTTATTTTTTCTATAATACTTTCGTGTTTGTATTTTTAAAAGAAACGTTAATTTAGAAAACTATTGATTATATTATTTCATGAATATCTTCAAGAAGCATTTGCATGATTTCTGAAATCTTTAAAATATTTGAAATAATGCCATTTTAAACCATTCTCCTTATTAAGGACTCTCTTTTTCATAAAATATTCATTTTTTTAAAGGTTCCTTAGGCATTTTCTTTTTTAAAACCACCCCTTAAAACAATACATATGTTAAGCTAAAAAATCCAAAAAATCCTAAATTTAAAAACTAACTTTAATACTCTTATTTCTTTTCAGAAACTCACCTTCCATGGCAGCTGTGATGTGGAGTGTGGATTGCTGGAGGCTGCGAAGTCGCTGCTTGTAGATCCTTTTCTGGGCCATGAGGGCCTGTCGGGTGGCGGATGACGACGACGAAGCGGAGGAGGAGGAGGAGAAGGAGCTGGGAGGTCCTTGGGGCGGCGGAGAGGCTGTGGTGTGTGAGCTAGAGTCCTCGCCCTCGCTGCCGGACGCTGTGCCCGCCGTGTGGTGGCCGCCCGTGGTGGCCTCCAGAGCCTCCATGGTCTGCTGGCGGCGCAGGGCCACCTGGGCGGCCATCACCCGCTGCCGGTCCACCACCAGCTGGCAGTTGGGGCAGCAGCACTCCCGCCACCGGCACAGGCGCTTGTGTCCCTTGACGCAGGATATCACGCCGTGGTTGCGGCACCTGGCGCACTTGGGCGTCCTCAGCAGACGTCGCTCTCGCTGGCTATTCCGATCCTGACTCATTTTCTTCACTGACCACTGGATTGCCGGACTGCGGGGCTACTGATTACCGATCTGCGATCTCCGATCGACTAAAAGGATCCCGTACGAGGCACGGACATTTAAGGGGCAACCGCAGCGGCTACTTGTCGCCGGCAGACAGTCTGGCAGCGTCAAGTGGTTTCCGTTCCCGTCCCTCGGGCATCGTCCGCATCCGTCAGATACGTTGGCGGGGCGGGCTGCCGGAGTCGGGAGGTAGGGGGGTAGGTAGGACGGTCGGGTACCTCGTCTGCCATTGGCTGCTAATCGCAGCCTCTAAATATAGACGGTCCAATGGCCACACAGATGTTCTGCATCAGTATCCGAAAGATACATTTGGTCACGGTCGGCATTCGGTAAGTAGAACCTGGCAAGTTGCACGGATTTCTACAAATTTTGGGATTAAATAAACAACAATAAACAAATAATTAATAATTATACTTAAATGTTAAATAAAATTAAGATTTATACATAAAATATTTATGATTAATTGCATAAAACTTATATACTTTACCGCCGAAATGTTTTCTAACTTTTTGAAAGTAGTACCTCTTAAAACCCCTGAAATGCATCCTCATCCACTGTACTGCATCCTCACTGTAGTCACCCATCGGCAGACCCTTTGTTTGGACTGGCCTCTGAGAGAATATACATATTGATTTCTGCTTTGTTCCTTTAATATTCGTATTTATTTATTTGACTCAATTGCGGTTTACTTGTATAACAATTTGTAGCATTATCTCATATATATGTATATGTGGTATATATAGCACGTACATACATCCATATATTTGTTTCCGTATAAATACAAATTCAACACGATTTTAAATTTAACTATTTTCTTTCTTATGGTTTTTTTTTAGTCATTAGTTTAGCTAACAAACAGTATGGCTTAAAAAAAAAAAAGACAAAATTCTTCAGCGTTTTGGTTTTTTTTTTCAATATATATGTAGTATTCTTAATAATTTTTGTTTGGTTTTTTTTTTTGGGGAAAGGACCTTCCAAGGATGCCTTTTAAATGCGTTCTCTATAATGAGAGCATGTGTACAGTGCGTTCCATCGGCATCAGGCCGATTAAGGGCGGATTGTCAGCCAGTTTTCAATCAGGAGATATGTCAGCGAATTCGTCAAGTGTTTAAATGGGAAGGAATTGCCGTTGTGAAACGCACTGTCCTGGCTCTGGAGTTCCTTGTTGTTTGTTTTGGAAAAAGAGTATTACAAAAAAAAGTGGAGTGATTTTTTTTGCAAAATGGATTTCGTAGATTAAAGCTTCAGCTAGAAGTGTTTTAGTGCCAGGTTTTAGATTTCTTTGGTTTTTTTTTTTGGTCAAAATACAGGTGCGACTAGAAAAGGCTGCCCAAGGACAATGTGCATTCGATTATACATGTATCGAGTGTAATCTCATATCAAGGATCCAGCGGAAAATCTGGAAATTCAGGGAGAAACAGGGCCATTTCGAGTAAATATTCATCTTTTGATAATTATCTACGTTGAGTTACGTAGCGTTACGTCGAATAAATGCTTGCAAAGTTATTGTCCTTTACTGTTTGAAAAACGTTCTCTAAACGACAAACGTATACATACATGTCCTGTCCGTATATGGGCATACATATATATGTATATATATATATTCCCACAAAAAATCTTGATCCTTGAACCAACTAAGTCTAATTACAAAAGACGCGGCCCTACAAAAATCGAACAAACGCAAATCACAAAGGTACAAACGATTGTTGATACATACGATATATAATACGTATATAATATATAATGTATATCATATATATATATATATATAATGCATTATATAATAACACATTCTATGGCTATGGATTGCAACTATTATAAACAATTTGATTCATTAATCCGATTCGATCTGTGTTCGCTTTGGTAGACGCACTCTGAACTTCGTATTCACTTCACGTATTCATATCACATTTCATAAAGGGCTCACCACTTTTCAATACTATCGATTGTGATCGATTGACGATCACTTCAATCACGATATCGCGACATCGATATCGGTTTTCAAATTCAACAACGATTGATTGCCAAACGACTATCCATTCATAGAGTTTCAATATAAACAGGACCCGGAATACAGCACGCGCAATTATTGTAATTACCGGAGGTGGCCACCTGGCTGCGGGCGGAGTTTCTGGAATTCTCGGTTCGAGAAATCCGAGATGTCAAGTGGTTGGAGTTGGGAACAGTTGGGTGTCGGAATTGAAACAAAATACATGTGTCGTTTGGGGTTCTGGTATTCCAATTGGTTTTTTTTTTAAATATTTTTGAGAAGAAATATTAAAATTTCCATATTATTTCTATATAATAAAATAATTATAGCAACTATTGCGATTTTTTTTAAAAAGGATTTGGTTGGGAAAGGATAATCTGTTTTGGAATAAAAAAATGTATAGAGATAGGATTCCAGAACCCCTTTAAATGCAAATCCCTAGTCGAAGCCACCTCCTCTTTACAATCATGTCTGGTGCTGTATCCCTGGTAGTGGTGTCTGGGGCAGATAGTGTCTGTGTATATAGTCGGTATATAGAAATCTTTACATAACAATTAGTGCGCGACAGTGTAGATATATAACTAGTAAACAGGCTCGTTGTCCTTTGGTGCGGGTTTTTTTTTTTTAAGTTAGATTACATAATACTTCTGGTTTTTATTCCTGGTATTCCTGGTATTATCCTTTTATACTTTTTTTTTTTTTTCTTTTTACTTTATTTTAGAGGGGAAGCAGTAGAAAACGTAGGAAAAATTCTACGACGAGTGAGGAAAATCGGCAATTTTCCAGCTGGAAATTGGGCATCACCGGATCAGAGGACGCCGTGCCAGGACACCGCTCAGACGATGCTGTTACGCTTGACGCTGGTCCGCTGCAGAGTACTCTGCATGGCGGCCACCACCGCCTCGGCCCCGCCCGCGAACACCGGCTGGTTGACCGCCCGCCGCAGGACATGCCACATGGCCACCGGTTTGCGGAGCGAGGAGAGCATCTGGTGCCAGTGGCGCAGCCCCTTCCCCACCGCACAGCTGCCGGCGACGACGTGCCCCAGCGGCAGGAGTCCGCCCCCGGCGGTCACCCCGAACACCGTTAGCCGCAGCCGGGCGGTCGTCAGGCTGGGCGGCGGCACACTGAAGATCACCGACTCGTTGAAGATCGGGCCGCGATCCTTGCGCTTCAGCGAGGTGCGCTTCTTCAGGACCTTGCGCTCGTTATCCATCAGGTAGACCTGCCGACGGGAGGAAGACCCGACAGTTTCAGTTTCAGTTTCAGGGTGAACCGTTCCCAGGATTATAGCCCACTCACCTTGACAAAGACACTCTGTACGAGGTCGGCGGGATCTTGGTCCTTGCGCTCCTGCTGCTGCTGCCTCAGCTGCTCCTTCTTCTTGGCCGGCATATCCTCCGGATCCGGGTCCAGCTTCAGGTTCCGGGCCTTCACCACGACGATGGTCAGCCGCTCCGCCGTCGGCAGGTAGCTGAGCGAGAACATGAGCTCGCCCCAGCGGGCGTTGCACTTGCGGGAGTCCGAGAGCGGTATCCAGGTGGTGATCGGCTTGGGCGTCTCCCCGATCTCCATCTCCGCCTCCCCAATGAGCGTGTGGGCGGGGCCGTTGTGGTAGAGGTGGAACCACAGGGAGTGCCGGGCCTGACGCTTCTGCAGCCAGAAGTTGAAGCTTTCGTTGTAGCTGGGAGTTCCTGTGGCACGAACCACCTGGAAGGATACGCAAGGATACGGCTGGAAGTGTTAGGCACATCCTCGAAGAGCAGCTCTTCAGTTACCTTGGTCTGCATCGCTCCTGGATGATCTGGAACCAGATAGATCCTCACAAATGTATCCAACGACTCCACGCTGAAGGGACAGATGAGTCCTTTGGCCTCCAGGACACTGACTGTGAGCTCCATGCCCTCCGTGCTGATGCAGTTCCTTCAAACAAAGGATAAGTACAATACTTATACTCGTGCTAGTGTTCAAGGACCTACTTGTCATAATGCAGTCCGACGCAGAGATATCCTGTGATCTGAGTGTACGGCTGGTCCAGCTGCTCCAGGACCAGATTAGACTCCGAGGTGACCGAGTCGCAGGACACAGCTCGCTCCAGGTTGATGCCCTCCATGGACCCGGCCACCGATCCCGCCCCGGAGTCCAGCGAGACTTGCGAGCTGTTCCTCCTACCCAGACCCATTCCCAAGCTCAGAGTCGAGTCCTGACGGAGCAAGGACCGCCCAAAGGACCAAGTACCGTTGCCATTGCCATTGCCATTGCCGTTCACATGTCCCGATCCACTGCCATTGGCCGGCGATCCTCCGTTCATGCCCAGCTTCCGGAAGAGGTAGTCCTCGGAGATGGTCTTCTGGAGGAGATGAGGTCCTTTGACGCGCTGCGAGAGGCCCGTAAAGGGATTCGTGGTGTTCTGGAGCTTCAGCAGGCGACTGGACAGACTGTTGGTGTCCACGAAGGGATTGCCATTGTGGTGGTTGGCTGATTCCGAGGGAGTCCTCTGGACAGGCGGCGACTGAGGGGGCAAGGAAACGGGGGCGGTGACTGTGGATACTATGCGGGAAGATATGAGGTTACTAGCGGTCCGAGGAGTACATCGACATCTGGTATACTCACCCGACGAAGACCCAGCCGATGCAGAGATTGTGGCCACCGGAGGATCTGCCGCCGGCAGGCTGGGAGGCATCTGTTCCGTGGACTCGCACAGGAAGGGATTGGTGCTGGAGTTCCTCCGCTTGAGGGCTGGAATGCGTCGCTCCGTCTCCGGCAGGATCTCCGGCTGCTGCTCTGGCACTTCGGGCTGCAGGTCCTGCGACATCCCGTTCAACGCCTGACCCCCCGAGGATACTTGCCGCTTGGCTATCGGGCGGGGAATGGCGGTGGCCGACAGGTTCACGGAGGCGGAGGTGGTGAGCCGTGGCGGCGGCGGCGCCTCCAGGGGCTGGGGCAGGACTCCGTTCGCATGGGATCCGTTCTGGCGCAGGCAGGAGGATCGGGGCTCCGGATCGGCTGGCTCCTGGGCTTGGCTGAAGGAGAAGGTCACGGTCTTGGTGGCTGGGCCGGCACTGTTCGGCGCCGGTGCGGGCCGGAGTGGCTGCGGCGGAATGCTGACATCCGCCTGGGGCAGATTCCACAGCGGGGTGGTGACCTCCAGGGAGGTGCTCGTCCCACTGGACCCTCCCACCAGACAACCGTTCATCAGGAGCAGCTGCTGGGAGCGATTGTGGTCGTCCTTGTCGATGGTATCGAAGCGCTTGAAGCTGCCGCTGGTGCTCAGCAGGAACTCCGAGCCGGACTGGATCTGCAGGCAAGGACGATCAAGGATATGCCATCGACGGGAGCTCTGAGAAGGAAAGTACTTACACTGGCCATGTAGCCGTTGGCGTGGAAGAGCTTGTTCTTGTGGTTGGAGAGGCCGATCTTCTCCTCCTTGCTGGAGCGCATCCTCATCCAGCTGGCGGCCCGTGGGCCGAGGCAGTGGCAGGCGAACAGGATGGCCATCACCAGGACCGCCAGCAGCAGGAGCGCCAAGCTGGCAAAGGACATCATGGCGAGAGGAGTGCCTTCCATAGATCGCTTATCGCCTTCGATTCACAGACATTTCAATAATATTCTGGAAAGGATTAAGGATGATTCCAGTGACGAAGGCATATATTCACGCTTTAAATATTTGATATTAATCTGAAGAATCAATTTTAAATGACATTTATGTTTTAAATTAAAGAGAAAAAGCCACAAATATGGAAATGTTAAGGATTCTTAGGAGAAATATAAAGGATGTCCTGATACTATCCTCGATGGCTCAAAACAACAATAACGATTGCTCATATCACGCAAAAAATATGTAATATTAATAAAAATAAATGTAATATTCTATTTTTCGTTTTCAGATTCCATCACCACAGTAGGCCTTGGTCGGAATGGCCAAAAAATTGTATAAAAGGCCGAACCCCGGTGGAGAAAAATCAGTTATTTCCCTGGCTCGGAGCTGAGAGGTTGTATTTTCTCCATCCAGTTTTTTATTCAACTTTTTATTTTATAAATATTTTTTTCTAAATTTAAATTTTCTTCTTTTTCTAGGTGGGCCCAAGGAGGCTGGAGGACTCTATCAGGTCGTAAGGACTTTCTATTGGGAAGGGGTGCCGTCAAGCACGGAGTACCGGATTACTCCTTCCTGGTCCGGCCCCGAATATCTTCGAAGGCGTCAAGAATTGGTGACTTCTCCTATCAGTCGGGAAAAGAAAAAGGGAACCAGGATCAACTAGGTCGAACCGACAAAACAGAAGACTTGGGCAAGTTAGGTCCACGGGGCAATACAGAAGACTAGGACAAGTTGGGTCCAATCGACCAGGACCAGGGACAGGACCTGACATCAAAGAGCAGGACTCTTCAGGTCCGGAAGGCAATACAGAAGACTAGGATGAGGAGCAGACACAAGGACCAGGAAACGCCAGATCGAGAACTAGGGCTAGCAAGATTCGGGCAAGTGGACCAGGATAACTCAGGTCCAGAGGACCAGGACAAGCCAGCCCTAGAAGACCAGGACAATGAAGACCAATACAATCCAGGTTTAGAGGACCAGGACTAGGACAAAAAGGACGAGACGGAAGACCAGAAGACTAGCCAGTTCCGGAAGCCCAGACACAGAAGATATTGAAGGCATTAGAATCTGAAATTGAATCTGCTACTTGGAGTGCCATCCAAAGAGATCCAGTGGTGATCTGGTAATTCCAGTGACGAAGACAAGCGTCTCTGATCGCTTTTTATACGAATATACTCCAAAAAGAACCGAGTAATAAAATTGTAATCATTTTTTAAATAGTTTGGCCGAAATAGTGGATATAGGTCACTGTCAATAGCGATGCACTTCCCCACCGGGCTGTCACTGGGAGGAGTGAGTCACCGATTCGGTTGGAAAACGAAAATAAAACCAAAATGTTTTCGGTGGAAACCTCGATGGCCAGGTGCTGGAGGGTTGGAGGTGGTGGGGGGCCAGTTTCGAAGACACTTTCATCTCGCATCGCTTTACATTCGGTACGATTTGGCTCGTCAGGGGTATGTGGGCGTGTTTTCTGATTCTTTTCCCGGGGGCGGGGACAGGTGCTCGTTCTCGTTCTCGTTCTCAGTCACAAACTTTGACAGTTTTTGAATTGAATTTGAAACCCAAGACGCAGCATTGCCACTTCAAAGCACCGACAATGAAAAGTCACGAAAGGAGTGACATCGGGAATACCAGAGGGGGGAGGGGGAGAGGGCGGGGCGGTATTACGTTGACAATGGATCACTCTCGCCTGGGAGCACTGACAGCTCGGCCCGAGCTCTTCCCTTCCGCCTTCCATCCACCCATCTGGGGACGTTGCCAGGCACTCTTAAGAGGCTTAGGTAACAGGACTTGGAGGGATTACAGTCGGGCCTGCCTACGGTGAACTTGAAGGACCACAAATACCCGCAGGAAACAGGTCGGTAAGTAACAAGATTTATAGAAAAAAATTTAATTCAAATATTTAAAAAAGAGTTTACTTAAAGAGATTAATAAATAATTAATATAATAGAATAATTTAAAATTATATTATACTAAATAAAATAACAAATATTATGCAACTTAGTATAATATATTAATATTTAAAAAAAAAACCATAAAAAATATATCTTACTGAAGTATGACTGTATTTTGCAACTACCATAAAATGAAAGTGAAGTTCTCTAAGCTCTAAGTACTCGTATATTTATAAATATCTATATATCCCCCCATTTAGTGTCCAAACTCATGCAGTTAATAATGTCAGGCTGCTGCATTGGATTCGGTTCATTGAGCCGACTATTAAATCGCTTCAATTACTTGCCCCTTTAATTACTTTCCATAAATGCACTGCACACAAGGATGCACAAGGATTCGCCCCGAGAATACCCTTTAGTAGCTGGATTTAGAATTACAAACTGCAACTTGGCCAAAAGCGAAGGTGACTTCTGCGCATAAAAAGTCAACTATGCCGTGTAATTATCCAGTGGAATAAGGGTTTAATGAGGCACTCACTTGCACTTGCACTGAGAAAAGTGATTACATCTTTAGAGGTTTATATTTTTATGAGAAATAAATGATGATTTATATCAAATAATAATGGGAAACTCTTTCAAAATAGCTATATAAAATTAAAAATATTACAAGTAATAAATACTAAGAAACATAAATTATATAATAAATAGTACTTATATTATATTAAATTATATATAATATGTTTGAACTTAATAATTATTAAAATTATAACCATTTAAAATATCTTTTGATTGAATCAATTCTTAATAAATAATAATTATTATTTTTTTTATCATTCTTTGTTATATGTAAGTGGCAGATTTAATTATATAATAATTAAATAATTAAATATTGTAGGAAGAATAAAAAATAATAAGTGTAGATCGCCAAACAGAAATGTCCAGCTGCCTTTCAAGACTTTCTTGTATTTGGGCTGAAATTTCTCGCAGTGTAGTTGAAGAATTGGTCACACATCTTGCCCCAGAGAGGAGCGCAACGCAGCAGAGTGTCGGATGGGAGGCCTGGGAGATGCGGCGGGAGAAGTGGCACTTTTCATTAACCTACTGGGAGGTCATTCCACTGGCTCTGCCTTTTGTTGCCTGCAGGTGCTGGCCCGATATCTGATGTGTGTATATGTATATGGTGTGTGCGGTATATAGTATAGTGTGTATATGTATGTATATCGGGGGACCGAAAGTGTCGCCGCATAGGCCAATATAAGCGCGCAGGAGCCCTGGCATTCCGGCTAAGAGATGGCGGGCTACTGACCTCTTTTCGGGTCCGGGGGCGGGGGGGATCTCAAAAATGGGCCAAACCGAAATCCGAAATCACAAATAGTCACGTCATCGGGCGACAACTGAAATCCCTTTGGACTGTCCCCTAGCCACTGTCCCGGGTATCCTTGACGGTTGCCAGGAGGACGCTGATGATGATGATGATGATGATGGGTGCCAGAAAAACAAAAACCAAAAAATAAGAGAAAAGCGAGGAATATGAAAAAAGTTTCCACTGTGAAATGGAGAGTGAAAAGCGGGCGAAAGTCAAAGTAATCAAAAATGGCCAAAAGGATGGGAGGACGGAGGCGCAAAGGGGGAGGGGGAGAGGACCGCAAATCTGGAGCATGTTGGCGGAAACACACACGCAGCTCATTTGCAGTTTTGGCCACATGGATTTGCAGTTTGTCCTGCCATTGCAGGACATCCAATAGCAAGTCAAAAAAATAACAAATAAGTGGAGCAGCAAGACGTTACCTAGTTTCCTACGAATTTCCACACTTGGCAGTTCATTTGGCAGTTTTCACAGCTAACAATTTGTACACTCTGCTTGGATTTATTTTCAAAAAACTTTCGAACAATTCTCACTAATTTTTGGAAACTACAATTTGCAAAAACAACAACAAATATCAACACACAATAACAAAATCACACACGACGAGCTGCAGGAGCAGCGTTCCCTCGGGGAAGAAGCAGAGGATACTGAATGCGGACCTGGGGGTGCGACGGGCACCTCAATCGCCTTTCTGGGCCAACAACACTGTTCGGCAGCTTGCAACACTGCTCCCGGGTGCGAATAACAGTAAGCCGCAAAGCTTCGGCTCAAGTCCGTGCTTGCCTAAAGTTTGCAACAAGCTTGGACTATCGAAATGTATCGCGCAATTTTTCAAATTTGAATTAAAACAATTTAGAATTGATTATATAAGTTCACCCAGTTTTTTTATACATATATTATATTTAAATAAAAGTAGTCCTTTTTTCGGAATTGAATTGTATTTATTATATTTTTAAATCAAACATTTTGGATATACATCATAATTTTAATTAAAAATATGAAGCAAAAAGCTAATCAAAGATTGTGCAAAATATAAATTACTAATTCAAATATAATTTACATAATGTACCTGTCCTAAATTCCTTATTTTGTTTACCTAAAAACCATTAAAGTTTCTTATTAAAAATGGGTAAAATATTTTTTAAGTAAAAGAGACAAAGTTTATGAAGAAAGAGTTTCAATCTACCCATAAATTGTAACTTCAGACATTGTCACAAAGACAGTAAATGGTTTGAGCTTATTTTCGACCTTTTTTTGGAGCTTTCGGACGAAATATGCCATAAAGGATGCGTCTTATAAATAGAAGACCGCTTATTTTTAGTACACTCAATAAATATAGCATTAAGTGTATAAGATCCTGCAAATATGGCAACAAATTTATAGGATGCTGAAAATATGGCAAAGTATACTATTTTAAAGGGGTTTCTAAAAGTTTCTAAAATAGGGGGCTGTATCCTGTACGAAAACCTTTGACTTTTGACATGTAAAAACCAACTCTTGTTACTTAGCCTTCAAGTTATAGACATGTTAAAGAAAACCAGAATTTTTCCCCTTAAAAGGTCTATATCGTAAAAGAGGAGAAGCTTGTAACTGTGCGAATTTTTATCCGGATTGCTCTGTTAACGAAGTCCAGGCAGGTGACGAGTGTTACAGGGGGGACAAGGATATCGTTCAGAAAAGTGCGATTCAAACGGAAAACAGCTAGCATTTGGAAGAGTTTTATCGTCACTAGATAAACATTATATTTACAGTCTGGATAAATCGAGTATCTAAGGGGAAATGGGAGGGATAGAGCATAACATGTAAATATGTATTTTCTTCTTTAATCGTAAACTTTGTCGAGGGGCTTCTGCATTTATTTTTTAATAGTTTGCTTAAAAGTTTAACAAAGATAAGTATAAAACATGACAGTTAAACAGACGTAACGAGGCATGACGTCTGAAAATTCTTGCAAAAAAATAAATTCATAAAATGATTTAGCAAAAGAATTACAAAATTTTAAAAATATAGGCTATTAAAATTTTTTCATTGCAGTTTGGTGAAGTTTTTCTGTCACTTTTTTAGAGAATATCTGTTTCGCCATTTATGCATGAGAGGTCCTAGCTAAAATTTTAAATTTAAATAAAAAAAAAAACATTCTCAACTAAACATAGGTTTCTTAGCTTGCCGTTTTAATGAACAAGTTCTTCTTTAAAGAAAGTCTAAACGAAAATTTCATATAAGCGGGCAATGAGTGATGTCGATCAGACATATCGGCCAGAGTTCAACCATTTCTCAAAATAGAAAAATAGTGATGGCATTTTTAGAATTATTTCGGCAAAAAGCTAAGTGTGTGAACCACATCCCATTTAGATATCAAGCATATACAGCATTAATGAAGGAATATAGAGACATGCAATCTCTATATCTCTATATCATCAATCTCTATAGTCTACCGCATTGTCTTAACTATTTCGCATTTGATTAAAAAACGGGATGCCATTTATGAATCAGGGAACTAATCCCCGTCGATCTGCATCCAAGGATCCTCTGAATTCTCAAAATTCAATTTTGGCCCCATTTTTGGCCAAAATCATGATGGTACCCCTTGGAAAACTGCGATCGACGCTTTTCTTTCACTTTTTGGCGAATATCTTCACTATTTCGCAACCGGTTCAGAAACGGGATGCCATTTATGAATCAGGGAACTAATCCCCGTCGATCTGCATCCAAGAATCCCTTGAATTCTCAAAATTCAATTTTGGCCCCGTTTTTGGCCAAAATCATGATGGTACCCCTTGGAAAACTGCGATCGACGCTTTTCCTTCACTTTTTGGTGAATATTTTAACCATTTCGCAACCGGTTCAGAAACGGGATGCCATTTATGAATCAGGGAACTAATCCCCGTCGATCTGCATCCAAGAATCCCTTGAATTCTCAAAATTCAATTTTGGCCCCGTTTTTGGCCAAAATCATGATGGTACCCCTTGGAAAACTGCGATCGACGCTTTTCCTTCACTTTTTGGCGAATATTTTAACCATTTCGCAACCGGTTCAGAAACGGGATGCCATTTATGAATCAGGGAACTAATCCCCGTCGATCTGCATCCAAGAATCCCTTGAATTCTCAAAATTCAATTTTGGCCCCGTTTTTGGCCAAAATCATGATGGTACCCCTTGGAAAACTGCGATCGACGCTTTTCCTTCACTTTTTTGTGAATATTTTAACCATTTCGCAACCGGTTCAGAAACGGGATGCCATTTATGAATCAGGGAACTAATCCCCGTCGATCTGCATCCAAGAATCCCTTGAATTCTCAAAATTCAATTTTGGCCCCGTTTTTGGCCAAAATCATGATGGTACCCCTTGGAAAACTGCGATCGACGCTTTTCCTTCACTTTTTGGTGAATATTTTAACCATTTCGCAACCGGTTCAGAAACGGGATGCCATTTATGAATCAGGGAACTAATCCCCGTCGATCTGCATCCAAGAATCCCTTGAATTCTCAAAATTCAATTTTGGCCCCGTTTTGGCCAAAATCATGATGGTACCCCTTGGAAAACTGCGATCGACGCTTTTCCTTCACTTTTTGGTGAATATTTTAACCATTTCGCAACCGGTTCAGAAACGGGATGCCATTTATGAATCAGGGAACTAATCCCCGTCGATCTGCATCCAAGAATCCCTTGAATTCTCAAAATTCAATTTTGGCCCCGTTTTTGGCCAAAATCATGATGGTACCCCTTGGAAAACTGCGATCGACGCTTTTCCTTCACTTTTTGGTGAATATTTTAACCATTTCGCAACCGGTTCAGAAACGGGATGCCATTTATGAATCAGGGAACTAATCCCCGTCGATCTGCATCCAAGAATCCCTTGAATTCTCAAAATTCAATTTTGGCCCCGTTTTTGGCCAAAATCATGATGGTACCCCTTGGAAAACTGCGATCGACGCTTTTCCTTCACTTTTTTGTGAATATTTTAACCATTTCGCAACCGGTTCAGAAACGGGATGCCATTTATGAATCAGGGAACTAATCCCCGTCGATCCGCATCCAAGAATCCCTTGAATTCTCAAAATTCAATTTTGGCCCCGTTTTTGGCCAAAATCATGATGGTACCCCTTGGAAAACTGCGATCGACGCTTTTCCTTCACTTTTTGGCGAATATTTTAACCATTTCGCAACCGGTTCAGAAACGGGATGCCATTTATGAATCAGGGAACTAATCCCCGTCGATCTGCATCCAAGAATCCCTTGAATTCTCAAAATTCAATTTTGGCCCCGTTTTTGGCCAAAATCATGATGGTACCCCTTGGAAAACTGCGATCGACGCTTTTCCTTCACTTTTTGGTGAATATTTTAACCATTTCGCAACCGGTTCAGAAACGGGATGCCATTTATGAATCAGGGAACTAATCCCCGTCGATCTGCATCCAAGAATCCCTTGAATTCTCAAAATTAAATTTTGGCCCCATTTTTGGCCAAAATCATGATGGTACCCCTTGGAAAACTGCGATCGACGCTTTTCCTTCACTTTTTGGTGAATATTTTAACTATTTCGCAACCGGTTCAGAAACGGGATGCCATTTATGAATCAGGCAACTAATCCCCGTCGATCTGCATCCAAGAATCCCTTGAATTCTCAAAATTCAATTTTGGCCCCGTTTTTGGCCAAAATCATGATGGTACCCCTTGGAAAACTGCGATCGACGCTTTTCCTTCACTTTTTGGCGAATATTTTAACCATTTCGCAACCGGTTCAGAAACGGGATGCCATTTATGAATCAGGGAACTAATCCCCGTCGATCTGCATCCAAGAATCCCTTGAATTCTCAAAATTCAATTTTGGCCCCGTTTTTGGCCAAAATCATGATGGTACCCCTTGGAAAACTGCGATCGACGCTTTTCCGTCACTTTTTGGTGAATATTTTAACCATTTCGCAACCGGTTCAGAAACGGGATGCCATTTATGAATCAGGGAACTAATCCCCGTCGATCTGCATCCAAGAATCCCTTGAATTCTCAAAATTCAATTTTGGCCCCGTTTTTGGCCAAAATCATGATGGTACCCCTTGGAAAACTGCGATCGACGCTTTTCCTTCACTTTTTGGCGAATATTTTAACCATTTCGCAACCGGTTCAGAAACGGGATGCCATTTATGAATCAGGGAACTAATCCCCGTCGATCTGCATCCAAGAATCCTTCGAATTCTCAAAATTCAATTTTGGCCCCGTTTTTGGCCAAAATCATGATGGTACCCCTTGGAAAACTGCGATCGACGCTTTTCCTTCACTTTTTGGCGAATATTTTAACCATTTCGCAACCGGTTCAGAAACGGGATGCCATTTATGAATCAGGGAACTAATCCCCGTCGATCTGCATCCAAGAATCCCTTGAATTCTCAAAATTCAATTTTGGCCCCATTTTTGGCCAAAATCATGATGGTACCCCTTGGAAAACTGCGATCGACGCTTTTCCTTCACTTTTTGGCGAATATTTTAACCATTTCGCAACCGGTTCAGAAACGGGATGCCATTTATGAATCAGGGAACTAATCCCCGTCGATCTGCATCCAAGAATCCCTTGAATTCTCAAAATTCAATTTTGGCCCCGTTTTTGGCCAAAATCATGATGGTACCCCTTGGAAAACTGCGATCGACGCTTTTCCTTCACTTTTTGGCGAATATTTTAACCATTTCGCAACCGGTTCAGAAACGGGATGCCATTTATGAATCAGGGAACTAATCCCCGTCGATCTGCATCCAAGAATCCCTTGAATTCTCAAAATTCAATTTTGGCCCCGTTTTTGGCCAAAATCATGATGGTACCCCTTGGAAAACTGCGATCGACGCTTTTCCTTCACTTTTTGGCGAATATTTTAACCATTTCGCAACCGGTTCAGAAACGGGATGCCATTTATGAATCAGGGAACTAATCCCCGTCGATCTGCATCCAAGAATCCCTTGAATTCTCAAAATTCAATTTTGGCCCCGTTTTTGGCCAAAATCATGATGGTACCCCTTGGAAAACTGCGATCGACGCTTTTCCTTCACTTTTTGGCGAATATTTTAACCATTTCGCAACCGGTTCAGAAACGGGATGCCATTTATGAATCAGGGAACTAATCCCCGTCTGCATCCAAGAATCCCTTGAATTCTCAAAATTCAATTTTGGCCCCGTTTTTGGCCAAAATCATGATGGTACCCCTTGGAAAACTGCGATCGACGCTTTTCCTTCACTTTTTGGCGAATATTTTAACCATTTCGCAACCGGTTCAGAAACGGGATGCCATTTATGAATCAGGGAACTAATCCCCGTCGATTTGCATCCAAGAATCCCTTGAATTCTCAAAATTCAATTTTGGCCCCGTTTTTGGCCAAAATCATGATGGTACCCCTTGGAAAACTGCGATCGACGCTTTTCCTTCACTTTTTGGCGAATATTTTAACCATTTCGCAACCGGTTCAGAAACGGGATGCCATTTATGAATCAGGGAACTAATCCCCGTCGATCTGCATCCAAGAATCCCTTGAATTCTCAAAATTCAATTTTGGCCCCGTTTTTGGCCAAAATCATGATGGTACCCCTTGGAAAACTGCGATCGACGCTTTTCCTTCACTTTTTGGCGAATATTTTAACCATTTCGCAACCGGTTCAGAAACGGGATGCCATTTATGAATCAGGGAACTAATCCCCGTCGATCTGCATCCAAGAATCCCTTGAATTCTCAAAATTCAATTTTGGCCCCGTTTTTGGCCAAAATCATGATGGTACCCCTTGGAAAACTGCGATCGACGCTTTTCCTTCACTTTTTGGCGAATATTTTAACCATTTCGCAACCGGTTCAGAAACGGGATGCCATTTATGAATCAGGGAACTAATCCCCGTCGATCTGCATCCAAGAATCCCTTGAATTCTCAAAATTCAATTTTGGCCCCGTTTTTGGCCAAAATCATGATGGTACCCCTTGGAAAACTGCGATCGACGCTTTTCCTTCACTTTTTGGCGAATATTTTAACCATTTCGCAACCGGTTCAGAAACGGGATGCCATTTATGAATCAGGGAACTAATCCCCGTCGATCTGCATCCAAGAATCCCTTGAATTCTCAAAATTCAATTTTGGCCCCGTTTTTGGCCAAAATCATGATGGTACCCCTTGGAAAACTGCGATCGACGCTTTTCCTTCACTTTTTGGCGAATATTTTAACCATTTCGCAACCGGTTCAGAAACGGGATGCCATTTATGAATCAAGGAACTAATCCCCGTCGATCTGCATCCAAGAATCCCTTGAATTCTCAAAATTCAATTTTGGCCCCGTTTTTGGCCAAAATCATGATGGTACCCCTTGGAAAACTGCGATCGACGCTTTTCCTTCACTTTTTGGCGAATATTTTAACCATTTCGCAACCGGTTCAGAAACGGGATGCCATTTATGAATCAGGGAACTAATCCCCGTCGATCTGCATCCAAGAATCCCTTGAATTCTCAAAATTCAATTTTGGCCCCGTTTTTGGCCAAAATCATGATGGTACCCCTTGGAAAACTGCGATCGACGCTTTTCCTTCACTTTTTGGCGAATATTTTAACCATTTCGCAACCGGTTCAGAAACGGGATGCCATTTATGAATCAGGGAACTAATCCCCGTCGATCTGCATCCAAGAATCCCTTGAATTCTCAAAATTCAATTTTGGCCCCGTTTTTGGCCAAAATCATGATGGTACCCCTTGGAAAACTGCGATCGACGCTTTTCCTTCACTTTTTGGCGAATATTTTAACCATTTCGCAACCGGTTCAGAAACGGGATGCCATTTATGAATCAGGGAACTAATCCCCGTCGATCTGCATCCAAGAATCCCTTGAATTCTCAAAATTCAATTTTGGCCCCGTTTTTGGCCAAAATCATGATGGTACCCCTTGGAAAACTGCGATCGACGCTTTTCCTTCACTTTTTGGCGAATATTTTAACCATTTCGCAACCGGTTCAGAAACGGGATGCCATTTATGAATCAGGGAACTAATCCCCGTCGATCTGCATCCAAGAATCCCTTGAATTCTCAAAATTCAATTTTGGCCCCGTTTTTGGCCAAAATCATGATGGTACCCCTTGGAAAACTGCGATCGACGCTTTTCCTTCACTTTTTGGCGAATATTTTAACCATTTCGCAACCGGTTCAGAAACGGGATGCCATTTATGAATCAGGGAACTAATCCCCGTCGATCTGCATCCAAGAATCCCTTGAATTCTCAAAATTCAATTTTGGCCCCGTTTTTGGCCAAAATCATGATGGTACCCCTTGGAAAACTGCGATCGACGCTTTTCCTTCACTTTTTGGCGAATATTTTAACCATTTCGCAACCGGTTCAGAAACGGGATGCCATTTATGAATCAGGGAACTAATCCCCGTCGATCTGCATCCAAGAATCCCTTGAACTCTCAAAATTCAATTTTGGCCCCGTTTTTGGCCAAAATCATGATGGTACCCCTTGGAAAACTGCGATCGACGCTTTTCCTTCACTTTTTGGCGAATATTTTAACCATTTCGCAACCGGTTCAGAAACGGGATGCCATTTATGAATCAGGGAACTAATCCCCGTCGATCTGCATCCAAGAATCCCTTGAACTCTCAAAATTCAATTTTGGCCCCGTTTTTGGCCAAAATCATGATGGTACCCCTTGGAAAACTGCGATCGACGCTTTTCCTTCACTTTTTGGCGAATATTTTAACCATTTCGCAACCGGTTCAGAAACGGGATGCCATTTATGAATCAGGGAACTAATCCCCGTCGATCTGCATCCAAGAATCCCTTGAATTCTCAAAATTCAATTTTGGCCCCGTTTTTGGCCAAAATCATGATGGTACCCCTTGGAAAACTGCGATCGACGCTTTTCCTTCACTTTTTGGCGAATATTTTAACCATTTCGCAACCGGTTCAGAAACGGGATGCCATTTATGAATCAGGGAACTAATCCCCGTCGATCTGCATCCAAGAATCCTTTGAATTCTCAAAATTCAATTTTGGCCCCGTTTTTGGCCAAAATCATGATGGTACCCCTTGGAAAACTGCGATCGACGCTTTTCCTTCACTTTTTGGCGAATATTTTAACCATTTCGCAACCGGTTCAGAAACGGGATGCCATTTATGAATCAGGGAACTAATCCCCGTCGATCTGCATCCAAGAATCCCTTGAATTCTCAAAATTCAATTTTGGCCCCGTTTTTGGCCAAAATCATGATGGTACCCCTTGGAAAACTGCGATCGACGCTTTTCCTTCACTTTTTGGCGAATATTTTAACCATTTCGCAACCGGTTCAGAAACGGGATGCCATTTATGAATCAGGGAACTAATCCCCGTCGATCTGCATCCAAGAATCCCTTGAACTCTCAAAATTCAATTTTGGCCCCGTTTTTGGCCAAAATCATGATGGTACCCCTTGGAAAACTGCGATCGACGCTTTTCCTAACCATTTCGCAACCGGTTCAGAAACGGGATGCCATTTATGAATCAGGGAACTAATCCCCGTCGATCTGCATCCAAGAATCCTTTGAATTCTCAAAATTCAATTTTGGCCCCGTTTTTGGCCAAAATCATGATGGTACCCCTTGGAAAACTGCGATCGACGCTTTTCCTTCACTTTTTGGCGAATATTTTAACCATTTCGCAACCGGTTCAGAAACGGGATGCCATTTATGAATCAGGGAACTAATCCCCGTCGATCTGCATCCAAGAATCCCTTGAATTCTCAAAATTCAATTTTGGCCCCGTTTTTGGCCAAAATCATGATGGTACCCCTTGGAAAACTGCGATGGACGCTTTTCCTTCACTTTTTGGCGAATATTTTAACCATTTCGCAACCGGTTCAGAAACGGGATGCCATTTATGAATCAGGGAACTAATCCCCGTCGATCTGCATCCAAGAATCCCTTGAATTCTCAAAATTCAATTTTGGCCCCGTTTTTGGCCAAAATCATGAATCCAAGAATCCTTTGAATTCTCAAAATTCAATTTTGGCCCCGTTTTTGGCCAAAATCATGATGGTACCCCTTGGAAAACTGCGATCGACGCTTTTCCTTCACTTTTTGGCGAATATTTTAACCATTTCGCAACCGGTTCAGAAACGGGATGCCATTTATGAATCAGGGAACTAATCCCCGTCGATCTGCATCCAAGAATCCCTTGAATTCTCAAAATTCAATTTTGGCCCCGTTTTTGGCCAAAATCATGAATCCAAGAATCCTTTGAATTCTCAAAATTCAATTTTGGCCCCGTTTTTGGCCAAAATCATGATGGTACCCCTTGGAAAACTGCGATCGACGCTTTTCCTTCACTTTTTGGCGAATATTTTAACCATTTCGCAACCGGTTCAGAAACGGGATGCCATTTATGAATCAGGGAACTAATCCCCGTCGATCTGCATCCAAGAATCCCTTGAATTCTCAAAATTCAATTTTGGCCCCGTTTTTGGCCAAAATCATGAATCCAAGAATCCTTTGAATTCTCAAAATTCAATTTTGGCCCCGTTTTTGGCCAAAATCATGATGGTACCCTTGGAAAACTGCGATCGACGCTTTTCCTTCACTTTTGGCGAATATTTTAACCATTTCGCAACCGGTTCAGAAACGGGATGCCATTTATGAATCAGGGAACTAATCCCCGTCGATCTGCATCCAAGAATCCCTTGAATTCTCAAAATTCAATTTTGGCCCCGTTTTTGGCCAAAATCATGAATCCAAGAATCCTTTGAATTCTCAAAATTCAATTTTGGCCCCGTTTTTGGCCAAAATCATGATGGTACCCCTTGGAAAACTGCGATCGACGCTTTTCCTTCACTTTTTGGCGAATATTTTAACCATTTCGCAACCGGTTCAGAAACGGGATGCCATTTATGAATCAGGGAACTAATCCCCGTCGATCTGCATCCAAGAATCCCTTGAATTCTCAAAATTCAATTTTGGCCCCGTTTTTGGCCAAAATCATGATGGTACCCCTTGGAAAACTGCGATCGACGCTTTTCCTTCACTTTTTGGCGAATATTTTAACCATTTCGCAACCGGTTCAGAAACGGGATGCCATTTATGAATCAGGGAACTAATCCCCGTCGATCTGCATCCAAGAATCCTTTGAA
Organism: Drosophila atripex; assembly: GCA_035045925.1. Taxonomy (NCBI): domain Eukaryota; kingdom Metazoa; phylum Arthropoda; class Insecta; order Diptera; family Drosophilidae; genus Drosophila; species Drosophila atripex. The sequence continues at coordinate 1,030,859 of JAWNOP010000009.1, forward strand.
TTCTCAAAATTCAATTTTGGCCCCGTTTTGGCCAAAATCATGATGGTACCCCTTGGAAAACTGCGATCGACGCTTTTCCTTCACTTTTTGGCGAATATTTTAACCATTTCGCAACCGGTTCAGAAACGGGATGCCATTTATGAATCAGGGAACTAATCCCCGTCGATCTGCATCCAAGAATCCTTTGAATTCTCAAAATTCAATTTTGGCCCCGTTTTTGGCCAAAATCATGATGGTACCCCCTTGGAAAACTGCGATCGACGCTTTTCCTTCACTTTTTGGCGAATATTTTAACCATTTCGCAACCGGTTCAGAAACGGGATGCCATTTATGAATCAGGGAACTAATCCCCGTCGATCTGCATCCAAGAATCCCTTGAACTCTCAAAAATCAATTTTGGCCCCGTTTTTGGCCAAAATCATGATGGTACCCCTTGGAAAACTGCGATCGACGCTTTTCCTTCACTTTTTGGCGAATATTTTAACCATTTCGCAACCGGTTCAGAAACGGGATGCCATTTATGAATCAGGGAACTAATCCCCGTCGATCTGCATCCAAGAATCCTTTGAATTCTCAAAATTCAATTTTGGCCCCGTTTTTGGCCAAAATCATGATGGTACCCCTTGGAAAACTGCGATCGACGCTTTTCCTTCACTTTTTGGCGAATATTTTAACCATTTCGCAACCGGTTCAGAAACGGGATGCCATTTATGAATCAGGGAACTAATCCCCGTCGATCTGCATCCAAGAATCCTTTGAATTCTCAAAATTCAATTTTGGCCCCGTTTTTGGCCAAAATCATGATGGTACCCCTTGGAAAACTGCGATCGACGCTTTTCCTTCACTTTTTGGCGAATATTTTAACCATTTCGCAACCGGTTCAGAAACGGGATGCCATTTATGAATCAGGGAACTAATCCCCGTCGATCTGCATCCAAGAATCCCTTGAACTCTCAAAATTCAATTTTGGCCCCGTTTTTGGCCAAAATCATGATGGTACCCCTTGGAAAACTGCGATCGACGCTTTTCCTTCACTTTTTGGCGAATATTTTAATCATTTCGCAACCGGTTCAGAAACGGGATGCCATTTATGAATCAGGGAACTAATCCCCGTCGATCTGCATCCAAGAATCCTTTGAATTCTGAAAATTCAATTTTGGCCCCGTTTTTGGCCAAAATCATGATGGTACCCCTTGGAAAACTGCGATCGACGCTTTTCCTTCACTTTTTGGCGAATATTTTAACCATTTCGCAACCGGTTCAGAAACGGGATGCCATTTATGAATCAGGGAACTAATCCCCGTCGATCTGCATCCAAGAATCCCTTGAACTCTCAAAATTCAATTTTGGCCCCGTTTTTGGCCAAAATCATGATGGTACCCCTTGGAAAACTGCGATCGACGCTTTTCCTTCACTTTTTGGCGAATATTTTAATCATTTCGCAACCGGTTCAGAAACGGGATGCCATTTATGAATCAGGGAACTAATCCCCGTCGATCTGCATCCAAGAATCCTTTGAATTCTGAAAATTCAATTTTGGCCCCGTTTTTGGCCAAAATCATGATGGTACCCCTTGGAAAACTGCGATCGACGCTTTTCCTTCACTTTTTGGCGAATATTTTAACCATTTCGCAACCGGTTCAGAAACGGGATGCCATTTATGAATCAGGGAACTAATCCCCGTCGATCTGCATCCAAGAATCCCTTGAACTCTCAAAATTCAATTTTGGCCCCGTTTTTGGCCAAAATCATGATGGTACCCCTTGGAAAACTGCGATCGACGCTTTTCCTTCACTTTTTGGCGAATATTTTAACCATTTCGCAACCGGTTCAGAAACGGGATGCCATTTATGAATCAGGGAACTAATCCCCGTCGATCTGCATCCAAGAATCCTTTGAATTCTCAAAAATCAATTTTGGCCCCGTTTTTGGCCAAAATCATGATGGTACCCCTTGGAAAACTGCGATCGACGCTTTTCCTTCACTTTTTGGCGAATATTTTAACCATTTCGCAACCGGTTCAGAAACGGGATGCCATTTATGAATCAGGGAACTAATCCCCGTCGATCTGCATCCAAGAATCCTTTGAATTCTCAAAATTCAATTTTGGCCCCGTTTTTGGCCAAAATCATGATGGTACCCCCTTGGAAAACTGCGATCGACGCTTTTCCTTCACTTTTTGGCGAATATTTTAATCATTTCGCAACCGGTTCAGAAACGGGATGCCATTTATGAATCAGGGAACTAATCCCCGTCGATCTGCATCCAAGAATCCCTTGAACTCTCAAAATTCAATTTTGGCCCCGTTTTTGGCCAAAATCATGATGGTACCCCTTGGAAAACTGCGATCGACGCTTTTCCTTCACTTTTTGGCGAATATTTTAATCATTTCGCAACCGGTTCAGAAACGGGATGCCATTTATGAATCAGGGAACTAATCCCCGTCGATCTGCATCCAAGAATCCTTTGAATTCTGAAAATTCAATTTTGGCCCCGTTTTTGGCCAAAATCATGATGGTACCCCTTGGAAAACTGCGATCGACGCTTTTCCTTCACTTTTTGGCGAATATTTTAACCATTTCGCAACCGGTTCAGAAACGGGATGCCATTTATGAATCAGGGAACTAATCCCCGTCGATCTGCATCCAAGAATCCCTTGAATTCTCAAAATTCAATTTTGGCCCCGTTTTTGGCCAAAATCATGATGGTACCCCTTGGAAAACTGCGATCGACGCTTTTCCTTCACTTTTTGGCGAATATTTTAACCATTTCGCAACCGGTTCAAAAACGGGATGCCATTTATGAATCAGGGAACTAATCCCCGTCGATCTGCATCCAAGAATCCTTTGAATTCTCAAAATTCAATTTTGGCCCCGTTTTTGGCCAAAATCATGATGGTACCCCTTGGAAAACTGCGATCGACGCTTTTCCTTCACTTTTTGGCGAATATTTTAACCATTTCGCAACCGGTTCAGAAACGGGATGCCATTTATGAATCAGGGAACTAATCCCCGTCGATCTGCATCCAAGAATCCTTTGAATTCTCAAAATTCAATTTTGGCCCCGTTTTTGGCCAAAATCATGATGGTACCCCTTGGAAAACTGCGATCGACGCTTTTCCTTCACTTTTTGGCGAATATTTTAACCATTTCGCAACCGGTTCAGAAACGGGATGCCATTTATGAATCAGGGAACTAATCCCCGTCGATCTGCATCCAAGAATCCTTTGAATTCTCAAAATTCAATTTTGGCCCCGTTTTTGGCCAAAATCATGATGGTACCCCTTGGAAAACTGCGATCGACGCTTTTCCTTCACTTTTTGGCGAATATTTTAACCATTTCGCAACCGGTTCAGAAACGGGATGCCATTTATGAATCAGGGAACTAATCCCCGTCGATCCGCATCCAAGAATCCCTTGAATTCTCAAAATTCAATTTTGGCCCCGTTTTTGGCCAAAATCATGATGGTACCCCTTGGAAAACTGCGATCGACGCTTTTCCTTCACTTTTTGGCGAATATTTTAACCATTTCGCAACCGGTTCAGAAACGGGATGCCATTTATGAATCAGGGAACTAATCCCCGTCGATCTGCATCCAAGAATCCTTTGAATTCTCAAAATTCAATTTTGGCCCCGTTTTTGGCCAAAATCATGATGGTACCCCTTGGAAAACTGCGATCGACGCTTTTCCTTCACTTTTTGGCGAATATTTTAACCATTTCGCAACCGGTTCAGAAACGGGATGCCATTTATGAATCAGGGAACTAATCCCCGTCGATCTGCATCCAAGAATCCCTTGAATTCTCAAAATTCAATTTTGGCCCCGTTTTTGGCCAAAATCATGATGGTACCCCTTGGAAAACTGCGATCGACGCTTTTCCTTCACTTTTTGGCGAATATTTTAACCATTTCGCAACCGGTTCAGAAACGGGATGCCATTTATGAATCAGGGAACTAATCCCCGTCGATCTGCATCCAAGAATCCCTTGAATTCTCAAAATTCAATTTTGGCCCCGTTTTTGGCCAAAATCATGATGGTACCCCTTGGAAAACTGCGATCGACGCTTTTCCTTCACTTTTTGGCGAATATTTTAACCATTTCGCAACCGGTTCAGAAACGGGATGCCATTTATGAATCAGGGAACTAATCCCCGTCGATCTGCATCCAAGAATCTCTTGAATTCTCAAAATTCAATTTTGGCCCCGTTTTTGGCCAAAATCATGATGGTACCCCTTGGAAAACTGCGATCGACGCTTTTCCTTCACTTTTTGGCGAATATTTTAACCATTTCGCAACCGGTTCAGAAACGGATGCCATTTATGAATCAGGGAACTAATCCCCGTCGATCTGCATCCAAGAATCTCTTGAATTCTCAAAATTCAATTTTGGCCCCGTTTTTGGCCAAAATCATGATGGTACCCCTTGGAAAACTGCGATCGACGCTTTTCCTTCACTTTTTGGCGAATATTTTAACCATTTCGCAACCGGTTCAGAAACGGGATGCCATTTATGAATCAGGGAACTAATCCCCGTCGATCTGCATCCAAGAATCCTTTGAATTCTCAAAATTCAATTTTGGCCCCGTTTTTGGCCAAAATCATGATGGTACCCCTTGGAAAACTGCGATCGACGCTTTTCCTTCACTTTTTGGCGAATATTTTAACCATTTCGCAACCGGTTCAGAAACGGGATGCCATTTATGAATCAGGGAACTAATCCCCGTCGATCTGCATCCAAGAATCCTTTGAATTCTCAAAATTCAATTTTGGCCCCATTTTTGGCCAAAATCATGATGGTACCCCTTGGAAAACTGCGATCGACGCTTTTCCTTCACTTTTTGGCGAATATTTTAACCATTTCGCAACCGGTTCAAAAACGGGATGCCATTTATGAATCAGGGAACTAATCCCCGTCGATCTGCATCCAAGAATCCTTTGAATTCTCAAAATTCAATTTTGGCCCCGTTTTTGGCCAAAATCATGATGGTACCCCTTGGAAAACTGCGATCGACGCTTTTCCTTCACTTTTTGGCGAATATTTTAACCATTTCGCAACCGGTTCAGAAACGGGATGCCATTTATGAATCAGGGAACTAATCCCCGTCGATCTGCATCCAAGAATCCTTTGAATTCTCAAAATTCAATTTTGGCCCCATTTTTGGCCAAAATCATGATGGTACCCCTTGGAAAACTGCGATCGACGCTTTTCCTTCACTTTTTGGCGAATATTTTAACCATTTCGCAACCGGTTCAAAAACGGGATGCCATTTATGAATCAGGGAACTAATCCCCGTCGATCTGCATCCAAGAATCCTTTGAATTCTCAAAATTCAATTTTGGCCCCGTTTTGGCCAAAATCATGATGGTACCCCTTGGAAAACTGCGATCGACGCTTTTCCTTCACTTTTTGGCGAATATTTTAACCATTTCGCAACCGGATCAGAAACGGGATGCCATTTATGAATCAGGGAACTAATCCCCGTCGATCTGCATCCAAGAATCCTTTGAATTCTCAAAATTCAATTTTGGCCCCGTTTTTGGCCAAAATCATGATGGTACCCCTTGGAAAACTGCGATCGACGCTTTTCCTTCACTTTTTGGCGAATATTTTAACCATTTCGCAACCGGTTCAGAAACGGGATGCCATTTATGAATCAGGGAACTAATCCCCGTCGATCTGCATCCAAGAATCCTTTGAATTCTCAAAATTCAATTTTGGCCCCGTTTTTGGCCAAAATCATGATGGTACCCCTTGGAAAACTGCGATCGACGCTTTTCCTTCACTTTTTGGCGAATATTTTAACCATTTCGCAACCGGTTCAGAAACGGGATGCCATTTATGAATCAGGGAACTAATCCCCGTCGATCCGCATCCAAGAATCCCTTGAATTCTCAAAATTCAATTTTGGCCCCGTTTTTGGCCAAAATCATGATGGTACCCCTTGGAAAAGTGCGATCGACGCTTTTCCTTCACTTTTTGGCGAATATTTTAACCATTTCGCAACCGGTTCAGAAACGGGATGCCATTTATGAATCAGGGAACTAATCCCCGTCGATCTGCATCCAAGAATCCTTTGAATTCTCAAAATTCAATTTTGGCCCCGTTTTTGGCCAAAATCATGATGGTACCCCTTGGAAAACTGCGATCGACGCTTTTCCTTCACTTTTTGGCGAATATTTTAACCATTTCGCAACCGGTTCAGAAACGGGATGCCATTTATGAATCAGGGAACTAATCCCCGTCGATCTGCATCCAAGAATCCCTTGAATTCTCAAAATTCAATTTTGGCCCCGTTTTTGGCCAAAATCATGATGGTACCCCTTGGAAAACTGCGATCGACGCTTTTCCTTCACTTTTTGGCGAATATTTTAACCATTTCGCAACCGGTTCAGAAACGGGATGCCATTTATGAATCAGGGAACTAATCCCCGTCGATCTGCATCCAAGAATCCTTTGAATTCTCAAAATTCAATTTTGGCCCCGTTTTTGGCCAAAATCATGATGGTACCCCTTGGAAAACTGCGATCGACGCTTTTCCTTCACTTTTTGGCGAATATTTTAACCATTTCGCAACCGGTTCAGAAACGGGATGCCATTTATGAATCAGGGAACTAATCCCCGTCGATCTGCATCCAAGAATCCCTTGAATTCTCAAAATTCAATTTTGGCCCCGTTTTTGGCCAAAATCATGATGGTACCCCTTGGAAAACTGCGATCGACGCTTTTCCTTCACTTTTTGGCGAATATTTTAACCATTTCGCAACCGGTTCAGAAACGGGATGCCATTTATGAATCAGGGAACTAATCCCCGTCGATCTGCATCCAAGAATCCTTTGAATTCTCAAAATTCAATTTTGGCCCCGTTTTTGGCCAAAATCATGATGGTACCCCTTGGAAAACTGCGATCGACGCTTTTCCTTCACTTTTTGGCGAATATTTTAACCATTTCGCAACCGGTTCAGAAACGGGATGCCATTTATGAATCAGGGAACTAATCCCCGTCGATCTGCATCCAAGAATCCTTTGAATTCTCAAAATTCAATTTTGGCCCCGTTTTTGGCCAAAATCATGATGGTACCCCTTGGAAAACTGCGATCGACGCTTTTCCTTCACTTTTTGGCGAATATTTTAACCATTTCGCAACCGGTTCAGAAACGGGATGCCATTTATGAATCAGGGAACTAATCCCCGTCGATCTGCATCCAAGAATCCTTTGAATTCTCAAAATTCAATTTTGGCGCCGTTTTTGGCCAAAATCATGATGGTACCCCTTGGAAAACTGCGATCGACGCTTTTCCTTCACTTTTTGGCGAATATTTTAACCATTTCGCAACCGGTTCAGAAACGGGATGCCATTTATGAATCAGGGAACTAATCCCCGTCGATCTGCATCCAAGAATCCCTTGAATTCTCAAAATTCAATTTTGGCCCCGTTTTTGGCCAAAATCATGATGGTACCCCTTGGAAAACTGCGATCGACGCTTTTCCTTCACTTTTTGGCGAATATTTTAACCATTTCGCAACCGGTTCAGAAACGGGATGCCATTTATGAATCAGGGAACTAATCCCCGTCGATCTGCATCCAAGAATCCCTTGAATTCTCAAAATTCAATTTTGGCCCCGTTTTTGGCCAAAATCATGATGGTACCCCTTGGAAAACTGCGATCGACGCTTTTCCTTCACTTTTTGGCGAATATTTTAACCATTTCGCAACCGGTTCAGAAACGGGATGCCATTTATGAATCAGGGAACTAATCCCCGTCGATCTGCATCCAAGAATCCTTTGAATTCTCAAAATTCAATTTTGGCCCCGTTTTTGGCCAAAATCATGATGGTACCCCTTGGAAAACTGCGATCGACGCTTTTCCTTCACTTTTTGGCGAATATTTTAACCATTTCGCAACCGGTTCAGAAACGGGATGCCATTTATGAATCAGGGAACTAATCCCCGTCGATCTGCATCCAAGAATCCCTTGAATTCTCAAAATTCAATTTTGGCCCCGTTTTTGGCCAAAATCATGATGGTACCCCCTTGGAAAACTGCGATCGACGCTTTTCCTTCACTTTTTGGCGAATATTTTAACCATTTCGCAACCGGTTCAGAAACGGGATGCCATTTATGAATCAGGGAACTAATCCCCGTCGATCTGCATCCAAGAATCCCTTGAATTCTCAAAATTCAATTTTTGCCCCGTTTTTGGCCAAAATCATGATGGTACCCCTTGGAAAACTGCGATCGACGCTTTTCCTTCACTTTTTGGCGAATATTTTAACCATTTCGCAACCGGTTCAGAAACGGGATGCCATTTATGAATCAGGGAACTAATCCCCGTCGATCTGCATCCAAGAATCCTTTGAATTCTCAAAATTCAATTTTGGCCCCGTTTTTGGCCAAAATCATGATGGTACCCCTTGGAAAACTGCGATCGACGCTTTTCCTTCACTTTTTGGCGAATATTTTAACCATTTCGCAACCGGTTCAGAAACGGGATGCCATTTATGAATCAGGGAACTAATCCCCGTCGATCTGCATCCAAGAATCCCTTGAATTCTCAAAATTCAATTTTGGCCCCGTTTTTGGCCAAAATCATGATGGTACCCCTTGGAAAACTGCGATCGACGCTTTTCCTTCACTTTTTGGCGAATATTTTAACCATTTCGCAACCGGTTCAGAAACGGGATGCCATTTATGAATCAGGGAACTAATCCCCCGTCGATCTGCATCCAAGAATCCCTTGAATTCTCAAAATTCAATTTTGGCCCCGTTTTTGGCCAAAATCATGATGGTACCCCTTGGAAAACTGCGATCGACGCTTTTCCTTCACTTTTTGGCGAATATTTTAACCATTTCGCAACCGGTTCAGAAACGGGATGCCATTTATGAATCAGGGAACTAATCCCCGTCGATCTGCATCCAAGAATCCCTTGAATTCTCAAAATTCAATTTTGGCCCCGTTTTTGGCCAAAATCATGATGGTACCCCTTGGAAAACTGCGATCGACGCTTTTCCTTCACTTTTTGGCGAATATTTTAACCATTTCGCAACCGGTTCAGAAACGGGATGCCATTTATGAATCAGGGAACTAATCCCCGTCGATCTGCATCCAAGAATCCTTTGAATTCTCAAAATTCAATTTTGGCCCCGTTTTTGGCCAAAATCATGATGGTACCCCTTGGAAAACTGCGATCGACGCTTTTCCTTCACTTTTTGGCGAATATTTTAACCATTTCGCAACCGGTTCAGAAACGGGATGCCATTTATGAATCAGGGAACTAATCCCCGTCGATCTGCATCCAAGAATCCCTTGAATTCTAAAAATTCAATTTTGGCCCCGTTTTTGGCCAAAATCATGATGGTACCCCTTGGAAAACTGCGATCGACGCTTTTCCTTCACTTTTTGGCGAATATTTTAACCATTTCGCAACCGGTTCAGAAACGGGATGCCATTTATGAATCAGGGAACTAATCCCCGTCGATCTGCATCCAAGAATCCTTTGAATTCTCAAAATTCAATTTTGGCCCCGTTTTTGGCCAAAATCATGATGGTACCCCTTGGAAAACTGCGATCGACGCTTTTCCTTCACTTTTTGGCGAATATTTTAACCATTTCGCAACCGGTTCAGAAACGGGATGCCATTTATGAATCAGGGAACTAATCCCCGTCGATCTGCATCCAAGAATCCCTTGAATTCTCAAAATTCAATTTTGGCCCCGTTTTTGGCCAAAATCATGATGGTACCCCTTGGAAAACTGCGATCGACGCTTTTCCTTCACTTTTTGGCGAATATTTTAACCATTTCGCAACCGGTTCAGAAACGGGATGCCATTTATGAATCAGGGAACTAATCCCCGTCGATCTGCATCCAAGAATCCTTTGAATTCTCAAAATTCAATTTTGGCCCCGTTTTTGGCCAAAATCATGATGGTACCCCTTGGAAAACTGCGATCGACGCTTTTCCTTCACTTTTTGGCGAATATTTTAACCATTTCGCAACCGGTTCAGAAACGGGATGCCATTTATGAATCAGGGAACTAATCCCCGTCGATCTGCATCCAAGAATCCTTTGAATTCTCAAAATTCAATTTTGGCCCCGTTTTTGGCCAAAATCATGATGGTACCCCTTGGAAAACTGCGATCGACGCTTTTCCTTCACTTTTTGGCGAATATTTTAACCATTTCGCAACCGGTTCAGAAACGGGATGCCATTTATGAATCAGGGAACTAATCCCCGTCGATCTGCATCCAAGAATCCCTTGAATTCTCAAAATTCAATTTTGGCCCCGTTTTTGGCCAAAATCATGATGGTACCCCTTGGAAAACTGCGATCGACGCTTTTCCTTCACTTTTTGGCGAATATTTTAACCATTTCGCAACCGGTTCAGAAACGGGATGCCATTTATGAATCAGGGAACTAATCCCCGTCGATCTGCATCCAAGAATCCTTTGAATTCTCAAAATTCAATTTTGGCCCCGTTTTTGGCCAAAATCATGATGGTACCCCTTGGAAAACTGCGATCGACGCTTTTCCTTCACTTTTTGGCGAATATTTTAACCATTTCGCAACCGGTTCAGAAACGGGATGCCATTTATGAATCAGGGAACTAATCCCCGTCGATCTGCATCCAAGAATCCTTTGAATTCTCAAAATTCAATTTTGGCCCCGTTTTTGGCCAAAATCATGATGGTACCCCTTGGAAAACTGCGATCGACGCTTTTCCTTCACTTTTTGGCGAATATTTTAACCATTTCGCAACCGGTTCAGAAACGGGATGCCATTTATGAATCAGGGAACTAATCCCCGTCGATCTGCATCCAAGAATCCTTTGAATTCTCAAAATTCAATTTTGGCCCCGTTTTTGGCCAAAATCATGATGGTACCCCTTGGAAAACTGCGATCGACGCTTTTCCTTCACTTTTTGGCGAATATTTTAACCATTTCGCAACCGGTTCAGAAACGGGATGCCATTTATGAATCAGGGAACTAATCCCCGTCGATCTGCATCCAAGAATCCTTTGAATTCTCAAAATTCAATTTTGGCCCCGTTTTTTGGCCAAAATCATGATGGTACCCCTTGGAAAACTGCGATCGACGCTTTTCCTCACTTTTTGGCGAATATTTTAACCATTTCGCAACCGGTTCAGAAACGGGATGCCATTTATGAATCAGGGAACTAATCCCCGTCGATCTGCATCCAAGAATCCTTTGAATTCTCAAAATTCAATTTTGGCCCCGTTTTTGGCCAAAATCATGATGGTACCCCTTGGAAAACTGCGATCGACGCTTTTCCTTCACTTTTTGGCGAATATTTTAACCATTTCGCAACCGGTTCAGAAACGGGATGCCATTTATGAATCAGGGAACTAATCCCCGTCGATCTGCATCCAAGAATCCTTTGAATTCTCAAAATTCAATTTTGGCCCCGTTTTTGGCCAAAATCATGATGGTACCCCTTGGAAAACTGCGATCGACGCTTTTCCTTCACTTTTTGGCGAATATTTTAACCATTTCGCAACCGGTTCAGAAACGGGATGCCATTTATGAATCAGGGAACTAATCCCCGTCGATCTGCATCCAAGAATCCCTTGAATTCTCAAAATTCAATTTTGGCCCCGTTTTTGGCCAAAATCATGATGGTACCCCTTGGAAAACTGCGATCGACGCTTTTCCTTCACTTTTTGGCGAATATTTTAACCATTTCGCAACCGGTTCAGAAACGGGATGCCATTTATGAATCAGGGAACTAATCCCCGTCGATCTGCATCCAAGAATCCTTTGAATTCTCAAAATTCAATTTTGGCCCCGTTTTTGGCCAAAATCATGATGGTACCCCTTGGAAAACTGCGATCGACGCTTTTCCTTCACTTTTTGGCGAATATTTTAACCATTTCGCAACCGGTTCAGAAACGGGATGCCATTTATGAATCAGGGAACTAATCCCCGTCGATCTGCATCCAAGAATCCCTTGAATTCTCAAAATTCAATTTTGGCCCCGTTTTTGGCCAAAATCATGATGGTACCCCTTGGAAAACTGCGATCGACGCTTTTCCTTCACTTTTTGGCGAATATTTTAACCATTTCGCAACCGGTTCAGAAACGGGATGCCATTTATGAATCAGGCAACTAATCCCCGTCGATCTGCATCCAAGAATCCCTTGAATTCTCAAAATTCAATTTTGGCCCCGTTTTTGGCCAAAATCATGATGGTACCCCTTGGAAAACTGCGATCGACGCTTTTCCTTCACTTTTTGGCGAATATTTTAACCATTTCGCAAACGGTTCAGAAACGGGATGCCATTTATGAATCAGGGAACTAATCCCCGTCGATCTGCATCCAAGGATCCCTTGAATTCTCAAAATTCAATTTTGGCCCCGTTTTTGGCCAAAATCATGATGGTACCCCTTGGAAAACTGCGATCGACGCTTTTCCTTCACTTTTTGGCGAATATTTTAACCATTTCGCAACCGGTTCAGAAACGGGATGCCATTTATGAATCAGGGAACTAATCCCCGTCGATCTGCATCCAAGGATCCCTTGAATTCTCAAAATTCAATTTTGGCCCCGTTTTTGGCCAAAATCATGATGGTACCCCTTGGAAAACTGCGATCGACGCTTTTCCTTCACTTTTTGGCGAATATTTTAACCATTTCGCAACCGGTTCAGAAACGGGATGCCATTTATGAATCAGGGAACTAATCCCCGTCGATCTGCATCCAAGGATCCCTTGAATTCTCAAAATTCAATTTTGGCCCCGTTTTTGTCCAAAATCATGATGGTACCCCTTGGAAAACTGCGATCGACGCTTTTCCTTCACTTTTTGGCGAATATTTTAACCATTTCGCAACCGGTTCAGAAACGGGATGCCATTTATGAATCAGGGAACTAATCCCCGTCGATCTGCATCCAAGAATCCCTTGAATTCTCAAAATTCAATTTTGGCCCCGTTTTTGGCCAAAATCATGATGGTACCCCTTGGAAAACTGCGATCGACGCTTTTCCTTCACTTTTTGGCGAATATTTTAACCATTTCGCAACCGGTTCAGAAACGGGATGCCATTTATGAATCAGGGAACTAATCCTAAACTAATTTATGAATCAGGGAACTAATCCCCGTCGATCTGCATCCAAGAATCCCTTGAATTCTCAAAATTCAATTTTGGCCCCGTTTTTGGCCAAAATCATGATGGTACCCCTTGGAAAACTGCGATCGACGCTTTTCCTTCACTTTTTGGCGAATATTTTAACCATTTCGCAACCGGTTCAGAAACGGGATGCCATTTATGAATCAGGGAACTAATCCCCGTCGATCTGCAATCCAAGGATCCTTTGAATTCGCAAAATTCGATTTGGCCCCGTTTTTGGCCAAAATCATGATGGTACCCCTTGGAAAACTGCGATCGACGCTTTTCCTTCACTTTTTGGCGAATATTTTAACCATTTCGCAACCGGTTCAGAAACGGGATGCCATTTATGAATCAGGGAACTAATCCCCGTCGATCTGCATCCAAGAATCCTTTGAATTCTCAAAATTCAATTTTGGCCCCGTTTTTGGCCAAAATCGTGATGGTACCCCTTGGAAAACTGCGATCGACGCTTTTCCTTCACTTTTTGGCGAATATTTTAACCATTTCGCAACCGGTTCAGAAACGGGATGCCATTTATGAATCAGGCAACTAATCCCGGTCGATCTGCATCCAAGAATCCTTTGAATTCTCAAAATTCAATTTTGGCCCCGTTTTTGGCCAAAATCATGATGGTACCCCTTGGAAAACTGCGATCGACGCTTTTCCTCACTTTTTGGCGAATATTTTAACCATTTCGCAACCGGTTCAGAAACGGGATGCCATTTATGAATCAGGGAACTAATCCCCGTCGATCTGCATCCAAGAATCCCTTGAATTCTCAAAATTCAATTTTGGCCCCGTTTTTGGCCAAAATCATGATGGTACCCCTTGGAAAACTGCGATCGACGCTTTTCCTACTCACTTTTTGGCGAATATTTTAACCATTTCGCAACCGGTTCAGAAACGGGATGCCATTTATGAATCAGGGAACTAATCCCCGTCGATCTGCATCCAAGAATCCTTTGAATTCTCAAAATTCAATTTTGGCCCCGTTTTTGGCCAAAATCATGATGGTACCCCCTTGGAAAACTGCGATCGACGCTTTTCCTTCACTTTTTGGCGAATATTTTAACCATTTCGCAACCGGTTCAGAAACGGGATGCCATTTATGAATCAGGGAACTAATCCCCGTCGATCCGCATCCAAGAATCCTTTGAATTCTCAAAATTCAATTTTGGCCCCGTTTTTGGCCAAAATCATGATGGTACCCCTTGGAAAACTGCGATCGACGCTTTTCCTTCACTTTTTGGCGAATATTTTAACCATTTCGCAACCGGTTCAGAAACGGGATGCCATTTATGAATCAGGGAACTAATCCCCGTCGATCTGCATCCAAGAATCCTTTGAATTCTCAAAATTCAATTTTGGCCCCGTTTTTGGCCAAAATCATGATGGTACCCCTTGGAAAACTGCGATCGACGCTTTTCCTTCACTTTTTGGCGAATATTTTAACCATTTCGCAACCGGTTCAGAAACGGGATGCCATTTATGAATCAGGCAACTAATCCCCCGTCGATCTGCATCCAAGAATCCCTTGAATTCTCAAAATTCAATTTTGGCCCCGTTTTTGGCCAAAATCATGATGGTACCCCTTGGAAAACTGCGATCGACGCTTTTCCTTCACTTTTTGGCGAATATTTTAACCATTTCGCAACCGGTTCAGAAACGGGATGCCATTTATGAATCAGGGAACTAATCCCCGTCGATCTGCATCCAAGGATCCCTTGAATTCTCAAAATTCAATTTTGGCCCCGTTTTTGGCCAAAATCATGATGGTACCCCTTGGAAAACTGCGATCGACGCTTTTCCTTCACTTTTTGGCGAATATTTTAACCATTTCGCAACCGGTTCAGAAACGGGATGCCATTTATGAATCAGGGAACTAATCCCCGTCGATCTGCATCCAAGGATCCCTTGAATTCTCAAAATTCAATTTTGGCCCCGTTTTTGGCCAAAATCATGATGGTACCCCTTGGAAAACTGCGATCGACGCTTTTCCTTCACTTTTTGGCGAATATTTTAACCATTTCGCAACCGGTTCAGAAACGGGATGCCATTTATGAATCAGGGAACTAATCCCCGTCGATCTGCATCCAAGGATCCCTTGAATTCTCAAAATTCAATTTTGGCCCCGTTTTTGTCCAAAATCATGATGGTACCCCTTGGAAAACTGCGATCGACGCTTTTCCTTCACTTTTTGGCGAATATTTTAACCATTTCGCAACCGGTTCAGAAACGGGATGCCATTTATGAATCAGGGAACTAATCCCCGTCGATCTGCATCCAAGAATCCCTTGAATTCTCAAAATTCAATTTTGGCCCCGTTTTTGGCCAAAATCATGATGGTACCCCTTGGAAAACTGCGATCGACGCTTTTCCTTCACTTTTTGGCGAATATTTTAACCATTTCGCAACCGGTTCAGAAACGGGATGCCATTTATGAATCAGGGAACTAATCCTAAACTAATTTATGAATCAGGGAACTAATCCCCGTCGATCTGCATCCAAGAATCCCTTGAATTCTCAAAATTCAATTTTGGCCCCGTTTTTGGCCAAAATCATGATGGTACCCCTTGGAAAACTGCGATCGACGCTTTTCCTTCACTTTTTGGCGAATATTTTAACCATTTCGCAACCGGTTCAGAAACGGGATGCCATTTATGAATCAGGGAACTAATCCCCGTCGATCTGCAATCAAGGATCCTTTGAATTCGCAAAATTCGATTTGGCCCCGTTTTTGGCCAAAATCATGATGGTACCCCTTGGAAAACTGCGATCGACGCTTTTCCTTCACTTTTTGGCGAATATTTTAACCATTTCGCAACCGGTTCAGAAACGGGATGCCATTTATGAATCAGGGAACTAATCCCCGTCGATCTGCATCCAAGAATCCTTTGAATTCTCAAAATTCAATTTTGGCCCCGTTTTTGGCCAAAATCATGATGGTACCCCTTGGAAAACTGCGATCGACGCTTTTCCTTCACTTTTTGGCGAATATTTTAACCATTTCGCAACCGGTTCAGAAACGGGATGCCATTTATGAATCAGGCAACTAATCCCCGTCGATCTGCATCCAAGAATCCCTTTGAATTCTCAAAATTCAATTTTGGCCCCGTTTTTGGCCAAAATCATGATGGTACCCCTTGGAAAACTGCGATCGACGCTTTTCCTTCACTTTTTGGCGAATATTTTAACCATTTCGCAACCGGTTCAGAAACAGGATGCCATTTATGAATCAGGGAACTAATCCCCGTCGATCTGCATCCAAGAATCCCTTGAATTCTCAAAATTCAATTTTGGCCCCGTTTTTTGGCCAAAATCATGATGGTACCCCTTGGAAAACTGCGATCGACGCTTTTCCTTCACTTTTTGGCGAATATTTTAACCATTTCGCAACCGGTTCAGAAACGGGATGCCATTTATGAATCAGGGAACTAATCCCCGTCGATCTGCATCCAAGAATCCTTTGAATTCTCAAAATTCAATTTTGGCCCCGTTTTGGCCAAAATCATGATGGTACCCCTTGGAAAACTGCGATCGACGCTTTTCCTTCACTTTTTGGCGAATATTTTAACCATTTCGCAACCGGTTCAGAAACAGGATGCCATTTATGAATCAGGGAACTAATCCCCGTCGATCTGCATCCAAGAATCCTTTGAATTCTCAAAATTCAATTTTGGCCCCGTTTTTGGCCAAAATCATGATGGTACCCCTTGGAAAACTGCGATCGACGCTTTTCCTTCACTTTTTGGCGAATATTTTAACCATTTCGCAACCGGTTCAGAAACGGGATGCCATTTATGAATCAGGGAACTAATCCCCGTCGATCTGCATCCAAGAATCCCTTGAATTCTCAAAATTCAATTTTGGCCCCGTTTTTGGCCAAAATCATGATGGTACCCCTTGGAAAACTGCGATCGACGCTTTTCCTTCACTTTTTGGCGAATATTTTAACCATTTCGCAACCGGTTCAGAAACGGGATGCCATTTATGAATCAGGGAACTAATCCCCGTCGATCTGCATCCAAGAATCCTTTGAATTCTCAAAATTCAATTTTGGCCCCGTTTTTGGCCAAAATCATGATGGTACCCCTTGGAAAACTGCGATCGACGCTTTTCCTTCACTTTTTGGCGAATATTTTAACCATTTCGCAACCGGTTCAGAAACGGGATGCCATTTATGAATCAGGGAACTAATCCCCGTCGATCTGCATCCAAGAATCCCTTGAATTCTCAAAATTCAATTTTGGCCCCGTTTTTGGCCAAAATCATGATGGTACCCCTTGGAAAACTGCGATCGACGCTTTTCCTTCACTTTTTGGCGAATATTTTAACCATTTCGCAACCGGTTCAGAAACGGGATGCCATTTATGAATCAGGGAACTAATCCCCGTCGATCTGCATCCAAGAATCCCTTGAATTCTCAAAATTCAATTTTGGCCCCGTTTTTGGCCAAAATCATGATGGTACCCCTTGGAAAACTGCGATCGACGCTTTTCCTTCACTTTTTGGCGAATATTTTAACCATTTCGCAACCGGTTCAGAAACAGGATGCCATTTATGAATCAGGGAACTAATCCCCGTCGATCTGCATCCAAGAATCCCTTGAATTCTCTAAATTCAATTTTGGCCCCGTTTTTGGCCAAAATCATGATGGTACCCCTTGGAAAACTGCGATCGACGCTTTTCCTTCACTTTTTGGCGAATATTTTAACCATTTCGCAACCGGTTCAGAAACGGGATGCCATTTATGAATCAGGGAACTAATCCCCGTCGATCTGCATCCAAGGATCCCTTGAATTCTCAAAATTTAATTTTGGCCCCGTTTTTGGCCAAAATCATGATGGTACCCCTTGGAAAACTGCGATCGACGCTTTTCCTTCACTTTTTGGCGAATATTTTAACCATTTCGCAACCGGTTCAGAAACGGGATGCCATTTATGAATGAGGGAACTAATCCCCGTCGATCTGCATCCAAGGATCCCTTGAATTCTCAAAATTCAATTTTGGCCCCGTTTTTGGCCAAAATCATGATGGTACCCCTTGGAAAACTGCGATCGACGCTTTTCCTTCACTTTTTGGCGAATATTTTAACCATTTCGCAACCGGTTCAGAAACGGGATGCCATTTATGAATCAGGGAACTAATCCCCGTCGATCTGCATCCAAGGATCCCTTGAATTCTCAAAATTCAATTTTGGCCCCGTTTTTGGCCAAAATCATGATGGTACCCCTTGGAAAACTGCGATCGACGCTTTTCCTTCACTTTTTGGCGAATATTTTAACCATTTCGCAACCGGTTCAGAAACGGGATGCCATTTATGAATCAGGGAACTAATCCCCGTCGATCTGCATCCAAGGATCCCTTGAATTCTCAAAATTCAATTTTGGCCCCGTTTTTGGCCAAAATCATGATGGTACCCCTTGGAAAACTGCGATCGACGCTTTTCCTTCACTTTTTGGCGAATATTTTAACCATTTCGCAACCGGTTCAGAAACGGGATGCCATTTATGAATCAGGGAACTAATCCCCGTCGATCTGCATCCAAGGATCCCTTGAATTCTCAAAATTCAATTTTGGCCCCGTTTTTGGCCAAAATCATGATGGTACCCCTTGGAAAACTGCGATCGACGCTTTTCCTTCACTTTTTGGTGAATATTTTAAGCATTTCGCAACCGGTTCAGAAACGGGATGCCATTTATGAATCAGGGAACTAATCCTAAACTAATTTATGAATCAGGGAACTAATCCCCGTCGATCTGCATCCAAGAATCCCTTGAATTCTCAAAATTCAATTTTGGCCCCGTTTTTGGCCAAAATCATGATGGTACCCCTTGGAAAACTGCGATCGACGCTTTTCCTTCACTTTTTGGTGAATATTTTAACCATTTCGCAACCGGTTCAGAAACGGGATGCCATTTATGAATCAGGGAACTAATCCCCGTCGATCTGCAATCAAGGATCCTTTGAATTCGCAAAATTCGATTTGGCCCCGTTTTTGGCCAAAATCATGATGGTACCCCTTGGAAAACTGCGATCGACGCTTTTCCTTCACTTTTTGGCGAATATTTTAACCATTTCGCAACCGGTTCAGAAACGGGATGCCATTTATGAATCAGGGAACTAATCCCCGTCGATCTGCATCCAAGAATCCTTTGAATTCTCAAAATTCAATTTTGGCCCCGTTTTTGGCCAAAATCATGATGGTACCCCTTGGAAAACTGCGATCGACGCTTTTCCTTCACTTTTTGGTGAATATTTTAACCATTTCGCAACCGGTTCAGAAACGGGATGCCATTTATGAATCAGGGAACTAATCCCCGTCGATCTGCATCCAAGAATCCTTTGAATTCTCAAAATTCAATTTTGGCCCCGTTTTTGGCCAAAATCATGATGGTACCCCTTGGAAAACTGCGATCGACGCTTTTCCTTCACTTTTTGGCGAATATTTTAACCATTTCGCAACCGGTTCAGAAACGGGATGCCATTTATGAATCAGGGAACTAATCCCCGTCGATCTGCATCCAAGAATCCCTTGAATTCTCAAAATTCAATTTTGGCCCCGTTTTTGGCCAAAATCATGATGGTACCCCTTGGAAAACTGCGATCGACGCTTTTCCTTCACTTTTTGGCGAATATTTTAACCATTTCGCAACCGGTTCAGAAACGGGATGCCATTTATGAATCAGGGAACTAATCCCCGTCGATCTGCAATCAAGGATCCTTTGAATTCTCAAAATTCGATTTGGCCCCGTTTTTGGCCAAAATCATGATGGTACCCCTTGGAAAACTGCGATCGACGCTTTTCCTTCACTTTTTGGCGAATATTTTAACCATTTCGCAACCGGTTCAGAAACGGGATGCCATTTATGAATCAGGGAACTAATCCCCGTCGATCTGCATCCAAGAATCCCTTGAATTCTCAAAATTCAATTTTGGCCCCGTTTTTGGCCAAAATCATGATGGTACCCCTTGGAAAACTGCGATCGACGCTTTTCCTTCACTTTTTGGTGAATATTTTAACCATTTCGCAACCGGTTCAGAAACGGGTTGCCATTTATGAATCAGGGAACTAATCCCCGTCGATCTGCATCCAAGAATCCTCTGAATTCTCAAAATTCAATTTTGGCCCCATTTTTGGCCAAAATCATGATGGTACCCCTTGGAAAACTGCGATCGACGCTTTTCCTTCACTTTTTGGTGAATATTTTAACCATTTCGCAACCGGTTCAGAAACGGGATGCCATTTATGAATCAGGGAACTAATCCCCGTCGATCTGCATCCAAGAATCCCTTGAATTCTCAAAATTCAATTTTGGCCCCGTTTTTGTCCAAAATCATGATGGTACCCCTTGGAAAACTGCGATCGACGCTTTTCCTTCACTTTTTGGCGAATATTTTAACCATTTCGCAACCGGTTCAGAAACGGGATGCCATTTATGAATCAGGGAACTAATCCCCGTCGATCTGCAATCAAGGATCCTTTGAATTCTCAAAATTCGATTTGGCCCCGTTTTTGGCCAAAATCATGATGGTACCCCTTGGAAAACTGCGATCGACGCTTTTCCTTCACTTTTTGGCGAATATTTTAACCATTTCGCAACCGGTTCAGAAACGGGATGCCATTTATGAATCAGGGAACTAATCCCCGTCGATCTGCATCCAAGAATCCCTTGAATTCTCAAAATTCAATTTTGGCCCCGTTTTTGGCCAAAATCATGATGGTACCCCTTGGAAAACTGCGATCGACGCTTTTCCTTCACTTTTTGGCGAATATTTTAACCATTTCGCAACCGGTTCAGAAACGGGATGCCATTTATGAATCAGGGAACTAATCCCCGTCGATCTGCATCCAAGAATCCTTTGAATTCTCAAAATTCAATTTTGGCCCCGTTTTTGGCCAAAATCATGATGGTACCCCTTGGAAAACTGCGATCGACGCTTTTCCTTCACTTTTTGGCGAATATTTTAACCATTTCGCAACCGGTTCAGAAACGGGATGCCATTTATGAATCAGGGAACTAATCCCCGTCGATCTGCATCCAAGAATCCCTTGAATTCTCAAAATTCAATTTTGGCCCCGTTTTTGGCCAAAATCATGATGGTACCCCTTGGAAAACTGCGATCGACGCTTTTCCTTCACTTTTTGGCGAATATTTTAACCATTTCGCAACCGGTTCAGAAACGGGATGCCATTTATGAATCAGGGAACTAATCCCCGTCGATCTGCAATCAAGGATCCTTTGAATTCTCAAAATTCGATTTGGCCCCGTTTTTGGCCAAAATCATGATGGTACCCCTTGGAAAACTGCGATCGACGCTTTTCCTTCACTTTATGGCGAATATTTTAACCATTTCGCAACCGGTTCAGAAACGGGATGCCATTTATGAATCAGGGAACTAATCCCCGTCGATCTGCATCCAAGAATCCCTTGAATTCTCAAAATTCAATTTTGGCCCTGTTTTTGGCCAAAATCATGATGGTACCCCTTGGAAAACTGCGATCGACGCTTTTCCTTCACTTTTTGGCGAATATTTTAACCATTTCGCAACCGGTTCAGAAACAGGATGCCATTTATGAATCAGGGAACTAATCCCCGTCGATCTGCATCCAAGAATCCCTTGAATTCTCAAAATTCAATTTTGGCCCCGTTTTTGGCCAAAATCATGATGGTACCCCTTGGAAAACTGCGATCGACGCTTTTCCTTCACTTTTTGGCGAATATTTTAACCATTTCGCAACCGGTTCAGAAACGGGATGCCATTTATGAATCAGGGAACTAATCCCCGTCGATCTGCATCCAAGAATCCCTTGAATTCTCAAAATTCAATTTTGGCCCCGTTTTTGGCCAAAATCATGATGGTACCCCTTGGAAAACTGCGATCGACGCTTTTCCTTCACTTTTTGGCGAATATTTTAACCATTTCGCAACCGGTTCAGAAACGGGATGCCATTTATGAATCAGGGAACTAATCCCCGTCGATCTGCATCCAAGAATCCCTTGAATTCTCAAAATTCAATTTTGGCCCCGTTTTTGTCCAAAATCATGATGGTACCCCTTGGAAAACTGCGATCGACGCTTTTCCTTCACTTTTTGGCGAATATTTTAACCATTTCGCAACCGGTTCAGAAACGGGATGCCATTTATGAATCAGGGAACTAATCCCCGTCGATCTGCATCCAAGAATCCCTTGAATTCTCAAAATTCAATTTTGGCCCCGTTTTTGGCCAAAATCATGATGGTACCCCTTGGAAAACTGCGATCGACGCTTTTCCTTCACTTTTTGGCGAATATTTTAACCATTTCGCAACCGGTTCAGAAACGGGATGCCATTTATGAATCAGGGAACTAATCCCCGTCGATCTGCATCCAAGAATCCCTTGAATTCTCAAAATTCAATTTTGGCCCCATTTTTGGCCAAAATCATGATGGTACCCCTTGGAAAAGTGCGATCGACGCTTTTCCTTCACTTTTTGGCGAATATTTTAACCATTTCGCAACCGGTTCAGAAACGGGATGCCATTTATGAATCAGGGAACTAATCCCCGTCGATCTGCATCCAAGAATCCTTTGAATACTCAAAATTCAATTTTGGCCCCATTTTTGGCCAAAATCATGATGGTACCCCTTGGAAAACTGCGATCGACGCTTTTCCTTCACTTTTTGGCGAATATTTTAACCATTTCGCAATCGGTTCAGAAACGGGATGCCATTTATGAATCAGGGAACTAATCCCCGTCGATCTGCAATCAAGGATCCTTTGAATTCTCAAAATTCGATTTGGCCCCGTTTTTGGCCAAAATCATGATGGTACCCCTTGGAAAACTGCGATCGACGCTTTTCCTTCACTTTTTGGCGAATATTTTAACTATTTCGCAACCGGTTCAGAAACGGGATGCCATTTATGAATCAGGGAACTAATCCCCGCCGATCATTGGATCCATTGGATGCATTGAAGGATCCTTAAAATTCCCACGGATTTTCGCAGTAGAAAGATCACTTGAACGGATGTGATCTCGCGGAAGGAGGACGATGCGACGGAGGCCAATGAGAGGACGTGGCCCAAGCTTATAGATCTCCACTGTCGGGTAAGTGAGTATCCGGAAGAAGGAAAACCAATATTGCTTTGAGTTTCAATGGGTTATATTCTAGCAGGTGAACAGGAGCAATCTGCTGTCCCAGGAGATCCTGCAGACGAATTATCCGCACTAGTGGCTGGGAGTCAACAATGGACAACGAGGATACGCAGAATCGCCGCCCATCCGATCGAGAGTTCAACAACAGCAAACCATCAGGATAGCAACTCTGGATTCCACGAAGTATCCTTCGATGTCCTGTGAACTTCTGATCAGCGTGTGCAGAACTTTGCTGTATATGTATCTTAAGGATGTACTTAGTGTGTGAATCTTAAATATCATGATTGTAATAAACGTTTAAATAAACATCATGTGTTGTTTATTCAATGGGGATTGTTTGCAGGTATGGCGCCGTCTCAACTTGGCCAACATCGGAAGCAAAGTGGCCAAGATATGCGGAAAACCAGTCTACAGAAATTTCGTGACGTCACTGACCGTTGGGAGGAAAAGTTTCGGATTTTGGGCCACTACCAGGTCCGCAGTACCAGGCCAACAGAAATGGCCAGCAGGTGGATTTCGATTTTTGAAATTGTGATCTGTGACGTCACTGATGGATCAACTGATTTGTGTCTTGGATGGAGGGTACTCCCAATATATAAACCTGTTTAGTCAAGACACATGCCAGTGTAGCCAAGACACCACCCCATGGTGACGTCACGGATCCAAGCTCGATTCGTGACGTCACAGATTTTAGGCCGCTTAAAATTGTTAAATTTTGGGCGCTACCAGGCCCGGAGTACCAGGCGAACAGAAATGGCCAGTAGGTCGATTCCATTTTCCAAAAAAGTTTTTTGTGAATATCTCGGCCGTTTCGCGTCCAATCCTGGCCTGGAATGGCTCAAAAACAGCGGAAAAATATGCTCCACCAACCTGGCTGACAAAGGTTGGTATTGGCCAAGTTAACATCCTGGTAAAAATACTTTTGGCCAGGACCTTAATTGTGCAATACTTCTTTGTTTATATCTCCGACAATTCATAACCGATATTCGAAGGGAATGCCATTTCGGAATCAAGCCTTCAAGGTCCTTTGAACTGCATCACAAGTTTCTGCATCAAAGGATGTTTGATCCTTGAAATAAAACAAAATCAAATGCATTTAATTTTTAACGCAGGCACATATTTGTTCCAAGGATATCAAGGATATTTTGCTCAAGATCGATGGACATTGATGTCCTGATCCCAAAATGGTACCCCGTTTCCAAATCGGCTCGGAACTGGCCGAGATATACACACTCGATAAATAGAGGCACTTATTGATATATTCCTTTTTAGCCAATTTTATTATGCCAACTCTGTTAACTTGGCTAACACCAGGATGTCTTGGCCAGTCGATGCGCCTTATTTTTGCGCATTTTATGGGTAGTCGCGATCCAGGATCAGATGCGAAATGGCCGAGATATTCACAAAAAACTGTTTCAGAAAATAGAATCCACCTACTGGCCATTTCTGTTCGCCTGGTGCTCCAAGCCTGGTAGCGGCCAAAATCCAAAATTTTTCGGCCACAAAAGCCAGTGACGTCACGGAAAAGGCTTCGATCAGTGACGTCACCACTGGGGGGGTGTCTTGGCTGAACCGGTTAACCGCTTAAAGTCACCGGTTAACCGGTTCATATTTGAAATTCGCGGGCGCGGGTAACTATTTTTGAATTTGAATTTTGAAAAGCTCTGGAGAATATCCCGCGCGCGCCTTCCATTTTTTTAAATTTCAAATTCAAAAATAGTTGCCCGCCCCCGCGAAATTTAAATTTCAACCGGTAAACCGGTGACTTTAAGCGGTTAACCGGTTCATCCCAGACACAACCCAGTATAGCCAAGACACCACCCAGTGATGACGTCACTGATCGAAACCCATTCCGTGACGTCACAGAATTTTGTGGCTCAAAAATTTTCGGATTTTGGCCACTACCAGGCTTGGAGCACCAGGCGAACAGAAATGGCCAGTAGGTGGATTCTATTTTCTGAAACAGTTTTTTGTGAATATCTCGGCCATTTCGCATCTGATCGTGGATCGCGACTACCCATAAAATGCGCAAAAATAAGGCGCATCGACTGGCCAAGACATCCTGGTGTTAGCCAAGTTAACAGAGTTGGCAAAATGAAATTGGCTTAAAAGGAATATATCAATAAATGCCCCTATTTATCGACTGTGTATATCTCGGCCAGTTCCGAGCCGATTTAGAAACGGGGTACCATTTTGGGATCAGGACATCAATGTCCATCGATCTTGAGCAAAATATCCTTGATATCCTTGAAACAAATTTGTTCCTGCGATCAAAATGAAATGCATTTGATTTTGTTTTATTTCAAGGATCAAACATCCTTTGATGCAGAAACTTGTGATGCAGTTCAAAGGACCTTGAAGGCTTGATTCCGAAATGGCATTCCCTTCGAATATCAGTTATGAAATGTCGGAGATATAAACAAAGAAGTCTATCAAAATTAAGGTCCTGGCCAAAAGTATTTTTACCAGGATGTCAACTTGGCCAATACCAACCTTTTTTGGCCAGGTTGGAGCATATTTTTCCGCTGTTTTTGAGCCATTCCAGGCCAGGATTGGACGCGAAACGGCCGAGATATTCACAAAAAACCTTTTTGGAAAATGGAATCGACCTACTGGCCATTTCTGTTCGCCTGGTACTCTGGGCCTGGTAGCGGCCAAAATTTAACAATTTTCAGCGGCCAAAAATCTGTGACGTCACGAATCGAGCTTAAATCCGTGACGTCACCATGGGGTGGTGTCTTGGCTACACTGGCATGTGTCTTGGCTAAACAGGTTTATATATTGGGCGTACCCTCCATCCAAGACACAACTCATTGAATATTGAATAAAAAACACATGATGTTTATTTAAACGTTTATTACAATCATGATATTTAAGATTCACACACATAGTCTAATTACAACTAAGTACAACCTTAAGATACATATACAGCAAAGTTCTGCACACGCTGGTCAGAAGTTCACAGGACATCGAAGGATACTTCGTGGAATCCAGAGTTGCTATCCTGATGGTTTGCTGTTGTTGAACTCTCGATCGGATGGGCGGCGATTCTGCGTATCCTCGTTGTCCATTGTTGACTCCCAGCCACTAGTGCGGATAATTCGTCTGCAGGATCTCCTGGGACAGCAGATTGCTCCTGTTCACCTGGTAGAATATAACCCATTGAAACTCAACGCAATATTGGTTTTCCTTCTTCCGGATACTCACTTACCCGACAGTGGAGATCTATAAGCTTGGGCCACGTCCTCTCATTGGCCTCCGTCGCATCGTCCTCCTTCCGCGAGATCACATCCGTCCAAGTGATCTTTCTACTGCGAAAGTTCGTGGGAATTTTAAGGATCCTTCAATGCATCCAATGGATCCAATGATCAGCGGAGATTAGTTCCCTGATTCATAAATGGCATCCCGTTTCTGAACCGGTTGCGAAATGGTTAAAATATTCGCCAAAAAGTGAAGGAAAAGCGTCGATCGCACTTTTCCAAGGGGTACCATCATGATTTTGGCCAAAAATGGGGCCAAAATTGAATTTTGAGAATTCATAGGATCCTTGGATGCAGATCGACGGGGATTAGTTCCCTGATTCATAAATGGCATCCCGTTTCTGAACCGGTTGCGAAATAGTTAAAATATTCCCCAAAAAGTGAAGGAAAAGCGTCGATCGCACTTTTCCAAGGGGTACCATCATGATTTTGGCCAAAAATGGGGCCAAAATTGAATTTTGAGAATTCAGAGGATCCTTGGATGCAGATCGACGGGGATTAGTTCCCTGATTCATAAATGGCATCCCGTTTCTGAACCGGTTGCGAAATATTAAAGATATTCGCCAAAAAGTGAAAGAAAAGCGTCGATCGCACTTTTCCAAGGGGTACCATCATGATTTTGGCCAAAATGGGGCCAAAATTGAATTTTGAGAATTCATAGGATCCTTGGATGCAGATCGACGGGGATTAGTTCCCTGATTCATAAATGGCATCCCGTTTCTGAACCGGTTGCGAAATAGTTAAAATATTCGCCAAAAAGTGAAGGAAAAGCGTCGATCGCACTTTTCCAAGGGGTACCATCATGATTTTGGCCAAAAATGGGGCCAAAATTGAATTTTGAGAATTCATAGGATCCTTGGATGCAGATCGACGGGGATTAGTTCCCTGATTCATAAATGGCATCCCGTTTCTGAACCGGTTGCGAAATAGTTAAAATATTCGCCAAAAAGTGAAGGAAAAGCGTCGATCGCACTTTTCCAAGGGGTACCATCATGATTTTGGCCAAAAATGGGGCCAAAATTGAATTTTGAGAATTCAGAGGATCCTTGGATGCAGATCGACGGGGATTAGTTCCCTGATTCATAAATGGCATCCCGTTTCTGAACCGGTTGCGAAATATTAAAGATATTCGCCAAAAAGTGAAAGAAAAGCGTCGATCGCACTTTTCCAAGGGGTACCATCATGATTTTGGCCAAAAATGGGGCCAAAATTGAATTTTGAGAATTCAGAGGATCCTTGGATGCAGATCGACGGGGATTAGTTCCCTGATTCATAAATGGCATCCCGTTTCTGAACCGGTTGCGAAATAGTTAAAATATTCGCCAAAAGTGAAGGAAAAGCGTCGATCGCACTTTTCCAAGGGGTACCATCATGATTTTGGCCAAAAATGGGGCCAAAATTGAATTTTGAGAATTCAGAGGATCCTTGGATGCAGATCGACGGGGATTAGTTCCCTGATTCATAAATGGCATCCCGTTTCTGAACCGGTTGCGAAATATTAAAGATATTCGCCAAAAAGTGAAAGAAAAGCGTCGATCGCACTTTTCCAAGGGGTACCATCATGATTTTGGCCAAAAATGGGGCCAAAATTGAATTTTGAGAATTCAGAGGATCCTTGGATGCAGATCGACGGGGATTAGTTCCCTGATTCATAAATGGCATCCCGTTTCTGAACCGGTTGCGAAATAGTTAAAATATTCGCCAAAAAGTGAAGGAAAAGCGTCGATCGCACTTTTCCAAGGGGTACCATCATGATTTTGGCCAAAAATGGGGCCAAAATTGAATTTTGAGAATTCAGAGGATCCTTGGATGCAGATCGACGGGGATTAGTTCCCTGATTCATAAATGGCATCCCGTTTCTGAACCGGTTGCGAAATATTAAAGATATTCGCCAAAAAGTGAAAGAAAAGCGTCGATCGCACTTTTCCAAGGGGTACCATCATGATTTTGGCCAAAAATGGGGCCAAAATTGAATTTTGAGAATTCAGAGGATCCTTGGATGCAGATCGACGGGGATTAGTTCCCTGATTCATAAATGGCATCCCGTTTCTGAACCGGTTGCGAAATAGTTAAAATATTCGCCAAAAAGTGAAGGAAAAGCGTCGATCGCACTTTTCCAAGGGGTACCATCATGATTTTGGCCAAAAATGGGGCCAAAATTGAATTTTGAGAATTCAGAGGATCCTTGGATGCAGATCGACGGGGATTAGTTCCCTGATTCATAAATGGCATCCCGTTTCTGAACCGGTTGCGAAATATTAAAGATATTCGCCAAAAAGTGAAAGAAAAGCGTCGATCGCACTTTTCCAAGGGGTACCATCATGATTTTGGCCAAAAATGGGGCCAAAATTGAATTTTGAGAATTCAGAGGATCCTTGGATGCAGATCGACGGGGATTAGTTCCCTGATTCATAAATGGCATCCCGTTTCTGAACCGGTTGCGAAATAGTTAAAATATTCGCCAAAAAGTGAAGGAAAAGCGTCGATCGCACTTTTCCAAGGGTACCATCATGATTTTGGCCAAAAATGGGGCCAAAATTGAATTTTGAGAATTCAGAGGATCCTTGGATGCAGATCGACGGGGATTAGTTCCCTGATTCATAAATGGCATCCCGTTTCTGAACCGGTTGCGAAATATTAAAGATATTCGCCAAAAAGTGAAAGAAAAGCGTCGATCGCACTTTTCCAAGGGGTACCATCATGATTTTGGCCAAAAATGGGGCCAAAATTGAATTTTGAGAATTCAGAGGATCCTTGGATGCAGATCGACGGGGATTAGTTCCCTGATTCATAAATGGCATCCCGTTTCTGAACCGGTTGCGAAATAGTTAAAATATTCGCCAAAAAGTGAAGGAAAAGCGTCGATCGCACTTTTCCAAGGGGTACCATCATGATTTTGGCCAAAAATGGGGCCAAAATTGAATTTTGAGAATTCAGAGGATCCTTGGATGCAGATCGACGGGGATTAGTTCCCTGATTCATAAATGGCATCCCGTTTCTGAACCGGTTGCGAAATAGTTAAAATATTCGCCAAAAAGTGAAGGAAAAGCGTCGATCGCACTTTTCCAAGGGGTACCATCATGATTTTGGCCAAAAATGGGGCCACAATTGAATTTTGAGAATTCAGAGGATCCTTGGATGCAGATCGACGGGGATTAGTTCCCTGATTCATAAATGGCATCCCGTTTCTGAACCGGTTGCGAAATAGTTAAAATATTCGCCAAAAAGTGAAGGAAAAGCGTCGATCGCACTTTTCCAAGGGGTACCATCATGATTTTGGCCAAAAATGGGGCCAAAATTGAATTTTCAGAATTCAGAGGATCCTTGGATGCAGATCGACGGGGATTAGTTCCCTGATTCATAAATGGCATCCCGTTTCTGAACCGGTTGCGAAATAGTTAAAATATTCGCCAAAAAGTGAAGGAAAAGCGTCGATCGCACTTTTCCAAGGGGTACCATCATGATTTTGGCCAAAAATGGGGCCAAAATTGAATTTTGAGAATTCAGAGGATCCTTGGATGCAGATCGACGGGGATTAGTTCCCTGATTCATAAATGGCATCCCGTTTCTGAACCGGTTGCGAAATAGTTAAAATATTCGCCAAAAAGTGAAGGAAAAGCGTCGATCGCACTTTTCCAAGGGGTACCATCATGATTTTGGCCAAAAATGGGGCCAAAATTGAATTTTCAGAATTCAGAGGATCCTTGGATGCAGATCGACGGGGATTAGTTCCCTGATTCATAAATGGCATCCCGTTTCTGAACCGGTTGCGAAATAGTTAAAATATTCGCCAAAAAGTGAAGGAAAAGCGTCGATCGCACTTTTCCAAGAGGTACCATCATGATTTTGGCCAAAAATGGGGCCACAATTGAATTTTGAGAATTCAGAGGATCCTTGGATGCAGATCGACGGGGATTAGTTCCCTGATTCATAAATGGCATCCCGTTTCTGAACCGGTTGCGAAATATTAAAGATATTCGCCAAAAAGTGAAGGAAAAGCGTCGATCGCACTTTTCCAAGGGGTACCATCATGATTTTGGCCAAAAATGGGGCCAAAATTGAATTTTGAGAATTCAGAGGATCCTTGGATGCAGATCGACGGGGATTAGTTCCCTGATTCATAAATGGCATCCCGTTTCTGAACCGGTTGCGAAATAGTTAAAATATTCGCCAAAAAGTGAAGGAAAAGCGTCGATCGCACTTTTCCAAGGGGTACCATCATGATTTTGGCCAAAAATGGGGCCAAAATTGAATTTTGAGAATTCAGAGGATCCTTGGATGCAGATCGACGGGGATTAGTTCCCTGATTCATAAATGGCATCCCGTTTCTGAACCGGTTGCGAAATAGTTAAAATATTCGCCAAAAAGTGAAGGAAAAGCGTCGATCGCACTTTTCCAAGGGGTACCATCATGATTTTGGCCAAAAATGGGGCCACAATTGAATTTTGAGAATTCAGAGGATCCTTGGATGCAGATCGACGGGGATTAGTTCCCTGATTCATAAATGGCATCCCGTTTCTGAACCGGTTGCGAAATAGTTAAAATATTCGCCAAAAAGTGAAGGAAAAGCGTCGATCGCACTTTTCCAAGGGGTACCATCATGATTTTGGCCAAAAATGGGGCCAAAATTGAATTTTCAGAATTCAGAGGATCCTTGGATGCAGATCGACGGGGATTAGTTCCCTGATTCATAAATGGCATCCCGTTTCTGAACCGGTTGCGAAATAGTTAAAATATTCGCCAAAAAGTGAAGGAAAAGCGTCGATCGCACTTTTCCAAGAGGTACCATCATGATTTTGGCCAAAAATGGGGCCACAATTGAATTTTGAGAATTCAGAGGATCCTTGGATGCAGATCGACGGGGATTAGTTCCCTGATTCATAAATGGCATCCCGTTTCTGAACCGGTTGCGAAATAGTTAAAATATTCGCCAAAAAGTGAAGGAAAAGCGTCGATCGCACTTTTCCAAGGGGTAACATCATGATTTTGGCCAAAAATGGGGCCAAAATTGAATTTTCAGAATTCAGAGGATCCTTGGATGCAGATCGACGGGGATTAGTTCCCTGATTCATAAATGGCATCCCGTTTCTGAACCGGTTGCGAAATAGTTAAAATATTCGCCAAAAAGTGAAGGAAAAGCGTCGATCGCACTTTTCCAAGAGGTACCATCATGATTTTGGCCAAAAATGGGGCCACAATTGAATTTTGAGAATTCAGAGGATCCTTGGATGCAGATCGACGGGGATTAGTTCCCTGATTCATAAATGGCATCCCGTTTCTGAACCGGTTGCGAAATATTAAAGATATTCGCCAAAAAGTGAAGGAAAAGCGTCGATCGCACTTTTCCAAGGGGTACCATCATGATTTTGGCCAAAAATGGGGCCAAAATTGAATTTTGAGAATTCAGAGGATCCTTGGATGCAGATCGACGGGGATTAGTTCCCTGATTCATAAATGGCATCCCGTTTCTGAACCGGTTGCGAAATAGTTAAAATATTCGCCAAAAAGTGAAGGAAAAGCGTCGATCGCACTTTTCCAAGGGGTACCATCATGATTTTGGCCAAAAATGGGGCCAAAATTGAATTTTGAGAATTCAGAGGATCCTTGATCGACGGGGATTAGTTCCCTGATTCATAAATGGCATCCCGTTTCTGAACCGGTTGCGAAATATTAAAGATATTCGCCAAAAAGTGAAGGAAAAGCGTCGATCGCACTTTTCCAAGGGGTACCATCATGATTTTGGCCAAAAATGGGGCCAAAATTGAATTTTGAGAATTCAGAGGATCCTTGGATGCAGATCGACGGGGATTAGTTCCCTGATTCATAAATGGCATCCCGTTTCTGAACCGGTTGCGAAATAGTTAAAATATTCGCCAAAAAGTGAAGGAAAAGCGTCGATCGCACTTTTCCAAGGGGTACCATCATGATTTTGGCCAAAAATGGGGCCACAATTGAATTTTGAGAATTCAGAGGATCCTTGGATGCAGATCGACGGGGATTAGTTCCCTGATTCATAAATGGCATCCCGTTTCTGAACCGGTTGCGAAATAGTTAAAATATTCGCCAAAAAGTGAAGGAAAAGCGTCGATCGCACTTTTCCAAGGGGTACCATCATGATTTTGGCCAAAAATGGGGCCAAAATTGAATTTTCAGAATTCAGAGGATCCTTGGATGCAGATCGACGGGGATTAGTTCCCTGATTCATAAATGGCATCCCGTTTCTGAACCGGTTGCGAAATAGTTAAAATATTCGCCAAAAAGTGAAGGAAAAGCGTCGATCGCACTTTTCCAAGAGGTACCATCATGATTTTGGCCAAAAATGGGGCCACAATTGAATTTTGAGAATTCAGAGGATCCTTGGATGCAGATCGACGGGGATTAGTTCCCTGATTCATAAATGGCATCCCGTTTCTGAACCGGTTGCGAAATATTAAAGATATTCGCCAAAAAGTGAAAGAAAAGCGTCGATCGCACTTTTCCAAGGGGTACCATCATGATTTTGGCCAAAAATGGGGCCAAAATTGAATTTTGAGAATTCAGAGGATCCTTGGATGCAGATCGACGGGGATTAGTTCCCTGATTCATAAATGGCATCCCGTTTCTGAACCGGTTGCGAAATAGTTAAAATATTCGCCAAAAAGTGAAGGAAAAGCGTCGATCGCACTTTTCCAAGGGGTACCATCATGATTTTGGCCAAAAATGGGGCCAAAATTGAATTTTGAGAATTCAGAGGATCCTTGATCGACGGGGATTAGTTCCCTGATTCATAAATGGCATCCCGTTTCTGAACCGGTTGCGAAATATTAAAGATATTCGCCAAAAAGTGAAGGAAAAGCGTCGATCGCACTTTTCCAAGGGGTACCATCATGATTTTGGCCAAAAATGGGGCCAAAATTGAATTTTGAGAATTCAGAGGATCCTTGGATGCAGATCGACGGGGATTAGTTCCCTGATTCATAAATGGCATCCCGTTTCTGAACCGGTTGCGAAATAGTTAAAATATTCGCCAAAAAGTGAAGGAAAAGCGTCGATCGCACTTTTCCAAGAGGTACCATCATGATTTTGGCCAAAAATGGGGCCACAATTGAATTTTGAGAATTCAGAGGATCCTTGGATGCAGATCGACGGGGATTAGTTCCCTGATTCATAAATGGCATCCCGTTTCTGAACCGGTTGCGAAATAGTTAAAATATTCGCCAAAAAGTGAAGGAAAAGCGTCGATCGCACTTTTCCAAGGTGTACCATCATGATTTTGGCCAAAAATGGGGCCAAAATTGAATTTTGAGAATTCAGAGGATCCCTGGATGCAGATCGACGGGGATTAGTTTCCTGATTCATAAATGGCATCCCGTTTCTGAACCGGTTGCGAAATAGTTAAAATATTCGCCAAAAAGTGAAGGAAAAGCGTCGATCGCACTTTTCCAAGGGGTACCATCATGATTTTGGCCAAAAATGGGGCCAAAATTGAATTTTGAGAATTCAGAGGATCCTTGGATGCAGATCGACGGGGATTAGTTCCCTGATTCATAAATGGCATCCCGTTTCTGAACCGGTTGCGAAATAGTTAAAATATTCGCCAAAAAGTGAAGGAAAAGCGTCGATCGCACTTTTCCAAGGGGTACCATCATGATTTTGGCCAAAAATGGGGCCAAAATTGAATTTTGAGAATTCAGAGGATCCTTGGATGCAGATCGACGGGGGATTAGTTCCCTGATTCATAAATGGCATCCCGTTTCTGAACCGGTTGCGAAATATTAAAGATATTCGCCAAAAAGTGAAGGAAAAGCGCCGATTGCGCTTTTCCAAGGGGTACCATCATGATTTTGGCCAAAAATGGGGCCAAAATTGAATTTTGAGAATTCAGAGGATCCTTGGATGCAGATCGACGGGGATTAGTTTCCTGATTCATAAATGGCATCCCGTTTCTGAACCGGTTGCGAAATAGTTAAAATATTCGCCAAAAAGTGAAGGAAAAGCGTCGATCGCACTTTTCCAAGGGGTACCATCATGATTTTGGCCAAAAATGGAGCCAAAATTGAATTTTGAGAATTCAGAGGATCCTTGGATGCAGATCGACGGGGATTAGTTCCCTGATTCATAAATGGCATCCCGTTTCTGAACCGGTTGCGAAATAGTTAAAATATTCGCCAAAAAGTGAAGGAAAAGCGTCGATCGCACTTTTCCAAGGGGTACCATCATGATTTTGGCCAAAAATGGGGCCAAAATTGAATTTTGAGAATTCAGAGGATCCTTGGATGCAGATCGACGGGGATTAGTTCCCTGATTCATAAATGGCATCCCGTTTCTGAACCGGTTGCGAAATAGTTAAAATATTCGCCAAAAAGTGAAGGAAAAGCGTCGATCGCACTTTTCCAAGGGGTACCATCATGATTTTGGCCAAAAATGGGGCCAAAATTGAATTTTGAGAATTCAGAGGATCCTTGGATGCAGATCGACGGGGATTAGTTCCCTGATTCATAAATGGCATCCCGTTTCTGAACCGGTTGCGAAATAGTTAAAATATTCGCCAAAAAGTGAAGGAAAAGCGTCGATCGCACTTTTCCAAGGGGTACCATCATGATTTTGGCCAAAAATGGGGCCAAAATTGAATTTTGAGAATTCAGAGGATCCTTGGATGCAGATCGACGGGGATTAGTTCCCTGATTCATAAATGGCATCCCGTTTCTGAACCGGTTGCGAAATAGTTAAAATATTCGCCAAAAAGTGAAGGAAAAGCGTCGATCGCACTTTTCCAAGGGGTACCATCATGATTTTGGCCAAAAATGGGGCCAAAATTGAATTTTGAGAATTCAGAGGATCCTTGATCGACGGGGATTAGTTCCCTGATTCATAAATGGCATCCCGTTTCTGAACCGGTTGCGAAATATTAAAGATATTCGCCAAAAAGTGAAGGAAAAGCGTCGATCGCACTTTTCCAAGGGGTACCATCATGATTTTGGCCAAAAATGGGGCCAAAATTGAATTTTGAGAATTCAGAGGATCCTTGGATGCAGATCGACGGGGATTAGTTCCCTGATTCATAAATGGCATCCCGTTTCTGAACCGGTTGCGAAATAGTTAAAATATTCGCCAAAAAGTGAAGGAAAAGCGTCGATCGCACTTTTCCAAGAGGTACCATCATGATTTTGGCCAAAAATGGGGCCACAATTGAATTTTGAGAATTCAGAGGATCCTTGGATGCAGATCGACGGGGATTAGTTCCCTGATTCATAAATGGCATCCCGTTTCTGAACCGGTTGCGAAATATTAAAGATATTCGCCAAAAAGTGAAAGAAAAGCGTCGATCGCACTTTTCCAAGGGGTACCATCATGATTTTGGCCAAAAATGGGGCCACAATTGAATTTTGAGAATTCAGAGGATCCTTGGATGCAGATCGACGGGGATTAGTTCCCTGATTCATAAATGGCATCCCGTTTCTGAACCGGTTGCGAAATAGTTAAAATATTCGCCAAAAAGTGAAGGAAAAGCGTCGATCGCACTTTTCCAAGGGGTACCATCATGATTTTGGCCAAAAATGGGGCCAAAATTGAATTTTCAGAATTCAGAGGATCCTTGGATGCAGATCGACGGGGATTAGTTCCCTGATTCATAAATGGCATCCCGTTTCTGAACCGGTTGCGAAATAGTTAAAATATTCGCCAAAAAGTGAAGGAAAAGCGTCGATCGCACTTTTCCAAGAGGTACCATCATGATTTTGGCCAAAAATGGGGCCACAATTGAATTTTGAGAATTCAGAGGATCCTTGGATGCAGATCGACGGGGATTAGTTCCCTGATTCATAAATGGCATCCCGTTTCTGAACCGGTTGCGAAATAGTTAAAATATTCGCCAAAAAGTGAAGGAAAAGCGTCGATCGCACTTTTCCAAGGTGTACCATCATGATTTTGGCCAAAAATGGGGCCAAAATTGAATTTTGAGAATTCAGAGGATCCCTGGATGCAGATCGACGGGGATTAGTTTCCTGATTCATAAATGGCATCCCGTTTCTGAACCGGTTGCGAAATAGTTAAAATATTCGCCAAAAAGTGAAGGAAAAGCGTCGATCGCACTTTTCCAAGGGGTACCATCATGATTTTGGCCAAAAATGGGGCCAAAATTGAATTTTGAGAATTCAGAGGATCCTTGGATGCAGATCGACGGGGATTAGTTCCCTGATTCATAAATGGCATCCCGTTTCTGAACCGGTTGCGAAATAGTTAAAATATTCGCCAAAAAGTGAAGGAAAAGCGTCGATCGCACTTTTCCAAGGGGTACCATCATGATTTTGGCCAAAAATGGAGCCAAAATTGAATTTTGAGAATTCAGAGGATCCTTGGATGCAGATCGACGGGGATTAGTTCCCTGATTCATAAATGGCATCCCGTTTCTGAACCGGTTGCGAAATATTAAAGATATTCGCCAAAAAGTGAAGGAAAAGCGCCGATTGCGCTTTTCCAAGGGCTACCATCATGATTTTGGCCAAAAATGGGGCCAAAATTGAATTTTGAGAATTCAGAGGATCCTTGGATGCAGATCGACGGGGATTAGTTTCCTGATTCATAAATGGCATCCCGTTTCTGAACCGGTTGCGAAATAGTTAAAATATTCGCCAAAAAGTGAAGGAAAAGCGTCGATCGCACTTTTCCAAGGGGTACCATCATGATTTTGGCCAAAAATGGGGCCAAAATTGAATTTTGAGAATTCAGAGGATCCTTGGATGCAGATCGACGGGGATTAGTTTCCTGATTCATAAATGGCATCCCGTTTCTGAACCGGTTGCGAAATAGTTAAAATATTCGCCAAAAAGTGAAGGAAAAGCGTCGATCGCACTTTTCCAAGGGGTACCATCATGATTTTGGCCAAAAATGGGGCCAAAATTGAATTTTGAGAATTCAGAGGATCCTTGGATGCAGATCGACGGGGATTAGTTCCCTGATTCATA
Organism: Drosophila atripex; assembly: GCA_035045925.1. Taxonomy (NCBI): domain Eukaryota; kingdom Metazoa; phylum Arthropoda; class Insecta; order Diptera; family Drosophilidae; genus Drosophila; species Drosophila atripex. Next base: position 1,068,326 of record JAWNOP010000009.1, read on the forward strand.
AATGGCATCCCGTTTCTGAACCGGTTGCGAAATAGTTAAAATATTCGCCAAAAAGTGAAGGAAAAGCGTCGATCGCACTTTTCCAAGGGGTACCATCATGATTTTGGCCAAAAATGGGGCCAAAATTGAATTTTGAGAATTCAGAGGATCCTTGGATGCAGATCGACGGGGATTAGTTCCCTGATTCATAAATGGCATCCCGTTTCTGAACCGGTTGCGAAATAGTTAAAATATTCGCCAAAAAGTGAAGGAAAAGCGTCGATCGCACTTTTCCAAGGGGTACCATCATGATTTTGGCCAAAAATGGGGCCAAAATTGAATTTTGAGAATTCAGAGGATCCTTGGATGCAGATCGACGGGGATTAGTTCCCTGATTCATAAATGGCATCCCGTTTCTGAACCGGTTGCGAAATAGTTAAAATATTCGCCAAAAAGTGAAGGAAAAGCGTCGATCGCACTTTTCCAAGGGGTACCATCATGATTTTGGCCAAAAATGGGGCCAAAATTGAATTTTGAGAATTCAGAGGATCCTTGGATGCAGATCGACGGGGATTAGTTCCCTGATTCATAAATGGCATCCCGTTTCTGAACCGGTTGCGAAATAGTTAAAATATTCGCCAAAAAGTGAAGGAAAAGCGTCGATCGCACTTTTATTTTATTATTAGCCTTTATTTAATTATATACGTTTTTTATTTTGGGTGAAAATAGTTTCAGATACAATTTCTGGTGGCTAAATTACTTACCAAAAATATTGCTGTTTCATTTTTATTATCATAAAATTATTTTATATTTTGATGTATTTATTATGAAAGTTTCTTTGATTGTAAAATATATACTTAAAAAGCCGAAAGCCTTGTTATCTACGCCCCCTCTGTAGCTTTAGTTTTAACTTTAAGCAATAATGATTAAAATAAATAAATAAATATACCTAAAAATCCAAAATTTGATTGAACGCTGCACTACTTTGTTTAATATTTTAATATATTAAATTTTAGGTAGGGCGTTTTCAAATAAAAGTTGAAGGAAGAATTTAAAGAAGGCATTGAAATTGCTTAAAACAAATTGGTTAAATTTGGAAATTGAATGTTCTTTTAAGGAAAAGTCAAGTTAGTTAGTTAATAATTTCGTAAACTGCGATAACATTTATTTAATGGAATTTTAAATAAACTCAATTACTGCTTCAATGGTTTACTTAAAGTCCTGAAAATTTGCAATTGAATGAAAATTCGTCGGTGAACTGTTTGTTGTTTGTTGTTGCATTGTTGTTGCAGAGATGCCGGCAAGACCACGTGTACTTTACAGAATCCTCTCTGGCAGAGAAAGACCGGCCTGGAAGGCCCGAAGTCCTTCCACTAGCTGGCATACGGGGGGGTGTGCACCAAGCTGTCGGGTCGCTGTTAAGCTTCGGGTCTCTCCTGGAAAGCCGAATGGGACTGGAAAACAGCATCTCTTGCGAGAGGATTCAAAGGGCTAACAGGAGACTAACAGAGCGCTAACAGGGATGCCCCTCACTGTTGGGCGCCAAACAGCGATGCATTTCGCGCACGTAGGGGTGTGGATCGTAAGCTATCGCACAGTTTCGAACAGTTTAGCACAGTTTGACCTTAGACAATGTTACCGCACGCTCTAATCCTGGAATTTAACATTTGCCGGCTGCTTTAATAGGATTAAGACGGGCAAAAACAGAAAAATGGAACAAAAACAAAAAACAATAAAGCAAAGGCAAAGGGAAAAGCCAAAAAAACGAAGTCAAAGTAAAAAAAGGAGCTGGAGCTGCAGTAAGGATTTCGAAGTTGAATATTAGATAGATACACAGAATCCCAATCAAACTCTAAATCTGGATAAGATTCTGAATAAGAATCTGAATCTGAATAGAAATTAGAAATTAGAAAACGAAATTGGTGAAAATGAAGCCTGAAGGACGATAATGGATAGCATTTTATTTTGTGGTCCAACAAGGACAGACATTCATATTTTATAGATTTCTTGTATTTGTAGTCATGTGGAATTGGTGCATTTTCTGGCACTCATTTTCTGGCTAATAAATTGCCATTAAAACTTGCCGCATTTTGATGGCCGCCACCGAAGCCGCCATTACGCAATTTCTGGCCCAAAGCCAATGCGCCAAATGTGCTGATTAAAAGTACACTTGCCGCAAATAATTCGCACGGAATTCCTTTGAGGGCGTCAATCAGCGGATTGTCTCTCCCATCCCGTTGTCCATTATCCTTTATCCTTTTGGCATTTTTTTGTTTTTGTTCTACCATCCCGGCACATTCGCAATTCGCAATTCGCAAATCGCAAATCGAATTGCCATCAATCGACACTTTTGCAAATGATATTTCCTCTTTGGGTCCGTCCCCGGAAAGCAGGCAACGATTGTGGGTCAAAACCTGGCTCGAAAACGAGACAAAACCGCACAGGATAAAATACTAAAACCGAAAACAATAAAACCGTTACAAAACAAAAAAAACGAAAACAAAAACAGAAACAAAACAAAAAACCAGATAAATATAAAAGGGGTAAACATTTTTCAAACGTAAAATAGGAAACAAAATTGTAATGAATTGAAATAGTTTTGGTTGCTGGCCCAGTTGAAGAGTCAAAGTCAAAGCAAATAAATTGTGCAAATTGTGGTAACTTTCGCAACCAGGACCCACACACTGCACCCCTGCCGTACGGTTGTCCTGCGTATGCTTGTATTTGGGCAACAATATGTATAATAATGCTAAATGCCGAAATGATTTCAAATGCAATTTCAATTGAATTCGCAAACAAGCTTTTCCGCACGGTCCTTTGCCTCCGCCTCCGCCTCCCGATCGGGCATTACGAAAAAGTTGTAGGCCATACAAATAACGGGAAAACCCTTCGGAACAGTCACAAAAATGCAACCCCCCTCCCCCCCAGTCTCCCAGTCCAGCCGTCCCCCCATTGCAGCCTTATAGGATGCCTATCAACGAGGCCGTCAATTCATGGCAAAATATTGCACAAAATGCCAAAAGCGTGAGAGAGACAGAAATAAATGAAGGGAGTAGGAGTAGGGAGTAGGGAGTAGGGAGTAGGGCGACTGCTGATGCAACTTCCACACAGAGACACGAAAAACTCGTTGCCCAACAAAGTTTTTCCCATTTTCATTCACATTTCTGCTCCACCCCCCCCCTTAGCTCGGTCCAACCCGAACTCTGCTCCATGCTATTACGCCCACATCAATTGACAGTCCAATTAACCGGGAATTACCCGAGAACTATGTATGTGGGTCCGTGGAAGTAATCCTTCTCGAGACCCACTCGAAAAGCAACTCGCCAAGGCCCTTGGATGTGTCATAATTACAGGAGAGCAGCCCAGCCAGCCGCTTTCTCTCTCGATCTTTCTCTGTCTCTGTCTCTAGCTCAATTCGTATCTCTAGGCTTGGGGTCCCATCTCTAGGCGCCAACCCATCCCCATAGCTTTTGTCCCGCTCTCGCTTCCGTTCGCTATACAATAATTGCAAAATGCAATGCCGAAAGGCAAGCAACAACAATTTTTCCATTCCCGTAAACACAATTAAATCTGCCCAGCCCCATTATAAACTGCATACAACTATATATATAAAATATATATTATATAAACATTGTACATGTATATTTGCACAAATTGAGTTCACTTTGTACATTTTTTAACGGGCCAATGAACCCCGCTCCGATTTGCCAGCCCTTAAAGTCGCCATTTTGCCGCCTTTGCATCCATAGTCCCATAGTCATTATCAAAAATAGACGCTCCGCTTTATATAGTCTACTTTTGGCCGGCAAATTTAATTAACTTTCACGGGCAAAAATGATTAATGAATCTCCTCAACGGCCGCCCGACCCGGTCTGGAGCTCTCAAACTGAAGCAAACTGGAAATTAATTTGTCCTTTTATTTCCGGCATTCAACTGCAAACTTTAAACAATATAAATTATGATAATTCGGAGCAAACGCTTGCCATTTGTTTCAGCTGCTGACAGAACGTGTTTGTTTCGATTAGTTTGTTATATTTCGGACATTATGATGAGATATTATTAAATTATAATTATTGTTTTGCTTTAAACTAACTAAAATATATATTTAATAAATATATTCATACCCCGCGAAATATTTACATGTTTATGGAATAAAAATAAAAACTATTCATACCCAGTACTGGGTTAGAATTGTTTGATTTTTGACTTAAAGTTTTAATAGTTTATGTTTTAAAAAATAAACAAATAATTCCAAGATCCAAGTATTCTATACAATTCCAGCTCCTATGAAAATTGTAATCCTAGAATATCATAAAGAAAGGATCCAAATAAATGTTATCATTCACTGCCGAAAATCCCCCAAAAAGTAAGAAACTAAAAGAATTGCAAGCCCTGCTCCTGAACCCTGAAGATATACAATTAATTTGATGAAATGTTTCTTACCTTTTCATTGTGAATTCTATTCTCTATTCAGTGCCAGCCCACATATTACGTCCGATGAGTGTGGGAGTCCCCCTTTTAATTCGCCGCCAAAATAACAAAATACGCTAGTCAGGTGCAGGCAGGAGCTGTCGGAGGATGAGCTGGAGGATGCAGGACAACGTACATAGAGGTAGGTTAGAGGGTGGCCCGCTTTTGAGCCGGCAGAATATTACAAAAATTCCTTTAAATTGCATTCCAGAGCCACAGCAGGCAGTAGGCAGTAGGCAGTTGGCAGTTGGCAGCAGCAGGCAGCAGCAGGTCTGTAGTAGAGAGAGAGAGTCCTATATATTTTTTTAAAGAGCCACTGAAAGCAGGCTCTGTGATAAGCTTTCAGGGCATAGCCAGGATTAGTTTCCCATTCATGATTATTCTTTTTTATTTTTTTTCTTCTCGTTGCTCGTTTTTTTCACCCTTTGGCTCTGGCTTACCTTGCGCTGACTGACAGACGGAGAGGGTTAAGGGTTTAACCCCTGCCTCCACCCTCCTCCTACGCCCGTAGCCGACGACCCCTCCACATGACCCCACCGCCCTGCGCTTGAGGTCTTCGTTATGAGCGTAATCTAGTCATCGTGCCTTCAAACTCGGCCATTGATGCAGTGACTCTTTGTGTCGTTCATTGCCAGGCACTCCCCCACACACAGCCCCTGTCCTGGCCCGTTCTAGGCCCCCACAGACCCACGCCCACTTACCCAAGCGCCCACAAAGTCGGCTCTATACACATGTAACCAAACTTGTTTCGGCGGATTTTTACACTAAAACTAAATATTTATTCGTTTAAATAGGTGGTTTTTTATGTAAGTTATATATAAAAAAAAAAATAATGTAAGAAACTATTATATATTATGCCATACTAGTTATTTATAAAAAAAACTATACTTTACTTGCTTGAAACTCTTGAAATAAATTTAATAAAAATATAATGTAATAAAATAGAAAAATGTGTATTTAAAACACGAACAAATTGATTTATGTGTCTATTTAATAAAAGTATGTAGATTTTTAACAAAAATAATTATTCCTAAAAATAGAAATTGGCTAAGAAACTCCTACAAAAAATATATCATTCGCTGTTTTAATATTTACTTGAAACTTAAACTTTCCTATTTAATTTCGCAACAAATCAATCCTGGTTTCCGTTCAACAAACCCATTCATGTTCCATAATTCATTTAATAAAGTAGCAAAATAGTCGCAAATTGACTTAAAATGTTTGCAATCAACTCTAAATTCATCAATTATTACAGTTTGAGGGATTAGTTTGCGAAACGGACAAAAGGATATGGGAAGACAAGGACACCAGCACAAAAGGGGACCCAAGGACACGGAGACTGGGAGTTTAATTGAATACGAAAATGTATTCATAGCACCCTTTCGAGTGTACAAACAATTTAATTAAGACACAACGCTGAGTAAGAGAATATAAAATAAATCAATTCGTCATCGATGGTTTGTTTTTTTTTTTTGTTTTTTTTTTGACAGAAAACAGGATATAATATTGAAAACATGTTGCAACACGTGTCAACTGTCATTTCGAAGAACACACATTGATTGATTGATTAAATGATTTGGGTTTGTTGCTTGTCCTTTTTTGGCTGTGCAGAGTGGTCTGAGGGGCGGTGGGCGTGGCTGGGGCGCGGGTCGAGGGGCGAGGGGGGAATGGAGAAGAGAGAAAGTAGAATGTGGAGAGGACAGGTGCATTTCCAAGTGCCAGATGACGTGGCCCGACATCGGCGTATCCTGGCAGCCTCGCTGAATGAATGATATACCAGTTGCCTTCGACAATGGATTCTGGCCACGCCCCTCTTTGTCCGTCCCGCCCCCACACACACACAAACATACACACATACACGCATAGAATGATTTGTCAACAAAGCCAAAAAAAACAAAAAAAAAATTGAGAACAGCAGGAACCGCAAAAAAGCAAAAAAGAAATCATAAAAAAGTCCGCCGGAAAGGTGGCAAGGAAGTGGCCATTGTAGAGTCCGTGCTTTTGTGGCCGGATTCGCAACGGACTCCGGCCCGGAGACTATTTGTCGCAGCGCCATCTAGCAGCGGACAAACGAAGGCGGACAGTCGGACAAGGCGGACAAGGCGGACAAAGCGGACAAAAACGGACAGACATGTGTCCTCGATGGCCATCGATGTCAGCCAGATGGCCTCCTGATTGCGATGGGCTCTCTCCTTTTTACTTTCGTTACTGAAAGTAGAGCCGAGTCCGGGTCCGGGTCCGGGTCCGGGTCCGAGTCCGGATCCGGTTCCCGGTAGGGGGTATCAAAGACCGAGGGTACAGGGGTTTTTGCTTCCACCGGACTTTTTCGTCTGCCATTTGCCATTTGCCTTCGCATTCAAACTGATCACCGCTGACGTTGGCGTGACTTTTGTGACTCCGGGTGTGACCCCGGCGGAGATGCGATGATTGTCCGAAAAGGGGATTTTGGCCAGGCCAGGCCTGGTGAATGGCTGACCGGGGCGAGAGATTTATTTGGCCCCGGAACTGGGACTTTGTTGCATTTTGGCTGCTGCAGCGACTAAAGTCGAATCTAAAGCCAAAGTCCCCGGATTTAAGCGAACTTTTTTTTTCATTTTATTTTTTTTCGGCCGGAACTGGGGATTTTAAATTCTGCCAGATGGCAGATTCGCAGTCGATGGTAGTCGGGGAAGTAAGGGGGTTTTGTTTACTTTCAAATAAATCCAGATTTCGCCAATTAACTTTCGAGCATTTCGGTGACAATGCGGGCGGAAGCTGTGGAAATTCCAACAAAAAAAACATACAAAAAACTATATCGAGGATACTATTTGCAGGATACTAGTTTTTTCTTTTTGTGTAACACATACAAACTCACTGAAAAGTTCTTTTCGCGATCTGGTTTTGGGTAATGGATGTTTACGGTTTTAAGCGAGATTTTGTTTTAAAAGATGCCTTTGTTTCGAGATACTTTTTATTCGTTTCTTTTGGATTTATTTTTTTTGTAAAAGGAATACAAGGACATTGTCTATAAACATGGCTAAGGAAGTGCAAGAAACTCTACTTTATTTGGAAATATTTCGAAGGGATTTTTGAATCTGTAAAAACCTCTAAAATCTTGCATCTTGCTGTCTACCAAGGTGATGAACTATTATGAGCTTAAATACTAGGGACGAAATTTAAAAATGTAAATAAGACTTAGCATGTGTCTCTTTTATATTTTTCTTTTATTTTATATTATATATAAAATAAACTTTATAATATTTATTGTTTTTAGGTTAAATAATAAGTGACTTTCGTCACTAAAAGATAAATCCAATATTTAAAGAGTGAAGAGTTTTTTTGGTAAAATTCAAATATATATTTTTTCAGAGTCGCTAAAAGTTCAAAATGAGTTTCTATGTACATCCTTCCATATCCTTTATCCTTGCCAGACTCCTACACTCATTTGAATATTTTTTAGTTGCCACAAATGCAACTAGAGGATAAACCTAGTTGCCCCAAAATTGAAAACTTAATTTTGGGAAAAGAATGAAGGAGAGAAAATGGGCGAGCCAAGCTGTTTCAAGTTAAATTCATTGTAAATAGAGGCCATAACTCCAAGTCCTTGCTTCCCAAAACCCAGGCAGGTATGTGTGTGTGTGTGTGTGGAATGTGTGAAGGGGAATCTCCTGCGGAAAGGCTTCCCTTTAATTCACAATTGTAATTCATCATCCAGATATGTAAATGACCCCAGTGGAGCGGAGATGCGATGATTGTTTAAAGGGGATTTTGGGCCATGTGTGACTGGCCAGAAAGAGATTTATTTGGCCGCAACTGGGACTTCATATTTTTTTTTGCCGCAACTCCCGGCTGCGGGAGTCGGAAAATAAAAATGTATTTTTTCCACCGGAACACAGATTTCAGGCTACAAGGCCTTTGTTTACTTCCAAAAAATAAATCCGGATTTGATGAATAAAAACGAGAAATATTAGACCATGAATATAGCATTTATTTTATACTCCCAAACATTTTGCTTATAAATTCCATCTCGAGTGGACATATTCGGGAAAAAAATAAAATAAAAATGCCTGAGGTATGTCTCGTTCAACACTTTACGAATTTGCACATAACTTTTGGTTTTTTTTTCAGGCCAACGACTCAAGGAAAATGTCGGAATAGTTTCAAAGTTAATTTACTCAAAGTTAGCACTTTACCATCACAGGATGGCTCTTCGTCCTGTATGTATGCAGGATGTAGCTACGAAAAAAGTCCTTAGATTGCTTTTTTCTTCTGCAGTTATTTCTCTGCTAGTTGGCTTTTTAACTTTGACAGAGAATATGTGGAATTACAATCCAGCCCCCGGAAATCAATTGAAAGTAAGTATAATTTATGAAGGTACTCGACTTGTTAGGACATCTCTAGATCCAGAGATACCAGAGATAGAAATATTTTATTTATAATTTACCATAATATATTTTCATTATATCGTAAAAAAGTGGTTTACATTCTTAGATAATAGTCTAGTTAAGTACCAGGTATTTATATTTATTTCTTTCTAAAAAGTTCTTTATATAATTGCCTAAAAGTATGCAATAAATATTTGTAGCCAGGTATCTCATCGGAATAAAAAAACATATAATGTCCCTTCACTCTCCATTTTTTATTGCTTTTTGTTCAGAACATTGTGTTTTTTTTTTATATTTAATCCCCAAAATCTCTCATCCATTTACTGAATTAAATATCAAATATTCGTCCCTAAAAAATCACATAAACAGAATTAAAATTTCCATTCAATCTCTTTCAGTTACATTTGGATTATTGTAAATATTTTTCAACAAAAAATTCAACACCTACATATGTGTATGAAAACAGTAAGGTATTGACAGGAAATGTTGGTTTAATTTTTTCATCGAAAAGCATCGTCCTGGGGTGTAGATGTGGTTAGTTTTTAAAATAGTTTTTCCCACAAAATACCCCATCTGCTGAAGGCCAAGTATCGGGTATCTATCCTATAAACTACCTATAACTTTGGACGGACTAGACTACTTAATAGCTAATTCCCTGCAGTTGGCAATAGTTTTCGGTTTGGTGGCAAAAGTGGGTGCACTTAGGCTCATTTTGCCGAAGGACGATTAACTGGAAAGTGTTTCCTTAACCGGCAATTGCCTGGGTAACCGGAAAACAGTCTCGCCGAGCTCCCGTGGTCTTTGTGGGCGTGGATGCCTGGATGCCTGGATGCCTGAAGGTGGAGTTAGGAGTGCAGTTAGTTGCCAGGACCTAAACAATTATCAAACTTTGCTGCAGGCTCTCGCTTTCCGCTCGCTTGGAGCTTCAAGCTCGAAGCTTCATGAGTCAGAGCCTGAGAGTCATGTTATCATTATGTGTGTAAGGTGTGTGCGTGTATGTGTGTGTGTGTGTCTGTGTGTGTGTGTATCCTTTTAATCCCAAATTGCTGTAAAACGCAAACATATCCAGCTTGCTTGCCGAAGAGCCACAGATACGTAAATAGAGTCTAGGGAATTGCTGGGGTTTTCAGGATTTCAGGGATCGGAGGACCGGATGTGGGAGGATGGTTTGGCTGGATGGTTAGCTATCTTGAATGTGTCACTGAAACTACAAGTGCCACTGGCTTTTTAGCCTGTTTAACTGCAACATTAAGCCTAACTGGAGTAGCGGAAAAGGGGCCTTTAAATGTAAACAAGCAAGTTGACGGCCAAATGGCACAGAACTACACTCCAAAGTCATCTCACTCTGAATGTGACTTTAATTTTGTGACAGGGACTGGTCCTTCCTCTTCATACCTTTTGTTTTCATTAAACTGAGGCCGTTATTTCAATTGATTTAATTGATTTAATTGGCTTTTGATGTAAAGGTAGTGGGAGATGAGGTGTTTTAGGGGCAGGAAAAAATCGACTCTTTAATAAACTGAATAGGAAACTGAATATCCCGACAATCACTTACCATTTATTATGCCGACAGCAGGCTGTACAATTTAATTAGCTAACTAGTGAGACGGATAAGCCACACATGGTAATCCCTGAATGGAAATTTTAATTTATACCCACTAAGCATTACGAGACACCACAATGGACGCCCATTTAACACCCTGAAACTGAAACTAAAAATGAAACTTCAAAGTCGCTGGGCAAACTGGATGCTGGGCTGGCTTTGTTCTCCGTTTTGCAATTAAGTCTTCTAATCAGTAATACGGGAGAAGGGGGAGGGGGCCTAGGACTCAGGACCATGGACTACGAAGGACTAGGGCCTATGGAGAGCCAGGGCCTTCAGCAAACAGATAGAGAATGTGCTCGACGGCAGCCGTCATTTCCCATTTGTGCATTTTTTTTTATTTGCAAAATGGGGCGTGTGTGTAGGACATGTTTACTGTCATTTTCTACTTGTGTTTTTTTTTTTTTTTTATATTTTTGTTTCATACCACCACCCCTCCTTTAGCGTTTTTATTTGCAAACAAGGCACTTCATTAGTTAAGCGACGGCACTCCTCTCAGCTATTTCCTTCTCCGACTTTTTGACATAAAAAATAAAAAAAGCCGACTAAAGACTAGAAAAGTAAATACTCAGAGTACTAGTAACATTTTAGTTAAATAGAATGTTCTGAAACTTTAATGTAGGTCTGCAAACAGAAACTAACTAGTGGACAAGCGGACAGGAGAAGTGCCTTGTTTTTGGGACTTCCATGAAGTAACTTTTAAAATTACTTCTGTAATAGTATTCTGTCCCATAACCCCCGAAAACCCATCGATAAGCAAAAGGACAGTGTGTGTTTTGTGTCCAGTGCCAAGTTATTAAAATCAACAGCAATAAATTAGCATATTTTATGTTTGTATAAATAGTAGTGGGCCACTTGGCCGCAAAATTGTGGCCGATCGGGAGGAATGTGTTGAGTTTCTGGGACCGAGAGCTCTGGATGTCCCTGATGCCAGAAGCCCCGAAAACTGATACTGAAGCCATAACACTGAAAATGCAAGAGGACCCGAGCACCAAAAGCACAGCACAAGCACAGAGGGGTTGGAGGGGGGGGGGGGGGGGGGCGAAAAGCAAAAGCAAAGCAGGCGACAGAATGCTCCAAGCACATAAATCAGGACAAAGCAAAGACAAGAGAAACCCACTGCAGCAGTAGCAGTAGCAGCAGCAGCAACAGCAGCAGCAGTAGCAGCAGCAGCAGCAACAGCAACAGCAGCAGCAGTAGCAGCAGCTCCCTCCCGTTACTTACCACCCACTTAACCAGCAGTACACCCCTAAAACCCCTAAGTCCCCGACAAGCCCATGGGCACCCACAAAATACAGTCGAACTTTCATGGATCCTGACATTGTTTTCAAACCGCACCAAAAGCGGAATAAAATATGGATAATCTGGCAGGACTTCTTTTGGTTTTTATTTTCAGATGAAGTTTCAAGGGGGCTTTAGTCTACATATTTGTTAAAATATCCATTTAATTAATTCATTAATTAATAACATTTCGGTAGTAATTGTAAACTATATGATACCCGGTTTAATCAATATTATTATTATTATAAATTTATACATCTAAGAGTTTATATAAATTATTTCAATTATTATTACATTTAAATTATTATTGTTACTAAACTTTAGAGTGAGTTCTAAAAATCTATTTATGGTAAGATTATTAAAGAAACCTTAATGAATTATTTTCAAAAACTAGCGACAATAATTATTATATTTTATATAGTGTAAATATTTGAATAAAATACTATTTTAGAAATTAATAAATTTAATATTAGAAGTGCCACCACGGTGGCTGCACTGCCACATCTGTAGGTATTATAGTATATAATACCACGGCAAATACATATAGATGTTTATGTATATAGCGAAATGGAGGGAACTGCAGAGACACTCTCTGCCAATGGACAAGCAAGTGAGAATTTTACATTTTGCTGGCCAAAAAAGAATTTATGCAAAACAATTGTCAACAATGAGGAGGGGAGTTGGCTGATGGAAAATGGGATGTTGCTGGGGCGTCGGGGATTAGTTGCCCGGAAGAGGACGGCGGGAGGAGGGAGGAGGGGGGCTCTGTCAGAGGCGTCGTTGGAAAAAAGGGTGCGGCCCAAGTGAGTGCATTGTTCCATTTCTGTGACTTTGACCCCCCTCCCCTCCCCTCCTCTCCCCTCCAAAAAGTGCGTGCCGCCTAAGTAAACCTCGGAAATCTGGAAACTCGGGAAAGTACTTAAAAAACGGAATCTCACGCCCACCACTCTCTTATTTTTTCTTGTTTTTTTTTTTTTTTGCACCTCCATTAACACTCCTTTGACATGACCCTTCCCCCGCCCTCTAGCCCCTCTCCGGGCCCTACCAACCGCAGTGCAATGTGACATTATCTGCTTTAATTGCATAATAAAGCACTTTTAATTAGGTTTTTACATAAGAGTCGACCAGAACACTGCCAGCAACCACGCCCACGCCCACGCCTACTCCTCCCACGAGCCGCACAAGTCGTAAAGTACAGAGGGGCGGAGAGGTGGGTGGTAGAGAGTGTGGGGTGGTGGGCCCCTGTTTGGTTTTGGTCGGAATTCGGCTATAGGATCAGTGAATATAAAACCGAATCTCATTTAAAAACTGCTAACTGAAAACGAAGAGCTCTCTGGGTGGAGCAGGTGCACTGCGAGAAATTCTAGGCAATACAAATATATTTTAGACATATTTTTATATTTAATTATAAAATATTTATGATTTATTGTCATTTTAATAAAAATTGGGAAGTTGGAATAAAAGGTATAGGTCTGTATTGCTTTTAATAAAAATAAAATACTAAAAATAAATAAATATAATTATATAATAGAGTTAAATGTTTAATGTTTATGTTTTTTTTTTTTAACAAATTTAACTTATTATTATTAATCTTTTTCTAAATAAATTTTCTACTACGTGCGTTTCGTCACCTACTTGGACTGCCATCTACAGTTGTTGACAAAATATTAATTTTAATTCAATAACTAAAATATTACGCATACTACAGCAAGAACAAAAATATTTATTTAGTAATAAAGTTGCCATTCAGAGAACAACATTAAAGGTCACAAGTCCTTTTAATCCTGTTACTCCTTCCCATCTCCCCTAAGAACTTGCCTAATTGCTCTCAAAAATAAACGCATTTAAATACAATTAAAAATTAATGACACTGTTACATTAAATGGATTTTGGCTTTTTTGTCGTACAACTTTGAAAAACAGCAAAATATTTAAAGAGATTGTTTACGCTTTTTTTTTTCATACCAGAAAAAAGTGAAAAAAAGGACTCAACACGGCACTTGGCTGAACCCAGAAACCTGTGTCCTCTGCTCCACTTTTTTGTTCAAGTTTTTGTTTTTATTGACAATTAATTCAGCGGTCTACAGCTGAGTTTAACATTAATTTTTAATCTGTCAACTTTTCGTCATTGTTGTTGTTTGTTTTGTTTTGTCGTTGTTTGGTTGAAGCAACAAAGGCAACAATAACAAGAACAACAACGACAAAAACGAGAAAAACGACAAGCGACAAACTGACAGCCCTCGTTCCAGAAAAATGTTTCTAGACTCTTTTCAGGACACAGCTGAGCTTAGTGTTTCCATATATGTACATATATATAATATGGTATGTATGTGTCCTTTAAATATACATATATATATATATATTTTTTAGAGTGCCAGTGATATGGCAGCGGTTTTTTTTGGCACTGAGAAAAAATCGATTTGATGAGCAATTTCCTGGCAGATGCTTTTTTTCACTGTGTTTTTGTTCGATGGGGGAGCTCTCCCTCCCCCTCCCCCTCCTCTCCTTTCAAAATAAAAGGCGTGACACAAAACTTTGGCTGTCTATAAGCTTCCTATGTATATATATATATATATATATATCCTTTTCTTGTCCTTATCCTGTGTCTGTCTGTCTGTTTTTTTGGGTTGCAGTTGCAGCAGAGAAACTTGAAGTGAAAAACTTAATCCAAGTCCAGAAAGAAACGACCTTCAGGGGGCTGTGCAGTTGCCAGTTGCTACGCAGGACGCAGGACTCTTTCTGTGGCAGGACCTCTTTCTGTCTAGCTGTCTTTCTGTCGCTGTTTGTGCTTTAATTATTCCAAAAATGCGCACTGACACGTAAAAATAATGCATACTTCAAGGCGCGCCAACGAAAACCGCACAAACACCACACCAAGAGGTAGGGGGTAGAGGGAGTAGGGGGGTCTGGGAGAGATGATGCGACAGAGTTGACAATGCCCTGGACCCCTGGAGGGTGATGGCGGGGGGGCAGGGGAGGGGAGAGTGGCGGTGTATGTGGCAAGGAAAAGCCCACAGAAGCAGCCATGGCAATGCATATAACATTTTAATTTCCTGCTTATTAGCTGGGCCACGCCCACACCGAAGAAGAGAGGGGCCCAGCCCAGCCCGGGCAAACTAAACCAGAACACACACAGAGACACACAGCACACACACACCTACACAGACACACACACACACATATACTCCTTTGCACTCACACTCGTAGAACCACAAGAATCACCCAAAAGCCACCCACTGGCAGCTACCCAACTAACGAACCCGCAGAAACACACACACTCATACACTCACACACTCATACACTCACACACTAACACACTCACACACTCACACACTCACACACTCATACACTCGAAGAATAATACAATACAAACGACAACTTGGAGTGCACTCTGCGCTGGGATTAAAAATAGATTTGAAGAAAGCGCTTAAATGGAGCAAATATAAGCCGAGAAAGTGCAGCGGACGAGCCAGAAGACGCCAGGGACGAAAGCAAACACTGTGCCAAAGCAAAACCCATAAAAAATGACAAAAAAAAAAAGACAAGAAGAAGGGAGACACGAATGAAATCAGTGCCAAAACAGAAGCCGATAAGTAGAAGAACAACGAGCCAAGAACATCCACTCTGGTGTCGCCTTTCAAAATCAAACATTTTGACCTTAAGAGTCAGAGTCAATGCTTTCAGGGCATTGGTTGTCATAATTATTCAAGCAACTGTATTTTTTTGAAACAAGAAATTAAACTATAAATTAGACTAGTTAGTAGCTGTTACTAGAAATAAAAATTCACATTTCTAGTTCGAACTTGAGGCTTTTTAAAGTCAAACATGCCAACTAATTCTTGTAACTTGTAGATTTTATTCATAAAATAAATTATGTATATAAATTATTAGAAGTAATAATTTAATATACTTTATAGTAAAATATATCAGAGTTTTAAGAATAATATATTGGATCCTAAGTAAGTTTCTAAAAACTTATCTTTAAAATGTAGTTTCTTTAACCAAACCACTTGGAAATCATAGATTTTATGAATATATTTAAACATTTAAATATGGAAAATCTTTAAAGACTCTAAACTTCAATATAAAGTATAAAAAAACCCGAAAACAGAAATAGTTCAACTAGAATCCATAACCAATAAAAACAAGCCATAAATTCAATCGTTTCACCTGAGCCTTGGCCATTTTTTGTATTTTTTGTTGCCGAAAACTGTCTCGTTATGGCCATAAACATAAATACGTTTATACAACATGACTTTCAAACACACAACTATCGTATCAATTTTGGGGTTTCTCAAAGAAAAATACGAAAAAATAAAAAACTCATTCCTTAACTCGTTTATTTTTATCGCAAAAACTTTGATATTTAAAAGTTTTAGTCAAAATGGCAAGAAACGAAAATAGACAAAATATCTTCATTAGTTTAAAATGCAAGTTTCAAATTTCACAAGTTAAGTTAAGAATTCATAAGCCAGAGGAGCTGAGCGTCCTGCACAGGACCCAGACAGCTTTAAGTGACAAATTAAAGACAAAAGGTTAATTTATCCGGCTGGGAAGCCTCCCGGATTTGCATACTCAAGTGCAAAGACTTTTCAGTTTATACTCAATTAAAGCATTATGAGAGACTTTAAAGTGCTCGTGTCGGTGCTGAAGAGCTACAGGAGGGGAAAAGGACTCAGAGGGCGGGCGGACAAGGCGGGCGGAGAGCGGAGGGCGGAAAAACTGAAATACGTGTAAAACAAAAGAAACTAGAAGATGCTTTTTTTGTGCCTCACGAGTATCTTTTCTTGTCCTTTATATATATATATATTTTTTTTTTTTTTGTTTTTCTCCGAGAATGTCCGTTGACATGAAGTAGCAGGCTTTTGGCTCCAGTCTTGGCTGAAAAAAAGGATAAAAACAAGGATACAATATGCGTAAATATGCATTCTTTTTGTGGCTTCAAGGCTCAACTTCTAGAACTTCTTAAAAAAAAATGCCGTCGTATGAGTAATATTTCGGGAAGAATCTGGAAAAAAATTGCATAAAATATAAAATATGATTATGGAGGATTTGGGTTGGAATTTTTAGCTATTTAATCATTAGGGCCGTATACAGGTCGTATGAGTAATACTAAAAAAAATTTATTTAAATTATATACAAAATGCATATATAAATGATAATTATTTCTTTGGTAGAATCTATTAAGCTTGCCAGTATTTGAATGGGCTTACATGGCGTATGAGCAATTTATAGAAAGTTTCCATTACAAAATCATAAAACAAGAAAATAATAGTCCAAAATACCATCATCACTTCAATGGCCATCCACAACTTACTCCAAACTCTCGAAAAACAAACGCTGCATATGACCATTTGGCCCACATGTCGTATGAGTCATATTTGAGGAGAATATTTGCGAATAAAAAAAAATGCACTTCGCCCCTCGCCTGAAAATACGAGAATAATTCTTATCTTTAATAAAGCCACACAGCTTGTGACTTTTTTCCAAAACAATTTATAGAAACAAGTTGAACTCGAACTCGAACAAAAACAAAAAAATATACAATAACAAAAACAAAACGGAGATTTTTGTTCTGTTTCTATTTTTTGTTGTGTTTTTGGTTGTGTTTTTGTTGTGTTTTTGTTGTGTTTTTGTTGTGTTTTTGTTTTGCGGGAAAAGCATTTGACCTGGCGCACGTGTCGTATGAGTAATATTTACGAGTATCTGTGAACGAGTTGCACAAATAGACGGCAAAGAAATAACGGAACAGGACAGAACAGAACAGAACAGAAACCGAAACAGAGACACTGAGAGAGACAGAAAAAGAAACCGAAACAGAAACAGAAACAGTGACAGAAAAAGTAAATGAAACAAGAGAAGAGCAAATGCCGAGCAGGAAGAGGACAAGAGGACAAGTGGAAAAGTGAAAAAAGGCAAAGAGAGGTGGTGAAGTGGAGAGGTGAGCAAGTGGAGAGGAAAAGTGGAGAATCCAGTTGCGAATCTACCCGGGTGACCCCGGCGACTACTCGTAACGGGACATGCGAAGATGCAGTGCCAAAGATACAAGCACACAGCCTGTCAGGGCTCCTCTCACACACTCTCGCACACACATATACGGTTACACCGCACACTGGCACACACACGCACACACACACACACACACACCGATACACACACAACAGATGCGAATACTTGTGCCCACAATTGCGGTCAAATAAATAGCTCTGGAGGGGCTGCAACCGCAAAACAAATATTACATTTCACAGGGCACACATGGTCGCTTTAATTGTTTAATCGAATTTAATTCCGAGTTGGGAAAACCCATTAGCACACTCCTCGCCACAACAGTCGTGCACTCGAACATCCACACTGAAGTAGTCATTTTCCATTTTAAACTAATTAGGCATAAATTTTTAATTAAATTAAAGATTTACTTTATCGATTTCCTCTCATTCTGCTTCAATACTTTTTCAAAATTTTTCGACTTTTAGTGAAGGATCCCTTTCAAAATGATGGATTTCCTCACATGGCCCACATCCATAGCTATATCTCGGCCAATTCTCAAACGATTCATGAGCGGGATACCTTTATCGATTTTTGAATCGATTTCCAGTAATTCTGCATCAAAATCCTGACAGAAACATTTTTTCAAAATTTTTCAATTTTTTGTGGGGGATCCCCTTCAAAATGGTGGATTTTCGTACTTGGCCCACTTCCATAGCTATATTCCGACCAATTCTCATCCGATCCTTTAGCGGGATACCTTAAACGATTTGTGGATCGATTTCCAGTAATTCTGCATCAAAATCCTACCATAAAATATTTTTTCTAAATTTTTCGAATTTTTGTGGGGGGTCCCCTTCAAAATGATGGATTTCTGCAAATAGCCCACTTCCATAGCTATATCTCGGCCAATTCTCAACCGATTCATGAGCGGGATACCTTAAACGATTTATGGATCGATTTCCAGTATTTCTGCATCAAAATCCTGGCAGAAAATATTTTTTCAAAATTTTTCGAATTTTTGTGGGGGATCCCCTTCAAAATGCTAGATTTCCGAACTTGACCCACTTCCATAGCTATATCTCGGCCAATTCTCATCCGATCCTTGAGAGGGATACCTTAAATGATTTGTGGATCGATTTCGAGTAATTCTGCATCAAAATCTTGACAGAAAATATTTTTTCAAAATTTTTCGAATTTTTGTGGGGGATCCCCTTCAAAATGCTGGATTTCCGAACTTGACCCACTTCCATAGCTATATCTCGGCCAATTCTCAACCGATTCATGAGCGGGATACCTTAAACGATTTATGGATCGATTTCCAGTATTTCTGCATCAAAATCCTGGCAGAAAATATTTTTTCAAAATTTTTCGAATTTTTGTGGGGGATCCCCTTCAAAATGCTAGATTTCCGAACTTGACCCACTTCCATAGCTATATCTCGGCCAATTCTCATCCGATCCTTGAGAGGGATACCTTAAACGATTTGTGGATCGATTTCCAGTAATTCTGCATCAAAATCCTGACAGAAAATATTTTTTCAAAATTTTTTGAATTTTTGTGGGGTGTCCCCTTCAAAATGATGGATTTTCGTACTTGGCCCACCTTCATAGCTATATTTCGACCAATTCTCATCCGATTCTTTAGCGGGATACCTTAAACGATTTGTGAATCGATTTCCAGTAATTCTGCATCAAAATCCTACCATAAAATATTTTTTCTAAATTTTTCGAATTTTTGTGGGGGGTCCCCTTCAAAATGATGGATTTCTGCAAATAGCCCACTTCCATAGCTATATCTCGGCCAATTCTCAACCGATTCATGAGCGGGATACCTTAAACGATTTATGGATCGATTTCCAGTATTTCTGCATCAAAATCCTGGCAGAAAATATTTTTTCAAAATTTTTCGAATTTTTGTGGGGGATCCCCTTCAAAATGCTAGATTTCCGAACTTGACCCACTTCCATAGCTATATCTCGGCCAATTCTCATCCGATCCTTGAGAGGGATACCTTAAACGATTTGTGGATCGATTTCCAGTAATTCTGCATCAAAATCCTGACAGAAAATATTTTTTCAAAATTTTTTGAATTTTTGTGGGGTGTCCCCTTCAAAATGATGGATTTTCGTACTTGGCCCACCTTCATAGCTATATTTCGACCAATTCTCATCCGATTCTTTAGCGGGATACCTTAAACGATTTGTGAATCGATTTCCAGTAATTCTGCATCAAAATCCTACCATAAAATATTTTTTCTAAATTTTTCGAATTTTTGTGGGGGGTCCCCTTCAAAATGATGGATTTCTGCAAATAGCCCACTTCCATAGCTATATCTCGGCCAATTCTCATCCGATTCATGAGCGGTATACCTTAAACGATTTATGGATCGATTTCCAGTAATTCTGCATCAAAATCCTGATAGAAAATATTTTTTCTAAATTTTTCGAATTTTTGTGGGGGATCCCCTTCAAAATGCTAGATTTCCGAACTTGACCCACTTCCATAGCTATATCTCGGCCAATTCTCATCCGATCCTTGAGAGGGATACCTTAAATGATTTGTGGATCGATTTCCAGTAATTCTGCATCAAAATCCTGACAGAAAATATTTTTTCAAAATTTTTCGAATTTTTGTGGGGGATTCCCTTCAAAATGGTGGATTTTCGTACTTGGCCCACTTCCATAGCTATATTTCGACCAATTCTCGTCCGATCCTTTAGCGGGATACCTTAAACGATTTGTGGATCGATTTCCAGTAATTCTGCATCCAAATCCTGACAGAAAATATTTTTTCAAAATTTTTCGAATTTTTGTGGGGGAACCCCTTCAAAATGGTGGATTTCCGCACAAGGCCCACTTCCATAGCTATATCTCGGCCAATTCTCATCCGATTCATGAGCGGTATACCTTAAACGATTTATGGATCGATTTCCAGTAATTCTGCATCAAAATCCTGACAGAAAATATTTTTTCAAAATTTTTCAATTTTTTGTGGGGGGTCCCCTTCAAAATGGTGGATTTCCGCACAAGGCCCACTTCCATAGCTATATCTCGGACAATTCTCATCCGATTCATGAGCGGAATACCTTAAACGATTTGTGGATTAATTTCCAGGCATTCTGCATCAAAATCCTGCCAGAAAATATTTTTTCAAATTTTTGTGGGGGATTCCCTTCAAAATGGTGGATTTTCAAACTTGACCCACTTCCATAGCTATATTTCGACCAATTCTCATCCGATCCTTGAGAGGGATACCTTAAATGATTTGTGGATCGATTTCCAGTAATTCTGCATCAAAATCTTGACAGAAAATATTTTTTCAAACTTTTTCGAATTTTTGTGGGGATCCCCTTCAAAATGCTGGATTTCCAAACTTGACCCACTTCCATAGCTATATCTCGGCCAATTCTCATCCGATCCTTGAGAGGGATACCTTAAATGATTTGTGGATCGATTTCCAGTAATTCTGCATCAACATCTTGACAGAAAATATTTTTTCAAAATTTTTCGAATTTATGTGGAGGGTCCCCTTCAAAATGCTGGATTTCCGCACAAGGCCCACTTTCATAGCTATATCTCGGCCAATTCTCGTCCGATTCTCAAGCGGAATACCTT
This sequence comes from Drosophila atripex, assembly GCA_035045925.1. Lineage (NCBI taxonomy): Eukaryota > Metazoa > Arthropoda > Insecta > Diptera > Drosophilidae > Drosophila > Drosophila atripex. The sequence continues at coordinate 1,089,623 of JAWNOP010000009.1, forward strand.
AAACGTTTGTGGATTAATTAAAACGTTAAGGCATTCTGCATAAAAATCCTGCCAGAAAATATTTTTTCAAATTTTTTGAATTCGAAAATAATAGACCATGTTATGTCAATTAAATTGAGAAACCTATTTATTTGTCCGCGAGTGTAAGCAGATGCAAGCATGCCAGTAGGTGTGTGTGTGTGTGTGTGGGATGCGTTTTGTTTGTCATGAACGCGGTTGGCATTCCACCAGCCTACCTACCAGGCCGACAGCCCCCTTGGCCCTGCGCCGCCCGCGTCCGCATCCCGCATATCCTTGGCACTCGGGCCGCTCTTATCCTGCCGCCACCACCGCTGGGCCCCCACCCACGTCCCGCTTCATCCTTCATTGCTCGTTTTCCTGTCATAGCCCACACATTTTTCATTACACACTCTGTCCCTTGCAGCAAGCGAATTTTTGGATGCGCCTCTCGCGCGTCTTGCCACGGCGGCTTGTACTTTGCCACACACTTATACATACACACACACACACACACACACACACACACACACATAGAAACGCTAACAAACCTATACACTAGCACTTACACCCAGGACATGCACACAGACACACACGCAGAAAGGACTCACATGCCCGCAAGTGCGGAGGACACACACATGTGTCCAAACAATATAAATCACGTGCACTCTCGCACACACACACACACACACACACGTTCAGTGGCGCCGGCAATTTTAGGGACGGAGGGGCAGGGTGGGGGGAGCCAGGATAACAGGAAGCTGGATGAAATATCGATTTTAATATGAGCCAGCGAAATATACATATATATAGAATATATATATATAAATGTACATATTTCGGGAATTAAACTAAAACGTGACTGAAACACACACTCGCGTCCTGCCGCTCGTCCTGTTCGTCCTCGTCCGGTCAGGAAAGCAGGAAAGCAGACGAGTAAACGCCCCATTATGTAAGCCATCGTAAAAACATTTTTTGCATCGACTACTGCAAAGTGTGCACAATTTGGTAAGGGACAGAGACTAGGCACAGGACCAACACCAGAACCTGGCACAGGGACCAAGGACCAAGGACCATGGACCAAGGACCAAGGACGAGGGACAAGAACAAACAGGAGCAGGATCAGAGCACAACAACACAGTTTAATGTCCTTTACGTATACTGCTGGCCTGCATTTTATGGTCATTAATACGGTTTGCATTTATTATTATAAGCCCGAGTTGAAAGTTTCATAAATTAAAATTCGTGACAGATTTCCTGCCATGTTTGCGGTTATGTTGTGTGTGTGTCTGTGTATGTCTTTCCTTTTTCTCTCAGTGTATGCTTGTGTGTGTGTGCTTTTGTTGATAAATATTTGTTTGGACATGGAATTTTATATCCATTATAAATGGCTCTTAAAAGAAGCCGAAACCTTTACACATAAGTTAGTTTTTTAAAATCAAAAGCTTCAGAAAAATGGGAAAACATTTATTTTCATTTTGATTTGTGGCTTTTTAATTGAAGGCTTTTATTCAACTATTTTAAATAAATGCATGTTTGTTGTTTAAATAAGCGAAAAAGCTATGCCGACATGCTGATTTCAACCTCAAGGGACAACAGGGCGTATGATTAATATTCAATAAGTATATTTTTACAATTTTGGTAGTATTAATCATAAACTTATACAAGTAACTAATTGCGAGAGAGAATATTTGTACAGAATCTTCAAAAATAGAGTTTTCAATTAAATATTAAAATAAAACTTAGGAAACTTGGCCCACAAGTCGTATACTTGTTATTTTTACAAAATCCGCCTTTCGAGTTTCTTTTTTTTTTGCCAACCATTCAGGAGCCATCCAAAACTACAAATACTCTTCAAGACCACTTCTCAAGAGCCATTAAAAATGTAATACTATAATGATTGATATTTCAGCAAAAAAAATGCAATAAAGTAAAATGGCAGAAGAAGGGAAAAAATGAAACAAACTCCAAACGAGAAGATCAAGTCTGCCGTTTGGTTTGCTGAAGTTGCAACTTATTCAGCGGTTGCACGTAATTTTTTCTGCATTGCACCAGTGGCTTCCTTGCATCCTTGTTGCCTGGCTTTGTGGTAGCCCAACCCCCGCACCGCCCCGCCCCCCTCCACCGCCACCGCCAGGGTGGCCACGCCCTTGGTGGAGAAAGGACTAACTGGCGACGGTGGTCAGGCGGAAGGATGCTCGCCTCGTCCTGCATTGATAATTGGATTTACACGTGAATGATCACAATCTTGAAGCCTTTACTTTGGTCTATTGCCTGGTCTGGGAGCCAGGCCCCTCCACCTCCTGTGGAGGCATCTATGGCATCTCCGGCATTGTGGGCACTGGCAGTGGCCGTAACGAAAAGGCCAAAATCAGAATCAGGGCCCAGAGCCCAGAGCCACAGCCCCGAAAACCGAAGGCTGGAAACCGAAACCCGAGAACCGAGAACCAAAAAGCCCAGCCCAAAACCAAGTAATTATGATCGTAAATTGATTAGGCCAGATAAGGGGCGCAGGAGGGGCAGAAGGGGCAGCAACAGAGGCGGGCAGAATGTAGGATGTAGGATGTAGGGGTGATAAGCTGGCAAAGCACAGGACCAAGGACCATACACACACAACGGGGTTAATGGAATTAGTGTTACATAATCTCTGTTGTTCCACTTCCTGACTTGCCAGCGACCCCGGATTTCGGATTACGGGATTCAGTAATCAGTGGCCTTAAACATTGTATTTATAATTCTATTTGCTGTTATTGTTCTTTAAAAAATGGCTTAATTAATATCCTTTAAAGGCTTAAATAACTTTCATCTTTAAGGGCGCGCTGTTTTCTTGCAACCACTTGTTGCAAAGAGGAAATGGAAGGGTTTTCTGTAAATTGGATTTAAAATTTAAAGACTAGTTCAGAGTGGATAATTTAAACAAATTCTTACCATTAAAAATGTAAAATAGTATAATACATAAAGGTGTTTAATTAATTCTTAATTAATTATATTCTTATAAATTCTTCTAAACAGTAAAATAATAAGAAAGTATAAAAAGTTGTTTTAAGTTTTATTAGTTTATGTTTTTGTCCAAATTTTAAACATTTATTTAAAATTTTTTTTTAAACAAATTCCACGATCTAGATGCTCTTATTTTTGCCTCTTTTAAATAGAGTTTATTTATTAAAGCAACCTGTCCAACTGAATATGTGGGAATCCTTTTGAAAGGCATTTTAGGGCCTTAAAGTCATCATCCGCTTTATAAATATTTAACACTTTTTATATTTCTTTCCCAACATGCTGCAAATTGCAGTTTACCTAGAGTGGTTGATTATTTATTTACAACTAGAATTGGTGTCTGTTTTGATGGTAGAATAAATGTTTACAGGACATTTGCAGACAGGACATTTGAAATAATAGTGCCAGGGAATATTCAAGAGGAGGCCAGGATAGTATTTTTACGAGAAAAATCCTAATTTCACCTTCAACTGCTTGCTAAATGGAAATTGAATGCCTTTACCAACAAACATCTCTATTTAAATAATTTTCCGGCTTAAAGGATGAGGAAAAACGAGATGCAAGTTGGTGGAAATTGCGTGGAAAACGTGGACTCGAAATGGCCATAACCAGCACTCCTCCGTTCTGGACCCATCTTGAGGCCATTAAGTGGGCCGATAGCTAATGATAAAATAACTACTCAGCCGCTCTATAGTATTTCTTCTGGTGGAACGTGCCAGGCGTTTTTTATTGCCACGCCAGGAGCACTTGCCACACATTGTGGACGCCTCGAACTCGAGAACTTGCCTCGAAGTTTGTGGACGCAAGTCGGCATTATTATGTGCTCGCCGAGATTCAGGTGTTCGTCGGAACAGTTAGCTGGTAGAGGCTAACGATGCAGTTTCTGATTGAAAAAATATATATCTAAATGGTAAATGTATTGGGGTGGACCTTGGTTTTTCTTTATTAGAATTTTATGAAATTTTATCAAATTTTTCTTCAACTAAAACACTATAAGTTTCCAGGACAATAGATTAACAAATAAATAATAAATTAAAAAAGAAAAATAAATTAATTATATATATAATATTGTATAAACTGTTTTTTTTTTATTGATTTTTAAATAATTACCGAAAATAAACAAAAACACCATTTCCCAGCCTATTGAGCACCACCCTAATGCCACACATGGATAATTATTTGTGGAGCCAGGAAATCACAGGATTTTCCACTATTTCAATATGTCACCAGCATCTATTTGTTTTTTTTATTCACCTTCAAAGGCAGATAAAATGCAATGTTTTTACGCAACTGGCATTCATTTGCTAAATAAATGTACAAGCATATATGAAAAATACTTTCTGTTGTAATTGCGAATAAAAACCAATTCAAACAACATGGCCAGCAGTGTCACATGCACATTCTATTATTAAATATAGAAAAAAAAAACTTACTTTTCAATATATTTACCTTTGACCCCCATACCCAGATTTTGGGATTTATTTTGTCACTGGTGATTGCATTTTTTATTTGCCATAAACAATCGAATTTGTAAAGTTTAATTTAAGCCGTATTAAAATTGGGATTCAAGGGGGCTTGAAATAATTTAGATAACATGTTTAGATATCAATTTAAACAAATAGTATCTCAGTATCAGAAAACATATCTGCACCTGATACTGAGCGTATCAGAAAACATATCTGCACCTGATACTGAGCGGGCAGGGAAATTGGTAAAGCGGCGGGCGCTTCGATTACCCAGAAAAAGGCAAAGAAAAGGCCACAAGACGCCCAAAACGTATGCAAATAAATGTAAGGTCAGATGGCAGAATAAATATGCATATATGCACATATGCATTTCCTCGGATAAGCATGACATATCATAGGAACTGTAACTGAATATAATGTGGCCAAAAAAATGAAACGGAACTCAAGACATAACAACAGAGTGACGAAGGACATTTGAGAACCTAGTGCCTACAGTTCGAATTTAATAAAAATAATTATTTATTTTTAATTATTTTAAATGTGTTTGAGACTAAAAAAAAACTGAAATCATGAAAACTTAAGCATTTTAAATCTTAAATAAAACTTAAAGAAAACATTAATCAAAGGTTTAAATATATTTCAGAACATAATGATATTTAGTAACGAAAGAGGTAGATATTTGAATTGGATAAATATTTTTTTAGTTTTTATAGTCGTTTTAATTATAAATTATACGAATTTAACTTGAAACCGAAGAAAATATGTAATTGGGAATAAATTGTTTATTTTTTACAAAAAAAAAAAGGAGCTTCCGGGTTGCTCTGGTGTTTCAAGGACGATAAACATTTTGCACGAGTACACTAGGTCATGACTCATGACCTTGACAGTGAAATGTCCTTGCGAATGCCGGTCGATGCCTTGGGGGCAGCTTTAATGTCAAGGACGTTTCGAGTCCACGTGTTGATGCTTTCTGTAAAAGTAAACAATTAAAAAAGGAAATAAAGTAATAAGAGTTGCAGAGTTACCAGCTACCGGGTATACATAACTATTATATTTTAATATTTTATAGTTTCTAAAAAAATGTTTAAACAAATTCAAGCTCTTCTTTAATCCTTTGAGAAGCTTTTATTCTCTGTTAACGATAGTGTCCTTGGTCACTGTCCTCGCTGGATTTCGTCACCTACCTGGCCCGCCATAATAATAATAGAAAAAAGATGCAAACTCTTTTGTATGAAGAGTCGGTAGCTCCCCACTCCGGAATCCATTCTGCAACTGATTTGTGTGCCTGGTCTGGTCTGGCCTGGCCGGGTCTAGCCGGGTTGGGACTGGTCCTGCCCGAAAAACGGAGAGACCCCTCCTCCACAGAAATATCCTTCAGCCAAGCGTGAACCGAATCGATTGTGCATCGGACGAAGGAGTGCGAGGGTGCTATGAAGAGGCTATATATATATATGTATATGTATGTGTGTGGGTGGGTGGGTGGATGTGTGTGTGTGTGTGTGTATGACCCCCTTGGGCGTTGGAGGGTTAAGTGTTTGCAGTGCAATGTTTGCGCACTCAGCAGCTCGAGAGCACTCAATTAGAAACGTTAAGCTAACGACTCTTCGATTCCATTCTATGCGATTTGATCAAAGCAAAGCAAAAGCAAAGCACAAGCCCACGATAGATGTAGAAGAAGAAAAAGCACACACCACAGCACGAAGCAGAAAGGGATGGCCATATCGAGACGTCACACTCGTCGTCTTCGATCGCTCACCTCTCAGCTCGCAGTTCAAATTAATTTGCCTAAAATGTGGCACAAATCTCAATTGCAACACAGCACAACTCAGCAATAAACAAAAACGACACAAGGATCCAAGGCACACGGCAGGAGCCCTGCAGGAGTGGGGCCAAAAGGACATTGAAACGGCAAAAAGAAAGCGTCAAGCATCAGCAGCAACAGCAGAAGGCAAAAAGCAGCAGCGACATGTGAGATTGATGACACAATCAAACAGGTACAGAGCGGGCGGGGGGGTATGGGGGCTGGGGGCTGGGGGCTGCCATGGGCGTAGTTGGACTTTTTTTCAATTGCGTTTTTGGGATGGATGGGCGGGATGAATACCAAATTGTTTCAGTCGAAGAAAGCAATATTAAATGGTTGCACATTAGTCAGTGGAGAGTATGTATATTTCTTCTTTAAATACACTAATATTTTCTAGTTGAGATGAGAAAAATATCTAAGAAATCTTATAGAAATATTTAATAATATTTATATTTAAATCAAGACAATTCAATCTTATATAGAAGCATATGGAAATACGTTTATAACTATTTATACCCGGTATTATTAAATTAATAATAAGTTTTAATACTTATTATTTATATATATTTTTTTTATTATAAATAATATGTATTTGATTGCAAGTCATAGATGCAGCCTAGTAGTAGGCTACAGGAGTTGTAAAGGACCTTTAAAACAAATATTTATTTATTACATTTCTTTTTATTTGATATTATGTATGTCATCTTTTATAATTATTTCCTTTTATTTATGTACCCTCGATTTATATCATAATCAAAAAATAAATAAACTAATAATTATTAATTGATTATCCTTTTTGATTATCCCAGTGTACTGCAAAAGGATGTCATCCTATATCAGTTAGTTGCACAACCAACCCGAGTTCTCCCCACCAAAATGACTATTTCCATTGCACCGAATTCTGGCTGCCTTGGATGGCTTTGGGGGTTTCCGGGGCGGTTCACCATCCGTCGTGGCCGTGGCCGCCCCGCACCGCCCCGCCCCACACCATCCGACCGGGTGCCCCCCTTGCAGCTGGCATGCTACGCCCATGGGCAGTGTGCGAGCGAGATGGAGACCGACAAACGGTAAAAAAAAAAAAAAAGAAAATAGCAAAAGAAAAGGGGCGCTGACTGCCAAATGGAAAATGGATTTCAGTATTAATTTCGCTGACGACTAGAAGAAGGACGAAAATGAGGATGGGGATGAGGAAGACTACAAGGATTACGTGGCGAGGACGACTGGGAGTATGGGGAGTGGGGAAGTGGGCAGTGGGTGTGGGTGTGGGTGTGGGTGAAGAAGGCAAGCTGCATAACATCAAAAGCGAGACATCCGTCTTGACATTCCGTCCGGGATGCAGATGACGGAGATGAAGCTGCCGACGGAGATGGAGAGGTAATGGCGGAGATGCAGGTGCACCCGTAGCCTATAAACCGTAACCGGTAACCCGTAGCCCGTAGCCCGGAGCCCTGTGGACCTGCTGTCCCGCAGTCCCGTTAGATTTGCGGTATGGCTTGACTGCAATGCGCCGGATTCGGACCCCGTACCCGTTCTAACATGTCGACATCCGTCCCCAGCCCCCGAGCCACCGGCTCCAGCTCCGGCACACCTATTTTCTATTTTCCAAAAGGATTTCCCAGCATTTTTGACAAAATGAAGCGCAACAACAAAGTTGCAAAAACAAAAAGAATGGCGAAAAGTGAACGGTGAACGACAGACGACCAATGGCGGAATGGCAGGCAAAATGGCGAAAAAGCGAAGAAGAAAAAAAATAAACTGACGCCAAGTTGGCTCTTTGTTATTTGGGCGTTTTGGCAAGTTTCTCGGTGCCTTTCCGTTTTTATTTTTATGTAGTATAACAGTATAGCATGCAGCAAGCAGCAAGCAGCATGGCCGGGCATCGGAGGGTATTAGAACACGGCTTAGGAGTTTCCGGCGCACTGAAGGGGATATTCCAGGACCTAAAAAGTAATTTCGCCGTAAGCCGTCGTCCGCCTCAACGCGGATTTGTTGCGACTGTACAAACTGCACCTGAATCTCTTTCCGGTGTCCTTTGTTTACGCTTGAAGTACAACTTGCAGGACAATAATATGACTGAAAGGACTTTCGTCACTGGTAAAAATAAAATCATTTTCAACAGAACAATATTGTCCATTTTACAAATTTACTTTAAAATAACAAATATGATTAAAATCTTATTATTTAAACTTATAGAATATTTGAAATAATACATTTCATATTTTTCGGAGGATTTCCAAGAGGTCTTGAGATGATTTTTCAGTGTATTTAGTTATTTTACATTTTAAATTTCAACTCAACCTCGAATCCTTTACAATTACTTTTCGACTCGCAGCGAATCAATGAGTTCAATGACTCCAGGATGTAACTACATTCGACTATCTGCAAGGGTATGCTTCGGTTTGTTCGTCTAAGCCAAGTCCGTATTTTATTCTTTTTTCCTTTTTTTTGTTAGTTTGTTTTTTTTTTGGCTCTTTTAGTTGTCGTCGTCGTGTCGCCGTCGTCATACAAAATAAATGGAATATTTTCGCGTACTTCTTCTCTTGGCACTTGGTTCATCCTCCATGGCTCCATTCCGTCCTCGCTTTGCCACACTTTTAAATGTTGCGGTTCCATCCGTCATGGCTCCTGGCGCTGTCCCTTTTTTTTAGTTGTTGTCTGGGCAGGGGGGCTTGGGAGTTGCAGCTGCAGCTTATGCAAAATATTTGCACCAGAAAGGGTTCCCGTGCGCCGGCATGCACATACATAATTTATGAGGCGGTGACAAATTGAAATTAGCATAATAAGCCCACAATACAGAATCAAATGTTTGTTTTCTCCCCCATCCGCCGGCACTTAAAGTTTTCATTTAGCCCTGACGGGAACGTTTCCGCTCCTGGTAGCGGGCCACGGCCGCCTCGAACACCTCGCCCACGGTCCTCTTGCGCCAAACAAGTGTCCGGTCCACCGGTGGCTTGGTCACAAGGGGCACGGGTAGATCCTTGGGATCCTTCTCTTCGCTGTCTGAATTGGATTCCTTTTTGAGTTCGGGGGTATCCTTTTCGGGACTGGCTTCCTTTTCCGCCTCGGGCTTCTCCTTAGACTTCCTGCTAAGATCTTTCTTTTTCCTTTCCTTGTCTTTGGATTTCTTTGCCTCCTCCGGCTCCTTCTCCTTTTGTTCCTCCTCCTCGTCACTGGAGTCGTCTATGCTGAAATCGGAGTCGGCGTCTATGTTGTTGGACAAGTGAGCTTGGACTGGCTTTGTTTCAGTCTTGTCGTCGGAAGCATGGGCCGCAGAGCTATCCTTATCTTTCGGGTTAGGTTCCTCGCCCTCGGAGGGGCGGCGCTGTCGGTAGCTTCTATTCTTGGGAGCCTCGGGCTTAATGGGCTTGTAGGAAACCTCTTCCGTGGAGGGAGCCGTCTTGGGCTTGATGACCTCTGCGGCCGTGCCTAGCTTCTGCTCATAGAGATGCCTATAGAAGCCGTCCAGGTCCTTCTGCTTGGTGACGTCGCCAATGGCCTCGAGGTACTCGTCGCGCTGCTCTTGCTCCTGCAGCTGGCGGATGGACTCGAGCTTCTTGCGGTAGGCGGCCGTAACGTAGGTGTCCTTGTCCTTAAACTTCTCGCCCTCGGCGTCACGGTCTTTTTGCACTTGCCGCTCGATGCGCAGCTCCTTCTCCAGCTTACGGCGCTCAGCGTGCTCCATCAGCTTGTTGATATACTTCGGCTTCTTGGGCTCCTTGCTTTTGGTCTGCTTCTGCTCCTCGCGCCCCTTGTCCATTTCGTCGTACAGCTCGTCGTACTGGAAGATGGTTGGATCTTCTTCCAGTGCCTTTTCCTGTAGCTTGCGGGCCACTCGCCGCTCCATCAGACTGGGGCCACTGGAGACGCCGGCCGTGCCCTTGGATCGCATCTGCGGTGCGTTCTTGTCGCCCTCACTTTCGGATCCACTGCTCTCCTCGAATATTGATGGCTTTGTGGCCGGCGGCGGCGGTTTGGCGGGCGCCTTCTTCTGCTGCCCCGGCAGTATAAGACCATATCTAGTTAGAAGAGAACCCATTTAAATACTTCCAATATTTGAAAATAATGAAATAAAAACTCACTGTTTTGACATTTTAGTTTGTTTACAATTTACATATGATTGGAGTGACCGTGTTCAGCCACAAAAAACCGGCTAATAGCAACCCTTGGCCGCTCAAAGCATCTCTGGTAGCTGTCAACTGTCATTTGATAGCGCTGTTAACCCCTAACAGCACCGAATCAGGCGCTTTACAGTACATTTTGCGCCTAACAGTGCAGAATTGTGCTGTGGGACAGCACTGATTTTGCGATTTACAGTACATGTTGCGCTTAACAGTGCACTATATAGCCGGGGTGGGCACATTGTTCTGGTATTTTTTAGTACTTTCTTCTAGCCACAACAGCAGACACACTTTTTTGTACTTTCCAGTGTGGCCACACTTTTCTCTTTCTTTTCAACCTCTGTTTCGGCAAGGTACGCACGCTCCACGTGGCCTTTCTTAATTTGTGCAACTTAAAATTGTGTTTGCAAACCAATCCTAGGTAATCGCCGCCTAAACTAACTGATTTCTTCGAAATATACTTGGCAACGTCTGGCCAAATATTGCCAGAGGCCGGCAAAACCGACATTTAATACGAGCGCGGTGCAAAATATGTGCAAAATGTTATTCTTTTTTCCAATTTTTTTTCTGTGCTTGAAGATACAAACATATTGGCTGATATGTAAACAATGCCTCGATTGCAGTGCACTCAGACGAAGGATTACACCGATCTAGTTAAATGGATCTATTTTTTTTGATGTGGCGGCTTATCTTGTATGAAAAAAATGCATAAAATGCCGAGTGTTGTTGTTATCGACCCTGGAAGAAGTGTATATGTGTGTGTGTGTGAGTTGGTGTGAGCTGAATGTTAAGGGAAATATGAATTAAATATTGTTTTTAAACTAAAATTGCCAAAACCGGCGAGATAATCCTCCATTATCACTCAGAAAAGTCCAATTTGTTGTTGTTTACACCCCTACGCTCTCATACACACACACACATAGACACATATACGAACCTACAGGCGGGAACTTACACAGGGAAGCTGTTTCTTTTTTTTGCACGTGCTTTGCTTTTTTTTTATTGTTCCGATATTGGTAATAACCATGGATATATCATTTAAAATAATGTCAGAGCCATGAAGAACGGAGGAGATGGTGTCTGAGGCCCATCTTGTGGGAGGAACATGCTGTTCTGGAGAGGATTCCGTCTAAAGAACTAAACTAAAACTATAATTTTAACTAAATATATAGTTGAAATGGGTTAAAAATCACTATTTATGCCCTTATCTATTCGGCAAGGTGGAGGGTTATGTCAAAGGAAGGCATAATTCATGGATTTCGAAAGAATTCTACCAGAAAACAGTCTGCAAACCCACTATTCCACTGCGAGCCATGTTGTCCAGGTTTTCGAAGAAACCATTTCCCAAAAAAAAAAAACTATAAAATATGTAAGAAATAAAAAACTAATCTTAATTCTCTTTCTATTGCAGCCATGGTGCGTATGAACGTATTGGCCGATGCCCTTAAGTGCATCAACAACGCGGAGAAGCGCGGCAAGCGCCAGGTTCTCCTGCGGCCCTGCTCGAAGGTCATCATCAAGTTCCTGACCGTCATGATGAAGCACGGCTACATCGGCGAGTTCGAAATTGTCGATGACCATCGTTCCGGCAAGATCGTTGTGAACCTAACCGGTCGCCTGAACAAGTGCGGCGTCATCTCGCCCCGCTTCGATGTCCCCATCAATGACATCGAAAAGTGGACCAACAATCTGCTGCCCTCCCGTCAGTTTGGCTACGTTGTGCTCACCACCTCGGGCGGTATTATGGACCACGAGGAGGCCAGGAGAAAACATCTGGGAGGCAAGATCCTCGGATTCTTCTTCTAAATACATAAAAAAATAAAGAAAGAATGTAAAATGAGGACATCGACGAGGAGCTGCGGCGAGTGTGTGTGGGAGTTTGCTATGTAGCAAGTTATTTTATTTTCACGACGACCCCCAGATCGCCACCCATTCGTGATACATTCAAGCAACCAACAACAATCTTGGAGAGATTCACATCAAAAGCCAGGAGCAGCCAATGAATGTTTCACAATAATAAAAAAAAAAACGCGAAATAAAATGATTGATACATACTAATTTTAAATACGATTTTTTTTTTCATAAAATACGTACAATGTAAGCCGTATCGTGATCGAAATCAACAGTAAATCATTCTGTTATCATAAAAATGCCTGTGTATATTATGGATTGACAACTTTTGGATGCGGTTTGATACTTCATTTTTTGCCAGTTACTCTAAAAAGAGAACTGTGCCATGTGGTCTCAAGCCTTGAATGAGTCAAGTAACCTAGAAATAATGAACAGAAATGGCTTGTGGAGGATGAGATGTGGTTGTTTATCGCCTACTAGTATACACAAGTTTACTTTAAAACAATCGTAGTTCTTTAAAAGAAACAATATTTAAACACATAAATGTGGATATGTGAGTTTTATGGACATTTAGAAGGAAAGTAGGGCTTAAAAACTTAAAAGAGAATATGCGGGAGTTTCTATAAACTGAGTTTAAGTTTAAGTTAGGGCATTTACTCCACTTAGTATGCCAAAATGCCATATTTTAACCATATTCCACATGAAGATTTTATTTACAAAATTTATATTATCTATTTAGAAAAGAGCACGTGATATGCCGACGACTTTCTTTGTTTAGATTCACAAAAAAATTATATTTTTTAACCATTATTAGGTTTTCCTAAACGTGTGTTTTTTTCAGAAAAATTTGAAAATAGAAATTTTCTTTATGGAATTTATAATTTTTTGGTTATACATGATCTATATAGTATATACGATGTATATAGTAAATGATAAAATAAAATAAAGGATATACAAGCTATATAAAAATAATCCATAGATTTAAAACTAAAAGAAAAATAGATTGAGAAAAACAGAAATAGAATCAGCAGCAACTTGTAGATTCCAGTTTCTTATCAAAATTCAAACATTGGCGGGCAATTCCCGAATTCCAGTGATGGAAAATGCCAAGAACTAAGCTTTACCCACAACACTAATCATTAACTTTTTCAACACACTTCCGCTTGGCATTATCAACACTACTTTTTGTTAAGGCCATCATTTAATGCAAGCTTTTCGGCGGCTAATATATCTGCTGCTTAATTTGAATTATTGCAACAGGAATTATCATAGGAAACCCAATTATCCATGGGCTATCAGCTATCATCTGACCAAAATAGATCCTTGTCTGGGGCCAATAAACTGCAATTAATGTTAATATTGACAAGTATCGATTGGGTTTGCGTGTTCGGGAAAAAAGATAATTGATGAGATGGACTTATCTGTACGAGGAATGGTTTTATTGTTAATAGAACAACTCGCAAATATGTAGCTTGAGACACCTCCTCCGCCCCCACACCCCCAAATGAGCCGCTTATCGAACGGTAACTGAAAGGTCGTTGTGGCCCCAAAATGGCGGAGAGCCCGGAAAAAATAAAAGGCTTGCCATTCCGGGAATGTCATTCCGCACGACCCAAATGGCAACTGATATCACTAATACCACTAGAGCGTTACGATTACCAGGCTATCAGTCTATAAAATAATCAAATAACGCGACTGACAGCACAACAAAAATTTTATATTTATTAGTATGGGTTCAGAGTAAATAATTTACTTTTGTATTTTAGTTTTTGTTAAATATATATTTAAAAAAAAAATAGTTCTATTGTTTAGAAATGGTTTTTTGGAAGACTTTCAGGAATAAATAGCTTTCAAATAGGTCACTTTCTTTCTTTTCAACCTTTTTTTTTTAACATTTAATTAGAGTAATTACTTTTTTTTAGCCAGACTTTAAAAAATAGATTCATGGAATCACAATCTTTAGAAGTCAATCGACAATGACATTTGCAACGCCCTCAATTTGGCTTAGAAATCGGGCTCAGACAGGGATTATTGTTCAATTTTCGTAAAATGTACTTCTCAGCATGGCTATTTCTGCCATTTCCGTTTGTGGGCCATTTGGAAAAACGTTTCATTTACCTTTCGGTGCAATGATTCAGCAAAAGGTAGTAACAGCAATCTCTTTTTTATACAATGTGTATTTTTTCTATTTCTATTTTTTGCAGCTGTCGAGGGGCTGATGAATATGAATAGAGCGTTTCTTGTTCAGGTTGGCAAACAAGCTCAGGTAAAAACCGATTTAAAAATGTCATTTTTCCACAACAGGAACTTTGATTGCCCTAACTTAAGGGGGGGATTTACTCAAAATAGAAGAATAAAGGCTTCAGGAGTCTAGAAATAATAGATCTTTTGCAAATTAAGGAATTACAGAGGTAACTAACAGGTCTAAAAATATAAATACTCCTACAAATTTGAATAGAAAATGATAATAAAACTTGAAATTGAAGAATAAAGGGTTTTAAAAATACATGTTTTGAAAAAAAATAACTTATAGCGGAATATAATAGGTCTAAAAATAATAATAATATTAAAAACTATACAAAATTGTTAAGAAAACCCTTTAAAATCTTGATAATGTTTACAGTTTGGAATTTAGGAACAACTACCTCTAAAACTAATAATAAAACCTAAAACTATAATACAATATACAAAATATAAGAAACTACCACTTAAATAGCCATAAATTATAGATAATAACCGAAAAACGTAGTGTCGTGAGGAGAGGAAAACTGATAATGGAAGCCCGCCATTAAGAGGCCTATTATCTTGACCGCAGCTGTGTGAGAACTCCAGTATTTCCGCATATATATGGTAGGAGTATTACATACATGTGTCGGACAATTGCAATTAGCTGCTGCTGATAAGTCGGTTATGCCCGAAAAGTTAACTACGAAGCGACGTAACGTGCGCAGAAATCGGTCTCAGAATCGGAATCGGTTTGCCGACCAGAAAGGGTTCTGTTACCAGTTCTCGTAGCTTCCAAATGGCTCGCAGCTGCTCTCAAATACATATATAAATAAACATATATATAGTCTGATATGTTTGTAGGGGCTATGTGAAAGTGCCGACTGTGCTTGTGAGTTGGCGAAAAAAAAAAAAAAACCCGTTTTCTGGCCAAGATCGGAAGGGGGCTGGAAGACACAAGTCGGGTGATGCGCCCCGCAAAACTTACACGTAATAGTTGAACTCTTGGGTGAGGATCTCGGCTGACTCACAACCACTATCGCAGATATAACTCAGACATATATACACATATATATGCATAACCTGATTTTAACATGCAAGACATCCACGTCGACCGTACACCGAAAAACAAGTTATTTCTTTCTACCTGGATTTGGGAAGTGCATATTGGGAATGGTACATCACTAAAGTAAAGTTACTTATAGGGTTTATATCTATGGAACCTAGTACTTGATAGATAGTTTTTGATATTTCTTATCTCAAGATTTGTGTTTAAAGATTTTCCATCTCATGTTTTATAAATAATGTAAAATAATTAAAAACTTTCTTACACTTTTCTGATTTGAATTCTAATTATCATGAAAGAGTTTTGATGATTGATTTTAATTTTGAATTGAAAAAAAGAGTGTTTTTCAATGGGAAACCCTGTAGGAAGACTGATTAATACCTAATCCTAAAAATCCCTTAAAATATATCCCCCAAAAGTCCTACCAATTTCTTCCAGTGCAAGACAACTCTCGCTTGCACTTGACATTAAAATGCGGGACTCGCTGCGGAAAACGGGAACCCACCGTGCACTCGGTTACTGTGTCACTCCAGCGCCAGGGCGATGACGTCGCCGACGCAGCGGGGCAGGGCAGTCAGTCTCCGCATTCTGATTCTGTTCCCGATTCCGAATCAGAGTCTGAACCCATATAGTTACGGCATACATATATCATTTCGCCATCGCCGGGTCCCAGACGGTGATAAGTTTCTATTTTATTTTTCCACCTGGCGTGGAGTGGTGCGTGGTGGCGTGGAATTGTTCCCCGGGGTGATAAGCCCCGAAGAAGTTTTGAGGCGAAAGTCCGCCCCCTGATACCCCCTGATAACGACCCACGTGTTGAATGTCGTCTGCTCTTCCGTTCAATCTTTTACATTTTATTTTTCTTTACTTTCGGGTGAACTACAAAAAGGACAAAAAAAAAAAATAAATCACTTTCTGCTTAGCTGCTGATTACATGGGCGTGTTTTCACAGTTGCTCTCATCTACTTCCTAGGGTTAATGTGTAGGGTATACGATATATATAGTATAGATATATGCGATGCGATTCGAATCCGCTCCTGCTCGCCTGCTCGCCAGGAGCAGCCCCTCCTCCCACCTCCGGATAGGATGTCCGCCTTAGGCGGTGGTGGCAAAGTATTCCTTGGACTTGGTGGGATCGGCCACCATGGTCTTCTGGCCGGGCTTCCAGTTGGCGGGGCACACCTCACCGTACTTGTCGGTGTACTGGAAGGCCTGCACCAGACGGATGGTCTCCTCGACACTGCGTCCCACTGGCAGATCGTTGACGGTGATCTGGCGCAGGTTCTGCTTGTCATCGATGATGAACAGGCCGCGGAAGGGGATGCCGGTCTCCTCATCCAAAACACCGTAGTCGCGGGCCACCTTCATCGACTTGTCGGCCAGCAGGGGGATGTCCATGCTGCCCAGACCGCCCTGCTTCCGGGGAGTGTTGATCCAGGCCAGGTGGGTGAACTGGCTGTCGGTGGAGCAGCCGATCACCTCGCAGTTGATCTTGCGGAACTCGGCGGCCGCCTCCGAGAAGGCAATGATCTCCGTGGGGCACACGAAGGTGAAGTCCAGGGGATAGAAGAACAGGACCAGGTACTTGCCCTTGTAGTCGCTCAGTTTGATGTCCTTGAAGACGCCATTGACGACGGCGGTGCCGGAGAATTCGGGAGCGGGCTTCTGTAGCTGGGGCATCTATTGGAGGAGATGGAAGATGCGATTCATAATTAGTTTTAATTTAAAATAACAATCAAAAATATTACACAAATTGCTAGTTAGGCTTAAAAAAAATGTTTAAAACTAAAAACCTTTATGAAAAAAACAAATAGTTTTAAACTTTATTTTGAAAATCCTAACTCCCCACCCTCAAAAGCCTTCGTTTTTAATTTTAAAATCAATAATATTTCAACTAAGAATATAAGAATATAAAAAATTGGAAAACTAGTCTGAAACTAGAAACTAGAATCTGATAAACTTGAGGCGGCCGAACTACTGATGTGGCGGGTATGGAGATCTAATTTCAAATCCAATACCGATTTCCAGACATTTCCAAACTAACCTTGGCGACCGAATCGTAAGAGAGCATTTCACAAGAACTTCACGAAGCACCCGCCTCCTAACAAAATGGCTGACGCGGCAGAAGAGGCATTTAATGTAGGAAGAAACCCGGAGAGACCAGAGACCGGAGACCAAAGACCCGGAATAATCAATTAACCGAATTTCTCGACTGAACTTTAGGCACGTAGTTGTGCCCATTCCGTTGCGGATTGAACGATTTAATTACAGAAATCGAGAAATTAGAAATATTTCGAAATTTGCAAATATTTTTCCTCTCGATTATTTCCGCTTATTTCGTTTCATTTCTTTCTTTTTGTTGCCGGCTAGCCATTTTCGCCATTATACCAATGTATTGCGGATTCTGTGTGAGAATTTAAGAGTGTGTGTGTGTGTGAGACGGACGTGCCAATAAAGCAAAAAAAAAAAAAAAATAGAAAACTATGCTCGGTGCTCAACAGAACTTGTGAAATAATCTGTGTTCCCCTCACCGACCCATCGTCATTATCAGTATCATCATTATAATCCCGGACGAGACACAGCACATCGAAATTGCAAAATTCATTTAACAAAAAATTAAGAAATATCCTAAAGAAAGTCCAATGCCTTACGCTCTCCTTTAACATCTCCCTTACTCTTCCCAGAATTGGCGAAATTTTCATCGCCGGACACTCACTGTAGTTGTTGCCTGTATTCTGTAGTTGAAGTAATTGATTTCCGGTATCGGCGTGGGTCGCTCGTTAGTCGCTGTGATTAGTTGATTTAAGCACAACCTTTCGGCAAGCGAATCAAATACGAAATACTACGTATAATAGATGCTTTGGTCTGGAAACGCGAATTGAATTGCCGCAGTGTTACCAGCTGGGATAGCGCAAGCTTTTGCCCGCGCACGTGAAAAATGCCACAGTGTGGCCGCATATCATCGAAAGCTAAGAGCTTTGTACGCTGTTATGGTAGCCCTGGTACATGGTATTTTAAATTTGAGCGGGTTTTCCGATTTTTGGTTAAGTTTGTACTGTTTGTACTCGAAGAACTGAAATTGAAAAGATATAACATTATATATAGATATAAGATATAGAAATTGGGACGTATACTTAATGAGTTAGGTTTCTATATTTATATTTATGTTCTTAGATGCTTTTTATACCCAATGACTTTGTCGATGGAGACTCAAATCTAAAAAACAACAGTAGGCCTTGCTCACAAATGGAATATAAAAGGGGCAGCCCTGCGAACAGGTTATTTAGTTAGTTCCTTGGATTGCAGCCGAGGGATTTATCTTGATCGTCTTATTTTCTTTATTTTTATATTTTATTTTTATTTATAAAAATTTTTTTTTTGCGATTTTATTATTTTCTGTTTCAATGGAATTCCATTTCCTGAATTTAAATATGTTATTATTTTTTTTTATAAATTTTTGTAGTGGGAATAATGTGGCTACCGCTGCAGCTTTGCTTTTTTATATTTATCGTATAATATTATATTATTTTTATACCTTAACTTTTTACTTTCATTAATTTTTAACCATCGCTATGACTATCGTTTGCAGAAACTCTTTTCTGGATAATTTGGTAAGTTAAAACCCTAGGAAAATAAAATACTTATAACTAACAAGACTTTTCAATCAGATATTGCGCGAGATTCATCTTTGCCGCGAGGATCTTCAAGGTCGTGGGAGGAAACTATCTGGAACGCTGGACCTCGACCTAAATGTTTTTCTTTCTGTATTTATTTATTTTTATTGTATTCTATTATTCTGTGTTGAACCTATCTTTGTAACTTCCGCCCTTTTGTCACATATTTAACTTTGTATTTCCTATAAATTTTGAATAAAAATACATTTGTTTGTCCTTATTTATTATTTTTAACCCCCTGAGAACCCAGGGAGTTTAGCTACGGTTATGGGCCTCACAAAAAATGCCAGGATTTTGATGCAGAATGACGGGAAATCGATTCACAAATCGATTAAGGTATCCCGCTCAAGGATCGGATGGGAATTGGCCAAGATATAGCTATGGATGTGGGCCAGTTGCGGAAATCCAGCATTTTGAAGGGGACCCCCCACAAAAATTCGAAAAATTTTGAAAAAATATTTTCTGCCAGGATTTTGATGCAGAATTACTGGAAATCGATCCATAAATCGTTTAAGGTATCCCGCTCATGATTCGGATGGGAATTGGCCGAGATATGGCTATGGATGTGGGCCAAGTGCGGAAATCCAGCATTTTGAAGGGGACCCCCCACAAAAATTTGAAAAATTTTGAAAAAATATTTTCTGCCAGGATTTTGATGCAGAATGACTGGAAATCGATTCACAAATCGTTTAAGGTATGCCGCTCAAGGATCGGATGGGAATTGGCCAAGATATAGCTATGGATGTGGGCCAAGTGCGGAAATCCAGCATTTTGAAGGGGACCCCCCACAAAAATTCGAAAAATTTTGAAAAAATATTTTCTGACAGGATTTTGATGCAGAATGGCTGGAAATCGATTCACAAATCGATTGAGGTATCCCGCTCAAGGATCGGATGGGAATTGGCTGAGATATAGCTATGGATGTGGGCCAAGTGCGGAAATCCAGCATTTTGAAGGGGACCCCCCACAAAAATTCGAAAAATTTTGAAAAAATATTTTCTGACAGGATTTTGATGCAGAATGGCTGGAAATCGATTCACAAATCGTTTAAGGTATCCCGCTCAAGGATCGGATGAGAATTGGCCGAGATATAGCTATGGATGTGGGCCAAGTGCGGAAATCCAGCATTTTGAAGGGGACCCCCCACAAAAATTCGAAAAATTTTGAAAAAATATTTTCTGACAGGATTTTGATGCAGAATTACTGGAAATCGATTCACAAATCGTTTAAGGTATCCCGCTCAAGGATCGGATGAGAATTGGCCGAGATATAGCTATGGATGTGGGCCAAGGGCGGAAATCCAGCATTTTGAAGGGGACCCCCCACAAAAATTCGAAAAATTTTGAAAAAATATTTTCTGGCAGGATTTTGATGCAGAATTACTGGAAATCGATCCACAAATCGATTAAGATATCCCGCTCAAGGATCCCATGGGAATTGGCCGAGATATGGCTATGGATGTGGGCCAAGTGCGGAAATCCATCATTTTGAAGGGGACCCCCCACAAAAATTCGAAAAATTTTGAAAAAATATTTTCTGCCAGGATTTTGATGCAGAATTACTGGAAATCGATTCACAAATCGATTGAGGTATCCCGCTCAAGGATCGGATGGGAATTGGCTGAGATATAGCTATGGATGTGGGCCAAGTGCGGAAATCCAGCATTTTGAAGGGGACCCCCCACAAAAATTCGAAAAATTTTGAAAAAATATTTTCTGGCAGGATTTTGATGCAGAATGAGTGGAAATCGATCCACAAATCGATTAAGATATCCCGCTCAAGGATCCGATGGGAATTGGCCAAGATATGGCTATGGATGTGGGCCAAGTGCGGAAATTCAGCATTTTGGAGGGGACCCCCCACAAAAATTCGAAAAATTTTGAAAAAATATTTTCTGGCAGGATTTTGATGCAGAATTACTGGAAATCGATCCACAAATCGATTAAGATATCCCGCTCAAGGATCCCATGGGAATTGGCCGAGATATGACTATGGATGTGGGCCAAGTGCGGAAATCCATCATTTTGAAGGGGACCCCCCACAAAAATTCGAAAAATTTTGAAAAAATATTTTCTGCCAGGATTTTGATGCAGAATTACTGGAAATCGATTCACAAATCGATTGAGGTATCCCGCTCAAGGATCGGATGGGAATTGGCTGAGATATAGCTATGGATGTGGGCCAAGTGCGGAAATCCAGCATTTTGGAGGGGACCCCCCACAAAAATTCGAAAAATTTTGAAAAAATATTTTCTGACAGGATTTTGATGCAGAATTACTGGAAATCGATTCACAAATCGATTGAGGTATCCCGCTCAAGGATCGGATGGGAATTGGCTGAGATATAGCTATGGATGTGGGCCAAGTGCGGAAATCCAGCATTTTGGAGGGGACCCCCCACAAAAATTCGAAAAATTTTGAAAAAATATTTTCTGACAGGATTTTGATGCAGAATTACTGGAAATCGATTCACAAATCGATTGAGGTATCCCGCTCAAGGATCGGATGGGAATTGGCCAAGATATAGCTATGGATGTGGGCCAAGGGCGGAAATCCAGCCCGCCAAGGGCGGAAATCCAGCATTTTGAAGGGGACCCCCCACAAAAATTCGAAAAATTTTGAAAAAATATTTTCTGCCAGGATTTTGATGCAGAATTACTGGAAATCGATTCACAAATCGATTGAGGTATCCCGCTCAAGGATCGGATGGGAATTGGCTGAGATATAGCTATGGATGTGGGCCAAGTGCGGAAATCCAGCATTTTGGAGGGGACCCCCCACAAAAATTCGAAAAATTTTGAAAAAATATTTTCTGACAGGATTTTGATGCAGAATGACTGGAAATCGATTCACAAATCGTTTAAGGTATCCCGCTCAAGGATCGGATGGGAATTGGCTGAGATATAGCTATGGATGTGGGCCAAGTGCGGAAATCCAGCATTTTGAAGGGGACCCCCCACAAAAATTCGAAAAATTTTGAAAAAATATTTTCTGACAGGATTTTGATGCAGAATGGCTGGAAATCGATTCACAAATCGTTTAAGGTATCCCGCTCAAGGATCGGATGAGAATTGGCCGAGATATAGCTATGGATGTGGGCCAAGGGCGGAAATCCAGCATTTTGGAGGGGACCCCCCACAAAAATTCGAAAAATTTTGAAAAAATATTTTCTGGCAGGATTTTGATGCAGAATGACTGGAAATTGATCCACAAATCGATTAAGGTATCCCGCTCTAGGATCGGATGGGAATTGGCCAAGATATAGCTATGGATGTGGGCCAAGGGCGGAAATCCAGCATTTTGGAGGGGACCCCCCACAAAAATTCGAAAAATTTTGAAAAAATATTTTCTGGCAGGATTTTGATGCAGAATGACTGGAAACCAAATTACAAATCGATTAAGGTATCCCTATTTTATATTATAATTTGGCTAATACTGCGCAGATCCGGAAATGTCATTTTTGTCAAAATCTGATCTCAATTTCCACATCTCCATGCCATTTAGACCAAAAACGGGAATGTAGTTGAGAACTATACCTCAAATATGGTATAAAACACACCAATAAGTAACAAAAACTAACTCCTAGGGTATCTAAAAATCGACTCCAGTCTCGAATATATATTCTTTGCATTTTCAAATAACTATATTTACAAGAAATCCAAATTGAAAGGCAAATACATATTGTATTTATGGTTTAAACGATTTAATAGTGCACAATTAGTAGTATTTAGTAGGTAGTCGCATAAACATAATATTAATGGCTTAAGCTAGGCTATTGTTGCGTATTGATGGGCTTCCTTGGCTACACTTCGAGGGATGGTCAGGACGATCGCTCGGCAGGATGGTCGCCAGTTCGCGGATGGTTCTCGACAGAGGTGATCAAGTATTTGTTTTTGGATAAATAAATTACACTTCGGAACAGCAGCAGTAGCAGTATATCAGCATCAGCTTCAGCACAACGTACATACTCTAAGATATATGTACATATATATATATATCTATATATATGTATGTATATATGTATAGTGTGGGTGTTTCAGTCTTTGATTTTAAACTTAATGGGTTAAAAGTGTACGCAGACAAAAGAGTTCAAGGCGAGCTTAGAGGGTTAAGAAGTACAAAAAAAAAATACAAAAAAAAAGTGAAAAACTATCATCTAACTTAGAGTCTAAAATTGGGGTTAATCGATTCGGGTTATGGAAGTGTCTTTTTTTTTTTTTTTTTTTTTTTTTGCGCGCGGGGCCCAGCCCCAAAAAAACCCATTTAGGGTTTGCCGTCGTCGTCGTCGTCGATGTTGTTATCCCTTTTCGGATCGCCCCCCTGATCGTGGAGGGCGTGGGAGGGTCCTGACTCCATCGTCGCCAGTAGCTCGACGAAAATATCGATGAGATTGTTGATCCCGATCAGATAGCCATCCTCGTGGTTGCCCACCTTCCAGGCCGAATAGTGATCGATCCGGAGCTGGGGCGGCAGCTCCACCGTCTTGGCGAAGTCGATCAGCCAGATGCTGGCGTGGGTCTGGTCGTGGACGAACAGCAGGGAGCTGCCGATCACCTCGTGCGTCTGGAAGAACTCCGAGACGGCGAGGGTGGCCCGGATGGCCCTCAAGCGCTGGATGTACCGGGGCTGCAATTAGATAAGTTGGAAATAACCATTCAGTTCCGGATATAACTAATTTTAGTTTTTGGTTTTTTTTTCATACCAGAATATGAGGATGACCGCTGAGGAACTCGACAAAGGCCAGCTTGATTTGTTCGCGTGACTTGGTCGTCTTGAAATCTTTGGAACTAGTGCCGTCGCTCTTCTTGATGCCCTGTCGTGTTAAATGAATATAAATTGGGAAATTAATTGATTTAAATTAATGTGGAATAATATGGACAACTATGGAAGCTTCGTTACAAACTAGAGTAGAAGTTAGAAGATCTAGAGGCCGATATATATTATAATAGTACCTATACTAGTACCACTAATACAACCTAAAATAATTCTAAAAACAAAAAACAAAAAAAAAGAGAGACACCCACCTCAATGCGAAAACCCAAGGTGGCTGTGCTGGAAATGGTCTCCCGCCAGACCATGTATCGTGGCTTGGTGACCGCCTTGGCGGCGTGCTCCTCGGCGGTGGGGGCATTGGCATCGATCTGGATCATCTTGTCGTACATGTCCTTGCGCAGCTTGGGCTTCTCCTTGGCCTTGGACAGCTCCTCCTCCAGGTAGGTGCGCACACCCACCTTACAGTCCATCACACACGGCTGGACATAGTCGCTCAACAGATCCTGCAGTTGCAGATACACTGAGCGATTCCAGGGATTAGATGATTAGATCTATTACGGAACTACATATGTCTAGCACTCACATTCACCATCCTCGCTGGTCACCTGGCCCTTGTAAACAGGGACATAGGGTCGCAGGAGGTCCTGCATGAGGATCTGGAAGCACTCCTCCTCCTTGGGGCAGAGCTTCTTGAGAACGGTGCCCGGCTCGGGGCCCGCCTTGAAGTTCCCCTGATGTCCTGCCAGCTGGACCCATGGATACCGCTGTTTCTTGTACGTCTGGAAGAAGGGTGTCCACTGTACAATATTCCGGATCTTGCGCCAGCCGGAGCTCTGAAAGGATCAAGATGAAAAAACAAATATTATTTATTAAAGATCTCCTTTAATAATTCTTTGAACAAAATGAACAATAGAATCCACAAATAAATAATAAATATCAGAATTTGTTTATTTCTGGCTCTGTTTAAATAAAATTAAGCATGTTTCCGCTAAATTGTTTATAATTACTCCCAGAATTTTCCCTCTTAACTGAATTTGGATTTCGGTGGAAAATTCGGTGGAAACTAGAACCAGATGCCCGCCAATGGAAAATTTTCAATTATTTAGTGACTGAATTTTTATGATTTATTTTGACAAAAAAAGTAAAGAGGCACTGTGGTATTATTCCAGGTGGCAGTCTCATTATTTTTATCTCCGATTTCTTGGCCCATTTTGGAATCAGAACACGTTCTTCTTAGCCAGCTGATAAATCGGGTTAATAAATGCTTATAAAGACAGGGATGTAATAATTTACATCTTACTCTTTTTAATCTTAAAATAAAATTTTTTGGGATATAGTGTTTAATAAAAGAAATAATTGGAAATTTAATTAACTACTTATAGGCCTAGGAAGCTAGATATATTATATATTAATTATATATTAATTATATATTAATTATATATTCCAAAAGATTTCTAGAAATGAGGTCTTTAAATTTTATATCTCTTGTTATTAATTAATTAAGAAACTCTTTTAGAAACTCGGATAAAAGAGTTTCTTAATTATAAATTATTAAAATATATTAATTAATGAAATAAATATTTAATAAATTAAATCAAATAAAATTTAACAACAGAAACTAAGAAAATGTTTCTCTTTAAGGATTACAAACTAATTAGACTTTGAAAGAGAAAGAGTTTCAAAAAATACTTGACTTATATTTATAATAATTTTTATACTTAGTTACTATACTAAATATTTATTAATATTAGTTTAAAAAAATACTTGATTTATATTTATAATAATTTCTATACTTATTTACTATACTAAATATTTATTACTATTATTTATAAAAGTATAGAACCTGAATGAAAATAATAAATGAAATAAAAATTAAATAAATATTCTTTAATAACCTTTCAAGACTTCATTTAGTGGATCCCCCCCCCACTGGGAACCCCCTTATCCTACCTTCTTGTGACCCGATCCGCCGGCTGCTGTTGAGGATGAACCCGAAGAGCCCGAGCCAGCAGCGGAGCCGGCCGCCGAGGTGGACACATCCGAGTCCCACTCGGAGCTGAGATCATCGCTGCTGGCATAGCCATAGTCCCGGGGCATGGGCACCTCCAGCAGGGACTTGGAGTACTGGATGTAACCGGGACAGAGACTCTGGCCCAGGGGCGAGTGGGATCTGCGGGGACCAGGGCCCGGGGAGGTGGGCGAGCCGAGCGGCACGGAGTACTGGTGGGACAGTTTCCGGCCCAGACTCAGCCGGAGGCCGCCGTTGTGGAGATGATTGCCGGCCACATGATCCCCGGAATTGGCCGTTATGCTGATGGTGGGCATCGATAGCTTCTTCTCGGCCCGCTGCCGGATGCCGTGGGCCTGGGCGAAGGCCAGACTGCACTTCCGGGTCTGCATATTGTTCCCGGATAGCTTACGTCGAAATATCTTCTTGGGATTGCCGGCAGCTCCAGCTCCCAGCTCCGTGGGGGCCTTCTCCGCTTCGCTGGAGTCTGTGGGATTTTTGGGCTTTCCGCCGGAGTCACTGTCCTCGTCCGCCTCTTCGCCATCGGCTGCTCCCTCCTCCTCCACCACTTCATCGTCCTCATCCTCATCCTCGTCCTCGTCCTCGTCATCATCATCATCATCGAACTTGAGCTTGGAGATCTCCTCCGGCGGCACATCCGGAAAGTGGAGCAACTTAACGGTGACCTTCTTGCCGGCCTCGTTGTAGTAGACCTCCTTGGCACTCATCCTGTCAAAGTCCTCGTAGATCCGGACCTGGGGCGAGGGAGGCGGCGTGGGCGGGGTAATCAGACCCTTACCGCTATGGAGAGTTCCGTTACCGTTACCGTTACCGTTTCCGGTTATCAGTGATCCGGGCCGGGGCTTGGGGCTCGACGGCTTCGCCGGCTGCTTCTGGCTGGGTGTCTGGTTTGGATTTGGATTCGGATTCGGATTCGGATTGGGATTCAGGGCGCACACGGACATCTTACATGGAATCAGGCCCTCGGCACTCGGTTAAGTGCATCGGAGTACTGGAATCGAACTGTGGCGACTGCGACTGCAACTGCAACTGCAACCAGGAATCATACAGATAGAGATGGAGAATACCACCAGCGAAAGAGATGGCAATATATACAAGAGCAAGAGAGAGAGAGAGAGAGAGAGATTTGTGATTTCTGCGCATTTGCGAACCCGTTCGCGCCTAAAAACACCTTTCTTCCCCGCGGGGTCTCCTCCTCCGCCCCATCCGGCTATCGGATCTGTCGATCATAACGGGTGATTGGGGAGTGGACTAGGGTCTACCAACTATTCCAATACCCTACAATTTTAAAGGTATAGTTTAGTCAAGTATATTTAAAAAAAAAATAGTATAAGCAGGGTCTATAAAGGCCCCTTTAATATAAATTCTATTTATTCTAATAAGTTACATAGATACCCTACTCTCTGAACCAGTCTCTCTGAACCACAAGTACTACTAATACCCTACTACTTTAAAGGGAATAAGCCAGCAATGTCTTGACTCTGGGCTAGAATGTTTCCCTTTTTAATCAAAAATACCCAACATCTATTCGCAAACTCCACTTCTGGGCTATTAAATAATTGGCTCTAATAATAGCCATGGTCCTAGCCTTTTCGCACACTACTGTTAAGCCTTTGTTAGCTGCTCACTAAAAAAATAACTATTATTTGCCAAGATTTTTATAAGCCAAGTGGCTATATTGGTTTTAACAAGAGACTGTGAAAAGCAGACTAAAAATAGATATTATAATTTAATTTCAGGGAAAAATCTAGATTTTTCTAAATATTTTTAGCAATATTTTTTTGATTTAGCAATAAATTACAAAAAAATATTAACAATATTGAGTCGAAGCAGAGTCGAACCCTTGGGCCTATTTTCAATGTCAAGGCTATTAGGCACCTTAGTTAATTACAATTTAATAAAAAAAATACTAATGATCAGCCTAAGGTATGAAAAATTCGTTACTAATTAGCTATTGGCCTTTGGCAGCTTTTGGCTTTTGTCGATTTTGCTCATTTTTGTTGCCTCTTGCTGTTGCCCCTTGTTGTTGCATTGTTGTAATGCGCACACACACATCAATCAAAATTGATTAAATTTAATACATATGTGTACACATGTACATACATTACATATGTATGTATGTGGCATGTCAGAGACGAAAAGCAGGGACGGACTAAGTAGGTAGGAGGCATTGTCGGAGCGTGTTGGCATCTTGGCAGCTCCATCTGCGGCATCCAAAGTGGCAAGTGAACCAACAGCCATGCCACTAAACAGCAAGCCATTGGCAACAACTACATATCATGGCAAGTAGCAGCAACCACAAGCCAACAAAGTCAACAAAAACAAAAAAAAAAAAAAAACCGCCCAGAGTCGGGCAAGGCAATCCAATCCAATCCGAGTCGAGTCGAGTCGAGCCGAGCCGAAACCCAAATCGAAAAGCACATTATGATAATAATGGAAATGCCAGCGACAGTGCCAGCCGACCGGCTATCCAGTTACGCCACTGCACAAAGCCAACAAACACAACAGCAACAACAACAATACCAATAATATACACTAGAAGACTATATATATATATATATATATACCTAACATCGTATATATATATATATACATACTGAAATTTCTTTATAACATTTGACGTCATTTGCAAATGTTGACGACGTTGTCGGGAGGCGATAACGAAGCAACACCAACAACTATACCAACAACTACAACAACATAACTATAAAAACTACAACAACAACATCTGACAAAAAAAAACTACAACAATAGCTAGTTGTTTTTGTTTTTTTCTTTTAACAAATCATCATGAAATTTTCAAATTCTAGATCATCCCAACGAGATTGCCGATCTCTGAATTTTTGGGGAATCACAAATATTTTAATTCAGAATTAAAAATACACTAATTTAAAAAACACACAAAATTAGAATAATCAAATCTTAATTAAGATCAGAGAAATATCAATCAGACGAAGCTATAAATTCAGTTTTGAAAGCCTTGAATTTTTGGAAATTGATTTAGTGTTTTAGATTAAAAGGTTTTAGGTTTCTTTTGAAGAATAATTTAAAAATAACAAGTAGTTTCTATAGACTATCAGTCCCACTAATTTTAGTACTAATAGATAGTATTTCTAGTGTTCCAGAAGAGCTTTAAGCCCACTCCAAGTAATACTACATCCAGTCTATGTCAAGTTGAAGCTAAAAGGGTTTAAGTGCCAAGTCGAGGACGTCAAGTACTCTCCGATCTTGAAGGCGATAAAAGTCCAGATTATAGTTAAAAATACAACTGACAGGCTCTGACAGGTGATTGTCTAATTCCGAGAAGCTCCAAAGGCCAATTGATATATTTAATATTCAATTTTATCCAAGACAGGGCAGGGGATACTTGATATTGGTGACCTAAGTAGGTCGTACTAGGCGTATACTTGATATTGGTGAGCCCTTATGGGTCACATAGGGCGTATAATAGATATTTGGTGATTCAGATAGATCAAATACTGATCATATATACTTGATATAGGTTGATATTGGTGACCCGAAAAGGTCATACTAGGCGTATACTTGATGTCTGTGACGCAAATGGGTCATACATGGCGTATACTTTATATAGTTGAAACTGTTGAGGTCTATTCTACACATAAACTTGTTAGTGAAGACCTTTTTGGAGACTAGACTCGATATTGCTGATCCCTGAAGACCCTCCACTGCGTATACTTGATATTTCTGGTCACACCAGGCGTATACTTGATATTAGTGACAAAATTGGGCTCTCCACTGCGTATACTTGATATCGGTCTGGCATTATAGATCCTCCACTGCGTATACTTGATATCTGCGACCCATATTCGCCTTCAAAAGAGAAAAAAATCAAGTATACGCCATGTGCGACCTAAAAACAAGAAATAATGGAATACTTTGTGTTTTCGTCTATTCAATTAATTATATTTATTTCATTTCTGCTTTTAATTAAATTGTCTATTGCTTGTTATTGTTCCTTTTAAAAATTTATTGTTTTTTCGAAGCTCTGTTCTTCTTATTTTTCTCAATTGGGGAGTGGGCTTGGGTGGCTCGCCTCGGATCCATCCTTAAATACTAATTTTCTGTTCGTTATCTAATAAAAACAATTGTACAATCTTCGATGTCGTCAACACCACCAGCAACAACAACAACGACGGCAAAAAAAAAAAATAAAAAATTAAGAAAAAAATAAAATAAACGGCAACGTCGACGATAACGAGTCGATATATCGCGGTATGTACTGTGCATATAGATACATCGGATCTTGTGTATATATAGTATGTTTTTGGGTGTGTGACGGGATGGGGTGGGGTGGGGTGGGGTAGCTATTGCTTGCACTCGACACCCCCACTTGGACACCACTGCCCCTGCCACTGCCCTTTCCTCAATTCCTCCTATAATCTTGGCCTTACACAGAAAAAAAAATCACACATTTTTTATTTGCAAAAAATATTAAATCATTTTATCTTAAATATGAAGTAAATTTATTTGAAACATTTTTAACATTTTATTTTTTTTTTAAGTTGTTAAAGTTATTTTCCTCTTAATGAAATTATGAAACTAAAAAGATAAAATATTTATTTATTATTAAAAAGGGTTTAAAAAAAAAGCTATTAAAAAAGGGCTTGTAAGAAAATGAATTATCGCTGTATTGTTCATCATTTTCTGTTAAAAAAATGTAAAAAACAATTAAATTGCAAATGAATAAAAAAAAAATTTAATTTTAAATAGAAAAAATATATATTTAAAGTTATTAACCTTTTAACTAAAATATATTTAAAATAAAATGTTTATATAATCTCTTATTCATTTTAGGTTTCAAGCTTAGTCGGTGGCCTTCCGTTTCTCTCAGTGCATGTGGCACAACACCACCCACTCTCAAAATGGACACTACGCGCTTAATGTCCGCCATTCACATTCCACTAACAATTTCTCTCAGTATTTCGTGTGTGTTTGTGTCTTTTTTTTTTTTTTTTTAACTACCGAAAGCTTAAAATTAATAAAGTAAACAATTTTCTGGCAACTGCCCCGCCCTGCCCCTCCTCCTCTGCCGCCCGTCCTCTCTCAATCTTTCTTCTTTTTTTCTCGCATTCTCTTCTAATTTTTTTTTAATTTTATTATTTTTTTTTCTTGCTTCCATTGACGCACAGAATGGATTTCGGTTTTTGGTATTGAGTTTTCAGTTTTGGGTTGGTGGGTGGTTGGGTTGGTGGGTGGTGGGTGGTCGGATGGTCTTTGTGGGGCGGATGTTATCGAAACGATCGGAGTGCCAATTAAGGGGGGGGGGGTGGTGGGCCGACGGGAAGTGGGTGATTTAGTTCCATTTTTGGACACCTAATGAGCCTCAATTGCCGAATGGCCAAGTAAACACGAATTTCGTATGCTGCTCTTCAATTATATAATTCGTATTTAACTGCGAAAAGTGGGTGGTTCGGTGAGTGGGTGGGTGGGTGGGTGCTGCCAAACTGCGTAGCTATATTAGGGTGGACCTGGTTTCGGATAAGGGGGGCCCCCTCCCTCCCATTGACGTCGTCGTTTTTCGTTAGTGTTTAAATGTTTACATAAACCCGAACACTTAGCATTTTTTCGGTGCAAAAGTCAGTTCGCAATTGAAGTCATCTAGTATAAGAGTTCCAGGTCTATCCCCCCCCCTTCTCTCACTTTCTCACAATCTCTCTCTCGCTCTCTCTGTCTTTCTTGTTGGGGCTTAGGGGGCTGGCGCGTGCTTCAATTAACACACTTTACAAAAGCAACACAAAAAAAACAAAAACAAAACAAAAAAAACAAAAAACAAACAGTAGCAACATCAGTGGAAGCCACACACAAGTCAGCTTCCACAAGGTTTTTACTTTAAAAAGATTTAACACAAAAATTATATTCCAAAATATAAAAAAAAAGTGTTTTCTTAATATTTTTTTACTTTTAAAATATTTTTCTTTGTTATTTTTATATTTAAAATATTAATACTCTACTTTTTCATTAGGTTTTTTGCTTTTTGAAAAATTAATTATGTAAAGATCAGTTAAAAATATTAAAAGAGTCTTTCTCAAATTTATTATATATTTTTTTAGTTTTAAGAAGTATTTCATAAACAACAATTTATTTAAGTTTTAAGATTTATAGCTCAGTTTTTTATAGTTTTTGCTTTTATAGATCAATAGATCTTATTTATTGACTTTTCTAAAAGTTATATGCTGAAAAAAGGTTCTTATAGAACAAATTCTAAACAGTTGTTTAAGTTTTTAGAACCATTTTTTTAAACTTTTTTATTTAGAAGCACTTTGCACTACCTTCTAGGCTTTTTTAGATTTTTTTTTTTATAGATCAGACTCTTTTCTTATCAAAAACAACACAAAAAACCAATCAAATATAGTCTTTTCAAAATAATACATTATTTACAATACAATATATATTTAAAATATAAACTTTGTCTCACATTCACAACGGAATTCAAATTATATTTTAACCGAAAAAAAATAAGAATAATAATTTGGAAGCTTTTATTGAAGAGCGATTTTTTCGTTTAATAATAATATTGTTTTTTTGGGGTTGTTGCTGTTATTTTTTGGGTGTTTTTTTTTGTTTTATCAATTTTTTGTTTTTTTAATATATATATTTTGGTTTTTGGAGCCGTTTGATGCGATGGCTTAAAAGCTGGGGGAGAGCTTGGAGAAGCAAATAAAAAAAAAACATACACACTGTGGTTTTGGGGTTTTTTTTTTTTTTTTTTTGAAGAGAGATATTAAATTTTTTAGGTGGAAACACACGCGGAAAGGCGGCGACAACGACAGCAGCAGTGGAAGCAGCAACAACGGGGCAAACAATAACAATAATAACAACAAAAACAAATAAACAGAGACACGAGAAGCCAGAGAAGCCAGCCAGCCGCACGCGATCGCAGCAAAAGCTCAACTGGTCGAGACTCTGCTCTGGAAATGGAAACGGAACCAAAAACCCAAACCAAACTGAAAGCGAACTGAACCGCACCGAACTGAACTGACAGCCCACAGAGAGCTCCACCGGCGGCGGCGGCGGCGGCGATGAGCAGCACCAGGGAGCACCAACAAACAACGGCAACTGGCAGTTTTTGTACCAGAGTCCTAACATCAGAAGCCCACATATATCCCACCAAACCGAACAGGAAGGAGGGTCTCAAGACGAAGGCTCTAATACCCTTTGGAGTACTTTGAGAGATTAGTTATGGAATAGATATGGAAATATAAGTCCAACTAAGAAAATATAGGTGGTTATGGGGGTCTATCTAATATCTAAGGGGTAAAGGATCTACAAGGATTACTAGGAAATAGTTATAGATTTTTAATAGAATTTTTACTAGAATTTCTACTAAAAATTCTACCAAATATTCCAAAATAATACCAGTTTTCAATTCGAAACTTCTCCAGAACTTCTATCTTTTATAATCATAATATTCTTTATAAAAAGTTCTATAGTTAAAAAAATTGATCGAAAATTATGAAAATTAATTAATAGAATTATTATTTCTAAGAAATTTATAATACCCTGCCCGAAAAGAAGAGTACAGAAATCGAAAACTGATAACAGACGAGGGGAGGACCCCATCCATTATCGTCCCCGTCCACGGCCAGAGGAGCTCGGGAGGAGGGAGGACATGGTCTGGGGTACCCGGGTGGGTGGTGGGTTTTGGTGGCAAGTGGCTTTTGAAACCCAAGCCCGGGGGCAGGGAACAAAGCTCATCGCCAGCTTGGCCTAGACTGGCCCGCGATGACGTCGATTAATGATCGAAGCGCAGCGAAGTGAAGGCCACCGGGCGGTACGTCAATGCTGATGATATGGAGATGATCCTCCATCTATAGAAGTTGCAACAGCAATTCTACTATCTACTTACCCTTTTTCGGAATATTACTTTTTCACAGAAAACCAAATAACAATTTAACAATAAACTTTTGTACTACATTTTTAATACTTGACTGATTTTTTAGGGTTTATTGGACACGATTTTGAAAAGAAATATAAATAGAGGGCTACTTTGATTTTTAACGTCTAGTTTTTTGAAAAAAAAATATAATACCCCAATAAGTAGGTCTCTACTCTTGAACTATAAGTATCAGAACTCTATATTTCATATTTTTTAAACAAATTTAAATAGTTTCAAATAAAATTACGAGTATTCAAAATGATTTAAAATTAAATCTTTATATTTTTTTCTGATAAATAATATTGAAAAAACATAATTAAATTTCAAATCAAATTAATAACAAAAAATATATTATAATAAGAATAGTTTCAAATAATTTTTGTCAGTGTATAGGTGGT
Organism: Drosophila atripex; assembly: GCA_035045925.1. Classification (NCBI taxonomy): domain Eukaryota; kingdom Metazoa; phylum Arthropoda; class Insecta; order Diptera; family Drosophilidae; genus Drosophila; species Drosophila atripex. Next base: position 1,123,912 of record JAWNOP010000009.1, read on the forward strand.
GAACCGTTGAACAGCGGTCGCCATTGTGCCTTTTGTCATTGAAAGATCTTTTATTTTAATTTTAATTAATTGAAAATACGGCGTTATAACACTTTTGTGTGTTTACCATATTAATGAAAGCATGTTATTTGATTAATTGCAAAGCATTGTTGCTTGATTGACGGCCATTGGCTATAGCGTGGCAAGCGCGTCACAATTGGGAGGGGGTGGGTAAGGGTTGTGGAGGAAGTGGCATTAAGAGCAGAGGAAGATCGCCGCTGTCAAGATCCTTATTAAATATGACTCACAGAGCACTTTCTCCTGGAGAAAGTTGAAGGCCAAGACCAAGTGGCAAGTGATCTTGTGTAACAGTAAATTAACAGTTGCCGGCGCATCTTCAGGCGCATTTAAAGCTTTTTTTGTTGTTGTTCTTCTTCGCGTTTCCAGGAAGAGCCATTAAATTAGATTCCTCTCTCCCGCCCCCATTTTTAATTTTTTTTTTTGTTCAAGCTTATCAGTTGAACGATCTCATTTTCACACGATCCACGCTTTACGCATGAGCAGCTGCTCTCTTCGCCTCTCTCTCTCTCTCGCGCGCCATCTCTCGCCATTCGCACAACGGCTTGTGACGTCAATGGCCCGTTGGCAAAGCTTTTCGGCTCAGACCGGTCCGCGCCAGTGCTGCCCATTTGTCTAATTTATGGCTAGATCTGGTTAGCCATGTTATCTTATTTAAATAATAGTTTAGTATCAATTTTTAAAACACTCACATCAAGATACTTTTGACTAAAATCATACTCATTAGAGTTTTGGAAGTTTTTTTTTTCTCAAAAATACCTTTGAAGGTTAAATAAATGTCATTTAACTTTACTTTTAAATACACGTTTATACACAAAACACTCTTAAAAATATACACTCTGTTTATTGTCTTTTTTTAATAACATCAATTTGTTGCATTTTTTCGTGAGAACATTTTCGGTGAGAAGTTCTCACAAAAACCATACTGATATATGATTCCCGTTTAAAACTCAATTGTTTCTGACTTTCATATTTTGGCACGATCTCTGGGGGAATCTCCTCCGATCATTATCTGAATGCCAGAGCTTTCGCTGAAGCCTACCTGTGCCAGCAAAGACAACCACCAGGTGGAGCTTTCAGGTACAAGAAAAGTTTGCCAAAGATCGTTTAGTCGATACTTTTTATAATATTTTATAAAATATTATAATATAATTAGAAATATGTATGCTTTTTAGGTAATATATTAAAATATATGTTGGGAGGAAATATTATTTTATAATATAACCTTAATTATGTAACTTTATACTTAAAATATAAGCTTGAAATAACATAAAAGACCAATTTTTTTGTATTACTTATTTTATATTTTATCTTTAATAATTTTTCACTTCACCGAGATTAGATTCTATTTCAAACTCCTTCGTAAACCCCAAAACTCCGGCCATTTCTTACCTTTTTCTTGGCCGCCTCGGCGGCACTGATCACGTAGAGATCGACGATGCCCAGGAGGCAATCGTCGCAGCGGCAAACGTCCTCCCCGAAGGCCAAGGATCCCAGGCTGCTGGTGGAGTCCAGGGAGTCGGTGCGTCGCAGTCGGCTCACCACGCCCATACCCATGCCCATGCCCAGGCCCAGCCCCACCCCTAATCCCACGCCCATGCCCAGCCCCAGGCTGCCGCCCAGACCCACGCCGCCGAGGGGGAGCGGATTGGCGCCGCCCGCGGTGGGCGAGGTGGGAGATGTGGGCGTGCCAGGGCCAGAGACAGAGCCGGTGGCTAGGGGTGAGCTGGAAGCAGAGGAGGCGGCGGCGGCGGCGGCGGCGGCGGCGGCAGAAGCAGCTGCGGCCGCTTCGATTTTGCGCGCCAGCAGCTGTTCCATGAGCGTCCGGGGACGCGAGGAGGAAGGAAACAGGGCCATCTCCGCCAGACGACTGCCGGTGACTCCCGTGGCTGCCTCCAGCTCCTCTGGCGCTACCCCGGTCCCGGCTCCGCCCCCACCCGCTCCCGCAGCCACTCCTGGTCGCCCGTCCACCTCCGCAGCAGCCGAGTTCTTTGCCTAAGTCTTTCGTTTTTCGGCAAGGCTTGCAAACTTAATTTCTCCAAACAACTTCCGATAATTTCTTCTCTAAAGATGCAACAGTGGTAACATACCTGTAAAAAAAATAATAATAATTTAAAAAATTAATTAATTTATTAAGAAGCGTCTTATTTCTTAAATATATAATATTAGATATTTGATCTTTAATGAGAAATAATATTCTAAAAACATCATATAAGGATATATTTAGGAAATATTATCACATAATGCTAAAAAATAAAATAGTAAGTAGTAATAATCAGTTATATAAAAGTAATAAGTAACAAAACAACTCATAAAGCAAAGTAGTTTATCTTCAAGCCCCCAAGCCTTCCACTTAATGTATTCAAAAAATAAAAAATAAAACAAAATATGTATTGACAGCCGGCTCAGACCTCCCTCCAACCAACCATCCATCCATCCATCCATCCATCCATCCATCCATCCATCCATCCATCCATCCATCCATCCATCCATCCATCCATTCCACTTATTTATTCCGACTTATCTCGCGACTTATCCAATTTAAATTAATCATTGCAATCTATTTTGGCTGGCAGGTGCAGTATCAATATTGGATATTGGATATTGGATACCTCGCCATGCACCACGAAACACGAACCACGCCCGGAATCTTATCGGCCTGTGGCTTCTTTGGACATTTGCTATCCGGCGAGCAGCTAAAAAATTTATGGACCACAATTTGTTATCCGAGGGGATCTGAGTGGTAAGGGTGTTGCGGAGCGGAGCGGTGCCCCAAGATTGGAGACTGGGGCGTCAGAAGTGGCATTCGCTTAATCGTGCTGCTGATAAAAGTCTGTTGTTAATTAACATGAAAGTGCAACAGACACGGCCGGGAGGATGGTGCTCCGCAATACCCGAGGAAGAAAAACAGGCAGGCAGTCCTGTTAGCCAAGCTGGCCAGTTTGCCAGTCGTCATCGGCATCATATCGCCGCATTTATGCGCACATAAAAGTTAAATAATAGATCCAAAAGATACTTTTCGCCAAAGAGCAACTCAAGACCCCGAACTCCCCGATACGGACCGGACCAACTCCTATTGCCAACTCCCCGTTACCAACTCCAATTGCAGCCTCAACCAGTTACCAGTTGTTGTTGTTAGTTTTGTTGTTTTTAGCCAAATGATTTATAAGCGCTGGCTGTGTTGCTTTTGCTGTTGTTATACCCTGACCATAAATCGGAGATCCCAAATGGGTAGTACAATTTAATAGTCGGCCCGGAAGATCATCTTAGCCAATAAATTAAACAAAAGGCCTAATTGTCAACACCCACTCATGGCAGTTGCTTGTCTTTGGTGACCCCGAAACCGCTTAAGAGATAATGGGAGATCAGAAGTAGGTATTAGTGTTATTATTTATGGTCTGGAGATCATCTATTGCAACGTTTTTATCGAAGGTGTAATTTTCATAGGCGTACATCCAATAAACCCTAATATTGAAAAGAAAATTGGTGACCCCGACATGTATTTTCTTTAGAAAAGATTGTAAATTAGAACTAGGTACTATTTCTACAGATTTCTTTTTGAAAGGCATGAATAACTAAATGAGGCCTTTTTTTTCATAATAATTATTATAGAATAATATTTATGATCAGTAAACCATTATAATGTGAATAATATGTTACTTGGTGACCCCGAAATGGGTAAGGAAGAACAACCAGGTAGGAAATGTATCGCCCCTTTTGCAATTCGACTCTCAGGCTTCGTTGCACTTGTCGTGTGAATAAAATAATTAATTTTTTACACGTCTCTAGATATCTTACACCATTAATGCCTGCGCTTCCAGCCAACTAAATAATTGATTGAGTTTTCCACAAATTGAATTCCACTATCTATCTACTATAGATTTTCAATTTATTCCACTGAATATTTGCTTTGAAGAAAACGTGTCTGGAAATCGAATTGAGTTGGTTGGTAGTGGTAGTATTTTATTATAAGATTGTGGGTGTACTATGTGCATTGTAAATATTTAACAAATAAATAATTGAAAAGTATCTAGAGATCTATCTAAGTTTTACTATCAAAGAAGATCTAACTTTATAATTTTTTGTATTTGCTAATAATCAGTTTCATTTGGTTAAGTAAAAATTGAATAAAAATAAATTGAAATAATTCAAGTACTTGATGAAATTATTTATTAAATTTTAAACTATTAATGATTACTAAAAAGAAAGAGTAAACCTTATTCGTTCTGTTTAAAAGCCAAAAATTCGTAAGAGATCTGCTATTAGCTCCTCCATTTGCCCCGCCACCCAGTTTAGCTTTAGTTTTTCCAGCTTTTCGCCACTATTTTTCCCCACTAGTCCCCTGGTTTTTCTTTTGATTTTTTTTTACGCCCCGCCAACCCCACCACCCCCTCTGATTTTCCGCTTCCTCGGACTTACAGCCGTAAGAGTGTGTGTGTGTATTTTGTTGTGTATTTCTTAAGCCAACTGTCTTGTACTTTTATGGGCGCTCGTCTTATCAATAATTTATGTCAGATTATACCGTTATGTCACAATAAATTAAAGTTGGCAACTTATTTTCCAGACTCCACACTACCTCTGTCCGTGTGTCCGCATGTCCGTGTGTCCGTGTGTCCGTGTGTCCGCTTGTCCGTTTGCCGGCCTGTATTGGGCTTTTAAATTTTTTTATTATGGCCAAATCTGTCAGTTTAGTGGCACATTTGGAAAAGTGCTTAAAAACGGTCCCTCTCTGGTAGTAGTTCCCCCCTTCCCCCTTCCCCCTTCCCCCTTCTCCTCTCCTAGTTTATATCCAGTCCGATTTTTTTTTTTTTGCAGAAAATCCAGTTGAAAATCGGCGGGACATCTTTTGGCCATTTTTCAACGTTGGCGTGCGGTGGCAAATTTCACTGTCACGCCTCGTTTTCAATTAACTTGTTGGCGGCCCGCCGCATTGCCCATAAATCAAATGAGTATCCCCCCTTTAAGTATTTGTGCGCCCCCCCACCCCCGCCCGTTTTTTAGCCAGATTTTTAGTCTGTGATTTATGAAGATCGGTTTATTTGGTTTGCCGCTTTCATGTCAAAGTTTATCGAGTCACTGATTAATGCCTTTGGTGCCTCGGTGCTGCTTCCGTCACACACGAGACTCTACTGTGGCGATGTCGGCCAGTCCACCAGTGTCCACTGTACAGTGGCCATAAAAAGCGCAACTGAAAATGCGCAACTGCCAGCTGCTTTTTATGGTAGTTGCATGTCTTGTCTCGGCCTGGCCATTTCCTCGAGGGTCGTCGCTTTATGAAATATACACATAGATATTGTGGCGCGTATCTGCCAGATACTCACTGTTCGGATCCTCTCCTTCCACAATGGCAAAACACACACAAGAATACACAACAGAAAAATGCCACGCAAAAAATAATAAAGTAAACAAAACGACAAATTGTTTTGATTTCTGATTATACTTCGATTCTGATATTCGACATTTATTTATTTGAATTTTATTATTTATTTATTTGTGGGTTGGGTGGTTGGGGTTTGGTTTGTCGATTGAAATGTCGCTGGGATCGTTGGGAAATCGGAAATCTGAAATCTGAAATCGGAGCAAAAGTAGCACGATCGGCGGATACTTGTTGACTTTGGAACGGCGCTCGGGCAACTGAGAAATGCGACTCGCGGCGGCAACAAGTAAAGCTCCAAACCAAAAACCAAACCAAACACAGCCGAAGGCACAAAATATATACACATATATGTATATATCTCCGTGTGTGTGTTTGTGTGTGTGTGTGTGTATAAAACCGAACCCATCATCGGTTTTCCGATCGCCAAAGAAGAAAAAAAATATATAAAAAAAAACAAAAAAAAACCGATCGCAAAAGGGGCACGAGGCACGGGGCATGGGGCATGGGGCATGGGGCATGGAGACATGGGGGCCAGGTTGGAGGCGGGTGTAAATCCCTCTCTAAATCCTGAAGACCCTAATAATGCCACACAATCCCCCCCACATGTAATCGCCACATAAATCAGGCAGCGGCACACCGACAACATGATGGAATAATGACGCTGATTGAAACATGCAAAGTCGCGGCGACAAAAGTCGGACGTCCGACAGGAGGACGGAAAAGGGTCCACTCACACCCCTCCCCCTCAAAATAGAACACAGGGAAAAAATTCTGGTATTTAAATACAAACTAAAAGCAAAGATATATTTTTTTAAAGTTGAAAACATCTACAAATAGGCTAGCCTTGTCTTAAAAGGTATAATTAATTTTAAATTTAATTTCATAACATTTATTGGAAAAATAGTGTTAGGGATTAAAAATATATTTTAAAAGGAATTTTAACTATTTTTTTTATGAAATATAGTAGAACCCTATTTTAAATATTACTAACAAAAAAAAAAAATTCAAGTAATATGCTAATTTATTGTTATTTCTTAATGAAGTAATTATAAATGCAATGCCAAGTCTGTTTTAATGGCAAATATAAAACATATAATGAAATAAATAATATCCGCTTGGAAAATAAATATTTACTTTAGATAATTAGAGAGAGTACACTGAGGAGAATAAATATTTGAATTACAAACTAGACGGAAAACTTATTTAAAGTTCAACAGCCCAAAATGGTGATTTATTATTTGAAATATAAATTAAGTTAATTGCAAGTCATTTACTTTTAATTGTTGTATTTTGTATACATTTGTTTCAAATAAATTATGTCAGTTTTTTAAGCAGGTCATTAAAATATTACATTTGTTTTATTTCCAAATTTGTGTACAAGTTTATCATTTAAATGACATTTAAAATTAAGGTTGATGAATTGTGTTTATAATTAGTTCGGAAATGTAAAAATGGAAGATATATGTAGTTTGATTTGACACTGAACCTATTTTGAAATATTTAAGGCTTTCGTCACTGGAATTTAATCTTGAAAAAAGTGTTTATTTCTTTGACAAAATCAGAAAGAATATAACAGATTAGTAAATAACAGTATAAAATAGAGTATTATAGATTGAGAAGAGAATCTAACTAAGAAAATGTGAATGAATACTTTGCTATCAAATATTTAGGGATTTCGTCACTGGAAAAACTAGTTTCTTGTTTCATAGAATAATGGAAAAATTGCATAAAACAGTATGAAATTGAATAATACAGATTTAGTCTAAAATATTTAAATAGTTTTGCTTCCAAAAGTTTCTCTCTGTGTAAGGTGGAATGCCATCGCCTCGGCCCAAGACAGAACCCGGACTCCTTGTCGCCGATCCTCTGACAAGGCGACTAATTGCGGCGGCAAATTGCCGCTGGCATTTGATTTGCATAATGCAAATTGCCCGAGGTTCTAATCGGTAGCGCTCCATCTTCCCCAGACCCTTGGGGCTCCCCCCCCCCCCCTTTTAAGGGGTTCTGTCGTCGGACCTGAAAACCCTGAGAACCGGACAGAGGGGGGACTTGGCGTTTATGACGAGAGCGCTGCTGTCACAATATTTGTATGCTATTAATTGACCACTTGACGCCCTCCTGCCAGCCACGCCCCCAATTTAGAGGGGGGGCTAAGCGGGAGGGGGGACCTGGGTCTCTACTAAGTGTTTTATGGAGTCACACTGATGGCTCGAAGCCGATAAGAAGCAGGCAGCTGCCTTGGGAATTGAGGTTTCTGTTTCGGTTTTGGCTTCGAATGTGGCAACTGGCAGTTCCAATCCAAGTTCCACTCCACGCCCCAATCCTGGGCAGCCACTCATAGCCTGTCATATGCGGCCAAAGGCAAGAGCCGCAAAAGATACAAAGATACATACGAAATGAGACAGGAAATGGGAATGGAAATGGGCTTAGATATGGGCGAGGGTATGGGATTGGGATTGGGTTTGGGTTTGGGAGTGGGACTTGGGATATGAGACTCTAAAAGGCATAAAGTGTCCTATTATCAGGGGGAGACTGGAGTGAAAAAATAGAAAATATTCTAGTATTTTATTCTATTTAATTATATATATTTTGATAGGGGTTTTCTTCTGAATTCTCTAAAAAATCAAACTCATTTTTATAATTATTTTAAATCATTTCAAATTGATTTAGTATTTCTTTAGTATTATAATTTTGGTATATTTCAGTATATTTTAAAAAGGGTTTGGAGGTACCAGGTATCATATAGTCTCGAAATGGGATTATTATAATATTTTATATGATTTGAAGCTATTAATTTGCTTTTTTAATATAAAATATCATATATTCTCTCTACTATTAATTTTTTGTAATAAGATTATTACTCCTTGTATGATATCATCCATAAAAATATTTATTTTCTGCCTAAATATCTGAAATATCTGAAACTTTTTTAATCTTTTTTGTTTGAAATGTGAGTAGAATCGTTATTGAATCCCAACTTGCACCCGAACAGACCGAACCTGTCCAATGAGGAGTCTATCTGCTGCCGGTTATCGCTATCTATCATCTAATATTAGAAGGCAATATCTATTACCTGGTACAAGTGCTCTTGTCTAAGCCTTATCGCCAATTGGCCCAAAACATTGGCCGAAGGGAGCGTCTTGTGGGACAAAAAAATACTCTTTTAACGAAAAGTTTTATGATGGAATTGTGACTCAGTTGATTTATTATTTCCGAAAACAAATGCAATACTTTTAAAATTAATTTATATATAAGTGGAAAGAATAAATAACTGGAAAATGACAAGCTATTTATAGGTTTTAAGCTTAAAAAATTGTTTATAGCCAGTGCAAGTGATTTTTTATAATTTAGGCCTTCGTGCGTCAAACTGGGGAGTAATTGGCCGCAACCTGCAATTAACTGGAACCGAATAATAATGGCACTTTTGGTTTTTTTTTGTTTTTTTATGAGGTCTTTGGGCGATTAGGTCTCTTCGAGTGAAGAAAATACTGGTTGCCGCTAAACAGAATTGGTTTTTATTTTAAAGAATTAACTGAAATGGAGGGAAATACAAAACCAAAGTGGATGTTGCACATTGCAGGTTGCACATTGCACATTGCACATTGCATGTTGCATGTTGCTGGTGGCGCGTGTTTTACGGGTGCCATTGCATCTCTAGGGGGGAGGGGGGTGCATGCAACACAGCAACATAACCTTTAGGGGGCAGCCTTAAAGGCGGGCGGGGCGGGGCAGGGGCAGGGGCAGGGGGCAGGCAGGGGGAAGTGGTTGCACTTACAGCAATGACAAATATGTCGGCACGCAAGCAGCACTACACTGAGGAAAATTAGTATAACAATTTAATATAAAAAAAATATATAAAAAAAAAGTATAAAGTATATTTTTAAATATATATAAATAAAAATAAATACATAGAAGATAATCAAATGTTCTTCTTTTTTATAAGAACTATTTCCCAGAGTTCCCTACTAAACCCCATCTTTAAAAATCGAAATAAAAATTTAATAAAACATTTAAAAATACAATTCCAAGCAAAAACAATAAACTTTTATCAAAAAAAATCATTAATTTATAAGGAAAACGAGCTCTTGTCTTTCTGAAGTTCCAATAGCCCTCCTTTTTTCGGTCTCCCGATAAGAGTACATAACTTTATGATTTGTTGATAAAGATCTATATATCACCGATCTTTGATCAATTGGTATAAAGGTCTATAAATAGACCAGTTGACTCAATACTATTATGCCCAAAATAATGTGACTCATTTATTGTGATATTTATTGTCATTTGTTTTGATAAACAAACTGTATGTTTTTTTGGGTTTATTGTTTATGATTTTTTTTTTCAAAACATAAAAACATGATAAAGAAATAATAAAAATAAGAATTAATAAGATGATTCATAACTAAGTTTCATTAATAATGAAATAATCCCTTTTTTATAGATTCATACTTTTTTTTTATCGATTTCTTTAATTACTATTATTTACTATTATAATTATTTTTTGCCAGTGAAGTGCAAGTGCCTTGCATCGTTGAGTTGCCACCGAGATCGACGACTCGGATTCAATTCAGTGGAAATTGCAAACAAACAAAACCAGCCATGGAATCAGAAAACCAGCAGAAAAGCAAAAAAAAAATAAAAATAAAGATATAAATAACAGAAAACACAAGGTCCCAAGTCACAACAACCACTTGGACAAGAGCAAATGACGCAAATTGCCAACACCCGAGAATACTTTTTAGACTCGAACTTGTAGGGGAAGGCGAACTTCGAAGGGTCTCCGATCCGGCGATTCCAGATGTCAGAAATTGTGGTTTCCACGGCTCGGATCGGATCGGATCGGATCGGATCGGATTGGGTTGAGATGGCAAGGGACCTGCTAATGGAACCCTGCATCCCAGCTTCTGGACACTTGAAAAAATAAATATTAATTATGGGAAAATATTTTAAACCAACTATGTAGTAACTATAAGGCTTATGAAGTCCAGTAACCACAAGATAATAACTAATATTACCCCTTCAATTTCTGTGATTAATCGATAACAAATAGGAATTCAATTTATATTATATTATAATTCCCAAACCCATTTTAATAATACGACATGACATGATACTCTCCCCATTACATAATTCTGGCTAGTTTCCCGTCGAAAACAGACTTCGTAACAATATCGATCACTCTATGCTAGCAATGACTTTAATTGCCGATTTTTCCGATAGCTGACAACCTAATCGAATGATTTTATGGCCAGTAGTATCGTATCCCCAAGCGATGGCATAATTCTCGTGATAAAAAGTTGCATTGAGGCCCGCAAGCTGGGTCTTCCAATTCCTAGGGGTAGGAATGGGGGTATGGGTATGTACATGGGGGAGACTTGGATGGATGGATGGATGGATGGATGGATGGATGGATGGTAATGTGTAGTGGGGAGGGAGGGCAACCAGAGCAATACAAATTACGATCTCTGACGTCAACGGAAGTTGTGACTTGAGCGAAGGTCGACGGATCGTGTCCCAAAGTTCTCCCAGCCATCTCCCAGCTCCCATCACCAGCACCACAGATCTCGTCGAGCTGAATCGATTTCTCAGTCAATTAGTGGGCGTCATAATTCCCAAGCCCAGACCCCCAAGTTCAGACGATGTGTTGATTAGATATGACGCTGTTTTGGATCGAATGGATGGGTGGATGAATGGATGGATGGATGGATGGGTGGGTGGTGGTGGTTACCAGTCCGGTTGACGGATGTTGACGACCCACAGAGGTAATAAACCGTCACACGATCCCCATCGAAATGGTAAAAGTGAGTTAATCAGCTCCGCTTTCCGCCACACAGATTAATTATTATTTTCTGTGGCTATTTTAGAAGCAAAAATAACAATAATCATGGCAGTTAAAAATTTAATTCATAATTCATTTTTATAATGGATTTTGTTCCATTTAACAAAAAATTATTTAAAAATTTAATCATAAGAAGGTTCATCTATAAAATTCCTATATATTTCCATTCTTTTGAAACATTTTGTTGAAAATAGAACTTCCATCCATAAGAAAAATATTTTTAAAACATTATAGAAAAAAATAAAGTTCGATTTAATAACCAAAGTTGTAAAATGTGTTAAAAAGCAGAGGTTTTCGTGATTTTCTGTTTAAAGTTTGGAACGTAATTTCAGGTGGAAACTGGAAAATACCAGATTTATATTAATAGTCGCCACCTTTTTCTTCTAAACATAAAAATATGTCTAAGAAATAGATGATATTTAATAATAAAATAAACAAAACAATATAAACAATATTTTTAATAGTATAGTTTCTAGTTAATTAATATTTCATGTTAATTATGAAAGAGTTTATAACTATTATTCGGACTATAATAGAAATATACCAGAAATGAAGCCTTGGACTATATGATATCCGGTACTCCTCCATCCATTCTTCCATCATTAAATCCTACAAAAACTTCCTTAGTTTTGAGATAAAAAATAAATTCTCCTTGCCTTCTTGCAAGATAATTTCAAGACAATTCCTTGGGTTGATGGAATATTTCGAGTCTTGATTGTAATATCTACATATATGTTTAGTTTTTTTTTTTTTCGGCGTATAGCTGGCCTCGAATGGGTCTGATATTATTAATGATCATGACTCGGAGCAGTCACAAACAAAGGCACTCCAGTATCCAGTGACGTCACGGCGACGTCAGCCGACCAAATGGTGATTGTCGGTGACTTTGGGGCACCCACACAGGGACTTATCTTTAAGTAAGCAAGAGCCACAGAAAGAGCAAAAAAAAAATATAGAGAATAATGAAAAAGGTACTACATGTACATATTTCTATGAAGCCCACGCCGCAATGTCCACAATGGACCAACAATGACAAAACATCTCTGAGTCCCCAGAGATCCATCCTCCAAATGGAATGCAAAGAATAGAGTCATGAACCAGAACCCTCTGCCCCGTGGGGCTGATAAGATGGAGGTGACAGGGCCAGAGTGAGTGGAGGATACCAGGAAATGCTAGTTGTTCCAAGAATGCCAAACACCGAAGATATCAGACGAAATTTACAAAAAAAAAAAAATGAAAATAAAAACAAAATAAGCTAGCCAGCATCATGATGATACACAAATATGTCTGTCTGTATATATATATATTTACATTCATGTCAGATAATGGGCCGACTTCAACTGTGAAGGAAACCTGATGGCGTTTGGCAAATTAATTGGAATTTAAGCCTTTACCTGAAATAGATAAGAGAGTTAAGTGGAACTTCCATTCGAGGGAAATTAATTTTAATTTAGACTTGGACTAGAGAGGGAAAAAAAAATACCATTTATAAGAAGAGGATTTTATCTAACCTTGTCCGTTTGTCCGCTCATCTGTCCGCCAATCTCTGTGAACTTGTCGACTTTAAAGACTATTACAGATATAGCCATGATCAGGTTCTATATCTTGTTGATATTATTTTAGATCTAAGTAGATCTAGTGTTACTATAGTCGGGTTGCTGGGCTTGTTTATCGAAATGGGTGTTTTCGTAAACACAATCCCCGTGACTTACGGATATCCATTTTATAAATCCATCCACCCAGTTAATGGGAACGGTGACGTATGAGTGATATAGTTTGTTTTTTTTTTTTTTTTCTATCTTATATATATAATAAATATATATACATATTTATATAGAATGTGTATAGGTTTGTGTGTGGAAGATCACACAGCACCCTCATGGGTGGAAGACGAGCTGGAATCCCTCTGATTACTGCCCGACAATGCTATATAGTATAGATACCGGGGGAAGAGATAAACCCACTTGATAAGCGGGTAACATTATTAACCAAACACACACCGAGACACCCAGAGTAACTACTGATATCGCATATAAACAAAAATATAGTATATAGTATATAGTATACTGTATACTATGTAGGACTGGGACATATCCATGTGGATTCTGGATTACTTTATTATTATCGTTATCATGACTCCGAAAAATTGGGCTTCCAATATTTTTATTTGTTGATGAAATAGATGCCATTATATAAGAGTAAATATGTGCCGACTTTAATATATATTATATATAAAGGGGGTATGTAAATAGTATTTATCTAAACTACAATATAAAGTTAACTAAGATAAGCCATAGTTCCAGATAAAAAATAAACAAAAAAGAAATGTACGCACCAAGTTAAGGTTTTAATTTTTTTTTTTTTGTTCTTTATCAAGGCACCCCTAATTTTTTTAAACCTCAACCATATCTTTCTCATTCCCACACACGCCGAAAAAAAAGAATAATAAATAGCAAGCGAAAAGCGGAGAACAAAAAAGAAGTTTTTTTTCGTAATTTTTTTTTTTTTGTTCTGATAAGATAAAAATCAAATTAATTAACAGCCTTTTAAGCAAACACACACACGAACAGAGTGGAGAACGTCATCTGAAGTCGGGAATTAAGTTTATATCTGAGAGATACGGTCTTGAAAAAAAAAATGGAAATTGGATTTTAGGATAGGTTTCAGAAAATTATTTAAATTTCCACATTTTAAAATGATTTTTTAAATAAAAGCTAAAAATTTCTTTAAAATATTATCCAAATGTATATATCATAAATAATGATATAAAGTTTATTTTTGTAGATTTTTGTCCAAAATATATAGTTTCAAAAATTTATATTAATTTTTAAGAATAAAAACCAATAATAGATCTTTTTTTTTAATAGAGTCTATAAAGTATAGATTTCCAGAAAATAAATCTGTTAGATTTTTAAAATTTTTAATTTAAATTTTAAAAGAAAAGTGTTGTTTTTAGATTTGTCTTTATAATTATTTAATAAAAACTATTTCTAAGATATACACGACTTGCATACATAATTTCCAATATTTCTAAACATTTTTTAGAAATCATAAGTTTATATTTAATATTGTTTTTTTAACAAATAACTAATACTTTCTCCTCTGTTCGTGGCAAACTATTCTCTCTGCCTCTCAGTCCTTCCCTAAGCTATTTTACAAAAAAAAAAAATTATTTAAAATTAGAATTAAAATTATTTAAATGTTTTGGGCAAGGGGACAGTCCTCCGCTTCCCTTCTTGGTCCGTAATACCCGGTACTCGTAGAGCACAGGATCACGAAATATTTTTTATATATTTTTTTGTTTTTTTTTTTTTGTCTTTTCTTTTTCTATTCTAGTTTGAGATTTCCCTGGTTTGTGACGTCAGAGTGGCCAAGTGGAGCGCCTACCTTCTTGGAGCGGTCCCTCTGGCGTTCGCCCAGCTGGGTGGCCGCCAGGAGTTCGCTGAGCTGCCGCTCCCGCTCCCCCCGCTCGTACGCCTCCTCCTCGCGCTGCCGCTCCTCCTCCAGCTGCTCGTCCAGCTCCAGCTCCTCATCCACCTCCACCTCCTCCTCCTCCTCCTCCTCCTCCTCCTCCTCCTCCTCCTCCTCGTCGCTGAGGCTGCTGCTCTGGGTGCTGCCCTTGCGGGCGAGTGCCACCCGGACACCGTTCACGATGCACTCGCCCCCATCCAGGGCGGAGATGGTGGAGCCGCAGTAGTAGAGATTGCTGCAGCTGCTGGCGGCACTGACATCCGACTGGCCTTCGTCCTTGGGGCATCCCGGCGGACCTCCGCCGCCTCCCGATCCCATTCCGAATCCGGCATGGCCATGTCCCGCTTCCAGGGAGCAGCGCCGCTCCACGCGCGCCCTCTGCAGCCGAAAGTACTCCATCTCCTCCATGCTGATGCCGCACGCGGTGATGTCGTCCGAGTAGTCGCTGACCACCACCGAGGGGGTGCGCACATATCGCACGCCCACTGGAAAACCGCTGGCGCCCAGCTCGCTGTAGGAGCTCTGGGTGGACTCCCGCCGGGATCCGGGGGCGGCCACCACTCGCTCCTCGAGCAGCACCTTGGTGGGCACGGCGACGCCGGCGGGGCCGGTGGGCGAGGTTAGGGGGGAGTCCGGTAGGGCGGTGGGCTCGGCCAGTGGCAGCAGTGCCGGTCGCAGCGGCAGATCGGTCACCGTCAGTGTCATTCTCCTTTGGGGCGGGGCCACCGGCATGGTGTCCATGCTGCTGTCATCCACCTCCAGTCCCAGGGCAGAATCGCTGCTGGCGCATCTGGTGACCTTGCCCTTCCTCAGACGTGGTGAGAGGGAGCCACCTCCCCCTCCTCCTCCGCCGCCGCCACCACCTCCACCGCTTAGATCTTCGTTGTCGCTGCTGTAGGGACTCAGTCCGCCGCCCGTAACATTGCAGCCTTCGTCCGAGGCAGTGGCGGCCGGCAGCGCCTCCTTGGCGGCCTCCGGCTGCTGTTGCTGCTGCTGCTGCTGGACAATCATGGCCTGGAACTGTTCGATCAGCTGCTGGACGGGCTTGTGTGGCTCCGTTCTCGCCCAGGTATGGGTTTGGTTTTGGTTTTTGATTTGTTTTGGTTTTTGGCTTTTTTCTGATGACGCCGTGCTTGGGCCGCCAAAGAAATCGGCTTTCAGTCGTGCCTTGCGAAGGGCCAGGTTCCGGGTGATATTTTCACATGGATTTGTGGATCTGGCGCAGGGAATCGTATCGAATGCGGGCGGTTCTGGGGTCTCTGGTCTCTGTGCTGCTATCTCGGCGAGGCGATGTTGTTTCTGCGGTGCTGCACGCTTCGCTGCTCTCTGATAACTGAAAGCCGTCGCCTCTGCCTCCGGGCATTTATTTTCAATTTCAACCGTGCTCGCTGCGCGCGTCAGCGTTGGCGACGACGTCGGCGCCGCTGCTGGCTTCGTTATCTTTGGCATGACATCGGATCTGAAAGCGGGGGCGTCAGACTTTCGCGAAACCGAAACCGTACCCGTACCCGTTCCCGTTACCGTTCTTGCTACCGTAGCCTCGCACGCACTCATCTTGCATGGGTGAAATGGGAGGGGAAATGAGGGAGTTAAAAGGATCAGTGAGTGCAAAGGCAAATGAGAGGAGTGTTCAGAAAGAGTAATGATAACAGGTGGTGGGAGAGAGTACGACGTGTAACAGTATGGGTGAAGAGAAAGGGACAACGACAGGATCAGTCGGGGTAGGGAGAGTTAAGAGAGCGACAAAGCTCTGCTCAGTGAGTGCGATTAGCCAAATAACGGCACAGGTAGTAATTACAATGAAGGTAAGAGCGCGTGAGAGTGAGAAAAAAAAAAGTGATATGGCGAAAAGGCGGGTTAGGAATTCGCTCAAGGACTAGGATATATTGGGTTTAGTGACGCCGGCAAACATTCTAGTGTACATACTACGTCCGCACTTTCCGAATGGCACCTGTGCGCTGCCGTCGCTGAACTGAAATCGCTTTTTTCTGCTTCTCTCTGCAGCTCTGCCCGTTTCGCTGGAGAAAAAGAAGAGGGAGGTGTGGGGGTGCCGAAGAGAGCAAAAAGCTGTGGGGCAACGGGGCAAAGTGGGGTAAACAGCTGTTCTGCGGGCGTATTATTGTTGATAGTTTTTCTTCTTCTTCTTACTATTTATTTTTGTCATAGGCCTTTAGTTTCTTATTGTATTTTATTTTATTTATTTTTTATTTTTTTTGTCGCAATTTAAAAAAGAGAGGGGAGGAGGTGGCAGAGGGGGGGGGGGTAATTGTGATCTTGAAACGTTGACGTAATGTGCAATGATCCCGCACGTACACACGCACACTGCCCCACCAGCTATTTACACGAATATGCTCCAATTGCAGTCACTACATGGTATGCAAGTATATATTTTATGTACAAATGTATGATATGCACTATATGTATGTTCTCGCGTAATTGTAAATTGCATTTCAGGCACAGCAGTCACAATAGCAACCAGAACAAGAACAACAACAGCTCCAGCAGACGCACGCACACAATGGCAAATTGACGAAATGACAGAATGACGGAATGACAAGGCGATGCAATTTCATGCAACTGACGCACAATGGGACAAAACGTTGACTTATCGCGCTCTTATTCTCCCACCCAACCCACACAGTGGGCGTTACTTTTTGTCGAGTCAGTAAAAAAACAAAAAAAAAATAGCATTGTCATTGTTAATTAAAAAATATTTTTCACAGAAAAATTAATTGTATTTAAATGAACATCTATCCATTAAAACTTTTATGA
The DNA here is from genome assembly GCA_035045925.1 of Drosophila atripex. Classification (NCBI taxonomy): domain Eukaryota; kingdom Metazoa; phylum Arthropoda; class Insecta; order Diptera; family Drosophilidae; genus Drosophila; species Drosophila atripex. The sequence continues at coordinate 1,141,425 of JAWNOP010000009.1, forward strand.
GTTTAATTCCTCAAAAAGGAAGTATATTTTATTTTACGACCAAAATTTACATTCCTTCACATGATTTTAAAGCAAAACAATAAGTTTTCTTCAATTTGTTTTAGTTGGAAGAGTTAGAAGCCAATAATTATAATGAAATTTTAACAACTTAATAGTCACCTTTAACAAATAACTTTTCTTTTGTCTAAAAATAAAAATTAATTGCTATTATTCATCCCTTATTCGGAAAAGCCATAAGAAAGAAAAAAAAAATGTGCCACCGACAGGTTCATTGACAAATTATAGCGTATACCTGTGACCGGAATCTATGACAACACGTGATTCACGGATTGCGAAATCCCCCACCCACTCCACGGTGCGGCATCGCACTTTGTCCAGCCAGCCATCGGGCTATGACGTCAGTGGGCCGAACAACGCAGACGCAACAGCCCCAGTAAGAGACAGAGTAAGAGAGAGAGAGAAGTATTTACAAAGATAGAGACAGGGCCTTGGGGCGATAAGGCTAGGAAGGATGAAGGGGTAACGGTAACTCATAGACCAGGGCGCGGTGATTACTCAACTCCCTACACTGTGAGAAATTAATTCCTCTTAACTTTTTCTAATAACTGATAATGACTACATGGATATTAATATAAATTTTCAATAAAAAACTTTTAAATAATAAACTACTAAAAATATGTATATTTGAAATATTTTTCTATTTTTGAAAACAATTTTTTTCAGTGTTCTCCTGCCCAATTGTCAACGCACGAATGACGGCGAAATCGCTGCGGTATAAATAACAAGGGGCAATTAAAAAATGCATTTTTTTTATTGTTTTATGTGATTTTTGTTGATTTTTTTTGTTCTGCCTCTAGCTGTTGTTGATTTATTTTTAATTTTTTTTTGTTCTTCAATTTTTTTGTTACTTTGGCTGACTGACAAGACGCACGGACGCTAGTTGCTGACGCTGATAGGCCCCGCCAGAATGACGTGGTACCGGCTTAAAGTGAGCCCCTACCCCCCACCTACCCCCAGACAACCTCTTCCCATCCCCCTAGCCCCTCTGGTCATCTATGGTTGTGAAATCAAAACCACTTTAGGTTTACACACCTGCGATCGAGATCGATATATACGGTAAGTTTTGCGCCTGAGGCAATTACGTCAATGCATTTGATGGAACAGAGAGGCAAAATAAACAAAATAAACAAAAAACTAAAAAACAGACATCGTAAAAATATAAAAAAAAAACTATTACTTTTTTTTAGTGAAGGATAATGAGCAGTTGCATTCAGGGAACGCCACACCTTGCAACCTGCCTGCCTGCCTCCCCAACCACCCATCCCACCCACTCGTTCCGTTCTCAATGAGTTGCCCCACTGACCGAAATCCCCGGATTGGAAGCGTTTCAAGGCTTCATAAGATTAGTGTTTTTTCAAAACAAGTATTTAGGGTATTACGTTTGGGAATTGGATTACAATTGAAAAAGATATAGTCGTCGTAGGGGGGCCTTATATGGGAATCGTGGATTTTGCAAGGGGTCTCCCCAAAAAAATTGGAGAAATTGTGAAAAAATATTTTGTTCTAAAGTTTTGATGCAGATTTGTGGGGAATCGATCCACGAATCGTTAAAGGTATTTTTCGCTAAAATCGGATGAGAATTGGCCGAGATATAGCCTTCCCATAGAGCTATAGGCCCAAACCCCACTTTTTAAAGGGGTCTCCCTAGAAAAAGACGAAAAAATTCTTAAAAATATTTTGTACCCAGATTTTGATGCGGATTTGCGGGGAATCGATCCACAAATCGATTAAGGTATTCCTCGCAAGAATCGGATAAGATTTGGCAAAGATATAGACGTCGTAAGGGACCATTATGGGAATCCTGGATTCTGCAAGGGGTCTGCCCACAAAAATTCGAAAAAAAGTGAAAAAATATTTTGTTCCCAGATTTTGATGCAGATTTGCGGGGAATCGATCCACAAATCGATTAAGGTATTCCTCTCGAGAATCGGATCAGAATTGGCAAAGATATAGACGTCGTAAGGGAGCATTATGGGAATCCTGGATTCTGCAAGGGGTCTGCCCACAAAAATTCGAAAAAAAGTGAAAAAATATTTTGTTCCCAGATTTTGATGCAGATTTGCGGAGAATCGATCCACAAATCGATTAAGGTATTCCTCTTCAGAATCGGATCAGAATTGGCAAAGATATAGACGTCGTAAGGAACCATTATGGGAATCCTGGATTCTGCAAGGGGTCTGCCCACAAAAATTCGAAAAAAAGTGAAAAAATATTTTGTTCCCAGGTTTTGATGCAGATTTGCGGAGAATCGATCCACAAATCGATTAAGGTATTCCTCTTCAGAATCGGATCAGAATTGGCAAAGATATAGACGTCGTAAGGGACCATTATGGGAATCCTGGATTCTGCAAGGGGTCTGCCCACAAAAATTCGAAAAAAAGTGAAAAAATATTTTGTTCCCAGATTTTGATGCAGATTTGCGGGGAATCGATCCACAAATCGATTAAGGTATGCCTCTCGAGAATCGGATCAGAATTGGCAAAGATATAGACGTCGTAAGGGACCATTATGGGAATCCTGGATTCTGCAAGGGATTCTGCCCACAAAAATTCGAAAAAAAATGAAAAAATATTTTGTACCCAGATTTTGATGCAGATGGGTGGGAAATCGATCTACGAATCGTTTGAGGCATTGCTCCCTAGAATCCGATTAGAAATGGAAGAGATATAGACATTATTTGGAGTCGAGTGTGGAAATCATGTAATTTTGGAAACTAGACGAACATCAATTCCCATCAAATGGAGATAAAAAACGATTAAAAATATCTATACTTTTGGATATCTCAGACAAAATAAAGCGTATAAAGACTTCGACTTCCTTGCTTTTTCGATTTCTGGCCAAGAACCTGTCAATTCCGTCCGAAAACGAGCTTAGACACTGAAAGAAACAAGCGCGGCGGCCTGAGGGAGGGGCTGGCGGAGGGAGGAGCCAATAAGGTGCTGGCCCATCCATAAACTTGGCACATTTTCGGCCGAAAGCGATCCATTCGGTTTCTGTTTCCCCAAAATGGTCAAAACGAGCCGCTTGTCGCATTGATTCGTATTCGCATTCGGAGTCGCATTCGAATTCGCATAATCGCACACGCGTGAATTGTGTGCCATTTGTTGTTGTTTTGTTGTTGTTGTTGTTGTTGTTACACAAGAAAAAAAATGTGTGTGAGTTGAGGAAATAGCTGAAATATTTTTGACCTTCACTGAAGGGTTAAGTAAGCTATGAACGGGGAGGGGAATATGACTTTTCTTATAGAAAAAAAATTAAAAAAAAAATAATAATAAATATTAAATGTATTTTGTATTATTAAATATTTGTATTTTTAATAAAAATAAAAAAAACTATATACTCTTTGAACAGTTGTACTTTCTATTAAACAATACAATTTAAAAAAAAAAAAGTATAATTTTATTTTCGAAATAGGATTAATATTTCAAGACTGTTTATTATTCATTTTATTTTTTTAATTATTATAATTTATAAACCATACACTAAAACTACAAACAATAATGAATAAAGACCAAAAATCAAGTTTTTTGTGACCCCCTCTTTAAAAAAATAATGAAATATTTTTTCCAGTGCTTGGTAGCACTGACTGACAACTGACATTGATTCGAAATTCGAATGTGAAGTGATATCGTGGATCGTGTTCATGTTTCGAGACTGCGTGTGCGGCTGCCTACTTGGTGGCGGGGATCGGGACTTGGATTTGATCTGATCGGATCCGATCGTATCGAAGCGGATTATGGTTCGGATAATTACATTCGATTCGGACACCGATTCGGACTCGGACTCGAATTCGGACTCGGATTCGGTTGCTGAGCGCGAGTGCTGATCGTTCGCTCCACTTTTCGAAACGAAACGAAACGTAACGGAACGGTCCCGGTGCGCCCGAGAGGCGACAACTCGGCGCAGGCGTTGCACACTGACTGAAGCCGACACCGAAACCCCAAATTCGAATTTCGGATTTCGGATATCGGATATCGGTCCGGTCGAGTCGGCTCAGTCCAGACCCGGCCAAGAGGCCGGACTGTCGACTCACCTGCCCGGCACACCTGGCCCGCCAGAATCTACGCACCTCTGCTGATTAAAATTCAGCACACAGCTCTCCGAAGCGCAGCCTCCATTTCGGGCCTTTGGATGCTTGGGTTTTAATTTTGTACTCTAAAAAAAAAATTTGTACTCTAAAAAAATATATATATACAGATTTTATACTGTAATAAAATTAATAAGAGGCAGAATGAGATGAAACTATATAGATAGAAAACATAGATCATAAGGAAAACATGAGAGAGACTATCTATAGGGATAGATCCTACGATGAGGATCTAAGATATAATAGAAATCATCTTGGAAAAATAGGACCTTATAATTAAATCTCATAATAATTAAAATCTCAATAATACTCTAAAATTCAAGGCACTTATACTACTTTTTTTATTCTAAAATATTTTTATCTTAGATAATTAGAAAAATTACATAATTAAAATTTCTATTATTTCAAATTATCTGTAAATGGTAAATTATAGAAATACACATAATGGATAATTTTATAAAATAATATATACTATATATATTATATATCTGAAGAATATTAGAGTTATGAGTTAATTACTAAATGGGTTAAAAATACTTGCAATTTACTATTCATTTCATTTACTCAAAACTTCTATAAAAAAAATATAACCACCAGTAGTTGGTTCTTAAACGGAAATATTCTCTGAAAATAACCGGAAAGTACGTGCCTTTTTCGAAATTCTTGGGCCAAGAAACCCACAAAGCTTCGAATTCCAATAGAAATATTTAAGTGGATAATTACATTTAACGATATAAGCCTCTTAAGAAGAACTACAATTAAAAACATGTATAATTCTTAATAGAAATGCCATTTTAGAGAAGATAGTGTTTCAATACTTCAATATTCGTTTAAAAAAAAAGACAATTAAATTTTAAACAAATTACTTTTGACTTTATTTGCATAAAACACAACTTGGAAACTATTTAGTCAGCATACGAGTGGTCAAAAATTACATAATATATAGCCTTGATGCTGTTCGTCTGATTGTGTCTAGGTGTCCTGTGTCTACAGTTGTGACCTGTGGGCAATAGTCGTATAGAACCTGAGTCTGGAGACCCCAGAGTGTCGGGGTCTCCCCAATAATAGAAACATTTGTATGATTGTGATACAAAAAAAAAAAAAGAATTAATTAGTTTGTTGCTTGGAGACATAAAGTTGAGAAGCAACTACATAGTGGGCGGAGTGGGAGCGTGGATTGGAGACGGGACTAGGATCGGGACTGCAACTGACAGTGTTTCTTATGGGTGTAGTCGTATGGGGGTTTTCTGTTTCTCTCTTTTTTGGATAAGTCTTCACCGATAGCGGCGATCCCGCTCCTCGTAGTGATCGTTGTGGCGACTCCGGCTGCTCCGCTCGTAGCCGGCGACTCCCTCCCGCTTTCGCTCGTGCCGCTCGGAACGGTGGCGACTCCTGCTTCTGCTCCGGCTGCGCGAGCTCTGTCTGTGCTTGTGCTTCTTCTTGTGCTTGCTGCGGTGGCGGTCGTAGTCCTTCTCTCGATCCCTATCCCGATCTCTGTCCCGCTCTCGCTCCCTGTCTCTGTCGCGCTCCCTCTCTAATGGCGCCGGTGGGTAATCTTCGTATCCGCCACGTCCTCCCCGGCCGTAGGAGGATCCCGAGGTGGGGGCGTAGTAGTCACGATCGTCATGATCGTTCCGGTAATTGTTCATGGGTGGTGGGTAGGCGTTCCCGGGTCGGGAACCGGAGCCCATCATGGCATGCCCTCTTCCTCCACCGCCGCCCCGATCTCCGACGAGTCCGGCACCTCCGCTGGCATCATAGTCCTGGTATTCCCCTTCCTGGGCAGCACCGCCCCCGCCACCGCCCGCACCAGCACCCGCCCCCGGTCCCGCTGGCGGGCGACCCGTACTCAACTGGCTGACGGTGATGCCCTGTTCGCGGCAATACTGCTCGATCCGTTTCTCGATCTGCTTCTGGATGGGGACGGGTATGCGCGGGAATAGCGTCGAGAACCAGTCCAGCTTCGTCATGAACTGGTACACCATCTGGCCAATGGTCAGGACCTGAAAATCAGTCCGTTTAGTGACAAAATCGCTCCAAGAGGGTGCTGGGTACATGTGATTGGTGCTCATACAGTTGACTCACCTGGCCGCCGCCCGCCTTAACGTCGATCTCCTCCTCGTCCTGCAGGTAGTCCTCATACCAGTCGTACAGATCTCCGGGTGGTTGCGTGTAGCGCAAGTACATGAAACCTACCGATGAGAATGAAAGAAGGGTTAAGAGATGACTTCAGGTTCGGGGAATAGAGCCTTCTAATGGCAGAGGAGGTTCAAGGCGGAGTGGATCGATTACTTTATAGAGTGAGGGATTACCTTACTAATTAATCACATTTTAAATAGACTTTCTACTAAATAAAGTCTTTGTTCGAGTTAGTAGCCTCTTGAATGAAAAACCCTATAATAGCTCCTCCATTTTCCCCCCAAGCCTTCCCATGATCTCCTCTTTCAAGGGAACTTGAAACGAAGACAACAAAACTGGAAATCGGAACTATAGTCTCTGCAAGACAATAAAACTTGAAATTGGACCTATAGTGCAATAATAAACCTGTTCGATGGGCAAACATCCACCGTAATCGACCCACCCCATATAATCGAAAAGGAGACGGGGGGGAGGGGAGGGAGGGGGATTAGCGTTTAAGGTTTACGGTCAACGGTGTGAAGTGCATTAGGGAGCAGGAGCAAGCGACGGCATCATCATCATGACTGTGGCTGAACTCATGCAACTTACCAACACCTACCTAGTGCCCGGATGTAGGCCGAGTCTGTGTGATTGAGCAGTCCGTTGATCTGTTTCCGGGTTAGACGGAGCGTATAGAGCTTGTAGAGCAGGCAGTAGGCCGTGGAAACGATACCCCCGGCGCCGACGCCACGCACCTAAAACCAAAAAAATTAAGAAAATTAGTAACTGATATTGGTTAGATGATAAGGAGCATCGCCAACGATTAGCGCTACATTTCATAAACCACTCACACCGCCGCACATGCCCGTTTGGCCGGAGGTCTTGCGGGAACCGCGCTCCCAGGGCTCCATGTGCTTCACCTGGTAGTAGATCTCGTCGACGACCTCGTGGTAGGTTTTCAGCTTGAAAAGGTGAACTAAAAAAAGAGAGTAGAAGAGTTAGTTAGTCTGGGCTCTAGATTGGAAGTGTAGGGGACCGACTTGTTCTAACCATAGTTCTAACTTCTCACATTACAAGATACTAGTTTTGAAGACTAGGATACAGATTCTGACAATAACACTGCCAAGAAAAATACCTCTCACTTAAAATATACTTAAAAAACTAAATAGAATAGTTTCTTCCATTACTTCATGCTTCTTTTAAGATGGTAACATGGAGTTTGGATGGAAACCCACACCACCGGAAGAGTCTACGACGATTAGTAACGCTTTCTTCTATCAAAATTCTAACAAAAACAAGATCACACTGAAACTGGCATAAAAAAAAGGCGGTAAAAAGTGCAGGGTCGACAAGCGACTGAACGAAGCGACTCACCTTTGAAGTAGCTGGAGCTCTGGATGTTCGCCAGGATGAGGGGATTGAGGTTCATCGAGGTCTCGTTGCCCCAAAAGGGCAGCGTATTGTGCTGCTTGCCCGCGCCGGCCTTCTTCCCACCGGCAGCTCCACCACCGCCGCCGGCCGAAGATGACGCCGAATACTCTGAAATTTTTGGTGGAGGTGGAGGAAGAGGAGGGGAGGGGGGAGTGGTGAGCACCACATGAGTACACTGTTTTGGAGGGAAACGCTTTCCGGGCACTGGACTTACCTTCCTCCATTCCAACAACTACTGCTCCTCCTCACTGGCGGGCATCAATTCTACAGCTTCAGGGGGGTATGTGCGCGCGAAAAATTCAACAGCAGAGCAACGAACGCACAATTCGCCAAGCGAGACGTCTTTTTTTCGTGGGCCAGTGATGGCAGAGTGCCGCCGATGTAGAAAATATTTGCTTATATCGATATATCGATATCGAACGGGATTTAAATATCGATAACATATTCGGTTCACCGATACTATCGATTATGAAACGCCGTTTAAATGTTTAACATAACACAAAATATTTTATATTCGTAACAAATATTTTCGATATAATTTAAAAACTTATAACTTGGGCAAACTATAAATATTTTTGTTTTATTTGTTATTAATAAAACTAAATTAGTTTAAAAAGCATTTAGTATAAAGATCCCACATTTTTTATATTAATTATGTTAATGATGAAATATTGATTTTATTTTGTTTGTCGAACATTAAACGGATTGTTTGTCTAGCAAATTAATATCAATTATCCATCGATCGGATATAATCCATAAAGACCTTTTGTCATAAAATATGTATGACCTAGCCTAGAAGTAGGCTAGGATTTTAGGGTGGCCCAAAAAACTATGCTAAAGGAAAGCGCATTTTGTTAATTTTTTATTTTCTTTTTTTTTATTTAGGATTTTTTTTATACAATAACTTAACATTTTGTTGGTTTTTGTTTTCTTTTTTTTTGGAATCGGAAATTTACAATATTAAATATTGATTTTATTGCTGCTCGGGCTGCCGTTCTTCTTTACTGATTTGTTTGCGGATTTTTGCATAATTTGGTTTGGAAACAATATTGCTATTTCATATATCTGTCTGTTTATGTATACATATACATATATATATATATATTTGTTTTATTTTTTATTTTTGTTTTTATTTACTTTACGTTTATCAAATGCAGCACATAGATGCTTTAGGCTGTAGGTGTGTAAGTGTGTTGGTGAGTGATTGAGAGTGTGGGTGTTACTTCCTTTTCGGTGTTCTCTTTACTTTGCTATTTGGTTGCTGCTTTTATTTTCGCTCAGTGTAAACTGTCTTGTACCTCGCTTTGCTTGATTACCTGCTTCATTGCTTTTGATTTTTTTATTTTATTTTTTAATTACCTCTTTTTTTTTCAACTAAGAAAAATACTGAGTGAGTGGGTGGTTGGTGGTTGGAGAGGGAGGGGCGTTGTGCAGAGGGGGTGGTGGTGTGGTGGTCTGGTGCCTAACTAAGCTGGAAAAAAAAAAAACGGTGGTTATTCCTTTTTTCTACACTTTTCCTGGCCTCTTCTTTCGCTCTCCTTCTCTTTTCATTTGAAGCTTCTTCAAAGAGAAATGAATAAGCTTCTCTTATTCAGCCCTCTTTTCCAGCACCGGTCGAGCTTACATCGAATACAGCTATTTTCTTTGATCAGCCGCTAACAGTGGGCCCCAAAAGTCAGTGCACCCACACTTTCAGAGCCCAGAGTGTGAATCATGTATATATAATGTATTTAAAAAATAATTTCTCATTACTTTTAGCCTTAGAAAATTGGGATTTTTGTTTTGTTTTTAATTTCATTTTCTACTCATTCCTCTGTTCATCGTCTCGTTTTCGCTTTATTTTTCTTCATTCATATATATATGTATATATATAGTATATACGCGTGTGTGTTTTGTATATGTATGTATGGGTGTGTGTATATTTGTTTTAAGGTTTAACATTTAATTTACTTTCATCAGCTTCATCGTCCTCATATAAATAAAAATAAATACATTATTCTTTATATTAATTTTTTTTATGCTTTTCGTTTTGCTTTGTTGTTTTTTTTTTTATTTATTTATGTTGTTTTTTATTAGTCATTTATGCATGCAAGCAGCAAAACGTTCGATTTAATTTTTTTTTGTTCTGATTTTGTTTAGACTTTTTAAACGTTCCTCGTCCTATCTTTTAAAAAGCTGCACTAAATTTTACATTTATAAAAAATCCATACACATATATGTGTAATATATATGAGTTTTTAGGTCGAAGTCGCGGTACAAAAAAAAAATAAACGAAAAAAAAAAAATTATGTATATATATGTATAATAATGGTGAATTGCAATTATTCCAGACTAACAAGTATATATATAAATATATAAATGTGTTTTTTAGCTTTCTCTTTCTAATTTCTTTTTTTTTAAGATTTACAATTCAAGTTTGGATTTTTTGTAGCAATTTTTTTTTTCAGCCGCGTTGCTGCTGCTATAATTTTGGCTCTCAGTGTGGCGCTGCTGCTTGTCCCGTTATTTTGCTGCTAAATGGTTCTTGTTTTCTTTTTCAAACTTATTTTTTTTTTAGTTCTATTTCGTTCTTTTTTGCTAATGTTGGTCAGAGCTTTTAATTTTTGTTTTCTGCTATTATTATTTTTTTTAGTGTTTTGGTTTTTTTGTTTTTGTTGTTTTACAATTCAAAGCAAAGCCAAGCGATTTATGCGGCATGAAAAATATCAACAGCTCCGGTTTCGGTTTCCCCAAAAAACATTAACATCCAAAAAAAAAAAAACACCGTTAGCCGGTAAATGTCCCCCTCCTCCATCCTTTTCTTCGCTTATGTTTACGTTTTCTGTTCATTTTCGTTCATTCTGATCATTTGCTCTCCGTTCTTTCTAACTTTCTTCGGCTTTTTGTTTTCATCTTCTGTTTCGTGTGTGTTTCAAAAAGATCCTATTCCCTTACAATTGCCATCGTCGCGTTCTTTTTTCTGTTTCTCTCTTCTGTTTACTGTTTAGCTTGTATATTCTGTTCACTTTTTTACTGTTCTCCGTCCTCTCTGTTCTCTTGTTTACTGTTAACTGTTCACCGAACAGCTGATCGGCGTACTGTGCTGCTGATTATTGGATCACACAGCATCCCTTCTTCTTGTTCTTCTTCTCGTCGATGACCACGTGACTGGCGGACGTCGGTCCCGGCACCACCTGCTTGGAGACCTGTCCCAGATTGGTCACCCCATTGTTGCCACCGCCGCCATTGCTCTGATCCGCCGACGTCGCTGATTTATCGCCAGCAGTCTCCAGCTTGCCGGCATGGGAATTTGTACCATTTTGTGCTGTTGCTTGATTCTGCGAGAGCTGTGTCGGAAAGTGGATTAAGTGCATCATCATCAGTGGGAATACTTGTACATATGGAGCTGCAGATCTTTATGCAAAAAAAAAAAAAATACTCACGTTTGTTTTGGTCACGCTCTCGCCAATCACTGTTCCGCCGTTGCAATTATCATCCGCATGTGCGCTTCCATTGCCTATTGTACGGTCCTCTGTGGGTGTGATGGGTTTACCGCCTGGACGGGGGGGGAGGTTACGAAATGCCAACAGAGAAAAAAAAAAGAAAAAAAAAACGGAAAAGAGGAAACCAGAAACATCAGCATACGAGTTTATTATTTCCCACCCACAAGGTTTTCCCACAAAACTAGTTATTCTTTTATTAGGAAATTTATTTTACATCTCATAGACTCATCATTATAAACTATTAGATCTTTATTATATAATAGATAGCATTATATTATATATTACAATATCTATTATTATTTTGTATGCATCGAATATAATTTCATTCATTAATTAAAAAATAATAAGTATAATTTTCGAGAACTTCCGAGAACGAAACGTGCCATTTTCAATGATTTTCCAAAAAGGAAATAAACAAAATGACAAATCTAACATACTTTGGTGACCTCTAAAAATTAAATTTAGAATTTTTTTGGAAAAAAAAGAAATAAATGAAAATGGAATGAGAAATGCATTCAAATAAGCAAGTTTTAGAAGAAATTTTAGGCAGAATTTAAAAATAATTGGATATCTCCCAGTTATCTATTGATTCTATGATGATTTTATGATTAATTTTTTACCTTTTGTCTAAATATTTAATAGATCATGAACTGAAAGCCCTGTATCCCCAAAATAGGCCCATTACTCACCCCTAATCATGTTCACGATTTCATCAGCCTCTCTTGAGAGATCGCCGCCAGGACGAAATGGATTATCCCAGCCGGAGTCAGTGCTGCAATGTTTTTTATTCATTAATTTATTTTTTAATTAAAAATTATTATTTTATTTTGATTTCTTGGCCCTGCTTAGCTCTCACCTATGAGAATCGAGGAGGAGGGCGCTGTTTTTTTATTAATTAATTTATTTTTTATTTTCAAAAAAATAAATAATTTTTTTAAATATTGATTTCTTGGCCTTGGTTAGGTGCCACCTATGAGAATCGAGGAGGAGGGCGCTGTATTTTTATTAATTAATTTATTTTTTATTTTCAAAAAAATAAATAATTTTTTAAATATTGATTTCTTGGCCTTGGTTAGGTGCCACCTATGAGAATCGAGGAGGAGGGCGCTGTTTTTTATTAATTAATTAATTTTTTATTTTCAAAAAAATAAATAATTTTTTTTAAATATTGATTTCTTGGCCTTGGTTAGGTGCCACCTATGAGAATCGAGGAGGAGGGCGCTGTTTTTTTTAAATTAATAAATATATTTTTTATATTTATAAATTGGAGAAATTGAGGCATTCGAAGCATTGATTATAAAGTTATTTTAAGTCAAGGAATATGTAAGGTCTGCAAGCAGACTTCTTCTAGAAAGTGTCTAGATTCTAGAAGAATTGGGTTTTTTATTGAAATATTCTATAGATGTTATTACAGAGGTTTATTATATAGATCTTCTATGTATGATATGGTATTTGGAGGAACACATGAATACTTTTCTCTCCTAAAAGTACCAGATCTTAACTCAAAAGGGTGGAAGTTATATGGTACTATACGATACCCGGTCCTTATGCTTTGCTTTTCTTAGATCCTCTCCTTTATACGGACAAGCGGACACTTTATAAGTAACTATAGGACTTCCTACAAGATTACTTCTCTCTGTTCTCTATAAGAACCCAGATCCTAACTCAAAACTACAGAACGTTATAAATTCTTCGTATTATTTCTGAAGACCCACCTCTGTTGGCGGTCATAGGCCGCTCCCAGGCCGAGCTGGTGCTGTTGCTGCATCGCCGCCACCGCCGTCTCGTAGTCCAAGTTGTAGTTGTAGGCGAGTCCGCCGTCGATCGATTCCAGCAGGTATTCTGCCGGTGGACAGATCTGCTGCGGCTGGCTGCTTTGGTAAATGGAAACGCGTACAATCGAGCGCTCCGATCTGAAAGGAAATAAAAAAATGTTAAATGAAAAAACTAAATTAGAGAATTAAAACAAAAAAAGAGTGTGAGTGGAAAAAGCTAAAAAATCACGCATCACCGCATGTGACCTTAGAATAGTTGAGCAAGTGCGTCATCTACGGAGGAGCCACCTCAATGTCAATTAAATTAAGTCGCTTGCCAATTGGCTTTCGACGAAAAAAAAAAAGAAAATGCCAGAAATCAGATTCAATTGATTCCCAAGCCTTGTTTCGATTCCACTGCCATTTCTTCTAATCCCTCTGGGGATTACATTGGGCCAAGTTTTTTTTTGATGGAAATGGAATATTAAAAAAAAAAATTGCCAAAGTGTTTATTTTTTACGCTTCAATCATGCTCCGCTTGACAGCATCCGAGATGGCGCAGTTGAGGACCGACATCTCCGGCTCATCGTCGTCGGGCCCCTCGTCTATATAGTGTATCTCGTAGGTCTCGGACTCCATCAGGTCTTCGTCCTCGTAGGGAAAACTATTATTGTCCAAATAAAGTCGACTCATACTGTTTTTTTTTGTGACGCACTTAATTCGATGAAACCAAAACGAAATCTGACCAAACCACACCGAATGGGTCCACAACTAACACTGATGTCACAATCAAGGGTTACTTGTTTTCCAAAAAAATTACAGTTTCTAATTACGGCCTACTTGTTTTCGAGAACAAATTTCTTCGTTTAAATTTAGTTTACTTAATTATTTAAATTTGTAAACTTTTAAACAAAAATTATAAAAAAAATATGTTTTCATTCATTTATTTCTGGCTACAGTTTCGAAATCTGGCTTTAAAAAATACATTTTTTGTTTAAATCTTGAACTAAGTTTTATATTTTATTTATTTTATCCATCTATTTGATTCTCTAAGCTTCTATTGATCTAATTTTGACCCTGAACTTGATTAATCCAGTTTGAAAATCATTTGTGATTTTATTTCCCAATTTCTGTTGGCCTTGAAATAAACTTGATAAATCAGTTTGGTCTGAAAATCAAATGGATTTGATTTTATGGCGCACTTTATTTTACAGGTAACTTTATTCTATTTTTTATCTACAAATATAACTGGTTTATGTCGATGACTTCATTTATGACGGACCGATTCGATGGGAGATACGAGTTGGTGTAAAAATCCAGGGGTTTACTGAACCGAAACGCACTGTAATCGAGCTACGAAAACGCGAATAAGAGAAGGGTCCAAGATCTAAGATCATCGCCAACTCGAATCATAAGATTTTTTTTGTGTGAAAAATATGAAAGGAAAAAAAAAAAGAATAGGAACCAAAATCTAAAATCGAACCAAACAAATCACTGACACTCTGTATATTAGCCCCCCACCACCTCCCAACCACCCACAACCACCACACACGTCTACTATCTGTTTACATTTCAAATACACTTCATAACGCAAAGGTTTTTTTGTTGTTATTTAAAAAAAAAATTATTTTTTTTTGTTGCCCCTTTGTAGTAGTCGAACATGTGAAGATTACGTCATGTGCCGAAATTGATATGCGAATGAACGAGCAAAAAAAAAAACAACAAAAAACAAATAACAAGTACAACTGTCTACAACTGGAACAAGAACAAGACCAACAACAACCAAACACGGTTGTTACAAGCTCACAAAAAAAAAAATCAAAAAAAATAAAACAAGTTTTCAACAAACATAAAAAAAGATACATTTCCAGAGTATCTTGAAGATTCAAACACGAAGCTCTGGGTCTCCGGATAGAATGTATTTTAAACACCAGCTCCAGCTCATGCCCATAAACGCGGATTCAAGTGCCCAGCAAATTGGACAACTTAAGAAACAACTTAAAAAACATGAGAAATTAAATGCGAACAAAAAACTTCAAAAAAAAAAAGCAACAACAAAAATTACGAAGAAGATCAGGAAAAACGAGGCGGAGTAGGAGGCATGGGGTCTAGGGGGCCTAGGGGGCGGGGGAGTGGGCAATGTAGTCGGGGGAGCAACATGAACTGTAAATGGGAAACTGAAGTAGACGCCGAAGATACAAAACATCAGCAGTAGCATCAGCTGTGATGAGCGCATCACATTTGCCGCCAACGCTCCAAGAGCAATGCTGGCAGTCTAGCCGTTTTCCCGCTGAGCCCCAAGCAGGTGGATTTTTTAAGGTGGTTATGAGTTAATTTTAACTCGACTTTGTAGCTTGAAACTCAAAGGTTTAAAAATGGTATATATTTAAAGTTTCTTTAAAAAAATATTCCGCTTTAAACTCTGACACAATTCACAATTTATTTTATTAAAAAAAAGTTAAAAAAAAACTTTATAATTATTATTTTTTGTTATAATATTTTTTTTATACTATTTTTTGTTAATAGATACACTTGATTTTTAGCTGCAACCTGCTAACATTTTTAAGATCAGCTTGAGCGCACTTGGCAGCACTGATAGTAGTGGATATGACGCCGGCAGCGCGGCGGCTTTTCAATTAGTTTTGGTTTTTGTTTTTGGGGCACACACGCGAGCAAGAAGAAGCGGCAGCGGGAGGAGAAGGGCCTCAAGGGGGCACTGACAGGGGGCAGTGAGTGCGACCGAGATGGCCATATTGAGAGTGAAAATTAATTTAACAAATTATGCGACCAGAAAACATGGCCCCACCCGCAAAAAAAAAAAAGAAAATTGGAAAAAAAAAATATAGAAAAAAACGGAAAAAAATCATTTTTTGCGATTCTGCACTTGAAAAATGGAAAACCAAAAACACAAACACACACACATGCAATAAAAACAAACACGCACAAGCACTTGCAGGTGACTCAAAGGGGGTGGGGGAGAGGGGTAGAGAACTGCAATACGGCGTTTGTTTGTTTTGTTGTGGAAGGAATTTCATTCGATTTTATAATTTCAACACGTAGCCACATATATACTATAATATATTGTATAATGTGTATATATATATAGTATAAATAACAGCGACTAAGGCTAATTTATGTACAAACAAGGCGCTATTTTAACACACACACTCACACTAGCACATTTATTTTAATTGCGTTCAGTGGGGTAGCTTAAAGTGGCCAAAAAGGGGGCTAAGTGGGGGGAGAGATCCACGGGTGCGGTGGCTCATCTACCGCTCTCTTCTCTTCCTAGCCTCTTTCCCTCTTTCTGTTTCAGTGTATGTGTCTCTGTATGTGTGTGTGTATTATTTTTTGCGATGAACTCACTCACTGTGCGCATCCCATGGAGCAACTAAAACAACAACAATTACAAGAGTACTACTAGCACTAGTGTGTGTCTGTGAACCAAATAGCCCGAATTACTTTCACATTGTTCAATTTTTGTGCCATTTTTTTTTTTTTTTTTACCATTTTACGGTAGTTTGCTATTTAATTCAAGCGTTTTTTTCCCCCCGTTTCCTTTTCACACACCAACCACTTGCACTTGCGTGTGCCTCTCTTGCCTCTCCCTCCCGCCCTCTCTTTCCCACCCACACACTCACATGGGGTCTCACCCTAGCGCGCACTCTTTCCACACGCACGATTGACTTTGGCAAGGTAACTGTAACTGTTACTTATTTTTCCCTCTATTTTTTTTTTTTGTTTTAGATTAACTCTCTTTAGATTGCACTTTTCCGTAAAGAGACCATAGGTAGTGATGTTAGATTAATATTACCAACAAAATATTAAGTTAGTAGCACGCACCGTTTCAAAATTCCACGCGCGCAAAAAAAAATTAGAGGGGCGCGTATTTGATGCTTTTCGTTTCTGTTGTTGTTGCGCTTTTTTAGACGGCTTTTGCGTTCTGTTGTGGTTGCGATTGGATTGCCTGGCTAAACTGAAACTGAACTGAACTTGCTGCTAAAAAGTAAAAGATACAAAACACAAGCGCTCGCACACGAGCATGCCAGCACGAATGTTTGCAGGAACTATTGAGAGAGCGCGAGAGAGTGGGAGTGAGCGCGGCTCTCTCGAAGTTCGTCCAGCGTTGCCACCTTGCTTAAAGTAATGGCGCGCTTTTGAAAGTTTCTACCATGGATGGATTACTTTATGGAATTTAGTAACCAAGTCATTTATTTTTCATTAACTTTTATCTTTCTAATACAGAAAAACATTACAATTTTATTTGAGTAAAACATGAGAAATATTATAGGAATAAAAGCTAACCAATAATCATTTTAAAAAGTCAAACATTTGGTTTCCAAAGTTTACATTTTATCAAAAAAAAAAAACAATCCATAAAAGTTAAACTTTTGAACTCATAAATCACTGTTCTTAAATGTTTTATTTTACAACAGAAGAACATTCACGGCAAAAGACACAAAGAACAATTAACATGCTGTTTAATGAGCTTTTTTTAATGTGCTCCAGACACTCCCGACCCAAACACATCTATCTTTTGTCATGCTTTTATTGCGATCTATTTTCAAGCGAAACAAAAACATTTCCCAATTTTTCATTTCGCACATTTCCTGGCTAGGAAATCTTCGCATTTCGGACAAACAAACGAAAACAAACACAGCAGCCGGCAATTTGTGCTTTTGTGTGTGGAATTTTGGCAGCTGCCGTAGAAAAACCAGAAATTACACTTAGCTACAAGGCAGAAGAACAAATAACTTTGAGATTTTGTGATTTTTAAATAAATTATAAGACTTCAAAATGAAAAAAATTTTAATTTAATAAAAATCGGACCTTAAATTGTAGTTTTACATCTAGAATTATTAAAAAAAAAACATTGATGTAAAGTATTTCCTGTTGTTTAGTGTTTTTGCGTCGCATCTTGTAAAGACGCAACAAGATGCGCAATAAGAAAATCCGTACAAGCCACAAAATAACAAAAACAACAGGAACATGAAGCGCGCATTTTGTAAAATGGCAAAAACTGAAAACAAACAAAATGTAAATGCGCCACATCTGGCAACATTGCTTAAACCAACAAACATGACATCACTTTTTTGCGCACTCACCAAAGTAATAAAAGCACGCCCAGAGTTGGGGGCTGGATGGGTGGTGGGGATTGAAAGGGCGATAGAGAGCGGCTGTGGCAGCGGCAGCGGAGAGCGAGCCAGCGCGTCGCCTTTTTGCCGCTCTCTCGCCTAAGCCCACTCTCCCGCTCTCTCTTTATCTTTCTCTCTCTGGCTCATGTTATACACAAGCAACGGAGCGAAAATAAAAAAAAATAATAACAAGAATGAGAGAAGGAAACATAAAGGTAAAATTGGGGAAGCTGCTGGAATGGGCTGATCGGATGAAGGGAGGGAGGATGGGGGAGGGAGTGGGAGCATATCTCCCCAGTTGATTAAAACAGTGTTGCCACCGGGCTGCCGAAAAATGTTGGGTCCCAATCGCCCCCAACATCTTGGTCATTTATTTCCTCTATTGTTGTCAAACAGACGGTGAAATGAACACAAAAAAAAGAAGCGAACCAAATGACACAAACTGACATCCCAGAAAAACATCAGAACAAATGCGGCAAACTATTTGGAACGCGCTCACAAACCAAAAGAACCATCACAGACAAGCACACATGAGGTTGGCTAGATAGGGAATTACTGCGACCCAAAAAGTTATTAAATCTTTATTTATAAAGTTATTATAAGATATTTGTATTTAAATAATAATTTCCATCGTAATTAAAATAAATTTATTTTGTTCTCTAGGTCCTACATATCCACATTAGAAGATTCTGATTAGAAGATTCATCTCTAATTCCTTCTAAATATTTATCTTGATTTACAAACATATTTCTTTCTGTTTTAATAAAATTTTAAAACATAATTAAAATAATTTTATATATTTTTTTTTTAAATCGTTAAATCCATCACAAGATCTTATTTAAGCTCCCCCGACTGTATCACGTAACTAGGTAATAGGACCAGAGTGCACGGTGGGCTGGCAGCTCAAGAGCGATCCCATTTGAATACGACATCATGCATAACTAAAGGCCTGACCACAGAGCTCTAAATATAGAATTTACTACTCCCGATTAATTCTTCGCTTGATTTACGCTCCCCAATATTTTCGGGGCCTTAAGTGATTTGAGATTATTTGGTGCTATTGATAACTCCCTGCCCGACTGGTAAAAAATGATAAGGATTCGCCTCGAAGATTGATGATGACATTGGTATCAACAAAAATAATATATATAAACGATACTTTATTGTTTTTAAATGTATATTACCTACAAAGGTGCAAAATGATAAATCAGACTACATTTGGATTAAAATTGTTTGTTTGAGGGGTCTACCCATCTTAGGAAACCAATTTTGGTTTGTTTTGCCCAAGAAAAATTATAGAAATTGGCATAATTCCCAAACATATTGCGATTTTCCTAAAATCGACACATAAAGATAAATATAAATATGTAAAAAGCTATTCTGTGACGTATTCTGTATTTCAGAAATATTTTTCACCTTTTTTCTCAACATTTTTGTGTGGTCTTGACTCATTTCATGTGATTGATGGATTTTTATTGGTTTTGTGGGTAATAATGTTGCAGATTTTTATTATTGATGGGCTATTTAAAGAAATATTTCATGAATAAAAGTTATTCCTATGAAAAACAATCAAAAATTTGGATATTGTTGAAATTATATTATTTCTATTATATCCTTTTCTGGTTTGAAACTAAAAAAATATATGACCCTTTTTTTTGCAAAAAGCAGAAAAAACAAACCCTTTGTTTAACTTTTTTTTTAGAAAGGAAATTGGTCATTTCCACAGTTCTCGCATAAAAAACAGCAACAAAAGAATGGGAAGATCCATAGCTATAACTCCCTGGTTATATAGACGGTTTGGTAATTACACACGCACTGCTGACCAGCGGCACAATTACCGTTAGCATTACAAAAAACAAAATAAAAGATAGAAAAAAAAAGAAGAAAAAAAAATGTGACAATGGCTTTTCTCTTTTGTTTTTGTTGCTCTTGTCTGGCCCGTC
The DNA here is from genome assembly GCA_035045925.1 of Drosophila atripex. NCBI lineage: Eukaryota > Metazoa > Arthropoda > Insecta > Diptera > Drosophilidae > Drosophila > Drosophila atripex. The sequence goes on from JAWNOP010000009.1 coordinate 1,161,435, forward strand.
TGCCTATGATGATAATTATGATTATAAACGCGATTATGATGATTATGGTATATGCATGTCAAGTGTGCCGTGGGTACCGGAAAATCAATTGACTGAGTGACAGGCCGGACAGTTTGAGATGTACTTTCACAATAGCTATAGATATGTATGTGCAAGGCCCACCACCACCGGCCGATCAAATTTCCGTAGTTGGGGCGCAAAAAAATATTGAAAAAAAATCAAAAATGAAATCATGTCGAGGTCAGCATCTTCACACAGCCTCCTTTCATTAGGTTTCAACTGAAAAAAAAATATAATGAGAATCTCGAGATTATGAAATAACTAAAAAAAAGTTGTTAATTAAATAAAATTCTATTTTATCCGATTTCCTTATAAGCGATAGATAAGGAAATCGAACTCTTGATTTATCATCTCTAGGATATCTAGAGATGTCCTCTCCCTATCATCTCTATCATTAAAAATCATCGGCTTGACTTTAGCCAGGCTTCAAAAAAAATATTTCTGAACATAAACGATCATAAAAAATATTCCTATCGTCAAATGCAAAAACCTATCTCTTCCATTCATTTTTTGTAGTGTTGCTAGGTAATCAATAGGAAGAAGCAACAGCACCAAGATTGCGGGCTTTTCTTAGCAGCTTTTTTTCATTTAATTGTTTCTTCTATTTTTTTTATTCCTTTTTGTCTGACTAACTGTACAGAAAGAAAGTTCTACAGCAAGTGGCGAGCTCAAAGACGATGACATCACGCTCTATCGGCAACTTTAAGCTCACACACAAATACACACTCACACTCAAAAAGACACATAAGAAATTCAAAAAGAATTGGAAAAAGAAACACGCATGGCGAACAAAAAGGTCACAACATGTGTTAAGTCTAATCTCTCCCAAAATGGAATATGCCACCTAGGCGGATCAAAAGAATAAAAAAAAGGAAGGAAAAAAAAAACCATCAAAGAAAAAAAAACAAATTGTCAGCAAATTTGATTTGAAGACCATAAGACAGATATCGTTAAGAAAAACACCTTTCCAAACATGGCATTATTTATGGCCACTCACTGTCATAAGAAGAATCAAAAAAGAAATAAATATTCAAGATCTAATAAATCGTAGTAATGGGAAGCGATAGGTCCCCCAAATAATTAATCGCATTTGTTGCACATATCTAAAGCTACAATCGATGAACGAGCTTAATAGCGCCACTAATGTTATCGACTTTAAGCCTAGAACTAAATTAAAGCGCTCGTTTCGAATTTCGGTGGGTGCGGTATACCATTCATCCATTAGATGCGCGTTCTGTTACAGCTACAGCTACAGATACAGATACACACGATGATGCAGTGCACCCGAAAAAGATGTGGGTCATCAACCACCGAATGAAGTTGACCCACTTATATACACATAATGCTTTAAAATGCACACACACACATACATGGAAACGGACAAGGCAAGGCATCATTATGTAATAAAACGATGACGCTGTTTAACGGTATTCTTGGCAGAGCGCCGGCGCATTAAAACTCCAATTTGGAGTTCCCTCGGTGGTTGAGACATGCGAATAACGGAGAACCAGACGGAGGCGAACCCAAATAAACAAACCCATCTTCTTTCAATCGGACTGATAAGAAGTGAGCGCGGGAGAGAGCGGAAGAGAGAGCGAAAAGGATGGGCATTCCTGGGGATGGGAGTCTCCAAGTACAGTGGTTGCTTGAAAATTGGAATTCTTTCATCCTTGATGGTTTTTTTCTACATTATATATTTTTATTATTTCATTTTACGGTATTTTTTATTTTTTCTCTTATTATTTTTTTTTTTGTCTTTGGAAGTATTTTTTTTTTTAAGCCTTTTTTTTTTTACTGCTTCCGCAATTATTTACTATTTTGCCAAATTTGCAATTTTCTTATCAAAAAAAATCTTTGAAAACGACGACTACTGTTTCAAACTGTTGTGTTTGTGTGAGTTTAAGTACAGTGGAGCTTGAAAAATTCTACATTTTTGATGAAAATTTATAAAAATTGTTTTATCCTAATATTATTTTCTTCTAATCAGCAATTCAAAATATTTTAATTCCAAAACTTTATGAAAAAGTTCTATAAAATTAGTAACCACTGTGAGTGGGTTAAAGCACACAAAGTTTTTAAATCAAACTGCTGACGACGGTGAGCGGTAATTATCGATTTAAAAATTTGTGTGTCTAAAGCTTCCTGGTCTTTGGGGGCTTGAGGAGGGATGAGCCCCCAGAGAGTTCTTTGGCCGCTATTTGGGTTGATGTTGGTGGGAAACAAAGCGGCTCACTTATGGATTAGCCCTAAAAACATTGCCTAACTGAAAAAAAAGGCTAAAAATCAAATGAAACAAAAGTGAAAGCTGCCAAAAAGTCATTAGACGGAAGTTTAATGAGGAAAAAGTAGGCCCTATTCGTGGCACATACATACCATCGCGTACAATCATTAAAAAAAGGGCCCGAAAAAAAAAATAATAAAAAATTAAGATCACAAAGATGGGAAAAAAAAAAAACCGCTTCATTTTTTTTTTTATTTCTGGAAGTACATGGAACATTGAACTCACTCTTCCTGAACCTCGATGCCGCTGTCGTCCATGTTCGCCTTGGCGTAGTCTCCACTGTAGCTGCCCGACAGCGGCAGGTGCGACGGATGGGGATGCGGATGCGAGTGCGTTGCTGCCGACTGCGGCTGTCCAGCGGCGGCAGCGGCAGCAGCATCTCGAGCAAAGGCAGCGGCAGCATCGAATCCGAACGTGGACTCCACGTGCTCCGACAAGGGAGTCGGCGTCTCGAAAACCAGCGTCTCCACCATCGATCCCTTCGAGGAGCCAAAGGAGACGCTAAAAAAAATAAGAAGAAAAATAAAATTAAAAAAATATGCATTTTTAAAAAGCTTAAAAATTATAGACAGAGGACAGGTGAAAAATGGAGAGTCTTTTTGGGAAGGAATTTGGACTTTTTGGAGTAGTTTCTTTAAGATATCTTTTCTAATTATCATTTATATTTAATGTTCTGTGGTTCCATCTACACAATTATTATATAATCTCATTATAATACTAATCTAAAACATAATGTGACTTAAATATCTTAAAAAAATAGATTAGCCCTTATAGAAATTAATTTTTTTTTAAATAAATTATTATCTAATCCTATAAAAATTGTCTTATACAATCCTTATTAAATATATCTTATGCCAAATAAGCCATTATCTCATAAAATGGTAAAAAATCTCTTTACCCCCTAATTTGAATTTTAAATAAAGTTTTATAAAATTAACCCTTGATTTAGAACTCCAAGTGTCAGCTTAAAGAAAAAAATCAATAAAATAAAACCGGTCTTTAACAAACATTTAAATATGAAGGCCTATTTGAAAGTTTTGTTACGAAATCGTCGGTCCAAACTGTCCCAAAAGGGAGTCGCCATATAAAGATATCCATCCTTATAAGTTTTAAAGTGAAAACCAGAATGGAAAAAGGTTTTTTTTAGTTATTTTATAGATATTTGATCGAAAGATACTATTTTTCAAAGGTTTTATTTTATGAAACTTATAAACTTAATAAATTTAAATAATTATATCATTTTATTCAACAAAAATAATAAAAATTTCATTGAAAATCGATCTGTTTAAGATTAAAAATGATATAACTTTAAAAATCAATAAAATTATAAATCGTAACTTGGTTAACCCTTTATATTTTTGATTAATTATAGGTTTCTCTATTTTTTTCCTTTCCCTCCTTATTCATTTTCATTTCGCTTATAGAATGTCTACCTAGAAGGTACAACTACTGATTATTTTGCTAAACAAACCGAAGGTATCCCATTGTTTCTCCCCCCGCCCCAACCCCCATCCCCGCCATTGCCATTGCCATTTTTCATGGGAATTCTTTGTGGGATTCCTTCTGCTTCCAGTCCTATTGGAACGATTAGCGGCTCTCGGGGGGTATTTAAGTGGATTTTCACACTCGAGTGTAAATATTCTTATTAGCAAACAAGGTGAGAAGAAGAGGTGATAAACAGAGGGGGAGAGAGAGACAGAAAGAGAGGGGTGGAGGTAGAGTATGAATTACCGTTTCAGGCCGACTTGCTTGGTGCCCAGTTTGCTTAGTTTGCCGGGCTTCTTCTGGGGGCGTGGGAACTTATCGCTCAGATCGCTGGACAGATCCTCTTCATCAGCTGTTGATGTTGTGGTTGTTGTTGTTGTTACGGTAGTTGCTGTATTAGTTTCTGTCTCTGTCTCTCCTGTTGCATTGTTGTTGTTTTGATTTTGATTTTTGTTCGTTTTTTCGACCACATTTCTAACCGCATTGTTGTTGTCTGTATTATTATTATTATTTTGTTGCTGCTGCTGTTGTTGTTGTTGTTGGTGATGGGACGGTTGTATTGTTGTTGTATGCACCAGCGGCAGCGTTGTGGGCGGTGCGATAGAGACGGCAATAGCAGGAGAGGATGATAAAGGAGGCGAAGAGGTAACGGTAGTTGTAGTCTCCTCCTCGCTCAACAGACGCGTCCGCTCATCGACGATGGCAGCAGCAGTGGCAGTGGCGGCTGCAACAGAACCGTTTGACGTCGACTGCATTGCGGTTGCAGAGGCGGCTGCAGCAGCAGCAGCAGCGGCGGCGGTAGGAAAAATATTCGGTTTCACAGATGTTGTTGATGGCAGCAGCGGGGCATTTTGTTGGGGGGGCGGCGGAGTGGGCGGGGCCAGGGCCAGCATAGGTGCACCAAATAACGGTACTTAGACGCACACACACACACACACACCAACACAGCCAGACGCACACTTGTGCAGAAATTACCGCTTGATTGGATTTAAAATTCAAACACAAAAACACAGACACTGACGACGACACTCAGTTTAAAGGCAATTTCCGCCGCAAAAACCCACAAAAAAACACAATAAAAAAAATAAAAAAGGAAAACAACAAATATTAGCACATTAGCACCGCTCAGAACACAGCGACAGCGGCAGCGACGGTAGCAGAAGAACAAGCAGCAGCAGCAACGGCAGCGGCGTTGTCGTCGTTGACCTGCACTTTATAAAAAATATACATATATAATTCACGAACCGATTGCAGAACTTGGCGCCCTAACACGAGTTTATAAATAAAACTAGATGTGCATTTATTAAACGCGAACGCCAGTCCGAATGTGGGATTATCGTGTGTATATTTGGCTGCGCGTTCAATTTCTGTAAACCAAACGTCCCGTGCTCCGCTTTGTTTCTGTTTATCGTTGGTGCTGGTTCTGTTAAAGTAATGCGGTGCTCTAACAGAGTGCTGTTAAATTTATCGAAATACCCAAACGATACTTGGCAACACTAATTAGGGGTGGGCACTTGCGTGAGTCGCGACAAGCGCTCACACTAGTTTGATTGCCCGCCCATCAGTGTTGGCATGGCGGTATTCTAGTGATGGCACTATATTTGAATATTTTTATGTCAGGAGGCTTTTTATTCGATATATCGTTAAAGCTTATAAAAGGCTTGTTTCAAATTACGTTAATATGTTTGATTTTTTGCTTCTTGTTGTTCTTTTCTTCGGCCGGCAAGACTGTTGTAAAAAAATCCATTAAATACTTGATCAAAGTAGGCCTTGACAAATAATTTCGTACTTGGTAGAGACTATTTACTACATTGCCTCATTCCAGCTTCTGGTGTGCTTCGAACAACACGATCTACAGTTTTCTGCTTTCGAAAAGGAATAATTTTATTTCGGTTTTAATTATAGGTGTTTAACAATATTTTGCTTTTTAAAATTATTTTGTGTTATTAAAATTGTTTTCTGATTGGAATACACGACCTACAGTTTTCTGATTTTGTTTAAAAATAATTTAATTTCGGTTTTTATTATTAGAGTTTAACAAAATTTAGCATTTCAAAATTTTTTTTTTTTTTTTTAAATTTGTTGCTGGCTTGGGGAATTTTAGAATATTCATACGGTAAGATTTCTGGTGAAGATTAATGGTTCCTTAATAGTAATTCCCGATGGCGTGACGCAGATGTCTCACGATAGCATTACGTCCCTGGAAAACGTAGAGCACCTGTCGCCCGAGAACGCCGGGCGGTCCTTGGAGGAGATTCGTCAGTCGATGCAGCCCATGAACGATTACATGAAGAAGCGTGTTGTCCGTGAAGGCAACCTGAACTATGGATGCCTTCCAGTGGGAATCAAGATAAAGGTAATGTTCTGCGGATATTTTGACAGAAGTCGACCGAATGTTGGAACTGGTTTCGAGTTGAATATTTTGACCGGCGAGGATGCAGTTTTCAAATGCGTGACAGAGGCCGTGATGACTATGAGGCCGTATGAATATTCTGAATTTTCCATAGCCCGTGAGGCGCTATATTTACGACCGGCCGATCTGGAGGAGAATCTGGGGGATGGCATTTTCTCTCTCGAGATACTGGAGGTGGAGAACCTAACCCTGGTACCGACGGTACAGCCAGAGTTCAGTGTCATCTGCGACCGGGTGAAGGGTATGCGTTGCCAGGCCGAAGAGGCGATGAATCGCAATTGCTTCCAGGAGTCGGTGCGCTTGTGCGAACAAGCTACTTCACTGCTGAAGGACTTCAAGACCGACCGCCCGGAGGAGCAGGAGGAGCGCTTCAACGGCCTGGTTGCCATCTCGGAGCTGTTGCTGCGGTGCTACGACAAGAGGCGCAACTACTGGCGCGTTGCCGTCACCATTCGGGAGCTACGCCGCATTACCAACCAGACACCGTCCTATGCGGCCCTCGTCCAGGAGGCCAAGCAGCACGAAGAGATCGGTGAACTGGAGCTGGCCCGCGAGGCCTTCCAGGAGGCACTTTGCGCAAATCCGACGAACGCCGCCATTCATGAACTGATCGCTGGCATCAATGCCAGGATCATGGAGGAGGAGCAGGTATCCCAGCACCCCCGAACGGAGAATGGTGCGGTTGCCGCTCGTTCGCCGGTCACAATACCGATAGTTAATGGACAGGACGCCTCTAACACGGGCAGCGAAGGATCCGCTGCCCCAGGAAATGGCCAGCAGCATTAAGGAACAGACTCATCTCGTTATGCAACCCATACAACGTATTTTGTGTCGATTAGTCCACGCAGGACCCATCAGAGGTATAATTTTGGATGAAACAACTTTGATTTCTTTAAAATTCTGAAATAACTAAGCCCCCTTTTGGTTAAATCCCTGAAATAACCGCCAAATTATGTCGCTCTACATCGCTATTTGGATCCATAAAGCGTAGAGGCTTAAAAATTATCTGTTGCGTAATAAAAATACGTTTATGGGTTTAATTTAATTGATTTGCATTTATTTCAAAACTTTGACAGTAAATACATCATTTAAAAAGGCAAAAAAATAGATTCAAAGTTTGGTAAACAAAAATGATTTAAAGTTTAAAGAAGGATTTAAAAGTATATCTAACAGTAAGCTTTACTTTTCAGTTGTGTTGACAGCCCTATTTTATGCCCATCACTAATATCGATAGTCACTGTTTCTGATTGTACATCTCTAGACCTCGAGCGCATCTCTATAAAGAGATGAGCAAAATTGCAATTTTTTCGCTTAAATTGGTTTTTTAAGCAATAAAAACACAGAAACAACTGACAGTTAACAATAACAAATGGACGACTTATCCCCCGATTAAATTGAACCATTAGTGCGGGATTCATCAGGCGTTGGAACAGCAGCGAGCGGATTTAAGGGCGAGGGCTATCGCTCATCACTATTACAAATACGAAAATGAAATTGCGTGCATTCTAAATGGTAAGCTAAACGTCAATAAAATGATTCAAAAGCACTAGATAGCCGCGCTATTCACTCTATTGAGTAGCTGTTTATTTTTAATTAATTAAATGCGGCAACGCAATTAAGCGAAAACAAGCAAACAGCAACAACAATAACCAAAACACACGCACACTCATGCAGGTAAATGTTTTATTTTTATTTTTTCCCCATTTGTTTTGTCGTTGTTGTTTTTGTACAACACATGTGCATTTTTGAAATTGTTTAAATAATTTCTATGGCAAATAGTTGTTCGATTAAACGTTAAATAGTGGCAGGTAATCGAATCAGTCCAAAACACACCCAAAAAATGCATGCAAGAGTGTGTGTGTTGTGTTTTTTGCAAAAAAATTGCATCAAAAAGAATTCTTTAAAAATAAATAAGAGAAATCCAAAGAAAATCCCTTTACTCTTCAGGTGCTAAAAATAAACAAAAGAAAAATAAATAAAATAGAAAATATTCCACCGCCCATTTGTTTTGGTTTGGCGCTGCACTTTACGAATATTGCATTTTTTTTTTTTTGAGGCCGTGTGGGCTGAGGCGGTCCGCGCGTGACTCACAAAGTAAATGACTTTAGTTTTGTGGTTTAGAGCGCAGCAATAACATTGGATAAACAGAAATAGAACGGAATTCCGCCGGTGCATACCGGTTAGCCCGGTTAAGAACTCTGCACCAGTGCGGAACCGCTTTTGGCCACAAATCTTGCCCAAGAACGGCTCATATGTACATGGGTGGTTGTTTTTTTTATAACCCTGCCTAGTTCCCAAGCCCTATTAAGTATATCTAGTATATATATTCTTGATCTGTATCAAAAGACGTGTGGAACACACCCTTTTTCCGGCTGTGGCAAGTATTTCTTCCAAGAACTCTTCGCTTTTCCAAGAAAACAGTCTCCAAACACTAATAATTTGTTTTTATTTTTTTACAGCCACATGGGAACAATGACCAAGGACTATGACTATCTGCTGAAGGTTCTCCTCGTGGGCGACAGCGATGTGGGCAAGCACGAGATCCTCTCGAATCTGGAGGATCCCTCCACGGAGAGTCCCTTCTGCAGTGGTAATGGTGAGTGTTGACTGCCACTCGCTCTGTTATGGTCTTGACACTGGCATTGAACTCTAATCTAATAGACTGCACCTCTCACATCCTCAAAACGGTAGCATACAAAACGACCACCATCCTGCTCGAGGGCAAGCGCGTCAAGCTCCAGCTGTGGGACACATCCGGCCAGGGACGCTTCTGCACGATCATCCGATCGTATTCGCGCGGCGCCCAGGGTATTATTCTTGTCTACGATATAACCAATAAGTGGAGCTTCGATGGCATCGATCGGTGGCTCAAGGAGGTGGATGAGGTGAGCTCGCAAGTCTCCCCTTCATTTCGTTATTCATTTATTTATTATTTGGTTTTTGAAGCACGCCCCTGGTATTCCGAAAGTCTTGGTGGGCAACCGCCTGCACTTGGCATTCAAGCGCCAGGTGGCGGCCAAACAGGCCGAGACCTACGCCAGTCGGAACAACATGTCCTGCTTCGAGATATCGCCGCTATGCGACTTCAATATACGCGAGTCCTTTTGCGAGCTGGCGCGCATGGCGCTGCACAGGAACGGCATGGAGCATATCTGGCGTAGTAATAAGGGTAATATATCCCAATTATCCTTAATTATTATCATTAATCATTGATGTCCTTGCAGTGCTGACGTTGCAAGAGCTGTGCTGCAGGACAATAGTGCGAAGGACGAGCGTGTATGCGATCGACTCGCTGCCACTGCCGCCGTCCGTCAAGTCGACGCTCAAGTCATACGCGCTGACCACGTCGCAGTGCTACAACTCCTTGACGCAGAGCTCCAAGAGCAAGAATCGCTGCAAGACGCCGACGAGCGGTAGCCGGAATAGTTGTGCGATCGCGTGATCGTTGCCTTGTATCCGGATCCGTTTCTGGACTAGGACGTGGATGAGGATGCGGAGACGGAGACGGATACGGATACGGATATGGATAAGCTGTTGCCACACACTCCCCCCCGCAAGCGACATTAACTTTAAATGAACTCTACTTACGTACTCTAGGCTAACAAATACACATCCTTACACACACACACACACACACACACACACACACACACATTATTACACACACACAACCAAATGGAATGTCCTTTCCGAATTTCGTTTACTATTATATTTTTTTATTTTTTTTTTCTTTCGGTTTGTTTCATCGACATCGATATTTTTTTACACAGTAAAGCTTACATTTATTTAATTTGTAACTGCCCCTTGACCTCCTCCACCCACACCCCCTCGCTCTCTATCTTTTTGCATTACTCTAATGTTGTTAATATTATTATGTTTGTATAATTCTAATATTTAAAGAGCTGAATTTTTAAGAACAGCCTTTTCGTACAGCAACACAAAAAATACAAAATTAATAACTAAAAATATAAAAAAATAACTGAAAAAAATAAGAGATCGCAAAGAAAAAGAAAATCATTTTTGTACGAATTAAAAAAAAAAAAAAGTTAAAAAAGTGAAATAATTATTTTTTTTGTTTGTTTAGCATCGGATTAAAAATATTCTTAGAGATGTATTGTAATTGAAGCGAAACACACAAAGGCGAATTGATAAAGATAATTCATAATGAACAACAAAAACAAGAAGAAACATGCTTTTACTTTTCGATTCTCCATCCCTTTCAGCTTCCTGGTTGACCTTTATAGCCGTCTCTTTCACTTTAAATAGGGAAAGTGGGTCTTAACTTTATTTTTGGGTCTTAGTTTTGGGTCTTAACTTTATAGTTTTGAGATGGAAATATTTATAAATATTTAAGGGACTTGTTTAGGAGGTATTTTTCAAGATTTTGAGAGTTTCTAAAAACCATTATTTTTTCGAAATCTTTTTTCAAAATTTGTAATTTTTTATTTCCAATTATTACAATAATAGTAGGTTTATAAAGTCTTAGATTAAAAGTTGATTTTACTTACTAGTATACTAATAATAACCTCTATTTAGTATTTTTTTTAAGGTAATTTAGTTTAAACCCAAAATCTTATAATTTGGAAAGGCTTATGTAAAACCAAGAAAAACAAATTAATTCCCCATCTGGCGGCTTTAGCCACAAATTAGATTAGAGAAGAAACGCACCACATACCCTGGAAACTAAAAAAGAGACGAGGTATTACAACTACTCATTAGTTTAATAATCTATTTTTTTTATTCAAAACAAAAGGTGTGTTTCGAACATTTATCTTTTGATAATATTAATATTTATCTTATAAAGATTTTAGAAAACATGTAGAAATGTTTATAAGTTTAATTAGTTTTTCTTAAAAAAAAAAGAAGATTGAAAAGGGCAATTTTATAAAAGGCCTCTTTTTTAAATAAACAAGAGTTAGTTCTAAGAAATAGCAAACAAATTATTATAAACATGGTCTAAAGTAATAGGTCTAAATAGGATTTTTATGAATTCCCTTTTTTATTTACTTTTGTAAAGAAAAATTCAGAAACTTGGAAACAAGTAAACTATCTAAAAAAATCGATCATTAAAAATTAAAACAAAAACCTCTAAGAATAAGGTATTGAAAATATTAAGCTAGAATGGATAAGATAGTTAAATAATATTTAACAGGGTACTCCCCACTTCGATAGAAGGAAGGCCCCTCTCAGAGTCTGGATCGATTTGTTTCGTTTTTCAACATCTGGGGGTTGTCCCATGTCCGATGTGATTAATCGCCTCGCTGCAAACCCAATTTGATATTGTAATATTATTTAAATGATTCAAATTGCCTTTCCTTCGATTTGGCTTAGTTTTTTCTTATATATATATATATATTTTTTTGTTTTTTTATTTTTTGGCTGAGAGCCAAACAAGAAAAGGAAAAAAAAAAGCAAATCATTTTGTGGCTTCTTCGTCGACAACTATTTCTTTTACACAATTCCCGAGTTGGCCAATAAAACCAAAACCAAAACTAAAAAAAAGAGGCTTGGGAGGGGCGTGACGGGGTCTTCGGGGTATATAGCGGACTCGTTATAGTTTTAGGAGCATTATCAAAATTTGGCGGGGAATTGGCGAGGGACTTAATGGGGAATGACGGCGAAATTATTGCAATAATTTGCATATCTTGTGACTTGCTATTTAATTCAGTTTCTATTAACCTTTTGGGTTTTAGTCTTTTGTATTAGATTTAGTTTTGAAAAGCTGAAATGCGTTTTTCAAATCAATCTTTTAATTTAAATATTTATTTTTATGGGTATTATTAGTGGGTTTAAAAAAAAATGGAGTTTTTAATAGTTGTTTTGGTTGTGAAATTGTTATTTTAGTTTGTGATGTAAAATGTTGCTTATTGCTTTTTATTATTTATATATTTTAAGGAAAAAAACTTTTTTTTGTTGCTTGAATTAGTTAACACTTCTTTAAATAATTTAAAAAACTATTTATAAAAAATCTTACCAACACGAATGATATTTTATTTCTTTATGAATTCCCAACTATTTAACTATTATTTTCAACGATATATATGTTTTAAATATTATATATATTTTAGATCTTCAATTTACTGAAATTTGGGTAATATTTTAGAATTTGTTAAAGTAATAATTTCTTAGTTTTATTTCAGAGTCTTATTAAATAAATAAATATCTTAAAAATAGAGAAACTAAAGCTAGCATAAAAATAGCATATATTTTTCAACTTTTTAAATATAAAAACTATAATATCTAAGAACAATATTTTCAAAAATATCATTTTTAAAAGAAATAATTATAGAAAAAATTAAAAAGGAAGGTAAGATTAAGAAGAAAGATTAGTACTATTATTTTTAAATTACATTATTTATTAAAGTTAGTATATATTGCTTAATAGAGAAAATAATATTTCTTTTGTTTTTCAACTGAATTTCTTTTGTTTTTAAACAAAATGTTTATGAAATCTTTCTTAGCTTTAATTTAATAATTTTTATTTATTTTATTTTCAAATTATTGACATAACTAACTGTAATTTCATAATTATAGTTATAATTAATGGTTTTGACGAAACACCAGGTGCATTGGGGATTTTCCCCTCCAAGTCTAGTGACTCTGCATGTAACTCCACCACCTGGACCCTCCCCCAGGTGAACTGACCTGACCCATCGATCAGGTGACCCGGCAGGGGGGCGGGGCCTTCTCATCGCCTCCGAGCAGATGGTACGAGCCCCGGGGATTAATTTCGGTGGCTGGCCCAATTATGGAACTGCCTTTTATTATTTATTTCATTTTCATTTCTCGTTTCTGGCTCATTTGCATTTCGTTTTTTTTTTTGGGTTTTAGTTTTTGGTTTTTGGCTTTCTTGTTGTTGGATCTCTGGTGGTCCATTTTGGGAATGACGAAAGCCGGCAGAGAGCTTCGGAGATGCATCTCGTAACGGAGCCACAGTGGCGGAGCTATAAAAGCCCGGATCGGCTGGGAATGGAGCATCAGTTGGCATCCAGCTTCCTCTTCGGCTACGCGGAGTTCCCATCAGGTTTTCGACCCCCAAGCAAGAAACTTCCAGCAATGAAGGTTCGTTTTTGGCCACATCCTAAAAATGAAATGTTTAATTAACGTCTTCATACTTTTTTCCATCAGATCTTTGTGTGTCTTTTGGCTACTCTGGTGGCCACATCTTCCGCCGGCTTCCTCGGCGGCTCATCCGGCGGTGGCGGCGGCGGAGGCGGTGGCTACAGTTACGGAATCGGTTCCGGAGGCGGCGGCGGAGGACACGTCCACCAGGAGGTGAAGACCATCAAGGTGATCCATCAGGAGGGAGGCGGCTACTCCGGCGGAGGCGGTGGCTATGCCCTGGGAGGCGGCTACTCCGGCGGACACGGCGGCGGCTACTCTGGCGGTCATCAGGAGGTCAAGACTGTCAAGGTCATCCACCAGGAGGGTGGCGGCTACTCCGGCGGACATGGCGGCGGCTACTCCGGAGGACACGGACACGGCGGTCATCAGGAGATCAAGACTGTCAAGGTCATCCATGAGGAGGGACACGCTCTGGGAGGCGGCGGCTACACTGGCGGCTACTCCGGAGGTCATGGCGGCCATGGAGGACACCAGGAAGTGAAGACCATCAAGGTTATCCACGATGAGGGCGGACACGCCCACGGTGGTGGTTATGCCCATGGCGGTGGCTACTCCGGCGGCCATCAGGAGGTCAAGACTGTGAAGGTCATCCACCAGGAAGGCGGCGGCTACTCCGGCGGCCATGGCGGCTTCTCCGGCGGCTACTCTGGTGGATACTCTGGAGGCCATGGAGGTCATCAGGAGGTCAAGACTGTCAAGGTCATCCACGAAGAAGGACACGCTCTGGGAGGCGGCGGCGGCTACACTGGCGGCTACTCCGGAGGTCATGGCGGCCATGGAGGACACCAGGAAGTGAAGACCATCAAGGTTATCCACGAGGAGGGCGGCCACAGCCACGGTGGACACGATCACGGACACGGAGGACATGGCGGCGGCTTCGAGGAGGTGAAGACCATCAAGGTCATCCACGAGGAGGGCGGCCACGCCCACGGAGGCCCCATTTCCATCAGCAATGAGTATCTCCCGCCCAGCAACGAGTACCTGCCGCCCGTGTCCGCCCCCGCTCCCGGCTACCTGCCGCCGTCGTCCAGCTGGAAGTAGGCGCTCCTCGCCGGAGAGTATCTCACGGATACACATCCCCACTGTGATTCGAACCGATTCCGTTTCGATGAGAGCTACTGATCCCCCAGTTTTTTTTTTATAACCTTGTTGTTAAGTAGTTTTAGGCAACCTTTCCTTTTTTTCTTCCCATCGTTTTTTTTCCTGTTGAATCCATTTTACCTCACTTGTTACAAAGAAATGAAAAATATATGCCATCTGTAAATTATAAATATCGGAAGAGTGTCATTTTTGGCGGGAAAAGGGGTATACCTTTTTAAGACTCTTTTTTTTGAAAACTATTTCTTACTTTTAAATATTAGAATATTTGAATTTTTAGCCACAAATAATGCGAATTTCCTTGGTTAGACCTTATGAAATAATTTTATAGTGATTTCTTGGCAATTCACCATAAGTACCGGGTATTAATACCAAAACTAACTAAGTAAATTTTAATTTGTTGGGTAAACTAAATATGAAAGAGTCTACCAGTTTTATCTTTTTTAAAATATGTATTTAAAAACGCACAAAATTTACAATAAATAAATATTATTTGTAAGGTTTAAGAAATAATTTAAATGATATATTGTAAATGATCGATAAATATATCTATTTACTTTGGTATTTTAGATGCATTTAAATATAAGAAAAAATAATGTATTCTATTAGGTATAAATTTGAATAATAATTAATTTTTAAATCTCTATCTAAAAAATGGATTAAATAGTTAAGAAACTGTTTTTTGATAGAGGTTCTAAAAGAAAATTTAAAAAAATATATATTATTCACTTTTCGGAAATATTTAAACCAACTTATTCGAATTTTGAAAGTGAAGTGTTATAAAAAATATTATTCGCTTAAAATAGTATTTAAAAAATATGAAATATATGAAAAAAATTGAAAATTTAATAAATAATCTTATTAATGATATAAATATTTGCATTTTTAGTTTACTTCCATAAAGTATATGTTAGTAGTTCCCAAGTGATTAGTTCTTTGAGTTTAAAAAGTTTTTAATTAAAATTCACTTTCATTAAACACTTTTTTTTAGAAGTGTAGATAAAAAATAGAAAGAGTCAAGTATTTGAATATCAATAAATCTTATAAACGTCCGACAGTAGATTTTAAATCAAACTCGATTCACAGATCATAAAAATAAAAGAATTAGCATCTTCGCCTTCAATAGACTTACTTTCAATCTTTTTTTGTTTTCTTTTTTTTTTTTGTGTATGTTTCTGATTTTTTTTCAGATTCAGATTCGGTTTTATTTTCCGTTTTATTTTCACTTTCAACTCAATCGATGAACCAAATGGGAAATTAACATAATCACCTCGTCTTCTTAATGGTCGGTAGCTCGATGACCTCTTCAGAGTGGAGCTCGTGTATCTCACAGATACACTCCGAAATCTTATGGATTAATCAAGTGTTTAAATTAAGAATTATGGTATTATTATGATTCAATATTTAATAATTAATTAAATAATCAGCTCCTGTCTGATTGCTTATTACTTGTGCGGCCAAATGTCCTGGCGCCTTCGTTTCGCAGGACTCGGCTCGATGCGATTGCTTTGGCTCAGATACTGGTGTAGGGGGAGTGGGCGTGGCGAGGAGGAGGTCACCGCCAATGGGAACTCGCTGGTGGGTCGCCACTTCGATGGCAGCCACGGCGAATCGTAGTCCTGATGGTATTTGCTGTGATACGGGATCTTATCCTCCGGCGGCAGGACCTTCGGCGGCTCCTGATGGACCTTCAGGTTGAGCAGCAGCTCCCCATCATCGTCGATCAGGTTGTAGAGCTGGACTCCCTTGGCCTCCCGCAGGGGATGGGCTCTCTCCAGCCGCACCTGTTGCCGGATCGGTTTTGGCCGAAAGGTCGGCCTCGGCCTCTGGGCCATGACCCGCGAAGAGCGATCCTGCGACTGCAGTTGCCGAAGGATGCCCAAAGGCAGCAGCAGGTCCGATTCGAAGGGCATGAAGCCACTGGCTCGCACTTTAATGATATTCCTCAGCAGGGGCTGGTGGCTCTGGTAGCTCTTGACCAGCCCGAAAAGGCCTAACAGGCTCAGAGTGTTTATGGCTAGCATGGCTGTCGGTGGCGTTCTTCCTGCTTAGCTCATTTTAGGATCACATTAAAAAAATATCTATAACGAACGAACGAACGATTACTTCGGTATTACTTCGCTGACGAAGACCCACAGAGCCGACCCGCGTTGCACCAACTGAGTAAACTGAATAAACTCGAATCCGTTCGAGTCGGGCTCAACTCGACTCACTGGCGAGCGTCTCGTGTGCACTGTGCGCTCGTAAAGGCGAATTAATTAGAGAAAATACCGTACGGTACACGACTGCACAGTGGGACGAAACGGTGAGGAAAAATATTTTTTAAAAATATTATAAGTTAGATGAGTTCGTAATGTTCAATTAGTTTATATTAGTTTTTAATTTCTATATAATATTATGTGCTATAAAATTATAATATAAGTGTTTACCTAAAACATTTAAGATTTAAAATAACTCATTTAAAAATGAGAAATATAAAATACCTTAAAGTTGAAATAAATTTAAGGACCTATTTTAAGTTGTATAATGTTGTTTAATGAATAAATATTCGTTTTTGAAATGGTTTAATATCAAAGAAAACTTATATTAAGTCTAGAATAAAAACTTCAGAGAATAGATGTCAAATATCAGATACAAATATTTTCTCAAAAACTCTCTCATATTTATGAACCACTGTCCATAGAGATGTCCGAACACTTTGAATTGAAAATAAAAACATAACTGGCCGAGGCCTCTCGACGTTTATTGTTTATTGTTTGGCGACTCACTCTTTTTCCTCTATTAGTTACTCTATTATTTTCCCTACTCTGTTGTGGCCACTGGGACAGTACAAATTTATTAAAAAAAAAAAAAAAAATAAAAAAAATAGTCATAGACATAGTGAGTGTGTGTGTGATTTATGCCAGAGAGTTAACAAGAATAATTCTTTGGATTCTACGTGTGCCTTTTGTGTGTGGAATGACATTAAACTGGTTCACACAAGCCGTCGGTTTGGGCCATTATGCCGGCCATTAAAACCCCAGCCCGTCCACTCTCGCTGCCATTGCTCGGCTGACCCAAACACAACATACATTTCCATATCTGGTCCATACAAGTGCCTATATAATGGGTCGTATCTCCGGCCCATTAGCATTAAAACAAAAAACACCCGCAATGAGAAACAAATAAAATGCCATACATGTTTTGTCAAATAGAGATTTTATGGAAAAATGCCGGATTTTCAGAATTTTCACTCGAATTAAATAGTAGTTGACAATTCAAGAGTTCAACGCTTCACAGATCACTCTCACTGCTCCACATTAGCATATGTGGACAGTGCGGTTCATAACTAGCTATAGGTTGTGGGGAAAAGTGTATAAAAGAATATATATATATATATATGTAGGATAGGTATTTACTTTATTTTAGAGTTTTAGAAAATATCTATCCTTTTTTTTTCAATTTAAAATAACAAAACTCGAATGATCCCTTGGCTAAAGGACCTCTATTAGTGGCTGGCTACGCTAGAACTAGTTGAGAATTATAGACCAAAAAACAAATAGACAATAAAACATGCAATCTTCCATTAGTTTTGAGCCTATTTCCAGCACTCTACTGTCATGAAACGCACTGTACTCATTTATAATCATGAGAAAACATCACTAACGGTAGCTAAATACCATTCCGAGTTGATTGACACACATTGTTCAATCACAAGCCTCAATCACCAGCCAACCTGTTGTTTTGAATTTTTTTTTTGTAATTATTTATTTATCGTAGACGTAGACTTTGCTTAATTACTAAAATTAAGAACATAATTTTGCAAAAAAAAAAATTGGTTTATATAATAAAGTATATATAGATTAATGTGAGGAGGGATATCTGTACAATTAGAGTGTAGAGAGACTTACAGATGTACGAGTACTGCTAGTTGACTAGAAAATTATATGATTTTAGAACTTATCTATATAAATTATTCGATTTCTCCGATTATCCATCTCTCCCTTCGAGTCCAACACATAATTTTTTTTGTTTTGATTTCCTTTTGAAAATATTTACATATACAAATACTGTTGCTCTAAATATTATTTATAATTTAGGATATATTTTTAGGGTTATGCTCTAGTCCAGAGTGATGTGCGGATTGGTGTACGTAAAGCCATGGAACTGTTTCTGATCCATGGAGGCCAGTATTTCCTTATCGATGGGGGTCAATCGAACCCGTTCTCTGGTGAAAACCCGATCGAAATATTGCGTATCCAGTGGGTGTTTCTTAAAGAGTTTATTAAGAGGATATAATATAGAAAATGGGTATTACTTGTGAAGTCTAATACTTACCACCTGGGGCTTGAAGGGCGGCTCTATTTGTCGCTTTTCCAGCAGACCCCAGTCGATCGGCCGGAAGAATATATGATCGGCTATATCTCCAGCTGGACTATACTGAGACCCAATACGCTTTGTATAATCCTTTTCCAGAAGCTATTAATTAGAACAGTTATAATTGGAATCATTTTAAAAATATATAATGCATCTGTGAGGGTACCCCTTTAAGAATTCCTGTTGCCTCGGCGGATATATAAACGGGGAACCATGGAATCTCATTGCAAATGGACCAGAAGAGCTCGTCCTCGTCGCAGCCACTGAACGGCGACTGACCGATCAGCATTTCGTAGAGCAGCACACCGAAAGACCACCAATCCACATTTTGATTGTACTTTTCACCCTGAATATTATAAATAAAGAATTTATTCTATATAATATATATGGATATTTCAATGATTTCAAGGCACAACTAACCTTTATGATTTCGGGCGCCATATAATCGGGTGTGCCGCAAAAACTATCGGCTGTTTTGTCCAAATAGATTTGCAATTTGCACATTCCAAAGTCGGCAATACGAACATGTCCCTCGTAGTCCAGCAGGACGTTATCCAGTTTGAGATCCCTAGAAAAGGACAAAAAAAGAATGAATTAATATGATATGATTTCAAATAATTTCATAAAATATTTTGAATATTTTTTTTTTTTCAGTGATAACTCACCTATAGATAATGCCCTTTTTGTGCAGGAACTTGAGACCCGAGATTATTTCGGCGCCATAGAATCTGGCCCGCTCCTCGGAGAAGCGTCCGCTCTCCTGGATGTGGAACATGAGATCACCGCCATTCAGATACTCCATCACGAAGAACAGGTGGCTCTGCAGGAAAAATAAATCAAAAATAAAAAAATAAAAAAAAAATACAAGAATTAAAAATGTATTTGAAACGATTGAGAATCGGCCCCCAAAGTCATAAATAATTAAAATACCTTCTAATCGGTGTCAATGCAAGTGGCAAGATGCAGATACATTTACGGCTAAAAGATACAGATACAAGTGCATCTCTCAAGATGCTAAGATACAAATGCTAAGAACACGAAACAGACGGACAGGCACCCTGATCTACATGATGTCCGAATATCCGAACCGTCTGACTGTCCCTCCTGTCCGTTTGTCCGTCTGTCCGTTTGTCCGTATGTCCGTTTGTCCGTCTGTCCGTTTGTCCGTCTGCCCGAATGTCGTGTGCCCCAATCGATGGCCAGCCGCAGTCCCAATTAAATCAAATATACATTTAATTATAGAGCGTTTTACCTTTCCTCTGGCTATTTATAAGTCCAATCGATTGTTCTATCTAACATTTGGATATATATTTGTCCCACAGACACACCTTTTGTTTGTGGGGATTACCTCTAAACGATAATTGAGAAAAAGGTGCCAATAGGATGTACGATTTTTGGGGTTTGGGGTTTGAGGTGGAAATAGTAACAGAATTGATCGAATTTTAAAGAAGAGTAATATTACTTTTTGCAAGAAATACTGGAAGTTTGGATCAACTTTTAAAGTTATATTTATATATTTTATTAACCTAAAGCGTAAACTCGTTAAGAATGTATTTTAAAAGTTAAAACTATAAAAGAAACACCCACCTCCGTTTGGAAAGTGCAAAACAAATGACACAAGTAGGGATGTTTGGTGCCCAGGGCCAGGACCTTTCTCTCAATGAGCGTCGAGTCCACATCGTCGTCCTCCAGAACGACATCCTTTTTCAGGCACTTGATGGCATAATAGTACGTGGTGTCCCTCAGCTCGGCCAGCAGGACCTTGTAAATAATATCATATTATTATTTAATCAAAATAATATATCGATTAGTAAATATACTCACTTTGCCGAAGCTACCCTTGCCGAGGACGGCCAGAAAGTGGAAATCATCTACCGAATAATTCTTAAATCTAGGTATTACTGTGGCTGGCGCAGTGAAACGTCCGGATTTTTGGAATTGTGAATATGTGTATGATGTTTCTGTGCGAGCGAGACAGCAAGATCAACAGAGCGAGATAGAGAATATAGGATAGAATATATAGAATTTCAAAGTTAGTTAAGATCAAGTAAAAATACATATTAGAATTGGATAGATAATAGATAATGGTTGTCGGTTCATGATCCTTTTTCCAGGATCACTTGAGTGCCAGAGAGTATATATATTGAGATTATAGGGGGAGGGGGGATCTAGGATATATCATTTCTATTCGGCATACCATCGTGTTCTTCGCTGGGTTCGATCTTATAGGCCGGATTCAAGCTGGGCGGTGTACTGGGGGAGTCGCGGGCTTCTCGGGCGCCTAATTTATTCGGGAATATTTTTAATTTTATTTCTTTATGTATTGTCTTCTAAAATTCTGATTTGATCAAGGCTTGATTTTGCTCAAAAACTAGTTTGATTTTTAAATTTAATTTTTTAATTATTAAATATTATGCGACTCTGTCATCTTATTTATATTTTTTCTGCAAAAACTTTTCAAATATTTTCAGTTTCACTAATAACTAATCTTATTTCAAAAAATTATAAATTAAATATCCTATAATTTCGAAATCAAGTCTTCCTGTTGCAATAAATTCATTAAATGCATTTCCTTTCATTAATTACCAATTATCACCTTCTGAATTTCTGTTTTCGAGCAAAATCAAGCCCATAAATTAGAAAAGCACAAATTATAAAGATTTTATAAATTTTTGGATTTTTTGTTCGGCCTTCAACGGGCTCGTTCTGATTGTGATTTGTGCATTTTTTTTGTGCATTTTGCCATCTTGGCGGCATTGTGTGATTTTTTGCGATTTTTAGCGGACTTCTGCAGTGAGTTGGGGCGCACATTACCTCGCTTCACGTAGTTGAGTGCCTCGACGATGAGTTTCTGATTGACGCCGCATAAATTGGCCGTGAGCCGTTCGCATTTCTTGTGGCAATTCACGTCACATTCTGATTGTTTTGGGTTTTTAATGCGGAATACGGTGGGAGCATGGTCGGCACATGTATATCAGCGTATATGGCCCACGCACCGCATTTCATGTCATTCGATGGGAATTAATTGCAAACAAATTTTTATTAAATTTTTTTCAAAGTGGTTATTCAATATTCTGTTGCGATTTATGGGTTGGCTTTGTTTCTCGACTTTTTCTATTTTTCTTTCCATTTTAAACATTCAATTAACTTTGAATTTTCAATAAAAAAACATACAAGTTTAATTAGAGCCTTTTTAAATAGACCTCCATCCCTTTAAATCGTAAAACACTCCACTTTCATAAATAAAAACTGGCAAAATATATTTTATAAGAAAAGTTACTACTTTTTTAATGTCCTTAATCAGAAATATTTCATAAATAACATCTGTGTTTTGAAAACCAAACAAAGTTGCAAAATCAATATTTAAACACTTCATTTCCGAAAAAAAAGAAATTCATAGAATGTATCTTCCATTTTAGAGAAGAAAGAATTGTCTCACATGCCTATTAGATATTTCCGATATTATTTTGGGAAACAATCACATAAATTTCAAAGTGGAAGTACTCTGAACCCTCAAAGACCCGAAACGCTTATGTCCGACTTGAATAAATAAACAAAATGAATGTCTCAGTGTAGCGAGAACCATGAATTTCCGTTGATTCTTTTCACCAAGAGGCATAAACAAAAATCGAAAGAGCAATTGTTTTGGGCCGATTTGGTTGCAATTTCAATAAATTTATCGAACCATTGGCCGGATATCACGTATACGCAGTGTGTTCGAATGGCAAGGTATTATATAAACTTTTCAAATCGAATCGAATTTACTATCTGGCTCATAACTGCGTTCTATATTCAGACAGACTTGTATTCGGCCAGATTAGCTGCAGGTAATATAGATATTTATATAAAAATAAATATACATATTATGTAGAGGATAGAGGATATATATTATTAAGTATATGGTCGGAGGAGCTTTCCTCTCTCGCGACGATGACCTAAACAATTTGTTTTCATTTGTTGTTTTGGCTAAAAGTAAAATGCCAACTTGTCGATTGTCTAGCCTTTCCTTTCCTCCCCCTCACCAGCTATTCTTTCTCTCCTGTCACTCTTTATTTTCCTCTCATTTTCTAAGATTTTCTTTGCTTTTCTTCGGCTTTCTATGCTCTTCTTGCGGCTTCTGGCTGCGATTCTCTAGCAAATTCTCGCAAAAACATCAAGGAAACGCCACCGCGGAACAGTAATCAGCGATAAACGATAAAATTCTCGGCGAAAAAATTACATAAAACAGCGAAAGATATAGGAAGTCGATTTCCCATAATCCACTAAAAAAAAAATAAACACAAAATGCGAAGAAATATTCCTTAGAAAAGGCAACCATCCTCTTGAGTTTCGGTCTCTGGGTTTTCATAA
The DNA here is from genome assembly GCA_035045925.1 of Drosophila atripex. Taxonomy (NCBI): domain Eukaryota; kingdom Metazoa; phylum Arthropoda; class Insecta; order Diptera; family Drosophilidae; genus Drosophila; species Drosophila atripex. The sequence goes on from JAWNOP010000009.1 coordinate 1,184,603, forward strand.
TATATTTTCCACATTACTCTTATTTGGAAATATTTTAAATAAATAATTTTTATAAAATTGTGGAAAATATCAAAGCAACAAAATAGTACATATATTTTCCAGTTCTTGATCTTTAGTCACCAATAACACAATATATATTTTCTTATTTATTAGCAGTTGCTTGAAATTCACCAGAAAAAAAATAAAAATAAAATAGAAAAGTTCCGAATTTCGAAACTCATTCACAAATCATATTTTTGCACACAATTGTATCCCTCCAGCCGCACAGGTCACTGAACCAATATTTTTCTATATATTTTATATATATTCTGCATCCGCAAACGATACCGATGGGTCTTCCTAGCACTTCCTAGTTAACAGCTTGAATCGGGGTCTATTACTAGGCCGAAAACAATCGACGACTATATTTTTATAGCATATTCTTGGGACATTGTATTCCCCGGATCATGTACTCTATAATCTATATATATTAGCTATTGAACACTATTATGACTTTGTTTATTTCTTTTTTGCGATTTTGTGTTTTCCTCTTTTTTGTTGGCGTTTCTACGGAATTGTTTGGATGCCTTTGGTCATCTCCATATAGTATTATCCCTCATACATCCCATATCTATATGTCCGTCTAGAAAACGAAAGCATTCCGAAATGCCCCGCGATTTCAGACAGTAAGCGAGCTCATTCTTATTATTATACGATTTTGTTTTTTGTATATTTACTGGGACACGTGCCGCACTCAAGTGATCAACTGGGAGTAGGGGTGTTCGGGGGCAATGTTTTTGGTTATATACACAGAGAAAAATTCAAGGGTTTACATGGTAATTTGAAAATTATATATTTTTTTTAATAAAAAGTATGGAAAACGAACTATTTCATTTTATTTTATTGTCAATAATCCCAAAATGTATTTTATTTAGGAATAATATAGTATTTTTATGAAACAAGTTCTATACCATTTTCTAATATTTTTATTTATTATTTTTAATATATTTTAATATTACTCTTTAATATTCAATTCAAACTTAACTCATCTTGAAGAAGCTTTTCGAGGAACTCATTTTAAATAATACTTCAAAACTATTAGAAAAAATAAATGTTTGAAAAGAATATACATGAAGCATAAAATAATAAATATATTTATTTGGATAATTCTTTTTTTATGAAATATTTTACTTCCATTTTTCATATCATATTTTTGCTAATTAATCTCATTGTATTTCCAACTCAGTCTTTTAAGATGAGATTACAAAATTAATTTGTGCCCATTGTTTTTATGCCTCTCCTATTCTACCCCTAATTTTTCTCTGTGTACTTAGATTAGAGAGAATGACAAATAGAGACGAAGAGAGAGAGAGAGAGAGAGAGAGAGTGACTGTGCCCCGCGGGCCTTACCTAACATCTTCTTGGGACTGGAGGGCGCGGTGCCGCCCTCGAATCCGGAATCGTTGCTGCAGGTGCTCATCCGGATGATGGAGGGCGAGGTGCCAGCCGGAGTGCCAGCCACGCCCAGTGATGCGCCCACAGCCGCTCCCGCACCCGCACCCGCACCCGAGGAGGTAGACGACTCGGTGACCCCCGATGAGGAGCCGCCTCCCTTGGTGGCGCCACCCCGATGGCCAGCACCCGCAGATCCCGCCGAGCTCTGGCTGCTGCCCGAGGAGCTGCACTCCTCGCCGCTCTCCTCGTCGCTCGTCGCCTCCTCCTCCAAGGACTCGCTGCCCGCCTCGCTCCCGCTCTCATCGTCCGTATTCTCGTCCGAGTAGACGATCTTCTCCCGCTTCCAAAGTGGTCGTGGCGTTGCCACGAGGGGATACCGTGGCGCCTCCTCCTTCACGTAGCATTTGTTGGTGGTGTCGATTTTGATTTTCTTGTGAGGATCGAAGCGTGGCGGTTCGGTGGCGGCGGCGGCGGCGGCTGCCGCTTTCTTTTGCTTTCTCTTCTCCTTGCGCTGCTTCTTCTTCATGCTTTCACTGAGAACCCGACGGGTACCGCTCGCACTGGAATATTCCGCCGAACTGTCGCCGTCAATGTGGTCGGAATCGGTCTCGGAATCGGAATCGGAATCGGAATTATCCGCCGACGATGGTATATAGTCCTCTAATTCAGCGTCAACGTCTCGCAGACACTGTGCCAAATTCGATACTGTTGCAAACTTTGATAAATTATTGCCGCAGCTGTTGTTGTCTACATCCACATCGGCAACACCATCGGCAACACCAGCCCCAGCAGCAACACTATCAGCTATTGTACCAATAGCAATACCAATAGCAACATCCGTATGAGCAACAGTCGATGTTGCTGCCTCAACAGCAACATGCAATGATTGCTGTTGCTCCTCTTGCCGAATTGCTTTCAAATTCGTGGGCGTTGTTGCAGATACTGATTGCGATGACGCATGTTGCTGTTGCACTCTTGGTGATATTTTGGCCGCTTTTGTGGGGGCCAAAGTTATAAATTGATCGGCATTGATTGGGGTCACATTGCTCTCAGTTGCTGTTGCATCTACTGTTGCTGCTGCATTCGATGTTGCTGCTGTTGCTGATGTTTGTGCTTGTGTTGCTGTTGCTGCTATTGCTGTTGTTGCCTTCTTTTTGGCAACATTTATTTTGCCGGCTTTCGGTGATTGCACCTTTGACTTGGCGGTTTCCGTCAATTTCGTTTTGGTTTCCGTCTGGGATTGCTGTTGCTGCTGGGATTGCTGCTGTTGTTGCTGCTGTTGCTGCTGCTGCGGCTGCTGTTGCTGTTCCTTGTGCGTTGTTTTATTTATTTTCGTTTCGATTGCCTGTTGTTGTTCAGGTGACTTGGCTATTTGCCCGCTATTTATTTTTGGCCCTGTTGTTTCGTTCAGTTTTGATTTGGCTGTTGGTGTTGCTACTGCTGCTGCTGCTGCTGCTGCTGTTGATGTTGCTGTTGTAGCTGTTGCAGTGCTGCCAGATTGTTTGACTGTCACAGCTGTTGTTGTTTTAGTTGTTGTCTTTGCAGCTGCTATTGTTGTCTTTGGTGCGACTGGTGTCAATGGAATTTCTTCTGTTTTTGTTGGCAACTTGACTTGCGTTGGTGTTGCTGATGTAGCTGTTGGTGTTGCTGCTGTGCCTGTTGGTGTTGCCGGTTTTGTTTGGATTTCGATTGATGTTGTTGCCTTGACTTTTGGAGATTGTTTCTCTGACTTTGCAGCCGTCACTTCGGCATTGTCTTTTGTTGTTGATTTTGATTCCGGAGTGGTTGGTGTAAGTGTTGGTGTAATCGATTTGGCCTGAACTGCTGTTAAAATGGTCGCCTTCGACTTCTCAGCTTCCTTAGTTTCGATTTTGATTAGATTATCCTTGGATATGGCTATTTTCGGCTTTCCTTCCTCTATTTTTTTGGTTGGTGAGTCTTTTTTGGTCGCTGCCGGTGTTGTCTTTGGTTTGGCAACATCTGTTGCAGTTGTTTTGGTCTTTGTAGCCTCCGATGGTGTAGTCGGCGTTTTGGGAGAGTCCACTGAAGTTGTTGGTGTAACTGTGGGCTTGATGGTGGCACTTGTTGGTGTAGTTACTGGCTTAGTGGCTATTGTTGTGACTTTGCTTTCGGTATTGCTTGTTGTTATGGTTGTTGCAGTTGCCGTCTTTGATGTAGCTGCTTTAGTGGTTGAGATTTCTGGAGTTTCTGGTGTTCCCGGAGTCTTGGAAGTGGTAACGGTTGGGGTGGTTTTCAGTTCTATGGTTATTTCCGACTTGAGCTTTGGTACTGTTGGTGTCTTTGTCTCTGGGACCTTTGCTTTGGCCTCATCTACGATTGTCTTGGTATCTTTTGGTGTGGATGGCGACTTGGGCTGCTGTTCTTCTTCGAGAAGACGCTCTTGCCTCTCGGTCAGGGCCTTTTTGCGATTAGTCATGTAGAGGGTTTCCCTCGAGCCGATTTGCGACCAAAAGTCCTCACCGCTCTCTGACTTTTGGATTGCTTTCCTGATGGGCTTGGGTGTGGCCACTCCCTCCACTTTGGGTTCTTTCTTTTCCGGTACCTGCTTCTGTATGGCCGCCTCATCAAAAGTGAAGATCTGCGCCACACTCACATGCTGCTGTGGTGGCTGCTTCTTCTCTTCCGGCTTCGGAAGGACCTTCTTCAAAGGCGATGTCTTGTTGGTTTTGGGTGCCGCCTTCATGAATCCCTCAGGCAGGGCCGGCTCGGGTTTTTTCTTCGGCAACTTGAAGATCTTGTGGATCTGATGGTGCTCCTCGACGGTCTCCACATTCACCGTGAACTTGGGCTTCGGACTGGGACTGGGCGTGGAACTGGAGCCCGACGTGGAGACGAGCGATTGACTGGTAACAGAGGGCTCTTCGTTCAGCTCCAGGACACTGGGCATGTGCTCGACTTTGGCGGAGGGGGCTGGAGCGTTTTCCACGTCCACAATGGCGGTGATTTTGTGGCGCAACTTCTTGGACTTCTTGGAGCGACGCTTCGATCTCTCAGTGCCACTGTCGTCGGCTGTGGTGGTGCTATCGTGACTGGATCTCCTCTCCAGGTGGATCATCTGTAAGCTTCCAGAACTGGACTTTTGCAGTTTGTTGAGGATCTCCTGCTCCTGTTCCTGGATAATGGAGGCTCTGCGCCTCAGCTCTCCGGCATTCAGATCATCGTCGATCTTGTCGGAGGATATATCCTCGCAGATATCATGAAATGTGGGACATTGAACCAGACTCAATCGTCGGATCTTCTGCTGCATCTCTTCGAGTTCCTCTTGATCATCGAGGGACTCGGTATCATCTTTCTCCTGGCCATTCTTTTGGTTTTCTTCTTCCTTGGTGGCCTCACTCTTCTGGGCACTTTGTGGCTGGCTTAGTTCCTGGACCTGGGCCTGATTAGTGACTGGTGGCTCCTCCTTGCCGTCCCGGATGTAGAATCGTTCGCGGAGCAATTCTCCGGGGGATTTCTTGTTACTGGTCACTGGGAAGGCCGCCAGTTCTTCGGCCAACTTTTGTCGCCAACTGAGACTGGGCTCGGTGGCTGGCGGAAGATCCCGGAACTGATGTTCCGGCGGTTGAATGGCTTCTGTCTTGCTGGATGTATTATCCTCGGCCCGATCCTTGCTCCGACGTCGTATGGTGGAGAGTCGAACTACGGCCCGATTTCTTCGAATGGTAGAACGGCGCTTGGGTCCCGATTCCGGGACTTCGAGGAAGTTCTCCTTGGCTGGCTCTTCTGTTTTGACTTCTTCTTTTATTTCCTTCTTGGTGTCCTGTTTCTTTACATCATCCTTGTCCTTCTCCTTATCCTTATCCTTTTCTTTATCCTTGTCCTTAGCCTTGTCTCTGTCATCCTTTTCATTGGATTTGGGAGTCACGCCTCTGCGATATCGCGAGGAACTCACATCAATATCCGCCGTATTTATGGCGATGGGCCGTGGCGGGATGTACCGGGTGGTGGACGGGGCTGTGGTGTAGCTGGTGGATGTGTACTTCGGCGACTGGATCCTGGTGAGGGGCATCAGGCTGCTGTGGCCGCTGTGCCTGCCACTTTCGGTGATCGTCGTCAGCTTGGGCTGATATCTGGAGCCGAGGCCGTGGAGGGCGCTACTGGAACTGCTGGAGGTGCCGCTCGTATAGCTGGGCGAGCGGGGCGAGGAGGGACTGAGGGGCACCATATAGCTGGCCGGATAGGAGCGATTGTAGCTGGAGGTATAGCTGCTCGATCCGGGCAGATTCAGCCCCAGACCGGAGCTATAATACGGCGAGTAGAGCTGACTGCTCCCGCCGCTGTAGTAGTAATTCGTGGAATCCGAGTACAGAGGCATTTCGTCACAATATTCTTTTATATTTTACAACTTAAAAAAAAATCACACAACACTCTTGGCTTTCAAGATCACTCTTTGTTTTTACTCTGTTGATTTTTCAATATTTTGTGCAGTTTTTTAAGGTTTTACTTTTTTAAGATTTCATTTTTTTTGGTTGCCGTAACGCTGCAAATACAATCTCTTTTATATTTTTTTCTAAATGGCACAGTGTGGGGGCTTGAATATTTATTTTTTAAATAAATATGTTATAGAGAATAATTTTATTTTATTTGTACTTTAAAGTTTCGACGAGGTTTTGATGATGAATTATTTTTTTTGATTTTTTTAAACAGACTTTTTAAAGGCGTCTCCCCAGGAAAAAATCGAAAAAAATGTAAAAAATATTTTGTTGCCAGATTTTGATGCAGATTGGCGGGGAATCGATCCACAAATCGTTTAAGGTATTCCTTGCAAGAATCGGATGAGAATTGCCGAAGATATAGACGTAGCAAGGAGCCATATATGGAAATCCTGGATTTTGCTTATTTTGAAAGGGGTCTCCCTAAAAAAATTTGAAAAAACTCAAAAAAAATGTTGTTCCCAGATTTTGATGCAGATTGACGGGGAATCGATCCACAAATCGATTAAGGTATTCCTTGTAAGAATCGGGTAAGAATTTACAAAGATATAGACGTAGCAAAGAGCCATATATGGAAATCCTGGATTTTGCAAGGGGTCTCCCCACAAAAGTTAGGAAAAAATCTAAAAAATATTTTGTTGCCAGATTTTGATGCAGATTGGCGGGGAATCAATCCACAAATCGTCTAAAGTACTTTTCTTGAGAATCGCATCAGAATTGGCCAAGATATAAACGTCGTAAGGGGCCATATGTGCAAATCCTGCAAGGTAAAAATACCTTTAAAAAATCAACTTAATTAGCCTCTAATTTATTGTCTCAATAATTACTATACGTGTTAATTGTGTGGGATAAACAAATGGGAATTGACTTGAAAACACACAAGCAGCACGCAGTTTCCGGCTAAGAGCCACTCGGTTTCGGCTTCGTGTCAATAACTCAATTTAATTGCAATTGCTGGCCACTAACGAGGCTAATCCCTCTTGGCCAACTCGCTTGGGCAATGCGATAAATTTAGATTCGTCGAATCGTAGAATGGGCGAAGATTTCTTCCCATAATTTCGATGGCACTTCAGTTGATTTCTCGCAGGTTAACGCTTGCTTGAAAATACAGTATAAATCTATATATAATATATACTCTTCTTAGTGCTTCTACCGCATAAATGTATATATAGGATGTATATTGCTTCGCCCTCTGCTTGGCTCTTCTGTCATTTAATTATACAATTTTTAGAAATTTCAAAACTGCTGTCATAATGTGCCAGCATTTGGCAATACATGGCCGAGACATCGAACCAGCTTCTGCCCAGCAGAGCGGCATTAATTATTTGGCCTAATTGGCCAAAAAGGTTTAATTCCCCTTGATTGACCGCCCAGTCGGATCGAATTTGATTCTAAATCGAAGAATTCTATATATGATTTTGCAACAATTTTTCCATGTAATTATAGGGAAGACTTTTCTGGTTGTTTTATAAAGGGAATTATCATATTTTCTTGCCATTTTTTAAGTTAACTTTCAGTTTAAATACATTTTTTTATATCAAGTTTTGAAATACTTTTAATAGCAATTACATTTTTTTGAGAAAATATATTCATTTTTATGTTTTTCTTTTGAGGAAAAGTCCAATTTTTAATATCTTTTCCTAGTAATTCGAAATAGAGTCGGAAATCTACACAAAAACTGTTTACTTTTTCTGAAAATTTCTGCAAAATCAATTCGTTAGATGATTTGCTAAAAAGTTTGCCAAAAAAAACTGGGATTAAAATTTAATAAAATCCATTTTTAGCCGAAAATGAAAGAAAATGGAAATGAAATTGTCATTGATTTGAATCTGAAGGTCAGAAATGGTTTCTGGAATCGATGGCTTTTCAATAATTAACGCGTCGTTTCTTCTATTTTTTGTTGTTTAATTTTTTGTTTTTTGGTTCATACAATATGTTTATTATTGGCTTTTGCGTTTGCCCACATGTGCCATATAGAAAATAGACGGATATATATTCCGATATAATTTTTTTTGGATTTTTTTTTGTATTTTTTGCATGACGTAAGCGCTCACGAGTCGTTGTCTGCGATTTTCCACGCATCTGACAGATAATTTTTATATTTTTTGTTTTTGTTCTTTAAACTTTGTGTTTTAGGAATTATTTTATTAGAGCACACTTTTTGATTTTTTCAATGGTTTTTTTTTTAAATACATTTTTTTTTATTGTTGTTTAAAAATGAATATTTTACCGTTAACGCGACAGCAGTGAAAAAAAAATGAAAATAATAAAAACGAAAATGCCAGCAAAGTCGACGTGGCGAACGCATTAACGGAAACTACTGAAATGTGAAAGGCAGCGCTGAAAAATTTTCAATTCCGATTCCTGATCTCGACGATTTCGAAGTCTATATCTGCATATATATGTACGGAGAGTGTGGTGGTGAGTATCTGTGTGAGAGAGGCTAACTTCGTTGCTGACGAGATACACGTGTGCACGGCCTGTTTGTACAAGTGTCTGTGTTTCAGTGAGGATGTATCTTCCATTTCTGGTTGTGTTTGTGTTGAGGCAAGAGGCCCCAGCCAGATCATCGTTGTTCTGTCTGCCAATTTCGAAATATGCTAACCCCCCTCACATACACCTGCCCCACACACACCCACCGACTGCCATAAATTTTCACACCCAGACCCCCGAAGCACTTTTTCGAATTTCGAAAATCATCATCGTCAGAAAAAAAAAATACACGATTTTTGACTCTTTTGAAATATATTTGCACAGCGAAAGTAAAAGCGAAAATGAGAATATTTTTGAGGAGAGTTCTCGTGCCCAAGAGAGTCCAGAGCATTTGTCATAAAATATTACAAACAATTAACTAAAATTATGGTTACTAAAGTAATATTAAACACCTCAAGTTAAGCGGCTAGAAACCTCCAAAAGTTTCCTCAAAAACGATAATTTTCGAAATCAAGAAGCCTCTTAAAAATCACATATTCTTTCAGAAAATGTGTGACCAATTAATTGTCACTAAAATTTGTATAAACCATAAATTATAATGAATTTTTGTAGTGTAATCAGACATCAAAGTCTTTATGGTTTTGACTTTTCAAATTTCACAAGACACTCTATCTGCCATGACTGATTTTTTGATGGTTTTCCCTTAAAAATTTATTTATTTTTTTTTGATATAGTAATTAAAAGAAAACTTATTCCATCCAGAAATAAAACTTTTGTTTAAAAAAAGTGTGCGGAAAAGAATTACGAATCGAGTTTCAGAAGTAAAGGTTTTGGTTCTAAATGTTTATGAATATTTTTAAGTCCACATGAATACTAAAAAAATGCTCTAAAATATACCTATACTTTTAAAATTTATACTCTAAATTATAGAGTCAAGAAATATGTTAATATTTTTCAAAAAATACCTAAAAAATACTTATTTTTTGTTTAATTTTTGGCAGAAAATGGAAAATGTCAACCCGAGAGCCGAAGACCCGAAGAGGCAAGGAGGCAACTGCAAAATACTTAGCTGGGCTCGTCAGATCATCAATCTGCTCGTTTGTGGCACCTGCTATCAAGATGTTTGGCTAAAATTGTCCATCGACCCAGCACCACCCCCTCTCACACCGCCCCCCACCCCCACCGCCTGGGGCACGAGGCAAGGAAATCGAAAACAAATGCCAGAAATGCCTTACGTAGGATGTATCGTACAAATCGCACTAAATCGTACATATATCGTACATTTTGCACCAAGAAGTCCGCGTAAATGCGATTCCTAGTGGTGACGCTATGTCGGTTCCGCAAAATACATTTATAGATCCCCAACAAGAGGAAGAGATGGGAAAGCGCCAAACAACCAGAAATAGAACTGCAACATGCTCTTCTTTTTCATTTCTAATTTTCTCTAGTCTTGTTTTTTTTTTTCCTCTGCCACTTTTCTTGGTAGTTTTTCTCGCAGTCCTAGTACTTAATCTTTCGCGATTTATAGCCACTAGCAAAAAAAAAATAAGAATAAATTGAAAAACAGGGGAACGATATATACTTTGTGCGATATTTTTGCGCCTGCATTCCTGTCATGTCAGTTGTAAAGGTGCCAAGCTCCGGGCACACTTGTACACTCAAAAAAAGTATTTATCTTCAATCTACTAGCGACTACAGTGAAAGAACTTCACATAATTTTGAAACTAAAAATGTGGAAAAAACTTTAAAAATAGTCTAGAAATATTTGCTTTTGAAAATTATTTACTATTTTATTATTGGCATCTTCGTCACCTACTTGAATGGCCTTTTCCAGTGCAATTTCTATTTTATTAATATATCAGACATTTAATTGATAAAAACTATATCTTTTTGGTGAAAAAAAATCTTAAAAAAAAAGCAGGGAACTTAAATAGTCGATCTATTATTCAAAAAATTATTGGCTTCAGTGTAAAATGTTGTTTTTTGTACTTTTTTGTGTGTCTTTCTGTTGGCAAAGTCGCAATAAATTGATTCCCAATGCAGTCTGGCTATCTGTCTGGCCGTCCAATTGCCAAACAAAACGATTTCGGTCTGATCGGGCCTTTTGGCATTATTTCCGCTTTGATCGCTCAACCGATCCCCCGACAGCAAGTGAAAGTATATTCTATTCTTTGTTTTCCGCAAAAAAGTTGCACAATTTCTCGCATATCTGCATAATGCAATTGCATGGCAAAAATTATGGCATCACGAAAGAATTTCAATTCTTTTTTTTGCGACTCTCGCATTTTTTGCAAAAAATGCGCATTTTTATCACACATACGCAGTGTGGGTTATTCTTTATTTTTTTTTTGTTGTTATGAACAAGGAATGGCCCAATTTTTATTTTAAAAATTTATACTGACACTTTACGAAACAGGAAAAGATTCAGAGACACAATTATGGCGTATATGTGGAAATATTATATGCGAAAAGTGAAAATTTCACGGGACAAGTAGAATGGGATGCATCCATTAATTACCAGAAATTAAAAATATAATATTTGTGTATTATAAGATGGTTTTTAAAAAGGGGTGGGATGTGCAGGAGTATAATTTTTTTTTCACATCAACAAAATAGAATAAATGTTTGTTTGTAAATTATATTTTCGTTACATGTAAATAAAATACTAGTTTCCTAATTAAAGTACTATTATTTAGTAAGGATTTCCCTTAATTTCCCTTTATTTGACCCTCTATTTGAAGTGACCGTTACATTTCCCTGATTAAGAAAAAGCTCAAAAGCCTCAGGTTCTTATAATTGCTACAAAATATGAAAAGCTCTCGACGAAAAGCTATTGTCTCACCTGTGGCGTAGATGGTGCCACCTGGAAAAAGCTTGTACAAAAGCAACCCATTGAAAATCGCAACAGAATAAGGATATAAGGATATGTTTTTAAGTAAAATTGTAAATAATTAAAATAAGAGCACATTAAGGTCTTCAACTTAAAGAGTTATATATTATTAAATTATTTGTAAATTAATATAGAAATAAATACTTTTAATAAGTCTAGAACTCATAATGTTAGAATGGGAATAGGATTTTTTATTTGTAAGTATTTAAGATATATATAGCAATATAAAAAGATAGAAATTTAATTTTAAAGTGAGATAAGTTCTGTTTTAGAGTACTAAATATTATTTACTAAATAAATACATTTATACATCTGATAGTTTCACAGTTTTTACACATAAATATTCCTCAAAGTGCTCTTATTTTGGTTTACAAATTACATAATATTATAATAACTATATAATTTTTAAAATTTTAAAGCTCACCTTCACACTTGAGTCCCTGAATAAAAAATCCCCCCATCAGCGAGCCACAGTGATCGCAAAAAGTCGGCGACATAAAAGTGTGGGGCTTGAAGCGATGCGGCATATCGATCTTAAATCGTTCCCGCAGCAACTAAATTGTACAAATAATTATAATTATTATAAATGTTTATAATTGAGGTAAGCAAAACCAATAAAAACACATACAATTGTACTAGCTGAGGTAAAAACGGAGCCAGAACATTTGCCCAACAACTTTTCGTGACACTTTTTATGGACCACCGTCTGGCAAACTGTACAAGAAATATTTAGTTTAATAATTAGTAACTATTTAAATCTTAAAACAATACAGTTTAGACTTACTAATGCATTGATAACCCTGTTTGCCAAATCCCCAGAGGAACAAGTTGCAAAAAGCACAAAAAGTAGGCTGGCGAAAGAATTTGGCCACAAAACGATGTCCATTGATGTCGTGGGTTCTGAAAAGGACGCGATATGATACTATATTATACTTGGTTTCGGTTTGACTAGCTATACCCGGTACTGGGTAGGTTGTCCTTTAAGCTTTTTTCCCTTTAAAATCTTGTATAATTTCAATAAAACCCTACAAGTACCGGGTATGGATAGTATTTATTGATTTACTGACTTCTGATGCTTAATGGCGCCTCGCCGATTGGTTATACTTCGAGGACGAGTTCGCCTGTCCACATAGACACTGCTTCCTGTGACACCAACACCACCTTTTTCTGGTAAACCAGTGCTGCTCTCCCGATCCCGATCTCGATCCCTGTCCCTGTCCCTATCCCGATGATAGGCCTCCTCCTTGGAGTGCTGCCTGGGCAGCTCAAAGGAATGCTGCTTGCCATAGTGATCTCTATCCCGATCTCTGTCCCGATCCCTTCGTGCTCCACCGGAGGCACTGCTGCCACTTAAACCACTTCCAGCTCCACTGCTGCTGCTCGAGCTCTGTTTGTAGCGCGTCTGAAAATAAAATGATAAAATAAATAATATATATATAATAAATAATATATAAAAAATAGGTATACGATAGCCACTTCATTATGGAATTCTATAATTGCTGCACCTGTTCTATCAAAATAATTATTTACAAATGCTTTACACACTGTTTACACATTAGTTTGATATTTTTAATTGGATTCCCCGAACGAAATCTAACGCTCTTGATTTTGTAAATAAAGTTTATTTATTATAAAGCTTTGGTTTATAATTACAATTCATTCATGCGAATATTATTAAATAATATCTTTGTTTAATAATTGTGGAAGGCATGTGGAAAATGTAGAAATTTGTATAGTTTTGGGATTATAATGGGTGGCGAATATTGTTCTTCAAAGTTACTTTTGAAAGAAATATGGGGCTACTACTGTAAGTGACGGATATCATATATATATAGTTGAGAGTCTATGATATATATAGATTTAGAAAAATTATATTAAAATTTTATTGCTTCAAAAATTAGATCTAAAAAATCTTGGAAAATAGTCTAACCTTTGGCTTTTAATGCCAGGACTTTCGAAAATCCCCTGTAGAATCCCTTGTAGAATCCCCTGCAGAATCCCCTGTAGAATCCCCTGTAGAACCACTACTTACCTCGTGACCCCCTTGGCCGCCCTGATGGCGGGAGGAGCCCCCCGAGCTGCGGGGTCGCTGGCTGCTGGAATTGCTGGACTTTTGCTTGCGCACCTGGGCGCGTGTGAACATCATCTTGGGGTCTTGTTCTGCGGTCTCCTGGTTCCGTTGCGGATTGTGATTCCGATTCCCATCTATATACAAATATATATATATATATTTTTTTTTTTTTCTCTTTTCTATATATTTCGTTTGTGGCGATCTTTTAGGTGTGTTTTCTTGGGGCTTCTGTTTTGTGTTTCACTTTTGGCGCTTTATGGCGAGTACAAGGCGATTCTTTTATATTTATATTAAATAAACAGTGTGCATTTTCAGTCAGCTGTGTGCTTCTGCTTCTGCTTTATGCTTTCTGCTTTTTTCTGGCACTTCTTGGCCAGGTTTAAAGCCGCGTTGACGGATACCTGAAAGACAACACACAGTGAGAAAAAAAATTATTGCCAAAATTATGCCTAATATTTTGAGTTTGAATGTTGTTGCTGGATCGACATTGGCCTTTAGCCGTCTGCCCCTTTTTAGTTTTTTTTTTTCCCCCCCTCCACCATCCAAATCCCCCTTTTGGGGGAAATTGTGTCACGTATTCCGATATGACATTGACATTTTTTTTTTTTTTTTTTTTTTTTGGGCGGTGCGAGTGGGTGGAAAAGTGTTGAGGAACCATTTGTCTGATGCCAGACTGATGATCGCTGAGAATCTATTAATTACACTGAGACAAATGTCATAACAAAGGGGTAATTATATATTTTTTTACTTTATAGGAACTATATTTCAATATCTTTATATGAATTTATGTTTTTGTAATGTTTGATGTAGAAAAGAAATGGAAACAAAAGCTTATTAAATATATTCCATTTATTAAATATATCTATGTCCTTTGTCATCCAACTCAAGAATATGATTTTCAATGGCCATAAACTTGGCTTTTTAATGTTTTAATATTCTGAATAATTTCTTTGGAAAATTTTATTTTCGGGGGCATAACAATTTTTTGGTTCATCGTTAAGAACATAAGTTCAGCATAATTTCTCAATTCGAGTGTATTTGTTTGGAATTTTTCAATGATTACCATTTGAATTTCTGTTGTTGGCGAGAGTGTTTTTGTATTAATTGAATTGTATTTTGTTTTTGGTTGTTTTGGAAAGTTGACTGGAGGAGCGGTCGACTAATAATGGATTCGGAAATTTATTGAAAATCTAACAGCCCACACAAAGCAGGAGAGCAAAAATACACAGGAAAGTTGTTGGAGGGAATCCGCGCAAATTGGCGAAAAACGTTTTGAAAAATATGATTCTGTTGTTTTTGGTTTTTTTTTCTCGTTTTCTGAGGGGGTTTATAGAAAGGGGGATTTTGGTTTTTGGACGCGCCACCCCAAAAATAAGCTCTTGATTCATTTCTGAAAATTTTTGTTGTGAATGCCGTACCGCTTTCCATTTCCATGCCCGATTGTTGTTAATTTTATTAAAAATAGAAATTAAGTGGCGAATTGTGCGGGATTGCGTGCCAATTGATTGCCGGATATGATAAAAACACAAACAACATGTGCCATATCCTCCGATCCGCAAAGGAATGAGTCTATATAGATCTTGGCTATATGCAGGCTATACTGTCTGCCCGATTTCAGGGTTAAGGTTCTCGGTTCTCATAGCCCATCAAGGCTGACAGTCGCATTACAAATTCGAAACGGAATTCGAAAGAATTTTAATCCGATTCCAGGGTCCCTGGAAAATATTTATTTGTCTTTTCGTGTTTTATGTTTTTCGGAATTTATGGGTCTAAACTAATCAACAAAAAAGGTCCTTGACTAAAATGTAGTTCTTTTTCAAGAAAAGATAACATTTACAAGAAAGTGTACGTGATTTTTGGGCGAAAATATTGAACGAAATTGTAAGTTTCTCTTGTTTTTCTTTAATTGCATTTAAAATTAACCAAAATATGCAAAAAAAAAATCATACATACACAGTTTATAAACTATTATTTATAATTTTATAGTACATTTTATTATTTTAAATTATTATTTGCCATTTCTCTTATTTTTTTTAATATTTATTTAAATTGTTAGTACTTAGATGTCTCTTCTCGGTTTTCTATATTTTTCCAAATAAATATCTGGTGCTTTCGAATTTGTCGAATGTTTGTATCTATATATAATATTATTGTTTTGACATTGTTGTGATTGCTTTTTAGCCAAGTTAATCCCGAAAATTTGTGTGGCCTTTTTAATTACTTGAAAAATATTTTGTTTTTTTTGCCAAAAAGAAAGGTATTTGTTTAGTTATAAATATTAATTTAAAAGTATAGTTTTTTGAAAAGGTAAATAAAAAACTAAACAGAAATTAAGGCCATAAACAGAAATGCCAGGAATAATAATAGATAGCTATAAGATTCAGTTCTAATTTGAAATTTGTGAATAATTTATACAAACTATAATAGTTCCTTTCCTCTTAAGTTTTTTTATCACTTGGCTTTACTTTAGTTTAGATTTTAATTTCTTGCCCAATTTGACTGGAAGTCTGGATGTGTTTAATTAACTGGAAACACAAATGTCTTAACTCACACGATCGTTTGGCTAAATGAACTGATTTTGCAGCGGCGGTTCATGTTGGTTTTTGTTATTTTCGCGGCCATTGGCTGGCGATAATTGAACTGGTATTGATGGGCCATCGGCGATTGAGATGACAAGTAGTTTATAGAGCTCGATTCTGATTGATCGAGTGGGGAATTCAGAGTCTATCACGAACGAGCACGTGTTCGAGCGGCGAAAATCTTTTAAATGAAATAAAAGTGAACAATTTTTGTGGTGAGAGAGAAATGGAGGATTTAAAAATTTGTGGCGGAAAGTGGAGGAAACTTTTTGGATTTTTCAAATTGAAAATCTGAAATTTCTGGTATTGAGTTTTGGACGAAAAGAGGGGGGATGATGAGGAGGTGATGTGGAGGGGGGGGGGGGAGGTGGGTCTACTATAAACACATTCCACATTTGGTACACACAATAATAAATATTTCGTAGTGAAATGCTTTTGTTTTAATGCCCCGAAAAACACATCGCAAATGAACTGTATGATTGTGCGGTTCTCTCTCTTATTCCTTTCCCTCTTATTCTCCTATTTTTCATCGCATTTTCCTCCATGTTCAATTCCATATTCATTTCTCCTCCACCCCCCCCCATATATAACCCGTATATAGTTCTATATGGCTGTGACGTCATAATGCCAGGTGTACAAAGGCACAGGTGCACCTGTAATGCCTGGCTATCTCTAAATATCTTATTGGTCTTTCACTTTCACTTGGCACTGAGAAAAAAAAAAAAACAACTGAAGAATGTGTTCTTTTCACGCACTTTCACTTGCCTGCAACACGCATACGCCGTGTTGCACGTTCTGGTGCAAAAATTATTGCCACCAAAAACAACGGAAACACAACCGAAACATGGCCAGAACGTGCAACAATTTTTGCTTTTTTTTTCTCGTTTATGGAAAAAAATAGAATCTCAAAGTAACAATAAATAGATTCGAGTATCTGTCAGATACAGTCCGCTCTGAATTTTCCGCAGCGTTCGTACGGGAACGCTCAGCATTCGTATCTGAAAGTGATATACCCGAATTGTATCTCAGACTCTGGTCCATAGCTGTATCTGTATCTGTATCTGTATCCGAGTATCTGTGTATCTGCATCTCCATTTGGGAGAGTGATCTCTCGTACTCTCACATCGTATTGAAATTTTTCTTGTTTTTTTTTCCTTCAGTTCCGTCGCCTTCGATCCATATAGACAGAATATATGTTTTCTTTTTTGTGTATATTTTGTATATTCGAGATCATGTGCTCTTTTAACATTACTCCCTGGCGTTACCCAAAATTCTGGCTGCCCTGAGAGAAACTGAGAAATAGAGAAGGAGCTCAAAAAAGCTTTGATTGTTTGGAATTTTTTGAAAACAACCGTAAATAAAAGATTTACTTTCGAAAAAACAAGTTTTTCAGAAAATGGTTGGAAAGTCTCTATACATTTTTTTCATAAACTCTGCTCTTTAATTTTTATGAAAAATTTAAGTAACAATATTTATTAAATATGAAATACCCTATTTTATAGGATAACCCCTATTCTATACCTTTTAATTTATTTTTATGAAAGAAAGCTTCAAAAGCTTTGAATTTTTTCGGGTTTTTGGAGGCACGCGCCTCTTAAAAATTTTCTCGCCAAATCTCAATGTTTATTTATGTATTTTGTTAATTTTAACTTGAAAAGCAAACAAACTGAGAGCTCTAACCGAATTAAAGCTATTTATTTGAGAGAACTGTATGGATTGGTACTCGGAAGCTTACAGTTTCCACTTTGGGAAATGCACATGACAAGTGTTTTTGATCGATCGGTTAATTCCCATGACTCAATTAATTGATTTTCTTTGAAATTGTCAATAAATTTAAAGAATATATATATTTTTTCAAAGTCAAAATAATTTTATTCTATGGGTGATAATATTTTTGAATAAGTTAGGGGAATCCTGGAGGCTTTTTCTAAGTAACTCTCTTTGATTTAAAACAGTTTCTAAAGTCTAAACTCTTCTAAGGTATCAATGGCTTATAAAATAAGAAACTATTTGCTTTTGTCTCATTACTTCCATAATATATAATATTTAAATATTTCCACAAATATCTAGCAATGATTGAGGAAAGAATCTGATACTCTTAACAGCTGTCTGGCTGAGCCCTTGAGGACAGAGGAATACCAGCATATTGGCCTGGCCTCGTTTTTTATTTTGTGGTTTGGTGAAAATCAAATGCCGAACAATGATTGAGTTTCGAGTCAAGGCCGAGCTGGGAGGGAAAAGGCGGAAAAGTTTATCGTTTAACTTTTCCGGGGTCAGAGGCCGGGGGTCGGGGCGGCAGCTGCTCGGCATTTGTATTCGGAGTATTGGCCTGGCCGACTGATTCATGGGCTTCATTTTCCGGCGGTTTGTCTGCCGAAAGCCAATTGAATGGCATAAATCAGTTCTGGGCCAGACAATAATGAAAATGTCGAGCCCATCGATTGCGGCACACACTTAAATCGGTATCTTTGGGATACATCTGTGTATTGTATCTGTGATATGCGGTTGAATATGAATCAACTAGATAGTTAATCAAGCAACAAAAATATGGCCAACCTTCGTGTCCTGGATCCTGGAACGAATGGTCGCGTGCAAGGAGCTTATAAGTAAGTATCTCTGGGATGCGGCGTCCGACAAATATAATAGTTGCATGCCATGCCACAAAAATAAAGGATGCTGCCGGTTGTTGCATGTTGCAAGGATTTTTCGCAAGGCTCCCTCATCTCTGAAAAATCTCTGAATTTCTGCACCTGGCATTTGGCAGTCATTACCAAAAGTTTACCGAAAGGAGCTTAAGCTGGCGCTTCCCTCACTCACAATCACCTGCAAGCCTTTAATAATTTCACACGACAAAGCCGGGCCGAAATGTCCTGTGAAATCTATACAGAAATTATAATCATTTTCATAAACTATAAATGAACCTTGTGACTCAGCTATTTGGATGCCATTGAGGACGATGGGGGTGGCTGGGGTTTGGGCGGTTGGATGCCCAAACAATCAGTTTTTGGTCCTGGGCGGACGCAACATTTTGATGACCACAGCTGGAATGGCCCCAATGGCGCAATAAACACAGATACTCACCCATACAGGGAACGGAGTGCTTACAATATATAACCATTATCAGGTGTCAGTCCCATTGTTTACTTAGTCAGCGACAATTTCCATTTGCCAGCCCAGCCAGCCGAGCCAGCGGGTCAAGACAATGTCTTTGCTAAAGATGGGGGCAGGAAATACCACTATTTTAATCAAAATATATAAAAATACCAAAAAATTACACGCATGGTAACACTATTTGGCCAGTGTTACCTTGCTATGTGACAACAAGTGGAATTAATTTCAATTATTTCTTATTTTTCATCTTCAATCACTGAAGAATCGCCAAGTATCCTCGACTACCATCTCTAGGGAAGCAAAAAAAAAGGGTCCTTGGCATTCGTACACGTCGCACAATCAATTGCTATTAGTTTTCATTACACACAAATTACCATAAAATCACACAGCCCGGCAACTAGCCAGCCGGCCTTTATTCTTACTTTTTTGTCCTTTTCTGGTGGAAACTACTTACGACCGCAAGGTGAACACTTTTTCGATATTCATGGAATAATTACACTTTATCAGGGACACTTCATGAATTAGCAACAACAGCCCAGCCATGACAAGCACCATGGACTAAGGACTAAGGACCAAGGACCAAGGACCCGACCCTTCCTACTTGCGCTCAACTGAAATTAGTCAAGTTTTTGTTGCGTTTACGTGGAAATTATCGTAATTAGAATATATTGAGCAATAAAAGTGATTTTTATTATTGAACTTGTGCTCGACTCACCCATCCCCACCCATCCTGTACTGTTCGTCGTTTGCAGTTTATTTTGGCTGCCCAGGTAAATGGGAAACTTTTCTCAAGTGCCGGGAACTGGAGGGGATGTGCCCGGTGGGCGAAAGACGATCCTTTGAGGCAACTTTACCGCCTGCAGGACTCCAGGATAGTTGGCCAACTTTGACAGGCAATCCTATAGTTTCTGAGTTCTGGCTGAAGGAGTTTCTCATTCATCGAAGCCCTGGACATCCGGATACAGGACATGGCGAAATTAACTCTCCGGCGACGGGGCATAAAAACGCAGGCAGGACATTTCATTGGCTGCCGTTAAATAGAAGCAGTGTGTGCACTGAGAGATATTTTTATTAATTTAAAATTAAAATAAAAATAATAATAATATATAATAAATTAAAAGTCTTTGAGGGAAGTTTTCGAATATATAGTAGTTTATAAAATACCTTGCCTACTTCTAGGCGTCTTTTATATTTTTCAAAAATCTCTTTACAGACTCGAATATTTAATTAACCTCAAACATAAAGAAATAAGTATTTTTGTGAGTGCACAAATGAGATCTAAATGGTTCCAAATAGTGGGCGCTCCTGATTTGGGGGGCTATTGGTCCCGAGCACTTCGCATGTCCTGGCTGTTGTCCTGCCTGTATTTGTGTAGCTGTGGGTGTTTTGTCAAGAAGCGAATGTCAATGGCCAAAAACAGCTGTCAAAACACAGACACTCCTCCAGGAGCATGATAATGTAATTTGACAATCAACCGAGTGCCACCAGGGCACCCGACAACGAGCTGAACTCTGAACTGTTCTCGTTCCAGGGCCGAGGTCCAGGACCACCAGGACTCTGTATGCTGGGTGACCTGGGATACTGGATACTTTCCTAATGCAACTTAATCGATTGGGGCATTTTCTAGGTAATCGACTTTGATGGCCAAGAATTCGGATACGGATTCGGATTCGGATTCGGCCATTCGGCCATTCGATGTCCTGCGAAAATGTGCAAAATACGAAAGGACGTGAGGATTTAATGAGCAGACGAAACACTGAACTGACATGGAAGGACTCATAAATTGTTTTTTTTTTTTTTTGTTGTTTGCCAGAACGGGGGAGGCTGCTTTTATGAAAACATTTCCATGGACATTGCCCATTAAAGTGTTGACGTCCTGCCACTGCCACTGCCACTGCCCCTGGGACAGGCACTGCGAAATGCACTTAGGCCAAATAGGTCCTGGCCAGAGTCGTGGAATCCTGTGGCTGTGGCATTGGCATTGTTTTGTTTTATATGCAAAGAGCTTATAAAATTGAATAGAGAGCCGCGCGGATTCATAATAATGGCCTGCAATGTGGGAAGTGCGTTAACCCGCTTAATGCCAGCACTTAAATCTATAATATGGAGCATATAAAAAAAATCATAGCACATAAATTATGCCCTTTTTCCTAGGGTGGACCTTCATATGAACAATTCTTATCGAGTTTGAAGAATTTTGTAATATAATTTTTAAGCAAATTTGCAAGACAAGTTTTTAAGACAAATATCTATATCCTATAGCATTGATCCATATATTAATCAGGTCCACCCTAAAACTCCCATCCAATAAATAGAAAAATTACATTAAAATAATGTTGTGTAAGCGAAAATTGCATTTACAAATCCAATCTGGTGGGGGTAGAACCTAAAATGGAAAAAAATTGCCTTTATACCTCTATCGGGCTATAGACAAAGTTATCCAAGAGAGTATTACCAACCCGCCCCCCCCCTCCCCCTCCCGGGACAGTGTGGCACAAAATGGTCGAGTTTTTATAGTAACGCCCACATTAAATTACAAGCGACCAGATAACTTTGCCAATGACACTTTGATGATGCCGTTTTGCCATTCGCCATTTGCCATTTGCCATTTTCCCATTTGGCATTTTGAAACCCGAACACGGGGAGTAGAAGTCCTTTCCCCATAGGCGGAGCAAGTAGTGCCAGTAAGGGGGGGGAGGGGGGGGGGGATCATAAAGTTCCCGAAGCTTCGTCTTTTTGATGATGAAGAGGAGCTCTGCAGGCGTATTCGTTTTCACCAGGAGATGGGAAGGCTATGGGATGCTTAGTGCACTGAAAACTGAAAAATAGAGTTGCAAATTTCTGTACAAGGATAATTAATATATCCTTTAAAAAAACACTTTTTCTTAGAGGCTAGAAGGGGTTTTGCGAAATTTAGTGATATACTTATAGTGAGGGAATATCTCCTAATACTTAAATACTTAATATTATAACAGTAAATTCTATAGGAGCTTAGATTGAGATACATATTCTAGTTAGCGGACAATCAGACGGACAAGCAAGCGGACAAGTAGTTAGAAATTAGATTGGAAACATTTTTGAAGTAATTTTTTGTATTAGACTTTTAACAAGTTTAAATATTTAATACGAAAGCTATAGATCATACAATAGCTATAGATTTTTTCAGGTTGACGGACAGTTTAACGGACAAACGGACAACAGAATGTATAAAGAATAAATATAAGATAGTATTTTAATGAAGAGTTTTTAAAATTCAGCTATAATATAATATATAATATATAATATATAATATAATATAATTTAAAGTGAATATAATTAAATTACTATCCCTTTTTTTCCTGTGTAATGAACGAAGGAATGGAGTGACGGGCCATTCGCTTTTGCGGTCTCACCCTTTTCCAGGAACAGGAACAGGAACGGAAACAGGAACAGGACTCTTGGCATTGCTTCCCGTCACTTGTGGCTTTGACCGGAGAAGGAGCTGGCCAGGAGAGAAAGTCCCAGAAGAGAAAAAGGGAGGGAAACCGGAGAAAGAGCATCCATCGGTTGAGGGGAAAACTTAACAAGCTGGTCGGGCCGGCAAATAGATAAACTAGCGCCGCATGCTCGACAATTTGACTCCGATGCGGCGTCCAAAGGTGTTGCCCCCAAACGGAAATGGTCAGAATGGAAGAGCGGACTGGGCCAGTGGGCGGAGGTGACCACCACCAAGGTGCCACCAAAACCAAAACCAGAGGTGGGAGGTGGTGGGAATCCACATACATGTCATTGCCATAGACAAGCGTTTCAGATTTACAAAACATTTTATTCAGTCCAAGTTCCCAGGTTTCGGCCTGGGATGATCTGAATACCAAGCACTGGGAGAAAATAGGTTCAAGTTCATTTTTAAATAGGAAATTTATTTAAAAGAAATATTTTTTTTTAATATTTTTGAGATTGCTGCCTAAAAGTAGGCTTTCTTATTTAGTTTGGTTTTCTTTTTTTGGCAATAGTTTTAATTTGATTTTATAAATTTTATATTTAGTCTGCTAATTGTTTTATTTTTAAGGGATAATAATAATTTAATGTTTATATTTAATATTAAATATATTTATTTTTAGTTTAGAAGCAAGAAATCAGATGGTATAGGGAGTTATCTTGCTTATCCTTTGAAGAACTTTATTTAGTATTTCTGTTTTTTTTCTTCTTTTATTAATAAATATAATGTTAAATAATTAAATTAGGATTTTAAGATTTTGGATTAAATTAATATTTTTTGTAGCAGTGCCAAAGTGGCTGGAAATGGAGCGTCTGTGTTTGCGGTGGCAGCTACTAGTCGATGGTGGGCAGTCGGTAGTCGGTGCTACTAACGGTACCTGCCACTAGTAATAGCTACTGGACTGGCTCTACTTACTGGCAATAGATGAGGTTGGGGGAGGTGAAGGGGGAGAGGGAGAGGGAGAGAGATGGTGCAATTGCAGCACGTCCATCAGTGGCCCATTGTCTGTGTCACGCATACATAATGAAGTGAACCCTGAACTTTGGCGAGAGCGGGTCAGGATGCTGTGATTGGACTGCTGGGGATGGAGTTGCATTTACCTGACCTGGCCACCTCATCGTCATCATGATGATGATGATGATTGTCATCATCATTGGCGATTGGCTGCTGTTTGTTAGCGTACATTGTGGAACAAAAGTGGGCTGGGAGAACTCGGTGTCGGATTGTGAATTGAAAGAAGCGCAATTAGCACTTCGATTGTGTTCTGTTGACGCGATTTGCATCAAATTAATGTCTTCATCAACAAACGGAGAAACGGACAAACGGACGGATATACGGACAATCGAACGGACAAGCGGACAAGCGGACATGCGGACACAAGGAATCTGAACTGAAAACATTTTGCATTTCGATGCTCCACCAAATGTCAATAGAATCAAGCCAAAAAAAAAAAGAAATAAAAATTAAAATGAAAATGAAAATAAAAACAATTACAAATGCCAAATTGAAAGTCAGTCTAAACCATGTCAATTGGCTGGAAAAAATTGGCTTTAATCGGCCAGTTGTTGGCTCCGAAATGCATGCAAATTTCTTACTAATTTTGTTTACAGTTCGATTGAATGATAATTTGTCAAAAGGAGCAGAAAATGGTTCAGTTTTAATCAAAAGCGCCACTAATCGGGCTCTGGACAGGCCAGTCTTTGTTTATTAATTGCAGACATTGTGCACAAACTGATCAGAGACACTGTTAAATAAATTTATTCTGCATTTCAATTTAACAATTTTCAAGAATAAGCCAATACGTGAAAAAAACGGATACAGATTGATATACGTGTGTGTTCACAAGGATCTGATGTGTATCGGCCAAGGACGATCCGTTCTGCTATTCTGGACTGGGAGCACACCTCGCCAAGAACCATCAAGGTAGTTCGGTACTCGGGCGTGCCAATCCGAAGAACTCGACAAAGGGACTGAGGGTGAGGACGACAAACTCCATATCCGCATATCGTCCTAGCGACTGGCGAGTTATCAACGCAAACGATCGTCAGACCCGCTCAGCGCCCACCATCTTGGCTTGGTCTCCAAGTCATCCGAGTCACCGGCGGCGGGTCGCCATTGCTACTACGAGGACTTGATGCCGGTTTCCAGGAGAGGCCGCATTGGAGGATGGACGCAGAGTGTAATGACTTCTTCGGGGGAGTCGCAAGTGGACGACACATGGAGCTAAGGTGCAAGGATTGTTTAGGAAAACTTGCTTCCACTTCCACCAATTGCTTCATTTCAATCCTTGTTCCAAGGAACTGTGATCTTACCTATAGGCCTGGCTGAGATGGGTAGATGGCAGCCCCAATTCCTCTGTTGATTTTAAGGAATAAAACTTGTTTCCAGCTCCGAATTGCTTCCGAGCTCAATGGGGTCTGGTGACTGAATCCAGAATCGTGCAGCTACTGGGGCAGGGCTATTGTAGGTGGGAGTACTTTCCCAAGGCCTGCTTGGATAGAACAGAATAGTTGCAAGTGGCAATCTCCAGTCTGTCCACATACGGGGATAAGTTTAGGGAATCAGTAGGCCATGAAACCTATGACTGCCATATGAATAACTCGACAATCGAATGCAAGAAGGCCTGGAAAAATAACTCTCTAGAGTGCAGTCCTTAAAGTGTAAAAATAATAAAAAGTAATACGAGGCCCATTACTATTAGCAGGGCAATAATTCCCAGGACCAAGCCATCTAATGCGAGGAGTATTTTGGAAAGCACTTTCTTCGTTTTAATGGGTTTCCGTATGATGCCGCAGAATGTAAGCCACTCGACAGTTTTTGAATTCCCACAGCCGCCACCTCAAGGCGAGTAGTCATTCTCAAAATACTGCCGGCATAATGTTGTTGGCAACACTCCCCCCGCCCCCCGCCTGGCCACCATCCTTTTTGGCCAAAAACGCCCCTGGAATGCTGACTGTGTCAGATAGCCCACGCCATCGGAGGTCCTTTTTGGGGGCGCTCATGTCTATGAATATTCATGAGGTGCCAAAAAATGAACGCTGAAAAAACCCATCCACGGCCCAATGGCCCAATGGTTGTTGGCCAAGGTGTTGCTGCCATCCCGGGCATCCCGGCCAGCCCGGCCATCCTGCCATCCTGCCATCCCATGGCTTTGAAAAATGAATTGGAACGCGAACGGTTTAAGGATCCGCCGGGATGCAGCCGGGTAGCCATCAGCGATACAGCCTCAAAAGGATACAAGCCGCGGAATGGGGTCAAGCCCAAAAGTTGAGTGCCAGCCTGTGGAGTCTGTGGAGTGGTGGGGTCCTGGCGTGCCAGAGTCCTGGAGTCGTGGAATTCTTTAATGCCCACATGGCACACTAAACGACCGGCCTGGCCGACTCCTGGACAAACACAATTAATATTTAGCATCCTTTGCTCCTCAACAGGATAACCTAATTGCTCTCATTACAAATGAAATTTTATGTTATGAACTGTCTATTAGGCAGGATGCATATATTCCATGTAGCCCTAATCCTTTGTAGCTCCATTCTAAATTATTAATTTCCCCGGAAATTGAAGAATAGTCCTGGTTATATTTTCAAGAAACTGATGGCGTTCAGGTTAATAACAGAAAAAGTGCCAATTTTCGCCTGCAAATCTTAATTTCTTCAATACCCCAAGGGGGTGTGACACACAAGGATAACCAAAGTGACACATCAGCCCTCGAAGGACCTGGAGGAATCTGTGGGCTCTGGACTGCGCAGGGCAGACATCGGACAGCGGACAAGGACTCGCAAGGATGACAATGTCGTCAAATGGCGAATAAGAGTGCCCTTCCAATATCGCCGCCCATTTGCTGTCTGATGGCTGTCTGTTTTGTTCCGCACTGTACTGTGTGTACACTGCATCCCCGGCAAGTCAAACGTTAATGAACTTAAAGAAATTAATTAAAGTGGCAGGCGATGGCAGATAGCCCACATATGCCACACACACCCATCCGCACACACACACCCTTGGGTTAATGTCTGTCCCGTTTATTGGAATCGACATCCCGGCAGGATCAGAGGGAACGGGACACTCCCCCCCGCTCTCTTCCAGAGCAAATGCAATAAAAGCAACTTGCTGCCTCTCCTCCACGCCCATGTCCACGTCCACGTCCACGTTCACGTCCTCGTCCTTGTCCTTGTCCACCTCTTCGTCCTTTTCCTCGTCCTGAGACAGCTGGACCCTTAAAAATAAAGTCAGTTCTCGGATGGTTGACGGAATAAAGTCGATTTCGCTGCCAACCGACGGACGAATATCCTTCACAGAATGGGAGTATTATTTTGAAGATACAAGTTATCTGTTGTCCTGCAAAGGAAACATCTTGGGTAATATTCATCCGATTCTGGCGAAGAATACCTTAAACGATTCATGGATCGATTCCCCGTCAATCTGCGTCAAAATCTGGCAACAAAATATTTTTATGAATTTTTTCGATTTTTTCTGGGGAGACCCCTTCAAAACATGGGGTTTGGGCCTATAGCCCCATGGGAAGGCTATATCTCGGTCAATTCTTATCCGATTCTTGCGAGGAATATCTTAATCGATTTGTGGATCGATTCCCCGCCAATCTGCATCAAAATCTGGGGACAAAATATTTTTATGAATTTTTTCAATTTTTTCTGGGGAGACCCCTTCAAAAAATGGGTTTTGGGCCTATAGCCCCATGGGAAGGCTATATCTCGGTCAATTCTTATCCGATTCTTGTAAAGAATGCCTTAATCGATTTGTGGATCGATTCCCCGTCAATCTGCGTCAAAATCTGGGAACAAAATATTTTTTCGAATTTTTTCGATTTTTTCTGGGGAGACCCCTTCAAAAAATGGGTTTTGGGCCTATAGCCCCATGGGAAGGCTATATCTCGGTCAATTCTTATCCGATTCTTGCGGGGAATATCTTAATCGATTTGTGGATCGATTCCCCGTCAATCTGCATCAAAATCTGGCAACAAAATATTTTTTAGAATTTTCTCGATTTTTTCTGGGGAGACCCCTTAAAAAAATGGGTTTTGGGCCTATAGCCCCATGGGAAGGCTATATCTCGGTCAATTCTTATCCGATTCTTGTAAAGAATGCCTTAATCGATTTGTGGATCGATTCCCCGTCAATCTGCATCAAAATCTGGCAACAAAATATTTTTTAGAATTTTCTCGATTTTTTTTGGGGAGACCCCTTAAAAAAATGGGTTTTGGGCCTATAGCCCCATGGGAAGGCTATGTTTCGGTCAATTCTTATCCGATTCCTGCGGGGAATATCTTAATCAATTTGTGGATCGATTCCCCGTCAATCTGCATCAAAATCTGACAACCAAAAATTTTTATGAATTTTTCCGTGAACTTGTTCCAACTAAAGGCGATTAACTCCTAAAGCTCCGAGGACGAAAGCAATTTGATTGGCAATTGGCCCAGTGACTAGCGGGAAATTGCACCTCCTGGTGGAACCATTTTGGCCAAAATCCAATGCGATTATCGGGCCAAGTCGCTCCGTTCCAGTTCCCAATATGAAGCTAATGACCAATTCCAATTCCGATTCCAATGGCAATCCCAAAACCGAGCCATTCGATTCCATTCCGTAGTCCTGACGGATTGTCGATGTTATTTGCCTGTTTGGCCCAAAATTGGCAACTGCCCTCGAACTGCCCTTCTGACTCTCCCATTAGCCCGGGTGCGAATCGGCCAACGCCTGGGGTTAAGGGGTTCAAGGGGTTAAGGCTGGTGGGGCTAACTAGGGGTTAATGAGGCTGCGTGCCGGAAGTTTGCGGCCAAGTCGCATCACAAATGCGGTCACCATTTGAACTTTCACTTGGATATCGCCAGGATATTTTGGGTGGCTTATTGAGGGAAATTGGGATAGGATTTTTGGTAAAAAAAACGGGGAATTTTTAGGGAAATATTTTAATTTTCAAGTCCCTAAAATCAAAATCGTATAAACATTTATCCTTCCAGACATTCCAGGTTCATAAAATATTTGAAATAAAAACACAGAGTTGCCTTTAAAAGCCCATATACCCCGTAGATCCTTTTGCCAATTTCCAAACGACATATTGCCGTCGTATGTTAAATGTTTCGCCCTCAGATTGGAGGCAGGAGACACTGGACAGCCGACAGCCGACAGCAGGCAGGACTTGCAACATCCTTCGGCCACTCGCCGATATTGCTGAAAATTAACAAATGAGCCCGACAAGCGACAGGCTGATGAGTTTTCATGCCACTTTTTCGACGAGGGCAGGGGGAGGGGGAGGGGGAGATGGAAAAGCCCCGGAAAAGCCCCAGAAAACCCCCCTCGATTCCGGAGAAGAGTCAATAGCCGTGGGGTGGAGCTATTGGATTTCGTGTCGAAACGATTGCCTTCTGCACTCTCAGCTTTTATTGAATTCCATTACAGGAAGAGCAGCCTGGGCAGTGGTGGCTGACAGGGGGTAACGTCATCATAAGGTCCTGCCAAAAAAGGCCGGACGGCCAGAAAGGGCCCAATATAATGAAGAGACATCGCCATCGATACCGCCCCCGGATGGCTGTCGTTAATGTTAATGCCAAATTGTTTTAGATGATTTAGCCAACCAAAAAGTGGACGACTTCTGCCACTGACACTGCTGCCACAGGACCGCACACAAAAACAGGACCAAATAGGACCAGCCCGCATCCTGTTTTCCGTCAACGAGAGCTGCCATGGTCCAGGACAGCAATTCTTGTCAAAAGGACTACAACTACAAAAGGACTCGCTTCTTATCGCACCAGACAGACTTTTCCATCCATCCCGTATGATGATTATGGCGACCCAGCTACCCAAAGGACATACGCTCCGAGTCCTTTATTTTTCGGCCACTCCAAGGAGTCAAGGATCTGCCTGGCTGGCCATTTACAAATTATCCTGCATCGAAAGTCAATTAGTCAGTCACATCAGGGGCTTTAAGGGTTTTCATTGCTTTACTTTAAATATTTAGTTAAAAAATTTCAATATTTTTAGTTTGATGTTAAACAAATAAAAATAAAATAAATAAAATATCTTAAGAATACTGTGAAATTATTGGAAATAATTTAAATGTGTAGAGGAAAGTAAACTATTTTATAGGAAAAGGTCGGAAAAAACTGAAGACCTACAATCAGTAATGGTGTTTTTAATTATTTTACAAATTGTTAAAGTGGCAAACAAAAAAATTATGAAAAATATGTCAAAGGACTAGAAAATGGTACTTTGCCAAGTAAAATTTGTAAACTGAAAATAACTTCTATTATGTCAAAAATATAAATTAAAATCTCCCACTGTCGAAGACGTAAAAGTGATTTTTTGGCCAAAATGTCGATGCCCGGCGTTAGCTTTGGGTGGGTGGGAGAGTGGCCGGAGATGGGGCCATAATCCTGTAGCAGGACGAAATGGCATTGCAAAGGCTTCTTGCCGTCACAACAAAATCAAAACCGAAAATCAAAATCAAAATAGTGCATTCAAATCTGTGGCCTCACACTTATTCCAAATACAATTTCATGCCATTTGCGGGTAACAACAGAGGAAAATTAATTTCGTCAACCAAGTTGGTACATTTTCTTCAAAAGCTATGGAATTTGTCCAATGGCTTCCCTGGATCGAAACTAAGAAGGATATTTTCAGTCGACAAGGACTCAATTAATTTTGAGACGGAAAAGAGTGAGCTTCACAGAGTCTAAGCGGTTTTTGGCGGTCTTCAGTCGTTGTCGGCTTGGATTTTTCGGCTTTCCATCCGAAAATTTAATTAAGCCAGGCCAGAGGCTTTTTGGCCGGGCTGAGACTGAGACTGACTTGGCTGACTTGGCTGGGAGACTGCTCGGCTCGGCTAAAATGAAAAGCTGCTTCGGAAAGTTGCCATCTAAATATTATTTTACACGATGCTTTAACGGCAACTTTTGCACGCCTCATAATAATAATAATAATAATCGTCATAATGCCGCCGGGCAACAACTGTTTCATTAAAAGAAAAATAAACCGCCCAACATCATCCAACATGCCAGGCGGAAGGCGATGGATGAAAATTGCTGTGGAAAACCTATGGTGAGGATGGGGAGGAGGACGGGGGTGGCGAGGGTGTTGGGAAAAGTGCAGTCGACGTCAGGCAGATTGCATCGTATGTTGTTTTATGCGTATGATATTTTTCCAGGCCAAAGTTATGAGTTTCAGGCCAAAAGGAAAAATGGGGATTCTCATTTTCCATCTTTTTCTTTTCTCTCTGTTTTTTTTTTTTTTTTTTTTTGTTTAAGGACTTGGGCTCTGGGTGTTTGGGCTGAACTTGCTCTTTTAGTTAAATGTTTGAAAAGAAAAATTAAAAACTTTTTACAACGCGCACACAACATGCGCTTCTCTATTTTTATTTTTTTTTATATATATATATATTTTTTTTTTTGCCATAATATCCTGTAAGCGGGGCCAAAATGCAAGTGGAAAAAGTTAAGCGGCTAAAAATGGAGGGCAATTGTGGGAGGTGGGGGAAGATTATGTCGCACTAGGACAACCCCCTTCTGCCACCCAACGCCCCTCGCAAAAATGCGTCTTAATCCCGGACTAAGAAGAACCGCAGGCGGTGACACCCACATTGCCACACACCCATACCGCACACATGCAACATGCCAGATCTCCTCAAAAGTTGCTCGTCCTTAAGCGATCCCCTTGCCTGCTGCCAGGTCCTGCCAGCAGGTCCTTGACAATTTCTCACACCCCCTGCTAATGGCAAAGGCAGCACCATCATCGCATTTAAGGCGATTTAAATATTAACATTTATGAATCAATTTAACAAATCTTTTTCTTTTTCCAACAGAATGGGAGTCTTTCGCTAGCTATATATGTATTATTCTAAAATTATATAAATAAAACTATAAATAAAATGTATTAAAAGAGTCATAAAAATCATGATCTGTAGTCTTATTAATAAATATTTTTTTAAAAGGTCTCCCAAAAGGTCTTGTTTTAAAAGAATATTTCATTTAAGTGGCTTGATAGTTTTTTATTTATTTTGATTTAATTTTATTGTATTTAACATCCTATTTATTTATTTAACTATTTACTATTTAATATATTTATTTCACATAATAAATAATTATATATCTAAAGCCAAACAAAAAGTTTCGCATTTTCTTCATTTTAGCCAAAAATTGTTGTGGGAAAACTCGGAAAAACCTGGATGGAAAACAAAAAACCAAAAAATAAAAGCAACAAATTTTTAGAAAACATACAACAACAAAAAATCAAGAAAAACTTGAAACAACTTTTTTCATATGGATGTGTTCGTATGTTTCTGTTTTTTTTTTTCTATTTTTTTTCTTGTTACTCGACGACGGCTGACTTGGCTGGCTGGCTGGCTGGCTGGGCATGTCTTGTCTCAGCCACCCAAGACAACCCAGACTCGTCGAGATTGGGCCACCCTAAACCACCTTAAACCATCCAGGAGCCACCCACCCATTTCTTTTTTCCCATGCCACTTTCCACTTGCCGCTCTCGTAACTTTTGCTAGTGCGGCGACATCTGCCAATGTTTTGAACATTGCAACACACACATTGTTACACAGGGAAAAATTGGGGATACTAATTGTGGGGATAGAAATACTAATAAAATTATTAATAAAAACACTAAAAGCCTTTTTAGTTCTCAGATATTTGCAAAATTTATATAATTAATTAATATTTAAGTAAAATTTCTCCCAGTGTCAGCAGTTGCAAGTGTATGGCACACGCCAAAGGACAAACTCTTTGGGAAAATAATGAAAAAGTAACTCAAAGTCGTATTTGTATTTTCTTCAGCTTCGGCCGTCTGTCTCTTTTCCTCCGCCTCTTTCTTGCTCTGTCTGTCAGTCGGAAGATTGTATACATATATCTTTAAATATATATATATCTTTTTGGATATCTCAAAGTCGAACTCTTCCATCATGCTGCATCCATCCATGGAGGTTAAAGGAAAGTCAGCCTGTTTTGGAAATTGGTGCGAGTAATTGGTTTGTTAGAACAAAACTTATGGCACAGGCAGAGCCCCTTTTGAGCGACGCCCCTGCTCGTGGCCCCTCCCTCACCCCCCCTCTTAGGAAGTTCACCCTGTGTCACTGGACATGGGCAAAGTTTTTTGGAGACTCACCTGGCAGGCGACAGCAGTGTACGGAGCTGAAGAGATGAACAAACTGGCGGACAGACGGACACAGGGAAACAGGGACACACGGACACACGGACAGACGGACGGACAACCTAATAATAATCTGCATGCCAAGCTGAGAAACTTAAAAACATGTCACAGACTTTTCGGTTTACAGATTTTCGCAAGCTGCACACAGAACTTTGCTTTGCTACACTGAGAAAAATATATAAAATGTGAAAAAATATAAATATATAAATATAAGTAAGGGAAATTAGAAGAAGACTACTCATTATAGTGTATCATATTGTCGATTCTGAAACTTGTGTTTTACAACACTATTATCTTACTCTTTCAGAAATTCTCAACACTACGTATATATTTCTTGCCATGTAAGTGTCCTGACTGGAACGACATTCCTGTCCTTCCCCGGGTCGTGGCACCACCCGTGGCGAGGAGTCGAGATACAGATACACGTCTAACATGTCACTGACACACACGAAGTAACTGCAGTTTCTGGGGGCGAACAGGGGCAGCGGCACAGCACAAAGGTTAAAAAGCAATTTTTCGAAATGTCAGCATACAAAATTTCATTACAAATTTGTTTGCGTCATTTTTTGTTTTCTTGTTTCTTGTGTTTGGCCACTTTCTTTGTTTCGAAGCTGAGAGGGCAAGGTTACGAGCATATAGATTCCAGTTTTTGGATTTATGATTTTTTCCTTGCATGAAAATATATTCATTTAAATGGATTTTTTAGTATTATTTGAAAAATGTTAAATCTGTTCAGGACATAACGCTACTTTTTCAGTGCTGGAAAAGTCTTTATTTCCGAGTAACCAGTGTTGAATGGCGCTGTTTGCGCCAAACTACCGAGTTGAAGCAAAATTTATTCGGCCCGACTTACCCTGCTTGTGGAAAAAACATGATTTATGATTATTAATAACAATAATAGAGCATATATGCATATGTGTATGCAAAGTGCCCAAAAGACCGCAACAAAAACACAAGGGGTCCTGGGGTAAATCGACGTTTATAAAGGATTTGCCTTGCTAAACATTTTTGAAATGCCCTAAGCTATTCAAAAATTACATCACTCGAGTAAATACAAGAGAGACACTCGAAGGGAATGGAATATAAATGGAAATACGGGGGAGAATGGCCAGGGTGAGGGCTATGGGCCTTCATTTTTTGTTGTGTGTGTGTGGATGTGTTGTCCTGTGAGTCCTCAGATCCTGAGATGCACGATTAATGGCAACGAGAAATGTAATGTAGCGAATATGCGAGAGTTGCCGTCCTGATTTCAAAAATGGGATATGCTGGGGGGGGGGGGTGGGGGGAAATCGAGAGGAAAACTGTACGGGAAAACCGAAGGGAAAAACAAAACAAAAGGCGGCGATGGAAAAACAACGCCAAGCAGTTCAATGCTCGACCGCTGGCATTCGCCTGATTTAACCATGCATTGGGTCAGAATTGAGGACCAAGGACTCGGAACTCGGGACTTGGGATCTGAGGACTCGGCCGCAGACACAGGACCGACCTCCAGGTCCAGTTTCCCTCCGTTTCGTCCTCGACATCATCGAGAAATGAAAACAACTCAAGCGAAAATACAATCATATTTTTATTGCCGGCTGGTTGGCTGCATTTCGAGGCGAGCCCAAGGAAGCGGACACATTGCTGAGGGGGAGTGGGGGTATGGTCACAGGATATCAAGGAGCATCACTGTAGCTTCAGTACACCAAGAGAAATGGTTTTTATTTTTTTTTTTAATTTTTTAGGCCTTACTTTAAAGTGTTTTAAAAGAATATTCTGGTTTTATGTTTGAGAACTTTCTCTTAAAAATAAAATAATTTGCACTTGTGAAATAATATTTTTATGAAAAACCAAAATTATATAAACTATTGATATTATTTTGAATATTTTTTAAACATTTTGTTTTTTGCTGTGAAATCATCGTTTGCTCGCTCGTTTAGTCGATTATTCTTGGAGGCGTTTTTCTTAATAGCAACTTGGAGGAAAGCACAACAACACAAGTAAGAAAAACAACAATTGGCGAAACAATAACAGTTGGAAAAGCACTCGACGGGGTGGTGGGTGGAGGTGGGCAACCCTATTGCCCACTGAAATGAATTAAAAGTGAATCAAAACATCTGGACACACGACCCAAAGACAACAAACGAAGCCGAACTCCAACACTATTTATTCAAACCGAAATGGTTGAATAAAGTGAACGTATCAGTGTGGGAGTGTGGGAGTGTGGCTCTGGGTATTGAGTTGATGTTGAAAAGAAATAAAGAGCTGCATGTTGGATTTTATCAATTGTAATTGCAACCTTTGCAATCAGGTATTCAATTATCTGGGAATATTTTAGGAAACCGCTTCATTAAGCCTGGCAAACCACCCAACCCAATAAATTCCGGGTGCCCCCTTCGTCCTGTCAACTCCCTGCGGGTTCATTGAGTTAACTTTGAGTTATTTGCGAATTGATTTCTCCTCCTTGTTCCTTGGTCCTTGTTCCTTGGTCGTTGGTCCTTAGTCCTTGGCGTCCTTTTGGTCCTGGAAACGGAGAAGTGCATTTGGAAAGAAGCCACTTACCTGGGAGATCCTGGGAGGTTCTAAGATGGAACCATCAATGCGGCTGGCCGCACTTCAGTTCGGCCCCTTTGGCAATCCTCTGGCTCATTCCAAAAGGATCTCCAAGAACAGCAGGGATAGCAGGGACAGCGGACGACTGCAAGGACTACACAGGACTCGGTTAGGAAATATGCAAGCCAAGCAATTTGCATTTGCACACCGCAAACGGTGAAGCAAAACTTAAGAACACAGCAGACAAGGACAACAAGTCCTGCAAGGAATATGCTAAATTACCAAAAGACAAAAAACAAAACACGCCTGAAAACAAAAAACCAAAATGAAAAAAATAAAACACGAAAAAGAATAAACTTTGTTAGACTCTCTCCTCTCCCTCCCTAGACCCAAGACTCCTCACTCTTCAGTCTTCTGTCTTCTCCCATCCTCAGTCTTCAATCTGAAAAAGGAGACACTCTTCCCCGGGCCTCTTCCCCTTTGTGGGAAAACGTCTATAAAGTTGCCCAAAGTCGAGTTCTCCACTTGCCTTCCAAAGACAAAAAACCAAAAGCCAAGCCAGGAGTGGATTTTTCGACTGCAGGATACCCGCCAAAAAATATTTTATAAATAATATAAGGGTACTATCAAAAAAAGAATATTACAACCAATATTTATTATATTCTCTATCTTTATTATATTAATTATTAATGCTATTGCATTATTAGTTTACAGTCTTGGTTGTAACTTTCTAGTCCCTCCA
This sequence comes from Drosophila atripex, assembly GCA_035045925.1. Lineage (NCBI taxonomy): Eukaryota > Metazoa > Arthropoda > Insecta > Diptera > Drosophilidae > Drosophila > Drosophila atripex. The sequence continues at coordinate 1,220,484 of JAWNOP010000009.1, forward strand.
TTTAATAACCAAAAAACTTAAGGTCCAAATCCTTAGAGAATATCCCATCTGTATACTCCATTTCTCAACAAAACAATAATATTCCTGAACCGGAAATACCAAAATCAACTTAAATCAAATTCAATCTAAGAAACTAAAATGCAAACCCAATCGCCTGGCTTGGAGAATCACGGGGTATGGAAGGGAAAGCCCTTTAGCAGGACGCATCCAGGCGATGATTGAGGGGGAGGATACAACGGTGCCTTCGTCCTGGTGTCCTCGTGTCAAGGTAGAAGGCAAATAATCAGGGACCTCAGCCCCGAGCATCCTTGTTGTGTGCTGTTATTGAAAATAGTTTTACAATTTATAGAGGTGGAGAGGTCCTGCGCTCGGTCCGCCTCCTCCTGGCACCTGTCCTGGCCTTTGTCCTAGTCGATTCAAGGGGGCGTGGCACTGCGGCTGCGGCGCCCACTTTGCTCTTTGCATGACAAAGGCTCCTTGCGGTTGCCAGGTCCTTCAGATTGTCAGTTCAACTGTCGGCTCAGTTCAGCCCAAAAGGGTGGAAGTGCTTCTCCTAAGTCCTCCCCAGTGTTGGTGTATGTGTGTGTTGATTCCCGATTCACTGAGTCCGAGTCCGAGTCCTGTTCAAAGTCCTTGTCCTTCCCAGCATCAGCATCGCACTCCATCTAAGCTGATTTGTCGGCTTACGGCCAAGTCACACAAGATGGCCATAACCGAAGTTTGGTTATATGCAGGGAATCGCATCAAGTGAAGTTATGTGTGCCAAAACGGACCAAGGACCAACGACCAAAGACCAAGGACCTCAAGCGAGTCCTCTCAGGTAGTCTTGAATACTAACAGTATTTATATTTAAATACGTTTATCTATTTCACGCAAAGCTAAGGAGGAGGTGTTGGAAAAATATATTAAGAAAACACTTGATTCAAAAGAGGCTTTATGGAGCAATAAAATATTTATATTATTTTATGCTTATATTATAAAATATATAAAACATTTTCAAAAATATTTTCTTTTAAATCGAAGATTTTTATTTAAATCGATTTTAATCGCTGGAGAATCGGAAGAGAATTCGCCGAGATATAGAACTTCACTTAATATGGCCCATATACGAAAATCCAGAATTTAGAAGGGGATCCCCCACAAAAATTCGAAAAATTTTGAAAAAATATTTTGTGTCAGAATTTTGATGCAGAATGACGGGAAATCGATCCACAAATCGTTTAAGGTATTCCGCTGGAGAATCGGATGAAAATTGGCCGAGATATAGCTATGGAAGTGGGCCATGTGCGGGAATCCAGCATTTTGTAGGGGATCCCCCACAAAAATTCGAAAAATTTTGAAAAAATATTTTCTTCCAGGATTTTGAGGCAGAATGACGGGAAATCGATCCACAAATCGTTTAAGGCATTCCGCTGGAGAATCTGATGAGAATTGGCCGAGATATAGCTATGGAAGTGGGCCATGTGCGGAAATCCAGCATTTTGAAGGGGACCCCCTACAAAAATTCGAAAAATTTTGAAAAAATATTTTCTTTCATGATTTTGATGCAGAACAGCGGGAAATCGATCCACTAATCGTTTAAGGTATTCCGCTGGAGAATCGGATGAGAATTGGCCGAGATATAGCTATGGAAGTGGGCCATGTGCGGAAATCCAGCATTTTGAAGGGGACCCCCTACAAAAATTCGAAAAATTTTCAAGAAATATTTTCTTTCAGGATTTTGATACAGAACAGCGGGAAATCGATCCACTAATCGTTTAAGGTATTCCGCTGGAGAGTCTGATGAGAATTAGCCGAGATATAGCTATGGAAGTGGGCCATGTGCGGAAATCCAGCATTTTGAAGGGGACCCCCTACAAAAATTCGAAAAATTTTCAAGAAATATTTTCTTTCAGGATTTTGATACAGAACAGCGGGAAATCGATCCACTAATCGTTTAAGGTATTCCGCTGGAGAATCGGATGAGAATTAGCCGAGATATAGCTATGGAAGTGGGCCATGTGCGGAAATCCAGCATTTTGAAGGGGACCCCCCACAAAAATTCGAAAAATTTTGAAAAAATATTTTCTTTCAGGATTTTGATGCAGAACAGCGGGAAATCGATCCACAAATAGTTTGACATATTCCGTTTTGGAATCGGATGAGAATTGGCCGAGATATAGCTATGGAAGTGGGCCATGTGCGGAAATCCAGCATTTTGAAGGGGATCCCCCACAAAAATTCGAAAAATTTTGAAAAAATATTTTGTGTCAGAATTTTGATGCAGAATGACGGGAAATCGATCCACAAATAGTTTGACATATTCCGTTTTGGAATCGGATGAGAATTGGCCGAGATATAGCTATGGAAGTGGGCCATGTGCGGAAATCCAGCATTTTGAAGGGGACCCCCTACAAAAATTCGAAAAATTTTGAAAAAATATTTTCTTTCATGATTTTGATGCAGAACAGCGGGAAATCGATCCACTAATCGTTTAAGGTATTCCGCTGGAGAATCGGATGAGAATTGGCCGAGATATAGCTATGGAAGTGGGTCATGTGCGGAAATCCAGCATATTGCAATCTTTCATTTTAAATGTAAATATTATATCAGTTACACAACAGAGTTTAAATGTAAAAGTCGAAACAATCATTTTATCCCAAAAAGAAAGAAGAATAGATCGGAATTGACATTAAATATTCCAAATCAAGTATATTCCCTTTAAGCTTAACCATTTTTTCTGAAATTAAATCTATACAAAAATGTAATTTTAGCTGGCGATGTGTGTTATCGATCAAAGTTATCGGCGAGTGCTACCTCCCTACTTAACAAGAAAAAATGGCGGACATCAGGAATGGCGCTTTAGCTTTTTGGCATCACTGTCCGATAAGTGATATCGATGACCGATAGATCATTGATATCGGGCAGTGTTACCACTATTCTAAAAAAAAAAAATGGTGGGCATCGGAGATGACATCCTAGCATTTTTTTTTTAGACCTTCTAAAACCGATAAATTCTAAAAAATGAATTAATAATCAAATAGTAATAATCATTTATTTATATATAAAACATATTGTGAAGTATTGATTAGACTGTTTTAAATAAAGTTTGAATATTCCCATATTCCTCCGCATAAAAGCGCAGTTTTGTTTTCGTTTAAAAAAAGACTTCCTTAATGCCTCTCCCATTCCATGAGCCAAACACGCTCCATTAATATTCATTATTTCAAACTATTTGCCTATAAATAAATGCTACGTAATACGTAATGCTACGCCAATCTGCCTAAAATCATCAATCTGAATTGAACTCTTTTTTTTTTTTGGAGAAGGACAGCCCCCGAGGCAGGCAGAAATTAACATAATTTATCGCTTATTGAATCAATCGAGGTTCCAGCTTGTCAACCACCTTTATATCCCTCTGCTCAATTTCCCAGGAAAATGGAGAAACCGGAGAAAGTAGAGAAAGCCGGGGAGATAGAAGTGAGGAGGGAGAAAAAGAAAAGTGTCGGATTGGCCGTTTAAAAAAGCGAGCCACGTAGAAAGATTACATGAATTCGTAATAAAAAACTACTGTCAGCTTGCATCAGGGAACTTTCCATCATTTCCAGGACCAGGTCCTGGTTCAGGGACGGGTGTGGGTCTCAAAACGGAGGGGGGTGGGGGTGGAGCTGGCCCAGGACGGGGGCGTTTGCAGATTTGATTTGGGTGTTGGCATTCAGTAAATCCATTGGGGATATCTCACAGATACAGGATACTGAATACTGGATACAGGACCCGCATGCCGACTGCTCTACTGCCGCCGACTGGGTGCCGGAGGAATGTTTTGCTATTTTGCGATTGAGCTGTCCAAATGCGCCTTTTAATGTAATCTCTTACGGATTTGTTTTGACAGGAGTGCCGCACAAAACCATCCACTGAATCACATACACTACCAACCCATGCACACCCACACCCACATCGACATCCACCACTCCGCCATCCATGTGTGCGAATTTCTTTTCATCCAATGCATATGAAATGGGTGTGGATAAGTCTGGTTATGCTTTCTTTCGGGCCGAGTGCTTTATGCTTACATAGGTATACTTTCATCATAAATATTAGATTACTCAGGCGTATGTAATTTATTATATTAGATTTGAAACGGCTGCTTTTCTGCCCAGCTCCAGTTCAATTGGGGAATTCGTCCAAACAAAATGCATAAATAAAAAACATTATCCAAAAAATATATGAAGATTATTCCATAATAGTGTACTATTTACATTTTTATTAGAAATTGTAAAATATATATTAAGTCCACTAAAGCAATGTTATATGCATCAAACATGGCTTTGGTCACACTTTTATAGTTTTTTCAACACTTTATAATATAAGTCGTTAGATATTCTGAATATTACCGGCACTTCAGTTCTACTACTACTTATTGTACATTCTAAAAGAGTGCTACCTGTTATTTCTTAGAGTTTTCTAAACCAGTTTACAAAATCTTATAAGACTGGTCACACCTTAAGCCTTTTTTTAGTGTTATCTTGCCTGCAGAAAACCTACAAAACCATAACCCTAAGTTAGCTGGCAGTTTGTTGGGTTAACTCGACGATATGCATGTAAATGGGAATGTAAATGCCCGACTATATCTTTCGAGTGGAGACGCTTCTGCAGATATATACATACATACATACATACGTATATATAGAATGCATGTGTGTCGGAAAAGTGCAGGGCTGGCAATTCGATTTACATATTACTAAAGGGAAAGTCTGCTCTGAATAAACTTCCCCTACTTCGGTACACACGGGTGTGAGCAGTTTTTAAATTTGCAAACATGAGCATGTAAATTTGCAATGAATAAATTAACCACATCCTCCTCCGAGGATGCTTTTTTGAAATGCGTGCCTGTGACGCTGCTCAACACTTTCGCTATTTATTAAAATATAAATTGACTTTAGCCATATACATACATGCGTCAAATGGGCTCTCCGGCGTACATAGTCTCCAGGGAGTTGAGCTGGAAAAAGAATCTGTCGGGATTCAAGTCCAAGAAACTCGAGAAGGTAACAATTCGATATTTATTTTTAGGATATTTTATTTTTAAGAAGGACGAGGCAATATTTTAGACTCAGATCCTTACAACTTGTGACTTTTTACATTCAAATTTTTTGCCAATGATTAAACTTTTCTCTTCGCGCTTATTGAAGTTTTTAAAAAACTTGTCTTTTTTGAAACTGGTTTTTATATTTTGAAATAAAAAAATTAAGTAAAATAATGTTCAATATACCTAAAAAGATATGCTAAAAAATGTTATTATAAAATAATTATTTTAAATTGTTGTATTTATTATTTTTAGCCGCCTAGGAAGCCTTTAGGAAGGTCAGGTTCTATAAGTACCGGCTATCATATAGTCCTGAAATCTGTCTTGTTGTTATTTAATTTATGGCAAAAAATATGACACTGTCCTGGCCAGTGTCCTGGTCTCCCTTGATGAAGTTTTCCCTATTTTCCCTAATCCCTCCAGTGGACTTTAGCTTTTTTTTGTTTGTATCAATAATTCTTGCGGCTGGCATTGCAGCTTTATTTTCTGTTTTAATCACTTTTTATTATGCGACGTCCTTGAGGAAGGAGCAGAGGGGGGTAGTGACAGGAGAGGAGTGGGGGTGGTGGGGTGTCCTGGGGGGGTGGTGTTAACAAAGTGCTTGCCAGAGGCCCGGCAAAGGCAAGGAAAACAATCACGTGGCCAGGAGATAGACAGCCTCTGACAACTCTTTTTTTTTTTTTTGTTTTTTTTTGCAACATCAACAATAACAAGAGCGCCAGATACTTTTGCAAAAAAAAAAAAAGATACAAAATGTATCTGTATCTGTGTATCTCAGTTTTGTAAGGAAGAGGGCGACGGACAAGCGGGGGAGGGGCTGGGGGAGGGGCGAAACGTCAACAGCAGCCGCGGCGACAAGGATGCGACAACTTCAGGACGAATGCTGGGGCGAAACTTCTTTGGCCATGCCCTCTCCTGCCGGCTCCTAACGCCCACACTTCCCCCGCCGCTCCCTCTCTCCACAAAAACAACAACAGAAGCAGAATCAGAAGCGGCAGCGGCAGCGGCAGTGGCAGGAAAAATAAGATGAAAAAAAAAAGAACACAACGAGCCGAGAAAACTCAATTAAACTTTTGTAATTACAGCTAAAACGGAAGAAGATATTTATCCAGTATAATTGCATTGAAGGCAAATGAAAGAAAAGGAAAGCCAGAGAAACGAGAAAGAAAGGCAACCGAAGGACGAAAAAAAACAACAGACAACAAAAAAGGAAGCGAAGGGAGAAGGAAAGAAAAGCACAGGAATGGCGACACCCACACACACACACACACACACAGGGAATTGGAAAACCAAAAACCAAAGCGAAAGAAAGCAGAAAGAATAAATAAACAAAAGGGAGCCGGCTGGGAGGAGATAGCAGACAGAAGAGGAAGTGGAGAAAGCAGGGGATAGGCAGTAGCCGGGCAGGACAAAACATTCGGATCATCGTATCCTTGAGATACGGTCTACAAGATACGAGATACAAGTTAAGAGAAATGCAGCCCACAGGTGGCTCGAAAAGGGGGGTTCCGCTTTCTAAAGAAAATGCAACAAGTGATGCTTTTCTTCATTTTCCTCTTACAATTACTGTTCCTCTTTTTTTTTAGTTTTTATGCAGTATAACAAAAAGTGTTTTAATTTTAACATTATGGGGTTCTATATTTTAATTTAATAATTTTTAATAATAAAATATACAAAATTAAATTAATAGATATGGAGAAATGAGCTTGTCCACAATGATTTAATGCAGATCGGCAGTTCTGGACTTAGAGCTGCTCCAATGTGGCGCCATAACTTGAATCACCTAAAAATTGCTAAATTTTAATTTTTAATTATTGGATTAATAATGCAGCCACTTACCGCTTGGTTTCTGATACAAGGCTATATGGATATCTTGTCTCCTTCGAATCCACTGGAACTTGAACTTGCCTCGCTTCCAAAACGATAAAATCCAGAACTTTATATTCCGAATATTTTAAAAATAAATAAAATTATTTCCAAACTTCCGCCCTCATGGCCTACTGATTCCCTAAACTTATCCCCTCCGTATGTGGACAGACTGGAGATTGCCACTTGAAACTATTCAGTTCTATCCAAGCAGGCCTTGGGAAAGTACTCCCACCTACAATAGCCCTGTCCCAGTAGCTGCACGATTCTGGATTCAGTCACCAGACCCCATTGAGCTCGGAAGCAATTCAGAGCTGGAAACAAGTTTTATTCCTTAAAATCAACAGAGGAATTGGGGCTGCCATCTACCCATCTCAGCCAGGCCTATAGGTAAGATCACAGTTCCTTGGAACAAGGATTGAAATGAAGCAATTGGTGGAAGTGGAAGCAAGTTTTCCTAAATAATCCTTGCACCTTAGCTCCATGTGTCGTCCACTTGCGACTCCCCCGATGAAGTCATTACACTCTGCGTCCATCCTCCGCTGCGGCCTCTCCTGGAAACCGGCGTCAAGTCCTCGTAGTAGCAATGGCGACCCGCCGCCGGTGACTCGGATGACTTGGAGACCAAGCCAAGATGGTGGGCGCTGAGCGGGTCTGACGATCGTTTGCGTTGATAACTCGCCAGTCGCTAGGACGATATGCGGATATGGAGTTTGTCGTCCTCACCCTCAGTCCCTTTGTCGAGTTCTTCGGATTGGCGCACCCGAGTACCGAACTACCTTGATGGTTCTTGGCGAGGTGTGGCCCCGTGATGGAGCAGCTCCAAGTCCAGAATAGCAGAACGGATCGTCCTTGGCCGATACACATCAGATCCTTGTGAACACGCACATATCTCCCTATCTGTTTTTTTACCTTTTGTCTTGATATTGTTAAAATTTATTAAATTAAAATGTAGAACACACAATAGACGAAATTATAATTCTATTTTAAAACAGGATTCAGGTTTATGATTCAAAAATAAATTTGTTTTTTAAAACTGAGACCGAGGATGAGTACGGGGAATGAGACATCCATGATTTTAATTTAAATTAAATCGATAGCGCTATTGTTTTGGATCAAAAATAAATCTTAAATAATTAAAAACGATTAGATTGTCTTTTTGTGCACGTCCTGATATATTGAAATGATTTATTTTAAAGGCAAAAAGGTAAAAATAACCGAGTAATCGATTTTGAAGGATGCAATCTGGGGGCCAAAGCGCTACTGATCCTTAGCCGAGGATTGCTGGCCATGGTGATCCTGCTGCTGATTCTGAACCTGGTTTTCCTGATCCTGCTGCTGCTCTTGAGACTCTGTGTGATTGATGTCCTGTTTGGTGTCCTTGCTGTCCTTGGGCATGGCGAACCGTTTGGTCCAGTGCCGGGCGATTTTGTCGTGCTCCTTGCGGTTGGTCTTGTACTGATCGGCAATGCACATGACGAGCGGATCGTCCGGATTGCACTCGCCCATCAGGACATAGATGGAGAGAAGGACCTTGGCCACGTTCATGACAGGCGACCAGCGCTCGCCGAGCACATCCAGGCAGATGGCCCCGCGGCTGTCCACGTTGCAGTGATAGATGCGGGTGGTGAACCGGATGCGGGGCGGCCGGAACGGATAGGCTGCCGGAAAGCGAATGTCCAGCCGGAAGTGCCCGCCCTCGTAGACGGTGCCATTGGGCCCGTTAACGCCCGCCGTCCAGCGGAACAGATCGTCGCGAAGCATGTCGGCGGAGCAGTTGGGCGGTGGATGCTTACGGATCTCCTGAAGCTCCCGCTTGATCCGCACTACACAGCCGTTAAGCGGTGCGGTGAGCATTGGCGAAGAGGCCGATAGCCCGGTGGTGTTGCCCAGCACAGGGCGGGATACCGGGCATGCCATCACTGACGGACGGTGACTGGTGCTGGGAACGGCCTCGTCCTCGGAGCTGGTGATGCTGCTGATCGACGGTACATCTATGGGCATTTCGGACTCCTGATCCTCTTGGTCTTGTTCCTGTTCCGCTTCGGCTTCCATTTCCGGGGGATCGCTGGACATCCTGCCTTCCGTTTTATTCTCAGAGTTGGGTTCAGATTTTAAAAAATATACATAAAATAAAATATATATTTTCAGTTTGTGCGTGGAGAATTTGTATGTGGTTCCGTATTCGGTTCGGGTAATTTTGAGATTTTTGTGAAGGCCTTCACATGATTTCGATATGTCCAGGGCGCTTTGTTCGTTTCCGGGAAACAAGCAAGGCCTTTTAGAGCAAAGCAAGTCAGTCGATCGGTGATATTTGGACGAAAGGCAACTGAATGTCAAACTAATTATCGATCCATTTCTTTATGAATTATTTAAAGCAAGCATTAAAACTAACCATCGATTTACATATAATTCGTAAGTTTATGTGGCGGCCATTATGATTATTTCTAAGAAATGGCTTCCAGTGTTAAAAGCGTAATTGCGTTTATCCACACTAATTCCAGTTATCGAAAGGGGTCATCGACTATCAGTGATGCCCATTTGTTATCATATCTTTATGGATTTCTTATATGTGTTTAATTTGTGTAACACAAAGACAATTAAAATATATTTATTATAAGTTCTATTATATTTTGTATTTAAGTTCTAACTAAGAGTTGGCAGCACTGGTAAAGCAGTGTTAGAAACCGGCGAGAGAGGAAGAAAAAAACATAATTATACTACAAAATGGCTTCCAAAAAGCTTAATTGTATGTTTTCGCATAAAATAATACAATAAATGAGCCGAAATTGAGTAGTTTTTTTTTTTTTATAAACTTATCTGACATTTATTCGCTAACATAGTTACCTAAAATAAATAATTTAAATATTATTTAGAACCCCTAGGAGTCAGAGTCTTTTCTGTCACTTTGGTGTTCAGCTCCCCAACTGGGACTTGTAATAATTTTCAGTTATTCTTCAACCTTCGTGCGGTTCAGTCGTCCATCTAAGCAAAGCATAAGTGATTACTCATTTAATTACTAAATCAGTAAATATTTAAATTTGTTAATAAATAAACTAAAAGCATGAACTGTGTAATGTGTCAACGTACCATGATCCGGCCCTTCTCCCGGGAGACCACCCCGCAGCTCTGTGTCTGCGAGATGGAGCACTACCAGTGCCTCGAATGTGACGAGCACATGGCCCGCCACTGCGGATTCTGTGGCGAGATCACCCACTTGCTCAGCGTCAAACTGCGCCTGGAACTGGAGCTGGATGTGCCTATGCCCGCCAAGGGTCTCCGACCCGGGAAGCCGGGCAACGAAGGAAAGATCATCACGTTGTGGCAGAACGACTGTCTGAAGGACTTCACGCGCTACAACAGCCGCACCAACCTTGTGGAGAAGAAGCGCTCTCGATCGGAGGTACCTGCCCGGAAGAGTTCTCCGGTGAAGCCGCGACGTCGCAGCAATTCTTTGGACGGTGAGAGGCACTCTTATCCTGAATCGCCAATGTGGGAAAATACATCATCGCAGGGTTCTGAGGAGAATACTGAAGTCCAAGAGGAGCAGCCGAGCAGTGAGGGTACACTTAAGGGGGAGCAGCCGGCGGAAGAAAATGTGTGCGAGATTTCGAAGCCGGCGATGTTAGAGAAGTCGGGAAAGTCTGAGAAATTGGAGGAGTCTGGGAAATCACAGAGATCTGAGGAGTCTGGGAAATCACAGGGTTCTGAGAAGTCGAAGAAGTCAAAGAAGTCAAGGAAGTTCAGGAAGTCGGACAAGTCTGAGAAGCAGGAGATGTTGGAAGAGGTGCCTCAAGAAGCGCCTCAAGAGGCGCTGGAAAAGTTGGAGAAGGCAAAGACAAAGAAGTCTGAGACTCAGGGGAAGCCGAAAAGGCTAGAGCTGGAGGAGAAGCCCGAGAATCTGGAGGCCTTCGCCCGAGCGAATAACAAGCCTGTGTCCGTGGACCGAAATGTTCCTGGTCCAAGAAACAACTATTCCTTATCCCTTCTAGCCTCCGATCCCCCAAACACGGATCAGAATGCACTCTGCAACTTGATTTCAATGGTAAAGTAATCAGGAACTCTAATTATTGATCATTTTTCGTCCTAAAAGTCCAGTTGTTTCAGGTGCGCCGTGTGATCTACACAGGACGCAAGTGGAAGGACTGGCACTCGTCGAGCGTCGGATGTCCCTCGGTCTTCTTCGACGAACTGATGAAGATCCGGATGAGTGTGGTGGCGGTGGATCTACCGATCCCTATGGAGAATATCACGAGGACCATGCGGCTGGCCAAATGTCCGGAGTTCAATTGCCCGACGTATCTCTGTGCGGAGGGGCTGAACGATCACCTGGTGGGCTGTCATCGGTTCTGGACCATCGACCGGATCCGTCTGGGGGAGCCGAAGAGCTTCTGCATGGACCTCCGGCTGACGCTGCGCAACGTGCCCAAGTGCCACGCCGTAATGCAGGTGGAGAACGTAGTCACGGGCTTTGGTTACGGGGAGCAGAAGAACCTCCTGCCGATTATGGTGATGAGCATGCACATCAAACTGGGCGACATCACGGCCAACTCAAACTCCCAAGAGCAACTGACCGCCATCTGGGCCACCACTGTGGTCACGGATCTCCTGCCTCTGCGGATCACACTCAGCATGTGGTCGTTGGAGGGCGACCGGCCCGAGTGCATCATCTCCTACACAGGACAGGGCTACGATTTGCGGAACACCCGACGCCCTCTGAAGCTCCTGAGGAGCGGGCGTGCCATTATCCTGACGGCCGATCAGGTGGAGGGGCTGACCCAGAACGGCATGGAGATGGTGGGGATCCAGATCTCCGTCAAGATGGACGTCTCTGTCATGGTCACCGATGGTGGGATTTCGCTGGACACCGACACCCAGGATGGCAGCGAGGACGAAAGCGAGGTGGTTGGAAGCACGGCATCTGAAATAACTCTATCGGAGAGCAATCAATGAAAACATTTTATGTTATAATTATTTTATTTTAATATATATTTTAAATAATTAAATAATTTAAGATTATAATGGGGAAAATGCAATGTTCTACAAGCTGAAGAGGACTATACTGACTTGTTTAGTAAATAATAGTTAAGATCCTTTATGATCCTTCATAGAAAACCCATTTTCCTACATACTCTTGGTTTCAAAAGACCTTATCCCCATTATTTAAGGATATTGGAGCTGTAGAACTGTAGAGCTCTTTAAATACACAAATCGAATTGGCTACTTTTTTTTTTATAGGGATTTCATTCGCATATTTTTCCAGCGCTGTGGAAAATTAGGAAAGTGAGAATCAGGACAGGATGATGATGTGGCCAGGACGAAACGGAATAAAAAATGAAAAAAAGCGAGAAGATCTGAGGAAAGCGACACTCAATTTGCGAAATGCAATAAATTGAATGAAAAGTGTGAAAATGAAGAGGAGTCATCAGCAACAGCGACAACACTAACGACCAAAATGAGACGGAGAATCGGGGCTAAACGGAATGCCGGATAGAGATAGGACCACCGAGGGATGGAAAGAGATGGAGGAGCGCTAAGAAAGCCAGAAAATGTAAATGAAAAATTCAAGAAAATTTAATAATAAAAACATCAGCATAAAGTGAAACGCATAAAATCCAATGAAATGTAAAAGGCGCCCGCTGGACGTCTTCCTTCTTCATGTTGTGTTCTTGTTTTCGAACGCTCCCTAATGCGCCATCTCTTTCTAGTCCTGCGAATGTGCGGATGGATGTGTGTTGGAAATAGCGTCGGGTAATCACATTTCTCTGGTATAGTGTCCTGCAGCCGGCAGGATATGCTCAATTGAACATGTTGATTGCTGACAGCGCCGAGTCCTGACCCACCGACTGAGTCCTGGCACCGCCGCACCGCCGTACTGCCGCACCACTGCAAATGAGGAGTCAATTGAAAATCAAGTTAGAGCTGGCTTTAATGGAATTAGTTCTACATGGCAGCGAGGCATCTGCGAGATGCAAAGCCAAGGATTCGTGCGAATACAGTTACGGAAGTTCCACTTCCACATCCACTCACTCACTCACTCACTCACCTGCCACCTGCTACAGTAACTAGATACATATATATTCGGATATACGTATATTTATTTATAGCAGAGGTCATGGAAATAGCACAAAAGATATATAATCTATAGTCTATCCCACAAAAAGAACATAGGAAATAAGTCATAAGCTTAAACTACTAAGGTAGTTATTTGTATTTATACTTGCTTAGTTATATTTTTACTGATAAATATCGATAGATATTAAAGGTCTGTGTTATTTTTGAAACTATATTCGAGAAATATGTTTATTGTAAAAAAAATTAAAATTCTGTCACATAAGAATGTTTATCGACAAGTGTTTTTTATCGAGTGTTATCGGTTATCGGTTAATTAGTAATATTAGGCTTTAGTTTACTTATTATTAAATCTTATTATTAAATTTAAATACTATATAAGTTTTTAAAATCTTCCTAATATCGTATTAAATTAATAGTTTAAGTTCCAGGAATATATTTTAATGAAATAATTATTTTATCGATGAATTATTTCGATTTCTTTTAAATTAAATTAAATAATGAATAAAATCCTGAGTCCCCAAGTGCCAAAAATTCTACAAATATCCCCGCCACTGTATAATGTACCTGCCACACCTGGGAAAACATTTAAATGGAGCTCGTTGAAAAGCGTGTAAATGAAATTAGAGGCACACCCGACACACTGGCACTGTCGTTAGCTTTTTTTCACCTAAAACCCATCCATCCTGATACCCTGGAACTGATGGGTATTTTTAGCCATTTACTGAGTCCTTGTTTAAGGGGTTTCTGGGCGAAATGGGCGTGTGTTTAGGGAAAATACTAAATAACAATGCCGTCTTCGGGGGTCCTCGAAGCGAAGAACTATAAAGCCAAAGAAATGGCTTCGAGGACTCGCCAGAAATGATTGAATGAGGGACTGGAATGGTTGAGGGAATTGGTGCATGAATCAATGAATGAGTGAGTGAGTGCAGGAAGGGCAATGCCGTGAAGTCTGGCACTGAGAGAAATCGGCAATCAAAAGCTAAAATTATTACATTATATTAAAATAGGGTTTCTCCTTTTTTTTCTGACAGTGCTGTCTGAAGAGTGGTTGTGGACTGGTGGTTGCCTGCAGTGGAGTGGGTGGTTACGGTGTTGCGACAGCTGATGGGTTATTGGACGCTTGTGGTGCCCGGTACCCAGTACCCAGTACCCAGTACCCGGCTCTCGGGTCCTTTTGGGTCCTTTTTGGTCCTTCTCGTCTGCGCGCCCTGTATGGCTGCCCCTTGTGTTGTGTTGTGTAACTGCCTTTGTAGCTTAATTGAATTTAAGTGCGACGCACAATATGCAATATTGCAAAATGAATCATCACATGCAACCCCCCCCATGTTTCGCCTCGCCTAACCCACCCCGCCCCCTTAACCCACCAAAAACCATCACCACATTTTCACAATTTTCCGTGAGAATTTTGAGTTTTTGTGGCGCGATTTGTCGCGTTACTTGAAGGTTTCTGTATTTTAGTTTTCCCTTAAATTTCCAAGATGTTGTTGCCTCTTTTTGCACCGAAAAAAAAGCAGAGGCCTAAAATATATAATTACTTGGGTGTCAAGTGAGTACTCGCCGAATGTGGACGAGTGCGGCTGAGTGAATGAATGCACTCATGCGACACTCACTCTTCCTTTTCGAGTGCCGGGGGTGCTCTCAACTTTAGAGCATCGTTAAATGTCGCTTTAAAAAGTTTCCCCCACCCCTTCTTTATGTCTCCACTTTCTCCCAGGCTCTGCCACCTTTTCCCTAGCACCCTTTACCATTTTTTGTTTTTTTTTTTCAACCTTTTTTCTCACCAACCAGTTACGGCACATAAACAAACACTGCCAAACAAACAACTCCGATGCAAGGCTCCACCTTTCCATGTCCTGTGTGTCCTGCACCCCTCCCCTTGCACCACTGCAAATAAAAAGCACTGAGCGAAAATCGATGTGCATAAAAGAGTAGCCAACAAGTGTACAAAACAAAACAAGCCAAACGACTACGAAAAAAAGTTTCGAAAAAGGGAAATATAAACGGAGAAAGAGCCAGAAGAAAACTTGGACCAGTCCAGTACACATTAGAGAGCAGGTCCTTTTCCCTTCAAAAAAAAAAAAAAAGATAGAAAAGAAAAAATTGGGAAAAAATGTCACAGGTTTTTTAAACACAAATCGAAGACAAGGTTACCCATTAAAAATATATATATGTATGATCCATAAGGATTTTAAGATAAAATTATAAAAAATATAATAAGAGAGCTTTTTTTATAAATACTATACAAGAAGTAAGTATTTTATTATATTATTAGTAAATAAAGAATATTAGGTATACATTTGAATTAAAAATATTTTAATTAATAATACAATAATAATAAAATTATTTTTAATTTACAAGTTATTAAAACAACAAGCAATAGCATCTATATTCTTTAGAAGTCTTGGAAGAATATTTGTAGGAAAAAAAGCTTGCATAAAAAAAAGTTAGAATAAAATGCTGGAAACTATTAATCCCTCGTATTTTTCAAGGAAAACCAAATCCCTTTAATTTCCCTCCATTTACAGGGTATCAAAAATGCAGGAGTGAAGGAACAATTTGTTGGGCCGCGTTTTGGCGACCAACGCAAACGCAAACACTTGGCACTTGGCACTTTTTGATGTTGTTAGTGGCCATGTCTGCTTTTCAGTCTGGTTCCGTGTTGGTCCTCTATACGGATGTATCCTGCCAGAGGGGGGAGGGGGCTGGGAGGGGGGATGGGAGCTGTTCTGTTCGGCCACTCCTGCAGGTGTCGCCGCGCAGACTTGCAAACTATGCACATGGCGGTAAATACTCCGCTCGCCACGTGGCCAAAACCGCGTTCCATTGCCGTTTCCGTTGGCCAACTACCAACTACGGCCATCTACCACCGAGCCCAGGATACTGGCAGGACAGAAAGTCCTGCCGGGCGCTTAAATTTACTGCCCTCAGGCATTTCATTTGGTGTCGCGGCTAAACGGGGGGGGGTGTGGGGCGGACGACTGGGGTTCTAAGGGAGAACTCCTTTACCCCCGGTCCCTATTTTTTCCTCCCCCCTCCTCTTGCTACAAAAAAAAGTAACAAAAATCGCCAAAAAGAAATAGGAACCAAACACAAAACAGTCGCAGACCGATATGCTACAGATAGGTTTGAATTTTTTGGCAGGACGAAGTTTTTTTTTTTGGTTTTTTTCAACTAAGGTTTCAGTTTAGGACCAAAAATAGTCAAAACATTCAAACTGTTGAAGTATATTGAAATAATAAATAAATTAGATTAAATATTTTTATGCTTATTTTATAAAAATATATCACTATTATTTGTCTATTTATTTATATTAAGAAATGCCTGCAATATTTCGTAGCATACTTTTCAGCTCCCACTTCCTTTTGAAATAGTTTTTGTGTCCTGGAGCACCGTTTATTTTTTAAGAGGCCATCAAAAATAAATAAGTTGTTATATTAATATATATAGTAAGCATTCGATTGATTGGATTTCGATTTCCAGTTCCCAGCCAGCTGGAGCTTGCAATTGCAATCGGCAACGGGCAGAGTTATCCAATAAGTCGAGGCTAATAATAAATTGAATCAACTTTAATTCGATCAACCGCCACTCCCCTCCTTCTGAGAGCGCCCCCCCCCCCACTACCCCTGGTGTTTGGTGGAGCCACCCATCATTTCACGCGGAAATCAAAGACGCTTCCTTATTTTTCTTTAGTTTAAATTGCAGGAAATTACTTTCCAGTGGGAATCGCTCGCTCCTCAAGACTTTTCATCTTTTTCGCCAGATATTAAACTCAAAGGTAAAGGCCCCCTGCTACTGGGTTGGATGCTAGGGTGGTGGCTAGAGTTGGAAAAGTCCTTTACCGCCCCGGACCCCTGTCCCTTGCCGCCGCCCCTCCTGGCTCGCTGACCATGCGGATATTGAGAAGAGCAGCGAAATCTTAACTGCTACTTATCGAGTCGCGCTTTCATTTTGGCCCCGTTGCTACGGAAATTCATCAAAATCATATAAACTTGTTCCCTGTTTGCTCACGCCCCAGTCCCAGCCACCTCCCCCCTCAATTCCCCTTCCTTCTCCCTCTGTTATCCTATCCTTAAATCTCATCTCAAGGATTCGTCCTGCCTGGCTATGGCAGCATTGCGGTCTATCGTTTTGGCCAAAAACTTTCCGTCCACCATCTGCATGTTTTCTTACACGGTTTTCCACGATAATCGGCTTCTTCTTGTATTTGTTGTCCTTATTGTTGTTTTTGTTGTTGTTTTTGTTGTTTGTGGTAGTGGTGATGGGGATGCGGATGTGTTTGCGGATGCGGAGGCGGATGCCAAGGAGGAGGCGAATTTTGTTGGCGGCTGGGCTGCCAGTGGCACTTGAGCAATATTTGATTTTCTTCTTTGATGCCATTAGTTTTTCTTTCATTTCTTATTTTTTTTTTTTTTACAATTTTTTGATACTCTAATTGAAGGGTATTTAGTGTTTTAAAAGGGTTAGGGTTTTAATTCTAAAATTAAAAAAACTATTTTATTAGGTTATTATATTTAGTTTTTTGGTTACAATATATTTTTAATAAAAAGGATATCTGCAATTTATGATTCGTTCTATTCTGGAAGACAGTGCTTGTCTTAAAAACAAAGAGTTGATATTTAAAAATAAAATATTTAAATAATTTAATAAACAACCCGACTGTAAATTAAATTATTTTTGTTGCAATTAGAAATATTTTAAAGCATATAAGTTTAAAATTAATTTCCTAACATAAATATCAAAGTTAAAGTATACACTTCATCGACGTTTCCTGTGTGACAGCAGCATGTTGCTTTCGTTCTTTGGTCCTGGGCCTCTGCCACCTCAATGCTCAGTCGTTGGAGTCCTGAATCGTTTGAATCCCTGAATCTGGGCCTCCACCTGGTCGCAGTCACAGTCCGTTTCCTGGCGCAAATCGCGCACTCCAAGATAAACTTTTGTAAATGAAATTGCAAAATATATTTCTTTTGCTGCATCCCTCCCCGGCATTTTCCCCATACCTTCTCCCCCTAATACCCCTTCTCTCCACCCACATTCCACCCACTTTTCCCGCACTTTCCCCCCCCAGTAGTTTTCCCCCGCTCTCCAGTTGCTCTCCAGCTTTCCACTTGACAGCTGAAGCAGATAATGCGTTTTGCCACTGTTGCATTGGCTTCGAATGGAGCAAGGGGCTCGGAGAGTGGCAGAGGGTGGGGGAAAAGGTGAAAGCGGAAAGGAGTCGTCCTTTTGATGCTTAGAAACCGTTCAAGTAATCAAAGCTCGACTTGAAGGAGCCAAGGAGCCGCCAAAGCAATCAGCTGTCGGGCCCAGGGAGCACCTGGAATAACAGTTTCCATCGCTTTTCTCCAATGAGCATTTCTGCTCTGTCTGTTAGTGTGCGAGTGTGTGAGTGTCTGTGTGTGTGTGTGTGTTTCTGGATGCATGTGTGAGTTGGCAAAAACAATCACAGAATGATATCGATTAGTGATGGTGGCGTGACACGAAAGACATTGAATTTCAGCCATCGCTTATACGACAGTAAGCCTTTAAATTGAAATTAATGTTTTTTAAAATATCTATTTATATTTTCATTATTTTTATTAAAGTTTTTTATTTAATACAAAATTATTAAAAGAAAACGATGTCCACGTGTCGTATACGTAATGATTCAGAACATTAGCTAAGGAAACAGGGCGTATACGTGATGTGTTCAAAAACCAACAATCTTTAGTCTTTTTATGTTTAAAAAAAGTTTAATTTTAATGAAATCGCATAATAATCACAATAACTACTAGTGAGTTCTCTATCTGGAAATATAATATCTTAAAAAAATCTTTAAAAACTTTACAATTTTAGGAATAAAAACTCTTTTAAGAACTTAAAGACACTTGAGTCCTGGAGCTATACACATTTCGCCAAAAATGTTGCACGTCTGTCAAATGTTTCCCATTTTTGTTGTACAAATACAAAAATATTTCACTCATAGAGCGCAAAACACACACTGCCACACACACATGAACACTTCCGCACACTCACACTGAAAGAAAAAGAGCAAGCACAATCTCAGTTGCATTTTAATTACCGAATCAAAAATCAGAGAAGCGGAAATACTTATGAATTTCTTATGAGCGTTCAGCTGAAGGAGACGACGTCTCAGTCGACGATAATATCAGAAAGATGGCAAAAGGAGTAGCGGCGGGAGGAGAAAGGACCTCTGCAGCAGCTGCTTGTAATGCTAGCCGGAGTCCCCGATGTCCCTCCCCGTCTAGCTCCCCTTCGGGAAAAAAGCCACCTAACCATACCCATGACATTGCCTTAGTTTTTGGCAGTGAGGGGATTGAAAAGTTTTTGGTTATTTATTGAAAGGGTTTTTTTTTTTTGTTAAACTGTTTGTTTTATATAAAATTCTGTTCAATAAAATATTAATTATTTTTGAAGTTTTAAGAGTTAAACTGAAAACATCAGAAATATAAATAGTTTGCTGAAGTCTAAGAGCTACTCTCGCGAAAAAAACGAGCACAGCACCCACTAACTCACACATCCGCAGGCAGTCAGACAAATTGGTTTAACACACACAGATACACACTCATGCATCCAAACACACACACACACACATACACACACATGGAGACATGTGTAGGTGAAATGTGAAAGATGTTTAATTCAAGTGCGGGCGTTTTTGGGCCAGCTTACATATTTTGTATCTGTAACTGTATTTGTATCTGTATCTGTATCTGTGTCTGTGTCTGTGGCTGAGTGTATCTATGAATCCGTCTGAGGGTCGAGGCCACGCCTCCTGCCCCCCACCTGCCACCTCCCACGCCCCTTGCGGCTGCTCTCTTTCGTTTTGCGGCAGTTGCGGTTGCACTTCACTAAAAAATGATATACTACTGACATCCCCGGACTCGAACTCGTTACTTACGTTACTTTTTTTTTTTTTTTTTTTTTTTTTGGGGTGGGCACATCTGCGAGACATTCACACTTGTGGCCATTAGAGTGGAACTGATTCGGTGCCGTCGTCATTTTCATTTTGATTTTCATTTTGATCCACTCTCGAGTGGAGCTTGATGAGCCGTGGCTCGTTTCTTTGCTCCTCAATTACGATATCCTTGCTTGCTCCTTGTACCGTTGTATCCCTGTGTCCTGTGGTCCTCCAAAGTGCAGTCCAATGCAATGAATTGCATTTCGATGAATGGCCAAGACTTGAAAATTGCAAAAAGGAAACCACACATTGTAACATCGCATTCTTGGCTTAAAATTAAGAGCTGATATGCTGGAATTTTATGGTTTTTAAGGACAAAAAGGACAAAAGGGATATACTACAATTAACAGTATTAATTGGCCGGACAGAGGCCAGTTAAGTGAATTACAAGTTTCAATGCATCGGCCAACCAGGCGTATACGTGATTTTCGGCATCAGTTTGTCAAATAAACTTAATTAGCATTAATTGTGTGCATTTGAATCCCCTGGCTGGGGAAACTGGAAAATAAAACTACAGCACCACGGCGTATACGTGATGTGACATAAATTACATTTTCCATCCGGAAATCATAATTTTATTTCAGGATTAAAAAAGCGAAAAACAGTAAACAATCTTCATGATTTTAATCTCATTTCAAGCAGTTCTCCCTGTGTACTATCACTCCTGGGGGGTAAATTCGCCTGCAAATCCTTCAGGTCCTTTGCCACAAAACAGGCTCAGTGTAAGTCTATTTTTGTAGTAACTTTTTTGGCAACATTCTCTCAGTTTGTTGGTAATTTGTCTGCTGCATCTACACACATTTGAGCTACGTTATTATTTATTTATGAGGTAAACATCATTCGGATGCAGCCACGGCGGCTACTTTATGAATATATAAATGCAACGCCCCTCCACGGCCACCCACCAGCCCCTGGTGGCCATTAGATTGGCTGGCTGGCCAAATGACCGTTGAAAATTTGATTCCTCTTGCATATGTAGTGGCGGAGGTCGAAAGACAGCCCTTGAATTGCAGGGAGCAGGTAATTAAAGGGTGCCGAGGCAGTACTACATTTTGATTACAAATATTTTTCTTGCATATCTTTACTGCAGACTGTCGGACGAAATCGATCCACAAATCGTTTAGAGTACCCCGTAGGAGAATCGGATGAGAATTGGCTGAGATATAGCTATGGAAGTGGGCCATATCCAGCATTTAGAAGGGGACCCCCCACAAAAATTCGAAAAATTTTGAAAAAATATTTTATTCCAGGATTTTTATTCAGAATAAAAGGAAATCGATCCACAAATCATTTAAGGTATTCCGTTTTAAAATCGGATGAGAATTGGCTGAGATATAGCTATGGGCATGGGCCATATACGAAAATCCAGCATTTTGAAGAGGATCCCCCACAAAAATACGAAAAATTTTGAAAAAATATTTTATTCCAGGATTTTGATGCAGAATGACGGGAAATCGATCCACAAATCGTTAAAGGTATTCCGTTTTAAAATCGGATGAGAATTGGCTGAGATATAGCTATGGGCATGGGCCATATACGAAAATCCAGCATTTAGAAGGGGACCCCCCACAAAAATTCGAAAAATTTTGAAAAAATATTTTATTTCAGGATTTTTATTCAGAATAAAAGGAAATCGATCCACAAATCATTTAAGGTATTCCGTTTTAAAATCGGATGAGAATTGGCTGAGATATAGCTATGGGCATGGGCCATATACGAAAATCCAGCATTTTGAAGAGGATCCCCCACAAAAATACGAAAAATTTTGAAAAAATATTTTATTCCAGGATTTTGATGCAGAATGACTGGAAATCGATCCACAAATCATTTAAGGTGTTCCGTTTTAAGATCGGATGAGAATTGGCTGAGATATAGCTATGGGCATGGGCCATATACGAAAATCCAGCATTTAGAAGGGGACCCCCCACAAAAATTCGAAAAATTTTGAAAAAATATTTTATTCCAGGATTTTTATTCAGAATAAAAGGAAATCGATCCACAAATCATTTAAGGTATTCCGTTTTAAAATCGGATGAGAATTGGCTGAGATATAGCTATGGGCATGGGCCATATACGAAAATCCAGCATTTTGAAGGGGATCCCCCACAAAAATACGAAAAATTTTGAAAAAATATTTTATTCCAGGATTTTGATGCAGAATGACTGGAAATCGATCCACAAATCATTTAAGGTATTCCGTTTTAAGATCGGATGAGAATTGGCTGAGATATAGCTATGGGCATGGGCCATATACGAAAATCCAGCATTTTGAAGAGGATCCCCCACAAAAATTCGAAAAATTTTGAAAAAATATTTTATTCCAGGATTTTGATGCAGAATAAAAGGAAATCGATCCACAAATCATTTAAGGTATTCCGTTTTAAAATCGGATGAGAATTGGCTGAGATATAGCTATGGGCATGGGCCATATACGAAAATCCAGCATTTTGAAGGGGATCCCCCACAAAAATACGAAAAATTTTGAAAAAAATATTTTATTCCAGGATTTTGATGCAGAATGACTGGAAATCGATCCACAAATCATTTAAGGTATTCCGTTTTAAAATCGGATGAGAATTGGCTGAGATATAGCTATGGGCATGGGCCATATACGAAAATCCAGCATTTTGAAGGGGATCCCCCACAAAAACACGAAAAATTTTGAAAAAATATTTTTTGTTGGGATTTTGATGCAAAATGACGGGAAATCGATCCACAAATCGTTAAAGGTATTCCGTTTTAAAATCGGATGAGAATTGGCCGAGATATAGCTATGGAAGTGGTCCATCCTTGCCCAGTGCCTCCTTGCCGTGGACCAATTAGTTTAAAAATAACCAAACAGTTAATTACCCTTTCTCTGATATTTCGAATGCTCTTATTTCCACTGTCAGATGGAGTTTATTGAAAAGAGTGCCCTAGATTCCTCGAGTGACACTTTCGGCCATATCCTACTCCTTTTATAAACTCAAACTCGGACCGAGATTCCATTTGGTTGGTTCGATTCCAATATTTGGATTTTATTGTGTTGGCCGGGATAATTGCTCTTCGGAAGCTTCCGCCAGGCAACTCGTCTCAAAAGCCGGAACGGATTTGGCCCTTGGCTCTTGGCCGATAGATAATAGAGGACGGGAGGGCAGAGGAGGATGGCAGTGGGGACTTGGCCATTGTTTGGCTGGCTGCTCATTTGGTTTCGGCTTATTGGAATGGCGAATTGGCAATTTGCTGCACTTGCCGCGCGTAACAACTGAATATTGAATATGAAGCGATTGCTTGGCGGCTTCCCCTGGCACGTCTATAAATATTTGATGCCGCCCAGATACACAGTTGTACAGATACAGAGAACAGATATAGAGATCCGCAGATACAGATATGGAGATACACACACACTCACACACACATCAGCAGTAGCAGCAGCAGCAGCAGCAGAAACAGACTGGAGAAAAATGTGTGTAATTGTGCACTACTCATATGCGATGCGAGTCGTAAAAGGGGGGGATTTCATAAAATGGGCAGCGCCTAAATTCAGAAATTCATTGCCTCTGCCAGGCTTTTTCCCACTGATTATGTAGCAGGCACTACACGGAGAGAAACTGTGATGAAAAGCTATGGGAAATGTTTAGGAAACTAATTTTGTGCCTTTCAGTTTAAAAACTTACAAAATGCCTAATGCTTATAATATTTATTATTAATATATTTTAAATATTGAAGAATTACACTAAACACACATTATCTAGGAATTTTTTATTAAAAAACATTTTATTTATAATATATTCGATTATTTTTCTGTTTCTCTTTGCACTCTGCAGGTATAGGACCTGGTATTAAAATAGATTTATTTTTGAATGGAATCTGAAATCCACTTCTTGTTTTAGACAAACATTATTTTCTTTCAGTGTGCATGTTTTATTCAGCGGATCAGGCCGTGGGAGTCGGTTATTGTATATCGCAATATTCTTATTTAGTTTCATTGTGTTTTCTTCGGTTATCCACCACAAGGGGCATAAATATTTGAGCACCTTTAGTGCCCTTGCACCCCCCTTCCGCACTGCCTTCCGCACTCTACCCTGTTGCCCCTTAGCCATAGTCTTATACAGATTTTCCCCGAATTTCCCCAATTTCCCATTCACTTTGGCCCTCCTCGTCGGCCAAAAGGCAAATATTTGAAATTGAATCAAGTGCGAGTGCGAAAGGAGATTAGAAATTGGTTTAGGCCAAATAAAATCTGCCAAGATGCCAACCGGAATTGGCCAAACAAACTGAAACAGAAACAGAAGCAAAAACTAAAAAAAAAAAAAAAGAAACCATTTATTTCCCCTGAATATGGACAGTAATTACTCCGCAATACTCGTTACCAATTAAATATTGACAATGTTTTGGCTTAATTAGAGTGGCCTGTTTTTGTCTAAATTCAATGGCGTGTGGTGTGAATTAATTTTTGGTAATTATTTACCTCAATTACAGCCAAATTGTGAGCTCAAATGAAATGAAAAATTTACGTGAATATTTTGTTTGGAATGTAAATAAAAATTATGAAAGAAAGGGTGGTAAGTTTTCTGTGCAGTTCTAGTATTTCTATAAATTAAGTGTTGAAACTAATTTGAAATAAAAAATTTACGTATAAAATTAATTAAGTTTATTTCTCACATATATATATTATTTTACTTATCTAATGTTTTTATTTTAGTAGATTTCTGTAGGTTGATTTTCAACATTTTTGTGACGTGTCTTTTATTTATTCAATTTTGGCTAAATTTATTTGTTGCCTTTTTGGTTAATATTACAAATTAATTTCATGGTCAATTGTTCATTCTAAATGGGCTTAGTAGGTATTAGTAACTAAACAAGTTTATAAAATAAATATATACATACATACTTATCGATAGAAGTGTGAAAGCTTCGAGATGATGTACATTTATGTATTTTAAATTAATAGACAAAGTTAAATGCGGAAAACCGATTATCAAAAACTATAAAAATATATAAAAAATATGATTTAAAATCTTGTTGTAACCAGATTTAAACCAAAACCATAGATATATAAATGTAATATGCAACCTAGCCAAGTTTTCAAGTCCTTTGTGGAGACTCTAATATCCCAAACGAGGTTTCTGGGATGATGGCAAACGGTTGCCACAGGATCATTAAGTCCTGGGCATGTGTAAGGTTATCAGGGAGGGGTGTGCTTTTTTTTTTTCTTTTGGCAAAGGTTGGTTGAAATGCGTTTGCCATAAATGAGTCGGTCGGGCTCATAAAATGCAATGCTGGAATAAAAACAAATTCACGCGGGTGCGACAAACCAAATGACAAGCACATTAAGCACACAGTTTACCTATCCGCACACAGATACAAAAAAAGAGCACACACACACACGCAGTACACACACACACTGATACATACTATATAGAACACGTCTGTATTCGTAACTTTTGCAATGATTTCGCCATTAGATTTTATTTGCACTTTCGTTGACATTTTGCGCAGCCCAAAACAACACAAAAACAAACAACCCAAAAAAGGGGGTGGTTGGGGGGTATTTTAGGGGGTGGCATGAGCGACAGGATAACAGAATGGGTGGATGGGGTGCCTGGGGGGAGGGTAACGTTTTAAAGCGGCTACAAAATCTCCAAAGCACACTTGAGTTAAATCCAAGGAATATGCTACTACGACCTGAGACAGGTGCGCCGTGGCATTTGGCTGGGGTGACGGGGGACAGTGCTGCAGTGGAAACTGTAGAAGCTGTGCCATTACCACAGACAGACAGACAGACAAAAGGACGGACGGACGGACGGAAGGACAGCCAGATGGAGAGACATCCAGCAACCACATATGACACTTGTTAACCCAGCAACAACAAGCGGCTTCGCTCGGCTAAAGGATGCCAAGGACTCAAGTGCCAGCACTGAAAAAAAAACTTCATTGAACTCTTAAAATGGCAAACTTTTCTTTACACTTTCTAACACTTGTCAGTCTTAAAAACATTAATAAAATGATCAGCACTAGACAATAGTGTTCAACAAAAAGCTTTCAAATATATGACATACTTGAAAAGTTATTATTTTATGTATTTTATTTGTAATTTTTCAAGCAAGCAGTAGTTAATTTAAATGTTTTGAAACTTTTTTTATTTGTGAGTACTAAGAATTTAATAAAAATATGAATAACTAGTGTTGAGCAAGCATCGGGTAAGCAAGCCCAATTAAAAACACAGTAGGCCCAGGGCCCTTTATTTTCGATTTCCAAAAAATTCCAGCAGTATGCTTTGGTCAATAATCGGTTATAAAAAGGGCAGTCCCCGTAGAAAGTATTCAGTTAGTCCCTGGACCTCAAACTGAAGGGATCTATCTCAAAAGTCTTAATTTCTCATTTATTTTATTTTATATTTAATTAATAATTATCATTGGAACATAAGTCGACAATATACTGCCTCTACCGTTTCTGCTTTTCTTCTATTCATTTTATTTTATTTAAAATTTTATTGAGGTCCTTCTTAATGAAATGTATTATTTATTTAAATCCTTGAAGACCAATGGGTCAAAGCCAGACACGTTTGCAATTGAAGTTGATGGTTTCTTTGTGAGCTGCAGCAGATTTATTTCCTATTTTGTTCTATTAAGAATAAGGTACTCATATAATTTTATTATTTAAAAGAAGGGCGATTAAAAAATTCATTTATTAATCATAATGAGGTACTCATATTTTACTTTTATTATTTTATTACAACTTAAGATAATGAATTACTCTTACTTGCGTTCTATTTAAATACTTTGGGGTATTATTTTTAAAAATATTCAAGGTCTCTTGTTTTCTTGAGAAAATATGAGGAGCTGATTTTCTTAATTGATTTTAAAAAATATATTTAAAGTTTTTGAACAAACCATGCAAGGTTGCGCCAAGTGTAGTTGGAACTAAGCTGTCGACGTCCTGTGAACGGGGAAGCCAAGGGAGTAGAGAACATTACACATGGACTCGGCTAGTTCAAGACAATTCTCGTCAGGATTTTGGACAAACATGGGCCATGAAAGAGACGGCATGTGTGCGAGAGAGATGGAGAGACACGCACACTAATAAAAACAAACGAAACGATAGGACATTCGGAATCCTCATTGCAACGAAAGTGATTTTAATAATAAATGAATTTTTTCTTGCTGCTGTCTTCTATCTCCGGGGGCGGTAGGGGGCTGTAGAGGCGTGGTCATGATGCGGCCTTAACCTCAGATATCTTGGCAGCAAAACGAATTTCAGGACTCTTTGGGGACAGACACAGCTCTAGGAAACTGCCGAATCAGCCAAAGGCACTAAAATCACCAATAAGTTGGTCGAATTGGTTGCAAGAAACCGAAAAACTCAAAAGGCGAAAGTCCTGGCCACAAAATCTTGATTATGAATTTCCGAGAGCCATTTTCGGGTCTAATTTCTGGTCTCGGCCATCTGTCAATTGTTGGCCACATTACTCATTCGCCTAGATGGTCGCTGTTCATCCAATTACCTCGAAAGTTTCGGGCCTCCTACCTCCCGCCTGTCTGGAATCTGGGCCTGTAAACTAATCCGAGACCGCGAAACAAAGTGCTCAAAAATTAATAGCCTTCCTGTGAATATAACCTGAAAAAGAGCCCAGGACCAGAAGCTCATAATTATGGGGGGAGGGGAACTTCAAGAAGGGGGACGCGGCCATAACTCATAAACATAAATTTAAATTAGAAAACAAATGAAACCGCGTCGTGTCGTTAATTTTCTCAGCCATCTAACCCCTTGACTACGTTTCTCCGATTTCTGTTTCCCGCTCTCTAGTCTTTACATTTCCATGGAAAGCCACAAAAGCCAACTCACAGTCGCTTTTTGAAACGGAAATTGGCTAACCAGGTCAAGGTCCTTCTTGAAACAAATAAAGGATAAAACATTAAAGTTTGAAATGTTCATTTTTATCTTTTTAAAGTGGAGAAATAAATTGTTTTTATAAAAAAGTCAAGTATTGATAAATCAGGTGAAGTTGAAAAGAAGGATGCAGGACTCTGATTCGAGTGGCTGCACATTCCAAGGAGGATTTTGAGAAGCCCTAGTCTTATGGCACGAAACTACTGGGAAATCTACTGCGAATGTCACACAGTATCTTTGCCGTGAGGAGCACTTTCCGTCAGAGTTTTCAGGATTTTAATAATATATATTAAGTCTCTGTACGATTTATTGTAGTATATTTTAGTTTATTAAATTTGTTAGTCCTAGAAAGTCATATATGGATTGTTTTATTTAATGGGGCGTATTTTGGGGGCTATACATGCCCTTGACTTGGATAAAATCGGCAAAGAATTTTACCAAAATCGTTTCAGGAACTTTCAACTATGGCGTCACACATTTTAAAACTTGCAACACTTGAAATAAGTGTTAAACAAGTATTTCCACTTTTAACCAGTGCTGAAAACCATAAAAAACAAAAACTTTTCTGTTATCGAAATGTAAAATCGTATTAATCGAATTCGCAAAATCCGGCAGTAGGCTTTGCTATAAAATTTTGTATATAAGAGGCTGTCTTCCTTAGTGGGTGTTCAGTTAGTCCCTTGGCTAGGAGCCAAAGGGTTCTGCCTCAACCGTCTTATTTTCATCATTAATTTTTTATTATTTATTTTATTTGAAGTTTTTCCACTGGAGTCTAAGTTGACAATATACTGACTCTACCGATAAGGGAACTTGTAGTTATATTCCTATCCTCTACTTGCTTAATACCATGATATTTATGAGGTACTTATATTATTTTATTTTTTGTTTCCTTTTTGGGCTCTAAAATATATACAATTTTGTGAAGAGTGTACGCCACATAAAGTTCATCTTTAAAATATTTTTTTTGTTTATCTTGATTTTATTTATTTTTTTGAATAGATGGAATGTTAAGTTGGATCTGATGTTGCTACTGCAAACAATATATTTTATCTTATTTTTTAAATATTTTTTTTTTTAAGTTTTATTTGCTTAGTTATTTAAAATCATATCTTATGGATAAAGTAAGCCATCTATTTGTGCCCCAATTTGGGCCGAATAAAAGCCGCCAACGGATGCCATTAAGCGGATGATAGAAGTTTCGACAAAAAGGCGACCACACTCGATGACCCCCCGAAGCTGGATAGGGGGGGTAGGGGTAGGGTGTGTGGGGAAAATGCCAAGAAAAGTGGCAGGGAAATGGGGAAATGGGCTTAGTGAAAAGAGAGCTGGAGGATATAGCCTTTGATGTGGCCAAAAAGCAGGACGAACAACTTTTTATTCCATTCCACTTGACTCGACTCCGGCTCTTGGCTCGCTTTTTGTGTTGGCGGGATCTTGATTATAAGCCACATTAATGCACAGACATGCCCGGACATGCCCGACCGCCCCTCAGAGAGGGCGTGGTCTGTGTAGGCGTAGAAGGGGGATGAAGCAAAGAAAACCTTGAAGAAAACTAGGTACAGCTTGGTGGTCAGCAGTTTTAATTAAAACAAAACAAAGGGAAACAAAACACAACACAATAATAATGCCAAATAGAGATAGGGAGAAAGAGAGGGGAAATAGTTAAATAATGCATGAAGAAAGAGGCAGATAGTGCGTGCAACAAGGAGAAGGACCAAAAAGTTCGGGCGACGCAAAATGTGCGGAAAATGCGATGGCCAACAAATTATCAACAAAAATAAAAACCAACAGGATGCAGGAAGTAGAAAAAAAGCCAACACACTCACACACACAGTCAGAAGAAAACTGAAACGGAAGCGGAAGCGGAAGCGGAGCAAGGAGAATAGAACGGAAAGGGCGCGAAACAAGTGGCCTGAACAGCTGTGAACCCCGCCAGCTCCTTATTTGTTAGTCTTTTAGATATAATGTGTAAAAAACAGAACAAATAAATAAACATAAAAATAAGTATTCCACAGAAACACCTGATGATTATATTTTATTTATTTTTTCAATATTTTTTTTTTTATTTTTAGACCTTTTCCAAGCAACTCTCATCTTTCAGCCAATTAGTCCGATAAACTTTGAACTTAGTGGCCCAGAACAAAATGGAAATTTATTTTAATAAAAGTATCCTGTCAGGATATTTTCCAGTCATTCGAGACAAGTTCTATGTGTCTTTGTTTGTGGCTCCTGCTTTTTGTCCTTCTGATTGATGGACTCCATTTCAATGGATTGCCAATGTCCTCGGTTTTGAATTGAAAAGGGTAACCAAGCAGCAGCGGCCGAGCAGAGTGGTAGAGTCCTGGAAAAAGGAGACCAGGGACCAGAAATTAAGTTGTTACTTCTCTGAGTATTCCCCTCTATTTTTGTTCGTCCTTTTTTTCCACGTTTTTTGTTGATTTTTGGTATTTTTTTTTTTTTTTTGAGCAACACTCCATCATATTGTCCTGGCAACGACGAATGGCAGACATTCAAGTGTTTTGTGGTGGCTCCACTGAGAGAAATAAATTGCTTTCAAAATATAAACATAATTGTAAAAATATTCATTATATACATAAATAATTAATAAATTAAATGGTTTGCCTGATTTGGTAGTGGACTATTTAAGTCTTATTTGTGTCTGTGTGAAAGTTGAGCTGCTTTTGGCCTAGTCTGAGCTATTTTCTTCGCTTTCCTTCCTGTTTTCCCGCCTTCATGCCCTTCTTGCCCTCCTGCCTTCTGCTCCCTGCCCTCTTGACCCCTTGGCCCGGCGAAAACCTTTTGGCCTTTCCTTTCGGCCAGCTTGCACTTGGCCAGAAAGAACCAGCCAGTCGCTGGGAATGTTTATTGTTGCCTCTGCTCCTCGGTCTCCACTTTTTGGCTATTCCTCTTTATTTTTTTTTGTTTTGTGGCTAAATACAAAAGGCAGCTGGTTTTTATGCCTACCCTCCCTAGCCACGCCCCTCCTCCCCCCCCCAGCAGAAGATGTAGCAAATGTCTGGCTTTCCCGAGGAGGGAGGGAGGGAGGGGCCTTCTCCTTTCACCATTTTTTTGTGTTTGTGCCGGGTCGGTTGTTACTTGCATGAATATGAAGTGGTCTTATAATCCACACCAAACAACAAAATGACCCAAGTGCGAAATTAAAAGGCGAAAATGTGCCAGAGGCGGGGCCAAAAGGGGCCACTCTGTGGGCGGGAGCCAGGGGCCAGGGGCGAGTGGTGAGGGGGGGTGGCCAAAACGTGATGACTGCAAAATGAAGACGTTGCCACCGGAAGATGAAAAATGCGGGCGACACGAACGCCCCTCCACCTTGGAACAATAAAAAACGGAGATGCCTTCTTGATTTATAGTTTTCTGGAGGTTTTTCTATTATTCATAAAATAAGAGAAAATACGTATGTCTTGGGTTTTAATAATTTTATGGTTACTTCTAGGCCATTTATTAGGCAACTTATTGGGTAAGGTAATCTTCACAACCCAACTAATAATGGACGTAAAATGTACAACACTAGAAAATAGTGTTCAACTGACTATCGTTTAAGCAATATATTTAAAAACCAGTAGGCGTTAAGAATTTTTCAAATTCCAAAAAAAAAAAAACAATAGTAGGCTTTGCTCCCAAATTGGATATAAATAGGGGGGCCCCACGTAGAGGAAAATCAGTTAGTCCCCTGGCTCGGAGTCGAAGGGTTCTGCCTCAACCGTCTTATTTTCATTTATTTGCTGTATTATATTTTCAATTCTATTTGAATTTTTTACTCTTGGGACATAAGTTGACAATATACTGTCTCTACCGAGCCCGGTGCTTTTATTCTGATTTATTATATTAAGATACTTCAATTTTTATTTGGCTTGGTGGAAAATTCATCCTGTGGGCGATTTCTTATTTTCTAATATTTTTTATTTTTTTTTAACATTTTTTTAACCCTACAACTGAATTGCCATGTTTGTTGTGTAAGTGCAGAAGATTACCCCTTTGCCTCCCCTCTCATTTTCTTATTTTTTTTTTTGAAGCTTTCGCTTTTTGTTTGTTGCTTTTGAAAAATCTTTCCAAAATAATCAAAAGCAACAAAATTTCATTTGTAATCATATTTTGATTTATAAAATATACAATGGAGCCTCATTTTCTTATATTTTTCTGTTTTTTATTTTCCAAGTTAGTCTCTTAAGTTTATCAGACAACATTCGGTGTCTCTTAAGACTTCAAACACTTTCCAAAGGGGTCTATCGACTCTAAAATTGCTCGTTCATAAAATTCGAAAATGAAATAAGTATATTTATCTTATTTATCATTATTTATTCTTTAATTTTTTTTGGGTTATACGACAGGAATCATGGCCTTTTAAGACTTCCAACACTTTCCAAATAGGCATAATGTTTAACTGATCTTCAAACTATAAAATACCTTTTTTTAAAATTATTTGTTTTTAAATTTTTCGTAAAACAAAAAATTAAATTTTACCGTAAACCAAAAATCCAATTATAATATTATTTTTATTTAACCATTTACGTTTTTAAAGTATTAAACTTTTTTGTTTTATTTTCAGCTCTAATCATCCTAAAATGCACCTTTTTCCTGGGCTCTCTGGATATGACATTACAATGGAAGAGATTGCAATTTTATTTTTTCTTAAATTTAAGAACACAATATTTAAATATGTATCCTTGCAATAAGTAATACAATTTTATATAAAAATATAATTTTTTTTTTATTAAAAAATGGACCTGTTAAAACGATGTAGCTCTTTAAATAAAGTATACTTTTAAAATATGCATTTGTTTCTAAAAAGGATCTCTGTATTTCTTCCCAAATTCATAAATGATGACTCTGCCTTGAGACACAGACACTAAGACTTTTTATTGTCTATTTTCCAGTGATTTGTGAGTTCAGGTAATTGAGATTTATTAGAGTGTTCCTCAGATAATGGATGGAGAATTAAAAAGGCTTGAACGGGGGGGCCTTTACCCAGAAATTGCATCCGATTTTTGAGGATTCGTCGGCAGGACTCCAAAATATCAAAGTGCCAAGCTGCCAAAATGCTAACTGACTGTTATTAGATGAGATTTATCCTTCGCTCTCGGATTCTGCGCCGTGACTTTTAAGAGTTTCGGTTACTGGACCAGGACATCCATTTTCAATTTCTGTTATATTTATGGCTGGGTTTGGAACTTGGCTAGGGACAGGACATTGCTTGCTTTTAACACACAGCAAAACTTAAGAGATGTTTTATTGTCAGTCCTTGCTCTTTGTCTGTTAATTATCCTGGACATGCGCTCTTTTCGACATGGTTTCTCTTAAATTTATTTCAAAGTGTCGTCTCACTCTTCGAATATTTTGTATAACAGTCCATGGAATGAGTCCTGGCTTATCCTTTTGAATTTTTGTGGCATTCTGGTTTCGGAGTTTCCAAATACTTGTTGCTAATCTAGAGGATTTGGGGCAAACTTCTTATTGTAATTAATTGGTACAATTTTAGGGTATAAGTGTTACCAACTTTTTGTTACGATTTTCGATTTTTTTAATATTAAAATCCTACTAATTAAAATATAAATTAGCTATACAAAATTGTAAGGTTGTCAATGTGGCGAAAGTAACGAATGATAGTTGAAAAGTTTATGAATCGATTGCTTTAGAACAGAGAGACAGGTTCATTTAGAATCCAGCAGACGGACATGGCTTCATATAATTTAAGGAGTTTACCTTATTAAAGAATACATATATATCCCTCTGCAAGGATATAAAGATATCAAAAATAATTTTAATAAAATCAAAATCCTATCAAAATTTTAAGCACTGGAAAAAAGTATTCCATAATTAATTATCGATTATACGATAAGTTTGAAAACGAATTCTAAAAGCCCAGTAGGCCCAGAGAACTTGATTTAAAATTCCAATTAAAATTCCAAAAAAAAAACCAATAGAAGGCTTTGGTAACAAATATAAATATATATATTTGTCTATATGTCTAAAAATAGTATAAAAAGGGCAGGCCCTTCTGGAGAATAATCAGTTAGTCCTTTGGCTTGGAGCTGAGGGGTTCTACCTCAAACGTCTTATTTTATTTGTTTTTATTTATTTTAATTTTTAAATTGCTTTGGGTCATAAGTTGGCAATATCCTGGATCTGCGTCGTTCCTCGCTCTTTTTCTTATTTTGTATCTATAATACTTTTTATTTTTATTTAGCCAAGTCTAATATGACTTGGCTGTCAACAAACTGTGGACGATGGAGCCAGGAACTCTTCTTGACATATTCTTTAAAATTGTCAATAATTTCAAAATAATTTCAATTATTGTTTCAAAATGTTCTCTTTTTTTATTGGTTACCTGATTTTCTTGTTTTATTGTTTTAATGCAATGAACCATTGGTTGAAAAGTTGGGAAAAATATGACATTTTTTGTTAATTGGCTTTATGTTCGAAAAAGCCAAGGATTTTCGTTGCCATCGCGAATTCATTGAAGTTTCCTATTATTTTATATTTATTTTTTTTTTACCTGATTTTCTATTTTTTTTTATTGTTTCAAAACATAATCTGAAAAATTCTTTTATATTTTATTTATTTTTTTTCAAGTAAAGAATTCAAGTTGAATTCGCTATATTTTGTAAAAATTAAAAGAAAGGCCTAACTTTGACAATAATTTATTCATTATTGTATTCTTGTTATTCATGGGACGGCGAGAATTTCCAAAAATATTTAACAGTCTGCTTAATTAAAATAACAGCTTCTGTTAATAACTTTAGTTGATGAACAAAGTTTTTCGAAAGAAACAAAACTTGCATCGAAAAACATAGCCGGGAAAACTCGAAAGCTTTTGGGACAAGTTTGAGATTGACTTTTACAAGCTTTTCTTGGCATTTGAGAATGTCCCTTTATTTGAATGTTCCCCAAGGACCTGCCGGTATTTTCGGCTTCTTCTTGTACTTAATCCCGCCACCCACCATTGCCACCCCCTTAAGGCACACACATAAGTGCTGGCGTTTCATAATTGCCCTTGTTTGTGGCCGCGTATTAAGTTGTTCTTGTTCCTGTTGCTGATTGTCCGCATTGCGTATACGCCACGTGACCACGCCAGACAGAGACGGCAGATGGGACAGGGCAGTGGGGTAGTGGGGTAGTGGGATAGTGGGAGAACTGCCGACACAATCGCATATTGATTACAGCCAAAGTCCCCTGTCGACAACTCCACGGTGGATAATAAATTTCCAATTATGATCGGCAAAAATCAACAAAAGAAAACAAAAAACAGGAAGGAATAAATAAAATAAAAGGGTGTTGGAAGTTATATGCTCTTAAAGAGTATGTATTTACTAAATTTAAATTTTTTAAATGAAACTTCTAACTTTAGCCACAAGGACGGACGGACATATATCATAAAATCATAATACTGAGAGAGAGAGTATTAAAAAAATAAGGGAAAAAACCAAAAACAAAAGCTGATGCAAATGAAAAAGGATGGGAAGATGGACAAATGTGAGTGTATATGTTAAACAAATTGGATTAATTATGAAACCATGAAAATGAGGTTAATTCCTTCTGGTTAAATAATCGTTAACTATTCGGCCGCTGGCCAACTTCGACCTTTTGGCCAAATCCAATTGCCATTTCATTTCGGCCTTCCATATGGCTGGGCACGTGCAACTTGCAGCTTGGCAACCAGAAGCCGGCAGCTTGCAACTTGCAACTTGCAACGGTTGCAATTACATGTGGCGTTAATAAAAACAAATGAGTTGCCAGGATGTGAGAGTGAGAGAAAGAGATCGGTTGCCATTAAATGTAATTATTTTAATGCGATTTACAGTTTCGGTTTCATTTCTCTTCGGCCAGGACATGCACGTAGTGCCAGGACATCCCTTGGCTGCCACATGTTGCAAGCTGCAAGCTTCGTAACTGGCAGCACACAGCAATGTGCTTAACTGGCATTTATGTTTTGATTTTCAATAACTGTAATTAATGTGACACTCCTGCGGCAACATGGGTTAATGATTCTACTCTACAACCGATTCTTTTCCAAGGCACTGAGAGAAAAATGGGAATAAGTATAGTGATTCAAAGAGATAGAAATTTACAAAAAAATAAGGTTTAAATCTATGTTGTATTATTCGTAATTATGTTTTATATTTTCATATATTCAACTTGAATTTTACATTCAATTTCACATCAACACATTTATTCTCAGTGCCTTAAAGCAATTGCAATTTGTTTTTATGTTGACTGTACTTTGATGTTGATCCTGTGGTGTCCTTTACATAACATTTATGCTGGAATGTTGTTCATTGTGAGGCTTAATTCGTATTTATTATATTAGTTGGTCTTAAATATTTTCAAATAGAATTTGCTCTTGATAGTATAAAATATTTAGCGTGAAAATAATATTTGTGTTGCATACTTCTTGGTGCTTCGAAACAAGACACTGATATGAATATGAATATAAAAAAGTAAGGAATTTCTTAAAGAAAAATTTATTAAAAAATCGTATTAATTTGAATTTCAACCGCCAACAAAATATTTAAAATAAAACCAATATTTTTTCGCATAAATTTCCCCCAAAAAAATGTTGGCCAAAAGAATCGCTTTCGGCCAGAACTGCTTGCAGTTCTCCAACTTTTCACCAGAGGGCGGAACTGAAAAGCTTTTTGGCTTAAAAAACCAACTGCCTTTTAACAGTTCCTCCCTCCCATCTTAGCCTTTTTAAAATGTATATTTTTCCGAATTTTCAGCCTCACAAAATTAGCCTAATTTAAGTAATTTGTTTGGTTATGGATTATGCATTTGCATATGCACTTTGGGCGTTCTAATTGCCACTTTTCTCTCTTTTTTTTATTTTTTTTTTGTTGGCCAAGAGCTGCTCCTGCTGGCCAGAGTCTGAGGTCAAGGGGGGTCATATGTGTTTGAATGCCTTTTACCGTTCAATAAATAATTTTAACTCCATCGACGAGGCGGTGGCTGGCATTATTTTGCGATGATTGTGTTTTAATTAATGCAACGAACAAAAATACAGTACGAGTGGGTGGAAGGGGCTGGAAAATGAAGAGTGAGACGGGGCTGGGGTGTGGGGAGTGGGGAGTAAGCGATCAGGCCGTAATAGTTGCAAAAAA
This sequence comes from Drosophila atripex, assembly GCA_035045925.1. Classification (NCBI taxonomy): domain Eukaryota; kingdom Metazoa; phylum Arthropoda; class Insecta; order Diptera; family Drosophilidae; genus Drosophila; species Drosophila atripex. The sequence goes on from JAWNOP010000009.1 coordinate 1,257,433, forward strand.
AAGAGCGGCCAGCAAACTAACTAGCGGCTATTGTTCGGCCGACGTGGCAATATAAACATGCACTCGTATTTAACCTCTGCTCCTTCACTTCCCCTTTCAACCGTACCCATGGCATTTGCACTGAGAGAAATTTACGGCATTGGATAGGATTGACATACAGGACCTCTATTAACCTCAGGGTGTTGGCTACAACTTGGCAAATACTTGGCCGATTAGCAGGTGTTCTCCGGCCACTCCGGTTTAAGAACTTCTAGAACTATCCTTTACCGTCAAAATATGGCTAAGAAAAATTGTACAAAATTTTCATAGGGGTTACATCATGTTTTTAACATGACATGTTTAATTTTTTAACTTATTGTTTTTAATCTTGGGATACAGACCGAAGGGTATTTATGTCCTGATTCATTAATGTTTCTAATCCGTTTCTTAATCGATAATGAAATGGCAATAATATTACAAAAATATGCAAATTAAATATTTTTGTTACAACAATTTTTTGTCAGTGCACACGCCTTAGAACAATGGCTGCAAATTAAAAGCTGAAATCAATGGCCACACATTTGCCTCTCGCCCCATCCCCGGCCACTCCATTTTGGCCACATTTTGTTCATCGCTTGCATTAAACATAATGCACGTAATTATTATCATTTTGCGGCCTGCTTCTCTTAACATATACACACATACTGCCCATGGTACTACCCCCTATTTTTTGGGGGGGAGCAGTTAGGGCTGAAACTGCCAATTTATCGGCGATTGTAAACTATTTATTAGCGCATAACTTTATAAATGAGTAGCCATGGACGGGAACAGGCACGGGAGTTCCTGCCAAATTAAAGTTGACGCCGCACACGAGTTTGGCCAAAAACATAATTTGGCCAAGTTAGCTCCCCAATGGTTTTCGGCCAATGTGTATCATTTAACGGCCGACCAATGGTGACGACAATTTTCATAGATTTATAATTTGTAGCTCAATTAGCGGCATTGAGTTCCACATTCAATTGGAGGGCCATTAATCAACGCACCGATCCGGGGTGGGGAGCTAGCTACAAATTGAAGGATGGCCTGATTGATTGAGTGGCTGATTAATCGAACGAATAGTCGCCAAATTTTGGTGCGCTTTAAGTTTAAAGGAGAAACTATGGTTTTATGATTACTGAACATAAATCAGAAACTAAGACCAGGCTGAGAATAATGAGCATAATGGCTTTAAATAAGTATCAGTTTCTATAATCCCACCCATTTGGGTTAACAATAAGACTATAAAATAGTTGCTTTTTAATGAGTAGTTAAAGTATTAATACCCTAAGCTTGTGGGCGGGATTTTAAGGGAAAATAATTGCATCGAAAATGATATGTCTTGAAATAATGTATATATTAAGTTAGTTATTTAAACAAAGATATTAAGTTATTAAGAATTATTAAATAAACATTTACGATATATTTGACACTTTTGACATAGTTTACTTTTTATTACAAAATATGAATATTAATCCCCTCCTTCACTTGTCATTTTCCAGCTTTCCAACTTCCTTGTGGAATTGAGAAATCAAGGAAATGAAAATTATTCCACTAGTCGATCAAATGAGTTCACCTGCTTGGATTTAAAGGACCCCCTGGGAGCGTATAAGCCACATCCTGCAGGGAAATGAAGCACAGAACGGCAAAGAAGAAAGAGATTGCCTAATCGCATTTGATTGGGAAATTGTATATACAAGGATAAAGGATACGAGTTTATATAGCCACCGATATATTCCCAGTTGGCAAACATCTGAGGGGCTCTGAGAATTGTTCCACTTTCCGATTACTTGGGGATTTTCTTTGCTGTTGTTAATTTTTTACTTTATTTTTTTGCACTGTTTTTTTTTACAAATATGTTTAGCCGGCAAAATGCCAAACAATGTGCAGGTGCATACTGTGTGAGTGTGTGTGGCAAGCAGATTGTGGCCTGTATTTTGTCCTTACAAGCGCCGGCAAATGTACCGTGAAGAAACCATTTAGGATTAGTTTAATATGATACAGAGAGACTTGGCGGCGGAGGACCTAGATAACGCTCCTGGAATAAGCAAACAGTACTTAAAACTGACGGCCAGGACCCAGGCAGAGACTACTTAAGGATGGGTAGTAGAAGGAGGAGCCAGCAAGGACACGAAAAGCCACAAGCAAACGGACAGGACAGGACAGGACAGGGCAGGACGCTGGCAAAATATTGGTGAGATAAAGCCAAGGCTCAGCCCAAAGCGGCACAAAGGAAAAAAATGACAAATTTGCAAATGTTAAGACGGAAAGAAAACATCAACATAAGTTATAGGCTTAGTGCGTAATCGTTTTTCGCAAAAAAGGACCAAGCTGCAAGGACCTGCCACCGAAATGTGCGAGGAGCAGGTGGTGGTGGTGGTGGTGGTGATGGTGATGGTGGTGGTGGTGATTGTGGCATGTGGCATTAGCAATATTTTCGGTTTAAATGGGAAGTATTATATTTAAGTATAATTTTTTAAATATTATTTATAAATTTATTTTTACTTTCCATTAACATTTTTCCTTCAATACTTGGAAGTACTAACTTCGTAGACACCTTTCTTGTTTCTTTTTTTTTGTGTTTCATCGAATAATAGCCACTCACACTATCTGGCTCTGTGGATGGATCATCGACTTATCTGGTAAACGACTCCCACGAACTCCACCCTCGTACTGGCACCCACCCATCCACCCAACCACCCACCTCCATTAGACATTAGCCATGCGGATTTCCCTGGCTGTTCAAATTAAAAATTCATAAAAGCAGAAATGCGAAATTATGATGATAAAATAAACACAGAAAAGAAGCCGCAGACGACGGGCTATAAGATGTGCAAGGATGCACTGGGAAAAATGGTGAGAAGTTCAAAAAAATATATACCTATTACAAGGACTATGGGGGGGGACTTGCTGCCAATTGAATATTTTTAAAAAATAATATTAAATATTAAACACTAAATATTATTTATAATATCATATTATAAAAAATAAACAAATTTCAAAATGAAGCCTTACAAAAAATATAAAAACTATAAACCGAACATCAACCCTATTTTTTCCCACTGTGTATGCCTTGGCAAGTGGGCAAAAGTGGGCGTGGCCAGCCGGGGGGGGACTGAGGAAGGACTAAACGTGACATTGGCCGGCTACTGTGAGAAAAAGCCAGCCGCAGAATTGGACCCGACGACTCCGGCGACTTGAACGCTGATGATGTGGATAAAATAAACATGGGACATTGGTTTTGGCCAAGAGGGTAGAGGGGAGAGGGGAGAGGGCTGTGCGGGGGCTGGCAGGACGAAAGCGTGTTTAAACATTAAAAGGACCATTAGATACGCCTTAAAGTATGCTTCAAGTAGATTATCTTCCATCAGTTTTGTTTGCTTACTTGGAATTGTTTCGCTTCATTTTTCTCGTTTGCAAACACACACACACCCACATAGAGTGTGTGTGTGTGTGGGTTTTCCATCTTTATTTTTTTCCTTATAAGAATTTTCCTTTTGCCGGGGCATTTTGAAAAAAAAAAAAAATGAAGCATTTTGAGGACGAAGAAAAGCCCGAGACGAGGCGAAGACGACGTTATTATAAATTGTGCGCGTGTCCTTGTAAAATAACATCAAGTGAACCCAAAAGGCCCTCTTGAACCACCCAGAAATCACCCAGAACCACCTAGGAGGAGCTAGGAGGACCTAGCACCACCCATCCAGTATACTCATCTAACACCACCCGGCTCCCAGAACACAGCACCCAGCACCCAAGAACCACCATTTTCTTGGTCAAGTCTTGCTTCTTAAATTACCAAGAAGTGCGCTTATTGCTTTTGCTTTTCATTTCGTTTTGGCCCTTTTTTCGTTGCTGTTGCTGTTGCTTTTTCCCATTGCTTCTGGCCATGGCTCATGACTGATGGGGGCCTCTTTGGGGGGGCCTTGACTCAATTTAAAGCCATCCTCCAATTGGTCGGAAATTTCCATTTTCATCTTGGATTTCAGTCGGCGATCGAGTGCGTTGCGTTATCTCTGGCAAATATTTGAGAATTAGCAGGTACACCGAGAGAAAATAGGGAGGTCCCTAGATAAATTTAAAAAAATATAAAATAAAATGGAATTTCCTATATTAAATATTATAAAAGTTATACTATTTTTTTTAATAAGAGTTGCTGTCTTATTTTTAGAGCCATTTGTTTCCAAAGTATCTCAATATATTGCAATAATTTAGCAATTAATTTAAATGGGATTCCAAACAATATTATCTGGAGGGGAGGCAATCAATTTACACCTGCTATCCTGCTACTCCATCACATTAGCTGAAATTGGCCAGAGTCCTGCTGCCAGAGTCCTGCTGTCCGACACTCCTTCTCATTCAGCCATGAGACTTGTGGACCTCTGCCTGCTATCCGCCCTGTGGCTGCCACGGGGAAACAGCCAGGACCAACTTCGGGGCCAAGAGCTGCTCCTTGCCGAGCTGGCCCGTCCCCAGGACGAGATGAGGACCCAGGTCCTGGCCAAAGCCACCAACTATGTGGTCCAAGGCTTCATTGCCAACAAGATCAACACGATGGTCATCCGGCAGGACTGTATGGGGTGTCGTGGTGAGCAGCTTCACCGCCAACGGACCATAGTGGACCAGTTGCTGTCCAATCTGGCGCCGAATATCAGTGTGGAGCTCCACAGCGGCAATGGCAAGGACGAGACATCATGGGACTACACGCTTTTCGTCGTCAACTCCCAGCAAGAGTTCATGTGAGGAAACCAAACAAAAAAGAAAGTCCTGTAAGCTCCCCACTATTGATTCAACTTTTATGATAGATTTCAGAAGATCAGCTTCCCGGACGACCTGGTGGAGCGGGAATTCTGTTTCGTGGTGGTGGTGACGCAGTTTGAGACTCCTGACACCGTCGAGGAAACCGTCAGCCGGATAATCGTGGCCAGCCTACGGTATCCGGTGATCAATGTGGTGGTGGTGGCTCAGACCCCCGATGGCACGGTCGCCTTGTACGCCTACTCCCTGTTCGCATCAAACTGCACCGCTCGCATCACCATCCTGCGGATCAATCACTTCGATCCGGCCACCGGAGAGCCTCTCCAGCCCATGACCGATCTGTATCCAGTTCGACGGGGTCATCTGGGGAACTGTGTCCTCAATGTCACTGCCAATCACATGCCGCCGCACTTCATCTACAAAAAGTGGACGGAGAGACGTGACTCCCATCCGGATGACCAGGTGGTGGACCCCAAGGATGTCTCCGGCATTGACTGGGAGGTCCTGCAGCTGCTATCCAAGGCCCTGAAGTTCAAGACTCAACTGTTGCTGCCCAGCGAACCGAGCCAGATCTTTGGCGAGGGCAATGTCACAGGAAGCTTTGCGCAGGTAGGACCTCCCCCCCCCCCTTTTGGGCAGTCAGGGTACGTAATTAAGGACACATTTTCAGCTGGCTGAAGGACGTGCCCAGCTGGCAGTCGGCGGGCTGAGCGGATCGGACAAGCGGAGGTGGCTCTTCTCCAAGTCCACGGTCTACTATCAGAGCCAGTTTGTAATGGTTGTCCGGCGGGATCGGTACATGGGCCGGTTCGGAGCCCTGATGCTGCCCTTCCGGGGCAAGGTGTGGACCATGATTATCCTGATCTACGCCACCGCCTTGGTGGCCACCTTCGCCCTGAGCTCACGCTTGCGACTGCGGTATTCCCTGGAGAATCTATTCCTTGTAGGCATTCCGGTCCTTCTCATCCCGTTTTTAAATCAATAGCATACTTTTCAGATGACCCTGGGGAACCCCATACCCATGCACAGGCTGCCAGGAACGGGTTTCCTGCGCTACCTGGTGGCCAGCTGGCTGCTGCTCACCTTGGTCCTGCGATGCGCCTACCAGGCACGCCTCTTCGATGTCCTGCGCCTGCAGCACCACCGTCCCCTGCCCAAGGACGTCGCCGGTCTCATTGACGACAACTACACCCTGGTCTCGAACGGCTACCACGACTTCTATCCGACGTGGATGACCCGCCGGATGTCCGAGTCCTTCTCGGCTCGCTTCGACCGGGTCCAGCACGCCGCCCCCGGCGAGCGACTCACCTCCATCGCGCTGGTCACCAACCTGGCCTACTGGAACCACCGCCACCGCAACATCACCCGGCTGACCTTCGTCCGCCAGCCGATCTACACGTACCAGCTGGTCATCTACTTCCCGCGGCGGTCCTTCCTCAAGCCGGCGGTGGACCGGAAGCTGAAGCAGCTCCTCAGCGCCGGGGTGATAGCCCAGATCGGGCGGAGGTACCTGCGCTACCTCAGCGACGAGGACTTGGCCGGCAATCGGGAGCTCCTGCCGCGGATCACCAACAAGCTAATGGCCGGTGTCTACCGCGTACACGCGCTGGTTATCTTTCTGGCCACCGTGGTCTTTGTCCTGGAAAGGATCTGCCACAGGTGGGGCTGGCTGAGGCGCCTAATGGAGCGGCTGCACAGGCATTGAAGGGTATTAGCGGGCAGCTTATCCTTTCGGGATGTGAGGAAGTGTCATCATCCATAAACCCTAATATTCTTAATGTTTTATTTTTAATTTAAACAAATTATGATTATAGGCACTTTATGGAGCAGTCTCTTGGAAGGTAAATCAAATATATTTCCTTTTAAATTATAATCCTTACTTTTGATTAACTGGAAACCTCGTTTTCAACCAGTACTCATGACAGTCTTGGGACCTCTAGTGGAAAATCGCAATCATTTACTTCGAAAACAATGTGATTTCGTTCGTAGTTTGTATGTTTTTTTAGTGCGCTGCTGGTTGGCCTTAAAAATTGATTTAAGACTTGTAATGTACACAGTGGTACTTGGACATTCCCCCTCCTGGCACTCGGAGCCCGGACACTGGACACCATAGCCAGCATAGCCAGCATAGCCACCCCGGGCACCACTCTCGGCCATGTGTGAGCGGCGGCAACTGGCCAACTTGCAACTGGCCGAGCGGCACGGAGCGACACTTGAGTTAAGCTGTGCAAACGTTTGCATAATCACGTTCCAATTTAAATTGGTCTATTTGCCGGGGGGGAAGGGGGAGGGAGGGGGGATCTAAGGGAGCAAAGGGAGTTGGGGGGAAATAGGTCTGCCACTCCCACTCCGCACTTACCAATCCCACGATTGGGAAAACCTTTATTAGCCGAGCCGAGCTGAGAGCTGTCTTGTTTGTTGAATGGAAGAAATTTTTCAATTCTGATTTGGTTTCTGGTTCAGATTTTCCTCCATCCATCCCTTCATCCATCCATCCATCCCTTCCATCCATCCATCCATCCATCCATGTGTCTACATTTCAAATCACTATTTGTTGCCCCATCGAGTGCGTGAACAAAAGTACCAACAATGTCTGGCTGGAGGAGAGCCAGGAGGAGTTGGTTCAGTGGCCTCAGTACAAAGTACCCAAAAGTATGCAATCATTTATTTTGGAAGAGTTTCGGGTATTATCCAGTTAACTTGTACAATATTTGGTTTTACGCCATCATTTTATAAACCTCTTAGACCGAAACACATTTCTGAAAATTATACATTAATTTATTAATTTTTCAATTGTTTCTAAATAGATGACTGGAATGGATTGGCCTTCTGGGGGAATTTGAGGGAACACCTGGGCGAATTTCATTTGAGGAACACACTTGGACTGGAGTGTCCCACTTCCGGGAATTCGTGCATCCAGACCCGTCCGGATTAGGGCCAGCTGTTGCACTTCTCGTCCTTGACAATCGGCTCTCCGCTCTTCCCGTCGTCGATGGCCTGGTGGGGGGGGAATACCCGCTTCCCGATGCCCGGATTGTCCTGGCTGTTGTGGAACTTCATCATCAGCATGTCCCAGTCGTAGATGAGTCCCGGGCGGAGGTTGAGGCCCTGGCGGAGCATCCGGAACATGCGGCATATGGTGTCGTAGGCGGGGCGGTCGTAGAAGCCCAGTCCGCGGCAATAGTTCAGGTACATGGTGAACTCGCAGGGATAGCCCTCGCAGAGCGCCTCCACCGAGACGGAGATCTTCTTCTCGTAGATCCGCTCGTACTTCTGTTGCTTGGTGGATGCCTTCAGGCCCTGCCACGGCAGGCTGCCCCGGTTGAAGTACATCAGGACGTAGCCGAGGGCCACCATGTCGTCCCGTCGCGACGACTCGACGCCGGCATGGGCGCAGATGGAGGCGTACCGGGCCGTTCCCGTCAGAGTCCGCTCCTCCCGGTAGGGGATGTGGACGCCGGTAGTGATGTCCAGATACTTCTTCGCCAGCCCGAAGTCGATCAGGTAGACCTGCTTGGCCATTGTGCCGAGGCCCATCAGAAAGTTGTCCGGCTTGATGTCGCGGTGGAGGAATCCCCGCGAATGGACGTACTCCACCCGGCGGAGCATCTGCTCGGACAGGAGCAGGACCGTCTTGATGGTGAAGGCCTTTTCGCAGAACTGGAAGAGTCGCTCCAGCGATGGTCCCAATAGATCCATTACCATGGCCTGGACGAAAGGAGATTAGATCTAGGATGGAGTTGGGACAAAGCTCCTGGCCATAGCTCACCTGATAGTGCGGCTCCTTGCAAAAGTATCGGATCTGCGGCAGCCCAGGGGCCGGGCGGAGGGCGCGGTAGAGGCGGCGCTCGTAGTTCAGCTGCGGATGCTTCACCTTCGCGCTCTCCACCTTGATCGCCACTCGCTCCCCATTGTGGATATAGACCGCCAGATATATGTCGCCGAAGGAGCCGCTTCCGATCTTACGGATCACTTTGTAGCCGCCGATCCGCACTTCCCGGCTGCGGGACGATCTGAGCCGTTCCATGCTCTGCTTTTGTCTCCTGTCCGAGTGCTGCTCCTGTTTCCGGTCTGAGTCCCACTTCCGTTGTATTCCGTATCTCCTCTTTGGCGGCTTTAAGGTACAGCTTTGCTAGATTTTCACTTTCTCATTTGATCCGAACCGGGCGCAGGGAACTAAATAAATGAGGGATTTTGGGGCCAACAGGTGGAAGGTGAAGTGTTTCAGAAACACATGATTCCCAAAACAAAAAAACACACCTACTTCGATTTTTATTTAACATTATGTTATAGTCCTTTTTCTGTCCTTTCCATATCCTTTATGGCTGAACCCTAAAACCCCATTTAAAAAAAAAACAAAAATGTTAAAGCCCAAAGGCAATGTGTTGATCGCAGCCCTAAATTGCATTGAAATTCAATATTTAGCCTTAACTTAAGCGGATCCTTTAAGAGTCCTTCGTGTGTCCTGTATGCGTTCTGCATTTGCATGTGTGTCTGTGTGGGTGTGTGTGTGTGTGTGGGTATTTGTGCGTATCGATTATCCTGGCAGACGGCGACATCCGCAGACGGAGACAGAAATTGAAACAGAGACTGAGGCGGTGACGGAGACGGAGGCGCAAAAGGATACCCAAGGATGTGAATGGGGGACTGCCGGGAGGACGATTAAAGTGGGAGTCAAGTGGTGGCGAGGACGGATCAACTAGCCAGTAATAATGTCTTTCGCTGACATTTGACATTTTGGCTATATATCACTCACATTGTGACAACTGGCAACTTGGCATTCAAATATAGCCACCAGGACTCTCGCCCTCGCTCCCTCGCTCCCTCTCCCTCTTGCTCACTCATTCACTGTCGTTAGTAGATGTTTAAGGACAATAAATTTGTGGGCCTGTGCGTGGTGGTGTCCTGCGTCCCGAAAATGTTTGGCAGTAGCCTTACTGGCTGCCTGGCTGCCTGGCTGCCCGACTACCAGACTGCCTGCAAATCCAATGACAAGACGGATGCGACATATTTGAACGGGAATGAAGCGGGATTTTGGGGCTGCAACAGGACCTTATCCATCGCTGGAACAGAGAGAATAATTGTTTGAAATTTCGGTCGAAAATATGGCTCACATGATGCCAAAGTTTCACATTCGAAAGCCATTTCTCGCAGTGCCATGCCAGAAAGCGGAGTTCGAGGTGGAAATGTGGATGGAGCCCAGCGTTTACATCATAACATGGTCGCCTGATGGATGGACAGATAGCCGGGCATTAGCATTAGTCCTGGCCAGGACAATGGGCCCACGACGACGATGATGATTCCAGGACTCTGGCGACAGCAGCTCCCGAAACGAGCCAACTCCTGATACTGATTCGGATGCGGATCCCGCTTCGGATTTGGATTCAGATTTTGACTCCGATTCCGATTCGGATTCAGATTGAGATTCAGAGACGGTTTTTCGGGGGGCGTGGCCCTTTGGCTGAGACTGAGGCTGGAACATGCGGGTAAATTATCTTTTCATTTCCATCAACGTCGCGTCCTGGTCGTTGTCCTTGCTGTCTGGATTGCCGCTGTCCTTCCCACATCCTCGTGGCAATTGCCGGCAGCCCTTCCCTCCTCACACGCACTGCCACGTGAGAAATGAGGATGTTGTTGCTTTAATTAAGCCAGGAACTGAGGACTAAAGGCTTACTGAAGGACTTAAATGTTACGTAAGATTCATTGTCATTTAAATTGACTTAACGGGATAGACTTTCTTAGAAAACAAATTATGAGAGACATAACAGGGAATTTATTTACTATTATTTTAAAAGTTTGCAGTGAGAATCGCTCCAAAATTTGGTCAAATATTAATCGATAATCTATCGGAAGCGGTCAGAATCCACAATCCTTCTAGATAGTTTCAAAGACAGGCTTTTTTTTAAGAAAACATAAAAATATATAATATATATATTGGCTTTAGATACTAGTATCCACTAGTTTACAATTAAATCACTCTCAAAAAAAGAGATAATTATTTATCGGCAAATGTGTCTTTTGAAATGAATGATCTGCATATCCTTTTTCCCTGAATCGATTTGATATTTGGAAAAGGATTTGTTGAGAATCCTTCAAGGAACTCCTTCGAGCTAATAAGGCAGATGATTTATTATCCAATTGAAAATTCATCGTACCACTTGGCAGCTCCCCACAAAGAACTTTGTAAACACTTCTGGCACACTAGTGAGTGTGTTATCCTTGTTATCCTTTCTTCCTTATGGCCGGGCGAGTACCGGGTACAGTTCAGGCGGATCCACCTGCCCAGGTGTGTAAATGAGCATTAATGAATATGAAAGTTATCCCATTCGCTGGGCAGAAGTTACCAACGTGACGAAAACAAACGTGACAGAAAAGTTCGAGAGGACCGACAATTGCACACAGCTAGCTAGTCCCAGAAAGAGACGGACTGCACTCTTTGGGAAAGAGACAGGAACAGTGGACAAAGTGGACAGAGTGGACAGAGTGGACAGAAGGATGAAGGACGAAAGACGTCCGCTGAAGTTGGATGAACAACAAACAGCAAAATATAAATGACTTTAATAGCTCATCAATGATTCAGGCGGAAATCCGGGCTGGCCAAGTGCAGTCGGTTTATTGGATACCGGAAGGGCATTATGTTGCTTCTTTCTCTCTTTTTTTTTTGTAGCCATCTCTTTCTGGTCGAGGCGGGCCGTCTCTTTCTGGCCTTCTGTTTGTATTTGTTTGATTCTGCTGAGCGAAGTGGTCTGTCTGGCGGGCTGACTTTGGCTCCTGGGGGTTTGGGGCCTACTGTCTGCTTAGCTGCAATGATTTTCACGCTGCCTCCGAAAAGTATGCAGCAAAATTTGCATATTGTTTTGCTCCTGCATCCTGTTCCCCAAGTCCTTACCCCCCACATCTCCAGCAATTTGTTTTCGCTCCTTTGTGCAAAGTACTTCAAAAAAATATATATAATATTATCTATTTAATTTCAAGGAGTTCAAGTTAGTTCTAGTTATCCTTTGAGACTTGATTAATTTCGGATTTTTTTTAAATTAATAAATATTTAATTTTTCACAATTTTATATTTTTGCGAACAGTGTATAAATGGCATATGCACCCCGATTTGCATTTGTGCGAGTGTTCGAGTGAACTCTCACTTCAATTGCTTCCCCTTTTACACCTGTCCATGTCCATGTGCATGTCCTTGTCGATGTGGATGTCCTTTGGCATCATTATTATCATCATTATAGATGGCACATGGCCAGTTTCCCCATTGGCCATGTGACAGTAGCCGCTTTGGCTTTGTGTCTCATTTATTATGCAAATCCGAGCCAGGGGTCGTCAGAGGGTTAAATTCGGCCAAAAAGCAGTCTGCTGAAGTCCTTGCTCCTTATTCCTTATTCCGTATTCCTTATTGCTGATTTCGAGTCAAGTTGCAGGTGCAATTTCCATAATCATCGGCTCTTCATATGTACCATTTAACCGAAAACAATAATGCTTATCGCATATTAATGCCAACACGGGGCGACAAAAATAAATATTACAAATCAGCGCAATGGCAGTATTTATTATTGGCCGCCACTGACTGAAAAAATAATAATAATAAAAAGTAAATATCATTTCAATTTGTATTCCCGCGCCTCGATGTTAATCAATTACGTGCTTTAATTGAAATCGCCAAAGTCAATATCGAAAATCAAGTAAAACCAAAAACAGAACCAGAAACTGAAACTGAAACTCAAAACTGAAAAATTATATACATATAATAATTGTGGGGGAGCTTGTGTCGCGAATGCATCTGTTTATTTATCTATGAATTTTAAAGCGGCAAGACAAACGTCCATTCCACATTCCACATTTCAGTATTCACATTTCGGAATTCATTTTCGTTTTTATTTCCAGCATCGGCCAATGGCTGTTTGCCGACGAATTGCTTTTCAATTAACTCTAAGCCGTAAAAACATAATTGAAATGCCCGCGAAACGCTCTCCAGCGTTCTCCTGCTTTTGAAAATTTCTTTGCCTCTCCTTTGTATTTTAGTTGTTAATATTTTCTTTTATATTTTTAATTAAACTTAAAATCAGTTAGGTTTTATTTATTATTATTCTAATTTATTTACATCCTATTTTCATTCAAAAATAAAATCTAACATGATCTCTGTTTTTAATAAGTGATTTTTTGTTGGTTTTTGAAGCCTTGAGGTCAGAGCTATTGGCTTTGCTGGGAGGCTGGTGAGGTGCAGAGGCCCCAGTGTCGCGCAGGACCTCCCAGGACCTCCGACCCTGCATCTGGCAGAGTCCACCCAACGGAATTATCTGAAAACCGAACTGAACTCAACTCGGCCGCCTGTCGTCTGCGGCTGTAAATGAAGTTGTGTTTTAATTAAAATTCCAGACTTTATTTCTGTAATTATATTAACTCGCTGTTCGAATTCGCAGCGCCTCCCGCCCCCCGACCCAGCCACTCCTCCACTCCCCCTTTGTTTTTGCTCGATCGATCTACGGGAGGTGGGAGGCGGGAGGCGGTAGGGTGCGGGGCCAAAATGAGGGGGGCGTGGCAATAAGGAAAAGATAAAACCATTAACGGTAAAGTGGAGAAATGTGGAAAACGTGGCAAAAGGCATCCCTGCTTGGTCCTGGGTCCTTGGTCCTCGGCACTTGTCTTCCAGCTCCCAGCCAGGACTCCTGACTATCCTGAGAGTGTATCCTGCATATCCTGCTGTGTCGTCATTGGCATTGGCATCTTCTTCTTCTTCATCGCCGAGGGTCAGGTCCTGCTGCCCAGCGTCCTTGCCCAGCCATCGTCCTGCCAGTCCTGCCAGCTGCCCAGGACTGCAAATGGTGTTAAAATTAATTTAATTGAATGTGAAATGAAATTTGTTTTGACACACACCAACACTAGCACTCACACACTCTTGGCCACCACCCGCCCACTCCCCTTTTCCCGCCCACTGGGTGCTCTGCCCACTACACTCCCCCACAAGGACACGGCACTCGGCAGCGCCTTGGGGGTGCACTGGGAAATGTATTTGATAAGATATTCTTATGAAATGTATTTCTAACAGAAACTTTATTTTAAAAGAAGGTTTATTTTTTTGATTTTTAATTTATCTTTTCATTTATATTCCTAAGAATTTAAATTTAAAATTGTTTTGTACTCAGAAAAATACTAAGATCCTTGAATAATTTTTAAGATAGTTGAGAAGGAGGAAGCTCCTACTTCAAAACTCTATCTCTAATTCAAAAAATAATTACTTCCAAGAAGACTAAAGGCAAGACGGCATTTTCTGTCCACTTATGACTATTTACAACTTTTTTTTTATAATTTTTTCTCCGTATATCCCTGCAGGTCCCCCGTGAATTGTGGTGGATTCCTTTCGCCGATGGACCCATTGTTTTCCTATCGCTCCGCCATCGCCATCGCCATCGCCGCATTGTCGCACAATACAAATGCCGCCGTTGCATTCTGAGGGATTGTGTCCGCCGTAGGAATGCCAAGTCTTGCATAAGTGCTGGCTTATTGGGCGGCTGCCAGGGGGGCAGTTGGAAGCCGGAATTCCCGGATTCCATTGACTATTGGCCACTGGACTCGAAGCCAACAAATTACTATTATTGACCAGAACGGTTGCTTGCTAAAATGTCAAGTTTATTTAAGAAAATGTTGCGTTAAAGATTTCTGTTCCTTATCCCAGTTTCTGATACTATATTTAATATATAAATATATAATTAATTATTACTATATATTATTATATAATATATTATTTTTTAAAGAAGAATGTAATAGTTTACTACTTGAAATAACCTTAAGAACCTTTTCACTTTCAATTACATCTATAAGAAATGACATAAAACTACTATTGAAAAAAAAGCTACAGTTAAAAAGATTAAAAAGATAAGCTATATGCTATAGTATCTATAGGTTCTATAGTATCTCCCATCTTATAATATATCTCTAACCTTATACCTTTTGATTTATAGTCCATAAAATATATATAATTTCAATACATTCTTTCACTCTCTTTGATAAAAATTAACTAAATTAATGAAAGTTTGATGATTACTTTAGTTTTAAGATTGCTTTTCTGTAGTACCGGGTATAATATAGTAAAAATCTTTAGTATTTTTTATTGATTTTTATTGATTTTATGTAGTTTATTTTTTAATATAACAATTTAGTCTGTTATTTAAGAGAACCTCATCATAGCAACCTATACCTCGATCTATCAACCTATAGTTTTGGATAATTTTCCGCAGCTACCCCTAGGAATGCCTGTGTGTGTGAGTGCATCTATGTGTGTGTGTGTGTGTGCATATAGGTGTCTATGTATGTGTATAGGTGTATGCGTATAACACCATATCGTGTCGGTGGCCTAATCAAAAACAGAAGCTTCGAAAGCCGCAAATTTCGGCCAACGGATGCTGTCAAGTGCATGTGTGTTTGTATTCGTACTTGCGTATGTGTGTAGGTGTCTTTGTCTGTCTCTGTGTGTGTGTGTGTGAGTGCCTGAGTGTTGGTGTATGGATGTGAGGGTGCACGTCTATTTTGTGGCCGCACACGTTGCGTATGCGTAACGCATTTCTATTTCCATCGGAAGCAGCAACGGCAGCAGCGTTGAAACAACTAAAAGCTAAAAATTTTTGTTAAAATTTGCTAAATTTGCATTTTTTGACGTTTTTGCGGCCAGAGCCAGAGCCAGAGCCAATGCCTATGCTCCCCCTCCCCTCCTGGCCACTCCTGTCACTACATCAGTGTTCGTCTGTTTGTGTTGCAAATATAATTTTTAATTTAAATGCAAATTTTTGGAAATCATTTTCGAAGCATTATGTGCCCATATTGATACGCAAATTGCTGTCAGCACACGCACACACATGTCCATGTACACAGACACAGACATAGACATAGACATAGACATAGACACACTCTCTCCCAAACACACTCTCACACACACTCACACACACACATGCAGATTTAATAACGCATTCGCGTCAGTCAACCGCTGGCACAAGCCGCACATCCAACAGCAGTTTTGGGAAAGCGGGAAACATTAGACTCGAATCGGTGGTGGGGAAGGAAGGGGGAGAGGGCGGGAAAGGGCTAGGGGGGGCGGTGCACTCGGGCGGAGGTATGTAGTTCGTCCCCCTTTCGTCCTGGCAGAGTCGAGGGAAAGGAAATCAAACAGTGGGCCTAGGGGCTCCACTTTCTAGGAGGTCTAGACTTCAAAAAATAAAAAAAATAAATAAAATCCATCCATATTTTATTAAATCTATATTATTAAAAATCCCTCTATTATAATCTCCAAACAATATAAGGATCCAACTACAAATATTCCTTTGAAAGACTTAAGATCTCTCCTCAAGTTCCTCTTCAGATCCTCCTCGAGCCACTGTTTTGGTAAAATCTGACAACATGCGTAATGCACTGAGAAAAATTAATTAATAATAATACAAAATTATACATTTAAGCAATAATAAAATTTAGAAATGAAAGCTAGGAGTAGGCAATTTAAAATAATACCTTAATGTAAGATGAACCTTAAAGTATTTACACTTTCAGAGAAGAATGGAAAGGAATATAATGAATACAATTTTGAAGGACAATGAATAAATTTTTTAGCAGTGCACTTGCAGGTTTCTGGACTCTTTGGCGTATTGATTTTTGAAGAATTCGTTAGATGTTGTTGGCTTGTCAGTTGTCGGTTCTCGGTTGTCGACGCCTGTTTTTAATGTTTATTGGCGGTGGCAGCAACAACCAACATGAGCAACATAAGCAACACCAACAACATAGGCAACATAAACAAAAAAATCAAAAACAAAAATCAGACAAAACTTACAAAGAAAATAAAACAAAAATGCAGCCAAGTACTGTGATTTTGAAACAAAAATTATAAATTATGATAAAAAATAAAAAAATAATATAAATAATACATAATAAATAAAGTTTTCAATTAAGAAGTTTCAAGTTCTTTAAAGTTTATACATAAAACATATAGCATCAAAAATTAAAACATCAATTGAAGCTAAATGATAAACTATCAAGACTATTCCTTTAATTTATTACTTGCTAAATATTACGTCACTTTTTTGTATCCACCATACCATATTTTAAATGCTCAACTTTTTATTTTCTTACTTGATGTTTCTCTTCGCAGAACATTTTATAATTCCATTGGACCGAGCCCTGAATACCGAACACCGAACACCGAACACTGAACATTGAACACCGAATGCCATTTAAAACCATTTCACAAGTCGTCAAATCCGATTATGAACTCATTTCACTCGCCGCTCTGTCCGGGAGTGACTTTGATGTTTAATTTGCAATTTCATTTTAATGCGCCTACCGAAGTGCCACGCCTCCCTCACGCCCATGAGCCAACTCCCAAGTACCACCCCACGGCCATCAGGACATCCTTCCGCCATTAAACTGCTTCCGGGTTACCCTTTTGTTTTCTTAACTTGGAGATGGAATTTTATTTTTTTTTACTAAAAAAACTAAAATATTATTTTAAAAATTTTTGAAAATTATGTTAATATTTTTCAGGGAAACAGCTATAACTTGGCCAATTCGTGGCTGATCGGCGAATGTTATACCTTCCCGATCTTAGAACTCCAAGTACTATAATTTTCCATCAAAACCTGGCAACAAAATTTTTTTCTCATTTTTTGCAATTTTTCCAAGGGGTACCATCATTATTTTCACCAAAAATTTGGTCGAATTTTTTTTGTAGAAATTTTAGAGATTCTTGGACGCAGATTGACGCGGAATGGATCTCTGATTCATAAATGGTATTCCATTTTTGATTCGGCTGGGAAATAGTTAAGTTATTGGCTTGAAGGTGTAAGAAAAGTTCAAAAATCCAACCTACTCTAAAGGACCCTTTCCAAAGGGATATTTCATTCTGATCCTGGGATGTAGATCGGAAGATCCTGATGCTCTGATCAGAAAAATGGTTAGGCGATTGGCTAGAGAGTTTTACTGAAGATTTCATCTTTTGCCTTTATATTTTATTTAAAATATATAGAAGTTTAAAAATATATTATTTTCTATTTATATATATTCTTTAAATTCTAATCAGGAGAGATCCCTCCATCTCTCCACCAGCTGGCATCGCTGATGTTGTGGCACTTTCCGTTCACCTGGGCGTATGAGCGATTCATAAAGGTCAGCCACCCTCGTCCTGGTGCTCGTCCTGGCTCACCTCACTTTGCCCCTTTTGGCGATAATTTTATTATTGACGCTGTTGTTGGTGTTGCTGGCATTTTTTTGCTATTAGTTGGTTGCCAGCAGATGGCCATTAACGTCCATTTAGCCGGGCGCCACGCATTTCTAAGTCGGTAACATTTTCTAATTGCCGCAGCTGGCGCTGGCGGGGCAGGAGGGGCAGGCAGGGTTGTGGCAGGTGGGGGTGTGAGGAGGATGGTGTGACTTGAACGTTGATTACAACTGACAGGGACAACAGAAACTGGAGAGCATCAGGGGAGCAGGCTAGTGGAGCAGTTTGCATGCGAGCAGGATGGATGCGATGGCATTGTTGCAAGTCTGCCAGTTGCCATTGATTTCACCCACTGAGGCAGCAATTAGTGCAACAGCAACGGCAACGGCAACACCACCAATGTAAGCTTTCGACCTCAAATAGGGCGGTGCATGGGGCAAAAAAGGGGGCGGGCCGGGAGTAAAAAGGAGGCGTGCCCCACCTTATCCCATTAGCACCCGACAAACTCTTTTTGCATTCATTTATGAATATTTTAAAATTCATTGCTGATGTTGCTGATGTTGCTCGTGCTGCAGGTTGCAGGTTGCAGGTTGCAAGTCCCTCGCTCTTCTCAGCCATTATTGAAATCTAGACGGAAATTAAGTTGTCCCGCTCGACCGTGTGCCAATAATAGAGTGGTGGAGCAGCTCCAGCTGAACCCTGAATCCTGTAACCCCGTCCGGTAGTCCTGCAGTCCTTTAGTCCTGTATTCCTGCAGTAGCCCAGCTACCTGAGACATCTTAATGGCCATGTAAGACCAAAGTTCGTCCTGGATGCAACTTGCAGCTGATGTATGCTTGTCTCAGGGAATGGGAGGCGATGAAAAGGAAGAGCAAGGACTTTCCAGGCTCCATGAGAATCCTTTCACATCATTTGTGTGTGTATTTTTGCAAGAATTATGGATTTATTTGTGAGCACGAATCTATAAATTATAATAAACAATAAATATGAGCATTTTAGCTCCGATATAGCTCTATATTATTAATTATTTTGTAAACTTTTTTTGTTTAATTTTTTATAGAAAATATTATAGAAAGAATAAAACTCTGCCCTAGATTTTGGACATATTTTAAGCCAGAGACTTGTTCTTTATAGTACTTCCTCAAATTAAACCTCAACTTCTACTTTTTAAATATTTCCAACCCTCCTCCATAAATGCTTATCTGTAACCTTTTATTTTTAATTTAAAAAAAATTATTAAAGTTTTCTTGTTTTTATTTTTTTTAGTGCGACTTTTTTTTTTTTGGGGCGACTGTGAGTGCCTCCAGGCTTCAGGATTCAGGCTTCAGACTTGAGCAGGCAGCTCCCGGCTGCAGGTTCCGTGTTGCAGGTTCCAGGTCACGTGCCGGATGCTGACGCTCCTCGGGTTAACAAGTAACAGGGCCACTGGGTCCAGGGGCGGAGGTTACTGGGAGGGGTGGGGGTGGGGGTGGTGCGTTAATGTTTCTTTTACGTGCCCGCAGTCGTATCCTTACCCGGCAGCCCCCCCATCTGTCTGGTCGGGTACTTCTTGGGTAATGTAAGTTAATAGCCATTGTTGTGCCTGGCCCCACCCCCCCCAACCTCTCACCCCACCGTGGCCACTCCAGACCCCTCGAGGCGCCTTGTCCCCTTGGAGGGAGGGACCTCCCTTTTCTAGATAGTCTTCTTGTTGCCCAAAAAAAAAACACAAAAAAAAAATGGAAAGAAAAAGGTGGAACGGTCAGGTTTATTGATAATTATTGTGCCTGGCTTCCTTTCAGCTCCTTGGACGCTACCTCCCCCGCCCGCCCCCTTGTGCATAAATTTAATTTGGTTAATTAATTAAGAAAAGCTGCAAGTGCGGGGAGGGGGCGATAGTGGGTGGTGGAGGACGGAGGAGGGGCAGTCACTTCGCCAGGCACTAATTGAAAATAAAGACCAATTTTTTAATTAAACTTTAAATTAATTTATTGAAGTGCCTCGGGCGACGCTGAAGGAAATGTGTGAATTGGCCAGCGGGGTGTGAGAGCGGGGAGGGTGGAGGGGATTATAAAATGAACTTTGACCCGCGGTCATTTTTTGTAAGCAGATCAAAGTGAGAGTTCAAGTGGAATACTTTTCGAAAAGCGAGGAAATATTTCATCAAACTCCCATTTAATAATTCACTTTAAATTTTTGCTTTAATTTTGCCAGATACCTGAACGAGGGGTGGGGGGATGGGGGCGTTTTGCATTTAGAAGCTTGCTATTAAGGGCGGCGGGGGGGAGGGCGGAGGGAGAGGGGCTCGTCGCACTAAACCAACAATGCGCTAATGCTCATTTAATGCGATTTCGCACGTTTGCATTTTCTATCGGACACCCACAAACACACCCATACACTCACTCACACACACACCTTTAAGCTGCCACACCCCCTCAAAGGCTGCTACACAAATGCATAGTAACGGTACCTCTCACACACACAGATACGTGGGCAAATGCACAAGGGTAGCGGGTTTATGGGGGCTTAGATATTGGGAATTATAAGGATAATTACTCGCTAAATAACAGATTCAAAAATACAGCAAACTAAACAGTTAGCACTTAAATTGTTTTAGGGATTTTAATATATTTTATCTATTAACCTCAGGTGTTTAATAGTTTAATAATAATATTATTAACTTTGTTGTAATACATCGGAGTGGCAGATTATACGGGAAATTCGCATTTAAATATTTATAAAAATAACAAATAATACTTATACTCTCTTTATAACTTTTTTGCCAACCAAACTAACCAAAATCCAATCCATAAATGGCAAAAATTTCGATAAAACTTAAACGAAATGTGCAACAAAGTATGATGAACATTTTGTCGCAAGCTTAGTTTTTATTTTTTATTTATTTTTTATTTTTTATGAGTCGCATAAACGCATTTGCTGGCCATTCTGCTGGCCATTCTGCTGGCCATGGCTAAAACGTATTTATCTAAGTTTTACGCAATATTTGCACTATATTACATAACCGCATTGTCCCCACCGCCAATGAAGCTCGAAATGAAAAGCCAGGCCAGCCAAAAAAAAGCCGTGGCAGGGGCCTGGAGCATGGGGAGTGGCATCCACAAGGCAAACACAAATTGTTGCATGGGTGCAGTGATGCGGAGATGGGCACTGAAACAAATTCCACTATAATTATATATTAATATTAATCATATTCATTTTAAATTTTAAATTAACTAACCAATAGTTGCTATATTGATTTTGTAAATCTCTAGATGGAGTCTTAAAAAATATATAGACATTAGAGGCTTAATTACTTAAAGTTATTAGTTTCTCTCTCTCTTCAAAGACTATTTTATTTTAACCAGAAATATCTCTTTTTAAGATTTAACAAGTAATTATCATAAAGAAATTCTTAATATATGCAATATTATAATTCTATTCCTAAAGGATCTTGCAAATAAGTTTATTATTTAATAATTTTAGTTAATTTTCACAGTATATTTTTTAATTCTAAACTATAATAATTCAAGGGGGAGTGGCGTTTTCCTTTTAAATGATTATCATATTTATGATACCCGGTACTCCTCTTACCCCGTATCCTTACCGGGGATTATAAATAATATATATATAGAAAGGATTGCTTGTAAAAAAACTTATAATTCTTGTATTTAATTTTCTTTTGATTCATAAGAACACTATCCTTGAAAACCTTAGCAATTTATTAGCAATTTATTAGCCTTTAGTCTATGGCTGCCATTTAGTTAGATATTTGAATGAAAAACCAGTGCCAGACGATTCGTACACGTGGAGAAAACGTAGTGGGACAGACATGAAAAAGCAGTGAAAATATTAATTAAATTAAAACCAAAAAATCCAGCCCGCAAACATCCGCACACACATGCATAAAATGTTGTAATCACGATTTATGCTGAGTTGGTTATTTACACTTTGCACTTAATATACACACACACACACAAGCACACACACCACCACACACATATGCATATATCCTGCACTACATGCATACATATGTATGAGTGTGGGTAAAAAGGATGTGCATACATGAGTGCATGTTGCAAACGCGGTGTGGAAGCTTTTTGCATGTTTAGCAGAAAATAATATGCAAATTATGCAATTATTTTAGCTCCTGTGTCTGCCGAGCGCCCTTATCGCCCACTATTCCTGGCGAGAGTGTGTGTGTATCCTTTCTGCCAGGTGTCCTGCCAAGTGACCAACACAACAGTAGCAGTAGCAGTAGCAGCAACATCTGAAGCATCAGCAAATGCAGCACCGGACAAAAGAAGGAGGCACTTTGCCTGATTGCTCCCGTCTGCCATCCAATGTCCTCGAACTGTGAACTGCGAACTGCGAACTCTAATCGGCACTGGCACACAGGATTGCAGGACGAGAATCGTTGTCCTTCGCAGCCTTCTCAGGACGAGGCTACTTTTGTAACGTTCCTGATTTCTGGCAGATCATTTGCCAACTTTTCCTTTGCCGGCAACTTGCCTTTTTCCTTCTTTTCTTTTTGTTTTTTGTTTTTTGTTTCTTGTTTTTTTTTTTGGCGAGACAACCGCATTTCGTTTCGCTTTGTTTTTTCCTCTCTCTGGCATGGCGGCATTGTTTCTTCGGCACTTTCAGGACTCTCAGGACAACTGGCGGACGAACAGGACAACAGGACGAAGGACTCTCTGTCGGCTGTCGGCGCCAGAAATTTATGACAGCATTTGGCCAAAACATATGCCGGCAAAACGGGCATTAGCAGGGCATCTTAGCCTCGGGGATGAAACTCCCCAACTGCCCAGCTATATAATTAGAGCTTCCCCGCCATGTTCCGAGGGGGTGGCCAGTAATATCGAAAGTAAAAAATATAAATCTCTGGAAATCCACTCTCCGCGGCCACTCGCAGCTAAGTAAATTATAGATTGGAAAAGGTTTTTCAGTTTAAAGCCAAAAACTCAATTATGGGCTGGCTCTTAATGCGTTTTAGTGAGGAATTCTTTATGGAATTAGTGACTTTGTTGTCGAGTTTATTTTTTAAGATTCAACTAAGAACAAAGTGAGACAGTTTAGATAAAAAATAGACATAACTCATTAATTAAAAAAATAATTAAAATATTCTTTTAAATATTAATTGCTTATTAGATTACAGTTTTGTGATTCAAACCTTCCAAAAATATTCATAAAACTCTGAAGTTTTAATCCTGCAACTCCTTTGAAATATTATGGAAGTCATAGCCCCGATCAAAATTAAATGCCCAACTCCCCCAACTCACTTCCGAAAACTCTTCCGCTCCAATGGCGAAATCAAAATTCACTTAACCAAATGGAAGGACAAGGACTCTTCATTTATTAAGCCTGCTCCTTGAATGCCTAATGAGCAGGACCCGTGTATGGGTGTGTGTGTTTTGAGAGGGTGGGGAGTGTGTGTGTGTGTATGTGTAGAAATTATTTATTGACTTTCATATGCAAGTTGGCAGGCCAGACAAACAAATGGTAAATTATTCAGGCCCCAGACCGCGACTTTTGTGCCGCAAAGTAAGTCGGACTTGTCAGATGCAGCCCGATGGGCTAAACATCGAAGCCAATCGAGTCGCATCGAAATTAAAAGACTCAGCCCCACTTAATGCCAAAAATATGGATAATGTCATTTCTCCAACCGTATCCGGGCTAATACCTCCCTCAGAATTTCCATTTTTTTCCATTTTCTGCTTCCTGATGTGATTATGATAAAATATCCTCGAGCTGTGCTGTCCTGGCTCCGTTTTTTTTCCCCTCTCGCTTCTGTTTTTTTTTTTTTTTTTTTATGATTTATGACTTTGAATATGGCAAACAAAACGGCTTCGATTTCTGTATTGATAGAGGGTGGGCCGAGCTAGGCGGAGGTGGGAGTGGGGGCGTGGCAGGACAATAAGCACTCGAGTGCGTCGGCATAATTTATCCTTGTTTGCCCCGTCGAGCCGCCGCAATATTCCCGGGGTTTTTTTGCTTCTTTATCACTACCTGGCCTTGTGGGTGGTTGGCCAAAAAGGGGGTGTGTCTGGCCACCCTTGCCAAGGCAGAAGGACTCGCCATACCCCCTCGCCATACACACACACACACACACATCCCGTCTGGCCATCATTTTTCGCGCATAATTTGCTCTATTATGGGACTGGAGTTCCAGTTCGAGTGAGAGTCCTTGCCGCCATGCCGCCTTGGCGCGGGGTGCCTTCAATTTTCATAATTTGCGACTTGCGATGTTTCCCTCCCGCTTTCCTTTTTATTTTATTTTTTTTTTTTGGGTGCCAGGAGGTCAACTCACTTAGCACTGTCACGCCCAGTCGAAAAAAAACAACAACACAAAGGATAAAAGGACGAGAAGGCAGGAGTAGAGGGAGAAGGAGCAGAAGGCAGCTATGGCGAAAAAAAAGGATGCCCTGGAAAGGGGGGAACTCGAACATCCTTGATAACAGGGTATTCATGGGTTTTTTTTAAGCGGCTGAGCTTAAAGTCCTTCGAGGCTTTAAGTTTACAGAACAAACTTTATAGTCCTTAATTTTAGATGTAATATTTAAGAAGCTATTTTTTGTATATATTTCGACAGTGAAATATTTAACTAAACTCAGAAAGTATAGAGCCCGAAAGCCAATCAAGAAGGTGTCCTGGAACAGGACATGAATACTTCTAATCAAGCGACAGCAATCAGTTGGATATCAGAAATCGAATCAGGCAGCCAATGAGTGCCACCCAATTACCATATGAGCCAGATGAGTGTACTCATTGCAGTCGCCATTGATCGGAAGTCATTTTCAGTTTTTTTGGGCTTTGTATTTAAAAAGGATGTGAAGGATATGGGGCAGTTTCGGGGGATTATGGCCGCCAATTTGGATTGGGTTGTTGGATTTGGATTTGGATTTCGATTTGAATTTGAATTTGAATTTGAATTTGGCGTTTTGTTGCATTGGTCACGCACATGTGGCGCTGAAAGAAGTCCTTGCCTCGCAGGACATATGTACGAAATGTAACGTAATGAATTTGATGATCTATTGTCGCCGTGGGCAGGACATGGCAGGATATATGCGGGGATGTCATGGATGGGGGGGGTGTAGGCTCTTTTAAAGTCACTCGTTGGCTCACTTTGTATGCGGTCTCGCAGGATGCAGGACTATGGGTGTTTTGGTTATGTTGGAGCTTTTCCGTGTCGTCCGTCGTCGGGGGGGAGTATGAGAGATGAGGTTTGCAGTCGCATTGATGGAGTTTTTGTTTTGGGTTTGTATTTAAGGATGTGAGGATATGGGAGTCGGGGATTATGGCCGCTTTGTTGGGTTGTTGGATTTGATTTGATTGTTTGATTTGATTTGATTTGATTTGGCGTTTTGTTGCTTGGTCACGCACATGTGGCGTTGAAAGAAGTCCTTGCCTCGCAGGACATATGTACGAAATGTAACGTAATGAATTTGATGATCTATTGTCGCCGTGGGCAGGACATGGCAGGATATATGCGGGGATGTCATGGATGGGGGGGGGGTGTAGGCCTCTTTTAAAGTCACTGCGTTGGCTCACTTTGTATGCGTGTCTCGCAGGATGCAGGACTATGCGTGTGTGTGTATGCATCCTTGGCATCTATCAGTCTGCAGAGCTTCCTTCCTTCCTTCCGTCCGTCCGTCCGTCCGTCCGTCCGTCCGTCCCTCCTTCCTGTCCGCCGGAGCGAACGTGCGGCAATGCGTGCGTCTGCCTCCTCTCACTGCCCCATTACCCAGCCGCCCCCACCTCAGTCCTGTCCCTCCCAAAGTCTTCGTCCTTTTTAGAACCCCAATCCTTCCATGCAGCGTTCGGTGTTATTTTGGAATGCGCCGACTGATATGCATATGTATGTGGATAGGCACTGGGAGAAAACGTCCTTGGATGGAGCTTGGAATGTTGCGGTAGCTTCTCTCTATTATTATGAATTGTATGCATTTTTTCTTTGAGTGTATTCATCTCGACATCTCCTCACCCACGTGTCTGCTCACTCATTCATTCATTTCGGCCCAAGAACGGAGGAACCCTAGAACTGGATTTGGATTTGGATCTGTGGATCTGGGTGGCAGAGAGAGGGTGGCATATCAAATAGAGTGAGATGCCACACGACAGATAGAGATGGAGATAGATGCAGAAAGAGAGAGAGACAGAGAGAGAGAGAGAGAGGGGCATATTCAATTTAGCAACACACAAGAAGATGACAAAACGATTGCTTTCGACTGCTTGTCATATGGATGATGAATTGTTCCTGTTCCTGTTCCGACCGACCAACTCCTCTCTCCCCGTCCTTCAATCCCCCACCCTCCCCCACCGTCCTTGCCACCTTCATCAGCATCCCTATATCCTTATATCCTTACAATACATCCTTTTGTTTTTGCTGCCACTGCGGCTGCTGCATATTAATGCCATCTGTCTGTCCGCCAGTCCGTGTGACAAACTTTAAGCGGAAATTAAATTTTGGGGCAATTAAGGCAGGACTCTGGATCAGGATTTCTCAACATTTCCAATTGCTACTATTTTTCCACGAAAGATTACACTTTTGTGAAAAGGACGAAGAACATGGACTTCCTGGGCACTGAGTCCCTCAGTCCGGAGCGAATCAATTAGTTCAATGCATGTGAAGAGCGTCGCATTTGTCCTGCCACGCCGCCCACCGTTTCACTGACCACCCACCGCCCACCGCCCCCCGCCAATTGCCACGCCCACTTCCGCTCTGGCTGCCAACAAACAAAACTAATTACAAGCATTTTCATTAACGCCTACGAGTGGGCAGCTCCCCCAGACCCCGCTGCACTTTTCATTTGGCTGGGAAATGGGAAATGGGAAATGGAAAACGGGAGTCCTGGATATGTTCGGGGAAAATCAGGCGGCCGGGGGGCTGGGGCCAACTACTTAAAAGTCGATGTGCAAGCAAGGCTAAAACACTTTTGCAGTCACTCAAGTGACAATGCAGACGGCCACTGGGAAAATGTCCTGGAAAAGTGGGAAAATGGGTGCCAGTAGTGATGGCAGTGGCTGCTTTCTAATCCATATAGTTATTTTTACATGTTATTATTTTAAATTTGATAAAAAAAATATATATTTTTAAAAATATAATAGTCCATTGTATGATAAACTGAATCAAGTGATTAATTTCAACGCAGAAAATTGACATTCCTAAGAATTTAAATTGCAATTAAAATTATTAATAATATTTTGTTAATTCTAAAATTTCAATAAAAAAATACAAATGAAAATCTTACATATTTGCTTGGAAAACCAATGCCAATGTGTCAACACTACCACTGGGTGGTAAAAGGAAAAAGGGCAAACATTTTTGGAGGAACAAGTAGAGCTGGTAGAGTCACCCCAGGAGACCCTCGAAGGAGCAGGAGGAGGGCAGGCAACTCGATGGAGACACCCGATGGAGGACAAAGTTCGGTGGTGCAAACTTTACCGCCAATGCGGCGCATCCCGAATCTGTGCCGTCAACAAAAAAATATCCGATGCCCTTCTCGGAGGTCCAGGAAAATGGTACGGAATGGTAAATAGGAAAACGGTGGCAGAAAGGGGACGGCGGACGGAGTGAATTGTCTAATTACAGCTGCCAGTTGCAGGGGAAAACAAAGGAGCTGGAACGGCAAAATCCAAAGCTTTTGCGCCTTTTGTCGCCGCATCGTCGCCATCGCGAGTCGAAAACATCTTAAGCACATTTTTAATTAATTTAAATGCGCTAAGTTGCCTGTCACTTCATTTGGCGGGCCCCAGTCTCTCAAGGACCCACCAGGACACCCGGGCCCGAGCATCAGGACACTCGAGGCCACGTTTCAGCACTTGTCCGCGGACACCTGTCCGCCAAATTCACTCGAACGGACAAACGACCGGACGGACGGAGAAAAAAGGTCGCCCGCCGCCAATAGGCTTTGATTTTGAATTTTCCGACACTAAGCTGAAGTGGAAATTTTGCTGAAATTTTATTAACAAGGCTTAAAGGGAGAAGAGTCCTGTTAATTTGACATTTTTTTTTTTTTTTTGGCAAACACATTGACGGCTTAATTCATCACTTTTCAAGTTTCAATAAAAACATGTGTGCTTTTTGGTCAAAAAATCAATACGAGGATACATCGCTGTATGTGTTTATGTCCTGGGTGTCTGCGTGTCCTGTATGTGTTTATATCCTGCCCCTTGAATAACCGCGACTGGCAAATGGACCAAAAACTCCATTATAACCCTTCCCTGCCCCGCCCTCTGGCCCTCGATTCGAATCCAATCCATTCCATTCCATTCCGTCCAGCAACTGGCTAAAAATTGTCCAACTTAATTAAAGAAAAGCTGTCTTACTTTGTAATTGAGCGGCCAGCAGTGCCATCGCAAAAATGTGAGAGTGTGTGTGGATACAGCAGGGTCCAAGTAATTAGGAACAGGGGGTATTTTTTATAAAATGATTACCAGAAAAATAAATAAGAGTATAAAGTCTAAAGACAAGTATAGGAACTAGATGATTAAGGACAAAAATAAAGCTACATGGCTTTCGAAAAATGTTTCATTTTATTAAAAATACTAATAGTTTTTTATTGTAAAAATGTCAAAATATTTTTAATCTTTAATGTTTTCTTTAAAAGCCTATTTTTTAACATTTTTTTTAACAAAAACAGGCCAAAAAGAGTCATAAATTCCTGGCTAGATGACAATTTTAATAGCCAATTAAATGCGCTTTGATATTTTCCTTATTTTTTATCTCTTATTTTTCTGGTAATCATTTTATAAAAACTCCTCCACAAATACCAAATACCGCAAATATTAAATGCTTTTTTTAATTTAAGCTTAAAAAACAAGTAAAGAAACACACTTTCGAAGGGTAGCCCAGAAAAAATAGGAAGATAATTCCCAGAGACGGATATTTTTCCAAATATTTATTTTTCTCATAATTATTTATTAAACAAAAATCACCACATTTCAAAAAAAAAAAAACAAGAAAATATTAACAAAATCCGGCAACAGCTTTGATTTTCGTGGGAAGCCCATTTCGGCCCCCAGCTGTGTTCCTGGCCGGAAAAAAGCGAACAAATAGCCGCCGGCCAGCTGGCCCTCTCGTCCTGGCCCCGATGGTTTTACTTCATAAGCTGGCCAAAACAAGAACAAAAACATTACAAATTGTGGATGGAAAAAAACAGGGCAATTTCCGTGTGTGTTGACGGCGACAACATCCCAAATAAAAAAATAAAAAAAAAATAAAAAAACAACCAAACACAAAATAATAAAAAAAAATAAAAGCGAGAAATGTGCAACAAACATTGAGGAGAACTGCAGTTGGGCTAAAAAATAAGGAGGCGGGGTGGATGAAATTGTATCTGGGATAAAAAAACAAAAAAAAAAAAAGAAGTGCACCGTTGCTTTTAATTGAAAACGCAAATTGGTCATCAATTAATTTGACATACATATAGACGTTGACGTTGGACGTCGGTTTTTGGTCGAAACACAAACAGAAAACAGTTAAAAAAAATTTAAAAAACAGAAAACATTAAAGTAGCATCTCTCTCTCCCTCTAACCAACTATAGCCGTCTCCTTCTTGGCCGGTCATTATGCCCAGAGAAGTATTGCGATCAAAGTTGCTACAACTACCACGCCGTGAGATGTTCTTTTGCCATTTTCCATTCGGAATTTTGTGCATTTTCTCAGTTTTTGGAGTTTTGCATTTTTCAGCTGGCGGCAAATGCAAATCCCGGGAATTCGTTTAAACGCTTCTGATTACTTCAAATGCAACCGGAGAGCCAGAAGAGCGGAAAAGGCATACAAATAAATAAATATATATGAAAATAAATAAGACAGTCGCCAAAGTCGTTGGCGAAGAGCTCCTGCCGCTCCAGCCAGCAGCCTCCCCCGATGATTATCATTATTATTTCGGAGCTCGGTTTGCCTTTGTCTCGGTTTGCCGGCATTTTGCTGATGTTATTTGATACCCTGTAATATTACTTTAAAGGGGTTATATTCTATTAAATATTAAATAGTTTGTCAAACTTGAATAAATGATTAAATAATAATAAATATAAATCGTTTCATATAAAGGCCGCAGTGTATGCCCTGAAATGTAGGCAATGGTTTTTTTAAATTTCCTACAATTCATTCTATCATTGATATTTTAGTTTATAAAATAAATAATAAAAAATATATATGGCATAAAAATTGTTTTGAAAACTTGAAAGAGACTATGGTGGCTAAGAAACAAAGGTAACAATGGTCCTTGTCGCTTGCCAGATCCTTTACCGTTACTGGTGTTGATTTGCAATGGAAATGGGTGCCATCGTCGCCGCCATCATCGTTGCATGCGAAATGCATTTTAAATGCGACGCCAGCCGAAAAACGGATCCGATCGGATGGGAATGGAACGGAACGGAAAGCGGTCCTGCAGTCCGGTACGGTTTCCTACCAAAAAAAAAAAAAAAAATAACAAAAATAGAAAAACAAAAAAAAGAGACGTTGACAATTTGGCGACGGGAATAGAAACAGGAACGACGATGAAAATAAATAAATAGGCAAATCCTGGATGGTCCTGGATGGATACCAGGATCCGCTAGAGCCAAAGTTTTATCCATCCCCGATCCCCTCATTTTTTTTTTTTTGTCACCCACCGCCCCCTGGGCCACCGCAGTGAGGCACCAACGTAAGCATGCAAATATTTAGATTAATGCAAGACTTTTGCAACAAAATACGCGGCGCGCATATTGCCAAACAAATTTTTATTTATGCCAACGGAGGGAGTCCCAGTCACTTGTCAGTCGCAGCGCCAACGTCGCTGACAAAATTAGTTTTTGCTTTGCTTTTTTAGTTTTTATTATTTTGCTTTTTGCAATTCGGATTTTTGGTTTTTTGACTATTATTTTTTGTCTTATTACTTTGCGCCGCAAATGAGGTTTTTTTTCTTCCGGTCTCTGTTGTATTTGTTCGGATAGAAAAAAAAAACAATTGTCACCTCCAGTCTGTTGTTTAATATTTAAAATAAATATGTAGAAACAAAAATATATAAAAAAAATATATTTTTACAAATAAATATAAAATATAATCTACAAAAACCATAAAAAAGTAAAAGGGAATAAACTATGAAACATCTCTGCAATTAAACATTAATGGGCAATCGAATTTAGGCTCAGGATCTTATAACCTAAGCCCAAAAAGGACCCGAGTCCTTTAATTGACCTGAACACAAAACTCTTGCAACGCCAAATGACTTGCAATAAATGCAAAAGGCCGGAAAATAAATGAGTCTCACCTGAAAGTGTCAGGTGGAGGGGCGGGAAGTGAAAGGCGGCGGGGAAAGTTGTTTAATTGCCAATCGATGGTTTCACATTCTCCACATAGGCTCCGCCAGCCTGGAGGCCTTGCTATGTCCTGACGTCCTCGGGCCCCCCAGTTCTCTTTTGCTCTCTTTTTTCGCTTGAGTTCTCTGCGCGGCTGCCATAAATCCTGCCTGGGAGCAGGACTTGCTATAAACTCGTCAGTGTCTGGTTTGCAACCTGGCTAGAAGTGGCTAATATTTCGTAATTTTTAATTAAACAAAGGCCAATTGCAATGGGCCAGAATTCGATTAAATGTAATTAATATAAAATGAATTGAAGACCGGCCCCCCTGGTCGCAGGATTACTGGAAACAGATGCCGCCCGCAGGGAGGAAGGATCCTTGGAAGGATGCATTTGCGAATTCGGTTAGCCGATAAACTGAAATTGCACTTGAAACTTAATTACGAACCCGTGGCCGAAGCAGGCAAAGCAGCAAAATGCAAATTCGAGATGCAGATACAAATGCAGATGCAGATGCGGATGCGGATGCAAATTTGGAATTTGCTGAATACCTGAGAGCTGCGGGGCAAAGGCTACAGGATACTCATGGCAGCACACTGTAGACTGCCGACTGCCGACTGCCGACTGCCAACTACCGAATGCGGGCAGTTGAAATCTGAAAGCAGAAATCTGAAAGCAGAAATCTGAAAGCCAAGTGGCTCGTCATACATGGCGTATGAGCAATATGGCAAACTAAATGTGTCTATAATGCGCCCATAAACTCACTCACTCACTCAGTCGCAGGCCCACTCCCAATTGGCCCAATCTGGCCAATTCCCCAAATACCCAAGCACCACCGCCACCTACCACCTACCACCTACCACCTACCACCTACCCCCGCACCCATTTACCCCCCTTCGATTCCTGATCCTGCTCCTTGAATCTCCAATCCAATGGCACACTTATGTAATTAAGTGTCCTGTTAAAACGGATGTGGAATTCGGTTTCGGGCTTTGATTTTAATTTACATTAATTGCAGTTGCCTCTCAACTCAACTTGGCCAGTTGGGCGAATCGAACGCAAATATTCTCCGCCAAACACACACATGTTTGGCCAACAGTTACCGTTACAAAGCCGCATTATGCAGTTATATTCTCAGATATAACACACACACACACACACACACACATATGTATGTGTATGAAATATAAATAAAGTTTAGATGGCTGTGGGGAATGCGGATAACTGGAGCGATTGCCCGATTGTTATCGTTAATCGGAGGCATGCAATATAAATGACCGAAAGGATTACCTTTGACCCGATTCGTCATCTGCTGCAAAATATTCCATTGTTAATGGACTCTCACTAATTCATGGCAACCGAACGAAACCAAATCGACTGAAATTAATTTTGCAATCCGGCCCACGACAAAGAACAAAGGATCTGCACAAAGTGTTCTCTTCCCCATTTCGCTTGATTGGACACTTCATGAAAATGGCAATTTATTTCGCTTTTGTTGTATTTAATTCCCATCTCCATATGCATTCCTGCGTCCTTCCTGCAGGCATTAGAAGCTGGCAAACTGTTTTCCTTTATCTGTTTTATTTTATTAAGCACCTCTGCCATCTCGCAGCCCATTATTATTATTAAGTTCGGAAACACAATACTATTTACAAAACATAATTCCCTTTCAGAAATCAACTGATCAACTCTGAAATCTCAAGATTCAATTTTGGCCCCATTTTTGGCCAAAATCATGATGGTACCCCTTGGAAAAGCGCAATCGGCGCTTTTCCTTCACTTTTTGGCGAACATCTTCGCTATTTCGCAACCGATCCCAAAACGGAGTTCCATTTGTGAATCAGGGAACTAATCCGCGTAAATCTGCGTCCAAGCTTCGTCTCTATTCTCAAAATTCAATTTTGGCCCCATTTTTGGCCAAAATCATGATGGAAAGCCTTGGAAAAGCGCAATCGGCGCTTTTCCTTCACTTTTTGGCGAACATCTTCGCTATTTCGCAACCGATCCCAAAACGGAGTTCCATTTGTGAATCAGGGAACTAATCCCCGTTAATCTGCGTCCAAGCTTCCTCTCTATTCTCAAAATTCAATTTTGGCCCCATTTTTGGCCAAAATCATGATGGTACCCCTTGGAAAAGCGCAATCGGCGCTTTTCCTTCACTTTTTGGCGAACATCTTCGCTATTTCGCAACCGATCCCAAAACGGAGTTCCATTTGTGAATCAGGGAACTAATCCGCGTAAATCTGCGTCCAAGCTTCCTCTCTATTCTCAAAATTCAATTTTGGCTCCATTTTGGCCAAAATCATGATGGTACCCCTTGGAAAAGCGCAATCGGCGCTTTTCCTTCACTTTTTGGCGAACATCTTCGCTATTTCGCAACCGATCCCAAAACGGAGTTCCATTTGTGAATCAGGGAACTAATCCCCGTTAATCTGCGTCCAAGCTTCCTCTCTATTCTCAAAATTCAATTTTGGCCCCATTTTTGGCCAAAATCATGATGGATACCCCTTGGAAAAGCGCAATCGGCGCTTTTCCTTCACTTTGGCGAACATCTTCGCTATTTCGCAACCGATCCCAAAACGGAGTTCCATTTGTGAATCAGGGAACTAATCCCCGTTAATCTGCGTCCAAGCTTCCTCTCTATTCTCAAAATTCAATTTTGGCCCCATTTTTGGCCAAAATCATGATGGTACCCCTTGGAAAAGCGCAATCGGCGCTTTTCCTTCACTTTTTGGCGAACATCTTCGCTATTTCGCAACCGATCCCAAAACGGAGTTCCATTTGTGAATCAGGGAACTAATCCGCGTAAATCTGCGTCCAAGCTTCCTCTCTATTCTCAAAATTCAATTTTGGCTCCATTTTTGGCCAAAATCATGATGGTACCCCTTGGAAAAGCGCAATCGGCGCTTTTCCTTCACTTTTTGGCGAACATCTTCGCTATTTCGCAACCGATCCCAAAACGGAGTTCCATTTGTGAATCAGGGAACTAATCCGCGTAAATCTGCGTCCAAGCTTCCTCTCTATTCTCAAAATTCAATTTTGGCTCCATTTTTGGCCAAAATCATGATGGTACCCCTTGGAAAAGCGCAATCGGCGCTTTTCCTTCACTTTTTGGCGAACATCTTCGCTATTTCGCAACCGATCCCAAAACGGAGTTCCATTTGTGAATCAGGGAACTAATCCCCGTTAATCTGCGTCCAAGCTTCCTCTCTATTCTCAAAATTCAATTTTGGCTCCATTTTTGGCCAAAATCATGATGGTACCCCTTGGAAAAGCGCAATCGGCGCTTTTCCTTCACTGGCGAACATCTTCGCTATTTCGCAACCGATCCCAAAACGGAGTTCCATTTGTGAATCAGGGAACTAATCCGCGTAAATCTGCGTCCAAGCTTCTTCTCTATTCTCAAAATTCAATTTTGGCCCCATTTTTGGCCAAAATCATGATGGTACCCCTTGGAAAAGCGCAATCGGCGCTTTTCCTTCACTTTTTGGCGAACATCTTCGCTATTTCGCAACCGATCCCAAAACGGAGTTCCATTTGTGAATCAGGGAACTAATCCCCGTTAATCTGCGTCCAAGCTTCCTCTCTATTCTCAAAATTCAATTTTGGCTCCATTTTTGGCCAAAATCATGATGGTACCCCTTGGAAAAGCGCAATCGGCGCTTTTCCTTCACTTTGGCGAACATCTTCGCTATTTCGCAACCGATCCCAAAACGGAGTTCCATTTGTGAATCAGGGAACTAATCCGCGTAAATCTGCGTCCAAGCTTCCTCTCTATTCTCAAAATTCAATTTTGGCCCCATTTTTGGCCAAAATCATGATGGTACACCCTTGGAAAAGCGCAATCGGCGCTTTTCCTTCACTTTTGGCGAACATCTTCGCTATTTCGCAACCGATCCCAAAACGGAGTTCCATTTGTGAATCAGGGAACTAATCCCCGTTAATCTGCGTCCAAGCTTCCTCTCTATTCTCAAAATTCAATTTTGGCTCCATTTTTGGCCAAAATCATGATGGTACCCCTTGGAAAAGCGCAATCGGCGCTTTTCCTTCACTTTTGGCGAACATCTTCGCTATTTCGCAACCGATCCCAAAACGGAGTTCCATTTGTGAATCAGGGAACTAATCCGCGTAAATCTGCGTCCAAGCTTCCTCTCTATTCTCAAAATTCAATTTTGGCCCCATTTTTGGCCAAAATCATGATGGTACCCCTTGGAAAAGCGCAATCGGCGCTTTTCCTTCACTTTTGGCGAACATCTTCGCTATTTCGCAACCGATCCCAAAACGGAGTTCCATTTGTGAATCAGGGAACTAATCCGCGTAAATCTGCGTCCAAGCTTCGTCTCTATTCTCAAAATTCAATTTTGGCCCCATTTTTGGCCAAAATCATGATGGAAAGCCTTGGAAAAGCGCAATCGGCGCTTTTCCTTCACTTTTTGGCGAACATCTTCGCTATTTCGCAACCGATCCCAAAACGGAGTTCCATTTGTGAATCAGGGAACTAATCCGCGTAAATCTGCGTCCAAGCTTCGTCTCTATTCTCAAAATTCAATTTTGGCCCCATTTTTGGCCAAAATCATGATGGTACCCCTTGGAAAAGCGCAATCGGCGCTTTTCCTTCACTTTTTGGCGAACATCTTCGCTATTTCGCAACCGATCCCAAAACGGAGTTCCATTTGTGAATCAGGGAACTAATCCGCGTAAATCTGCGTCCAAGCTTCGTCTCTATTCTCAAAATTCAATTTTGGCCCCATTTTTGGCCAAAATCATGATGGAAAGCCTTGGAAAAGCGCAATCGGCGCTTTTCCTTCACTTTGGCGAACATCTTCGCTATTTCGCAACCGATCCCAAAACGGAGTTCCATTTGTGAATCAGGGAACTAATCCCCGTTAATCTGCGTCCAAGCTTCCTCTCTATTCTCAAAATTCAATTTTGGCCCCATTTTTGGCCAAAATCATGATGAAACCCCTTGGAAAAGCGCAATCGGCGCTTTTCCTTCACTTTGGCGAACATCTTCGCTATTTCGCAACCGATCCCAAAACGGAGTTCCATTTGTGAATCAGGGAACTAATCCCCGTTAATCTGCGTCCAAGCTTCCTCTCTATTCTCAAAATTCAATTTTGGCCCCATTTTTGGCCAAAATCATGATGGTACCCCTTGGAAAAGCGCAATCGGCGCTTTTCCTTCACTTTGGCGAACATCTTCGCTATTTCGCAACCGATCCCAAAACGGAGTTCCATTTGTGAATCAGGGAACTAATCCCCGTTAATCTGCGTCCAAGCTTCCTCTCTATTCTCAAAATTCAATTTTGGCCCCATTTTTGGCCAAAATCATGATGGAAAGCCTTGGAAAAGCGCAATCGGCGCTTTTCCTTCACTTTTTGGCGAACATCTTCGCTATTTCGCAACCGATCCCAAAACGGAGTTCCATTTGTGAATCAGGGAACTAATCCGCGTAAATCTGCGTCCAAGCTTCCTCTCTATTCTCAAAATTCAATTTTGGCTCCATTTTTGGCCAAAATCATGATGGTACCCCTTGGAAAAGCGCAATCGGCGCTTTTCCTTCACTTTTGGCGAACATCTTCGCTATTTCGCAACCGATCCCAAAACGGAGTTCCATTTGTGAATCAGGGAACTAATCCGCGTAAATCTGCGTCCAAGCTTCGTCTCTATTCTCAAAATTCAATTTTGGCCCCATTTTTGGCCAAAATCATGATGGAAAGCCTTGGAAAAGCGCAATCGGCGCTTTTCCTTCACTTTGGCGAACATCTTCGCTATTTCGCAACCGATCCCAAAACGGAGTTCCATTTGTGAATCAGGGAACTAATCCCCGTTAATCTGCGTCCAAGCTTCCTCTCTATTCTCAAAATTCAATTTTGGCCCCATTTTTGGCCAAAATCATGATGGTACCCCTTGGAAAAGCGCAATCGGCGCTTTTCCTTCACTTTGGCGAACATCTTCGCTATTTCGCAACCGATCCCAAAACGGAGTTCCATTTGTGAATCAGGGAACTAATCCGCGTAAATCTGCGTCCAAGCTTCGTCTCTATTCTCAAAATTCAATTTTGGCCCCATTTTTGGCCAAAATCATGATGGTACCCCTTGGAAAAGCGCAATCGGCGCTTTTCCTTCACTTTGGCGAACATCTTCGCTATTTCGCAACCGATCCCAAAACGGAGTTCCATTTGTGAATCAGGGAACTAATCCGCGTAAATCTGCGTCCAAGCTTCGTCTCTATTCTCAAAATTCAATTTTGGCCCCATTTTTGGCCAAAATCATGATTGTACCCCTTGGAACAGCGCAATCGGCGCTTTTCCTTCACTTTTGGCGAACATCTTCGCTATTTCGCAACCGATCCCAAAACGGAGTTCCATTTGTGAATCAGGGAACTAATCCGCGTAAATCTGCGTCCAAGCTTCGTCTCTATTCTCAAAATTCAATTTTGGCCCCATTTTTGGCCAAAATCATGATGGAAAAGCCTTGGAAAAGCGCAATCGGCGCTTTTCCTTCACTGGCGAACATCTTCGCTATTTCGCAACCGATCCCAAAACGGAGTTCCATTTGTGAATCAGGGAACTAATCCGCGTAAATCTGCGTCCAAGCTTCGTCTCTATTCTCAAAATTCAATTTTGGCCCCATTTTTGGCCAAAATCATGATTGTACCCCTTGGAACAGCGCAATCGGCGCTTTTCCTTCACTTTTTGGCGAACATCTTCGCTATTTCGCAACCGATCCCAAAACGGAGTTCCATTTGTGAATCAGGGAACTAATCCCCGTTAATCTGCGTCCAAGCTTCCTCTCTATTCTCAAAATTCAATTTTGGCCCCATTTTTGGCCAAAATCATGATGAAGCACCCCTTGGAAAAGCGCAATCGGCGCTTTTCCTTCACTTTGGCGAACATCTTCGCTATTTCGCAACCGATCCCAAAACGGAGTTCCATTTGTGAATCAGGGAACTAATCCCCGTTAATCTGCGTCCAAGCTTCCTCTCTATTCTCAAAATTCAATTTTGGCCCCATTTTTGGCCAAAATCATGATGGTACCCCTTGGAAAAGCGCAATCGGCGCTTTTCCTTCACTTTTGGCGAACATCTTCGCTATTTCGCAACCGATCCCAAAACGGAGTTCCATTTGTGAATCAGGGAACTAATCCGCGTAAATCTGCGTCCAAGCTTCGTCTCTATTCTCAAAATTCAATTTTGGCCCCATTTTTGGCCAAAATCATGATGGAAAGCCTTGGAAAAGCGCAATCGGCGCTTTTCCTTCACTTTGGCGAACATCTTCGCTATTTCGCAACCGATCCCAAAACGGAGTTCCATTTGTGAATCAGGGAACTAATCCCCGTTAATCTGCGTCCAAGCTTCCTCTCTATTCTCAAAATTCAATTTTGGCCCCATTTTTGGCCAAAATCATGATGGTACCCCTTGGAAAAGCGCAATCGGCGCTTTTCCTTCACTTTGGCGAACATCTTCGCTATTTCGCAACCGATCCCAAAACGGAGTTCCATTTGTGAATCAGGGAACTAATCCGCGTAAATCTGCGTCCAAGCTTCGTCTCTATTCTCAAAATTCAATTTTGGCCCCATTTTTGGCCAAAATCATGATGGAAAGCCTTGGAAAAGCGCAATCGGCGCTTTTCCTTCACTTTTTGGCGAACATCTTCGCTATTTCGCAACCGA
Organism: Drosophila atripex; assembly: GCA_035045925.1. Classification (NCBI taxonomy): domain Eukaryota; kingdom Metazoa; phylum Arthropoda; class Insecta; order Diptera; family Drosophilidae; genus Drosophila; species Drosophila atripex. Next base: position 1,296,327 of record JAWNOP010000009.1, read on the forward strand.
TCCCAAAACGGAGTTCCATTTGTGAATCAGGGAACTAATCCGCGTAAATCTGCGTCCAAGCTTCGTCTCTATTCTCAAAATTCAATTTTGGCCCCATTTTTGGCCAAAATCATGATGGTACCCCTTGGAAAAGCGCAATCGGCGCTTTTCCTTCACTTTGGCGAACATCTTCGCTATTTCGCAACCGATCCCAAAACGGAGTTCCATTTGTGAATCAGGGAACTAATCCGCGTAAATCTGCGTCCAAGCTTCGTCTCTATTCTCAAAATTCAATTTTGGCCCCATTTTTGGCCAAAATCATGATGAGTACCCCTTGGAAAAGCGCAATCGGCGCTTTTCCTTCACTTTGGCGAACATCTTCGCTATTTCGCAACCGATCCCAAAACGGAGTTCCATTTGTGAATCAGGGAACTAATCCGCGTAAATCTGCGTCCAAGCTTCGTCTCTATTCTCAAAATTCAATTTTGGCCCCATTTTTGGCCAAAATCATGATGGAAAGCCTTGGAAAAGCGCAATCGGCGCTTTTCCTTCACTTTGGCGAACATCTTCGCTATTTCGCAACCGATCCCAAAACGGAGTTCCATTTGTGAATCAGGGAACTAATCCGCGTAAATCTGCGTCCAAGCTTCGTCTCTATTCTCAAAATTCAATTTTGGCCCCATTTTTGGCCAAAATCATGATTGTACCCCTTGGAACAGCGCAATCGGCGCTTTTCCTTCACTTTTTGGCGAACATCTTCGCTATTTCGCAACCGATCCCAAAACGGAGTTCCATTTGTGAATCAGGGAACTAATCCGCGTAAATCTGCGTCCAAGCTTCGTCTCTATTCTCAAAATTCAATTTTGGCCCCATTTTTGGCCAAAATCATGATGGAACCCCTTGGAAAAGCGCAATCGGCGCTTTTCCTTCACTTTGGCGAACATCTTCGCTATTTCGCAACCGATCCCAAAACGGAGTTCCATTTGTGAATCAGGGAACTAATCCGCGTAAATCTGCGTCCAAGCTTCGTCTCTATTCTCAAAATTCAATTTTGGCCCCATTTTTGGCCAAAATCATGATGGTACCCCTTGGAAAAGCGCAATCGGCGCTTTTCCTTCACTTTGGCGAACATCTTCGCTATTTCGCAACCGATCCCAAAACGGAGTTCCATTTGTGAATCAGGGAACTAATCCGCGTAAATCTGCGTCCAAGCTTCGTCTCTATTCTCAAAATTCAATTTTGGCCCCATTTTTGGCCAAAATCATGATGGTACCCCTTGGAAAAGCGCAATCGGCGCTTTTCCTTCACTTTTTGGCGAACATCTTCGCTATTTCGCAACCGATCCCAAAACGGAGTTCCATTTGTGAATCAGGGAACTAATCCGCGTAAATCTGCGTCCAAGCTTCGTCTCTATTCTCAAAATTCAATTTTGGCCCCATTTTTGGCCAAAATCATGATTGTACCCCTTGGAACAGCGCAATCGGCGCTTTTCCTTCACTTTTTGGCGAACATCTTCGCTATTTCGCAACCGATCCCAAAACGGAGTTCCATTTGTGAATCAGGGAACTAATCCGCGTAAATCTGCGTCCAAGCTTCGTCTCTATTCTCAAAATTCAATTTTGGCCCCATTTTTGGCCAAAATCATGATTGTACCCCTTGGAACAGCGCAATCGGCGCTTTTCCTTCACTTTTTGGCGAACATCTTCGCTATTTCGCAACCGATCCCAAAACGGAGTTCCATTTGTGAATCAGGGAACTAATCCCCGTAAATCTGCGTCCAAGCTTCGTCTCTATTCTCAAAATTCAATTTTGGCCCCATTTTTGGCCAAAATCATGATGGTACCCCTTGGAAAAGCGCAATCGGCGCTTTTCCTTCACTTTGGCGAATATCTTCGCTATTTCGCAACCGATCCCAAAACGGAGTTCCATTTGTGAATCAGGGAACTAATCCCCGTAAATCTGCAACCAAGGATCCTCTCTATTCTCAAAATTCAATTTTGGCCCCATTTTTGGCCAAAATCATGATGGATTCACCCCTTGGAAAAGCGCAATCGGCGCTTTTCCTTCACTTTGGCGAATATCTTCGCTATTTCGCAACCGATCCCAAAACGGAGTTCCATTTGTGAATCAGGGAACTAATCCCCGTAAATCTGCAACCAAGGATCCTCTCTATTCTCAAAATTCAATTTTGGCCCCATTTTTGGCCAAAATCATGATGGTACCCCTTGGAAAAGCGCAATCGGCGCTTTTCCTTCACTTTGGCGAATATCTTCGCTATTTCGCAACCGATCCCAAAACGGAGTTCCATTTGTGAATCAGGGAACTAATCCCCGTAAATCTGCAACCAAGGATCCTCTCTATTCTCAAAATTCAATTTTGGCCCCATTTTTGGCCAAAATCATGATGGTACCCCTTGGAAAAGCGCAATCGGCGCTTTTCCTTCACTTTGGCGAATATCTTCGCTATTTCGCAACCGATCCCAAAACGGAGTTCCATTTGTGAATCAGGGAACTAATCCCCGTAAATCTGCAACCAAGGATCCTCTCTATTCTCAAAATTCAATTTTGGCCCCATTTTTGGCCAAAATCATGATGGTACCCCTTGGAAAAGCGCAATCGGCGCTTTTCCTTCACTTTTTGGCGAATATCTTCGCTATTTCGCAACCGATCCCAAAACGGAGTTCCATTTGTGAATCAGGGAACTAATCCCCGTAAATCTGCAACCAAGGATCCTCTCTATTCTCAAAATTCAATTTTGGCCCCATTTTTGGCCAAAATCATGATGTAGTACCCCTTGGAAAAGCGCAATCGGCGCTTTTCCTTCACTTTTGGCGAATATCTTCGCTATTTCGCAACCGATCCCAAAACGGAGTTCCATTTGTGAATCAGGGAACTAATCCCCGTAAATCTGCAACCAAGGATCCTCTCTATTCTCAAAATTCAATTTTGGCCCCATTTTTGGCCAAAATCATGATGGTACCCCTTGGAAAAGCGCAATCGGCGCTTTTCCTTCACTTTTTGGCGAATATCTTCGCTATTTCGCAACCGATCCCAAAACGGAGTTCCATTCGTGAATCAGGGAACTAATCCCCGTAAATCTGCAACCAAGGATCCTCTCTATTCTCAAAATTCAATTTTGGCCCCATTTTTGGCCAAAATCATGATGGTACCCCTTGGAAAAGCGCAATCGGCGCTTTTCCTTCACTTTTGGCGAATATCTTCGCTATTTCGCAACCGATCCCAAAACGGAGTTCCATTCGTGAATCAGGGAACTAATCCCCGTAAATCTGCAACCAAGGATCCTCTCTATTCTCAAAATTCAATTTTGGCCCCATTTTTGGCCAAAATCATGATGAATACCCCTTGGAAAAGCGCAATCGGCGCTTTTCCTTCACTTTGGCGAATATCTTCGCTATTTCGCAACCGATCCCAAAACGGAGTTCCATTTGTGAATCAGGGAACTAATCCCCGTTAATCTGCGTCCAAGCTTCCTCTCTATTCTCAAAATTCAATTTTGGCCCCATTTTTGGCCAAAATCATGATGGTACCCCTTGGAAAAGCGCAATCGGCGCTTTTCCTTCACTTTTTTGCGAACATCTTCGCTATTTCGCAACCGATCCCAAAACGGAGTTCCATTTGTGAATCAGGGAACTAATCCCCGTTAATCTGCGTCCAAGCTTCCTCTCTATTCTCAAAATTCAATTTTGGCCCCATTTTTGGCCAAAATCATGATGAATACCCCTTGGAAAAGCGCAATCGGCGCTTTTCCTTCACTTTGGCGAATATCTTCGCTATTTCGCAACCGATCCCAAAACGGAGTTCCATTTGTGAATCAGGGAACTAATCCCCGTAAATCTGCAACCAAGGATCCTCTCTATTCTCAAAATTCAATTTTGGCCCCATTTTTGGCCAAAATCATGATGGTACCCCTTGGAAAAGCGCAATCGGCGCTTTTCCTTCACTTTTTGGCGAACATCTTCGCTATTTCGCAACCGATCCCAAAACGGAGTTCCATTTGTGAATCAGGGAACTAATCCCCGTAAATCTGCAACCAAGGATCCTCTCTATTCTCAAAATTCAATTTTGGCCCCATTTTGGCCAAAATCATGATGGTACCCCTTGGAAAAGCGCAATCGGCGCTTTTCCTTCACTTTTGGCGAACATCTTCGCTATTTCGCAACCGATCCCAAAACGGAGTTCCATTTGTGAATCAGGGAACTAATCCCCGTTAATCTGCGTCCAAGCTTCCTCTCTATTCTCAAAATTCAATTTTGGCCCCATTTTTGGCCAAAATCATGATGGTACCCCTTGGAAAAGCGCAATCGGCGCTTTTCCTTCACTTGGCGAACATCTTCGCTATTTCGCAACCGATCCCAAAACGGAGTTCCATTTGTGAATCAGGGAACTAATCCCCGTAAATCTGCAACCAAGGATCCTCTCTATTCTCAAAATTCAATTTTGGCCCCATTTTTGGCCAAAATCATGATGGTACCCCTTGGAAAAGCGCAATCGGCGCTTTTCCTTCACTTTTTGGCGAACATCTTCGCTATTTCGCAACCGATCCCAAAACGGAGTTCCATTTGTGAATCAGGGAACTAATCCCCGTAAATCTGCAACCAAGGATCCTCTCTATTCTCAAAATTCAATTTTGGCCCCATTTTTGGCCAAAATCATGATGGTACCCCTTGGAAAAGCGCAATCGGCGCTTTTCCTTCACTTTTTGGCGAATATCTTCGCTATTTCGCAACCGATCCCAAAACGGAGTTCCATTTGTGAATCAGGGAACTAATCCCCGTTAATCTGCGTCCAAGCTTCCTCTCTATTCTCAAAATTCAATTTTGGCCCCATTTTTGGCCAAAATCATGATGGTACCCCTTGGAAAAGCGCAATCGGCGCTTTTCCTTCACTTTGGCGAACATCTTCGCTATTTCGCAACCGATCCCAAAACGGAGTTCCATTTGTGAATCAGGGAACTAATCCCCGTTAATCTGCGTCCAAGCTTCCTCTCTATTCTCAAAATTCAATTTTGGCCCCATTTTTGGCCAAAATCATGATGGTACCCCTTGGAAAAGCGCAATCGGCGCTTTTCCTTCACTTTTTTGCGAACATCTTCGCTATTTCGCAACCGATCCCAAAACGGAGTTCCATTTGTGAATCAGGGAACTAATCCCCGTTAATCTGCGTCCAAGCTTCCTCTCTATTCTCAAAAATTCAATTTTGGCCCCATTTTTGGCCAAAATCATGATGGTACCCCTTGGAAAAGCGCAATCGGCGCTTTTCCTTCACTTTTTTGCGAACATCTTCGCTATTTCGCAACCGATCCCAAAACGGAGTTCCATTTGTGAATCAGGGAACTAATCCCCGTTAATCTGCGTCCAAGCTTCCTCTCTATTCTCAAAATTCAATTTTGGCCCCATTTTTGGCCAAAATCATGATGGCTTACCCCTTGGAAAAGCGCAATCGGCGCTTTTCCTTCACTTTGCGAACATCTTCGCTATTTCGCAACCGATCCCAAAACGGAGTTCCATTTGTGAATCAGGGAACTAATCCCCGTTAATCTGCGTCCAAGCTTCCTCTCTATTCTCAAAATTCAATTTTGGCCCCATTTTTGGCCAAAATCATGATGGTACCCCTTGGAAAAGCGCAATCGGCGCTTTTCCTTCACTTTTTGGCGAATATCTTCGCTATTTCGCAACCGATCCCAAAACGGAGTTCCATTTGTGAATCAGGGAACTAATCCCCGTTAATCTGCGTCCAAGCTTCCTCTCTATTCTCAAAATTCAATTTTGGCCCCATTTTTGGCCAAAATCATGATGAGTACCCCTTGGAAAAGCGCAATCGGCGCTTTTCCTTCACTTTTGGCGAATATCTTCGCTATTTCGCAACCGATCCCAAAACGGAGTTCCATTTGTGAATCAGGGAACTAATCCCCGTAAATCTGCATCCAAGGATCCTCTCCATTCTCAAAATTCAATTTTGGCCCCATTTTTGGCCAAAATCATGATGGTACCCCTTGGAAAAGCGCAATCGGCGCTTTTCCTTCACTTTTTGTAACCATTTCGCAACCGGTTCAGAAACGGGATGCCATTTATGAATCAGGGAACTAATCCCCGCCGATCATTGGATCCATTGGATGCATTGAAGGATCCTTAAAATTCCCACGGATTTTCGCAGTAGAAAGATCACTTGAACGGATGTGATCTCGCGGAAGGAGGACGATGCGACGGAGGCCAATGAGAGGACGTGCCCCAAGCTTATAGATCTACACTGTCGGGTAAGTAAGTATCCGGAAGAAGGAAACCCAATATTGCTTTGAGTTTCAATGGGTTATATTCTACCAGGTGAACAGGAGCAATCTGCTGTCCCAGGAGATCCTGCTGACGAATTATCCGCACTAGTGGCTGGGAGTCAACAATGGACAACGAGGATACGCAGAATCGCCGCCCATCCGATCGAGAGTTCAACAACAGCAAACCATCAGGATAGCAACTCTGGATTCCACGAAGTATCCTTCGATGTCCTGTGAACTTCTGACCAGCGTGTGCAGAACTTTGCTGTATATGTATCTTAAGGATGTACTTAGTTGTAGTTAGACTATGTGTGTAAATCTTAAATATCATGATTGTAATAAACGTTTAAATAAACATCATGTGTTGTTTATTCAATGGGGATTGTTTGCAGGTATGGCGCCGTCTCAACTTGGCCAACATCGGAAGCAAAATGGCCAAGATATGCGGAAATCCAGTCTACAGAAATTTCGTGACGTCACAGACCGTTGGGAAGAAACGTTTTGGATTTTGGGCCACTACCAGGTCCGCAGTACCAGGCCAACAGAAGTGGCCAGCAGGTGGATTTCGATTTTTGAAGTTGTGATCTGTGACGTCACTGATGGATCGACTGATTTGTGTCTTGGATGGAGGGTACTCCCAATATATAAACCTGTTTAGCCAAGACACATGCCAGTGTAGCCAAGACACCACCCAGTGGTGACGTCACGGATTTAAGCTCGATTCGTGACGTCACAGATTTTTGGCCGCTGAAAATTGTTAAATTTTGGCCGCTACCAGGCCCAGAGTACCAGGCGAACAGAAATGGCCAGTAGGTGGATTCTATTTTCTGAAAAAGTTTTTTGTGAATATCTCGGCCATTTCGCATCTGATCCCGGATCGGGACTACCCATAAAATGCGCAAAAATAAGGCGCATCGACTGGCCAGGAAATCCTGGTGTTAGCCAAGTTAACAGAGTTGGCAAAATAAAATTGGCTAAAAACGAATATATCAATAAGTGCCTCTATTTATCGAGTGTGTATATCTCGGCCAGTTCCGAACCGATTTGGAAACGGGGTACCATTTTGGGATCAGGACATCGATATCCATCGATCTTGAGCAAAATATCCTTGATGTCCTTGAAACAAATATGTTCCTGCCTTCAAAATGAAATGCATTTGATTTTGTTTTATTTCAAGGATCAAACATCCTTTGATGCAGAAACTTGTGATGCAGTTCAAAGGACCTTGAAGGCTTCATTCCGAAGTGGCATTCCCTTCGAATATCGGTTATGAAATGTCGGAGATATAAACAAAGAAGTCAATCAAAATTAAGGTCCTGGCCAAAAGTATTTTTAGCAGGATGTTAGCTTGGCCAATACCAACCTTTTTCGGCCAGGTTGGTGGAGCATATTTTTCCGCTGTTTTTGAGCCATTCCAGGCCAGGATTGGACGCGAAACGGCCGAGATATTCACAAAAAACTTTTTTGGAAAATGGAATCGACCTACTGGCCATTTCTGTTCGCCTGGTACTCTGGGCCTGGTAGCGGCCAAAATTTAACAATTTTCAGCGGCCAAAAATCTGTGACGTCACGAATCGAGCTTAAATCCGTGACGTCACCACTGGGTGGTGTCTTGGCTACACTGGCATGTGTCTTGGCTAAACAGGTTTATATATTGGGAGTACCCTCCATCCAAGACACAAATCAGTCGATCCATCAGTGACGTCACAGATCACAATTTCAAAAATCGAAATCCACCTGCTGGCCACTTCTGTTGGCCTGGTACTGCGGACCTGGTAGTGGCCCAAAATCCAAAACGTTTCTTCCCAACGGTCTGTGACGTCACGAAATTTCTGTAGACTGGATTTCCGCATATCTTGGCCATTTTGCTTCCGATGTTGGCCAAGTTGAGACGGCGCCATACCTGCAAACAATCCCCATTGAATAAACAACACATGATGTTTATTTAAACGTTTATTACAATCATGATATTTAAGATTTACACACATAGTCTAACTACAACTAAGTACATCCTTAAGATACATATACAGCAAAGTTCTGCACACGCTGGTCAGAAGTTCACAGGACATCGAAGGATACTTCGTGGAATCCAGAGTTGCTATCCTGATGGTTTGCTGTTGTTGAACTCTCGATCGGATGGGCGGCGATTCTGCGTATCCTCGTTGTCCATTGTTGACTCCCAGCCACTAGTGCGGATAATTCGTCAGCAGGATCTCCTGGGACAGCAGATTGCTCCTGTTCACCTGGTAGAATATAACCCATTGAAACTCAAAGCAATATTGGGTTTCCTTCTTCCGGATACTTACTTACCCGACAGTGTAGATCTATAAGCTTGGGGCACGTCCTCTCATTGGCCTCCGTCGCATCGTCCTCCTTCCGCGAGATCACATCCGTTCAAGTGATCTTTCTACTGCGAAAATCCGTGGGAATTTTAAGGATCCTTCAATGCATCCAATGGATCCAATGATCGGCGGGGATTAGTTCCCTGATTCATAAATGGCATCCCGTTTCTGAACCGGTTGCGAAATGGTTACAAAAAGTGAAGGAAAAGCGCCGATTGCGCTTTTCCAAGGGGTACCATCATGATTTTGGCCAAAAATGGGGCCAAAATTGAATTTTGAGAATGGAGAGGATCCTTGGATGCAGATTTACGGGGATTAGTTCCCTGATTCACAAATGGAACTCCGTTTTGGGATCGGTTGCGAAATAGCGAAGATATTCGCCAAAAGTGAAGGAAAAGCGCCGATTGCGCTTTTCCAAGGGTACCATCATGATTTTGGCCAAAATGGGGCCAAAATTGAATTTTGAGAATGGAGAGGATCCTTGGATGCAGATTTACGGGGATTAGTTCCCTGATTCACAAATGGAACTCCGTTTTGGGATCGGTTGCGAAATAGCGAAGATATTCGCCAAAAAGTGAAGGAAAAGCGCCGATTGCGCTTTTCCAAGGGGTACCATCATGATTTTGGCCAAAATGGGGCCAAAATTGAATTTTGAGATTTCGGAGGATCCTTGGATGCAGATTTACGGGGATTAGTTCCCTGATTCACAAATGGAACTCCGTTTTGGGATCGGCTGCGAAATAGCGAAGATATTCGCCAAAAGTGAAGGAAAAGCGCCGATTGCGCTTTTCCAAGGGGTACCATCATGATTTTGGCCAAAAATGGGGCCAAAATTGAATTTTGAGATTTCGGAGGATCCTTGGATGCAGATTTACGGGGATTAGTTCCCTGATTCACAAATGGAACTCCGTTTTGGGATCGGTTGCGAAATAGCGAAGATATTCGCCAAAAAGTGAAGGAAAAGCGCCGATTGCGCTTTTCCAAGGGTACCATCATGATTTTGGCCAAAAATGGGGCCAAAATTGAATTTTGAGAATGGAGAGGATCCTTGGATGCAGATTTACGGGGATTAGTTCCCTGATTCACAAATGGAACTTTGTTTTGGGATCGGTTGCGAAATAGCGAAGATATTCGCCAAAAAGTGAAGGAAAAGCGCCGATTGCGCTTTTCCAAGGGGTACCATCATGATTTTGGCCAAAAATGGGGCCAAAATTGAATTTTGAGATTTCGGAGGATCCTTGGATGCAGATTTACGGGGATTAGTTCCCTGATTCACAAATGGAACTCCGTTTTGGGATCGGTTGCGAAATAGCGAAGATATTCGCCAAAAAGTGAAGGAAAAGCGCCGATTGCGCTTTTCCAAGGGGTACCATCATGATTTTGGCCAAAAATGGGGCCAAAATTGAATTTTGAGAATGGAGAGGATCCTTGGATGCAGATTTACGGGGATTAGTTCCCTGATTCACAAATGGAACTCCGTTTTGGGATCGGTTGCGAAATAGCGAAGATATTCGCCAAAGTGAAGGAAAAGCGCCGATTGCGCTTTTCCAAGGGGTACCATCATGATTTTGGCCAAAATGGGGCCAAAATTGAATTTTGAGAATGGAGAGAATCCTTGGATGCAGATTTACGGGGATTAGTTCCCTGATTCACAAATGGAACTCCGTTTTGGGATCGGTTGCGAAATAGCGAAGATATTCGCCAAAAGTGAAGGAAAAGCGCCGATTGCGCTTTTCCAAGGGGTACCATCATGATTTTGGCCAAAAATGGGGCCAAAATTGAATTTTGAGATTTCGGAGGATCCTTGGATGCAGATTTACGGGGATTAGTTCCCTGATTCACAAATGGAACTCCGTTTTGGGATCGGTTGCGAAATAGCGAAGATATTCGCCAAAGTGAAGGAAAAGCGCCGATTGCGCTTTTCCAAGGGGTACCATCATGATTTTGGCCAAAAATGGGGCCAAAATTGAATTTTGAGAATGGAGAGGATCCTTGGATGCAGATTTACGGGGATTAGTTCCCTGATTCACAAATGGAACTCCGTTTTGGGATCGGTTGCGAAATAGCGAAGATATTCGCCAAAGTGAAGGAAAAGCGCCGATTGCGCTTTTCCAAGGGGTACCATCATGATTTTGGCCAAAAATGGGGCCAAAATTGAATTTTGAGAATGGAGAGAATCCTTGGATGCAGATTTACGGGGATTAGTTCCCTGATTCACAAATGGAACTCCGTTTTGGGATCGGTTGCGAAATAGCGAAGATATTCGCCAAAAAGTGAAGGAAAAGCGCCGATTGCGCTTTTCCAAGGGTACCATCATGATTTTGGCCAAAAATGGGGCCAAAATTGAATTTTGAGATTTCGGAGGATCCTTGGATGCAGATTTACGGGGATTAGTTCCCTGATTCACAAATGGAACTCCGTTTTGGGATCGGTTGCGAAATAGCGAAGATATTCGCCAAAGTGAAGGAAAAGCGCCGATTGCGCTTTTCCAAGGGGTACCATCATGATTTTGGCCAAAAATGGGGCCAAAATTGAATTTTGAGAATGGAGAGGATCCTTGGATGCAGATTTACGGGGATTAGTTCCCTGATTCACAAATGGAACTCCGTTTTGGGATCGGTTGCGAAATAGCGAAGATATTCGCCAAAAGTGAAGGAAAAGCGCCAATTGCGCTTTTCCAAGGGGTACCATCATGATTTTGGCCAAAAATGGGGCCAAAATTGAATTTTGAGATTTCGGAGGATCCTTGGATGCAGATTTACGGGGATTAGTTCCCTGATTCACAAATGGAACTCCGTTTTGGGATCGGTTGCGAAATAGCGAAGATATTCGCCAAAAGTGAAGGAAAAGCGCCGATTGCGCTTTTCCAAGGGGTACCATCATGATTTTGGCCAAAAATGGGGCCAAAATTGAATTTTGAGAATGGAGAGGATCCTTGGATGCAGATTTACGGGGATTAGTTCCCTGATTCACAAATGGAACTCCGTTTTGGGATCGGTTGCGAAATAGCGAAGATATTCGCCAAAAAGTGAAGGAAAAGCGCCGATTGCGCTTTTCCAAGGGGTACCATCATGATTTTGGCCAAAAATGGGGCCAAAATTGAATTTTGAGAATGGAGAGGATCCTTGGATGCAGATTTACGGGGATTAGTTCCCTGATTCACAAATGGAACTCCGTTTTGGGATCGGTTGCGAAATAGCGAAGATATTCGCCAAAAAGTGAAGGAAAAGCGCCAATTGCGCTTTTCCAAGGGGTACCATCATGATTTTGGCCAAAAATGGGGCCAAAATTGAATTTTGAGATTTCGGAGGATCCTTGGATGCAGATTTACGGGGATTAGTTCCCTGATTCACAAATGGAACTCCGTTTTGGGATCGGTTGCGAAATAGCGAAGATATTCGCCAAAAAGTGAAGGAAAAGCGCCAATTGCGCTTTTCCAAGGGTACTCATCATGATTTTGGCCAAAAATGGGGCCAAAATTGAATTTTGAGAATGGAGAGGATCCTTGGATGCAGATTTACGGGGATTAGTTCCCTGATTCACAAATGGAACTCCGTTTTGGGATCGGTTGCGAAATAGCGAAGATATTCGCCAAAAAGTGAAGGAAAAGCGCCGATTGCGCTTTTCCAAGGGGTACCATCATGATTTTGGCCAAAAATGGGGCCAAAATTGAATTTTGAGAATGGAGAGGATCCTTGGATGCAGATTTACGGGGATTAGTTCCCTGATTCACAAATGGAACTCCGTTTTGGGATCGGTTGCGAAATAGCGAAGATATTCGCCAAAAAGTGAAGGAAAAGCGCCAATTGCGCTTTTCCAAGGGGTACCATCATGATTTTGTCCAAAAATGGGGCCAAAATTGAATTTTGAGATTTCGGAGGATCCTTGGATGCAGATTTACGGGGATTAGTTCCCTGATTCACAAATGGAACTCCGTTTTGGGATCGGTTGCGAAATAGCGAAGATATTCGCCAAAGTGAAGGAAAAGCGCCGATTGCGCTTTTCCAAGGGGTACATCATGATTTTGGCCAAAAATGGGGCCAAAATTGAATTTTGAGAATGGAGAGGATCCTTGGATGCAGATTTACGGGGATTAGTTCCCTGATTCACAAATGGAACTCCGTTTTGGGATCGGTTGCGAAATAGCGAAGATATTCGCCAAAAGTGAAGGAAAAGCGCCGATTGCGCTTTTCCAAGGGGTACCATCATGATTTTGGCCAAAAATGGGGCCAAAATTGAATTTTGAGATTTCGGAGGATCCTTGGATGCAGATTTACGGGGATTAGTTCCCTGATTCACAAATGGAACTCCGTTTTGGGATCGGTTGCGAAATAGCGAAGATATTCGCCAAAAGTGAAGGAAAAGCGCCGATTGCGCTTTTCCAAGGGATACCATCATGATTTTGGCCAAAAATGGGGCCAAAATTGAATTTTGAGATTTCGGAGGATCCTTGGATGCAGATTTACGGGGATTAGTTCCCTGATTCACAAATGGAACTCCGTTTTGGGATCGGTTGCGAAATAGCGAAGATATTCGCCAAAGTGAAGGAAAAGCGCCGATTGCGCTTTTCCAAGGGGTACCATCATGATTTTGGCCAAAATGGGGCCAAAATTGAATTTTGAGAATGGAGAGGATCCTTGGATGCAGATTTACGGGGATTAGTTCCCTGATTCACAAATGGAACTCCGTTTTGGGATCGGTTGCGAAATAGCGAAGATATTCGCCAAAGTGAAGGAAAAGCGCCGATTGCGCTTTTCCAAGGGGTACCATCATGATTTTGGCCAAAAATGGGGCCAAAATTGAATTTTGAGATTTCGGAGGATCCTTGGATGCAGATTTACGGGGATTAGTTCCCTGATTCACAAATGGAACTCCGTTTTGGGATCGGTTGCGAAATAGCGAAGATATTCGCCAAAGTGAAGGAAAAGCGCCGATTGCGCTTTTCCAAGGGGTACCATCATGATTTTGGCCAAAATGGGGCCAAAATTGAATTTTGAGATTTCGGAGGATCCTTGGATGCAGATTTACGGGGATTAGTTCCCTGATTCACAAATGGAACTCCGTTTTGGGATCGGTTGCGAAATAGCGAAGATATTCGCCAAAGTGAAGGAAAAGCGCCGATTGCGCTTTTCCAAGGGGTACCATCATGATTTTGGCCAAAAATGGGGCCAAAATTGAATTTTGAGAATGGAGAGGATCCTTGGATGCAGATTTACGGGGATTAGTTCCCTGATTCACAAATGGAACTCCGTTTTGGGATCGGTTGCGAAATAGCGAAGATATTCGCCAAAAGTGAAGGAAAAGCGCCGATTGCGCTTTTCCAAGGGGTACCATCATGATTTTGGCCAAAAATGGGGCCAAAATTGAATTTTGAGATTTCGGAGGATCCTTGGATGCAGATTTACGGGGATTAGTTCCCTGATTCACAAATGGAACTCCGTTTTGGGATCGGTTGCGAAATAGCGAAGATATTCGCCAAAAAGTGAAGGAAAAGCGCCGATTGCGCTTTTCCAAGGGGTACCATCATGATTTTGGCCAAAAATGGGGCCAAAATTGAATTTTGAGATTTCGGAGGATCCTTGGATGCAGATTTACGGGGATTAGTTCCCTGATTCACAAATGGAACCCGTTTTGGGATCGGTTGCGAAATAGCGAAGATATTCGCCAAAGTGAAGGAAAAGCGCCGATTGCGCTTTTCCAAGGGGTACCATCATGATTTTGGCCAAAAATGGGGCCAAAATTGAATTTTGAGAATGGAGAGGATCCTTGGATGCAGATTTACGGGGATTAGTTCCCTGATTCACAAATGGAACTCCGTTTTGGGATCGGTTGCGAAATAGCGAAGATATTCGCCAAAGTGAAGGAAAAGCGCCGATTGCGCTTTTCCAAGGGGTACCATCATGATTTTGGCCAAAAATGGGGCCAAAATTGAATTTTGAGATTTCGGAGGATCCTTGGATGCAGATTTACGGGGATTAGTTCCCTGATTCACAAATGGAACTCCGTTTTGGGATCGGTTGCGAAATAGCGAAGATATTCGCCAAAGTGAAGGAAAAGCGCCGATTGCGCTTTTCCAAGGGGTACCATCATGATTTTGGCCAAAAATGGGGCCAAAATTGAATTTTGAGATTTCGGAGGATCCTTGGATGCAGATTTACGGGGATTAGTTCCCTGATTCACAAATGGAACTCCGTTTTGGGATCGGTTGCGAAATAGCGAAGATATTCGCCAAAAAGTGAAGGAAAAGCGCCGATTGCGCTTTTCCAAGGGGTACCATCATGATTTTGGCCAAAAATGGGGCCAAAATTGAATTTTGAGATTTCGGAGGATCCTTGGATGCAGATTTACGGGGATTAGTTCCCTGATTCACAAATGGAACTCCGTTTTGGGATCGGTTGCGAAATAGCGAAGATATTCGCCAAAAAGTGAAGGAAAAGCGCCGATTGCGCTTTTCCAAGGGGTACCATCATGATTTTGGCCAAAAATGGGGCCAAAATTGAATTTTGAGATTTCGGAGGATCCTTGGATGCAGATTTACGGGGATTAGTTCCCTGATTCACAAATGGAACTCCGTTTTGGGATCGGTTGCGAAATAGCGAAGATATTCGCCAAAAAGTGAAGGAAAAGCGCCGATTGCGCTTTTCCAAGGGGTACCATCATGATTTTGGCCAAAAATGGGGCCAAAATTGAATTTTGAGATTTCGGAGGATCCTTGGATGCAGATTTACGGGGATTAGTTCCCTGATTCACAAATGGAACTCCGTTTTGGGATCGGTTGCGAAATAGCGAAGATATTCGCCAAAAAGTGAAGGAAAAGCGCCGATTGCGCTTTTCCAAGGGGTACCATCATGATTTTGGCCAAAAATGGGGCCAAAATTGAATTTTGAGATTTCGGAGGATCCTTGGATGCAGATTTACGGGGATTAGTTCCCTGATTCACAAATGGAACTCCGTTTTGGGATCGGTTGCGAAATAGCGAAGATATTCGCCAAAGTGAAGGAAAAGCGCCGATTGCGCTTTTCCAAGGGGTACCATCATGATTTTGGCCAAAAATGGGGCCAAAATTGAATTTTGAGATTTCGGAGGATCCTTGGATGCAGATTTACGGGGATTAGTTCCCTGATTCACAAATGGAACTCCGTTTTGGGATCGGTTGCGAAATAGCGAAGATATTCGCCAAAAGTGAAGGAAAAGCGCCGATTGCGCTTTTCCAAGGGGTACCATCATGATTTTGGCCAAAAATGGGGCCAAAATTGAATTTTGAGATTTCGGAGGATCCTTGGATGCAGATTTACGGGGATTAGTTCCCTGATTCACAAATGGAACTCCGTTTTGGGATCGGTTGCGAAATAGCGAAGATATTCGCCAAAAAGTGAAGGAAAAGCGCCGATTGCGCTTTTCCAAGGGGTACCATCATGATTTTGGCCAAAAATGGGGCCAAAATTGAATTTTGAGATTTCGGAGGATCCTTGGATGCAGATTTACGGGGATTAGTTCCCTGATTCACAAATGGAACTCCGTTTTGGGATCGGTTGCGAAATAGCGAAGATATTCGCCAAAGTGAAGGAAAAGCGCCGATTGCGCTTTTCCAAGGGGTACCATCATGATTTTGGCCAAAAATGGGGCCAAAATTGAATTTTGAGAATGGAGAGGATCCTTGGATGCAGATTTACGGGGATTAGTTCCCTGATTCACAAATGGAACTCCGTTTTGGGATCGGTTGCGAAATAGCGAAGATATTCGCCAAAAAGTGAAGGAAAAGCGCCGATTGCGCTTTTCCAAGGGGTACCATCATGATGTTGGCCAAAAATGGGGCCAAAATTGAATTTTGAGAATGGAGAGGATCCTTGGATGCAGATTTACGGGGATTAGTTCCCTGATTCACAAATGGAACTCCGTTTTGGGATCGGTTGCGAAATAGCGAAGATATTCGCCAAAAGTGAAGGAAAAGCGCCGATTGCGCTTTTCCAAGGGGTACCATCATGATTTTGGCCAAAAATGGGGCCAAAATTGAATTTTGAGAATAGAGAGGAAGCTTGGTTGCAGATTTACGGGGATTAGTTCCCTGATTCACAAATGGAACTCCGTTTTGGGATCGGTTGCGAAATAGCGAAGATATTCGCCAAAAAGTGAAGGAAAAGCGCCGATTGCGCTTTTCCAAGGGGTACCATCATGATTTTGGCCAAAAATGGGGCCAAAATTGAATTTTGAGATTTCGGAGGATCCTTGGATGCAGATTTACGGGGATTAGTTCCCTGATTCACAAATGGAACTCCGTTTTGGGATCGGTTGCGAAATAGCGAAGATATTCGCCAAAAAGTGAAGGAAAAGCGCCGATTGCGCTTTTCCAAGGGGTACCATCATGATTTTGGCCAAAAATGGGGCCAAAATTGAATTTTGAGATTTCGGAGGATCCTTGGATGCAGATTTACGGGGATTAGTTCCCTGATTCACAAATGGAACTCCGTTTTGGGATCGGTTGCGAAATAGCGAAGATATTCGCCAAAAAGTGAAGGAAAAGCGCCGATTGCGCTTTTCCAAGGGGTACCATCATGATTTTGGCCAAAAATGGGGCCAAAATTGAATTTTGAGATTTCGGAGGATCCTTGGATGCAGATTTACGGGGATTAGTTCCCTGATTCACAAATGGAACTCCGTTTTGGGATCGGTTGCGAAATAGCGAAGATATTCGCCAAAAAGTGAAGGAAAAGCGCCGATTGCGCTTTTCCAAGGGGTACCATCATGATTTTGGCCAAAAATGGGGCCAAAATTGAATTTTGAGAATGGAGAGGATCCTTGGATGCAGATTTACGGGGATTAGTTCCCTGATTCACAAATGCAACTCCGTTTTGGGATCGGTTGCGAAATAGCGAAGATATTCGCCAAAAAGTGAAGGAAAAGCGCCGATTGCGCTTTTCCAAGGGGTACCATCATGATTTTGGCCAAAAATGGGGCCAAAATTGAATTTTGAGATTTCGGAGGATCCTTGGATGCAGATTTACGGGGATTAGTTCCCTGATTCACAAATGGAACTCCGTTTTGGGATCGGTTGCGAAATAGCGAAGATATTCGCCAAAAAGTGAAGGAAAAGCGCCGATTGCGCTTTTCCAAGGGGTACCATCATGATTTTGGCCAAAAATGGGGCCAAAATTGAATTTTGAGAATGGAGAGGATCCTTGGATGCAGATTTACGGGGATTAGTTCCCTGATTCACAAATGCAACTCCGTTTTGGGATCGGTTGCGAAATAGCGAAGATATTCGCCAAAAAGTGAAGGAAAAGCGCCGATTGCGCTTTTCCAAGGGGTACCATCATGATTTTGGCCAAAAATGGGGCCAAAATTGAATTTTGAGAATGGAGAGGATCCTTGGATGCAGATTTACGGGGATTAGTTCCCTGATTCACAAATGGAACTCCGTTTTGGGATCGGTTGCGAAATAGCGAAGATATTCGCCAAAAAGTGAAGGAAAAGCGTGAAAAGCGTCGATTGCGCTTTTCCAAGGGGTCCATCATGATTTCGGCCGAAAGTAGGGCCGCTTAGAAAGTAGAACGCTTTTCTCCCAGTTGTGTGTGTTTAATTTTAAGGGACACTTTTTGAGGTGCCACTGGGTAGCCCTCCCTGGCTTCTATGGTTGTCGGAATGTAAGGCTGCCTGGCGCCCACAGGATGCAAATGTGGTCGCAATTATGCGGCAACAATTGAATGCATCCTTAATTACCGGTTATGTTGAACGGCATTGATTTTACTGTAGCACCCCCACCACCCTTGGCGGCCAGCCTCGCACCCCCGCACCCCCGCACCCCCGCACCCCCACACCACTGCAACCCTTAACCCTTGACTGGCCAGACACAAACAAAACATCCGTTTCGAGTGGCTCAGGACTGGCAACTCACCTGGCAGACCGGCTTGAAGCCTGTTTGCCTGGGCGGACCAACATCCCCCCCTCTTCGCCAGCAGCCGCCCCTTGCAGCAGCCGCCCCCTTGCAGCCCCGCGGGGCAAGCAGCTCCACCTCATTTGTTTGCATATGCATTGACGTATTTGCCAAAGCCAGCGGAGCGTGTGATTAAATTTAAAATATTTAAGCATATTTTACGCGTTGGCCAAAAACAAAAAAAAAATCAACAACAAAAAAAATGGCACAAAAAGCGAATCAAAGGGGTGGCTGGGGCAAAGGGGCGAAGTGGGGGGAAGGGGTGCCACAATAAGAGCGAAAATTCAACGCAACGGCAAGTGCAAAAAATGGCGCGCAAATTAAAAAGAATAAAAATCAGATGGAAATGGCTCTCTATAAAAATGTAAAAATGCGCCAGGCAATAACAAGACATAAAAAAAATAAGAATTATTTTTAAAAACCATAAAAATACAAGAAAAAAAAACATCAAATAAATTAAAAAAAGGCGAGTACAGTGAAACAAAATGAAAGGAAACTGTAAGCAACCGGCGCTGAAAATGCGCAATTGTTTATGACAGTGGAGAGGGGGCGGGCTGGGCAGTGGGGCGGGCTAAGGGGGGCTGATAATAGTGATGGGGCGGGGAACTAAAGGGGGCTCGGGGCTTACTGACTGCGCCTCTTTTTTTGCCGCCAAATGCGTAACGGAAAATAGGCGTCGAAAAAAAAGGGGCATCCCACTTAGAGTAGGAGCGGGAGGCGGTAATGGCTGCGGGATGGGGCGGGGGGTATCTCTGCCCCCATGGGCGGGGTGTGCGGCGAGGGGCAGCAAGGGGGGTGGAAAGCAACGCCAGGGATGTGGAAAATCAGCGCCAGCGAAGCGGAGACACAAAAGGGGAGACTCCTAAAGGAGGAGAGTCTGCCTCACAAGAGCGGGACAGGGACTACGACCAGCCAGAAAGAGATAGCAAGCACACCAACACCACCACACAACACACACCACACACCACACCACAATACACACACACAATATGTTTCCAATGTAGCACATTTAATATTAACTTTTCGAATTTATTTTTATTTCCGCTCGGCGCGAAATACATTTGCCAACTGCATGAATATGTGTAAGGACATGTCGGTGTGTATCCTTGCTGTCTGTGTGTGTGTGTGTGTGTGTCTGTGTGTGCCACATTCATTTCGCTTCATTTCTTGCTTTCTTGCAGGAAATTACAGCATGTAATTTGCATTCAGTTGTAAAGTGAAATGGAATAATTTCACGAAGCAGCCGCCGTCGCTGATGGTTCTTCTTCTACTTCGTCCTGCCTCCTATCTACGTATGTGTGTATGTGTGTGTGTGTGTGTGTGTGTGTGTGTATTAATTTCTCAATCATTCAATCATGCATTCTCGCAGGCATTCTACCCACACACCCCTTCCCTCCTTGGCTTTTTCCCATCGATGTGCAAAAATTTGACATGCTTTTAGTGGGTCGGCATTACAGCTCCACTCCTGCCCCTCCTGTGTGCTTGTTGTTGTGTGCGTGTCTGTGTGTCTGTGTATCTGTGTTAGTGGGAACGTGTGGGTAGTGCCGAGGGTGTGGGTGGGTGCGGAAGTTGACACTTTTGCGTCTAATGGCGGCGGAAGGAAGGGGAAGGAAGCCGCCCGCAGGCCAGCAGCCTCACAAACAGGCATTTGTTTCTTTCGGTTGCGAAATTAATTTCCATTGCCTAGTTTTTAGGGCATTCGTGTTTTAAATTTAAATAGCAGGGATAATAATTG
Source organism: Drosophila atripex (assembly GCA_035045925.1). NCBI lineage: Eukaryota > Metazoa > Arthropoda > Insecta > Diptera > Drosophilidae > Drosophila > Drosophila atripex. The sequence continues at coordinate 1,316,602 of JAWNOP010000009.1, forward strand.
TTTAAGGATAATAATTTGCATAGAATATAAAGATAATGAATTTCTATTGCCAAAATAATAAATATTTAAACTCAAGAATGGCAAGAACTTTTAAATAAAAATCTTTTAATAAAAATATATTAAATTGTATCTTTAAATGGTTATCCCTTAAAACTAACCTGCATTAAGGCCTTAATTTATCGATTTGGCTTGAAAAAATATCAGCTTATTTTGAGGCGAAAAGGGTCACCCGAAAAAAAGTGTCCTGTAACTCAATTTGTGCTACCAGTTTGCAAAAACTGCAAAAATTGTGCCTTTAACAGAAGCCATCTCCTTTTTTTTTTATTCGCCATCCTTCTCCATACCACATACACGCACACACACACCCTGACACACGCACACACACACACTGACACACGTATATAGAAAAGCCATTTTGAGAAAGAAATCAAATTAAGTGCCAGGGGCAGCCATTTTGAGCATACGCTATATCAAATTATGGGCCCAGGGAGAAACAGAGACGGAGATAGAGAAAAATAAACAAAAAACAAGAAAAAAAAAAGAAAGAAAGAGAGGGATGGGGTATGACCGGGAGGAGTGACCAAGAAATGCATATCCCTTTTACCGTTAAACGGTCAACAGTCCGGTTCATGCAAGCGAATGCTCATTCGCCGTTTAAATTTTTAATTGAAATTACAAATTGATGTCAGCCATCCACTTCCCTCAAAAAAAAAAAAGCGAACAGGCCCACAAAAAAGAATAGCTCGGAGAGCGGGAAGAGGAGAAATGATGAGAGAAAGAGGAGAGGCAGGGAGAGTGGCATAAAAAATATACAGAATCACACATGGGTTTGCTTTTTGTCACTGGCCGGCCACTTGAAAAGGTAAACGGAACAAGATCAGCCGCCATTGCCATTGCCAGCTCAGCCGGATCCGGAATACGGAATACGGAATACGGAATCCGAAATACGGATTCCGGCAACAGCCACTACGGCTACGGAAAGCGATTTTACAGAGGGGGAAAGGGTTGGCTTTATTTCCACCATAGAATCCCTAAAAAGTATGCTACGAAAATGATAACTGCGGACTTTTTAGTCCATCTCTTAAATATTTTAAGATTAGGAAACTTTTAGTTCAATTTTCGATAGCTCCCCCTCGTTTTTCTCAGTGCCTTCACAGCTGCAGCGCCGCTTTTTTGTTGTTGTTGAGGTCGGAGTCGCATTTAATACCGACACGCCTCGTTCATTATTAACAGCTGACGCTGATGCTGCCCACAGTGCGACAGCGAAAGAGACAGCAATAATATGGCGGCCAGGAAGCGGAGAAAGAGACAGAGCAAGGCTGGCCGGCAACGTCATCGCATTGACAGTTATTAAAGCGAATGAACGGGAAAAAGGACGAGAGATGGTCCGAAAAAGGATATACGATATAAGAAATTAAATGAAAAATTAATTTTCATATTAAATATATATATTTTTGTTTTTTAATTAAAAACAAGATTTAGAGATATTTTAAAATATTTTCGATGGTTTAATAATTAAAACGAATAATTTAAAGTCCTTATCGATATGAAATATCCTTTTATTTTGTTAAAAAAAAAAAATGTATAAATAAAATTTGTTATATTTTTCGAGGCAAGCAACACTCTGAATGTTTTTCTTGCCACACTGGGCAATATTTTTGAAAGACACACACACACACCCTCACACACACAAAGAACGCCATTTACATATGTGTGTAATAAATATGCAGGATGGACGCGACATAAAAAGGGGGGGTGGGGTGGTGTGGCAGGACCAAGAGTGGGCTGAAGCTGGACACTCACACACACAGCGTGAAATGCCAATTTAAATTTTTACAAGCCACGAAAAAGGACCAACGAGACATGGCATCGATTGAATTCGAAAAATCTGCAAAATTTTCCAACATTTTCGGGTTAAGGTCCGGAGCACAAAAAAACAAAAAAATCCTGAAAATGAGAAGCGGTAAAGGACACTCACTAGCTGGTATTTATTATCCTTTTTTGAATCGTTGGGATTAGATTTTTTCTGGCACCTGTTGACTCCATTCTTATTTTCAATTTCTTTGGATTTATCCTTAACCCAGAATGAGGAGCAGCAGCAGGAGCAGGATCTGGCGGCTATAGGCTCTCAGGACTGTTTTGTTTAACACCTTCACGTGATTCCGGCATTTATTAAATTGCTTTGTACTTTGTTGCCATTTCCGTTCCGTTGCACGACAAAAGCCAAACATGCGACGTGACGAATGCGACTTCCAGGGTCACGGGGGGAGGGGGCGGTGACGACTAACAGGGGGTGAGTCTTAGGGGTTACCACCCACCCACACACACACAGCCAGCCAAGCAGGTACAATAACAATAATGAGGTGTATTTACAAATGCATCTCCCACTTTCCACTTTTTTTTTCTTTTGCCCTGCACGACGATGAATATTTAAATTCCCCCACAAATGTAACCTGAACAAGTTTTTATTTCTTTGCTGGGCTTACACATTTGTTTAAGGAATTTTTGTTGCAACTGAAGGATGTAGGGGGGACTTGGTAGAAAATATTTAAAATATTAAATAGCAGTATAGTGGGGCAAGAGATACTAAAACAGTACTTATCATCTCTACTTTGTTATGTTTCAGGATAAAGGATACACATTATATCATTTACAAAATTATTATTCATACAAAATAAAACTTTATTGATCATTTATTTAATTCCTTAATTAGCAATTAGTATTAATCATTTCTATTAAATATATTTTATTTACTCTACAAAGACTATTATTCCAAACATTTTAAAGTAACCTGACAAGCAGTCAGGGGTTCTGTCCCAAAAAGGGTTTCTTTCTTCGAAGTATTAATTACATTTATTTTATAATAATTCTAGTTAAACTTAAGGGTTTTTTTTACAAATACTAACCTTACTTTAGACCTAAAATTAATGGCTTATTTTTAACTCAGCACCTTAGCGCCGCATTGTTTTCTCGCGCCGTGTATCTGGCTGTCATGAAGGACGGCCCGTAATCCTTCAACCTGCTGCCCCCTTCTGCCACTACCCCCTTCCCCAGCACCCTTCCCACCTACTCTAACTTACCCCACACCGCCCCCCCTCTTTCCATCTTCATCAGAGTCTCTGGCGACACAAATTTGTCTTTTAAATTATGCGCATCTCTGGCCCGGGAATAAGGCACTACCCAAGGAGTGAGAGGCTGAGGGGTGGGTGGGCGAGGAGGAGGTGTGCAGGACTAGGGAGGGGGGGCGAGGCGGGGGCACCCAACACGTCCTGGGACAACGGCGCGTTTTAAAATGCGACGCATGACTTTCATTTCACGTTGTTTACTTCGCATGCGGTCGCGTGATTTTCATACAGGGGCGTCGTCGTCTCCTGCAGATCGCCTGAATGGGGGGTGCGGGGGCTGATGTCCTGGCGAGGCCAGGGGGCTGGAGGCAGAGGGCAGGCACAGAAGGCAAGGTAGATGAGGCCGCGGCACGGTGCGGCACGTGTCGACAGTTGGAAATGGGTTTTTAAGGCGCCGCAACGTATGCTACAGTTTCTTTGGCTACAACTTTTGTTTCAATTACGATTACCTGTTACCCGAGCCGGCCCCTTATCCTGCCCCTTATCCTGCTCTGGCTCATGCTCAGCATCCTGCACTGCATTTGCATGGATTGTCACGCTCCGGACTTCCAGGTTCCCCCTACTCCTTTTGTCCTTTATCCTTGCCGAGGAACGAAGAACACACCTCTCAGTCCAATAAGTTTGTTGATGTATTTTGATGATTATCTGTGTTGCTAATACGTGGCCAGTGTTGGTAAGTGCCTCGATGGGGAGTCCTTAGACTTGATTAATATAATATAAGAGAAGCGAAGAGTGTGCCGTGTGGCGGGGGGCGGCGTAGGATCCTAGATCCTTGAAAGAAATGCACCAGGGGTGAATTTTTAAGCGAATTATTTCAGACTTGATTGTTGATCTTTTATTTAATTTAATGGTTGGAGGGAAAATGTATACTGTCTTCCCAGAATCGTAAAACAATTTGAGAATTATTACAGAAAATAATCCTTGAATCCTTCAGCAGTGTGAGAGCAAAGCCTTTTCCCAAAAAGGGAGACCCGAAAATAAAGTGCCAGAAATTGTAACTAACTTTTGGTTCGTTATCTGTCAGATGGGAGTGGGAGTATCTGTGAGATACTGGCCCCAGACGAAGGCCTAAATACCTATGGGTGAGAATATGAAATCGCATACTTTCGGTAAATGGGGTGGCAACCCTGAAATTGGATACTATTTCAGGGGCTTTTTCAAAATCTGGACAGTCTTCATTTAAGTTACCAATTGCCACCGAAAATGCCAGGGACCTGAAATAATTCTTTGTCATATTTTTGGGGAGGACATTGTCGGGTTACGAGCGGGGGTAACCCTAACCACAACCCTACCCCTAAGTGTGTGTATGTGTGTGTGTGTGTGTGTGTGTGCACGTGGCATATTATAGAACTAAATGCCGGCGGAGCCATTTGACTCCGATTTCGGTCTGTGGCCAAGTGAAATTTATATGGCCAGACATAATGAACTTGAGGCACTGGCACGTACTCCCCCCTCTCAGTTCCCCCCTGTCCCCTCCTCTTCGTGCACCCCACACCACTCCCCTTTTGGCGACGACGCCTGTGTGCAAGTTTGGTAACATTTCACTTTGGCCCAAAGTGCAGTTTGGCTGGTTGACTGCTTGGTTTGTTTGGTCCTTTAGGCATTTGGTCCTGTTTTCGGGGAAGAAAAGGGGATAAGGAGTGGTGTCCTCAAAGGATCTATGTATGTGTGTGTGTGTGGGGGTGTGAATTCTGTTGCCAATGCATTTGGTGATATAGAAACTAAACTGCGCTGGGAGGCTTCCCATCACTTTGTGTCCCAGCTCTTTTAACTTTATTACGTCCGTCTCTTTCTAACTGTCTCTCTCTCCCTATTTCTCTCGCTGGCCCCTTGCTACCTTTTTCTCTTAACTATCCTTTTCTTTCGGGGAAAACAGCATGAAAATCATATTATAAATAAATTATGCAATTATAATTACACAAGAAAACTACTTGGGGCAAAACAACTTACACAGCGAAAGAGAACGACAGAGAAAGATAGATAACGAGTGAGACAGAGAGAGAAAGGGAGAGGGAGAAGGAGAAGGAGGAAGTGTCGGATAGAGACAGCTAGACACATGGACACTCAGCGCCAGGAGCTAGAAGCTGGTCCTGTGAGTTCCGACCGGGGGGCTAGAAATCCTCAAAGTTGTCATGCCGGGCGCGTGAAAGCTACACAATTTGCCGCCCCTTTTTTTTGCCCCTCCCCCACCCTCCTCCACTCATCCTTCATCCTGTTGTGTCCTGAACGTATGTGTGCGAGTCCTGGGCACACAAATAGCACAAGTACAGGAAAATAATTACATTTTACGTGTTCCTATTAATCTTGCTGAGTTTTTAGTTTCAGTTTTAGTTTTGCCCACTAATTCACTTCACAGACACACACACACGCACACACACATCCTTTACCCGCAAGGACCTTTCTTCACTCTTTCTCGAATTCAATTTTCTTGGTCGAGTTTGCTTTTTAGTCTCGTTTTCCACTCCAGCCATGAAATAGTTTGGCAGTCCAGTGACAAACAGCTCCGAACTGGGCGAGTCCTTGCCACAAAAACTGCCAGGGAGGTAGCCCGGAAAAGTGACCCCTAAGGGGGGTTGCTATTATCCTAATCAAAGAGAAATTTATTCCATATTGTATTAATTAACCAATGCCAAGGCATTAAATTCAAATATAGCAGAGCCTGCTAGTGTCAGGGATCGGGGAAGGGGGGAAGAAAAAGGATCTGTCGCTGGCTATTTACAGTTTTCGACTTTAATGGGTTTCCGGAAAAGTTGCACACAAGTCCGAAATAAGTGGCAAGCGGGACAAGGGCTAAAGACCAGCCCCGGGAGGCGTGGCATTGGCGGGGGCGGAGGCGGAGGCGGAGGCCGTCGTGTGTGTGTCAGTGGCCATGATGTTGCATGCAACTAATTATGCTTTTTACCATTCGGTGGTTTGCTCTTTTGCCACTTAGCAACAACATAAGCCGCTTAACCCACTAAAGCCGCAGAATACACGAGCATCCACACACATTCACATATGTATGTGTATTTATTGTATGTATATGTGTAAAAACAAATACACACAAACTAGCGCACTTGCAGGAGGAAACACACACACGCAAATCTCATTAAAGTTGCGAACATGTTTCAAAATTAATTTCAGTAACTCTCCACTTGACTGTGGGCGCTCCCCCCTCCCCCGTTCCCACTCTATCTGTATCACTACATCTCCCTTTATCCTTTTTAACCCCTTCGTAATGGGGGCAACAGGACCCAGGGCAACCGCAGTTCGAATGCGGCACTCGCAGGATAATCGCGTCACTCGAAAGTTTCGCTAAAACGGCAGCAGCAGATGAAATTGGATTGCTATTGGGAGCGGGGTGGGAGAGGTTCGGATGAGGTGGTTGAGAGGGCAAAAGGATATTTGCAAATCTCTCAACTGCCAGGATAAATATCCAGCACCCGAAACCCAAGAAAATGTCCGTTTTGAATCGCTTTAAAGTTGAAAACGGCGAACAATATATTTAATATTCGCACAACACCCGGGAGTGAGTGAGAGAAGTGACCGCCACAGATCCTCTGATCCTTGACATAAACTCCAGCCGAGTGGTGACCTCGATGGCCGCAAAATGCTTTTGCTCCGCCTCTCTACCCATCCCCGTCCTTTTTAGATTCCATTACCAGGACATCCCAGGGACATCTCTCTGGGAACATTCCGAATGACATGTGGTGGCTGCAGAGTGGATGCGGTGACCTCCAAGGTGCTGCCAGGATATGCACCATGCACTGCCCGGTTCAGGATGCAGGACTGGCAGATCCTGCCGCCATGAGCCAGAAGCCAGGAGCCAGGAGCCAGCACCCACCAGCAGGGCGAACTTCACTTAATGTCAACTTAATTGCATTGTTTCAGCCACAAATTACAAAACGAGTTTTGCAAAAGGCAGCAAACATGTCGTCACTGGCTGCAGTAACCAGCTGCTCCTGCTCCAGCTCCTGCTGCTTCTTCGACCGCTGCTGCTGCTGCTCCTACTACTGTCCAGGATCCTGCTGTTCCTGCTACTCCTTCCGACCCGCCCACTGATCCGCCTCATAGCCATTTTTACACAAACAGAAAATAATGTTTTCATTTGTGAAGGATGCAATTTACTCCTGTAGATTGAAGATTATCCTTTAGATCCTCAATATCCTGCCCATTCTAATATCCTCTATAAAAATTCTGACTACCAGTTTCTAGTGATTTTTCTAAATAATTATTGTGATTAATGTTTGTGCTACCAATTTTATAAAGTCCTTCCACCCCATTATCCTTTTCCTGTATTTCCTCTCAGTGCATCTGGAACAATGGCAGCTCGGGTGTGTGTGTTCCTGGGATGGTGTGTCGGTGGGTGGTGTCCTGGTTGCCAGCACCTGTAAAAGAATCAATTGTGTGTGACCAAATTAAGTTCACTGACTCACCCAAAGAGGGGGCGGTGGAGGGTCCTGGTGTCTGGTGTTGGGCGGATAGGCGAAATGGGGGCGGGACAGCACGCTGCCATTGTCAAGTGGAAGCCAAATGGGGATTCATTTGAATAGAGTGGCGGCCAGAGGGGCAAAAAAGGGGCCAAAAGGACACCCGCCAGTGCGGAATTCACCTCGCAGAAGGACCAAGGACCAAGGACCAAGGTGGAGTGCGGCAAGGGCCTCTGCAGAGGCGGGGGGGTGGGGCAACCGTGTAAATGGAGAATGTAACCAAATTGAAAACAGAACAGAGCATCACTTTGAATGCACTCTCCCCGGGGGGATGGGGGGGGGAGGGCTGTGTAGGAGAGAGGGTGGAGACGACGGGCAGAGGCAAAAAGAAGCGCCGCCGGGCCGTGCGGCAAGGCTGGAGAGTTGCAAAGTATGGTCCTGCATCCTTTCGGCACCGAAACGAACGCTAATTGAAACTGCACTTTGCACCAATATCGGTCACAAAATAATTACTGATCAATCAGCTGGCAAAAAGCATTCTCCGTAGGTCGCACCACCGGGCGTATACTTAATATCACGCATACGCCTAGTTGCGCAAAAAGGCAACTACAATGTGTGGGCCATGGTCTGCAGGATATAACCAGGAGCTCTCCCTCCCCCTCTTCCGCCTAGCTGGCTAAAGTTCAGGTCGTCCTCGGTGTGCAGATGTGACAATGGCATCTGCCTTTTGTTTGCCTGGCGCGCCCTTGGCTTGCTCATCTCCGGTCGCCCCTCCCCCCGACGGCTACTCCCTTATCCTTGCCACCCCCCTCCCGCTCTCTGGCTAAGTGTGTGTGTGCCAGCTGAAGCATTCAAATAATTAAACTCATCAAGCCGACTTCTTCAGCGCCCGCTCCGTTTAGTCTAATCTTCTTTGTTTTCTTTTTATTACAGCACCGAGTCCTAGGCTTTTCCGCCTTCTTTCTCTCCTGCCGATGCACTGGAAAAAAAATATACAATTTCTATAAATATTTTATTTAGACATTTGATAGAAAATGGTATATAAAATATATATTAATTAAAAAAAAAAACAATATGCCTTAGAAACTAATATCATAGTCCATATTATTTTAAATTTTTTCCCTTTTTTATTTTAAGTGTATACCGCATCCGGAAAGTACACACACATGCCCATGGACTGAGCACGCATAATCCTTGATCTTTTGTTAGTTGTTTGCTCAACTTCTGGCCTCCCCCGTCCCCCCTCACTCCTCCACCCGACCACTCACTACCCTGGTCTGTTTGAGAGCCCAGCCCCCCTCAGCGCCGGCACTGTCCCCGCCACTGCCTGCACCCCCCCCGTTCTAAATTATTAATTAAAGTATTTAACAAATATGCTAAAGTTTGCCATGGCTCATGAGTCTGTCGCAGGGTGTCCTTTTTTACCCGGCTTCTGCCTTTCCTTTGCCTTTGGCCGCATCCCCTAATCCTGGACACGCCCACCTTTTTGTGTGTGGGCGAGCGGAGTTCATTCTGCCGAGTTAATAATGTGGCCAGAACAGTAGAATCCTGCCAAGGATATGGGGTACACTGTACGTACGTGTGTGTGGGTGTGTGTGTGTGTGTGTGTGTTGACATTGCATCTTTTTGATGTTCCCTTGCCGCATCAAAGGCGACTCACAAAATAGTTGACATTTCCCTTCGCCTTGATCCTTTTCGTTTTCCTGGAAAATTCCTTGTCTCTCAAATGCCATTCCCATTTTCATTCATTCGTCGACCAAAAAAAAAGGAGGAAAGGAGAAGCAGAACCAGAACCCAGTGCTGTAAAATACCAAAGTAAATGGTAGCTAGCTAGAAGTCCTTTGACACCAAGCGCCAGGATAAAGGAATCACTCACAATTGTCTCGTTTTTCCCCAGAATATATATTCAATTTAGCCACCTCTGCCTCAGTCTTGGACTCATTGTCGCATTTAAAACCAACAGCGGAGCACAAAACGACAAATATTTCGTTAAGGACTGTATATTTTTGGTTTTCTGACGAAATTTTATCCAAAATCTATAACAAATATTTTGCCAGGCTCACAAGGAATTCATTTATTTATCAATTAAACCGACAAGTCTGTGACACAAGAATGTTTTCCTTCCGAGTTTGCCGAGTCCTTTCGCAGAGATATGAAAAGAATACAAAATATTTCGAAATGAAATAAAAATTCATTCGCAAGGAGCTTCCGTTCCTGCTTATTCAGTTCCATCAAGGACATAATTCCCGGCCACATTTCTATTCGAATGCTATTGTTCGCGATATTTAAGAGGATAGTGTCGTTCTGGAAATGAAAAGATTGTGCCCCGTGTCCTTCGACCTGTTGGCTTAATGCACATCCTTTGACTTGATTCGCCTTGGCGGGGGATTTTTCTCTCTTCCACCAGCCTCCGTCCTGGAGTTAGCGGGTAGTCGAGGTGGCAAGGACTCTGCTTTCTTCCGACGGCGCAAATCCTGCGACTACATTTAACCGCTGCCACGCACATTTACGTAAGCTGATTACGTCCTTGTTCCACTCGGATCCGCCCACTTATAGCGTTATAGTCTCTCCCATGCCTCCCTCTTAACTTCAGTCCGCTCTCCTACTTAACTTTCGCTTTAGGTTTATATAGTGACCATTAGTCCTGCTCCTGGTCTTGAGCTTTTCTTGGAAAAACAAAGCCAGCCAGCCAATCGATTTCATTTTGCGTCAAAAAACTACCTAATAGTATGGAAGGTCCTTCACAAATTTATGGAGATTATAATAAACTATTAATTCCTTGGATTTAATACGACTTTACACATATTTTAAGGACTAACTAATAATATTTCTATGAAAATGAAACATTAGCGGGCGATGCGTGATATCGATCAATGTTATCGGGCAGTGCTACCACAATACTTTGAAATGAAAAATGGCGGACATCAGAGATGACATTTCTAGCTTTTTTGTAGCCACTGCCCAGCACTGTTCGATAAGTGATGTCGATAACGACTAATCAATGTTATCGAGCAGTGCTACCACACCACTTCAAAAAAGAAGAATGGCGGACAGAAATAGCTTTTTAGCCAATATTAGCTATAATTTTTATCCACGAACAATATATTAAAAACTATTGAAAACATATTTTGTTCTCAGCTTTTGATGATCATGGCCGAAAATCCAGCATTTTGAAGGAGACCCCCCACAAAAATATGCAAAATGTCGAAAAAATATTTTCTTCCAGGATTTTGATGCAGAATGACGGGAAATCGATCCACAAATCGTTTAAGGTATTCCGTTTTAAAATCGGGTAAGAATTGGCTGAGATATAGCAATGGATATGGGCCATAACTGAAACTCCAACATTTTGAAGGAGACCCCCCACAAAAATATGAAAAATGTCGAAAATATATTTTCTTCCAGGATTTTGATGCAGAATGGCGGGAAATCGATCCACAAATCGTTTAAGGTATTCCTTTTATGAATCGGATAAGAATTGGCTGAGATATAGCTATGGATATGGGCCATAACTGAAACTCCAACATTTTGAAGGGGACCCCCCACAAAAATATGAAATATGTCGATAAAATATTTTCTTCCAGGATTTTGATGCAGAATGACGGGAAATCGATCCACAAATCGTTTAAGGTATTCCGTTTTAAAATCGGGTAAGAATTGGCTGAGATATAGCAATGGATATGGGCCATAACTGGAAATTCAACATTTTGAAGGGGACCCCCCACAAAAATATGAAAAATGTCGAAAATATATTTTCTTCCAGGATTTTGATGCAGAATGACGGGAAATCGATCCACAAATCGTTTAAGGTATTCCGTTTTAAAATCGGGTATGAATTGGCTGAGATATAGCAATGGATATGGGCCATAACTGGAAATTCAACATTTTGAAGGGGACCCCCCACAAAAATATGAAAAATGTCGAAAATATATTTTCTTCCAGGATTTTGATGCAGAATGGCGGGAAATCGATCCACAAATCGTTTAAGGTATTCCTTTTATGAATCGGATAAGAATTGGCTGAGATATAGCTATAGATATGGGCCATAACTAAAAATCCAACATTTTGAAGGGGACCCCCCACAAAAATATGAAAAATGTCGAAAATATATTTTCTTCCAGGATTTTGATGCAGAATGGCGGGAAATCGATCCACAAATCGTTTAAGGTATTCCTTTTATGAATCGGATAAGAATTGGCTGAGATATAGCAATGGATATGGGCCATAAATGGAAATTCAACATTTTGAAGGGGACCCCCCACAAAAATATGAAAAATGTCGAAAAAATATTTTCTTCCAGGATTTTGATGCAGGATGGCGGGAAATCGATCCACAAATCGTTTAAGGTATTCCTTTTATGAATCGGATAAGAATTGGCTGAGATATAGCTATAGATATGGGCCATAACTAAAAATCCAACATTTTGAAGGGGACCCCCCACAAAAATATGAAAAATGTCGAAAATATATTTTCTTCCAGGATTTTGATGCAGAATGACGGGAAATCGATCCACAAATCGTTTAAGGTATTCCGTTTTAAAATCGGGTAAGAATTGGCTGAGATATAGCAATGGATATGGGCCATAACTGAAACTCCAACATTTTGAAGGAGACCCCCCACAAAAATATGAAAAATGTCGAAAATATATTTTCTTCCAGGATTTTGATGCAGAATGGCGGGAAATCGATCCACAAATCGTTTAAGGTATTCCTTTTATGAATCGGATAAGAATTGGCTGAGATATAGCTATAGATATGGGCCATAACTAAAAATCCAACATTTTGAAGGGGACCCCCCACAAAAATATGAAAAATGTCGAAAAAATATTTTCTTCCAAGATTTTGATGCAGAATGACGGGAAATCGATCCACAAATGTTTTATGGTATTCTGTTTAAGAATCGGATAAGAATTGGCTGAGATATAGCAATGGATATGGCCCATAACTGGAAATTCAACATTTTGAAGGGGAGCCCCCACAAAAATATGAAAAATGTCGATAAAATATTTTCTTCCAGGATTTTGATGCAGAATGACGGGAAATCGATCCACAAATCGTTTAAGGTATTCCGTTTATGAATCGGATAAGAATTGGCTGAGATATAGCAATGGACATGGGTCATACCCGAAACTCCAGCATTTTGGAGGAAATCCCCACAAATATTTTGAATTTAAAATAAATCGAATTTAAAGGAAGGATGCAGTACTGGGTATTTATCTCGAACGAGCAAACAAACTCCATGAATACCTAACGGCAAGCCCCAAGCCATAATGACCCAAGCAAGTATTTTGAAGAATAAAGCATTTGCCAAGTTACCAATTGTATTCCCGAATCGAAGTACCCAGGCATTATGGCCACTGAAGCGTGGGAGAAACGGAGCTGGGGGAGCAGGAGGAGCTAGTTGTGCCACCCAAGGAAGTTAAGCCCCGAAATGCATACATAAAAATCATCCTAGATGGTGTGGCTGGGGATGTCTTGGCCAGAGCGTTGACACACATGCATGCCAAATGAGTTTGGGGCTTGAGGAGGAGGAGGAGGAGGGTTTGTCTGAATTTGCCAAAAGATTTGGCCCTAAACCCTCCCTTCCCGCCCGACAGCCTCTCCCTGAGCTGCTGCAGCTGCACTGGATTTAAGTGAAATGCTGGGGCTCGTGCCTCAGTAACCGAACTGCTACTGCAACTTGCTACTGCAACTGCTGGCGGCGATGCCTCAGACTTGTGCCTTGTGCTTCTGCTGCTTGCTGCTGCCTTGTGCATCTATCCTGCACCTGCAGTTAAATATTCAAATTTATACAAAGCATCTTCAGGTGCTCGTTGAGCAGTTGTGTGTTGCCTGTTTACCAACTACAAACTATGTGTCAACAGCGGCTCAGGCCGAGACAGATGAAGAAAGCATCCTGTGCTGCTTCTCCTTCTGCTCCTTCTGCCGGCGTTGCTGCTGCTGCATTATTTATCTTCAACACAAGCTGGGGCGGACAAAGGGGGCGTGGTACTCACCTGAACGGGTCGAGGCTGTTTTTGGGGGGCTGCTCTCCATTTTCTGCATTTCAATTACAGACTTGCAGGCATCCTCGTCCTCGTCTTCGTCCTCGTCCTCGTCGTCGTCCTCATCCTCGCCTTCCATCATCGTCCTTGTCGTCCTTCCAGTCATCAGTATGCGTTGCTGCCCCGAGAGCTGTTTTCTAGCCTAGACCTGACACCCAGCCAAAAAAAAAAATGCAACAAAAAAATAATAGAAACAAAAAATGCAGGGAAGAAGTGCCAAAAGTCAAAGTCCCCGCAGCAGTCTCGATACGGAATATTAAAATGGAACAACAAAGCAAACAAAATGCTGGCAAAAAACTCAATAAAAAACGGATCTGACTTAATCAAATGACAGTAGAAACAGCATAGCCACAATTTTCACAAAAATATTTCAGTTAATTGAGATTCTGATCAATTTTTTGGGGCTTGGTCCAGAAACTGGGGCTCAGAAATGAAACTACATCACTTTTTAAATGTTTCTGAAATTGTAAATGTTTTTCAACTGATTTTTTTTTAGGTAAAACTTCATAGCTCGTAAATAATACGTATATCATTTAAAATAATAAATTTAAACTTTACCTTTAAGACTCTGTTTTTGAAAACCTTTCAAATTCTGGAAAAAGAATTCTGAAAAAAACCAAACCCACCAAGCTCATTATAAATAAAAAGACTTTGATATTTTTTCACATTTAGTTTTCATATTCATTTATTTATTTTTAATTAATTCATTAGTTTTTATTTATTCTTAGACCCTTGATATCCTCAGAAGTTGTGTTGTGTGTGTGGTTTTCTTATATTTTGTTTTGGTTTATTTTTATAGCTTTTCGCATTTCTTGTTTTGTTTCTTTATATATATATATTTTTGTATATATATACTTTTTAATATAGTTCAACTTAATACGCTTAAAATATTCTCGTTTTGCGCTGAAATCATTATTACATATATGGTATATCATTATCATTATTGCAATAATTATCGTAATCGTTATGTCATTTTTTTTACTGTTTTTTTGTTTTCTTGCTGTTGGTAATATAATGCCATATATAATTGTTCATTTACCGTTAGATGTATATATATATATATATATATATATTTATATATATATATATGCATATGCCTAGGGGATCTAGGTGATGAATGGGATTTTGGGTTATCGGTTATCGTTTTGCTGCAGCCATTTTGGATGGGCGTGGCGAGGCAGGGCAGGAGGTGTTATCGGTGGGTGTGGACCAGACACGCCCACTTACCGACTTGCACCCCTCACCCCCATTTACCGTACAACGCCCCTCCCCACCCCCATCCCGGCTGTCCTCCGTCCTCCACTAAGCTTACACAGACAAAAAAAATGTTAGGCTTCTCGCTTTTGTTTTCGTTATCGATTTTGGTTTTTGTTTTTTAGGTTTTAGTTTGAATTTTCCCTACAATATTTTGCCTCGGTTTATTTACTATTTTGTGAATTACATAGTTCGATATACTACAGATTCTTGGGGGCGAGGCGACCCACTGCTATTTTGTCTAATAAATATAATTTTCTTGTTCATAATTTTTGTTATATTAAGTATTTCAACTCTTGCTGCCTCATGGTTGGTTTATTTTCCATTTACCATTTACCATTTACCATTTACCATTTATTTTTGTTTTTGTTTTTGTTTATTTGTTTATTATATCTCATAAATTCTTGTTGTTGCTAAATTTTGTTGTTTGCTTTGCTGTCGAGTGCTTTTCTGTATTTTTGTATTTCTAGTATTTAGTATTTTGTATCTTGTATGTTGTATCTCGTATCTTGTATATTGTATCTGTAAGTGTTTGTGTATGTTTCTGTTTCTGTTTCTGTTTCTGTTTTTGTGGAGGTGTGTGAGAGTGTGGTTCTGTTCCAGTGGCTTAGCTTGTGGTATTTATTCTGTCTGTGGTGTGCAAAACGTTTAAATGTTAATTTATCTCAATTGTTTCCCTGTTTCTTTATTTGCTAAATATTCCATCATCCATACCCAGCACGAGGCTCCTCCTTTATCGACTATACCATTAGCTGTTTAGACGTTTTCGTTTTCGAAGATGATGAAGTTGGTGTAGCTCTAACATAAATACACTAAAATACTAGCTTCCATCCAGTTATGTACATATAAATATTTGTTGCTGCTTGCTCTTCTTAATTTCATTTGGTTTTCTTTAGGTTTTTAATCCATTTCAAGCCATTTCATAGTATGCTCTAGTTCATAATATTAATTTTTAGTGTGCCATTTATTTATTTTATTATTATTCTTATTTTTATTTTTTTTTTTGCTTTTGAAGCAGTTTCATTTTGTTTTTGTGTTTTTTGTTTTGTATTCATTTTTGCCAAATCTAATAGGTAACTGACTCCTGCTCTTTTTCGAATTGTTTTGGTTTGCCAATCAACGAAACGGAAACGGAAACGAATCAAAAACCAGATGGGAGAAATTCGAGCGGAAAGTACAGTGGTACCCCGCACACATCGTACATCGTACATCGTACATCGTACATCTACATAGCACTAATCGTACACATATACACTCATATATCCATATATATTTATGCATATTATCCAATAGTTTGTCTCGTTTATTTTACATCTAGTTAGGCGCGACAACGATGAAGAAAAAAAAGCACAAAAAAATGTCTGTATTATTATTATTATTAAGTTGTTTACTTTTACTTTTAGTTTTAGTTTTAGTTTTTTTTTTGTTTTTTTGTCTGTCCGTATCATATAATAATATCTATGTAGATTACGATGCATGGTGCTATATACGATATAACACTAGTTTACCTTGATTAGCCTTAGTATATACACAGATATTCCGCACTCGCCTCTCATATTTTGATATAACGCTTCATCTCACACGGACGACACCCTCTCGCAAGCGGACACTCATACGGACACTCGCTTGCTCTAAGCTGCGTTCTACTTGGCTGGCTCGTATTTTGTTTAGTATTTTCTTATTTTCAGTATTTTTCATTTTTCAGTAACTTCAACTTCCTCCCTCTTAGCCCGATCGATCGCTTTTTTGGCCTCGTTTTTCTTCTGGTCTGGTCTTGGGTTGGTAATTTTTATAAAATTTCGTTTTCTTGCTTTTGGTTCGCAACTAATTCAGCAATCTTTTTGTTTTCCTTTCGACTACGGTTTCTTTTTTACTTTTTGTTTTTTGTTTTTTTTTTTATGTATTTCTTGGCTTAAGTTCTAGGAGGCAAGGAAAAACGATACACACCCACTTACACACTTCCCAACTATAGGACCTACACAATTATAGTTGTGGCAATAAATTCGATAAGCACCAATTCATGGAAAACAATTGAAATTCGAGCTGTAGCAAAACGGTTTGTCATTAGGATTTAGATCAAGCGAAGCGAATTGATAATTTTTCAAATAATTCGACTTTAATTGGCATCTCTAATTGGGCTGGAAACGATTTAGATTTAGACAGAGTCTCTCGATATGTATCGATATTTCTATCGATATATCCCAATCTCAATCTAGTCTGCTGGCGATGGCGATTTCAATTGGACGGAAACAATTTTGTTAATTCGAGTTTCAAGGTTTCCCAGCTGAAATCATATATCTATTTGGTTTCCGATCCATTTTTTTCTGTTTCCACAATTTCTGTTTCGTTTTCGGATTGTTTGTTTGTGTTTTTAATACTGTTTTTTTTTTGTGTTTTTGTTTTTTAAATTTATTGTGTATTTTTTTCAGTTAAGCTTTATTTGAGAGAGTGAGCTGTGGGGGCATGTCGAAAAAGCAGACTTACAAATAATAACAAAACATTTCACAATTCTTCACAATACAATAATAGCATTAATACGTATCATTAAAATTAATTCGATTTAATACGACTCTTCGATCAATATCGTTTTTTTTTTTTACGGTTTCTCTTTTTCTGCTACCCTTGCCTCGGCCACTCGAACAATAGTTATGAATAAATTAATTAATTAAGTAGGACAAAAAACTTAAACTTATCTATCAGGACATTACAGCTATAGGTTTCTCTCTATAAATATGTGTGTGTGTTTTGTCAATTAATATTTGTATATATATATATATTTATTTATTTATATCCATTTATATAATGTAATAAAAAAAAAAAACACTTTTTGCCTAGCAGCTAGATTTTTGTTCCGTTTTTAATTTAATTTAATAATTAGGTTTATCCTCCTCCTCCTCCTCCTCCTCCCTTAATTCTGTTAATTGTTTTCCTTATCTTGTTCGCAGAATGAATTTTCCAAGCTGACACTGTGCAAAGCAAATGAGAGAAAGCTTTTCGCTAAGCAAAAATCTCCCACAACCCCAGAACTGGTTGTCTAGTGTAAGTTGTATGTGTGTGTTTTGGTCTCCCCCCCAAGGCTGCCCTCGGATGTCCGGATGTCCTTGCTGTCCTTGCTGTCCTTCCCGCCTCCTCTCCCTCTGCTATGTACACTCTGTGGCTGGGTCCTCGCCTTGGGTGGTGGATCCTTCAGGATCGGCTCCTCAAAAGGTCGTCGGTTCGTCGGTCAGTCCCCGTGAGCGGTATGGGTTTTGTGTGTGTGTGTGTTTTTTTTTGTTTAAAACTATGCCAGTCTCAAAAAGCTCGAGTACCACGAAAAAAAGATACATCCCCCAGATCGTCCCCCCTTTCCTAAATAGTTTGTCCTCCCGCCCCCCCGCAATTGTGGCGAGTATGCATGTACATATGTCGGTAAGTATGGTATTATGCTCCATGTGACTACTACACTATGCTATCCATTATATCTGGTATATCTATAACTGGTGTATCCGTGCTGTTGTATCTGTATCCTTAGCTGACGACACACACACACACACACACATATACACGTACATGCAGCTATATGGGATTATGTTGGCATGTCGCTTCCTCCATTATCCTTCTATTTTCTCTAAAGGCTAACAATACAAAAAAAAAATATTATGTATACGTGTATATATATAATGTTCCTTGACATCAAAAAACTGGTTCGATAACATAGATTTATGCACTCTATTATATATATATACGAGTATATATATATATATATGTATATATACCTATATGTATGTATAAATATAAATAATTATGTCGCCGGTTCTTCGGTCCGCGCTTCTCACGTCATCTAGTTCCGGGCAGTCGCCTCTCCTTCCTCTCCTTCCGCGAGCTAACAGTCGGAGGAGTCGGCGGCGTCGGCGGCGTCGGTGGCATCGACGGATCTTCGACGCCGGCGAGAATTGGGGACTCCCGCCGCACCGCCGGTGGCGCCCTTCTTCTTCACGAACTTGATGTTGTAGGGATCCTCCGCCAGCTCCGGATACAGGGCCACGTCGTGGATGTACTCACCCTCGTAGTTGTTGGCGTAGCTCTGCTTCAGGATCTCCTCGCTCTCCTGCTGGCTCCACTCCAGGGCGGTGGTGAGGCCGCTGCGCAGCGCCTCCTTCTCGCGGTGCCACGCCTTCCGCACGGCCGTCAGCTTGGCGTGGTGCATCAGTCGCTGCTGCTCCTTGGCGACGGTGGTGCCATACCGCAGATTGATGATCGCGTGCGCCCCATGGATCTTCACGTCCAGGTAGTTGCCGCTTGACGAGGCGCCGCCCGATGACGAGGACGAAGAGGAGGAGCCCGAGCCACTGGAGCCACCGGACTGGCCGCCCGATCCGCTAACCGGACTCTCGCGGGTGATCTCGTGGAAGGTGGTGTTCACCTGGCCCTGGAGCCGCTTCAGCTGCTGCCGGTCCTCGGTGGCGCGCCAGGCGTCCTCCTTCACGAAGAAGAACGAGTCCTGCTGGGCGTTGTGCACCACGAACGTGAAGGGCAGCAGCTTGGACCGATTGAAGACGCTCGTGTAGACGTCCCGGTAGATGGCATTGGCCGCCGGCACACTGGACACGATCGCCTGGCCGTCGGCGGTCCGGGACACCACAATGCCCTTGCCAAATGGCGGCTCCGTGTCCGAGCCAATAGATCGCGGCGACGGATCCATTACGTCGCACTTGAGCGCCGACCTGGGTGGCGCCGACAGCTGCTCGAAGTCGGACATCCGGCGGATGTTGAGGTGCGCCAGGAAGCCGCTCTCCACCGCCATGGTGGGTATGTTGTCGAAGGGTCGTCGCAGGTTGAGGGCCACCGGATTGGCGGGCGGACGGCCCCATAGAGCCGGCGGCTGCCACAGATTCCTGGCCAGCTGGGGCACCAGGTTGCCCACGTTGTAGCCGAGCGTCTTCATCCAGGCGGCAAAGTCCTCGGGGTAGTGCCGTTCGTGGCCGACGTTGATGGGATCGTTGCCGTTGAACCGGTAGAGGTGGAGGCGGGTCGGGGTGATGATCCGCTCCGCGACGCGCTGCCAGTCGGGTGACATCCACTGGCCGATCAGTGGATCGTAGACCCGACCGTCTCCCATGTGCACCAACGTGGTGACCTGGTCGAGGATGCCGCCGCAGAAGTCAATGGGCAGATACAGGTACGGGTTGGAGTCGTAGACGATGTGGCCGAAGGGCGAGCGCATGATCTCGCGGATGCCCTCGCCGTACTGGTTGAAGAGCATCAGGGGCGTGCCGCTCTGGTCGGTGGCCACGTAGTACTTGTGCCGGTACACCTGCGCGTAGATGAGGTGGCCGACGTCGTCGTAGGTGAGGGACATCAGCTTCCCGTCCCGCGGCGAGTAGATCTGGCTGACCTCGTACGGCCGCTGCTGGTTCGTGTAGAAGAACTGGGTCACGTTGCCAAAGTTATCCTTCCGGGTGGTCAGGCGCTTCAGATGATCGTAGTAGTACCTCACGTCGAACCGACCCCGCTTCGAGGCCCTCACCAGCAGGCCCTGGGTGTTGTAGTGGAAGCGCTCCTCGCGGGCGTTCTGGGCCACCAGGCCGCGGGCATCGTACTTGTACTGCCCCTCGCCGAACTTGACGATCCGATCCTGGGCGTTGTACTCCATCGGGATGGTGTTGCCGCGGTAGGTGAGGGAGAGCAGGTTGCCGTTGTCGTCGTACCGGAAGCCCCACGGCTCCTGGGCCTCCACGCCCACCAGCTGCCCGTCACAGTCCCAGGTGTAGTTCTTCACGTTCGTGTAGCTGTTCACCGCCATGTTCCGGGTGTAGGTCCTCGTCTGGGAGATCCGGCCGTGCACGCCGTAGGAGAACTCCATGCGGAACACCTCCAGCCGGTGGATGGCCAGGGCCATGCGCTGCGTCTGGAAGCGGCCGTCCACGGTCCGGGTGAAGCTGGCGGTGCCGTCGTGCAGCTGCGTCTGGTTCTGGGCCGGCTGCGAGAACCGGAACTGGCCGATCAGGCTGGGGCGTCCGGTGCGCGGATCGTAGGCGAAGGCCTGCGACGGCAGGCTCTGGCCGCCGATCCTGCCCTGCAGGGCCACCACCCGCAGCTGGGAGTCGTACTCGTAGCTGAACTTGGCGTTGCTCAGGCCCGTCTTGGCCACGTAGTCGATCCGCTCCTCGGACAGCAGTCCGGCGGAGTACTCGAAGTCCCACCGGTACTCCAGCTCCCGTTCCGTGTGCGACACTGTGCTGGGCATTCCGGTGGCCTCGTTGTACTGGAACTCGCTCCGTCCATCGCCGTGGACCACCTCCGTCAGCTGTCCGGCGGCATTGTAGCGGTACACGATCCGGGCTCCGTCTCCGGGCAGGATGGTCTGGAGCAGGGCTCCGGCATGGCTGTAGTGCTGCAGGTAGGCCCGTGTGCTGCCCGGCGGGGTGTAGGTGCACCGGATGAATCCAATGGAGGTCTGCATGCTGAAGCTGTGCCGGGTGCCCGAGGGCAGGACCACATGCCTCAGGCCGCCCGCGTCGTCGTACTGCAGCACGAACTTCCGCTGGCTGGCCAGCCCGATTTCGGAGACGAGGTTCCAGTCGTTGTAGACGAAGGACACGATCCCGTCCTGCTGCGAGGTGATCTCCGAGAGGAGGCCGTGCCGGTCGTAGCTGTACTTGAGCTCGGCGGGGCCCCAGGCCCAGCCCTCGACGCGATTGAAGCGATCGTAGGTGATGTTCACCGGATAGCCGTTGGTGGGGTAGTAGCTCTTGGGCAGGCCGGACTGGTCGTAGGCGACGATCAGGATGGGGGTGCGACGGGCGTCGTAGAAGGTCTCCCGGTTGGTGAACTGGTCGAACTCCACGCCGATCACCCGCGACTGGTTCACCCAGATCTCCCGGTTGAGGGTCTGCTGCGGATTCCTAACGTCGCCCACCAGACTGTAGACGGAGTACATGGAGTTGGTCAGGCCCTCGCCCATGGTGACGCTCTGGTGCGACCACATGGCCAGCATCTCGGCCTCGACGGGCAGGGCGGCCTCCAGGAGGGGATGGCGGGCCACCGCGGATGATTCCACCACCACGCCGTTGTCGCCGTGGATCACCAGGGTGTTGTTGGCCTTCAGCTCGGCGTCGGCATGGGCCTGGCCGCGCTTTAGGAACGTGGAACGGACGCCGCCCAGGACCAGCAGCTCGTTGGCTTCGCCGGAGATGCGCTCCCGCGAGAACAAGGACTCCACGGAGGCGTGGACGTAGACGGTCAGGCCCTGACTGTCCGCCAGCTGTGAGGTGATCCTAACGATCTCGCCGCTCGGCAGGATCATGCCAGTCACCCGGCCGAACTCGTCGTACTGATAGATGTACGTCTCGCCGCCGGAGGACCGAGAGTTGAGCAGCCCGGTGTTGCTGTCGTAGTCCAGCTCGATCTCCTGGCGACCCTTCTCGCTCAGCTTGGTCATGATGCCGATGCCGTTGATCTGGATCTCGGACTTGTGATCCTGCGTGTTCTCAATGGAGCTGACCACGTTGCTGTAGTCGCGCAGGAACTGAATCTTGTTGCCGGAGGCGTCCGTCACCGTCGACAGTCGTCCGAAGCTGGTGTTCTTCGAGTAGAGGAAGGAGTAGCGGGTCTTGCCGGAGGTCAGGTCCTTGGTGGCCACGTGCTGGCCATATCGGTTGAAGACGTAGATCTCGCTGGACGGCGGGAAGGGTATGTGGAACTCGCCGTTCTCGTCGTGCGACGGCAGGTAGTGTTCCAACGCCAGGACATGCAGGGATCCTGAAAATGACACGCAGCAGGGGAAAGAAAAAAACAGAGGGGGGATTAGCCCAAAATGAAGTCGATAAACCCGAAGGACATTCGCCGGAGTGTGCACCTGGAGCTTATCAAGTGATTTCGCTCCTTATGGCCGCACTTTTTTGTTGGCTTTTGATTACATCCTGGTCCCTGGTCGTAAAAAACAGTTGCAGGACTCCTCCCACCACCTCCTAGCATCCTAGTGGCCAGATAATTGACTCATTTAGTCCCTGCTCCTTGTTGCCGCCTGCCTCATGGACTCGATTCCTTTTAACTGGTCATCAAATTTATTCGCACTTCCTTTATGGCCCCAGGCGCTCTTAATCTGAATCCTGCATCTGCATCTGCATCTGGATTCGAGGAGGATTCCTGCCACTCCTCGACATCCTCCCTGCCCTCCGGTCCAGTCCATTTTCGGGGTTTGTTGATCATTTGCTTAAGCTAAACGCCAAGTTCCTGCAGCTGTTTGTTTTTACTGCTCGTCTATGCACTTCCCCCCTGCCTCCCCTACCCCTAGAGTCCTTGCAGGACTCCACCACCCCACCCTTTTGAATGAATCACTGCGAATGCACAAATACAAAATGGTGTGGGCATGTTTTCCGGGCGACTGTCTTAAGTATTTTTGTGCAATTTGCTTCAGCACCTCCCCAGTGTGCGTCCAAAGAAAGAGACAGAGACTGAGGCAGAGACAGAGACAGAGCTATAGACAGAGAGAGAGAGAGAGAGAGAGAAGCGTTTCATTTTAGTTAGTGTTGAAAATCGCTTTGGATTTGCATAAATTTGCTTGCCTTCCGTCTCCGATGGCTTTGCATTGCAAACAAGCCAGGGGATGGACTGGGATGGACTGGGTACTGGGAGGACTGGGTACTGGGAGGACTGGGAATGATGACAACGTTTTGTCTAAGAAACTAAGTGGCCAAAGGAATGGATCTCAAGAGCACATTAACTTTACATCGTTGCTGCCAAGCTGGAACTACAAAAATGGGATACACTTTTTATGATAAATAGCCATGTCCGGGGAGGGATCTGCTGGGTTGTATGGAATGGATGTATGGAAACTCCTTAGTTCTCCCTGTACTTGTCCGCTTTATCAAGAAGGTCCTTAGCTTACAATTATCATCTGGAAACCCCACTAACCCTGATACTCCCCCACCTACCAGATACCCACATCCAATCCCCACCACCATCATCATAAACATCCATTTCTCGCAATTATTTTATGCAACAATTCACCGCTGATTGCGAATTGTGTGCCATTGGTCTCCCCGACTCACATATCACAATAAAAATATTAAATACATTGTGGGTTATTCTTATTGCTTTTCTAGCTTCTGCTCCTGCTCCTGCTACTGGTCCTGGTCCTGCTCCTGCTCCTAGTCCTGTTTCTGATCCGGCTGGAGGTATTGCTGTTTTGGCTGTTTGGCTGTTTGGCTTGCGGTGCGGGCAGTGTTGATTTGATTGCGTTACAGTTCATTTACCCAAGAACCCAGGACCTACTACCCAGGACCCAGGACATGGGATGCTGCCATCCCGGA
This sequence comes from Drosophila atripex, assembly GCA_035045925.1. Taxonomy (NCBI): domain Eukaryota; kingdom Metazoa; phylum Arthropoda; class Insecta; order Diptera; family Drosophilidae; genus Drosophila; species Drosophila atripex. The sequence continues at coordinate 1,340,726 of JAWNOP010000009.1, forward strand.
GACACATGACCGAACGAACACCCACATTTCTCTGCAGCTCTGGAGCGTAAGCCATTATGGTCTCATTTTAGAGGAGCATTTTGGTTTCGGGTTCTCGCCGATACACCGAGGATACACCGACAGAAATGGCATGTATCTGGATGTCCTATCCGCCAGGATTCATGGCTCGGACTTTGCGCCAGTGTAGCCAGTTGGTTTTCCAGTTGTAAGCCGGGCCATTGGCATTGGATTCGAATTGGCAGGGCGCCAGCGACAGCGATTGAGCGAATTTCAATGCAATAAATGTGTGACGCCCGGCCGGAGGAGGGCGGTGGCCACCCACTAGACCCACTAGACCCACTAGACCCGCCCACCCGTCGACCTATGGCCTTCTCCACAAACTGTACTGTACGCGTGTGGGTGAGTTGTAATGTAATGTAATGGTAATGACCCCATAAACTGAACAACTTGTTTGTGCCCAGTGCAAAGGGTTGTTGCCATTGTGTCGCCGAATGTTTGCTCCACCGCCAGGCCTCCCTCACCAGAGGACCTGCAATTGTCCCGAGTCCTGGGTTTTAAACAGTCGTCATGGCTAGCTGGCATATGTCCAAATCGTTGGCCAAATTGATATCGATGGGCGGAAAAATGTCGAGGGAAGGATACAGAACTGGGAGGGCTGTGGGAGAGTATGGCCCGGGGATTATATTTATTTTGATTTAAGGGTTTAAGGTTTAAGGATTTCAATTAAGGATATTTCTTAAGAGTGTTTTCGTAGTATTTTTTTTGCTCAAGGGAGCAACTAGATCCGTGAAATATATCCTTTTACAAATTGAATTGAAGGGAAACTAAGTGCGACGATTGTTTTTGACAATCCCTATGAAGGATTCATTTTTTAAGGATTATTAGATCCTAAGTTCCCCCTCTATTCCTCTGTTAATTCTTTTATCCTTCTTTCAGTTATCCTGGCAATACAATTAATGCAATAATTTTTCACACACACTCGCTGCTCTCTGCCAAAGGACGAAGGACGAAGGCCACTTAAGGTGCGAGAGCTGCTAATGAAGCTTATTTACGTTTTGGAGGGAAAGAAGGATCTAAAATTGGTACATTTGTATATGTATGTCTTGTCTGCTCACACACACACACACATACTGAACAAGGACTCTCTCTCTCCCTTTCTCCTTCGGTTGATTAATGTTTTCGGAAAGGGGTGATGGGTTTTTTTCCAAGAAAGGGGGTAGCCAGTGGGTGGTTGTACGAATGCCAATTCGGATGCCGCGTAGGTAATAAGATTGATTTTCACTTTTTCGCTTTTCACACCAACACACACGTACATGGAGCAATCACTCACACGTGTGCACCACCCCACCACCACCATCACAGACTAAAACTTGATTAATTATAGCCATTGATTTGCTTTCCACGGCTTCATCTCTGGGCCCGGCCCTTTTCATTAATTTCCACACCAACTTCCCGGCCGACGGTGATGATGATGATGATGATGATCCACCCTTTTGTCCATTTTTCGGCTGCTGACCCCCCCCACCCCCTCCAGGACCTCCTCATGGCCTACCTTTCCTGTATCCTTGTGGAAATTTATTAATTACGCTCTTGCTCTTATCAAATTACGCTTCACTAATGCACTCAAATTTATACCTTCCATGCTTTCTGAGCTTTTTCGCTTTTATAACTGTCCCCCCCCCCTTTTAGAAAAGAAATTTATTGGCGGCCATTTTGTTTTGTGTTTTCCTTACAGTTACCTGGGGAATACACCTCTCGGAATATCCCAAAAAAAAAAAATATATATATATAGAGTGCAGGGTAGTGTAGTAGAAGGAGAGTACTTCCTAATTTGTCCTTGTTCGAATTGTAACGGAAATTGGTTTCGCTTTTCCTATTTTTTTATTTTTTTTTTATTTTTTTCTGCCCCACCCGCCATAATGGCCAATTACAACAACAATTCTGTCATTATTATAACTGTATTTCTGTGGCCTGGTGTGTGTTTCTCGCAATATGTTGAAATTTGACTTCCGGTTACTGTTCTCCTACTGCTATTCCCTTAACATTTTCTATTTCCCCACCCTCCCCCCCCCCCCCCTCCGTTATTCCGTTGGCATTGTTGCGGCCCAGGAGTGCCCAGGATGAAAGAGAAGAGAAGCTAAAGAATGAAAAGAAAGGGAACAAGTGGCAGCTGAAGAAAATTTGCCAAAGGAAATGTTCCATTTTCCATGCAATTGTATTCTTGCTTCACTTGTGCCTGTGCCTGTGCGTGTGTGTGTGTGTGTGTGTGTGTGTGTGTAGTTGTGGACAAAAGAAACACACACACCCACACACTCACCCAAAGGATATGGGTCTACAAGTGTGTGTGTGTGGCAAGTAGGAAGATGACAAATTTCCTATATCAGATGACAGTTGCCGCAACCAGAAGGACTTGGGATAAGTGCAGGGTTTCCTCTTTTTCCCGAAAACTATTTCAGATCTGGCTGAATTTTATTCCCAGGCCGTACTATATAGTCCTCTTAAGTTCCTTAATAATATTTTTTATCAACAAGTCTGTATATCCCTTCCCCGATCTAAAAACCACTATTATAATAGAACATTATATCATAAAAGATGACAGTTGATGCAACAACAAGGAGGATGGGATGCAGGTTTGTTTTTTTTTCTTGAAAACTATTTCAGATCCGGCTGAATTTTATTCCCAGACCATACTATACAGTCCTTTCAGGATCCTTAATCTTATTTCCCACCAAGAAGCCTGTATATACCTTCCCTGATCTAAAAACCTCTATCATAATAGAACATTATATCAAAAATAATAAAATATAAACTCACCCTGATCTGCCACATTGATGACTCCATCCTGGGCCACTGCTATGGCGGATATAGCCTGGAATCGGGCATTCGAGGAGAGCAGGGTCTCCGCATTACTCAGAGTGCCGTCATCGTTCAAGGTCGCTGCACCGCCGCCGCCACCACCGATGCCCGAGGCCGTGGTTTTGGCGCCCAACAGTACGGTGGTGGTGGTGGTGGGTCCGGTGGACATCAGACCGCCGCCGCCGACGATGCTGGCCAGGGTGCCGCCCGCTCCATTGCCGGAGATCGATCCGGATCCGGTCGAGACGCCAATGCCGCCGGCACAGATGCACGCACCATTGCCGCCGGAGGCGCCGCCCCCGTTGCCGTTACCGTTGCTGCCGGAGGCGCCCGAACTTGCCGACGAACCGCTGCCATTTCCGTTTCCGCTTCCGTTTCCGCCCGAGGGGGTGGTGGGCGTGGTGCCGCCATTATTTCGCGTGGGATTCACGGTGGTGGAGTAGGCGCCACCGGCGACGTGGCCGACACTGGCGGAGCTGCCGTTGCTGCCACCGCCGATGGCACATTCGCACGTCTGGGATCTGGAATTTATGAAATAATTTATAAGTTTTTAAGAAGAATATTTAAGAGTTGTTTAAAATTTAAGATCCAAGGACTTCCCGTTCCCAATAAAGGATAATAGCTCGTCCCAGTGCTCTCTTCATAAATTAAAGCACCCATATCCTTCTAATCTAGCCAGTCCACACCCTCGACCCTTAACCCTTAACCCTTGGCCGGCACCTCCCCCTTCCATCCGTATCTTAACCCTTTCGCGCCAGCCTATGCCCTGGCTGGTCCTTCTGCTCGGGACGCATATTTATGATGACATTGTTTGTTCGATAAACAGTCCAAAGTGAAGCGAGCCACGGGCGCCGCTTATCGCTGCCACGCCCACGCAACAGACACGGACGTCCCTCCCTCCCCACCATTAACCCTTTGCCGGTCGCCCCCCTCCATTTTTCACAAAGGAATAAAAACAAAAAAAAAAAAAGATGGAGAAAAGAGAGTGAAAAGTTGATTTATAGTTTCTGTCTGTGGCGCGACGGCCGCTAATTACTTTGCCACGTCTGCCGGCCACGCCCACTTCAAGGCATCCCAGTAGCTCCGGCCTGCCCCCTTGGCCCGCCCCGGCTGGCACCTGACGCCATTCACATGACCCCTGGATCCTTCCAGCGGCAATCAGCAGAAATTCTATTTGCTAAAATCACCAGTGAGTTCAAATATTCAGTCTAGAGTCCTTTCCTCTTACTTTTCTGTTATTTTTAATTGGTTTAGTGTTGGTAAGTGCCATTTGAAGCACGTTTTCTAATTGTGCTTTTGCAGCACTAGTCAACTCGTACTGTTTTTCAACACTTTTTTGTTTAAATAGTTCGACTTTAAAGAGATTTCAATGGAAGTGTTGCTGAGCCTGTTTCACTTGTTACTTTACAACACTGGTTTGGCAATCTATTACGTTCTAAACCAATACTGGACTTTGGTATTTCTTATATTTCTGCACTTCGTGCCGGACTTTTCCCGCCCCGATTTAATCAATGCACAAAATGCAAATGGCTCTAGTGCCACTGGAACACAAAACTCCCATCTGGCCAGCAGAGGTATATACGTATACACGTATATACATGTGTATATGTGTGTGTATATAATGGGGGGGAGGGTATATACTGAGGAGGGGGGCCATGAAAAATCAGACAATGAAATTCCCCAATGTGAGAATTCCAATTAATTTCTGGTCACCGTTTTCCGATGCCTTCAAAATGGGTTAATAAAGTCGAATAAAGTTAACACACACACATCCATGGGAAATGGAAAAAGTGCGACAGAGAGGCATGTCCAAGGTGGGAAAGAGAGAGAGAGGAGAAGCACATACTATACTCTGGGGGGTAGTGCCTAGTTGGCCTGACATTTATGGCCGTTTTGGTGCATTGGCAATTTTGTGCTTCTCTTGCTGAATTTTTATTATTTATGCCACACTCTACACTCTACACTCTACACTCTCTGTACTGTCCCTCTCTTTCTGTCGCTATATTTGCTATCCCTTTCTATGGTGCTATCCCCAGTGTCGTTTTGGTAGACATTTTGAAAAATTGGCTGATATCGTTCGGCAATATGCAAATAGCCCAGAGCTCACTTAATTGGGTCAAGTATGCGCATAAACAAGTCCGGGAAGTGGAGGGAAGTCCACCCTGGCCCTTCCCAGTTGCTCCGCTCTATTCGGTTTTTGGCCAGCGGCCTCCTGACCAAATTCCCTCCTATCTATCTATATATGTATGTATGTTTGTATATTGACCCAGTAGCCAGTCAATATTTGCGAGCATAAAACAACTAAGAATGCAATAGTCGGGTATTCCGACCACATACCATCTATCCCACCATCCCACCATCCCACCATCCCACCATACCAGCACACACATCGAGGCCATGCCCGCTGCCGGGAATCCTGGCGAATTATTTACATTCTCTGCACTTTGATAAGTCGACAATAGTCGTAGCACTCGGACCCATAATTATGAAGTTCTCCCCCCTCATATCGCCCACAGACATCTCCCTCCCTGGAGCGGACAGTCCAGCAAATAAATGATTACTATCAGCCTCCCCCCATCCGGAGGGAGTACTTACCCTGTGCCCTCCTGCTTTCCGGCAAAGTAACGCATATTTCCGGCCGTGTCCACCACACGAATCGAATTGATTCGCCGGGAGTCGCTGTCCGCTATGTAGAGGTCACCGAACGGCGAGAAGGCCATCGCCAGGACAGTGCCCAGGACGTTGTCCGTTCCGGTCTTGTTCACCCGACCGTCCTGTCCGCCGTTGCTGCAGTGCAGCGGTGTGCCGGCCACCACCCGGATCTTCATGTCGGAGGTGAGTCGCAGCACCAGCCGGTCGTCGATGAAGTGCAGGGAGCCGTCCAAGGGACTCAGCGCCAGGCCGGTGGGCCACTGGAGCTGGGCCTGGTTGGCCATCAGAGTGCCGCTGCAGGGCGCCGGACTCCAGTGGTTGTGGTGGCCATGGTGGCCGATCAGCGTGTGGATCACTCCCTTCGGGTCGACGGCCCGGATGTTGGTGCCGTCGGCGATGTACATGGTCCGGTCGGCGGCGATCGCCAGGCCCTTGGGGTGGGACAGGCGGGCGAGGAGTGCCGGGCCGCCGTCTCCGCAGTTGCCCTCGTCGCCGGGAATACACCGCTGGCCGCTGCCCACGACGGGGTCACTGTTGATGCTCGGATCCTTGACCTTCTCGAGGCGCAGCAGACGCAGGATCTGGTGGCGCTCCGGGTCGGAGATGTAGAGATGCCCGTCGGCGGGCGAGACGGCCAGGTAGTACTGGTACGACACCTGGGTGGCGCTCAGCTGCAGGATGGTGAAGACCTTGCCGTCGGGCGTGATGCGGCGCACCAGGTTGAAGTCGCCCACGTAGAGGCTGCCGTCGGGGCCGGTGGCCAGGGCGATGGGGGTCAGCAGCTTGGCGTCCTTGGCCACGCCGTTGCAGTAGTCCGGACAGGTGAGTGGGCGCTGCAGGCCGGTGCCCATCACCACCTTGACGGTGCGCGGATACTCCTTCATGTGGAGGGTGCTGCCGTCGCCCTTCTGCAGGATGCCCTCGTGGAAGTTGTAGTGGTGGTGGATGTCCAGGCCCCAGCCTCCGATGTCCGATATGTCCACGTCGTAGCCCTGCAGCTTGGCGGTCTGGGCGATCCACACCGGCGACTGGCAGGTGCTGTGCTGGTAGCCCACCGATATCCTGGCCACCGTCACGCCGTACACCTTCTGCCGGTAGACGTTCCGCTTGTTCCACGCGAACGTGTGCACCAGACTCGGGTCCGCCTCGTACGTCTTCACGTGCAGCGCCCCCTCGATCTCGACGCCCACGTGGACGTGGGTGAGTGTTGGCGGTATGGTGTCCGCCGTCAGTCGCATCCTCACGATGCTCAGGTAGCCGCTGGCCTGCGACGACTGGTACGTCAGGTGGAGGTCCGAGCCGGGGATCTGGATGGATTCCTGGACAATCTGTGGATTGAAGGAGAAGCAGAAAAAGGGTATCTCGTTAAGAGCTTTCAAGTCATATTTTCTGGCCCGTCTAGGGTCCTGGGGGTCGTAATGAGAAATGGACTAACCCCATGCCTAAAGGATACTTGCAAGGATGGGGGACAAGGGCAAGGCGGAGGGTGGCGGGTGGGGCAGGTGGCGGAGGAAAAGTGTCTGCCGGTGACCGCAGCTGGACAGGTTCGAGTGCTGCAATTAAACGCATTACGCTTCCCAGGGACCTTGGAGGCGAGATTTCTTTCTCCGCCTGAATTAATGTCCTGGCAACCTGCCTCGCCGCCGCCCCCGCCCCCTCCGCCTTGGCCCTTGCCCGCCCAGGATGCAAAGTTATAATGTCATTAAGGCAAACTTTAAATTAATTAAAAGTGCTCTGCTGCGTCCAGCAGCTGCTGCCAGCCGAGCTGCTAATTAGGAACGGCGTCACAAAAAGGGGGAAGGAAGGGGACTCTAGGAGGAAGGAGAGCGCTACCTGGGTCTCCGCGAAGATGACCCGCTTGCCGGGCATGGCGCCCACTCCATTGGGCATCCAGGTGCTGATCAGCTGGGGCCGGAGCTTCTCGTGGTCGTGATCCATGCAGACCTTGCTGGCGTCGTTGGCCTCGTCGGCGGTGTGGTAGTGGATCGAGTTGAGGAACGTCAGAGCGGGGTTGAGGGGTGCCATCCTGAAATTAAGGATAAGGATAGTAAGGATTATGGATTAGTTACATTATGTTATTTGATTATTTATTATTTTATGAAAATGAAAGAAAAACTCACTTGATATTCCGGCTGGTGGTCTCATCGTCGTCGCTGAGCTGCATCTGAACTGGCGGCAGGACCACGATCCTGTTCCAGGGCACGAAGACGGTGCGGGTCAGGGGCCGGAAGGGGGAGCGCTGGAACTGCAGGGTCACCGCTCCGCCGCCGTTTACCAGGACATCGAACCTGAAAGGACGAAAAGGAGATGCGTCAGCCATTGAATATGAAACGGAATACGAAATTAGTGCTCAACTTGCTGGGCAAACATGCAAATTAATATTTTAATGAACTTGGCGGTAAGTTCTTATAGCCAGTCCACCCCCCCACCATGCCTCCACCCCTCCTATCTAGTCCTTGTAGTCTTAATTTCTAATTCCGATTCCCCGGCAAGGTGGGGCAGGTCCTTGGTACACATTCCTCTCTCAGATAATGCCTCGATTGTTTGTGGGAAATTGAAAAACTTTCAGATTCTGGTCTGGCCTTCGCTGTAGGAGTGGAGGAGGCGGAGGAGGCGGAGGAGGAGGGATGGTTTAAGCCAGAATCGGAGAGCATAAGTTAAAAACAGCAACCACCGCCACCACCGCCCCCCGGCGAGTCATGCGTTAGCCGCATTAAATATAATGATGGCGATTGCGAGACCCCGCCACTGCCAGAGCCGTCATTATTACAAGAGAAAATTCGCATTGCAGCTACTGGCTTGGTGGAAAAGTTGCAGAAAGTTCTACTTTGGCCAAACAAGAAGCAGAAGATGTTGGGAAAACAAAGGGCCAAAAACGGAAAAATAAGAACAACAACAACAACAACAACAACAACATGCTAGCAACAGGATAGAGGACCTCCCAGCGAAAGCCAAGAAATGGCGGAAAACTTTTGCTTTTGAAATATTTAATTAATGCGATTTTTAATTGTGTTTTGTGAGCGTGCTGGAGCACTAGGATGCTTCATCGCCCTCCCAGGAAACACATATACATATACATATATATATGTGTATGTATTTATATCCTTGATATATAATATTTTGAAACTGAATACTAAATACGGGCACTAAATGGCACAAAATTCAATGGAATGAATGGCCGCGCAGCCAACAAAGCCAACAAAGCCACCAAAGCCTCTCCCATAAACATGTCCATAAACAAGGATGCATTTCATTAAAAATCTCATAAAGTGGCATCAGCAAACAAAATACAAAAATAGTAGAATTTGCTTGTTTATTTGTTTGTTTGGTTGTTTGGTTGTTTGGTTGTTGGTTTGTAATATTTGTTACAATTTTTGCTAATTTAATTTTAGTGTTTTTCCGCCGACGCTGCCCGCTGCTGGCCGCTGGCTTGTTGTGGCTCCTTTTATGGCACATGCATGTCTGTACACTGAGAAAAATCACTCGAATGCTTATAGATTCCATTAAATGGTAGTCCAATTCTATGGATGGAAACTATTTCTCTCAGTGTGCAGAATGCCATGGCATTGCATTCATTCATTTGTAATTGAATTGGATTTTATGAGCCTGACCGGAGGGGAAGCCAGCCGAGTGGGTGGATCTTAGTGGTTGAGGGTGTGTGGGTGGTTGGCTCTCCAATTTTTTTTTTTCCACCAACCATTTAGCGCAAAGGACATACTGACATACTCACACACATGGAGACATACGTTCCGGCGGCCAAGCTCTAATAATACTTATGCAATAAAAAATGCCAACAATAATCCCCTGCAGCACAATATAATGACTTTTATTACCTTTATTACTATGACAACAACAATGCATGTCAGGGGGCGGGGCAGGGTGGGGGTGGCAGGACGCAAAAAGGACGAGCAAGGGAGGAAAAAATTAAGCGCCAAACCCGAAAAGGAGCAACAAGAAGCAAGTCCGACTCATAAAAGCCAAGAATTGAAATAAACATTATAAATACAAAACCATAAAATCCTGCAGGAGGACACATACATATGTGTGAGTGTGTGGGAGTGTGTGTGTGCGAAGGGGTGGGGGACTGTTGGAAAGGATAACAACATACTGTTGCTTACTGGGCCGAAAAATGGAAAAGTTCTCCGAAGCAACATCTGCAGAGCAGAACTTCAAGAGCAGAAAGCGACATAAATTCTTTCAATTTTCAACTAAAAAACAAGAAACAAATTCTAACTAAAAAATAAATAAAAACATCCGATTTAATATTTAAGTTTAAGATTAAACAATTTTCTGCACTGTATAGGAGAAAAAAAGAGGCCAAAAATAATGCGAACATAAACAGGAATTATTGCGGGCTAACACACACAAGAATAAAAAAATAACAAGGCCAGGACACACACACACACAGACACATACACACACAGGGAAAAGTTTAAAGTCCTTCAGAAAAAAAAGGAGAAAAAAATCAACAAGAAGAAGGTGGAAGAAAAGAAATGCTGAAGAAGGGAAGCCCCCAAGATAAATAACAACAAAGTTGTCATAATAAAAATACATAAATAAGGAGCAGGTCCTGGCCGGGACATATTTGGGCGATTGGTGAGAGCGAGTCGCTTACTCGGCCATTGGCCACTGGCCACTGGCCACTGGCCACTGGCCACTAGCCATTGGCCTAATGAGAAATTATGGCCATGCGGGCCAAGGCGGGAAAGGTAGATGCTGTAATCACAGAAAGAATTTATCCTGGCATACCTTAATATTTGCCGAAGCGAGATTGAAATAAACAAAGGCATTGGGTGGGTAGAGAGTGTGTCCTGTATATGTGTGTCCTGTGTGGCTAAGTAAACACAAATAATCATCAGACAGTCGGAGTTCTCCGTCCGTCTGATGCACAAGCACAGATTTTGTTTGCACGCTGCGCTTGCCCATAATAAAATCAGACAAAGTCGGGTGCGAAATGTTTATTTAAATTGGCCAGGATACACAAACACAGAGACACACACACACACTCCTACTACGACACACACACACACATACACATACACACTTGCCATGGTTGGGAAAAATCTGGGCTAAAAGAAAATGCCAAAACAACAAGGATAGCAAACAAGGTTGCTGATGGCAGCAAACGGAAATCCTTTTTACAGAAAGAAAAACAACTGCAAAAATATTTATATTAGATATATTGGATTGTTGGCCATCTTTTGCGTTGCAGGACATCAGGACGTCAGGACATCGGTGGAGGAGGTCTCTGCGAGTGCAACTTCCACATCACAAATGTCCTTTTACAGTTGAGAAAATATTTTGTCTATGCATCTTTGATGGGCTCAATTAGGGAAAATACAGCACAACTTTTGTCCAAAAGGAGCAAAGGACCAAAGGACCGAAGGACGTTGGCACTTTCCTTTCAGCTTAAAAAGCAATTCGAATAAAATGTCAAATAATTGAAACTAATACCCCACACTCTCCTATCCGTTGAAAGCCAATCGTTGTCGAAATATTGCGGTCGGTGTGGCCAGCCACAGGTCCACAGGACGAAAGGACGAAACGCACTGCTGCTCTAATTATGCTAACCACTTGTGTAAACTTGAGGACAGCCCCAAGAACTTTTTACCGACATCAAAGCGAAAGATTTAATTAAAAATATGATAACTTGCTCCGACATGGAGCATGGAGAGATCCAGATCCACCTTTTTCCGTATTTTCCTTATCTTTTTTTTATTATTTTTATTTTTGGCCGCTTGGCAGTGCTTCTGGCCATCAGCGGATTCCATCACCAGAATTTAATCAACGGAAAAAGTTACGCTTTCCGAACTCATCCATACGTAAGTAATTTGCATTTGCCAAGAAAATGTAGAAAATACATTGTGTGCAGACGCATCTCACAGTGGAGCCTCAAAAGGAGGACGTTCTTATAATTTTTAAACAAAAAAAAACTTTTTTTTAATTATTCCCTTGCTTGGGGTTGAACTCGCGACTGTAAAGAGTCTGTTAAGGGTAAGTTTTAAGTCCTAGAGTTCGACACCCAGTCGATGTAAACAGATATCTATTTATGTTTTTATTTTTTGACATTTTTTTATCGTTAGAAAATGTAAAAAAACAAGTGCTTAGTACTCACCATCCTCCTTGACGGGTCAACGTGAATCCAAATCTCGAGTCACGGTCCACGGACACTCGAATTCCAACGATTCCCAGGCCTTGGGGAGTGATCACCTGGCCCCTCATCACGGATACGCGACTGTTTTTTTATTTATTTGGTGGATGCGCAAAAAATAGAAATAGTTATGTTAGTGACATGGCATTCATATGGCATTTATGTAGGTTTCGGAATTTGTTTTCTTTCTAATTTATAGGTTTGTGGTCGAAATCATACGGTTTGAAAAGGTGATGAAAACATTGAGCATTTGTATTCTGTATGTTGGTCTTTGTTGTATTGATGGAGATGGGAGAACTGAAAAGCGACTCGATTACTATCGCAGCACTCGGGCTCTAAAGGACAAACCGAATGAATGAATAATAAAAACGTATAGTATGCACAAATCTGAAGAAATATTTATATAATAGGTACACTAGATATCTATGTTTCGTTTTGTTGTTTTGTAGTTGTAACTGGAGTTGTTTGTCAAATGCATTATATGTATAGGTCTAAGATTTATAAAATATATATTATATAGAGATGTACATATAGGGATGGTGGGGAGTATGTAGAGATGGGCGGAGAGATAGAGAGAGTGAGAGAGAGTGGGAGCATGAGATGGATGTGGATGAGAGAGATATTGTCGCCGTTGTCAGGAATTCTTATCTTTTTTTTTTGTATCTTGTATCTTGTATCTGTGGCAGTATGGCAGTATGGCAGTATCTGCAGCACCTGTATCTCTCAAAGTGTATGTGTGCCTTTTTGGGAGGGAATTCTTTGCGGGGCTATCTCAGAGTGTTTGCCTGGTTTTGGGTAATTCAATTATTGCAACTCCTGGCTGGATGTTTGTCTGTCTCGTCCGTCTGTGTCGGTGTGGAATGAATCGAATGTGAATCGAATGAATGTCCGACAATGAGCAGAAGCCGCACACTGGCTCCTTTCCTTAATTCTTTTCTGGTTTCTGGCTGTTGGTGCTGTGCAAGTGCAAATGGCATTTGGCACGCAGCGTTTGTTGGGGACAATGGGAAAATGTATGGAAAAGTGGATGGATGGCTGAGTGTGGAGTGGAGTGGAGTGGAGTGGAGTGGAGTGGCGGGTAGAGGTCGGCTGGAATGCCAATCTATTTCGGATCCTCCAACATTTATCCACAAGCTCCGAAATACCAAATTCCGAAAAATAGGATCAAAATTGTGTGATGAGGGATGGGGTGACTGGATGATGGGTGGGTGAGGTGAGGTGAAGTGCACGGAAAACGAATGATGGTTTATCGATTGGTGGGTGCTTGTTATCGTTGGCATTATTCCCATCGCTATTCCTGGGCAGGCTTTGAAAAAATACGTTTGCAAAAATGGTTATTCAATAGCAATATGAATATCATTAAGTCACATGGGTCAGTAAAGAGTATTTGACGATTAAACACGATAATTGGAAAGATATCGCCACTGGACACGACGATAGTGCGATAATGATGATAGTTCGATCATTTAGATAGCCAGCTTCTATCGATAACCTCACCCCACCAATCGATTTGATAGAGTATTCAAGTTGAAAAACATGCATTCGATTAACGATTATTATAAGGAAAAAAACTAATTGAATTGCGATTTAAATTTAATTTGCTGCGATATCAATAGATAATCCTGTCCATATAGCAAGGCCAAAGACAAGTCGATTGTGGAAATGAAAACGGCAAACAACTTGGATGAAATAAAACAACAAGCTCTTCACAAATTAAAACCGAACCGAACCGAAACCGAACCGAACCGTAACCGAAACAATGAAGTGAAAATAAAAACGAAATAAAGGAAAACAACGCATTGGACCCGATAGCCAAATCGATTGTGGGCCGCTGGAAATGCGATACTTTCCACGGGTCGGATGCAAAGTGAGGCAGTTGCCCTTGCAGTGTCCTCTGGTAGTCCCTCCTCCTCCTCCTCCTCCTCGCATTATTTACATTAGTATCTTCTCATATATATTGAATATTTTTTTGTAATGATGAGGCGGCTGCGGAGGAGCAGCTGCTGCCCCCAGACATTCGTTTTCATTTCGCATTTACATTTCCATTTAATGAGGACATTTCTCCTGGAAAAAGAACTATGGCAACGCGCCATTCTTTGTCACTTTCTTGGAAAGCGACTGCCACTGCGAACCGATATCCGATTTCAAGTTTGCCAATTTGTTACCAGAATCTGGGGAGACTGGTGGGGGGAAAAGTGTATACAAAATATGCTTCATATTTCCAATATATATAATAGATAGATTTCAGATCCTAGCCTGAGCCTGAGCCTGAAACCTGAAATGCCAAAGTGAGGCCGCTCCGGAACGGATGGGGGAGGCGGGGGGAAAGTTGCCAAGGATATCGGAAACGAGCGCAATTGTTTGCACTAATTACTGCAGAACTCTGGGTAGAGTCTGGGTGCAGCGGGATGGTCCGGATGGTCTCTAGTCCCCAGACCTCCCACACCCATACCCATGCCACTTCCACGGTCGCGTCCAAAAGGCAGGACTGCAGTTGGCCTCCTGCAACTTTTGTGCCAGCGCAAGTTCTCGAAAACATTTTCAAGTTTTCAAGTGTTGCAATTTCTGCTCCTCATCCATGGCCCACCAGGACCTCCCACCTTCAGGGACCTGCTCTCCCCCCACTCTCCCCCCTTTCCTCCTCCTCCCAAAATAACAGACAGAGTGCACATAAACACATAATGTACAGTATTTGGGTCAGAGTTTTATGTGCCCAGCTGCATTTTTATGAGGCAACAAGGGCGAGGGCGCGGAAGGGGGGCGGAGGGCGGGGGGAGTCCTGTAAGGTCAGCAAGGATAAAGGCGGAGAAGAGGCGAAGCACTGCGGCTGGTGGAGCCCATTGGAATTCTTGGAGAGCAGCGCAGTTCTTCAGTGACTTCTAATTGCAATTGACCAAAAGTCCGAAGCCGTGCTCAAAAGTCATGCCCAACTAGTTTCGCCACAAGACTGGCCACGCCTACTTCTCCTACTCCTCCCATACACACACACACACACACACACATATGAAAAGGACACCCCCACAATCGAAATGCCTTTCATTTTTGCTGCCTCAATTCGATGCAATGAAGCAAAATTTTATTTGAAATCAAGCCGAAAAACAAATTGCATGAGTATGGGTATGGGTATAAGTGTTCCTTGAAGCCTTGAAGGTTGTGCCAGGATGTGTGTGTTTATCCTTTGCCACCCTGACCACCCCCCCCTCCCTGTTTGAAGTAGTGTGTGGGTGTATTCCAATTCATTCAAGTGGTGAGTGCCATTGATTTTTATTTCGCATTTGATTCGTTTCGTTTCATTTATTATTTATTTGATTTATTTGCACTGCAGCGAAGGAGAGCCTCAACCTGACCTCAACCGACCTGGCCAGGTCTGGTCCCTGCGCACCCCCTCCTCCCTCTCGCTGACCAGGTAAAAATCACTCATACGCCACCGACACTCGGCGCACTCGAATGTCTTCAGCACTTTCGGCATTGTTTGCTTTGGTTTGCTGCTGATTTCGGTTCGATTCGATTCGTTTCATTTTGATTTGGTTATGAGAGGAGTTTCCATTTTGATTTTATTGCCATTCGAAATGGAAATACATAACAAGTGCTGCTACTCGGCGCCTGAGGAGCAGGCAGTGCCTCAAGGACTCGAAGGACTTGCGTTTTAACTGAGAATTCAAGACACTTTCCTGCTGACGGGGCTGGCTGGTGTTTCAATCAGCTAATCAGCCAATCAGCCAGTTGCAATCATCATTATCAGCTTGCTCAGCACAGGCCACTCAAAATTATGAAGGGGGGGACGCCACTGAGATGGGGCAAAAAAGCAATCTCGGTATTGCCCTGCTCGCCCGATGAAGTGAAAGCAATGCCACAAAAATGTTCTAATCTCATTCCCAGCAGCCGCCCAAAAGATGTTCGTCCTTCGAGCCTTTTGCTGGTGCTTCCCCCCCCCCCTTTTTTTCTGACTCTGCTCCTGCCTAGAGCCCCCCTCCCCTTTCCCCTTTCACCGACTAATCGCCCTTGCAGCGAATGAGCAATAAAGGCAACAAAGGGGAGAGGCGCAAAAAGAAAAAAAAAAACCAAAAAAGAAAGAAAGAAAGCTGGAGCAGGATCAGGAGCAGGACCAAAAACCAGGAGCCGGCATTGTCGCCACTGCACCTTTTGTGTCAAAAGTGCACTTCCATTATTAGCGAGAGGGAGAGCGGTGTAGTCGGGCGGGAAAGAGACCGCTGGGCTGGGCGGGAAAATATGAGAAGCCTGCGCATAAAGGAAGTGCATTTAATTTCTTTTCTCCACTTTTTTTTCTTTTTTTTTTTTTCTGCCAGACGGAGATGGGGGACACACTGTTTTTGGAGTGGGTATTGGGGGGATTTTTGTGGCCATTCATAAAGCGGCTGGCTGCCATTCATTTGCACCAAACCCCAGCCGCCCCAGCTGCCCCCGCCAAGACCCCTTCTGTTAACTTGGCTTACCGCTGCACACAAAGTGGCAGCGACGTCCTCGTCTTGCCATCATAAAAATTGAGCACGACTTAGTTGACTTTTGTGCATACAAAAGGACACCACCCAGGACACCGGACCAGGGCAGGACCACACGCCCACTCCCACACACACTGCAAGAAAAGGATATAATTTTAATTTGGCTTTATTTTCATGACGCCCACGAGGATGCAGCCAAAGCAGCTCTTGCAACAAAAACAAAGCCAATGCTTCGGGGCGTAATGGGTGGTTGGATGGGTGGTGCTGCAGTGCGGCAGTACGGCAGTACGGCAGTATGGTATTACGGCATTACGGCAGTATAGCGGTGCGATGGTTCGCTTTATGTTCATTTAGCCTGAAACAGTTTTTGAAACATTTTTCAGGCGAAAACCCTGGGCCACACTTTTCTTTTACGCTTTTGTAACCACGATAAATGTGCTTTATGTAGCGAGAGCCAGAGATGAGACTTTTAGGTGCCCCCCACGTTTGTGGGCGTTCGGGCGCCACTTGTGAGTCTGGGATGGGGGTGTGGCCCGTGCCTGCCTGATGAAATGTTTCCTGCACTTTCGCCATTTCTTTTCCTCGCTTCTGTTTGCATCTTGTGCCCTTTTTCATTAAAAGGCGATGGAGGAGGCTGACTGGAATATGAAAAGAAAAAGAAAGTAACGAAAAGCAGAAAAGGAGCCAAGTGAAGAGGAAGTTTAGGCGGGAAAAGACCCAGACAATGGTGGCAATTCAAC
This sequence comes from Drosophila atripex, assembly GCA_035045925.1. Lineage (NCBI taxonomy): Eukaryota > Metazoa > Arthropoda > Insecta > Diptera > Drosophilidae > Drosophila > Drosophila atripex. The sequence continues at coordinate 1,357,585 of JAWNOP010000009.1, forward strand.
AGAACTTTTTATGCTTTCTAGTGAAAATGAAGTAATTCTTAGCGTTGATTTCGCTGGAATGTCTTTATTTTCCACAATATTCAAAAGATTTTTGAATTGATTATTGAAATTATCTGTACTTTTTTTGCCCATTGTACCAAGAGGCAACAAAAAATCCCTTCACATTATAAATAAATAGCTGCTGCAGGGCAATTCTAAGGAGTTGCATCTAAAAATAGGGACACCCGCACAGCCTCACAAAAGCCTCGTGTATGTGTTTCAAAAGTTTGAATAGAATTTTTAAGTTCACCATTTACCAACACTGGCATACACACATACCCATACACAGAGCAGCATATCGTCCGATAGGAGAGCAAAGAAAACCTTTAGTAGCGTGTAATTTGCACTTTGTAAATTTGCATAAAAGCTGCACACAAAAAACCAAAAAGGGGAAAAGCTGAAAAGGATTGGGGGTACGGGGGAATGGTGGAATGGGGGAATGGGAATGGGAATGGGAATAGGGAAACGACGACTGGCATAAGTCCAAGATAGAGACGATATGTAAATGCCATGCCATGTGTCGTCGCTTTAAGTAAGCAACTCCTGTTGCCAGGACGAGGACGAAGACCAGGACCAGGACCTAGCCTGCCTGCATAAAATGCCATTCATTGGCTCCCAAACATTTCCATTTAGTTTTTCGGGGGTTTTTCCTTTGGCGCTCACTTTTTCATTACAGATTAGCTGGCGCCACCTGGCGGCTAATGCTGCCAGCTTACCAATACGAATGCAAAAAACAGACACACACACACACAGAGGCACACAGGCACACAGACGGGGCAAGGATATCTACGTTTTCCACATTTTGGCTGTTCAATTTGATGCACACAAAACAAATTTCATTTGGCAGCATTTCAGTGGAAAATTCCCCCAGATACGAGGGTGGCAACTAGGGGGAAATGGGCGAGGCGGGGGGGAGTCCCATTGCATGACAGTTTTGTCCCTAAGAAGATTAGAGTTGCCACCTATCCCTAGACCTGAATGGCATGCCCTTCATAATGGTTGAACAAAATGGTTGAAGGCTTTCGCTTTATTAATATTAAGCTGGCATTTAGCTTTAATTAAAAATGTTACTTTCTGAACTATTATTAATCCTATTGTTTAAAGGGATATACAGTCACTATGTACTGGTCCTCTTGTGTACATAAACTGGCCTCTTTTTTGTGCCCTTTTTAAAACCTGAAGTTAATAAAATACTTCCAAGAATTGCCTGGCAGGGCTCTGGGGCTCATTCATTCCATTTCCGCTCATAATCATTCCGAAAGCCAGAGTGGTGGGTGGTGGTGGTGCAGGTGGATCTGATTTTGTGGGGGGGTGGGGAGGTGGGTAGGGTTGGTTTTCGCCTTCATTTTATACCGCAATCAAAACAGTTTTCATCAACTTTTGCCGCAACGGCCGCATGCGATGGCAAGTTGCAACTGCAACAGCAGACCACCCACCACAACACCCACTCATTTCTCATGTCGACGGCACAATGGCACACAGCTTATACATTTTATAGTTATATGAAGCCATTACAGTGGTCTATCCATAGAGCGGAGTGCCAGTGCACGAAACCCAGTTTTGTAGTTTTGTATTTCTGTATTTTTGTATTTTTGTATTTTTGTAGCATTACAGTTTGCACTTCACTTAAATGCGGCGGCGACCCTCAAAAGAATAACAAAAATTGTAAGCTCAACCAGTGCAGTAGAGTAGTAGAGTGGAGTGGAGCCCTTCCCTGCCGCAGGCCATTAAAAATTTTTGCGCTGATGTCGAATTAGCGACATGTATGCACAAACACATAAATATATCTAATCTCACATGAAAGTAATTACTTTCAGCTGCCGTTGTTGCTATCGAAAAATATTAAATTATATTGAGTGCAGCCAGGGATAGGGATAGGGATAGGGATACGGATACGGATCCTGCGGATTGTAGAAGCCGTCGACCGCAGACCATAACTATGGCATGGCACCCTCATGGCCTCCATTCAGCTCCCTTTATCCTTTTTTTCTCCCATGTCCTGCCGGCCAATGTTTCCTTTTGGCCCGTCAACATATTTGCTTTTTTCTTCTTTTTTTTTTTGCACATTTTTTCCACTCGTTTCGCTTTTTGTGCGACTGCAGCGAAAATTCCGCGAATTTCTTCTCTTCTCCATTTTTTTTTTTTTTTGTTTTATTTCTGTGGCAAGAGGAGGAGCAGGTCCCTGGATATATGGACTTTGGCACAAAGTTGGCAGCAATCGAGACAGGAATAAATATATATTCCCGTATAATATGCAACATATGAATTCCAAACGTTTGCAAAAGGAAGCTGAAGCTTCAGCGAAATTAACCAGAAGCGAGTTTTTCCATTTAATGGAAGAGTTTCTTCCTGAAAACTACTATTTAAGAGCATATCATATTCGATTAGTGGGATATTGGCCCCGGGCCTGTTGACTAGAACAGGCTGTTGCCTGAAAAAAGGGGGTTAACTACCTAGTATCACGGCCACCTCCTCTCCTGGCCGTTTGTAACTTATATGGGTATTAATTTTGGTTTATGTGCAACTTGTACGCTGTAAATTCCACCTTTTTTTCGCCGGGATGGTCCTGGGCCCTTGGTCCTTCGTCCTTTCGCTTTTGGAGCAAACGGATGGCGATAAGCGGAGCGACAACAACAATAACTATTCCAGGACATCCACAAACACACAGAGGACAACGGCCAATATCATCCGCGCAAAAAAACCGCTTTAAAAATAACAGGGCCACTACAATGACTGAGAAAACATTCGGGCTGGCGCCTTTTTAATTTATAGAAAATGTGAATGGGGTCTGTTTGCCGGAATATATCTTCTATATCTGTATTTGAATGCGGGAGCCATGCGAGAATATGCAGAAATATACATTTAAGTATTCAGAGATGTATTTTTGGTCTGTAGCTGTACATAAAAGTTCAAAGGGGAGTGGCAGTAGTAAGGGGTTTGTTTTATAGAGCTTTTCAAGACATATCAGTGACGAATGCACTGTGACTTGAAAGTTACTGATTCTGAGTTGTATCGAAACTGACTGATACACCAACTTCTTACCTGAAATGTGCCGATTTCCTCAAAATCTGACTCTGATTTGTGACGAAACTTCTTCCCAGAACAAGAGACAAACAATAATCAGTGACGACAGAACTATTATGCTTTAAAATGTCTGATTTCTTTAAAAATTTCAAAATTTCTTCACTGATTTTGGTCTAAACTTCTTACCAGAAGAGAAGGCAAAAAACAATCAGTGACGAAAACCCTTCGAGGCTACAAAAATTCAAATGTCAGAAAGTGAGTTATATTAATTAGAAAACATTTAAGTAAAAATAATTAAGTAAATCTCTATTAAAGGCTGTTCTATTTTTATGTGCAGCTAAATCCATTTAGCCCGTTTTAGAGGAAAAGGATCAAGGATCAACCGCTTAGGACACTTGACAGCGGCAGCCGCAAAAAAGCTGCTTTTTCCCGGCAACTGTCGGCGACAACAGCCCGCAGCCCAGCCCACTGGCATGCCACGCCCCTGGCAGCTACTTTCTCCAGTAGCCACTTGATGACAGCCAGCAAGTTGACACTAATCAGTTTAGCTCTAGCTCGACTTCAGCAGACAACTTGATTTGCATACACAAATGTGGCAGCGAAATGTGGCAGGGGCACTACGCCAGTGGTAGTGGCAGTGGCAGTGGCAGTGGCAGGGGAAGTAGAAGTGGGGATCGCTGGGAAAACCACTTAAGCGGGCAACTAGCCACACCTAACCAGGCCGTCAGTCAAGGGGGATTTTCCCACCATACCAGTCCTACCAGTTTCAGCTTTTTTTTTTCTCCATCGTCCTGGGGACGATGCAACCCCTTTTTGGGAAGCCAAAACAGGAAGTAATCTATAGTCGCTGCGCCATTGTTTATTGTTTAATTTTTAGTCAACGCTGTTGTTGCTCACTCCGGCGGCAACTTTTGACTCCGGGTAAGTCTCCGTTCTGGTTATGCCCGCTTCCTGTTGGTCCTGGGCGAGTCCTTCGCCCCGGCACCTCTCCGCGCTGAATTTCTTCGTGTATTATTTCTATTGTTAACAGTTTTTGCATTTGCCGCTGCAAGTAGCGAAAACTTTTCACAATGGACCTTTGTTCGACCACCCCCAGCTACTGCGCCAGTTGCCCCTGCTCCTTTTTTTTGCGCCACACCCCTGGCCCACTACGCCCCTGCTTTTCAACGATGCCACTTGAGCACTACAAAGGAGAAAAGAAGAAACCAGAAAGAATGGCCAGACTTTAGGAGTGGAGACTGTAGATACCCGGTACTCGGGACACTGATGATTAAGGCTATGGGCTTACGTGATAGAGCCTTAGATCTATTAGATCTAGATCTGTTAGAATTTGCTAGTGAACAAGGACATCAATAGCCTCTCAAAGGACAAACAAGAAAAGCCTACAATCTTCATTAAACACATATACTTTCATACTCCTCCGCTGAACAAATATACCCTAATCCTTGGTGGAAAATTACCAGGTACAAAAAGGGGGACACAACGGAGCATAAAGGAAGCAAAACAAAAAACAGGACAAAGACGCCCAAGATGCTAAGGACGAAGCAGAAGAAGAAGACGCCCGTTGACAACGGTCCCGGCCGCCGCCGTATCGTGCCCCTCGGAGTCATGACACGCCCGTATCGCATTTATTCGGATTTCGCTTTATCGGAGCGGCAAGAAAAACAGCAACCCGTCGACAACAAAGTCACCCAGTTTCCACGGCATCGCAACACTGAGAGAAATATTATTGAAATTCAAATTGTTAACAAATATTAATAGAAATATAAAGACTCTAAGAGACTTATTCTCTATAAAGAAATATAATTTTTTAGCGTTAAGTAGTGATTATATTTTTTCTCAGTGCCATTACATTTTCTTGGAATTTTGTAGATTTTTCTTATAATTGCTATGCGGCACAATAGCTACACTTGAAATCAGATATTCGAGTTGGAAGGAGGCCCCAGAAATTCAGATTATTATTATATGTAGTTCCGATAATTTGTAGAGTTCATTTGGAGTTTAAAGCTAAAAGAACTCGGCCGGTTAATTGACTTTATCGTTATTTATTGCCCGTCCATAGTTTATTATTAGTTGCATGAAAAAAAAAAATGACTATTTAATGGGCTAATGGAGGGAGGGACTCCTGCAAGGGCAGTAACACCATCGGATTCCGATGCCCAGATAGAATAATAATACTATAATAATAATATCAGCCATAAAATATACATCACTTGTTTTTTGTAAAAATACTTTAACATACATCTAAAGTAAATAATCAATTTAAATCGAGTTCAAATGTAAAAAGAAACTTAAAAGCCTGTGGGTGAAATTTTCAATACAAACAGTTTGTAAAGTAAAGAAATTTCTATTTTCCGTCATTGATTTTTTTTTATATTTTTGTTAATTTCTTCTCTTGTTTTCTGTAGATTTTTCTTTTTTTTTTTTAACACATATTTATTTGTTTTGGAGCGGATGGATGGAGTGTGAGTGTGTGGCATGTGGCATGTGAGTGTGTCGGTTTTTTGGAAAACATAGAAACAAATGGCTTAGACGCAGACAATTAGGACATTTAGGGATACGTTTGGGGGTTTGTTGGGATGTTTTTTTTTTTCAGCTTATATTTTTTGGTTATTCGGTTTTTTTTTCAGTGATAACACATAGGGATGTACAAATATTTTTTCTTTATAGATAATAGCTTTGATTCGGTATTTTTCTTGGTATTTGGTTAGCTGCTCAGTTTCTTTATTATTTGTCTATTTTTTTGATGGGAAATCGCCTAAACTGACTGTTTCTTCCTTTGTATACTTAATCCTTGTAGTTTCTGGTAACAAAACATTCACAAATATTAATCGATAAGGTATCGGGAAACAATAAAGTGATCCATTTGATTTTGATGAGTAATCGAATTACCATAAAAAGCTTTGATCAAAAACGAACGGAAAATCGAAAGGAAAACACTAAGATACCAAGAGATGAGAGGGGGTATTCGTTGATGGTTGAAACTCAAAATGGAATTACGATTCGGGTTTTATAATTTATATTTTTGGTTTATTTGGTATTTAGTTGGAGTGGAGCGTAAGACAGCGAGAAGGTGAGAAAAGTGGTGGTTAAGTGATTGAAGAAGAACCTCGGGAAAAATCAAATACTTTTGGCTAATTAGCTCGAAATGCTCACATGCCAAATAAATAGTTAAAAAATGAAAAACAATAATTATCATTTTAAGAAACATGAATAAAACGATAAGTATTTGAGGATGAGTTATCGATTATTTTTTTGTTTTTTTTTTTTGGGTTAAATGGGTTAGTATGAATGTTAATATCAGTGGTTGATTGGCAAAAAGGATAAAGAATGAAAACACAAATCGGAAATCAGAAATCAAAATACACATATAGACACGGTACACATAACACATACAATTATTCGGATATATATTTATTTATAATATATATTGATTGGTGGTGTGTATATATAGGAATCGAGATTCGATTACTTTCAACGCTCATCTTGCCCTAAAAAGTATGCTAACGAAAAACGATGGAAATTAATATGGAAATAAATGTGAAAAACATACTCATGATATGCAATGTCCATGTATTCTTTTTCTTTCGTTTTTTATTATTATTATTTTTATTTGTGTGTGAGTGGAGTGCGTGCTTTTGTATCTGTGAGATAAAAAATTATGAATGCATTTTTTTGGTTTCTGTTTCTGTTTCTGGTTCTGTATTTTTTGTTGTTGTCTTTACCCATGTTGTCGTGTTTTATTTACATGAATGATTTGTTGACTTTTCGAACTCGCTTCGAATGGCATTTTTTGCTCTTTTTTTCAATTTTTTTTTTTTTTTTTGCAGTTTGCCGCTTGCATTTTGCAGTTCTTTTGTTTTTGTGTGTTGAAATGTAATTTAAAATCAACAAAATGGCATTTATATGAGGGGGGAATCAAAGGGCCGGTGCTGGTACACTTATAATGCAATTATTATACGGCCGAGTGGCCTGGGAAATAAACAAAAAAAAACAAAAAATTATAATAAAACAGAACTAATAGAGGAACCAAAGTCAATTGCAGTCGTTTTTTTTTTGCAATTGAAAATTTTCGAAATATCTTTTCTGAAACATTTAACCAATCAACTGAAACTGCAATCGATTGAAAAAAAAATAAATCATGATTATCGGCGGGGGATTCGGATGTGAATGCGAGAGATGCAGCCTACTGGTGTGTGTGTGTGTGTGATTTTGGATGCACTTTTACGGAATTACGGAATACGGAGTACGGAATGGAATAAAGAACCGATAGAACCAACTGAAAATAATGCATTTTGTGTTCGGATGGAGAACAGAATAGTTTCAGAAACAAACTCAAAAAGATGCGAGACTGTAACAAACATATTTTCTTTCCATATATATTTTTTTTTGGTTACCAAGTTTGTGTTTCCTATTGAAATGTTTTTTGGGGTTTTGGTTTTTTTTTTTTTTTTTTTTGGACTTACCAAGGTGTGAACGAGCTCCAGAAGAGACTACAAATTCACGGGTTGAAACGTAGGATTTTTTTTTTGTGTGATACATATATTTTTTTGGTTTTTTTTTAAGATTATAATTTTGATTTTGCATGTAGGAAATGCATTTTTGATTGGTGTTGAAATTTGGATTTTGATATTTTTTTTTTTTTGGTTTTTTTGGTTTTGGTTTAGCACACAACATGAAGGTATCGAGCCACAGCAACAGAGTAGGACAGTACACAATTAATTGACAGGACAATAAAAAAGAAATCAAAAGACAAAAATGCGTTTCGTTAACGAATTGATCAAACTTTGATATTGCTTAACAATTGGTAGAAATTTTCATTTTTTTCTTTGGTTTTTTGTTTCATTTTTAGCATACCTAGGGTAAAGAATTGTACTTTCATAGCTTAGAGTGAACCAAAGAGAGTTGGAACGATATGGAACTGAAAAGGAAATGGAAATCGATAACGATAACGATAACAGAAACGGAAACAGAAATTATAACGGAAATGATAACTAGAAAAAAGACACGCTCAGAATAAAGAATAAGAAAAGAACACACATTTGACATACACATTTAGTCTGATGATGGACGAAGACGAAGACAATATAGACTTATAGACGGAGATCGGCAGACATCTTCGGGGTGTACTGGTACTGATATATATCATCGTTGTTGGTTTAGTATGGTTAGTTGGTTAAATGGCGAACTCAAGAACGTAAATCGAACAGTACTAGGGATCAAATCAAAGTCGAAACAATCGTAATCGTAATCGAAACTAGGGATGGGCAGGTATTATTTATCGGACTTCCGTCGGAGGTCGTCATCGGCGCAGTTCTCAGAGGGCCAGGCCTGTTTTTCGGCCGGGGGTGGGGTGGTGGGGACTTGAAATCAAAATGAAAATCATAGCAACGAAAAAACCAAACACACAGGCTAGTTATACAATGACAGAGACTGTACTTCTGCGACTGTATTCGAAGGAAACGAAACGAAAGCAAATCAAAGGTAAAGTAAACTATCGATAATGTAGCTAGGTCTTGGTTCTTATTAGCAGGGTCACTTACTTATCGATATGAAGGCCTAAATTATGTAGAGATTTGGTAAATTGTTTTTTATTTCATTTCTATATCACAGTTTTCTTTGGTTTCGTTCATTTATTTGTTATATATATTGTTCTTTTTTTAGGTAAGACGAACACAAGGAGGTTAAACATTAGACAACACACAAACTCAATGGAGTGCTATCAAATATTGTCGCTTCGGATCGCATCAGATATACGCAGGTGTATATATATTTCTGATTCCACAACTCGAGAGATGAGAGAGAAATGAGGCGGCAGAATACAACTTAGGGAAATCAACAGAAACAAAATATACACAAAAAAAAAAATTGAACAAATTTATTTTTTTTTTGTGAGTTTCTTTTTTTCGGGTTTTCTTTTCTTTTCTTTTTTGGTTTTTTGCTGGAAGTTGTCGGTTTTCTTCTCGACTTTGCAAGAAAAGAAAAAGCTCAAACAGGGAAAATGTCCTTTCGTTTTCCTCCTCCTCTGTTTTCTTTTTGTTTTGGATTGGCGGGAGAAATTAGGAGAACAATCACTCAGGATAAACGCAGGATACGAAACGAAAAAGAAATGAAACGGAAACGGAAACGGAAATAGAAACGGAACGGAAGAGAAAGAGAGATGGAGAGAGAGAGCGAGAGATCTCGGGGAACGGAAACGAAAAACTGGAAAATAAAATATATATTTTTTTTTTTGGTCTGGAGACTCTTTCATTCTCATCTCAGTATATTTTGAGGTTTTTTTTGGTATTTTTTTTTCAGCGCATAAATGATAGACTCATTGAGGGGAGAGAGGCGTACGGGATTGTGGGAATGTGAATGGGTATAGATTTTAAATTTCTTTTGCTTTCTTAATTTTTTTCTCTTTTTTTTTTTTGACTGATTGAGGCTAGTGTGTTAAGTTGGTAAAAAAAAAACATAATTATAAACAAAACATATAAACAATTTCTTGTTTAATTTCTTCGTTTTGTCGTTAAAGCATATTATGAACTAAAAATGCAATATATATATGTATATATACTATAGATGAGTGATCTATCCGGCACTATATACATACATACATACGCTAACGCTTCATTTAGAATAAATTTGAGCTTTTTCCCTTCATAGCACCCGTTAAGCTTAAAGAAATACACACAGAAACCGAAAACGGAAAAAGTTCAAACGCAATTCCAATGAACAACTTTTCAATTGCAGATCTTTACGCTCTCTACTATATACAGTAGTTATATATCATTCAAGTCCGATCCCTGATCGGATGGAGTCTGAGGCAGACGCTATCTGCAATTCAAAAAGGGTATCCACAAAAAAAAAACACAACGAACATAAAAAATATTCTCAAACTCAAAAATCGCTTAATAGCAAGCCCTCTTTTTTTTTTTTTGGTATTCATCAAGTCCCTGCGCTCTAAGAATACATACGTATATATATATATATGGACTATATATAGGACTCTCTAGGTAACAGTTAAGGCTAGGATATATGAGGCACATCACTTACTTTTCGCTGTACTCGTCCATGTGGGCGTACGACTGCACCGAGTTCTCTTCGATGAGGAACTTGACCCTTTGGTAGAAGGAGGCGGTGACCGAGGGGGGCTGCTTCCGGAGCAGCACCTCCACAGGATCGTTCGAGGACAGGCACATAATGTGCTCCGAACAGGCGGGATGCGAGCAGCACTCGCTATCCGAACAGTCGGTCATGCCATCTGAGGGGATGTTTAATAAAATTTAGAACAAAATAGGTTGTAATTATGAATCTTTTACAGGTCCTTTACAGGTTTCAAGACTCTTCTCTGCACTTACCGCCATCATTATCGATATTATCCTTGCAGTTTAGTTCCAATGCTATCGAACAGTCGCTTCCGGCCCATCCTTCAATGCAATCGCATCGGTATTCGCCGTTTTCCAGAGTACACTGTCCATGACGAGAGCAGCCATTTTCGCAGCCAGCTGGAAAAAAAAATAATTTAAATTAATACATATTGCTAAATAAATATTTCAGATTTTTTATTATTTTATTACATTTTTATAAAAGACCCATAAAACTAGGCAACACTTTTTTTTATCACAAATCACATCAATCATACGACATGTTGGTCTTATCTTTTTTGAGTGAGTAAATATATTCCATTTTATTTTGTTTTTATTAAGAAATTAATTCTAAACGATTTGTGGATTGATTTTCCGTCAGTCTGTATAAAAATCTCAGAACAAAATATTTTTTTAATTTTTTTTTATTTTTGTGGGGAGATCCCTGCAAAATCCTGTATTCTCGAATATGGCCCCTTCCGATGTCTATATCTTTGCCAATTCTTATCCGATCCTTGAGCGGAATACCTTAATCGATTTCTACATCGATTCCTGATAGTTCTGCATCAAACCCTGAGTACAAAATATTTTTCGGATTTTTGTCCAAATTTTGTGGGGAGACTCCTCCAAAATCCAATATTCTCGTATATGGCCCCTCCCGATGTCTATATCTTTGCCAATTCTGATCCGATCCTTGAGCGGAATACCTTAAACGATTTCTTTATCGATTCCTGATAAATCTGCATCAAAATCTAAAAGTGAAATATTTTTTCGATTTTTTTCCGATTTTTGTGGGGAGACCCCTGCAAAATCCTGTATTCTCGAAAATGGCCTCTTCCGATGTCTATATCTTTGCCAATTCTTATCCGATCCTTGAGCGGAATACCTTAATCGATTTCTATATCGATTCCTGATAAATCTGCATCAAAATCTGAGAAGGAAATATTTTTTCGATTTTTTTCCGATTTTTGTGGGGAGACCCCTGCAAAATCCTGTATTCTCGAAAATGGCCTCTTCCGATGTCTATATCTTTGCCAATTCGTATCCGATCCTTGAGCGGAATACCTTAATCGATTTCTACATCGATTCCTGATAAATCTGCATCAAAATCTAAAAGTGAAATATTTTTTCGATTTTTTTCCGATTTTTGTGGGGAGACCCCTGCAAAATCCTGTATTCTCGAATATGGCCTCTTCCGATGTCTATATCTTTGCCAATTCGTATCCGATCCTTGAGCGGAATACCTTAATCGATTTCTTCATCGATTCCTGATAAATCTGCATCAAAATCTAAAAGTGAAATATTTTTTCGATTTTTTTCCGATTTTTGTGGAGAGACCCCTGCAAAATCCTGTATTCTCGAAAATGGCCTCTTCCGATGTCTATATCTTTGCCAATTCGTATCCGATCCTTGAGCGGAATACCTTAATCGATTTCTACATCGATTCCTGATAAATCTGCATCAAAATCTAAAAGTGAAATATTTTTTCGATTTTTTTCCGATTTTTGTGGGGAGACCCCTGCAAAATCCTGTATTCTCGAAAATGGCCTCTTCCGATGTCTATATCTTTGCCAATTCGTATCCGATCCTTGAGCGGAATACCTTAATCGATTTCTACATCGATTCCTGATAAATCTGCATCAAAATCTAAAAGTGAAATATTTTTTCGATTTTTTTCCGATTTCTGTGGGGAGACCCCTTTTTTTACATTTTTGGTCAAATTTTCTGGGAGACCCCCTTCAAAAATCGAGAAAAGGACAGTCTCGTTAGTTATTTTTAGTTATCTTTCCACTTGTGACACATTTAGATTGATATTCTTTAAAACAAATGCTAATTAGTATGGAAAGAGGCACATTACTCATACGCAGTGTAGCCTTTCCAGGTTTTTAGATTCTAGAGAGGCATGAGTTGTGATTTTTTGATGAATAATGGCATTTATCTTTCCTTTTCTATCCAAAAATTCCTGCCAAAAAATGCATTTATTTAGAGAACTAAAAATGCCATCACTCATACGCAGTGTGGGCCGGCAGTTGGCAAGGTACACAGTTTTAAGGACCCTCTCCCTTTTCGCTTTGCCATTTTTGGTCTTTATGGAGTGATATATCTCTGGAAAAAGTGTCCTGGTACAGTGTTGTCTGTAATTAAGAGCAAACTGTCCGGATCGAGTGGCGCTTCAAATTGAATGATAACAGAGCTCCCCCCTGCCAGGGTGTATATCCTTCCTTCCCTCCCCCCCCCCACAGCCACCATATCGTCCTGCAAATTTGCATTTTTGCCTCCAACCTCTTGATTTTCAAGTCAACATCATGAATATAAAAATAATGTTGATGTTTGCTCTCACTCTCAGTGGCAGTTAACCTTTGGCGGCACTCGACGAAATGTTGGGCAAACATAAAAGCCCAACGAAACGTAACCTAACGATAGATGATTTCTGCCCAACCCCCGCCCCCCTGCAGGAACAGGGGCGGAGTTCTCTTTTCTGTTCTCTCGTTTTTTGGTTTTTTTTTTTTCTGTTGCCATCATTCGGGGCTTTATTTGTTTGTGCCACGACAGCATTTGACGCAAAGTTAATGTCACTTGACATGTGTCATTTGCGAAATGTTAATGGCAAGGGGGTAAGCACAGCACAGAAAAGGTAGAGCCCCCCCCCTTTTTGTGCCATTTGGGCTGCTAACTCAGCTTCCGGCATGTTAAAAAGTTTGCGGCGCATAAAATGACTTCCCTGCTTGTTACGGCCTTCCTGTTTACGACTCGCCCCGTCTCTTTCGGTTCGATTGTGCCCGTCTCTTTCGCCCCGCTTGTTGGTTGGTGGGCACATATTGGCAATAACTTCAAGTGTTCGACTCGCAAATATTGGCATTCTGGAAGAACTCTTGCCCAAAATCTGGTGACTGGATTAGTGGAACAAGCGGGAACTTAAAAAGGTTTCTTTTTCTTTTTTTTAAAGGAAAGCGATGAAGAAAGGCAGGTCCTTTACTCTTCAAACTAAATCAATTCTTCTCCCTTTAAACAGCCATTTTAAAATATTGTTTTTTTTTCACTTTTGTAGGTACATGGCATGTAGGAAGCTTATTTTGCTTCTATTTTATCACTTTCGGCGGACAAATCCCTCGCTTTTTATGCCTTGCCATTCACAAAAAAATGCTGTAATCTCCCCGAACACACTTCTGCACATATTTTACAATCCATAATAAAGTCCCTCCCTAGCCACCTTGCCACCCTGCCATCCAGCCATCCAGCCAGGATATAAAGGACCAAAAAATGAAAAAGAACGCCAACGATGAGGAAAACATTGTAAATATTTGAATGAGACGACGGGACGCGGCGATAGAAATGGAAATAGAATGGAGAGCGATAGAGGGAGCCACTAAATGTAACTACTAGAGGACTCTATATGTACGGCTTTGGAGTGTCTGAGCACCTTTGACCCCATCGGGGTCACCCTTTTTATTCCCGTCGCCCAACTGCCAGACGGAGCCAATTGAGCGGAGGTTTCGGTGGCGCGTAATTCGCCAGAAATCTCTGTTTCGAATTCAATCAACTCGGCCGCATTGAAGGCGCCGCCTGAAAGGTCTAATCTGTGCAGCAGCGCCCCCTATTCCCACGCCCCCTGGCGGGGCTCATGTGCAGTGGAATAGTGATGGCGGTAGACCCTACCGTCATTTTTAGACATTTTTATTGGGAAAAGTAAGGTTTATTTTTCCATTTTCTTTCATAATACTTTCAAAATAATGTTGCAAAAAAAAAAAACAAATTTTAGAAAAGTTTCGAACTCGAAATCTCTTGAACTGACCAGTTTTTTGAATATTAATAAAAATATCACTTATTTAAAAATGTATTAAATTTAAACCAAAAGTAGTTTCTCTGTGGAGTACCCCCTATTTTTTTGCCATCACTGACCCGGCAAAGTCGTTAAGTACTTTCTAAAAATACAACACCGAAACCCAGACACAGATACTACGGTTCACTATTCTATATTGCATGTATTAGTGCCACTGGCACGCCCCCTTTCCGCATATGTACACCCGTACTGCACCCTCCCTGGCCTGTCCTGGTCTGGGCTGGAGCACTTGGAATCGATTGACTCCCGCGGGACGGAAGGAGAGAGGTCGAGCCAAGATTGCCAGTGACTCTGAATGACGTCGGAAGTTTTATTGGTTTTGCACACGTCAACGAAATGTTGAAGGGGGGGTGGTGGAGGCAGGCGTCGCCAAAGAGGGGGAGTCCTCTGTAGGAGGAGGAGGAGGAGTGCCATTACATGCACGCCTGCCAGTGTTCGTCGTCGTCGTTTTGTGGATGTTTTTGTAACATGACTGTTTGTTTTTAAAGTTTTAATCACTGTCAATCGATAGCTACTTATCATGCTGCAGTGCCTTCTCCAGCTCCAGCTCCAGCTCCAGCTCCTGCTCCTGTTATCCTTTGCTGCTCCTTTCTATTTGTTCTTGTTGCCAGTTGCCAGTTACCAGAGTTTGGTGTGTGTATGCTCGCCTCAAACAACATGGTTAAGTCATGGCGGCAAAACTGTCAAACGCACTTCCCAGCCAACCCCAAACTCTCGAAAAACAAAAAACGCCAACAAAAAAATCGTATCGGAATCCTGGGAAATCAGTGGAGTGGGGGCTAGGGGACCACGCCCCTGGAGCGGAGAGTGGAGTGGAGAGTGGAGAGTGAAGAGTGGAGAGCAAATGGCGTAAACATGTACAAAATACTTTGGTGCATCGACTCCGACTCCAGTCAGCCAAAAAAGTTGTAAAAAAATCCCCCAAAAAATACAAGTTGCGGAAGCAAACCCAAAAAATTGATAAAAAGCACGAGAGAAATGTTAACTTTGAAGGTAAAAAATAGGAGCAGGGGCGTAGTCAAGGGGGTGGAGCTGTTACTGATGTTTGAAGACTAAATAGTAATGGTACCTGGAACTACTCTATTCTTAATGGAAGAGTGAATAATACCAGGTACTCCTCCATCTTTAGTTGAAAAATATATGATATCAGGTACTCCTCTTTCTTCCATTGAATGGGGAAGTGTGCAATACCCGATACTATTCTATATAATACTAAATAATACTTAAAGTCTGGTACACTTACGTAGAGTGCAATGGCGTCCATTCCATCCTTGAGAGCAGACACAGGTTCCATTCTTGCACTGACCATGTTCCGAGCAGCGGGCATCGCAGGGCAGCTGATCGCAGAGGTTCCCAGTCCATCCGGAGTTGCAGCGGCACTTGCCCGACTCGCACACCCCATTGCGGCCACAGTCCAGACTGCAAACAGCTGCAAGGACAATAAGGAGATGTAATTAGTATCTAGTGAAGGACTATCTTCAGAGAAATTGGCTAGAAATTGCATTGTTTTGATATATTTTAGAAGCTCTGGCGAAAGCCTTATCTTTTTCCATTTCCACATGCTGGAAAATTGCGGTCGGTGGACATTTTTCTTGGCCTGACTCTGACTCTGGGCCCTGGAATTTATGGTTTAGTTCATAATCTGGTTTTCGGGGGTTGCTGGCTGCTCCGCCATGACTTTTGTTCGCAGGCGTAAATTTATTTTATTTGTTTCTGGCGAGGACCAAGTGGAATGAGAGGCAGGATGAACAGGATGAACAGGATGAGCCAGAGCAGGAGCAGGAGCAGTGCCACAACCTGCGTATTAAATAAATAATGAATTTTTATGAGGCTCTGCTTCATTACGCCGGGAGGAGTCGTCAACGTGGCCACATCGACTACACCCGACTACAGGATAGTATAATATGCACCCCCCTTTAATCCGGGATGGTTTTTTGCTGCCACTGCTACTGGTACCGCTGGTGGTGCTAAAAAGTTAAGCAAATTAGGAGTGCGTGCCACGGCGAGACGTGTCCTTTGGACTTTGTTGGCCTCGTAAGCCGCTTGTTTTATTGAGCTCCTGATTCTGTTTCTGATTCTCTTCACTGGATGATTATGGAGGATTTTTTTTTGTATCTGGAAAAGGGAATGGGGTGGCTGAAAAGGGCCGTTGGCCTAATTGGAAGCTCCGGCTTTACGGCCAGCCGACATTCCATTCTAATTTCGGATTTAGTTGCGGCCATAAAACATCATCATATTCGCCAAAGTGCCACAGATTTGGGCAATATATGCCGCTGCCTCGTACCTGGATTTTACGGGCACTATGCTTTATGGCTATGCTGGAAGGATTCTGGTTTAAATTACCCTCCTACCCGGCATCTCGGTGCCGGCATCTCGTAATTATGATTAAATTCAACAAATGGTTTGTACTTTTCAAAGGGGACACATTGAAGGGGACAGGGAGCTTCCTGTGGAGATCCTTTACCTTGGGAGCAGTCGGGACCTGTCCAGTGGCGCTCGCAGACACACTGGCCGGTCTCCAGGTCGTAGGTTCCGTGCTCGGAGCAGCCGGGCAGGCACTGGTACACCTGCTGGTCGATCGTGCCGCAGTCCTCGCCCTGCCAGCCGGCCTTGCAGTAGCATTGTCCTGACACACAGGTGCCGTGTCCGGAGCACAGTGGATCCAGGCAGTCGTCTGTTTCATCCGATTGGTGCGTGGTGCGTGACACAGTGGGTGGAGAGGAGGTCATCGCCGGGTGGTTGGTGTTTGCGGGGGGGAGGGAGAGAAAATACAAAACGATTGTTAGTCAACACATGGAGGTGACACAGTGAATAATGGTTAAAAAAGCAAATTATTATTTAGAGTTATAATGGGGAATACGTAATACTTGTACTTAAATAGGTCTTACGCTTGGCAAGGCTTAAACCAGTTGAGAATTATAGAGGAAAAAAGTGACAAAATACTAGATAAGCGTTACTACGACTTGAAAAAAATGAAAATCTTATCAGAAAAAAGTGAATGAAACACTAGGTAGTACAGGGATACTACAAGGACTACTAGATAACCCCAAACCCCTTAAAAAACAACTCAAATTACTGAAAAAAAAAACCTGCCAGAAACCTATGTAGTGTCCTCTTTCTAGAGTCCTTACTGTATAAAATACAAAAGAAAAAAGTGGAATGGAGTGGAGAAAGGATATTATATATATATTTGATTTCGGGAGGGCAGCAGAGTCGTGACAGCCGTGCCAAAACAAAAAGCTTTCCTCCATTTGGTACCTACTCCCAGCCCTCCGGCCCTCTCCGGCTCTTACTCCTTCTGCTGGCAGAAGGACCTTCCAAGTCCCCATGTTGTGTGGGCCAAAACACACACATGACATGATTAGT
The DNA here is from genome assembly GCA_035045925.1 of Drosophila atripex. Taxonomy (NCBI): domain Eukaryota; kingdom Metazoa; phylum Arthropoda; class Insecta; order Diptera; family Drosophilidae; genus Drosophila; species Drosophila atripex. Next base: position 1,375,204 of record JAWNOP010000009.1, read on the forward strand.
ATGTTAGACACGTACGAAAGTGGTCATTAAAATGAAATTCCAGTTTAGTTCAAGTTGGTAATTTTGCGCAGTTGTTGCAATTTTTCTCTCTGCCTCTGCCTCTCCTTGTTTTGTTTTCCTTTTCTGTTGTTTTTCTTCTCCTACTTCTTTCTACTTTTTTCTTCGCCTTTCTTTCCGCCTGCTGATATTTTACTTTTGGTCCTGCGACCTGCGTCCTGCGTCCTGCATGTGTTTGAGGAATATGCTCCCGACATATAAATTCGATTTTATACGTTTTATGTTTGCTCAACGTTTCCTCCCCAGGACCTGTCGTCCTTTCCGTCCCCGTCCCCGTCCCCTCCCCGCCTCCCCTCCCTACTTTTGTTTCTGTTTCGGATTCTGTTTGTTGTTTGTCCCTGTTTGTTTTCACATGCCAAGGGTGCCAAGGGTGCCAGGATGCCAGGATGCCAGGGCCAGGGTGCCAGTGCCACCCCGCTCCACATTAAACAACATAAAAATGTTGTGCCCCAACGTGTATTGTTGCATGTTGCATATTTTATGGGCCGGGCATATACGTTTTTAAAGTGTAGGGTATTTCACAAGCCTAGCACCCCTGGAACTACTCTAGAATTTCGCTTCAAGTCCTGAATCCATTTTCATAGCCTGCTTTTGGGCTAATTCAAAGTTATCTGTCCAAAGCGCTGGGGCGTCGGAGGGCAATGTGTTGGAAAAGCGGAAAAATTTTTGGCATTTCTTTGCCTTTCGCTTTGTCAATTTAGGGCCAACACACACACACATACACACACACCAACAAGAAGCAAGGCCAGAATATTTTTGGACCAAGAGCCCCACCAAAAAAAAAAAAGCCGAGGGGCCGAACGAAGAGGAGGTGTCGGCATAATAACTGAAATATTTTGGCATCCACTTGGCGGGGCCACTCCCTCGACTTCTTTTACGTTGCCGGGCTGCCACCCATGTCCTTGTCCGGCGAGCGTCCTTATCGGGCAGTGTCAACATGGCCCGGAACCGAGGCTGGCTCCAAATTGCAAACAAGGCAAATAAATAATTTTAGCATTTTTATGCCAAGTCAGCAGAAGGCATACACATACAGCAAGGACACTGAGAGAACAAGGATTTCACATTTTAAAGCATACTTTTAGGCGGCAGACGTGAAACTCCCCGTACTGCCCAAAAGTATGCTTTAAATACTAGACTATATATATGGATCTTATTATAATTATTTAAGCCATGTCCTTGCAACTTACGCTGATCGCAGTAGGGTCCTTTCCAGCCCCGTTCGCAGTGGCACTCGCCCTCGATACACCGCCCGTGGGCCGAGCAGTTGGGCACCTCGCACTCGCCCACCGGTATGTCGCACTCCGCCCCCTTCCAGCCCTCCTCGCAGTGGCACACTCCGCCCCCGTAGTGTCCATGGGCGGAGCACAGAACCGGACAAACACCTAAAAATAGAGAAGAAGATGGAGTGTCATGTTCAGTTTGTTGGATGAGGGGTTCCTGGAGACTCACTCTTGGAACAATCGACGCCCTGGTAGCCATCGATGCAGTCGCACTTGCCCAGGTAGCAGCTGCCCCGGCCGGAGCAGTCGTTCGGGCAGGTGGTGCTCACGCCCTCGGCCTCCTCGGCCAGGAGGGAGACGGAGTGGGCGACCAGCTCGTCGTTGTAAACGGAAATGAACCAGAGCCCAGTGTCCAGGTACTGCAGCAGGGACACGTTCACGGTCATCGCATCCACGTCGAGGGCGGGTAGACCGTCGCCGGCGGACCGCTTGTTGACCCAATGCTCCTGCGGCTGCTGTGCTTTTCCGAATCTCTGGACGTGCTGCTTGGCTAGGTTCAGGGGGATATCGACGTCATCCTCCCGCGACTCAAAGCTACGGCTCTCGTCCGAGTCCTGGTCATCGTCCTGGTCTTGGTCCTGGTCCTGGTCGGTGTCGTCAACGGTGCGATAACGCATCTCCTCCTCGCGCAGATGCTGGTAGAGCTCCAGGTCGTGGGTGGTGCCGTTGGCGGTGCTGCGACGGTGGCGGAGATGGCTGTCCAGACGGCCGCCCTTGATGAACTCGACAAAGTCGTGCTGGGTCACCGAGGGGGCCACGTTGCGTCGGGAGTAGACCGCAAAGTGGGCGCCCCACGGCAGCGTGAAGTTGAAGCGAATGAAGGCCGGATGCTTGTTGCGGAATTCCAGGGTCCAGAACTGGTAGGCGGGTATGGTGGCGTGGTAGGCCTCGTTGAACTCCTTCAGCTCCACCACTCCGCCCAGCTGGGGCTGCAGCGCCTGGTGGTTCTGCTGCATCATCTGTCCCCCGGGTCCGATGCCCATGCCCATGCCGCCGATGCCCCCGTTTCCGGTAATCCCGCCATAGGTCAGCTGGTGGTGATCCTGCAACTGGGTGTTGGTGGCGTCCAACGGGGTCAGTGGCTGGTTGATCGAGTGCGGCTGTTGTTGCTGCAACAGCAGTTGCTGCTGGATGCCGGCATTCCCGCCGGGCAACCCATTAACGCCGCCAACGCCGCCGCCACCCACCACCGCCGGGTTCATCAGCCCGTGGACGCCATGGTTCTGGCCGTGGTCCGAGGTGCTGGTCTGGATCGATTCCTCCGTGGGATAGGCCGTGGCCACGCCGTTCTTCTCGTTGCCTTTCGCCAGGCCGCCGCGCAAGTCGTGGGGCTGTGACTTGACGTCCTGGACTAGGATGCAGTTGGTGGAGTCCATGTTGGGCTTCATAGAGCTGACGGCTGCAAGAAAGGATTAAGGAATGGGGTTAATACTGGTTTTCATTCCCTACTTTTGTGGGTTGAGAGTGTTGATGAAAGTTGTGTTGAAAGTGTTGTGGTAATGTTTTCATAGCATACTTTCGAGTGTCTTAAGTATTGTTGAAAAATCGAACCCCCCTGCTGCCTAAAAGTGTGCTTCAAAAAGTATTAACAATTAACTTTCTATTTTATGAAACAATTTCTATTATTTTCCGCCGAAAATTGAAATACCAAATTAAAGGTTAGCCAACTAGCACTCTGATTAGAGCCCGCATCCTTGCCGCATTATCCTTGGCCGCTGCGTCTTCTGTTTCAGGGCAGAGCTCAGAGCTTGCCTCTTGGCTGGATTTTCGATTCCGGCTTGGCCAAATGTGCGCCCATAAATCGGGCCAGTACGAAAGGGAGCTGTGCTGCTGAGCTGCTGAGCTGCTAGTATTTCTGGCCATAAATCGTGCTCCTCATGGCCAAGAGAATCGCAATAATGTCTTCTGTGGTGCTGTAGTTGGTGGCTTCAGCTGCTGCACCGCCCTGTTTTTCACACATAAATTTCGGCATCATATTTTAACGCCATATTAATATGCACACGAGTATAAATCAAAAACTAGCACCCAGCCACCCCACCAACGAGAGTCCTGCACACACACACACATGGACACAAAGTGGCCGTTGTTAACACGTTGGCATTTTGCTCTCGGAAATCGGGTGGATCCTTGCTGCTAGTCGGGGGGACGGTGGGCTATCGTTTATCGATAACCATGGCCAGCCGTGGCGATTTATGGCCATTGGCAGTGGGAATGCGGCGCCAGCAGGGCCATTCTGGCCATTCAAAAAAACAAACGAGGACACTGAAATGATTGAAGGACTATCGGGGGCACATATTCCACACAAAAGGGTTAACCAAACAAGTCTGAACCAACAGTGCTTTAGTTTAGAGAAGGTTCTAAAATGCCTGGTATGGGATTCTTGTAATTAATCGTGGTGTCCTGAAGGGAAATAATTGATAGACCGTTTCAGGCACCTCAATCACGTCTTCCATCTCCATCTGGATTCATGGCTCGAATCGTGGCACATTAGTGCCGGCATTTGGGAAGCAAGCACCCTTACGAGCAGCAATTAACCTCACCCACTCGGGCCTATCGATCGGAATTATGTTAATGGGCGGCATTCGATTGGGCTATATATAGTCCTAGTTCTAGTCTCCCGCCATTCATATATATATATATATATATATATTTTTGTACCCGGAGTCGTGAGTGAATCATAAACATATGAATAATGGCCCGGCCGCTGTCATTGCTCCCTATACTTTCGGGAGCACTTGACAGGAAACAAAACATTTCGTTGACATGTAAACTAATGCACACGCACCACCCCCACTCTCCACCCACACACTCACTCCGAACAAGACAAGGAGCAGCCCCAGAAAGGACGAAAACAAAAAAAGCAATACTTGGATGTAGAGTCCGCGGCGAGTATCATTAATAAATTAAGAGCTCGGCCCAGTTGGTTCTATTAAGTTAACAAGCTTTTCATTCAAGTGCCCTCCTGGCCTCCCTCCCCTCCACTCGGCCAACAATGAAGGACCTCCTCCTTGGAGTGGCTTGGGTTTTGTATTTCCTTGCCATTCGATTCGATTCGATTCGATTCGGTTTGGTTACTGGTTTCTGGTTTCTGGTTTCTGGTCTGAGCCTTCATTTCTCGGCGTTGTTTTTCGTGCACCAATTAAATTTGATTACAATTTGCTGCCCACCCCCTCCTGATTGGGGGGGGAGGCCCATCCCATCCATTACCACCCCCGTGCCTGGCTCTCGCTAATGATTATTTAGTTTCGTTTTTATTCCTCTGAGCTACGAGTCGAAGAAGTTGTTTAGATTTTTAGCTTTTTTTTGGGGGATATCTTATAGGACAGAGAGAGAAATGGTGTCCTTATAGTTCTGTAGGGCTGCTATCAGGGCTAGAGGTATCGGGTATCATATAGTAATCTCATCTATGTGATTATACCTTCTATTACCAATTAGTTTAATGGGTAGAAGTACCGGGTATTTCATTTTAGAATCATCTATGTGATATAGTCTTCTCTTACCAATTATTATGATGGATAGAAGTACCGGGTATCATATATTTTTAAACCAAAACTGTGACTGCGATAGTGATCTTTGATACTCCATTGGATTTTTCTATATGTGTCTTCTATTTTTAATCCATTTTTAATCCAAGAACCATCACTTATTTGATAGAATTACTTGGTAGAAGTACCGACTATCGTATAGTTTTCAAAACCATTAGCTCTTTTTTAATGTTCTATAGTTAAGTATGACGGGATATTTCTTTTAAAACTAAACAGATAACCTTCAAGACCCCCATCTTTTGCAGTGCACCTCCTTGTACAGTGCACATCATTAGTGTGAAATCAAGCACCCCCCCTTTTAGCAGCAATTTTTCCTTCATTTCTTATTTTTTTTCTCCCGTTTTTTGTTTTTCCAGCCACACCACCAGGCACTCCTTTGGCCGTGTGTGTGTGTGTGTATATATTTTTAGCCCCACTCGAGTTCTGCTCCAATTCCTGGCTGATAACTCAAAGGGTGTGCAACGGATGTGTTCGATTAATTATTTCCGCCACCCAGCCACCCCCAGAGCCCAACTTTACCGGTCGGTTCGGGCCGGGCCTGGCCCGCCTCGCCACTTTCGAGAATATCCCCCGGCCTATGAATAAAAGAGTGCACGACAAATGAGACACATCATCGGGCTTCCCGGCAGGACCTTATGCAAATGGCTCCTGCCGGGCTATGGTCCGAAAACTAGGACCTCCTCTCAGGGTCAGTTAAAAGTTAGAAGCAGCAGGAGCTGGAGCTGGAAAATTTATGAAACATTTTCTTAATTGCACTTCCTTGAGGAAAATAATTTATTTAAACGACATGCGCACACCTTTCCCGGCGACGAGAAATGGAAATGGAAAGTGGAAGCAGGACTGCCATTGACAAATGTCCTTTGCGAATGTCCTTTCCGAATGTCCGAATGTGTGTCTGTGTGTGTGTGTGTGTGTGTGTGTTGTGTTGTAATTTAAATAGAAATGTCTTTCATTATGCCTTTTTGGTTGGGAAAAAGCCCAAAAACCGAATAGTTTTGTATTTTTAAGGACTCGATGCCGATGTATTTTATTCCTGAACTGTGACATAGTTTGTCTATTAAGCAGTGCTCTGCATCGGAATTAATTGAAACCAGCTGGATGGTGTGTGCTTTTCTTCTGGCATTTTCCGACCGAAAAGTGTTTTCCCGCAACATTCTTGGCCATTGCTAATTGACTTTCTTTGTTGCGGTTGTGCGTGACGTTCGCATTTCCGGATGATTGGCCGCCGCCCACTATGCCCCACGCCCCTGGCGGTTTTCCCTAGGCTGTTTTTCCGGCCAGAGGAAGAAAACCGAAACGAATGCGAGAAGGACAATTTCCGAGTGCTTTGCATAATTCGTTAGGCGCAAAGGAAACCGCAGAAAAATGAACAATTCCATTCACTAATTGGCAGCAATCTCTCTGGCTATGGCTCTGGCTCTCTCTGTCTCTGTCCAACGCCAGCTGTCTCTGTCCCACATGGTACAGTGAAGCTCTCTACGGGTGGTAGACATTTTGATGTTTTTGTTTGGAAAACGATAGTCGGTGGTTTGTAGAGTGAATAGTGTTAGAGAAAGGATGGACTAGATTGGCAATAGGACGGCCAAGACTATAAGATACCCGGCACTTCTTACTTTCTTAATTTTCTCATAAAAGCTAGCATACTTTTTGGCTTCATATTTTAAGTTTCCTTTACTCTTTAAACCTTTATGTTCAACTAGTATTCCCTTATGAAGAATCCATCTCAGAAGGAAGAAAGCAAAGACTCTATTAAAAAGACTCATTTTTAAATAAAAGCTAGCATACTTTTAGGTGGAATCTTTACTTTTCTGTCCACTTTGAACCTTTTCACTCAACTATTGTCTCAAAATGGCCATCCTAGAGAAGAATCCATCCCAGAAAGAACAAAACCAAGCGTATATGTTAGCCCAGTACCTCTTATATTTATTTTTTGAATAAAACCTAGCATACTTTTCAGTCTTTTGCCTTTCTCCACACTTTAAACGTTTTACATCCTCTATTGTTTCAACGTCTAAAAGCTAGTGGCCATAAACATGTTCTAAGGATCTTATTATCCTGGCATATTGGTAATTAACCATGAACCGAGCCAGTCAGTTGCCGTGGCGATAACTATTGCCGTAATCAGCTTACGATTATATCCACATAAGCATGAATATTCTATAGTAACTTTTCCCACACACCGCCACATCCTGGCACATCCTGATGCATTTCCACTCCCGCACCGGGCAGGATGTAGGGAAATGTGATGGTAGAGACGGAGGCACCCACTGTGCTGGATTCGATTGAGGGGCGCAATGCATCTAATTTCTATTGTTCGGGGGCGTGGCAGGTCTAGCTGGGGTGCCGGGAGGTGATAAGGAGAGTGGGGGGGGGAGTGGGGATAAAACCGCAACAGAGCCAAAGGCAGCAACAAATTAAATTTTCAGCAAGCCGCAACGGGCAACGCAAACTGAAATGAAAATAAAATCGCATAAAGTACAAGGCCAGCAGCTGCTGTAAATGACAACGCCGATAAGATGTTAAGGGGTCACTGGGGGGTTAAGAGATGGCACGAGATGGAGCTAGAGGCAGATGGGGAATAGAAAAGGACGGCAGGATCAGCCCCATGGAGTCATTGCAGGGAAAAGCAAAAGCAGCAGCAGCAGCAGCAGCAGCAGGGCAGTAAGGCATGCAACCACACAGATGGTGGTGCAGCAGGCAGTGGCGTGGCACCAAAACGGAGGGGGGGGGTACTCATGGGCCAAAGGCAACAACCAAGGGCGGGGTGGGGGACAACCAAGTTTCAACACAGATGGACGCACGAACGCACTTCGCCATTTGGCATGGCCAACAAACACTGAGAGAAATTTCATGAAAACCAAATAAAAGGACACTCCTGGCACTATATGAGTTTCTTTCAGTGTAATCCCCAAGAACGGGGCGGGAGGGGGCGTGGTGGCCTGCATTTGCCTGTGAAACAGTGCATATCGAATGAGTTTCCGATAGTTATCCGCTTAAAAATCGATTAACCCATTTCCGATAACCACTGCAATGCGCATCCTGGCCGGGCCAGCTGCCATTCTAGCCATATTAACTGTTGTCTCTAGCCCCGTCTCTCTCTCTCTATCTCTCTCTCTCTTCCTCTCTCTCTCTGCTGCCTGGCAGCTGTCTCTTTCAGCCATTGTTGTGATAGAAAGTGGCACATTTGTAAATCGCTGGGCAAACATTTATGCAACTTTATGCTGCTCCTGCAGCTTCTGCATCTCCTGCCGCTGCGGTTGCACTTGTCACTCACTATCTTGCCATCACTTTCTCCCCCACTTTCCTTCTGCCCTCTCGCCTCTCGCCCGGCCTGTGCCGACCTGTGCCGTCTCTTTCGCCGCCTGCTGACATTGCGGTTGATTATCGGGACAGATATGACAGCGGGATGTGCCAGGCTTGCTCTCGGCAAAGTTTAAGCTGTTACCTGACAGTTCTGCTTGCGGTCTTTTGAATAAAGCCAAATAGTTGAATAACAGAAATTACAAATTGTTAAACGGCTTGCCAGCTGCACACACAATTGCTTCCCAACTTTTAGTCATTTTAGCATCCTTTCTGAGAGTAACTCTCGATTAACTATAATTTCTTGCCAATTCAGGGTCGCCAAATCGCAATTCCTTGTATCTCTATCATGTTTAGGTGGTTTTTGGTCATCTTTCTTTGCCTTTTCAATAAATAAATAGCCTTGCAGGGTCTTGACATTCAATGAAATAGTAATATAACCAAGAAGGACTCAACTCGCCCTCACCAGAGTTCTCAATGATTATGAAAAATGCACGGAAGGATAATGTAGCCCACAGCTATCCCTATATCTTAGCCAATTATCATCCAATTCTTAAGCGGAATACCTTAAACGATTAGTGGATCGATTTCCCGTCATTCTCCATTCAAATCCTGGCAGAATATATTTTTTCAAAATTTTTCAAATTTTTGTAGTGAATCCCCTTCAAAATGCGGGATTTCCGTACTTGGCCCATGTCCTTAGCTATATCTCAGCCAATTCCTATCCGATTCTGAAAAGGAATACTTTAAACGATTTGTGGATCAATTCCCCATGATATTGCTTCAAAATCTAAGAACAAAATATTTTGTAGATTTTTTGTCAAATTTTCTGGGAGATCCCCTTCAAAAATTGTGAAAAATGCCTGGATGGCCATAGTGGCTTAGGCTCCTTTGGTTAAGATTACTTTCTGGATCAGACTGAAGACCCTTTTGGAATATTTGATAAAATAGTAATGGAACCTGTTCAAACCCACAAATTCAAAGTGTATGCTTGGCCTATTTGCAGTCGCTTCTCTTTAACTTTTTAAAGTTCTCTCCGCGCCCTGATAAGTAGACTATGTTTTCTGTGGGCTGCCTGGAGTCTTGCCTCATCAATGCACGATTGTTTGTCCTTGAGTGGGTGGTGGGTGGGTGGCTAGTGGCTGGTGGGTGGTGAGTGGTGGGTGGCGGCGGCTGCTGCTGTTTGTTGTTTGCGGAGGCGTGGTATGTAAATCAAATTAAAGAGAACAGCTCGTGGTGCTGACAAGGCAAACAAGCCAGCGAAAGTCTGCCTGTTAATTAACTGACAATGGGCTTCAAGCCCACACACCCACACTCCCACCCCGAAGGATACAAAGGACATGTATGTATTTAAAGGCACACATGCACTCCCATATGTATGTGTGTGTGTTTTTTTAAACCTCCAACAGCTGGCAGCATCCCGCAAGTGTTTGCTAATTTTATGGAAACTTAATTAATAGAAAATTATTTAGCCAACAGGTGAAAGGGCTGGGGAGAAAGTTGCCAGCAAAATATTAGCCGCTATTAAAAATAAGTGGGAAAAAAGAGCAACAAAAAAGAACAGAACAGAATCCGTGAAATTAATTTCTGGTTCACCTGTTCGCCGTTGTGTTCGAGTCTTAACCCCAACCTGCCCCGCAGTTTCGAAAACTATTCAACCATAAAACGACCCTCACACACACACACACACACACTCTCGTTAAGAGACAGAGCCAAGCGTAAATTCATTTACCGCAATGGGGAAGGATACACAAGGATACCCAGGGATACACAGGCATACACAAGGCTACAGTGAAACAAAAAGCTTTTTACACAAATGAGTTTATGGCGGCGGTTTTTCGGGGGTTTTACAGGGGGTTTTCCGGCTGCTTTTCCGGGGGAGTGCCACAAAAATTAATACATTATTTTAAAAAGATAAATTTCAAGCATGTGCCGGAGCTGCCAACAATTAAATCAGTGGAATCTACACGCAGCTTCCCGAGAACTCACTGCGGGGAGAAGGGCGTAGTCAGTATTTGATACAAAAAGAGGGGTTTCTGAACAAAAGCTCTTCAAAATTAATGATATTTTCGTTAAATAGTTTGGCTTAAAATCCCCAAATCCCCAAATCTGCGATCTATCTATTTATTTTATTTATTTATATTTAAGAGCCCCCCGCTTTTGTACGCCCCTGTCTCACCTCACCGCTTCCCCTTGGCCTGGCTATCCACAAAATGTTCACAACTTTTCAACTTAAATTCATTTTGGGCCAAAAAGCGAGGGACGGGCGAGGGGGGCCCTCGTCTTGGGGTGGCATGTGCCAAGTGGCATCACATATATTTTTCCCGTGGTTTGTTGGAAATTTGTTTTCGTTCACTTGCAATCCTGTGACACCGCAGCCCCTCTCGCAACAAGCCACCCTGCCCACCCCTCCCCCCTAAAAGGACGCCCCTTTTAGCCAACTGTAAATCAGTGCCTCCGACTCCCAAACAGCTGCTGCTTCTCCTGCGTAGATAATAAATTAAACGCAGGGAGAGAAAGTGAGAGACAGAGAGAGTGGCAAGGGGAAGGGGAAGGGGAAGGGGAAGGGGAGAAGGCAGCGGTGGAGAAAGCCAAGAGAAAGCTGGAATAAGTGGCTAGAACTCGGAATGGATGGCACAAACAAACAAATGGCGGAGCAAAATCAAGGATGTTGGCTAAGCCGCAAGCTGTCAGTCCTCCAAACTGTTCCTCAAAATTATTTGGCCTCAATTTCCAGATCAAATAATGGATTGGCTTTTGGGGGAAGACTAAAATCTAAGGCCTTGAACTAAGAATCTTTAAAATAGGAACTAAACTTTACTTAAAAATAGTCAACAAAATAAAATTAATGAGTAATGTACAAATAATCAAACATTTTTAAAGATAAATCCTAAACTCAAACCTTCAGAACCAAGAAAAAAATTTGTAAAAAAAACCCCTCATGTATTTGAAATGTCACGGTCGCCAGGATCTGCCACATAAATTGGAGTTCGTTTAAGATTTATCAGAAAGGCAGTTGGCAGCTCCTGGCCACCAGGAGGAGGAAAAGCCCGTGGAAAATCAAGGAAAATGACTGGGATCCCGGTAGCCCAGATGTCGACGCACTGACGCTAAAAGTGTCCAAAAAGTTGTGCCAATGTTTCAGTAGATAAAATGCCAGGAAAGGGCTGATGGAGGGCGGCCACTGAAAAGGGTTGGCTGGCAGAGCGGTTGGAGGAGGAAATGGGGCAAAGGTGGTTGAGGCGTCGTCATCGTCGCCATTGCCGTCAACATTTGGCGAGGGGCTGCCTGCCTGCCTGCCAGCCGTCAACCCTTTTGTTTCAAATTAAAATTTACATATTTTAATGTGCAAACTTTCTGCCAGAGGAAAACACCAACACCAACAGCAGCAAGGAGCAAGGAGTAAGGAGGAGTGGAGGTTGGGTGCGCCGGAGCAGAAAAGAGAAATGGCCAAAAAGAATTAAATTGACCTGTAAATATAATTTGGAAAGCAGGAACAGGAGCTAGAGCAGGAGCTGGAGTAGAAGTCCTGCTGGGACTGGGCACAAAACGTGTTTAATTATCAAGTTGTAAACAAAAACAGCAGGAAAAATCCAGGACGAGCGACGAAAAACAGGAAAGCACGCAGGAGAGTAAAGGATCTGGACGCATCCTTCGGATGTGGCAACAACAATAACCAGTGTGGCCAAACTTTTCCCCCCAAACAAGGACCAGGCATTAAACAGCCATTTCAATACAAACACCAACTATCAGCTATCAGTTTTCAGTTTTGATAATTAATTCATTTCTGATATTATTGGAGCCCCGACAAAGTGGCACTTGAAGCCACACATTCCACAATTATGAACTTCATTAGCAATCGCACTATCATCGAGGAGGAGGCCCGACACTCGATCCTTGGGACCCGGGCCCGATGCCATCGACCTCTGGCCTCTGCTGCTGGGGCTGCGGTTTCTAATTGCTTGTCAATTGAGCCGGATGCCCGATCTGGCCGCCGGTTGCCACATTTCATCAATTAACATTTCAGAGGTGGCCCACGAGTGCGGATGGTGCTCCAGGGGAGCAGGCACTGAGAGAAAGGGGTATAGACTTATGGGGGATTACCAGAGCTATCATCATCTAAACTCTATTATGAAATCAACACCCAAATAAAATCATTAAAGTTTAATGTTTATATTGCAAATAATATAATAACAATCTATCGAAATTCTATCGATATTTATCGAACTATGGCTATAAATAGTCATGACATTTAAGATACTCTTAATGTTCATAGTTTCCAAAGGTATATTTAAAGAGTTCTCATTCAAAAAGTATGTTAGACATTTAGTAGATAACCAAATGGAAAAATAACTAACAAAATTATCGATAAATTATCGATAACTAATAAGCAGAAGTGAACTCTGCGCAGTTGAATATAAGATTTCCTCTCAAAAAGTCACCTTCTCCAAGGCTTTTCCCACAATTCCAAGTTCCCTGACCTTTTAACGAAAAGTAATTAAATTTTCCCACAGTGTACTTATGCGTGTGTGTGTCATTTTGTGTATGTTTGCCTGGGGCAACGCTCCGTGTCGAGTTTCTTAGCTCTGTGCAAGTGTGTGGGTGTAAGTTAACACCATTTAACGCTAATGTAAAGCAAACACTTTGATGTATTTGCCTTGTTATCGCTTGTTTGTAGCTTGCACTTATGTACACTGAGCGAATATTTGCTCGCACATACACAGTTCTAATATGTATATATTGTACATATGCGTGTGTATTTTTCATTAACTCCAGTCCGTGCTGGCATTATGCGAATGTCCGCTACGTTTTTGGGGCGATTCTTACCTGCAAAGTATGCCAACATGGCGGTTAGGACGACGGATACGAGTATTAAGGCGATGCTCAAGCATTTCCAGGAACATCGGTGCTGACAGCGTTTATCTATGTGAAACCTGCGAATAAAAACGAGGATATAGTGTATATATACATATATATATGGGGAATGTTGAGCAAACTGAGAAATGCATTTGTAATTAACAGGAGAGGTCTAAGAGGAGGAGGAGGAGCAGCCAGCTGGCTCTGATGCTGGAGCCCTAGGTCCTGCGGCTTTGGATGCTTGACATATCACAAGGACCACAGAAACCAGCCAGTCAAACAGGCTGCACAGAGAGAAATCGGTGTATATCTTAGGGTCAGTGGCTGAGTATCCTTGAAGCCTTTGGCCAGCAAGTCCCGCGAGGACCAGCATTTCTCGCTGTGCACTGTGCCAATGAGTTTGTCAACTGCCGACAACAGCTGGCAACTTTTTTAATAAAGCTTCCCCACCGAAATGGCAACGCATGCAAAATGATGCACAAGACCAGGACAAAGGCGCCAAAGACAGGACCTCCTGGCACGCCCCCTGCCCCCTGCCCCCTGGCCCCACAAAGGGTGTTAATCACACATACAGCCAACAAGTCTAAGCCGCCGCAGGCCGGGCCGGGCTGGGCTGGGCTGGGCTGTCAGGTCTTTCGGCGTGGTCGCCTCTAATTGCGTAAAAGTTGAACGAAATGCTACAAAACTCTCGAGGAATCGAGGGAGAGCTGCCAGCGAAATACGTGGGCGGTGGGGGCGTGGTCCCGGCTTAAAGAGAATTAACAATTCTTGAGTTGGCAACTTTCGAAACTTGGCCAGAATTGGGTTAGACTCGAGAGTGTCCGAGAGGAGGGAGCCGGCAGGAGCTTCCAGCAGGAGCCTTCAAAGGTGATTCAACTCTGAAGTTTCAGGGAAAGGCGAGAGCCCTGCGGGGCAAGCTCTTAAAGGAGTCTCAGGACTAACCAGGAAATCCTTCAACTTTTTTTTTTTTGAGATATTGTTGGAGAACAGCAAAGGGCCAAGCTAAGATTGAAAGTGAAGGAATAAACAGAGGTTTCAGAGAGATTTCGGAGTAAGTTTTGTTCTCTGAAATGCATTCATACCCGATACTTTTAAGAAATCGATTTAATTTATTGAGAAATCGATTGCCTTCCAATCTCTAGAGCTACCGGGTATCCGACAGTCTGGTTTCCCTCAAAACCCTCTGTTTTCCTTCAAACACAATCCCTGAAAAGCGCAACCCTTTCAACAAATACCTCCAAAAAAGAACCACCGCTCCTCCGAACCAAAGACAAGCCATCTGAAAAACTACATACATGCTGCTGCGATATATAAATACTTTTCAGCGCTTAAAATCCCCTTTGAAGCCGGTGCGCCGGGAATCAGTTGAGTGGAAGTCAGTCCGCTGCAAACAGGCAATTTAACGCCCATTCACCCATTCAGCCTGCGGCCGAGGCGGGTCAAGGAGCCCCAGTTATCGGCGGCTATATATAGCCATATACTATACTACAACTCGTCCATTCATAGGGTATATCTGCTGGATGGAAAACTCACCTGGATGGCGAATATGGCGAATAGTGCGGTGCGTGGGCCGAGTGCGAATTACGCAACGGGAATCCGGGCATTACCAGCGGCTGGGAGCCGCTTATCTGGCAGTTGCCACCGTTGCCGCCACCGACGCCTCCCGGCGGTCCAACTTGCGGTCCCACTGGCGGTCCTCCGCCCACGCCCCCCGGCATTGTGCCAGCGCCCATGGGCAGGCCGACGCCTCCGCGATCGATGCCGCCATGGCCGATTGTGTTGCTGCCAGTTGACATACTTTGGGGCATCTGTTGGGGGTGGCCGCCGAGCCTGTTTGGAAAAAGAGGAAAAGAAAAGAAGTTTGTGGTCAGTCAGTGTGAAGAATGCGGGCACTATGCACCGGAGAAAATAATATTAAAATATATTGAGAGAGTTGGAATAACATTTTGATTATTAAGTTAAGTTATAAAAGTTATAATATGAAATATGAGATGGTATATGGTACGATATCAAGTACATCCTTCCTTGAGAGGAACCTGACTCTCATAATAACTTTCTTTAAATGATATTTTCTTAATAATTCAACAGATATTACTAGAGATTAGATTACAGATAGAAGATTAGATATAGAAGATTAGATATTACAGACAGATAGTATGGTATGGAAAGACACAGGACTATGGTGGTATATTATGGAATAAGGTAGTTCCCCAAGAATCTGTAAGATATAATAAGAAATATACATCCCTAACTCCATATTAACTTTCTTCAAATTATATATCCCCAATATTTTATATTTCAAAATGTTTCTTATGCCTTATAAATTCTATAAAAAGTCTTTAAAAAGTAGTCTATAAAGTCAAGATATTATTTTATAAATTTGAAACCCATATATTCCTTTAATAATTTATAGCCTCTTAGTAGCTGCAAAGGAAGTAATAAAGATTAACATAAAAAGAAGCAATAAATCGAAGTAAATATATGAATTATAATAAAAGCATTTTGAGGAAAATATATATCAATTATTAAAATGGAAAAAAAAACACAATAATATTTATTAAAATCATAAAGAAACACAACAATCAAATAAGATATACCTTTCAAAGTCATTTTTCTAAGCAACTAATATTACCAATAATTGATTATTTAATCCCCAAGTCCTCCGTAGTTTTTCTCCCAGTGTACTGACAGTGCTTGTAATGCGGAAATTAAAACATGTGCAAAAGTTTTCGCTTTACATTGGCCCCGTCGCTTTTTCGTTACAATATTTAAATCCCATCCTCGCGGACAAAAGGCGGCTGGCTGGTCGGCTGGCCGGCTTTTGGCTTCTGCCCGCTGTTATTGTTATTATTATTATTTTTAACGGTTAAGTGATGCGGAAATTTTAAATTAAAAAACATAAATCAATGCATATGTGAGCAGAATGTGTGCGTGTGTGTGCGGGGGGCAGAGTATTGTATTGGACGAGAAAAACAGGACGAAAAACAGAAAGGAGGACTTTCATTATCCCCGGACCGGACTGGAGCGATTTTTGTTGCTGTTTGTGTTTTATTATCGCTCAACATTAAGCGGAAATGCAGTCCTCGCTGCTGCCAGGACTCGATAACTGCCATTGTTGTTGGAGGAAAGCGCAGAATGCAGAGTGCGGATGCCATTTTCAGGCGCCGCCCGCAAGTATGCAACAGAAATTACAACTCGAAAACAACCCATTGTCCTTTTTTGGTGATGCGAGATGATTTCTAGACACTTTTGGGCATAAATAGTTTTCAAAGAATATTTAAAATTCAAAATAAAATTGTTTTCAAATTTAAATATTTAATATTTAAGTTTTTTTTAAGATTAAAACTATTAAGCAAGATTTTAAAGCTCAAGAATCTAAGTAAAAGTCAATAATATCGATAGAAAGTAGAAAAAACCATGAAAACTATCGATAACTTTTCATGACAAACATGTTTAAACGTGAAAAATCCTAAAATAAATCCTTTAATCCATTTTCTTTTAACGATCATTAGCTAGGAACCTAATTTAAGGTTTATTTTTCCCCCGGAACTAAAAACCCACTTACTTTTGTATGTCATGTCATTAGCTTTTCCATTTTTAATCTGCAATTGAAGCGTACAGTTGCCCCAAAAGCTATTCAACTCGTTTATTTTTGTTTTTGGAACTCTACCAGGATTTATCTGGGCCATCATGCTTATTTTTATTCCAACCCGGACCGTGGACGCCGGACGCACTGTCTCCGGATCCGGGTTCAGATTCGAATTCGGATTCGGATTCGGAACCAGACTCGGATTCATTGTCATTGGACCGAACTCATCGTCAGTGGGATATTCGCGTGCATTTGACATATCACATTTGGCTCTATTCTTTTTTTGACTCTTTTCGTTTTTTTTTTCGTTCGGTTTGGTTTTGGGCTCTTGGCCTGCTTTGGGTTTTTCGCTTTTTCGCTTTGGCCGCCATTTTGGCTTTGTTATTTATGGGCATGTCAAGCGGTCAAGCGTGTGCCACGCCCCCATCCCGTCGGCCGCCCAGCAGCGATCTGGCCTGCATCTGACATGCGGTTGTTGTGTGACGGCTCCTCGTTTTTTTTTTTTTTTTTTTTTTTTGGCAATCGAATGAAGTGCAAGCGACGCCGATGGCGGCATAATAATCCCAAAAGTTTTCAGCGATTTAAAAATGCCGAAATCAAGCCTCATATTTACGAGTTTTGCCACAAAAGTGGCCCGATCAGTGCAATTTATAGGAAAGGGAATCCCTAATACCAGTATCCAGAATCCGTATAGTCCGGAGTCCGAAGTCCGAAGTCCGGAGAAGCCCGGAATCCGAAACAATGAATGGCGCCCTCGGGTGCTCAGCCAAATAGACATGGAGATTGGTTAGACTTTGGGCCGGGCAGGCCCACAAGACAAATGTATATGGCTTGTCCGTGTATTAGTGAGTATCTGTGTGCGGAGTATCTATGTGTGTGTGTGTGTGAGTGCTTTCGGGGCAGCTTAGCAAATGCTAAGCCAGGCAGCTAGCAGCGCAAGCTGTGCCTGTGATTTATTAGCAACAATAATAGAATTAAACAATTTAAATTAAGTTGTAGCCAAAAACCATAAACAGTCTGCCCGAGGCCGCCTCCTGCCCCCCGCCAGTGGGCAGTAGAGCGCCCCCTGCCAGGAGGCACGCCACTGGCAACAAATCCAACACATACACGCAACGTTTTGTTGCTGCCTCGGAAGGAGGCAGCTACCCTCGACGGTGAAAGGTTGGAGTAGTTTCAACTATTTAGGGGTTATGCTAGTATTTTTTTATTTATTTTTAATTTATAAAAATATTTATTGCTATTATTATTTTTAATCAATTATGAATGTATTCCTTTTAGGGATTTAAGATATCCTGAAGATTTGAAAAGATAAACCCTATCTATACTTTATTTCTGTGTTTAAAATTAAGGAACCTCTTAAATATTAGTCGTACAATCTTAAAAATATACACTTTAAATCATATTTTTAATATGAAATCCTTTAAAAACCCATTTTTCAGAAGTAACTCCCCATTCCAGACGCCATTTTCAAATCCAAAGCTTGACCAAAAGGAGACGAAAAAGCGGAAGCACAGCTGGGCCAAAGTTGGGCAGCAAGTGGGAGAGAGACAGAGATAGGGATAGAGAGGGCAATGGGGATAAAGAAAGAGATGGGATGGGGCCAACTTCCGCGCCTCGCTAGCGGGGCATTACAAATGCTTCCTGTGCATACATTTGGCAGGGCACTCCACTCGCTCTTGGCCGTATATTGTAGCCATTATTATTGCCGCTGACCAGCCAGCCAGTCACCCGCCCTCCCCCAGCTACACCCTCTTAACCCTCATCTACACCCATGACACTCGACGAAAGTTGTGCCACACGCAATATGCGAGAGCAGGAGGGCAAAAAAGCATTGCATACTTTTAAGTGCACCGCATTTTGTAACTCAAAATGGCAGTTTGCAACTCAAAATGGCAGTTTCATGTTTGGTCCTGTGCGCCAGTGTGGCTGTGGCTGTGGCTGTGCCTGTGCCTGTGTCGGTGTGTGCCCGTTTGATTGTTTAATTTAATTTGGATTTAAAAGCAACGCACAACAAAGATTGCCGGCAATTATTTTTTGCCCGACGCTCTTGTTATTCAATCAAATAATATTCATTTCATTTGCAATCAACAACAGCAGCAGCTGCAAAAAGTTTTGCTTTTATTAAATTCAGTTTCTGTTTCTCTTGCTTTTGCTTTTGCTATTTTTCCCCCCTTTTTTTTTTACTTTTTCTCCCCCCTGTTTCTGTTTATTCCGCTTTGTGATAATAAATACAATTTTTGCATTGTCCACTGGGAAAACAAGCGAGATATGGTGATAGTTTCTGCGACAAAAAGGACATAAATCCACAGGAGCTGGGCGGGAGGAACACACATATCTTTTTCCAGGACACCATTTTTCCAATCAAATTTTACGGAATATTTTTAGCGACTTGAAAGGTGTTTCTGAAACGGTTTAAGTCTTGCTCTTAAACAGAGTTTTTACAAAAATACTCGAGAAATGGATGGGAACCGTAGTGGGTCATCTAGCAAGCACTATATCTTTTGTAATATCCACCCGACAGTTGACCGGAATACCTTAATCGATTTCTATATCGATTCCTGATAATTCTGCATCAAAATCTGAGAAGAAAATATTTTTCAGATTTTTTTCCGGTTTTTGTGGGGAGACCCCTCCAAAATCCAATGTTCTCGTATATGGCCCCTTCCGATGTCTATATCTTTGCCAATTCTGATCCGATCCTTGAGCGGAATACCTTAAACGATTTCTATATCGATTCCTGATAATTCTGCATCAAAATCTGAGAAGAAAATATTTTTCAGATTTTTTTCCGATTTTTGTGGGGAGACCCCTGCAAAATCCAATATTCTCGTATATGGCCCCTTCCGATGTCTATATCTTTGCCAATTCTGATCCGATCCTTGAGCGGAATACCTTAAACGATTTCTATATCGATTCCTGATAATTCTGCATCAAAATCTGAGAAGAAAATATTTTTCTGATTTTTTTCCGGTTTTTGTGGGGAGACCCCTGCAAAATCCAATATTCTCGTATATGGCCCCTTCCGATGTCTATATCTTTGCCAATTCTGATCCGATCCTTGAGCGGAATACCTTAAACGATTTCTATATCGATTCCTGATAATTCTGCATCAAAACCTGAGTACAAAATATTTTTCAGATTTTTTTCCAAAATTTGTGGGGAGACCCCTCCAAAATCCAATATTCTCGTATATGGCCCCTTCCGATGTCTATATCTTTGCCAATTCTGATCCGATCCTTGAGCGGAATACCTTAAACGATTTCTATATCGATTCCTGATAATTCTGCATCAAAATCTGAGAAGAAAATATTTTTCAGATTTTTTTCCGGTTTTTGTGGGGAGACCCCTGCAAAATCCAATATTCTCGTATATGGCCCCTTCCGATGTCTATATCTTTGCCAATTCTGATCCGATCCTTGAGCGGAATACCTTAAACGATTTCTATATCGATTCCTGATAATTCTGCATCAAAATCTGAGAAGAAAATATTTTTCAGATTTTTTTCCGGTTTTTGTGGGGAGACCCCTGCAAAATCCAATATTCTCGTATATGGCCCCTTCCGATGTCTATATCTTTGCCAATTCTGATCCGATCCTTGAGCGGAATACCTTAAACGATTTCTATATCGATTCCTGATAATTCTGCATCAAAATCTGAGAAGAAAATATTTTTCAGATTTTTTTCCGATTTTTGTGGGGTGTCCTTCAAAATCCTGGATTTTCGTTTATGTCCCATATCCATAGCTATATCTCAGGCAATTCGTATCCGAGTTTAAAGAGGAATATCTTCAACGGTTTGTGGACCGATTCTCTAAAGGTTTCTATCAAAACCTAGAAGCAAAATATTTTTTAGATTTTTTGTGAAATTTTCTAGAGGAGCCCCTTTCAAAATTTAAAAAATACTTGAGAGTGACTATCCGACCTCAAGGGAATACCCATATCTTTGCCAATTCTTATCCGATTTCCAAATACTTTAAAAGATTCATGGATCGATTCCTTACGAATCAATGTCAAAACCTACTAAAACATATATTTTAAAATAATTTCTAAAACTGTTTGAAGAGGCGCCCCTTAAAAATTAATGCTTGGTATTCAGTACCCAGAGTCCAAAAATTTCCTGCCTTCTTCCATAAGTAAACCCTTTTATGATTCCATTCCGCAACTAATCAATTATCTGCGACAATTATTCGACACTCTGGCACTCGGTTCGGTGGGTTTCCTTCACAATCTTGGCACTTTGCGGATGCGTGACAGGACAATGGAATGCAATTGCTCCGATTTGGTTGCAGATGGTAATGTTGCACGTAGCCCTTTGCGGCACAAAGTTTGTTGTTCACCTATTTAGCCCTCCTCCCCCCCTCTCTTTCGCACGTTCTGCAACTGTCTCTCTCTCCTGGCCCTTTTCGGTGTGTTATTATTGATTTCGCGCTTCATTTTTCTAGCACGTTTCCAGCGTTTCATAGCCAGCGTGTAATTTTGTTTGGATTTATCTTCCTCTGCCCCTCTCTTTCTATAAGGGGGGGGTCCTATTATGTGCCATCTCTCGCAACTCCAGAGTGTGTGTGTGTGTGTGCGAATTTTGGCGAAAATCACGTTTTTGGTGGGCGTTCTGTGTTAGTTTTCGCTTTGTGAGGCACGAATCTGTGTTGAAAGGAGCCCAGCGAAGCCACGAACTAACCGGATAGGGAGGGGACGGGGACTGGGACTGGGACGGAGGGGGCAATTTAACCCAACAATGCCAGAAAAACTAAATTCATAGTTTTGTTCCACTTGCACTCAATATATACATATATATATATGTATAGAAGGGGGAGTATGGTATAGTGGAGAGGAAGTGGAGAGCCAGAGTCCTACCTCCATTGAAAAGTTTTCAACAAAATGTTCCAATGGCCTGCAGGCTCGATCGTTTTTTGGAGGGGAAACAGGATAACCAGAGTGGTGCAAAGAGGGGTAGGGGGAGGGGCTAGCTACAGGCTACAGGAAGTCCTGGGAAATTTATCAAATTTATTTTCCAGGGAGAACTCTAAACAAAAAGCCTCGTTCGGAGTTGCTGAATAGTTTTTGGAGAGAAACAAAAGGGAAAATGTATAATTATTAAGTGGGAGAAGTAGGAGAAGGGAGAGAAGGGGTTTTTAAGTATTGTTTTTTTTTGAATTTATTAATCATTTTTCATAAAAAAAACTCAAGCCAAAAATTTGTAATTTAATTTGTTTTTATTATTTATTAGCCAGTCTATTAACCCTTTTCTTTTGACTTAAAAACTTTTTTATTAAAAATGTTTTTTAATATCAAATCTATCCCGCCCCCCCTTTTTTTGTAACTATATCTTGTAAAAGCCAAAAAAAAAAGAAAATAGATAAATAAAAACTTTCGCCACTTGAGGAGATTCCCGCGAGATTTCTAAAAATGTTTCCCACCTCTCTCTCCGTCTGTGCTCTGAAGGATAACCGTCCGAGACAAAAGCCAAAAGGCAAAGGAAAAGCAGACAAAGAAAGTTTCAGGGGGAGGGAGGGGCAAATCAATTTAATTAGTTTCTGACTTTCATTTACAAATTATGCATAAATCTGTAGACAGCGCCCCAGAGACCATAAATTAAGCGCCAGCGCCAAACTCTTGGCCGAAAAAAAAATAAAATAAAAGAAAAGTAAAGGAAAAAAGCGAAAAAAAAAAAAAAAGAAAACTTTTACGTTGAACACGAGCACGACTCGAACCCCAAAACAACAACAAAACTTGTATCTAACTACAGCAAAAACAAAAGGGAAAAGGGAGGGGGAGGGGGAGGGGGAGAGAACAAGAAGGAGGAGGAGTAGAAAGCGGAGAAAGTAAAAGAAGTAGGGGGAGGAACATTGAGGGTTGTACGCAAAATTAATTTGCGCTTTTATTAAATTTTCTTTCGCCGCTCTCATGGCAGGACACAAGGAGAAGCCAGCCAGGAGGACGAAGGTTAGCCGTGGGCAGGGGGCAGGGGGGGCAGGTAATCACGCCCACAGGGGAAACCCCCTACGTATGAGCAATTTTTATCGAGCGTAAGGCCAGGAGCAGGGGCAGGGGCAGGGGCAGCAGCAACAAGCGAACAAAATACCAGATAGGGGGGGTAGCATTTTAGCCAAACGCTGTCAAACAGAAATGCAACAACCCCTTGAACAATTTTTTATACACGATTTATTTCCATTTTCCTTCATTCTCCCTTCTATAATATTCTCTCTTTTTTTTTTCCTCCTTTTCGCATTTATATATTTATATCCATTTTTTTTTTTTTCATTTTTTTATTTTTTGCACAAGAACGAACCTTACGCTCCAATGCATTTTTCGTAGAAGTCTAAGGGGGGGTAGCCGGGGGCCCAATGGGAGTTATTAGAAAAAATAAATGCCAAACAGAAACAAGTTACTGTTAACTAAGTTACTGTTATTTACTTTAAACGATAATTATTGGGGACTATCATAAAGAGGGATTCTCCATTCTATCTATTAATACTAATACCATATAGTGGTCTATATATAACAATCTATATATTATCTTTTAGTTCCATATCCCATAAAATATGCATATAATAATTTTCGTATTATAATATTTTTAATCTATTTAATATATTTTAACTTTAATGTTTACTCTTTTTTAGAATTTCTATTAACAATCTATAAATCTATACACTCTATATATAATATAATAATCCTACTATCCACTTTTAAGATTCCTGAACAGATATAATTTGTATCTGTATCTAGAGATCTTAGATCTGTTTATGATATAAATAGCATATAAGTAATAGTATCTTGGCATGAAATACTATGCCAATATGATCTGATGAGTGAGTATTCATTATGTGAATATCCCTAAATTGAAAACCCTTTAAAGATTATAGTCTCTATTATAGTCCAGTACCCTTAAAAAATACTCCCAATTAGCACTCTATAAATCGAACGATATTCGTATAATCCATATCCAAGATTTCCATCAAAAACCCCATTTAAATCTCTTACGAATTGAAGTTTTTGCGACTTGAGCAAAAGGTAAACGATCTAAAAATGGCAAAAAAAAAAATAGAAAAGGGGGATGTGGCATGTGGCAGGGGCAGCAGTGGGGGGAGGAGGGAGGAAAGCGATGGTGTTCGCTTTTCCTAACGGTAACCGCTGTATCAGTTACGCGCTCTCATGGCAGATGATTCTGCAGAATAAAAACGAAACCGAAACCCCCCTCCCCTTTCAGAACGGGCGGCGCCCCTGTGCCGCCTCGCCTTAACCCTCCACTGGCCCCCGGGGGCTGCTGAAGCGACTAATAACACCCCGAGGGAGCAGCGAGCAGCGAGCGGCGTCTGCCGGCGTTAGTGGGCGGGGGTGGGCGTGGCTGGCAACAGCAAAAGCAAAAGCGGCGACTGCCAATGATCAAAGAATTTTTTCCCTGCCGTGTATTTTTTTTTTATATTTTTTCTTTTTTCCATCCAACTGGGAGATGTTGGGCCGCCAGAGTTGCCAGGCCAAGCTAAATTTTTGTTATGACGGCGGAATTAATATTATTAAGGGTCGATTTTCAGCCCAGGACCTGGGTCGCAGACGGGTTTGTCCCTTTTTTTTCGCTTTTTTTTTCCGTTTTGTATTTTTTGGTCTAGAGCCGTTGAGTTGATAATTTCGCGATGCCACCACACCAGCAGGGGAAACAGGGGGCGACAGAGGGGGGGAAAAAATGGAGACGCCACGACGTCATTATCAGAAAATGCCGCACGCCGCTTTGTTTGACAAGGGCCACCCTAAAACACCCACAACCCACTTATTAAATATTTACAGTTTTGGCAAGTTTCAAAAGCGCCTTTAATTGCTGTCACTTCTGGATTAATTATTTAGAGACAGAACCCGCAAGACACATGGAAGATGGTTAATACCCTGCCGCCCAGCCCGAAATCTAATAAGCCTAATTGGCCTGATTTTCGGTATAGGGGCTTTTTCGAGGGGGGGGGGGGGTCTCTCTGGTCTTACTAGCCAATTAAATATTCATCTCTGACTTGGTAGAAATTAAAAATAATAGTATTTTTTATAGCACTAGAAGTACAAGGAAGCTAAAAGATCCTATCTTATAGATCTCAACTAAGAGATCTTATAGGAAAGTGTAACTATGAATACCCGGTACTTGCATACTTTCTGACTAGAAACTGTTTAGTTTTGGCTTTAATAGTATTTTTAGTAGTATTATTATAGCATTTCTTGGAATTTTATGGCACAAGTATTAGTATTTAGTACACGTATTTATAATGATTTTAGATCAATATACTGTTATACCTAATATTCTTAGGACGCATACAATTTTGATAAATATTTTAATATATTATGGTACATGGTACTATTTTAGTATACTTTTTTAATTACACAGTATAGTGCTAGTATTTCATATATTTAAATAATCCAAAGTTTAAACAGTTCAATCAGTTAAAAAAAAAAGAAAACTAATCTCCTCCAAGTAGCGCTTCTTAAACATCCCTATTTTTAAGGGCATTTCCCAGTCGTTCTTAATAACATTTCGAAAAGCCTGCCCTATCATTGCCCTTTTGTTCGCGGGGAAATGAAAGAGAAGAGCTCTCAGGACCCACCTAAGGTGAAAGGCTGGAGAAAGGCAGGAGCAGCAGGACCAGGCCTGAAAGCGTCGCGCGATAAGCGCCTCAAACATTTTTCCAAGCGCTTATTAATTGTGTTTGTCGAGGACCAGGACGAGGACGAGGACGAGAACAAGGACGACGACGGCAGCAGCCTAAGCTGCCATGGGCCAGGGCCTGCCAGGATGTTTGCCAAAGGATTATGCAGCAGTGTCGCCGAGGCACACGCTTTTGTGAATGAAGGAACTTGGGAAAAGGCAACTCTCAGTGCCATGAAACACCAAACACCAAACACCCACCCGGGGAACACCTACCCCTGCTGGACCACCTGCTGGGCGGCTAAAAAAAAAAAATCAAAAAAAAAATCAAGTAACAAGTAAGATGGAGAGATTTTTAATATTTGCCAGAAGTGTGGCAATAAAATCAATCGAGCTAATAACGGAAATTGCCCAAGGAGCCAGGACCAGAAATCGAAAAACGCAGCGGGTCATCGTCCTTCCAAGCACGTGGCCAAATCCCACCATCCTCCCTCATCCCCCCCGGCATTCGACAGGCGATTCAAAAAAAAAAAAATAGGGAAAAATATCCCTCTAGGATACGCCAGTTTCGATTCCGATTCGAAATGGAATAAATTGAATTAGACGGCATGTCCTGCTCCTGGCCATCCTGCAGCTGCAAGTGCAGCAACGGAAAGCAACCACCACGACAGCCCAGCAGCCCAGCAGCCCAGCATCCCTGATACCTCGGGTAGTCCTGGTTTTTTGTAGTCCCTTCCCTCGTGCCTCCCTCGTGGGCGTGGCCATAAAGCAGAGTAATATGCTCGCCCATCTGGCTAATAATCAAATCAGTGGGCGTGGTCATATTTTTCGATTGCCCTGCGCCCCTTTTTATTTCCGGTCCATCAATTATCGAAGGTTTCGTCGCGAAGGGTGCTGCTACGCTGCTAAAAAGTGGTTACTTTCTTGACTTTATTTTTGGTATTAAGTATATAGGAGTAGCGGGTATCATTATTTACAGGAAGAGAGGAGACTAGAGCCAAGATTTTGGATTTTAATCGTGGAATAATCTTAGTACTCATAGTTAACTAAGCCATTGGGAAGTACCGGGTATCATTATTTAAAAATAGAAAGAAATGACTAAAGACTCCTGGATATTGTACTCGATTTTAGTGAGTACAGCGTAGCAATTATCCTGAATAGAATACTCAAAGAATATTTCCAGAATACCCTGTACTAAATAGTGTACCCATTTATAGCGAGTACCAGGTATTGTATAGTCCATCCTGCGACCCCTTTACACCTTTCAAAATATTATTTCCTATTATTATTAGCCACTCCCCGACGTATGAATCATTATAATTGTATAAGCCCTTCGCTCACCGCCCCGTCCCGCCCCGCCCCGCCAGCCGTATTAATTTTCCGCCATAAAGCGTAATGCTGATGGAGGTCCTTGGGTCCAGTGACCGCCCTCAAGTTAATTTGCAACATAATCTTTTAATCTGGTTTTTGTGTCAAGCGCAGACCGCCGCAACACCGAAGCGTGTGTGAGTGGTACGTGGGTGGATGTGGTGGTGGATGTCCTGTCCACGAAATGGAAAAAGTCACCCCCGAAAATAGCACACATAGATCTCGGCTCATCATCGACAGCGTTGAGCGTCCAACCCTTGGACGGACATGCAGCTACACGGTGGTTGGGATTTATGAAAAATTCATTAGTTCCGGGTGCGTTTTCCGGCATCGACAGGATGACATATGAAGCTAATGATGCCCCAGGCGCAGGACATTGTCCACTTTATGGTTATGCTAAAAAAAAAAAATAAATAAATAAAACAAAAAGCGAAATACTTCCGCTGCAGACGATAGACCAGACTAGACTCTCTACTTCCTTCCGAAAGTAGGCCTCCTACTCGGGTTAGGGATAGTCTACATTTGGGGGCTCATCAGCGGTTGCTCACAGGACTCTCACACAGACAAAAAAAAAAAAGATAGAAAAAACATGAAATGACACACATAAGCCAGTCTATATGGTGCAGTATGGGTGAGTATCTGGGAGTATCTGTGTGTGAGCTGAAATTCATCAAAATCCAATCAATCTTTCATTTAAACATTTTCATTTCGGCTCGTTGCGTGGCGCGGCATTCGCATTGAATGGAAATCCATACAAAGGGCCGACGTCCGTCCCACTCCACTCCACTGTACTCCACTCCCCTGGCTCCCCGATGGATGTGGATGTGGATGAAAATTGCAAGGAAGTGCGGGGTTGGAGGGGCAAATGGCAAAACAAAGCGAGGCGAGGCAGGGCGAGGTGGCATGGGGTGCCGAAAAAAAATCCACAGTAAAGCGCAAATATTTGCGCGTATAAATGGGGATGATGATAGATGGAAAACCAAAAGGCAGCAACAACAACCGCGACACCAGAAATACAACAACAACAACAACAACATCAAGAAGAAGAAAAAAGAAAAGCGGAAAAACCGCAAAAGAAAATGAGTAGAGGCTGGCAAATTGTTGATGTAAGTCAAATGCAAGAAAAACAAAAGCGCCGATGGGCGGGAAAAGCTTTTAAAGATCTGAAGAGCGCCAAAAATACTCAAGAGCCATAAAATAGCCAACCATCTGGGAGAATCCTTTGAAATATCAAGAGGTAGAGCCTCAATGGGTGGTCTATACATAGATATTATTAGTAAATATTTCCAGAAGTTTCCTGAGAGAGAGTCTAGTTATAGGGCAGCTATGGGATATAGTTGACCGATCTGTACCATTCTTACTTATATGCTGTAAGTAACTATAATAAATATATATCCAAAGTTTCAGTTCGATATCTTTTAAAATAAGACACTTGTAACACTTAGAACCACTTTGGCGGACACGCGGACACAAAGTCTTTCAAGGACTATACTGTTTATATAGTGGGCATGACTATAATGAGCCTGTTTACAATATTTTAAGATCAATAGCTTTGAGGCCAAGAGACTTGGAAGACTTTGAACCACTTTGACGGACAGGCGGACAAGGGGACAGGAATGGGAGGTCCTGATGTCCCTATTCCTTTAGTTGCCTTAAACATTTCAAGCAAAATTGGTTGGCCAGAAAGGAAAGGCTATAAATAAACAAGAGCCGCAAACAACAGGGCCCAGAACTGAAAGCGAAACTTGAAATTAATTCCACGAGAAGCTTCTCGGCCGCCCACTGGAGCGGATGATGAGCCAGTATAGACACAGATATACTATATATATATATACACAATATATATAAATAAATATCCGCAACTGTGGGCCGACTGGCGGGGCATAAATCATATGGCCCAAATACAAATTTTATGACGCATCCCCAAACAATTTCCTTGCCTTTCGAGTCTCTGGGCTTGCTCTGCTTTTTCTTTTCATTTCTCATTTGAGAAATGGCAAAGCAAACAGGAGGGGGGAGCGAGGACACCATCGGAGGATGGATGAGGTCCTGGGGAAAGGAGTCGGGACTCGGTCGCTTTCTGTTTACCGTTTTGCATTTAAAGCTTAATCCCGGCCAAGGAAAGCATGAATTTATAATTAAAAGTAAATTAAAAGTAAATAAAAGCAAGGAACCCCCGAAAACCATCCAAGGCAGAGGATATCCTGCGCATAATGAGACGAGTCCTGCTGCCTTGGCAAACAGTATTTGACCAGGACCGAAGGATAACGAGTGCTGAAAGGGATATCGCCCGAGATAGTCTCTTGATAGTTATTTCATTTATGGATTTCGGGAGTTACGATTCGAGGGGGATGTACCAATTTCCGAGTACCCAGTACCCAGTACCCAGAATCCCTCCTCCCTGGAATCGGATTGGTGTCAGCGCATAATCAGATGCTGACCCCCACCGACACCACGCCCATGTCACCAGAATTTGAATATCTAACAAGGACGGGAGGGGGGGATGGAATGTGTAAAGAAAAAGGAAAAACCGAATGGAAAACAGAAGCAAAAGGAAGCTGCGAGAAATGGCGCACCAAAGTAGGTTAATGTGCGTCGATGTCGATAAAAAAATATATATATATGTTCCTGTCCAGGATACGACATACACACACATTATTTTGCATAGAATGTGTGTGTGTGTGTATGTGGGTGGGGAGGGGGGTTGGGGAAAAGGAGAGTGAGCTCCAATCTGTCGATGTCTAGGCGGGCAGGAATTTAAAATTCCAATTGCTCACGGATGTGTGGGGGAGTGGGGTCTCCATCTCTCCCTCTCCACTCTCCCTCTCCAGTCTCCCTCTCCAGTCTCCCTCTCCAGTCCCCATCTCCAGTCTCCTTCCCAGACGGAATGAATAAAACATTAAATCGGATTATAGAATTTTTGCATTTCTCGAAATTAACATGTTTATCCTGCCGAGCAGAGAGAGAGAGAGTCGAAACTAATTTGAATTGCACTAAATGAGCGTCGAGGGGGGTGGAGAGTGGGGGGAGAAGGCGTAGTTATCGAAATGATATGCAAAAAAAAAATCGAATAAAATCGAAATTCAAATGATGTGAATAATAATAGCAGAGGTTTATCGCATTTAAATATTTATAAAAAAAGATCTAACAGAGGATAATACAAATAAGCCACATCAATCGAAGAAATCGATAGTTATCGATGAATGGAATTAGTTTTCTAAACAAAAATCCAAGAATGAAGGACTATAGATACGATAATATAGTAAAGTAATTATGGTTAATATTTATAAAAAAAAACATAGATCTACCTAAAGGTAATCATAATATATTCAATTTATCGAACAAATCGATAGTTATCGATTGATAAAAATAGTCAACTAAAAATAAATCAAATACTAAAGCAAGGAATCTGATTTATTTTACATTTCTTTCTCAGAATCTATCGACACTTCACCCACTTCTAGACATCCTAGCCTCCCCAGGCATTCCTGCATCTTGCACCACCACCAGCACCACCCCTGGCATCCCTAGCACCACCCCCTGAAAAACCGCACTCAAAGTGCTCGGCAAACATTTCCACTTGGCAACTTCTTGGCATCTCCCATCGACACATGGCATGCAAATTGCACAAGACCAAAAAACCAGACCAGATGGGTGGGTGGGTGACTGCCACTTGACTGGAGCAATTAAAACAGACATCCGACCAAGTGGGCGTGGCCTAATAGGGTTAAGCATTATGTCGGTGGCTGGAAGAAAAGTTTCTGGCAGGCGCTAAGAGATCGATGAGAATGCAATCAGCCGAGCCACGAGTGCTCCTTTGGGAAGGGAAGCGACAAGTTTTTTCAATTTTCAATTTTAATTATTAAATACTAAAAATATGGAAAGCTTAAAACCGAGCATCGCCTGTCGGAAAACAAACAGCATTTGACGCAGATTTCAAATCCCTTCCATCTCCTTGAAATACTTCAAATAACTGACTGACTGGCAGCCGTTTGAAGTGCCATAATGGGATTAGTGTCTCGCATTTTTTTTATTATTTTCGGGGAGTTTTCAGATTTTGATTGGGATAATGGGCAGGGGGTTCCGCTCGCCTTCAGCTGGATCGGCCAGCTGTCCCGGCGACGATACACTTTCGGGATGAGGGTGCAACAGTTGCTCGGATCGCGGCCTATAATTAAGTCGACAGCCTCTTTGGGCGATAATTACAGGTTTTTTTTCGTAACACGGACTCTATTTCAAAAGTTAAACAAAATAAAGTTTGAAGGCCTGAGGGGCTGAATCATATTATTGGATGAGTCATTCTTGAATAATTTGTCCGAAAAAATAACAACTCTTGCTGGAAGACGGTGGCTGGTAGGTGACTGCTGGGTGACAATTCATCTCTTGACTAACTAATAACTGGTTGGCTATTAACTACTGAAATAATTGTTAAAACTCGGTAAAATAATTGGCTATTAACTAGTCTAATAATTAACTAGCAACTAATTGTTATTTAATTTGTAAAAACTAACTTATCCTGGAAGATGTTGTCCGATAGGTTTGTCTTTGGTGACAATTCACCTACAACCTCCTGAGTAGCTAATATCTTATAGCTGGTAACTAGTAGTTAGTTAGTTAAAGTGTCCATTAGCTAGTAAAATAAGTAACTGATTAGTACAAGCCAACTACTTTTAATGGACTGCTGACTCGCAGGTGAAAATCCACCTCCAAATCACCTCTTGAGCAACGCTCCTCGCTCAGACTCCTTCCTGGCTGACTGATTGATTTCGAAATTGTGAAAAATTAGTTGCCGTGTCGTCGTTAGCGGCGTGGAGTCTCCCATCTTCCATCCGATCGGCATAATAAACCTTTGGCATTTATGACACAACCATCGACACTCCATCGACATGGCCGCACGACAAATAACCAAATATGCAGCCACTTTCCGGGCTGTTGCTGTTGCTGCCGCACTCTCTTCTGACTTGTGACTGGCATGTGTAATTAGCCTGTCAACGTGGCAGTGGCAGTGGCAGTGTCAGCATCCCCCCTTCCCATTCCCATTAACCCGCTCCCTGAGTCGGCGGGGCATTGTAATGGCAATGATGACGCCAAATGCAGGCGGCGGCAAACATTATTTGATTGCCGAAAATGCAAATTGTCGAAGCCATTAACAGTTGCCGAATGTTGCCGCAACACACACATCTTATGCAACCCATAAGAGTGTTTGCTTCTCCGCCATGTGGCGGAAGAGGAAGTCATAGAAGGTCCCTCTCATTATGGAGCAACCCTCCCCTGACCTTTTTTTCCCCTTCCTTCTATCCTCCAGTCACCTGTCGGCAGGTGAGTTTTCTTGCGAAATTCCCACAAACTGTTCGTATTTGTCACGATTCTTATCGTGGGAGTGTGTGTCCTTGTTTCTAATTTCTAATTATGTGTCCTGTGAGCTCAACCGGGTGCCAGCCTGCATATCAATGCGACTTCCCATCCTCCCATCCTCCCATCCCCCTTCCTGATCTACCTTCGGCGTGTGTTGGAAAAAGTCATTAAAATGTAATAAATTAGGCCGACCGGAGAGGCATTCAAGACGGGGAATCACAGATGAATCAAGTTGCCGCAGTCCCCCCCACCACCACCCCCTTACTTTTCAGCTCCTTTTTTCCATGCCAGGGGGTTGCCATGCCAGGACGCCCAGGACGGCCAGGACGCCCAGGCTCACCCACTAGATGAAAAGTGTATTAAATTGATTTCACTTGATTTTCCCGCTTGTACTTTATTTATTTTGTTAGACGGCGGCGGCGACGTGGCACGAGTTGGGGTGGGTGTCCAGTGTCCTGATGGATGGGTGTTTTACTTTTCGATTCGATTCCCCTTCTGTCCTGCTAGTGGCCTCCGCGGCGGCAGCGACTCCTGGGCGTATTCATTTCGCATTATTGCAAAATCCACACGATCCAGGCAGGCGGGCGGGCGGGCAGGCAGGCTCCTTCCCCCACGCCACACCTTCTTCATTTATTTATTTATTTTTTTCTTTTTTGGTGCGCCTTTGAGGATAATGAATATCACGCGCTGCTTATTAAGCCTTACGCATCGCTGGGAATCTAATAGAAACGTGGGCGAAGGGCAGGTTGGAGGCGGCAGTGCACTGCGAGAAAACTCAAGTTTGGTCTGGTTTTCTTGGTTTTTTTTATAGAGAATCGGAAGCAAAGGATCTGTGGAGATTTTTACTCGACAAGTACCGGGTATTATTGCTCCACTTTCTACATTAACATCTCTACACTTTCACCATATCCTCCCAAGTACTGGGTATCCTTGCTAAACTTTCCTTTAAACTTCCATCACAAGTACCGGGTAGTATTACTGTTCCTCCCTCTACCAGGTACCAGGTACCATTATTGTGAATTCTTCTACATTTTCTATCAAAGTACCAGGTATCATAACCACCGTATATCACCACTAAGTAAACTAATACCAGAAGGTGCCAGTTGGGAAATTTAGGAAAAAATAACAAAAATATCAGAAAGAGAGGGCCTTTTGCCCCCAGAGAGAGAGAGAGACTGTACTGCTATACCCTGTAATGTGGTGAACGCTAGAGGTCGCCAGCGAGGTGAAAAGAGGTGAGAAGTGGAGCTCCCCTTTCCTTTGTATTTCTTGTATTTTTTCCGCTCCACTCTGCTCGGAGTATTCCGCTCGCTTTTCTGTTTGCCACAACACGAATTCTAACTTCCTGTCGCCAGGTGTAGAGTGTAGAGTGTGGAGTGTAGAGTTTGGAGAGTGTAGAGTTTGGAGTGTGCAGAGTGGAGTGTGTGCGTGCCAGTGAGTGTGTTGTTTTGGGGCAAATATTACAAAACACAAACGCCTGTTTCCGTTTTACTAATTCGTATGCTGTTTGCATTTGCATTTTGTAGGCAGAGCGAAACGGATGCCACAGGACATTCTGGGAGGGGTAGGGGGGTAGGGGGGTCTCTGTGCGTGCGACATGTATGAAAAATATCCTTGAGAGACTCAATGGGGATGGAGCTAAAGGTTTCGGTTTGAGTGCCGCAGCTGGGGGGGCGGAAGGAGGCAGGAGGCAAAGTAAACGCCAAATCGAAAATATCGCGAAATTTGAAGGGGAGTGGTGGGTGGTTGGGTGGTTGGGTGGTGTGCCTAACCTCCTCCTCCTCCCCCCTCCCTCAAAAACAACAAGCTGCGCCTTGTTGTCGTTCATTTTGCATACATAGCTCAAAAGCAAAGTGCCAAAATGCTGGGCGATGAGTTGGGGGAGGCCCAAAAAAAAAAAAAGAAAAAAAAAACGGAAAATTGAACGAAAAAAAGAGGGGGGTTCCGGGTGGTCGCTGGCTAGAGGATGGGCGGGGCATTTGTGTGCCCAAAGTGCAAAAGGAAATTCATGCATATGTGAGTGGCAGGGGCAGGGGGGAGGGGGGCCAGAGGGGCAAGGACTGCCAGCGGAAAGCGTTGAAATGTGCTACAAATTGAATTTTATTGAAACGTGTTTGAAATTTTTCGTCAGACATTTCCACCGTTTTTGGCCCCAATGGAGAAGGCGTCAGTAGAGGGGGGAGGTGGGGGTTCTACCATTGAATGAGTGATGAGAAAATCGAGAATAGGGATGGGGGCGGGAGGGTGGCTAACTCTGGCAACTCTGCTTGTTTTGGGCCATTGTAGAATGCAAACACGGGCAATCGCCAAGTGTCGCACTCTCATTCCGCAGACATCGCCAATGGCCAAAAAGGGGGGAGGGTAGGGAGGGTGGGGGGGGTGGGTAGGCGTTAGAAGGGGGCGTGGCTGAGGGCGGACAAAAGCAGATGCCAACACCACAGAGAGAGAGAGAGAGCCAGTGACAGGCAGGGAAAACCTAATCTGCGACAGAGTTGTCACCCGCATTGCAGATGGCAAAACGCACACAAGGCCAAGGGGCAACAGAGTTGCCTTTGTGCTCTCAAAAGAAAGTCTCTTTCGGAAAATGAAGTCTCTGGCAAATGGAAATGAGTTTTGATAAGCTTTTTTTGATAAGCCCCCCAAAAAAAAAAAAAAACGAAAAACGGGGTCTCTTCAGGGTTGCCAGCTTAATGTATGATTCACTATTCAGTCTATCTATCTTTCAGGTCTATGATTCACCTTAATTGAAACACAAAATCCATTCAGGTTGTCTTTGAAGCACTGGCTTCTGTTCCAGTAGCCCCGAAATCGGTATCCGAGGAGGAGGAGGCCTGTGACCCGGCGATTGGTTGGCGTTTCATTAGCCAAAGTGCCGACCAGGCTGGGTAACCTGGCCAAGACCGACAAGGTGGAGACTAAAGCGACAGGCGACAGGCGACAGTGACAAATGCCAGAGGAACGGGGAGTGAGGGTAGCCCCCTAGTAGCTCCCTTTTCCTTTGGACGAAATGTACATTGTATATTTCTATTCCATTTCTTGCCCATTCTCCTTCCTTTTTTCTTTATTTTCATTTCCATTTCCTTTTTTTTCTGTTTTTGTATTTCATTAAAATATCGACAAGTTGGAAATTAGTCAGTTCTAGTCAGTTCAATCACTTGGAGAACATGGTAGGGTATGTGGTATACATCTATTGATCCTATTGATCCATTCCTATAGAGACTACCCCTGTTTCTCGCAGTGCACTGGCAGGTAGAACACGACTGGGCCGCGAGGAAGATGTCTGGAGACCTTCTTGGCCCGACTTTCTGGGCCGATTTTGCTTGTCAATCGGTGACTAATGTTCAGCAATTTGGCTAAGCGACAGCGGAGAAAGGACACTGGAGAAGGAAAAAAAAAAAGGACACAGAGAGAGAGAGGGAGGGGGAGAGACATAGGAGGTGGAGGACTAATGCCAGGTAGGGATGAAACTGAAACTGAAACAGAAACGAGCCAAAATGCCAGGACAAAATCGTTAAAATGTTAACAACAAACTGGCTAAAATAAATCAATGCGCTTTTCGTTATTTATTCCCTTTCCCAGACTTTGTATCTGTATCTGTATCTGTATCTGAGCCAGAGTCTCAGTCTGCATCTGTATCTGTATGTGGCCCCAGGGGACACCATTTACGCTCTACTCTTATTTATTTTTATTTATTTCTTGTTTCTGAATCGGAATTGGAGTCCGCATTCAATTTGTTTATCAGCCAGGAATTGAGTGAGTGTCACTGAATGAATCAAGTGCCAGGGAGAGTCCTTCCTTTGGTCCTTCGTCCTTCGCTCCTTGTTCCTCCGACCCTCCGTTCGGTTTCAGGTGTCGGCGTTTTTGTCATTAGTTGCATTAACTCTCCCTGTCTGACAGCCAATTTCTTTCGCAAATCGGTTTTGTTTTAGGGACCTGATTCCCGATAACCGACGGATATAAGGATAACCGGATCACCGGATATACAGGGACGATGACAACTCTGCTTAGCAGATACCATTCCCCAAATGACGGAGAAGCCAGTTTCGGGATGAGTATGTCATTAGTTCTGATGGAGATACCTGGTAGTTTGTGTGGGGATTATGGGATTTACTCCACGAGGCTCTATCAGAGATAATTCTATTATTATTATTCTAACATCTAAACTCTATATACTATACTATAGATAGTATAGTAGGTAGTAGGTAGAAGTATTTTGAGATGGATAATATTTTGAAGGCATTGTAGAACTGTAGGTACAAAAAGGGAGATGTGTTAGGAGAGGGTTTATGTATCATTTCTGATATTAGATGGCTTATTGAGTATGTATTTTTTAACTTTATTTGTAATACCTCCTATTAAGTATTGCCGGAGTTATGATGAAGTATCTTGACTCACAAAACTAGTCATAACTATTCGGAATAGATACCCAGTACTTCTAAGAGTATATCCAGTAATCCCCTACCCCCGACAGACTCTCTGGAAACTCGATACTGACTCAGACCCCCTGGAATCTGAATCTGAATATGCACTCCGTCGGCTCCCAGCCACCTTTGAACACAACTGATAACAGCCATGCAATAAATATTGCCACTAATTTTCTTGGCCTCCACTGCCTCTTCCTTCGGTGGGAAGGGCCACCTCCTCCTCCTCCTCCTCCTCCCTAATGAAAGGCAGGAAGCAATAATGGGAAAAAGTGACAAAGAGCTGGGTGGAGTGGGAGTGGAAGGTCGGGAGTTGGGGTGTTTGGGGCGACGATAAATCAAAAATGTGAGACGGTTAAAAACAAAAGGCAACATCCGAAATATGTCAAATGATTCATATTAAAGTGCGCGGTTATGTTCGCCTCACTTGGTTATAAATCAAGCAACGATACGGGATACAGACTACAGATACATGGCCACAGATACTCAGATACTCAGATACCCGGATACTGAGATACAAATACAGGGAAACACATTCATGCTCAAGTGCGTAAGTGTCGCCTGCGTTTGTCATTGTCGTTGTCGGGTTTTTGGGCTCCTCTTGCACTGGAATTGAGGTTTAGGATGGGGACTGTTGTTCGGACGGAGGAGGAACTGAGAGCCCCGGAGCTGGAACTCTGCATGTCGCGTGCGAACCCGTTGATATATCGATTTAGCTCCGGCTACTTAATCAAAATAATTCCGACCAGTCCCGAGGCAAGTGACAATTCTCTGAATTTTGATAGAGTCGCAGTCGCTCCAGAATCGATTCCGGTTTGCGGTTCTCCGACCCATGGAGCTCCATGGAGTTGGTGACAAATCTCAGCCGGAATTGAGTTTCGTGGCAAGCCGATTCGCCGCAAAACACGCTGATAAATGTTTGCCGCAAAACGCTTTCAATAAAAATAATAAACAAGGCCAACCGGCAAACCGCCTGCCGAAATAATTGAACTCAACTTTGGCATCACAACTTGCCGGAATTCATCTTCGAAAAGTGGCCACCCCCGAAGGCTGGGCTCTGCGGAGGAAACAATTGAGAAATAAATTCGCCAGCGTATTTAACTTTATTATTTATGCCGAAAACTCCGGCCCATATGTGAGGTGGTGCCACGGAGCGCTTATTAATTTATAATACACTGCGGCCTTGCCTTTCCCGGTTCAGCCTCCTTACTTTTGGCCCAGAAAGTTCCGGGGCAAACTAAAATGTTTGCCAGAGTTTTGGATGCAACTCATTTGCATAAAACGCTGCTGAAACATTTATGCCCGAGGGGCCGTCGCGGAGGACGCGGGCGGTGGTGGCGCCCTCTCTCGGAAGCATTTCTAATTAATGGCTGCCGGCTGGCAGGACCAAAGGCTATACATTTTTCGGTGGAGCTACTGGAAAGTAATGCATTGTGAGTTCTTTATTTTGAAGGCTATTTCGACCCACAATCGATATGCCCACAGTTGGTCCTTGGAGCTGGCTTTCAAGGAATGGCTCGAAGGACCAACTAGTAGTACTAGTTTCGGCCAACTTGAGCCTACAGTCTCACTCTCCATGATTGAGACAAAGCCGGCTCGAAGGACCGACTAGCACCACCTTTAAGACCCTTTTGGCCCAACAACCCCACCGCTTTTAATTGGTCTTCGGCAACCCTTCTGGACACCCAAGCCACACACTAAACTGGGTCGTGCTTTTTATTTTGTTTTGTTTCCAAAATTTATCGCCATCTAATGAGTCAATGAGCCACAAAGGAGAAGCCACACACAGACACTGGCAGTTAAAAGGGAAAAGCCTTCACTAGAAAGGGTCTGGATGGGAGGAAGACCGAGACCCAGAACCAGACAATGGGAATGGGGGCCGGAGACGGTTTCTTGGAAATCCAAAACTTCTTAAACAGAGCCCAGTGTTGCCCAAATGTTGTTCAACCAGAAAAGCCAGAAGCGACTGGGGCGGGCGCCAAGGGCGGGGAGTTGTGTCTGAAATCTCCGGGCAACATGGAACATAATGGCATAAAGCGTTGATAACAAATTTGCGCATTTCAACATGAATGAATCCTCCAGAGTGGCCTGAAACACACACACACACATGTGGGGTGGGGTGGGGGTGTTGGGGGGACTGGAAGGACTGGGAGGACTGGGAGGACTGGGAGGACTGGGAGGACTGGGAGGACTGGGAGGGGGCTGAGTGCACTCACTCAAGGAGTTATCAGAGGCGGGGACTGTTGGGGGTTGGTTGTGTTCTCGTCGTCGTCGGGTAGGTGACATTGTTGCCTTAAGTGGCCAAGCGGCAAAATGACAAACAGACGGCCCAGCGACGTGAGTGGCGCAGATCCTTGCCTTGCTTTGCTTTCCATTTGGCTCCTGCCACGCCCCGTTTTTGTCCAACCGGCTATCGCCCATTCTCTGCGGGCCATGTAGCCGAGGGTCCGGATACGGATCCATGTCCATGTCCGTGTCCGTGTCCGTGTCCGTGTCCATGTCCAAAGTCCAGTCACGGCTTGCTGCCAGCATGTCAACATTTGCTTCGGCGCCTTGAGAAAAAGCTATGGGACTGGGACTGGCAATGGGTCTGGGACTGGAGACTGGAGACTGGAGACTGGGGGAGGACAAAACCGAGGGACATCAGCCTGATTTTCCGGCTTGGGCTCTGTGATTTTTCGGCCGCCGTCGTCGCAGACAAGAGACACGAGATGAGAAACGCTGACGCAGATGGAAAAGTCGAAGGGAAAGTCAACAGAACACTGAGAGAAATCAAGTCGATTTGTTGCTTTCTACTTCGTGTTGTGGATAGCAAGCACGAAGGACCAAAAAGTAGAATCTCCAGCCATGTTTCTTTCAGTGCATAAGAGACAGTAGACAAAAGAAATCAGTGCGGAAACAAAAACAAGAACAATACGTGCAGGCTGCACAGGATGCCCCAAGGACCCAAAGCGATTGCAGCCTCCACACACACACACACACACACACACACACGCACACTTACGAGACAAGGACTCTTTGGTTCCGTCTCCTCCTCCTCGGTCTCACCTTCATCCTGTCGCCATCCTTCGCCTCATCCTTCATCCCACTCCGCTCCAGCTTGTTGACGTTTCATTTATCGTAATCAAGTGCGCAATCAATGCGAAGAGAATTGCACTTAACAGTGGCCATGCTCCCGTCTCTTTCTCCTCCTCCTCCTGCCGTCTCTTTCTCGGCCCGTCTAGTGTCTCAGCTTCTCTAATTTACTTTGATTTGTTTGGGGCGCCAGGAGCCGGCAATAAACTAAACAATCTATAGTCCTGAGTGACAAAGCGACAGCGACTTTGATTCAGGAGCTGATCCAGAGTTTTAAGGCAAGGCGTCGATTATTTTCGTGTTAATCGATTATTTCGATAGGTTGGCATGAGTTATCGATAAAAAGGAATGGAGAGAGTGTTTCGATTCTTTGAGAAACTTTTATAGAAGCTAAGCTATTAGGCCTGAAGACTGAACATCCTTGGTAGCCTTAAACATCTTCGATTATCTTTCGATTAGTTCGATAACTGGCAAATAAATCGCTTTTGTTTTTAGAGGAAACTAAGCCTCTTTCTTAGCTTAAGTCGCCAAAAACTTAAATCCACTGCTAAGGCCGTTAAAATTCGGCGATTTAGTGGCCGAGAAGCAGGCTGATAATGACAAAGCCACCCAGAACGCCGGGACAGTACAGTCAGCACATTTTAACGCTGACTGACGAAACAAAGAGCTGGAAAAAAAGGACCAGATACCAGAAGAAAGCGCCAACCAGTGACGACAAAAAAAAAAAAAAAAAAAAAAAAACGAAGCCAAACAGAGTTGAAAATGGGAAAAAAAAAAAAAATGGTTCTGTTTCGCAAACCGAAAATCGTGCCCAAAAGTTTGTGGCCGGAGCGCTTGACTGGCGGGTAACTTTCGGTGGTCCAATCCCAGAATCCAGAATCCCACCATCCTGCAGCCAGTATCCAGTGTCCGTTGTCAGTTGCGCTTCCCTTTTCCATCTATCTCCCAGATACACTGCTGGCCATGTGTTGGTTAGTATCTGTGCGAGGGCCTCCACAAAAGCGAAAACGTCGCGATATTGTCAGCGCTGCGCTAGAAAGCCCAGAGAAAAATGCAATTTCTCTACCAAAAATGTTCCACGACGACAACGAAAATTGGATGAGCGCATCCCCATCTTCATTGTGGTGGTGGTCTACCCCCTTCAACTGGGGGGTAACTGGGGGGTAACTGGTGGATGTGGCAAGTCCATGGCAACTGGCAGACCGACCAAGCATACAAAATAACCACAAACCCGGGCTGCACATTATCTATGAATGTGGTTTTTGTTGTGCAGCCTCCGAGTGGGTGGTTTTCAGTGGGTGGTGCCCTTCACCCACCACCCACCGCCCACTTCCGCTTACCACTCCTATATGGGTCTTCTCTCTCCTCTATTTTTTTTTTGATTTTTTTTTTTTTTTTTTTTTTGAATTTTTTCCCCTGCAGTTGGCAAGCAAAAATCGCAAAGGGGGCCACCAGCCAAGCCAAAGCGGAAATTGTTGAACAGAACTTAAATCTCAACGAAATTGTTTTTGGCGACAGTTTGTGGGAGGCAGTCTACACTGGGCGAAATCAGGGGGTAGGGGGTATGATTACCAGAGTTAAAATACTGAAAACTTGGAAGAACCCGCCCGTCTCTGACTCCCACTAGACCTTGGATGCATACTCTTAGTAGTCTGTGTTTGATCTTCTCAAATTTATCCTTTTCTACTCTTTTTTTTTCTCTGTGTAGAGGCTACTCTTCGGCCCCCATCCCCCTCTTCACCCCAGCCTTGTTAGCCGGCCAGCAGAATCGGAATCCGCATCATCGGAATCAGCAGCTGGAGCTGGGGCTTGTGCAAGTTACACGCTGCATGTGTGTTTCCACGAAGCCACCCACACACCCACCAGCCACCCACCACCCACATTTAGCCGCCTGCCACGCCTACTCACCCGCCTCCGCAACAGCCCTTTTCGGATTATATCTGGAGCTCCAGAGTCAGGTGGTTCTCCACCAGAAATAGCCTCTTGCCCCTTTTATTTCGATTTCATTTGATTTTCGAAAAACAGAAACCCTGAATTTTAAAAAATTAAAAAAAAATATAGAGCGGAAGGATTTCTGGTTATATTATTTATAAAAAGGGCTATGCAATCTTAAATATCTTAAAATTCTATATTACTAAAAGATGAAAAGAGTCCAGGGACTAAAGGAACTCCAAATTAAAGTCCTGGAGAACCCAGAGATTCTTTGGAGAATGTCTTGTTAATTCCAATAATTCGAGGGATTCCCAAAATGGGTAAACTTTGGGTGGTTTTTGGGTTAGGTTGGGTGGCTCATCCAGTGGGTGGACTGGTGGATGGTCGGGAATAGTTGGAGGCCTTCCCTGCACCGACATTGCAGAGATTTGTTGGCTTGGAAATTGCCCAACAAATTTCTGTTGGCGGGCCGCAAGCAGCGCGACACAGGGACAGTGGGGGCGTAGCAAGGATAGTAGGGGCGTAGGGCGGAGGGACACCGTGTAACGGCATATCTATGCATACATCCTCCCAGCCCTTAGCCCTGCTCCTGCTCCTGCCAGATTACTTACTTTTCGAGCGTTAGTCGTTAGTGCCGTTATTTCATAGTTGCCGTCACGCCCAAAAACCGCAGCAACAGCCACGCCCAGGAAGGCGGTGGGCGGTGGGTGGTGGGCGGTGGGTGGTGGGCGATGGGCGGTTGTGGGTGGCTACTTAGGCTACGAGCAAGCCGCACAAAAGCGCAAAGAGCGCAAAAGCCGTTCATTGATAATGTAAACTCAGCACAAAAATATCTCGTAGGTAGGCCAGCCATGGATTTTCCATCCACGGATGCGGTGCTGGAAGGGCATTAGAAGGTGGTTCTACAGACTGGGAGGTGCTGGTGGTGGTACTGGTGGTGGTGGTGGAAAATTCCACACACATTTATGAAGCCCCGTCCAAAGTTTTGCCTTTTTGGGCAAAAAAAAAAAAAGAAAAAATGATGTGGCTATATTTAAAGTTTGGCGGGCTTTTGGGCCATAGTTCGGCCACTAGACTGCCTAATACTTTTTCAGTTAACTAACGAAAACTTTTCCATATCTATGTACTCTGTGCATATATGGTGTGCGGTTTGGCCTCGTTGGGTTTTTATGGTTGCCACATGCACTTGGCAACTCTGGATGGCCTGACCCCCCAAAGTTACGGACACTCCGGGCTAGTACATACCTGCAACGAAAAGAAGTACAAATTGGAATTAATAAAGTTTGGGAACAGTCTTTATCGAGGTGTATTTGTTAGAAATATATAGTTTATCATTGAGGTGCGACAGTTGTCATGAACGTGAGTTAGAGGCTATTTAGGGGAGAAGCGGACACGCGGACACACGGACAAGTCTGAATAGACTCTACTGATATACTTTATAGGTTGGACAGATGCATTTTTGACTCCTCTTCTCACTTCTATAACATATAACTCATTATAATAGAGATCAGAGACAAGTTAAAGGCTACTCAAGTTAAAGACAAGCGGACACGCGGACACACTGACAAGTCTTTACAAGGCTCTACTAATGGGGTTTATGAATTCTCGACTGCTTTTCTCACTTCTATGGCATATAACTCATTATAAATTATAGAATTGAGATCACAGACTTGCTTTTTTTCGAGTGTAGTTGGCGGACAAGGCCTTACACGTCCATACTTTCCAGGGTTGCTGCACTTTTTACTTCTTTTCTCGCTTCCACAACATGTAAGACATAAAACAACGAAAAACCTCCATTAAGGA
Organism: Drosophila atripex; assembly: GCA_035045925.1. Lineage (NCBI taxonomy): Eukaryota > Metazoa > Arthropoda > Insecta > Diptera > Drosophilidae > Drosophila > Drosophila atripex. The sequence continues at coordinate 1,418,405 of JAWNOP010000009.1, forward strand.
CAGAAACAGAAACCCCTCCTTTATTTAAATACAATTCCGGTTCGCAATTATTGAAACCATTTGGAAACCACATTAATTCCCAGAAAACCCGCCAGAAACCCACCCACTTTGCCTTCAATTCTGGGTGTTTCACAAACATTCGACTCATTTAGCACATTGTTCAAATATAGAGTGACATAACATCAGAAACGACTCTTGGAAAAAGTCGTAAAAAAGCGGCGAGCGGAGAAAAATAATAAAGGAGAAGTTGGCGGCCGGCGGCAGGAGGCAGGAGGCAGGAAACAGGACAAGAACAGTGTTCCTTCTCGTTGTTTCTGCCGTTTCGGAGAAGTAATTTTGCATAAATTAAGCTTCGACAAGGTCCGGACACAACGGTATTGCTAATTACGCCATAATGTCCAAATTTAGAGGCGAAAACAGGAAAAAAAAAATAAAAAGCGAAAAAAAAAAACTAGGCAAGGGGTCGAACCCAGACTTGGAGTTTGGACAAACAAAAAGGGTGGGGCCTGCAACAAATTAGCATAATAACCTCTAATCATACAAACGAAAAAATTAAATAACAACAAGGGGGAGTTGGTCTGTGGGATGTAGATGTGGGCTGTGGAACTTTGGATCGGGATCGGGAATGGAAATATGCTAAGTAGGCACACGACCAGAACTGCTCTTGTTGTCGAGCACTACAAGCCATTAACGCACATTAGCAGAACTTATAAATTTATTGCCGTCTCGATTTTTGTACCCGAGACTTGGAAATGCCAGAAATCGAGGGGTTGGATAGATGTCGCCTCACCCCTTCGACACAAAAGGCCCTAGGGGGGGTTGGGCTTCGCTTTTTTTTTTCTTTTTGTGTGAAAGTGAGCGTGAATCGAAGTGGCTTAGGGATCATTGTTTCGGAGCACAGTGGTACGGAATCTCTTCTCCTAACTGCAGCCGTACAGTATGAGGCAGCACCCCTTGGTAAGTGGCCTGTGGAATAGTTTAGAGACCCTTTAATAACAAAACCCTATAATATAACCATTTTAACATCAAATTCCCCTACTTGCTACACTCCTCCTGTTAAATATTAAAATTTAATTCCGTAATTCCGCCACATTTCCGGAGAGGGAACTTTCGCCAAATAACAAATGGCCTTCACACCACTGTCTGACAGTTACAGATTGTACAATGATTTTGCTAATTTGTTTGCCCGCCCGAACACTGTGTGTTGTGTGTTGTATGTTGTGTTCTGTGGCTCGCCCGTCCGAGTAACCCTTAACCCCTAACCCCTAGCAGGAGCAGCTGCCAGGCTGGGAGTCGGGGAGGTACTTGGTTAAAGGCACACGTGCGAAATCTCTCAAGCCAAATGCAGTTGCCGGGGAGTGCAACACAAAATGAATATTTCAGCAGGCCAAGCCGGGATCAGGGCTGAGGGATACAGGATAACGCAAGGAGCGCTGAAATCAAGGCTATCCCATAAGAAGAAAATTGCATTTCGCATTTATCCGCATCCATTTCTTCCCTCTCCTCATTTTATTTATTTATATATATTTTTTTTTGTGTTTCACCCCCTAAGCGGCACTCTTAACCCATGACACCCCTTACTCTTAGTACCCGCTTAGCGGTACTAACATTTAGCTCGTGTTTTTAACTTGGTTTAGTGAACAGTTAACAGCTGAGACTGGAAGACTGAAAGACTGGAAGAGGGAGCCATAAAACAGCCGGAAGACAGGCTACAAGGGCGGAAGAAGGGTCAACAATAAAGAAAGCAACGGTAACTCAACAGCAGGCATTCCCCCAAGGGAGAAACTCCTTCTGCCAGAGGGCTTCATGTCTTAACCCTAAAAAGAATAACAAAAAATATATAAAACCAGCACGAGTCACGACTCGAACCCTGTAGGGTCTTCTCTTCCGGGGTTTCTAGGGGTTCGTTGCCCGAGAGGCACCTGTTGTTCCAAAAATAATAAAAACTGAGGAACTGAAGGAGATCCCCTTTTTTTGACTGTCAAAATAATGATCAACAACTCCAGGAAGACTCTATTTGGTCTAATTGGAGATCAGTACTCAGGAGGTCTAATAATTATTATCTTTTTTTTGTGGAAACTATACTCCATGGAACTCATACTTATTTCTTTTAAGATTTAATTTTTTCAGACTTATGGAGAAGGACAAGACTGCCCTTTATATCAGCCCTTTAAAGACTAATTAATTTTTATTATTCTTGATTTTAAGCTCCCTTTTTTTTAATTTTTCAGCAAAAAGTAACTTTATAGTTAGGGATATTTTTATCTTTTCATCTCTCACTCGGGCCTCTGGTCTCTGGTCTCCGGTTCCTGGCCCTTTCCCCATTTTTCCATATTTTTATTTCACGTTTTTTTTTCCACATTTTTGCCCTCTGCCCTCTGCGTTTTAACCCCAACTCCTCCTGGCCTTCTGGTCTACTTTGTGTGCGCTGCAATTCCGTTATTTATGCGCGGCCCGTTTCCACATATCCCGATATATATTCTTTTATATTATTATTATTATTCTTATGAGGCAGCTCCTGCTGCTCCCTGTTCCTATACTGTTGTTTCTTACTGCCCCGGCTGTCGTTACTGCTGCTGTTTTTTACATTTCTTTCTTTTTTTTCTTTCTTTTTTTTTATATATATATATTTTTATATTTTCCTTTTTTCCACCAGCATTTTTTCCTCGTTTTTGTTTGCGCCCCATTTGGCTGTTTGTATTCATTTCGAATCTTCATTGCCTTTGTTTTACAACAATTGCATGCCACACTGCTCCTGCCACACTGCTGCTGTTTCAGCTCTTGCTTTGCCTTATACCCTTCGAAAATATTATCAAGGGTATCAAAATTCTGGGTTTTACATTTATATTTAGAAGGATTAAAAAGGATTCCTTTTAATTTTTTCGTCACTAAAACTTTTATAAAGTATTTATGATTGTGCATGGTGATTTCGTCATTGAATTTTGACCTCTTCAATTTTTTTTTGAATTTTTAATATTTCATTAAAGCTTCAAGGGAATATTTGAATCTTCTCTGAAGCTCTTAAGTAGTGTTGATTCCATTTAAAACAAACATTTTTCTATGTGATTTCGTCACTGGAATATGAATCTTAAACAAGCTATTTTTATCCCTTCTGAAGTTTCTATATTATATTCCTTTAAACCTAGCATAACCTTCCATTTTAAATAAACATTTTTGCATGAAAGTTCGTCACTGGAAACATGTCTTACAAAGCAAATGATTAACTATAAATATTTACTTAAAAGTCGAAGAAATACTCCTTACAAAGTCAAGTCAAAGTGAGATTGTGCAATGCTCTAATTTTTTAAATTTAAATTCTACTAAAATTATTTATTTAAAAAAAAGAGTATTTTTCCCATCGCCCAGACCTAGCTACTCCCTTTTGTTATTTTTGGTTCTTTGCTAAACTCAGCATTTAATTTTAGTTGGCCCAAAGGGTTGAGCAGACGACGCCGACGACAACAACAAGGACGACGAGGATGAGGACCACGGAGGACGGAGGACGACAGTCAGTTTCGGTTCTCTTCAGTTAGTTCGCCCTTCGAGTGCGGATTGTGTGGGGATGTGTGGATGTTTTTAGGGTAAAACGCTTTGCATTTTATTTTATTCCTCGTTCTCGTTGTTTGCCACAATAAAAAGGGTGAATTTTTATATATTTTGCCATAAGTTTTTATGGCTTCCGTGTGTGGCGGCTGTCGGGATCTGTCCGTCCGTCTGTCTGTCCGTGTGTCCGTCTGTCCGTTAACCCTATTCTAGGGTACAGAGTAAAAAAAGGACATGTTCTCCAAAATAAATATTAAAATTTAACATCATCTAAATCATTAATTAATGTTTCGTGTCCTTTTCATAAAATTTCTGTCAAAAGTTAGTCCAGGAAGTCAGTCAGAAGTAGGAAGGACTTGCTATGCATGGCTTGCGGTGTTTCTAACATGACGCGCCTTTACACTTGAATGTTTTGAAAAGTTTCCACTATTTTTATGATTTTTTTTGTTTTTTTTTTTTGGCAAAAAATAAACTCACTCTCCGCCTTGTTTTGCACTTTTAATTCAGTTTATTTGAGCGCAATTTATGAGTGTCTGTGTGTGTTTAGATTTTAATCTACTTTGGCGCTGCAGCTGCAAAAAACTTTCAGCACACACCCAGAAAAAGGACACCGAATCCCACACACACACACACACACACACACAGAGTCAGTTTTTTGTTCGCATCAAAATTAGGCAAAAAGCAAAAAGTATTTGTACGGAATTCAGGGGGGAACTACTCGTAATTGGATAACAAATTTCGAATGGGCTCACAAAGGCGTCAAAGGGAAGTCAGGCAGCAAGCAGTTTCTGTTTTATTTGTCCGCATGTCCGTTTGTCCGCTGAATTCCAAGTTTCTAAGAGGTGTTTGACCTTTTAATCGACAACCGTGTATGTTTTAAGGATATACTTTCAATATTCTGGCATATCCTTGCCTGAAAACAAGCAACACAGTGAGGAAATTGTCTTGTTGCCCTTGTCCGCCTGTCCGCTTGTCCGCCAAATTGCTTTGAAGCCCTCTAATTCGCTTAGTTTTAAAGGTAGAGAGTTCTAACTTTGGAAGCAGTGCAAATGACAAGGATATAGTACAATATCTCCCGTACAACTACCAACTGAAAATGATAAAAAAAAAAAACAAAAACTGTAATTTTTCCATTTTCAATTAGAGTTGTAAGAGAATCCCCTAGACCATCCCAAAAGCCATCAAATTACACTCGATTCGGAATGGCTTAGCCATTAATTTAGTCGCCAAGTTGGCCGATCGGCCCGCACACAAAGTACGAGGCATTCAAATGCAAAAAACGTGCTTGGCAGTGGCCACCAGTGTTGGCTTTCAATGGCAATTGCAGTTCTGCAAATCGCTGATATTTTTACGACTCTTTCGGGCGAAATGCAAAGTGCATGCGGGTCATAACGTCACTGATTCCTGCTTTTAAATTTCATTAAAGTTTCCCCTTCCTCTCTTTCTTTTTTTTTTTTGTAATTTCAGTTCCGTTCCTTTGCCATTGAATTTCTTGGGCTCCGGCTCTTCATCATTTCATCTTTTCGCTGTAATTAAACAGAAGACTGCCAGTCCCGACGTGGGATCTCGGAGTGGGATGGGAATTATGTGCTCGCTCAATTAGCAATGCCGAACATTTTTCACATCCTTATTAAGAGCGGTGCTGGGTCGCCTCCTTTCTCCTTAAGACTCTTTTGTTGGCGGATTTTCCGCTTGCCGTATAAATTAATAATAAAAGGAGAACAGAACAAAAAAAAAAAAATACCAGTAATAAAGTAGGAGCATCGGACATTGGGAATGAAGAGGAAATCCCAACCGATTGTTTGATTGCCGCCGTCTTCTCTTCATGTATTTATTTTCTCCACCACCACTTTGCAGTGGGTTTTATTGGCATTATATTTCGATTGGTTCGAAGAATATAAAATAAAATAGAAGAAGCAGCCCGCATCTGACACATCATAGCCATAGAACGTATTTCAGTTTACATTTCCAACTCTAATCATAAAGTTTCAAATATTTTGTGCCTTCTTCGCGACACCTTTAAGCCCATTTAACCCCTGGGACCCTCCAGGAGTCTACTAATTACAAGGCAAACAGAGCCGGCCACTCCTCCTCCTAGTTGGTGTTACTTGAATAAATCACATTCCTTGTCAATTTTAATTGCGATTTAATGATAAACGATGTCCCAAAGCCGCGACCTTTTCACAAAAGGGTTAAGTTTTCCTTTAAATGGTGGTGCGGTGGTGTGGTGGTGTGGTGGTGGGGTGGTTCTTCAATCAATAAATGCGGGTGGGTGGTCGCTTGATAGACCACCCAGCCCCTCCCCAAGCATTACCCCCTTTGCTGATTGAATGGCGCTCAGACATCGGCAATCGAAGAATTATGAGAAAATAAATTCCAATTCCGATTCCATCTCCACTCCACTTGACTCTTCTCTTCTCTGCTCTTCTCTCCCAAGTGTTTATTAATTCAATTAAGTTCTGCAGTTTCTTTCAGTAAAATAATTACTTCAATTGCCTGAGACCGTATTGGCTTTAAAGCGAAAACCCCCAACGGCCTATTTATGTAACCAGTGCCCCCCCTCTTTAAGGCTATGGCGGGAAAAGCAGGTCAAAAATTTCCAATCTGGCCCACACATCCGATGCCAAATCCCTTTAATCACATTAGGCTAAGAGGTCTGCTCATCAACCACCAAGATATAGAAAAGTATAGAGACCTTATAGAGGTGGTTGGGCGGGGAGGGGTGGTAGACAACAAAAAAGTTTTCTTTTCTTTATATTTCTTTTTTTTTGTGTTTTTTTTTGAAAAGCATAGCGCACACAGGTGGGCTTCGATGCTTGTTGAAAGCTGTTGTCGACGCAAAAGTTGCCTTCGGCCTTCATTATGGCCATTACCGGAATGATGATGATCAGCACCACTAGCATCCACCACCATCCATCCAACCACCATAATCGTAATCATCGAGTTCATTGTGGTGCGAGATGTGGCATGTGAGCCCATCACGTACATTCGCCATCAATAACGCGACGATTTAACTTGTCTCGTTCTGCGCCCGGGCACGTAGTGGTTCGCCAGTAGGTTGCCCCTTGGCCCTACAAGGGGCAAGTCACCACCGCCCACCGCCCCCGCACTCTCTCCGGCAGCACTAGCACGTCCATGGCCCATACACGTGGCTCTAGACTAAGCCCCACCCCCCCATCCATCCACAGGAAAAAAAAAAAGCAGGAAAAGTATTTGCTTTCTCTCCCAAAACTGTCGAAATGAAAATAAATAAACTAAAGTAAGGTGGATCAGGTGGGACTTGGGAGTATATAGGTTCAAAATCTATAGGATCTATATCTAAGAGGTCTTGTAAGAGATATACCACAAACTATAAACTTTTTAGCTTCCAAAACCCGGTACTTGAGTTATAACTTACAACTATTCCTATCCCTAAAGGAAAAAATATATTATAAATATATATTCAAATATAAATATATTCAAAAATATATAGTAATCTAGGAATTCTGGAATTATAGAAAAGGCTAAGAATAGAGGTCCTATTTACTCAAAAATATGATCTAGAATAATATAAGATATATTTGTTCTGTTTATGTTTTCAGAACCATCCATACACGGACAATATAGAAATTACTAAAATAATAATATAGAAATTAAATTATTACTATAAATACCCGGTACTTAGAGACCGAAGTAGAGAGATATAAGAGACATAGACATATATATATAATATAATATAAATAACTAAATAATATAAATAATAAAAATAATAAATAATAAAATGAATAACATATTATATTATGTTATTTAATATTATTATAAGATCTCCTTTTGTTTCGAAATAAAATTTATTCCATTAAGAGTTATAACTTTAAAGTCAGACTGACCAGATAACTCTGATATTTGCACTACAAGTAATCCCCTTTTTCCCCCTATACTTTCTCTCAGTGTAATATTATGTGTTTTTCTTTTTTTTTTTGGAAATCGCTGATGCTTATTCCTACTTTGTTTATCGATATAAATATTGGCAACTTTTTCACATTTCGACCTGGCACGTAGCACCGTCACAGACACAGTCGGCCTGGGCTCAGCAGCCAACCACCTAGCCACCTAGCCACCCAACCACCCAACCACCCAACCACCCATCCACCCGCCGAGGGGCAGCAGCACCACCCGATGGCTAAGCTTTCGGTCCACAAATCCACTTAGCTGCTAATTGGCGGCAAATCAGCTGGCTAAAGCCTGTTTCTTCTGTTTTCTTCTCGAATCTACAATCTCTATCTGTATTTGTATCCGTATCTGTATCTGTATCTGTAGCTGTGTCTTTGTATCTGTATCTTTGTATCTTTGTATCTTTGTATCTTCTAAGCCAGTGAGGAATCGCATCACGTGCACTCTCCTCCCTCCCCACCCTGCCTCTGCAGTATCTGTTTTTTATTCTGTTCTTTTTTTTTTTTTTTAGAGTGTTTGTTTCTGTCCAAATCCATTTTCTGCCATTTCTTGTTGGCTTTTTCCTTTTTCCCATTTTTTTTTTGCCCCCTCGTTCCTGGCTTTAAAGCCAAACCGGAAAAATCAGGAAGGTCCGAGGGTGGAGGGAGGGGCCTGGACTACGTGGTCGCGGCATTTGGGCGCCTGGGCAGGGCGGCTGCCCTGTTGTGCTGTGCCTGGGTTTTGTGGTCACTTTTTGGCCATCGTCTGTGTTGGTCGTAAAAATCCCCCAGAGATGTCGAAGGCATGTTGCAAATTTCAAGCTCAAGGAAACAAAAAAAAATCAAAAAAAAAAAATAAAAAATAAAAAGGAAAAACACATAAGCCCTGTCATGGTGGACACTTCTTTGAAAAAAGAAAAAAAAATGAAGACTCTCTTGAAGAATCTCCAGAAGAGTGCTGGAAACAAGTCTCGAGATGTATTATCTTTTCAACTCAATCTGGTGGAATTTTTGAGGCACGAGTTCGAAACCCCAGCCCCAGATGCACTTCCTCCAGCTATCACTTGCACGCACTCTCCGAAGTTCCAGCTTTTCTTTTACATTTTTTTTTTGCATTTTCTTTCTCCGTTTTTCCCTTTTTTGTTGTTTTTTTTTTTTTAAATAAAAGTTTGCGTTTTAGCTTTAGCCAGATTTATGTTTTCCTGCTTGCGTTTGCAGAATTGTTTTCGGAAGTTTTTTGTGCAGCATCATGGCACACTCCTTCCACACACACACACTCTCCCAGCCACACACACATTTTTTCAGGGAGTTTTTCAAAAAATAAAAATAAACAAGCAACAAAAATGAAAGAAAAAATGACTGAAGCAGAAGCTCCATGGCATGCCCCGACCTCTGACTTTGACACTGAATCTGAATCTGAATCTGAAACAGAAACAGAAACAGAGAAGGACCTCCTTGCAGTTCCTTGCCTGATTAGCTCCAGAGTCCTTGAAACTAGACCTCCAAAAAATGTAATATTTCTCCAAAAAATGGACATCCCACATTCCACATCCGATCCAATTAAAAGCCTAAACCGAAGCCCAATTAGAGCTCTTCCTGCCGTGTAGTGCTCCCCGAGGGAGTTGATTCCCAACCACCACTTTCACCTTCACCTCTGGCCTCTGGTCCAATTAGTTACCCAGATCCCGTGTAGGTTATGTTCGAACTTGGTCTGGCTCACCTGGCCCCAGCCCCGAGGGGGAAATCGGTTCGAACACGGTATCGGACATCATTAGCCGGGTGGTCGGAGGTGGTCGGGGTGGTTAAGATTTAAGGACCTCCTGCGCCAGCCCGCAGGCAGATGAGGTGACCAACGGAGTCTCAAGAGGACAAGAGCTCCTTCAGTCGAGAGTTGCCAAACAACAAGATGTCATATCATCTCCGAATGGTTACTCTCATTACGGGACTCTGTTTCCTCCTTTCTTTTGTTGGCCATTTTGTTTCTGTTCTCCCTTGTTGTTGTTGTTGTCTTGGCCTCTCCGAGCCCGCATTAATCAAAGGTCTTTGGGTTAATGTCTTCCAGTTGCCAGCTGACGGGGTGATATCTTTACAAGTACACTGGTGGTACTTCAAATAGGAGCGGCAACGGGAGAGATAATCTATAGTACACTCTAAGAATAAGTTTCAGCAGGATTCATGGTGAGTTTATGGTACCTGGTACTCATCGAATGGGTCAAATAGAGTTAGGATGGCTGGGTTCTTCTATTTTTTAAGCGGGGATTGGAAAAGTATTACATAATACACTCTAAGAATAAGTTTCAGCAGGATTCATGGTGAGTTTATGGTACCTGGTACTCATCTAATGGGTAAAATAGAGTTAGGATGGCTGAGTTCTCCTACTTTTTTTAGAAACTGTACCTATAAATTCATTACAAAGTATTCCAACTGTGAGCTATTCAGATATAACAACGGCCTATAAGATAGTTATACGATACCCGGTACTTCTAAAACTCGTACAACTACAATATTATCCATTTTTTGATACCCGGTACTACTGTAACTCACTTGAGGTGAAAAGAAATGACAAATAGAGAGTAGTTATGTCTATAAACTTTATAAAAAGTATCAGAACTCATTATATATGGAATTATATGATACCCGGTACTCCTATAACTTCTACAATTATGATATTATGAGTAATATGATACCTGGTTCTTCCATGACTTACTTGAGGATAAAAAAGAGATTCCTAAAAGGTCTGAAAACTTAAGTGGATGTCTATGATACCCGGTACTTTAGTAGATATTTTAAGAAAGAATAGAAGGAAGAACCATCTGAACAAAACTATGAATACTAGGCCTCTGTCTGCAAAAGTAATCAGCCCCAAAAAACACCTATTTATCCACCCTCTGGTGTAGCACCCTCGGGCCCTGGCATTTAAATCCAACTAAGCGCCTGTTAATGACGCAATTTCCGCAAAAGCGTAATACCAAACACCGAGAGCCCTTTGACAACCTTTGAGGGTCAGTGGTGCTGGCCAACTTCTCGTAGTTTTGTTCTTACGGCTAATTAGCTTAGCGGCCCGTTTAAAGGCCCCATCATCGCTCACTTCTAAGGCATCCCAGTCTCTGATCGATAAATAAAATGGGGGTGGGGTTATAGCTGGGGCGGAGTGGAACTCCGACAAGCCACAACACCACCACCAGCTCCGGCCTAATCGGGGAGGTTCCTCCGAGACAATTCCGAGCCATTACACTGAGAAATGTGACACAATTTGAATAACATTTAAAATCCAGAATTGAGCATCCATTTCGGTTTGTTGTTTCGGTTTGTTCCCCTTCGATTGGGTCGCTGGGAGTGGGCTGGGTAGTCTCTCGGGGGGTTGGGGCTTCCTTGATGGATCTCCCCATCCGATGGCCCGGGCATGTCTTGGGCTTTTCGTTGTGCTGCTTTGTCTAAATTGCGTAAATTATTGGCATATGTTGTCTTCGCAGTCCTGTCGGGCCAATGAAACATTTTTAACTTAACCCTTTTCCTCGCTGGCACTTGGTGGGGAATTGGACGAATGTCGATGTCGGCCCGGCATTCCCATTCTATTCCACCGCCTCAGTCCTCAGCCCTCAGTCCTCCGTCCGCCCCTGTCTGGCTGCCAGTTGCCTGTCATTTATCCCCACTTTGGGTTCAGTTTCGACTTGCCATTCCTTCTTTTCTTTTTTTGTTTTTTTTTTTTGTTTTTTATCATTTATGGCCGTCGTTCTTTGGCTTTTTATGTGCGCTATTTCGCGAAGTAGAACAATAGCCGGAGTCCGGAGTCCGGAGTCCTGAATCCTGGACTCCTACTTCATCTTCATGTGCTTTTGTTGCCAGACTGTCCTTCACTACTTCTCCACCCCACTGTCGTTGGTTGGTATCCTTTCGGTATCCTTTCGCCCGCGCTACTTTATTGTCTTGCCAAAAGAAATAGACTTTTAATATACTTGGCCATTCAGGGCACAAAACAGGGAGCTGCAAAAAGGATAACGAAAGGAATAGGACCCTCGAAATGGAGGCGAGTGCCCGGGAGTGTGGAAATATTAGGCGATTCTGCCAGTTCATTGACTTTGGGACAACAATAGTTTGAAGTTTGCTGCCAAAACATGGCAGCGAGTGAGAGTGCCAGAGTTCGACTTCGGAATGGTACTTTCATTACAACATTTTTTCCCTCCTTTTTTTTGTTTTTTTTTTTTAAGATAGAAACTTTTAAGTTCAATATTTAACAAATCCAAGTTGATGATAAATAAACTTACACCACAAATCCCAGCAAATCGAAATGTAAGTCCATAACCGAGCAGGCCCTGGCCCCGACTGTCGAGTGTCAGATTCGGAGGGATAGAGTAGAGTTCTCTCATTCGACACCCACCCACCCAGCACACAGCATTCAGGCAGAACACCAATAACAAAATTGTGCAGGAAAAAAACAGACACCACCCAGATCCATGATAGCAATCCGAGAGGACCGAGCGACCGAGGTTTCCCAGTAGAGGAAGATCACACACGACTCCCGACGAGAACCTCCTGCTCAGGACCCTCCTCCTCTATCCAGCAATAGACCAGGAAATCCTACCGCCTCCCCGTTCCCGCTCCCGCTCCCGCCAGCCATGGCCGAACAGAAGCCCGTCGCCGACAAAGCCAAGAGCCTCAAACAGACACCCAGCACGTCCAGCTCGCGACGATCGACGAGTCCCAGGACGGCAGAGCCCGCCGGCAGTGCCCCGTCCGAGGCGAATCAGGCGACTGGACGACTGGCCAACCAGGCCCGGCAGCAGGAGCAGAACAACGCCACGTTCGCCAGGCTGTTCGCCACACTGGAGGGCGAGCAGAGGAAGCTCCGGGAGCTGGAGGCGCGCCGGATGAAGCTCACCGAGGAGATGAAGAGTCTGCGCGCCCTCCTGCTCAAGGAGAACCAGCGCCTGAAGAAGACGGTGGCCCCGCTCCTGAATCCCCCCGCGCTTCCGGGCACCAGTGGTAGTTCCAAGTCCGTTGTCTCGAAACGTGGCACCAGTCCAGCCGCGCTTATTCCCGCCACCGGTCTGCGGGTGACCGAACCGCCAGCTCCCTCCACGCCCGGGGTGCCCCATCCCACGCCCAGTCCGGCGCCCAACCGAACGCCCACTCCGAACGTGCCCAAGCCCACTCCCAGTCCCGTGGTGGCCGATGCTACGGCGGAGGAGGATCCTCCTGTCACGCCCACCCCAGCCCCGCCGGCTGTGCTGACGAGCAACGTGCCGGCCATTCCCTCGATCCTGAAGAAGACCTCCAGCACCGCAGGGCCGGCTGCGGTGGAGGCGGGACCTGCCAAGAGCGTGGCCATCAGCATCAGGCCCCGGGCCAGCAGCACCGGAAGCATGCAGAAGCGGGCCAGGGGCAGGATGCTGCGGAAGAAGAACCACAAGGGGAAGAACAGGTCCACGCCGCGTAAGTGTCCTTCCTTGAGGTCTGCAAGGGACTCTCTCTAATGAAACCTTATCCTTACAGGAACTATCGAGTCCAAGCGCGAAGAAATCACCTCCCTGGACGAGGATTCCCCGGCCATCTGCAGCACCCTGCAGACTCTCGAGAACAGGCGTCCCTACACGAACGCCGAAGCTCCCCGCGAGGATCTCGACGAGGTCCTGGTCTCCCTGCCCACCCTGTTCACCTTCATAGACGCCCAGCTGGAGCAGGAGCCGCCGCTCTTCGACTCCGACGAAGGATATGAGGACACCGATATCGTTGATCCAGGACTCGGCCTGGACGACTACCAGCCGGATGCCAAGTCGCTGCTGGAGGACCTGCTGGGGGACAAGGAGGCTCCGCCCTCCACAGGGACAGAGAGTCTAGCCCTGGACTTGGTGGACTTGGCGGGAGAGAAATCGGTAGAAGAGAGTGCACCGATAGACATATCGATAGAAGTGCCAGAACTGGTGGAACTATCGTTTGAGACGCCGGCATCTGCCGTGATACCGGTAGAACTATCGTTTGAGTCGCCGGCACCTGCCATGATACCGATAGAACTATCGTTTGAAAGGCCCGCCCCGATAGACCTATCGATGGAAGCCCCGCCAGTCGCAGACCTATCGATGGACATGACAGAGTCGGCTTCGGAGCAATCCGAAGAAAAGGAAGAGACTCCGAAGAAAGACGAGGACCTCTAGGCTTGCAGGATTTCCTTTGGCTCACAAGCTCCACCTTCCAGCTGCAGATCTGGCTTTTTTTTTTCGAATCTATAAAAATTGACAAAATATGAAAATAAACGACTGAATCACTCCCCACTCGGAGGCTTAGTTGGGATTTGTGTTGTGGGCAGCCGCCAGGCCATGTAACTTATTATTTTCTGGGAAAAAGGACCTCATGCTCCTCCATAAAGTCAAAGAACCCAATTTACTTGCCGGGGAGACAACCACACAACTGAATCCATCAAAATTCTGGCAAAATATTTGCCGGAGGAGGGAGAGGAGGTGGAGCCGGAGGTGGACCTCAACATGCCCGACTCGTGTCTGTTTTTTTTTTCTTTGCCCTTCTTATTTCTTTGTCCTTATTCAATTTTGTGACCCTTGGAGGCGGCCTCGTGTGTTACGGGGAAGGACGAACATCCCGGACATCCATTTCAAAACAAATTAGTTGCCAACTGTCCGAAACAAATGTTGTCTAACGAGCAAAATCGAGTTGTCTCATAAGAATACCCATCAACTACAATGCCATCTAGGATGAGTGAGAAGTATATGAGATATATGTCACCCGCTGTCCAGAATCGGAACTGGGGAGTTCTATTTCCACATAAATCTCTCCTTTTTTCTTTTATAGAAATGTTTATATATTTGTTTATCCAGAAATGATGGGGAAAACGAAGCAGAGCTCATCAGAAATTGTTTGCCAGGATATGATTGGACTGGGTCAAGAGGTTACTTTGCCATATTTTTCTTGGTCTTGGCTGGGTCCTTGGTCCTCCCTCCCTCCCTGCACTTGAAGTGTGGAGGAAATGAAAAAAAAAAAACGAAAAACCCAAAACTTGCAAGTCAAACTGAAAACTGAAAACTGAAAACTGAAACTCAACTAAGCCAAACCGAAAACTAAACAAGTTTCGGGGGCTACCTGACCCACACGAGTACACAAATTACGTATACGCCTGGTGGGTGGTGCAGTGGGGTTTCTTTTTTCCGTTACTGTTGTTGTTTGTTTTCAAGTAGGTCATTAGAGAGGCCTTCCTCCGGTCCGGGCAGTACGGCAGTTCACCATCTGCTCCACCGGCTACTTGAATTATTAAATTCTCCAGCCCCCCAGGGGCCCAGTTTCTCCACAACTATATATCCTTAAAAGTAGTAGCATTCCAGGACATCCAGGACTTACCTAAAAAAAAAAAGTGTGAAAAATAGAAAGAAATATTCATTGTAATTTCTGGAAGCTCATGATTTGTTTACTTTGACATTCAAGCTTAAATGAGTTGATAATCCTAGCCAGAAACAGCGGAATCCACTCCCTCTTAACAATTCAAGCTGGTGGTGCCCTCCGGCTAAGGGGTAGTCCCATAAAAAGTAATTGGAATTTTCATTTAATATAAAAGCAGAGCGGAGCGGAGCGAGCACAGCCAGCGGAACACAATCTAACCCACTTCGCAGTCGGCAATCGCACAACCAAAAACTATGCATATAAACGGGGCCACTGATGTCCTTACCAGCCCATTCCCGCCCAGCCACCCATCCACTCTAGACCCGGATGGGAGGGGGGAGGCGATACAATGTAGCCAGTGGAGCATCCTCTCGCCTGGATATGTGTATCCCCCATACAGGCTCGGCTCGCTGCTCATAAAACTCACTCAAGTAAAAGTACGAATGCTTTTCGATATGAAATGCATGAAGCTGACAGGCAAAACATATTGCGCCGAAAATCCCACTCCTTCATGCCACGCCCACACTGCCCACTACTCCTACTCTCCTCTTTTTTTTTTTTCTATTTTTTCCAGCCACTACAAAAATAATGTTCTATTTATATTTATTTTGGTTTTTGTAGCAGCCTGAAAACTAAAAGGGTTTCGAGGGGTTTCTATCGGAAGTTTTCGAGAAAAATTCTAGGGATTATAAATAAGGGAATATTATACGTATTATATAATTTTGTATATCATTCAATAACAATCTTAATCATTTTGAATCTTTCTTTATCATTCTGACTCATTTTATACCAGTTTATATTATTTTATTTCATTAAAACTCATTTTTCATCATTCTATATCATTCTACATCATTCTATACATCATTTCT
Organism: Drosophila atripex; assembly: GCA_035045925.1. Taxonomy (NCBI): domain Eukaryota; kingdom Metazoa; phylum Arthropoda; class Insecta; order Diptera; family Drosophilidae; genus Drosophila; species Drosophila atripex. The sequence goes on from JAWNOP010000009.1 coordinate 1,434,108, forward strand.
TATCATTCTTTATCATTCTCCATCATTCTACATCTATCTTTCTTTATAATTTAATTAAAATCTATACATTTCTATTCCAGTTTATATCATTCTCTATCATTCATTATCATTAAATCACTCTACATCATTCCTCATACCATCATACCATCATACATCATACAGCACATCATTCTTAATCATTCCTTATCGTTTTATATCATTCTAACTGATTCTATGTCATTCTACCATCATTCTTTATCATTCCATATTATTTTTCATCATCCTGCATAATTTTATTATAATAATACAAATTCTATGCGCTTCAATTTATTTTTCTCTGTGTACTAGGACTGTTGTATCAGTTGGCTGACTGTTGGTTACCACTTGGCCGTTGTTGCCCCTCTCCCTCGTCCTCTGCCCCCACTCGTCCTGGTCCGTATCCGTCGTCCTCGAAGCTCTTCCATCTGTCTGCTCTCGTTAGCCGTTTGCTACCCCCTCGCCCCACCCCCCGGCCATTGTTGTGGGCTATATCCCCGCACCATCCACACACAGACATCCGCACTTGTACACAATCCATATATATATATATATATATATATATGTATATATAATATATATCTCGGAGGGAACTCTACACCTCTCGCCTGTCTATTTGTTCAGATATGAAAATGCATATTGTACACTCGACTCCCGCCGCTCTATATGGGACATTTCTTTATCATCCCGCCCTTCTCCGCTGGCGCCCTCTATATGGCCATTCTTGTTCCTTTTCCCTTTCTCTCCATTTCTTTTCCCTTCTTTAAAAATGTGTAACTCTGTATGCCGCATATGTGTGGCATACAGGATGGATGCAAAAGAGCGAAATAAAAAAATAGCAGAAGCCGGGACAGGAGCAGGAGCTACTCATCGAGGCGTGCGTTTATTGCAATTGTGTTCCAGTTTCTTGCGTTTGAATTGTCGATGATTGCGAACCGAGTTAAAAAATACAGAAAACACAAAAAAAAAATAAAAATAAAAAAAAGCCAAACAAAGCAACACCTTGAGGTGACGTTTGTAAAATGAAACCTTTATGAAAGGGTGCTTCATTGTTATTTCGCCATAAAAGCCATTGGCTTTTAATTACTGCTGGTACTGGACACTCCAGATGGGAGATATTGTACCTGGTATTCTCATAGAAGTTAAAAGATGTGCTCTAAAGATGGTATATTTAGTAAATTTGAAGTAATCTCTACGGAAATAGGACTCTATGAGTGCAATTTTAGATCCAAATGGGTCTATCTATGTATTTGTTCTTACTTTCCTATAAAATATCATACTACACTATCCCTTTCTATCATATCCTATACAGTATGTATACTATACAGTAACTATATTATTATCTGTTTTCTATAATAATTTCTATAATATTTTAGAATTTTGATATGGACCAAGTACCGGGTATACGTACTATTGGATACTACTCTACTCTACTTCTACCCTCTCATATATAGAATATTTATAACTAATCCTAGAACTAAACTAAAGGGGGATAGAGATAAGTACTGGGTATAGGTACTATCGGGAAACTATCGATTAACGAACCAACTATCTCTTAAACCATTTATTCTTAAGATTAAGCACTTACATATGTATATCAAGTATTTAGAGTTACTTTAAGCCTATTATCCATTAAAACCATTTGAAACCCCAAAGATAGACCCAGTACCGGGTATAAGTACTACCTAGAACCCCCTATCTTGTTGAATATTTGTTCAAAGACTTTAATAGACTCCGTGGAACTTATCCCCTATCTTATCCAACCGTAAACACACTTGCCCTTCTTATCTTGTAACTTAATCCCCAAATGTGTCTTTAATCTGTTGACCTGCCAGCTGATCCCCGACACCCGCAATTAAATCCGCAATTTGTGGCAAAAAGTGCACTTGTCCGGCCGTCAAGAGCTAATTATGAATGCGAGAGTCTGGATCTGCCATTTTGATGGCCGGGCCACTGCCCACTTGACTTGATTACAGGTATTACAGGTGCAGGGGGCACGGGGTGGTACTATACTATATGATATGGGTAGGGATAGTTAGTTACCTGCTGGAGTGATTCGGCTCGTGGGCAAAGGGCTCGGCGTAGATGTTGCGAACGGGGGGCACTCGGCGGGGCAGGGGCGGCGGCACCGGATTGTACCCATCCATGATGGTATCACAATCGGAGTACTTGATCGATTTCATAGTCATTGTGTGTGGGTGTTCACTGTACCTGCGAGATAACTTATTCACTTTTGCGTTTTTAATGTTTCCGAGTGGATGATTATTATTATTTTACTTTAATGGCGCGCTCAACTATTATTGTTCACAATAAATCATCAACAAGTGCAGTGGCTATTTATTTTATATTTTAATTATTTTTTGGATTATTTAGCGACTCGACTGCACCCTGTTGAGGTCGCGGCCAGGGGCAGGACGGCCCGGAGGGGGCCTTGGTGGCATATCGCCACCCACAGCAGGATATTTCAGCCTTCGATCGAATGGATATCCTTTCCGGGCGAACTCCACTCCGCTTCCTTGGCTTGGGGATCTCTTTTGTCTGTTGATATTAGCTTTTAATTTGTTTTATCGATTTCTTATCGATTTTTCGTGGTGGTTTTACGTAGTCTTCATGTCTTTTTATCGATTAATCAGATCTATTTTGGGGTAAAGAGGTTTACAAAGTTAATGGATGTTGCTTTTTAAGACAACAACCTTGTGACTTTTCGTTATGCTTTACTTTTTTGCCTTTTTATTCTTTTTTTTTTGTATTTTTTGGTATTATTTGGTATTATATTTTATTGTAGTTATCAGCAATCGGAGTTATCGGAAAGCTAATCATTCCTCTCCTTGGCAACCTTTGACTTTCCATGATTTTCCTCAAAAATTTCGAACAAAAACCCTAATCCCTGAGCTATTTCCGCCCAATTGCTGGCTCTCTGGAAACTGGTTTTTGGCAGAAAGAGAAGGCCTGGCCAACTGGCTGGGCAAACAATCAGAATAAGTGTGGATTCCATTCCGGTATCTGGCAGTTTGTAGTCCCATGTCCGACCACTGCCAGTGCCCAGCATATTTGTTACACTGCCTCCCATCTCCCATCTCCCATCTCCCCAAACTTTTTATCCGATTGGACAGCCAGTGTGTGTGTGTTGCTTCTCTCTCTAATCACAAAATCCCACCCATGATGCGAGCAGACAAAATATTCAAAGTCATCGTGTAATATTGGAAAAACACTCAACTGGAGAAGGAAACGGGCGCCAATGCCAAACAATTTCGAATGTAATCCGTTATTGTGGCCGAGAGATCGAACCGTATCTGTGGGATACAATGGAGCACGAGCTGGGATAATGTGGCATATCTTTTGGATTTTCATCTCAAATTAAATTTATGATATGGCACAAAAATTGAATAACACCAGGCCGGGCGGGCTCTGGTCCACTGCTCCAGGCACGAAGTAAATCAAAATCAATCAAAAGGGTCTGGGTATGAAAGAAACAGAAATAAATAAGGCTATACGGCTGGCTGGATGGCCAGACACCTCAAATGAACCGCAACGGCAACTGCAATTCACAATCAGAGGCAGAAACAAGTGCGTAAGACTGAAAAAAAATATTCAAAAAATACCAAAAAAAACAAGAAAAACTTCAAAAAGTCCATCACTAGTGCTTCTTAGACATGTCTGAGCATGTCATAGGACATGTTTGTGCTTGAATAGAAGCTTGAAAATCATAAATATAACCTCGAAATTAGCTAAAAATTTCTTCAAGTGCCAAACAGTTGCAGATACCAAAGCGTCTCGACCGCAAAATGGTCAATTCCTTGCTGCATTTGCATCTCGATGAATAGTTCGATAGACAGATACATAGATACTTAGATACACAGATGCTTAGATACACAGATACACCGATACATAGATACTTAGATACAATGGCCCAATGTGTGTGTTTTTGCAGCCAAAACTCCCATTAATCAAACATTGAACAACTGCTGCCTGATTTTCGGTGGGCGTTCTCAGCCCGGGCCAATGACCAGTGGGCGTGGCACATTAATTAACACAACCAACGCAATGAACTGGCACATTCCATTCCATTCCATTCCAGCCAGCGAGGCGAAAACTACAATACTACATTCGCATCTTCCGTCTGCCAGCTCCCCTCCCCTCCCCTCCCATCATCGATGGCTAATGAAATATTTTCAATCATAAGCCAAAATAATTTCACGTTCATTAAAAGGCAAACAAAGAGAGCTCCAAGATAACAACAAATCGCTTGTAATCGAATAATTGCTGTCCGACAGCCAACAAACAGAATGAATGATGAAGAAATTACGAAAAAGTGTTGAAATTTAATCGTTTCTCGATGACAGATGGCACATCAACTGTTTCTGATCAACATAGCCTATCGATAAATATCGAAAAGTTAAAAAAGGAACCAGAGAATAGGATTCCCAATATTCCCAGAATAAATTATGAAAAGACATACAGACATACTTGGATAGATGATATCGATAAATATCGATAAGATGAAAAACAATAAAAAAAAAAATTCCCAAAACTCCTATAGGATAAATTATAAGAAAATTATGGATAACCTTGTAAATAAAATCGTTTATCGATGCCTGATAGCACATACACCGTTTAAAACAAACAAAACCTATCGATAAGTATCGATAAGATGAAAAAGAACATGAAAAACAGATTCCCAAAGCCCCCACTATCTCAACATGATCTCCAAAAAATGTTCCTATATGTTTTTCTGGAAAATCCCAAACATTCCTATGACTGATCCGCCTAAGCTCTATGCATGAGTTCTCGGAAATCGTTGCTTCATTTTTGTTTTTCGGCCCAAACGCATCGCCCCGATGATACGGAATCTACTTGCTGGCCTCGTCCGAAAAGCAGCTCAAGATTTACTGGCCACAGGCACGAAACATCACACACACACATGCACTGCACAGCTCCTCCAGTCCGCCGCTCCTCTCCAGAGATCCAGCAATCCAGAAATCCAACCATCTTCCAGCTGAGCTTGTCTGGCAGCGCATTAATCTCCGAGGCGGCTACCAAGTTCGCTGCACTCCGCGAGCGGCCTACGCGAAAAATGCAGCGCGAAAAAGGGGCAGCCACAGAGGGGGCTGGGTGTTGCATCTAAGAGGGTCTTACTGTCCACTTGGAGAAGAGTTTGGGAAAAGATATATAGCTTTTTTTTTTAGGGGGTTCTCATCAAGTCTAATTTCTTGACGAGTTTCATTGAAATCTCAACCTGGAAGCTCTCAAAACCCTCCCTATTTATGGATCTTTTTTTTTCTCAAACTTTTTATCTAAAAGATTCCTCATCCCCTAAACCCATTTCTCTCAGTGTATTTTTTTTGAGAGGAGCGGCAAAAGCTTGTACTGCACTGCTCCTTAAAGATTTTTTTTTTTTATTTTTTTTCGTCTTTTTTTTTATTTTTTAGTGCAAATCATGATGACTCCCCTCGCCCCCTTACCCCACCGCCCTCGCCACCTCCACGCCCCCTCCTGCTGGCCCGCCCCTTTCCCAAAATGCTACCAAACGAGTTCGCAGCAAGTTGCTGTCGAACCAAGGCGAAAAAAAAAAATCAACAAAAAATGGGGAAAAAGCGAAAAAACAACGACAAGTTTCCAGGTTTTCGTTAGGATGCCGCAAAAAATAAAAATAAAAAACAGAAGAAAAAAAATGCAAGAAATACTAAAAACAGACCAAAGCGAGGCTGGAACTGGGACTTTAAGCCAAGAGACTGCCGACTGCCGACTGCGATTCGGACTTGCAGCGAAACGGACCATTGAGCTTTGGGGATTGTGTGTGGATTGGCCAGAACTGGTTTTCGTCACAAAAATCCAAAAAATACAAAAAATAAAATAAAAGAATCAGAAAACCACGAAACCTGCCTTCATTCCCTCCTTCTTTCTTTTTTCAACTTGAGTTGAAATGTCATCGACTAAGTGTAATTAAAATTGATTTTATTTCTAGAGGAATTGAGGAATTGAAGGAGTTTCAGAAGATATAGCTAACCGATTGTGTTTGTTCATTTTTGCTACAATTTTTAAAATAATTAGAGAGGTGCATACCAATAGCTTTAGAGCTAGTAGAGTTATGGATAGGAAATATCATGTTTGTGACTCATACCTCCAAAAAACAGCAGAGTTATCACGAGTTCTATATAGGATATAGCTACCCAATCACTTTCCGTTTTTCTTCATATAATTTTTATAACGAATATAGAGCTGTATACCAAATTTCAGCCCAATAGCTCCAACACTATCAGAGTTATGAATAGCACATATCATGTATTCTGCCCCAGAAACCATCTACAGCATGGTGTAATTAAAATTGATTTTATTTCCTTACGAGCATTGAACATAAAACAATTAAGTGGCGTCGCATTTGAACTCCCCCTCCGGACTATTTATAGAATAATGGGATGCATGACAAAGAGATGGGGGACGGGGGGGGAAAAAGTTTTGTCGGTTTTAAACATTTGCCACAAATGTCAAAAATAATCATGATGGCCAACACGGCATTTCGGTTGACATCCATTGACAGTCGACAGTCGACAGACGACAGTCGGCAGTCCCCCACGCCCATTAACCATTCCAGAACTCCCCCCAGACAGGCTGAGAAGGCAAAGGGTTGCCCAACAACATTTTTATGATCGCTCCAGAATCCGAAATCCAAAAATGTTTCCAGTTTTTACGAGTGGGAAGTGCGTGCCACAAAGAAGTGGCAGGGGCATGCAACTCAGTCTATATAAAATATGCTTTTCCAATTAGCGTTTATTTGGTTTTTCATTCTCTGTTTTATGTTTGAGAGATAAACAACCAAAGAAAAGAAAATCAACGAAAAGCAAACCAAACAACACACACACACAACTACAAGCTACAAGTTCCAGAATAATTAAGGCAGGCAGTGGGGTGTGGAAAGCATTGAGGGGGGAGGTGATACAAAAAAAAAAAAATAAAAAGGGAGGCATGGGTAGACCCATGGGCCACTTCGATTTTGGGGCCAAAGCTAATTGGCCAAAAGCCATCGGTGGTGGCGAGTGTCAAACAGATCATGAGCCATCAAAGCAGCTGGCCCGGACTCTTCCCACATTTTCTTCACATTTTTCCAAGAAGATCTTCTTGAAATACTCGCCGGGTCTTCGGTTTTCTTTCTTCGCTGGTCGATGGCCAGCCAGGGAAAGCTCTTGTCACGATCGCCTGCTTTATGGTTTATGGAATTGGGATCAATCCCTCGCATTCTCGTCATTTGAATCCCAACAGACACAAAAACGAAACCAGAAGAGATGCGAGAAGCACTTGAAGCGATCAGAGATCAGAAATGCCAAAAGTGCCGAGGGACATGTTCTTCCGATTAAAGATACTTCTGACTGTTAAAGATGATCAGTTTTGGGCGATTGTTTGATCTTTACTGGGGAAGCGATCAGCGGGAGAGAGGCTCTCAAGAAGTTTCAGGCTTTTTCTTCCAAAATCAACAGAGTTATCATGATTAGTTTTATATGATCTATAAAGGAAATAACTACCCGATCACCTCCGTTCTTTCTCTATACACTTTTTAGGACAAAAATAAAAGTGCATACCAAATTTCAGATCAAAACCTCCAACACCAACTGAGTTATGGATAGGACATATGACGCTTCTAGCTCCCAAAACCAACCTATCCTTTTATAAACTCTACCAAAGACTAAAAAAAAAAACAAACACTAGCCTCACCAGTTGATAATTTTTTTGTGGCCTATTAAAAGTTATTTAGAGATCGCTCGAAGGAGTTCCCGGCTCGGCGATCCTCAATGGAAATGACGCACATGATCGCTGCCCCCTGCCCCCGGCCCTGCCCCCTGATACCCTTGAAACTCCCCCTCTTTCGGAGGCAGTCTCACATAAATTAACGCCCCTGTCATAAGTGTGTGTGTGTGTGTGTGTGTGTTCAAGGTCTGGTCTCCTGGCGGATCGTGGGGATATATGCATATGGATATGCATTCTGGGAGAGATCTGGAAACCGCACGCACGCGTCCCAGAGACCTCAGAGCCCCCAATGAGCTCCCCCCCTCATTTCTGATTCTGTTTTTGTTTAAATATTTTGCGTGCCTGGAGATTTATGCTGGGATGTTGCAACAATTGCAGCGGGGAAGCCGGCTGGCATTTATTTGTCTTGAAAGTTTTATTGCTTTTAGATTTATGGGCTGTGTGGCATGTTGTTCGCCGCTTTTCTTTCTTTTCGATGTTTGATGATCGTGTTGGAGAAAGAGTGTTCACACCTACGTTATTAGGAGGGGAAGGGGGAGGGAGGAGGATAGGAGGAACCAGGACTTGAGAGTCCTAAAAGAAAAGCATCTCGAAGGCCTTGAGATTAAAGCAAAGGAGTTCAGTGCCCTAGAGCTTGTTGAAGAAAAATGTAAATATTTATTAAAAAAAAATAAAAAAAATATACAAAAGTCGGCACCGTTTCGAACCTGAGGCTCAACCTTCTCGAGAAGTAGAGCTTTTCTTTCATTTTTTTTTTTATTACAACAATGTTTTATGAGAAAGAAAAAGAAAAAAAAATAAGTAAAGTGCACACACATAAGCTGGCATAGACATCATAAAAAAGTTAAGCTCGAGATACATAGATACTAAGATACACAATACAAAGATACAGATACACACACATCCCACACACAACAAAAGAGCAATTTGTTATTTAATGAAACTGAAAATGAAATAAACTCGCAGGCAAAAAGCCAGGGCAGAATGTATCTGTAAGATGAAAGCATTAACGCACAGAATGCTAATATCTTGTGCACACACGCAGATACACTCGGTCTCAGTCCGAGACACAGATACATAGATACACAGATACATGTATGTATGTGTGTGTGTGTCTTTGGAGGCACTTCTGGGGAATTACAGCCGGCCTATGAACCGAAACCGAAACCGAAACTCCAATCGGAAAATGGAAGAGCTCTGGCCCCGAATCTGTCGTGTCTTTGATTATTATCTCGCGGATACAGGCTCGTAAAAAGCAGCTCACACTCACAAATACAAAAGTAACTGAAAGGGGAGGGAGTATGGGGGAAAACAGAAAAAAGAAAACAAAGTTAAGAAAACAGAAAGGTGGGAGGGAGAGGGATAAGTGAAAAATGTTGTACAGATTCAGATTCAGATTCAGTTTCAGTTTCAGATACTTTTTTTTTGTAATTTTTCATGGATTGCAGGAATAGCTATGGGGAGAGGTACTTCCCAGACAATTACCAGGTACTTCTCAAGACCCAACCCACCCATCAAAGCCCTACCAAGTGCTATAACCATGTGAACCTCTTGAGTATCCCAAAAGACAATGCAATCTTGTGCCATTTCGAGGCATCTATCAATGATTCCCATCGATTTCGAGCTAATTTCCACTTCCTCCATGGCTTCCTCCCCTTTATTGAAAAAAAAGAAGATACATCCCACTCCCCTATACCGATGAAAACAACCCGTCAAAGGGCTGACTGAGTGACAGCTTGTTAAGAGAAGAGCTGGGACTGGCATCTGCCCACACGAGGCACCCAAAAAAACAAAATAACAAAAACTGAAGAAACAGACCAAGCCCCGAGTGATGATGATCGCTGGAACCCTTTTTTCTTCTTTTCCACCATGTGGGTGGAGGTCTACACTGAGAAAAAGCCATGGATGTCTGATAAGTGAAGCTCTGTGTCACGGTCGCCACAAACTTTGGGTTTCTCCCACTGCACTGCTGTAACTTTTATTTGTCGCTTCAGCGGGCACAGAAATTGGATGAATTGGAAGTCTATAGGGTCTTCCAGGTCTCTTGGCTGCTTTAATCCCAGAAATGTTCCGCTTCAGTGGCCCGGCAGTTTAACAAGCTTGCCACACACATGGCTCTGGGAAGGGGGATACTAGACCGTAGCACCCATAGACCTTAAAGAATACCTTGTAGACTAGCCTCTAACTCTTAATCGCCTTATCGCCCTCGATCGTTTTGCATTCGAAATGAGATCTCTGTGTATCTGGGTATCTTTGTATCTTGTATCTCGGCATATCCATCGACGACCGCCGCCTGCGAAGCGTTTTCCACTCAATAAAGGCGTCAAGAGCGCCATAATAATTATCGCAGACACAGTAGTGTTCTGGTTCTCCGTTCTTCGGAAGACTATTAACCAGAAGAATCTGAAAGGAGAGGAGCCATAAAGATGGCCCTGCCAATGGTAAACAAAACAAAGAAGGCGACAGATTCTAACTGACTTTTGGGGCATGGCAGGCAGGCAGGCAGGCAGCAGGTGCCGGGCAATGCACTTACAGCCATGGCAGCCATGAATGGAGGACACTCGCAGTTGGCCAGAAGAACTGACAGCCGAGGGAGGCCCGGGAGGCAGGAGGAGTGTGCAGTAATTGGCACACGGCCAGTGCCAGAGATATTCCAAGTCCATTGATGAAAACCAGCCACACGCCACATGCAGATCAAGATGCATCCGCCAGATACGTTTTTTCTTCGTTTTAATTTTAGATTCATGCCTCGGGAGGAGGGAGGCCCCTCGAAATAGCTGCTAAGAAATGCGAGCATAAAATATTTCGTCGACTTCCGCTCGTAATCAGCAATTAGTAATGCCACACTGGCAAGCATGCCACAGCCACACTGGCCCTTTGATAAATTATTTCGCATAAATCGCCCCAAAAAGTTGGGTCACACTTGGACCTAGGACCAGGGAGGGGATGAGGGGAGTGAGGGGTGGCCCTCTAAATTCAAATTAAATGAAATGCCAGACCAGATACACACATACACACCCACCCACAGATACAGATACAGATACAAGATACAAGATACAAAACACTCTAGATAGCACTTTGCGGATTGTCAAATCTAGGAAATCGAAGTGTAGCCATTGGAACGCAGCCAGCCAGCCAGCCAGCCAATTCCCAGGGGAGCAGTTCACGCTTCGGCCATAAAAATGTATCTACGTATCTGTATCTGTGTAGCTGTATCTATTAGATGTTTATGGGGGATAGATATAACGATTTAAGATACAACTCCTTGGCTTTTTAATCTTTTTCAGCTTTAATCTCTTGGGTTCACTGATGCTCCTGGTCCTTAAATACCTTTCCTGCCCTTTCCGAGTTCCCGATTCCCCTTCCCGCATAAACCTTCCGACCAACTCATTGAAAACTTTGGCCATTTTCGCTCCATTTGGCCGCCTCTTTTCGGGTTTCGCACTTCACTTGCTCCGCCCCGGTGGCCCCCAGCTGACCAATCAATAGATGCCTCCTCCCAGGCAGCTACTTCAGGGCTACTCTTCCCATTCTTCCCTTTAAAGAAAGATCAAAGCGGTGGAAGAAGGCCTCTTGTGGGCGGTTCTGGGGGGTCAAGTGCCTCTCGTAGCACCTCCTTTCACTTTCCCTAGGTTCTAAGAGATAGAACCCCCAGCCCCTTGATTGAAGTGTGGGGGCACCCCTCGCAAGACCCACCCACAAATGCCAAAAACTGCACACAAAAATCTTTAGTTTGCGGCCTGTTTGTTGCGGCTTGTCGCGGTTGTCGCTTCGGTTGTGCCTCCAAAAGCTGCCACACCGCGCGGCATAAATTAATGAAAAGCCTCCAAGAGTCACATGACCTCTCTCCACACACGAGTTGGAGGAAAGTTTCGATTTTGTGCCAAAGTGGTGCGGCTGGAATAAGTAGTCTTCCCAGAATGCCACAAGAAAGAGATTCAATTCGGTTTTCTGGCTTTATTTTTTGTTTTTGTTTTTTGTTTTTGTGGCAACAACAATAACAACATATCCTCAAATACCCAAATACCCAAATCCTCAAAACACTCCAACACTCGATGGAAATTAAAGCAATTTCCTGTTGCAATTCCAAGATTCTAAATTAAAATACAAACGAGAAGGCAGGCTGGCAGGCTGGCTGGCTGGCTGGTTGGTTGGCTCGGTAATCCAACAGATACACAGATACTTATGTAGATACTTAGATACACGCACTAACAGTAGCTGTGGCAGCACCGCCATTCATAGATATTTAATTAGCAGAGTGCCGAGCGCGCGCCAGAGCAGGACGGCTGGCTTGTAAATTGCCAATAATCTCAAACCGAATCAGGGCACTGCGAGAAAAAATATGCACAAAGTTGTAGAGTTATATACTTAAGATATACAACATATAGATATAGATGAGTAGTCATCGCGAGCTATGGAGTGTCTGCAATTAGCAGGAATATGTGACATCTACTACCATTTATCATAGACTAAGTTATTTCTTGTCTCTTCCCGCTCTATCTCTGTTTCTATTTTAAAAGTAACAGGTATAGTTATGCTTCTTATAGAGAAAACTCTAAAAAACAACTCTATAAAAATATTACTCTAACTAGAAAAACTATACAAAGAGAGAATAAAACTTTAGAGAGTCTGTAGGGATAGTAGTTTCTAAAAGTAAGACTTATGATACCCAGTTCTTATCTTCTATAAACTATTTAGAAACTTTCCTGATTAAATTCTTGATCAAAGCTACTAGTACCAGGTATCTATATACCATACTATAATACAAAAAAAATATTTAAAATAAAACTAGAAATAAAAATAAAAATAATATAAAATAAAATTTATTTCATGAAGTAACGGGTATGATTATTGGAAAATATAACTCTCATAGAGAGAACTCTTTGTACAAAAAGGCTATATGATATCTGGTTCTATACTCTCTTCACTTGATACCTGATACTATATTTTTATACCTCTTATTATACCTATTATTACACCTAATTTTAGACCTATTACTATACCTTATAGCTATTTTAATGTTACAAACCCTTCCCCTTTCTGTATTTATAGAAAAAACATTAAAATCTCGAACTTTTCCAAGGACCATCTAGGAAAATAAACCCATGAACTGGCCAATATTTTCTCTCAGTGCACACTTGCAGCAGAGTGAAGAAGGATGGCCTGAAACCTCACAGTGTCATCCGCAAAACCGAAAAACGTCAAGAGACGGCAACGACAACAAAGTAAATGAAGATGAGCACTTCCTGCAACAAAAGGCGGCATGATATAGGCGGGGGGCATGGTGGAGGGGGGGTGGCAAGGGGCAAGAGGCAAGGAGGCCGGGGCGCACACGAAACATTTTTAATCGAGTGCAACGCCATGAATGAGCAGAAGTTGAATCAGAAGTAGCAGGCCCGGGTGCTGCTTGCTGGGTGCTTCGCCCATTTGTTTGTTTAAACAGCGACTCACAGATACTCAGATACTGAGATACACGAACGCAAAGATACTCGTCGCACACTCACACTCTGGCAGATACATTGCGCGGTTGTTGTATCTTTTGTACGAATGAGTTAAATGCTATGCTCGAGTTGAGTGAGTGATGCATCCCAGGGCGCATCCGTAAGATAAACAGGCGCAGCACGCAACGTTTAACTTTTCATTTGCAGCCAGCAGATGTATCTGTATCTGTTCTAGAACATGTATCTGTATCTGAATCTGCATCTGTATCTGTGTAGTGCGGTCTCTTCACAGCAAAGGTCACGGGCATGCTCCGTTGCATATCCGAATGACCCGTGCCCGCAAAAAAAATCTCAAAAAATATTCCGCACAAGGACAAGGAGTGCGAACTCGAGCCCGCGACTCAAGCTTCAAATAATCAACAAACTGAGGAATAATGGACTCGGAGGCGATTGATATCGAAATTATAACAAATTATAGAGGAAATCCCTTTTGAAGTTTGAACTTCAGAGCCCAAAAAAAAACAAAGGCGGAGGGGGAAAAATAAAGAAAGAAAAGCCAATTCCAATAAAAGCCGAAAACTTTGTGGAAACTTTTGTATCTTTTCGAGATAAATGAAGGGGCTGGAGCGGCGAGTGGGGGAGTGGTGCCTGAAACCCTTAAATTTCCAAATGATTTAACTTGCCAGACACTTCAATCGACTGTCGAAGGCCCCACCCTCTGCCGAAAAGAAAGTAAAGCCACTTGAAATGGATGTGCGTGTGATGTGGCATCTCTCCCCGGCACTACTTATCCCATCACAACAGAGCTACGGACTTTATCTTTAGTTTTCTTCAGGCTCAGCTTGGGCTTCAGCTGCGGTGGAAAGCTTTTGGGGCACTAAGCCTCCCATTCCATGCAATTGAAGCCAATTGAAGCTAATCATTGGCTATTTGAATACGGGGACAATAGAGCGCTGGGCCCAGGGTCTAGACGCGGATAGATCCCGCCATAGATACTCCAATCTGTGCCGAGAGCGGCATGGGGGTGTCCACCGCCCCCAACTCTCCATTAGTGACATGGAAACTAGCAGAAAAATAGATATATAGAGAGATATAATATATCAGTGGCACTAGAGGGCTTCACGGCAGGCGGAAGTGCGGCAGGAGATTGCCTTTTTTTATTTTTTGGATTTTTGTACTACTCTATAATAGTAATTGTTCTTTAATAGACAAGGGTACTTGGAAGCCTCTCTTGGATTGCTAGAAGAAGTAACTTGAAGAATAAGAGACTTCTTGAAGTAGAAACTAGCGGACAAAGGGATAAGCGGACACACGGACAGGGCTTTTTTGACTTAAAATGTTATCTTTTCGCAAGAGTTTTTATCAAAACAAAGAAAAGGGACATATTTTAAGGCCTTTCTTGAGTTTCTTGAAGAAAAAGCTTAGAAATAAGAGACTTATTGAAGTAGAAACTAACGGACAAGCGGACAGACGGACAGAGGCAGACCTCTTATTGACTTGGAAGGTTATTTCTAAGAAGAATTCTAAGGTCTTTAGGAGTTTCTATTCCGAAAGTCTCTACCCAGGTGTAAGAATGGCTACAAAACTTGAAGTAGAAGTAGAAACTGGCGGACACGCGGACAGTTACAGACCACCTACTGCCTTGAGAAGCCCTCCTCAAGCCGCTACCCACAACATCAATAATTTAGTTATTGGCAAGCAAGGAATAGAAGCCGAAATATTTCCCCCGAAAGTGCACACATCCCTCGAAAATTGCCATAACTGGCAGCTGGCTATATTGGAGCCAAGGAAGGCATTTTGCTGGCAGCCCGAGACCTCGAAACTTTCCGCCTTGGCTTTATGAAATATTGTATGGCTGGAAATCTCATCGCAAGTGCATTCCATGCCGGTGGGTGGAGGAGTGGGGGGCTGGTACTCTGGTACCAGTTCTGGTTGCCAAATGGAGAGTCTCGCATTGGCACGCGTCTGCCTTGCATCTGACCTGGTTTTCGGGTAAGCCATAGCCCCTGGAATTCCTGGCAGGCTAGTGCCTCCACTAAAGACATTAAATTATACTTTATGAGCAAATTATTCAAGTTGAGGAGCAAAATTGTCGGATATCTGGCGCCCAAGCAGTTGCTGCTTTTTTTTTTGATTTTTTTTTGGCAAACAAAGCCATTAACTGGGCGGGCGATTGACTTTCCGCTGATGCGCTTCTATCTTCCTTTCTCTCTCTATCGCCACAGTCGCCATCTCTTTCTCTCTCTGTTTTTTTTTTTTGATAATTCTTTTTTTTTTTTTTTGTTTTCTTTCATTGGAAAAGTTTTCAATTGCTCTGGCGTCACTTTTTGATTGCTCTGATGTGTTTTTCTCGCACATTTCCCCAGCCAGCCTCGGATTCATGACAAAAGTTTCGCTTTTCGGCGCATCCAGCGAGCGAGATGGCACTATCTGGCCCCCCGACAGAGACGGCAATAGCTAAGCAAAGTTCTGGCCGAAGGACAGACGGACAAAAGCTGAGAACTTTCGCTTTGATTTTCAAATATCTCTTCCCCCGAAACACTCCTTTTCTTTTCCTTTTTTTTTTATCTGCACTCGTGGCGCCTCCTTGGCCATCCTTGGCCCGACACAAAAATGAAAGTTTAATGCGTTTCCCAAATACAATTTTCGCCATCGTGCATGTTTGTGCGTGCACACTCGCATTTTTTCTCCCCGAAAATAATGCAATTTTTTCCCCCCTTTTTTTTTTGCATTTTTGTTGAATTTTGTTTGGAAATTGAGTTTTTTTTCTCCTCTCCTATCTCCGCCTTATAGAGTGTGTGTGGGTTTCTTGCAAGTATTTGCTGTTTTCTGGCCGGAAAATGTGTGCTTCTGGACGGAAATTGCACTTTTTTTCAATCTCTTAACCCATTCCGATGAGAAAAGGGGGGGTTTCAGTGTGCAGGTGGTACTAGAGTTCATCCACTAGCCACTTACTAACTAGGAATTATAACGAATTCCTTCAAAATCTCCCTAATTCCCGGACTAGAGCCTCTCTTTTGACATTTCTGACATAATTCCCTAGCCTTTCTTCATTTCCTTGGAAGTTCTATCACTTTTTTGATCAATTTTAATCAATTGTCTATGTAGACACCCCCTACAGGCCCTGAAATAATGCCTTAATTCGTAACTGCCACCCCCTTTTAGTTGAGTTTTTAATTGAAAATCGAGAAAAGAAGGCAACAAGGTGGACTAGACCCATACCCTCTATTAGAATATAAACAATAGAAGTACCACCCTGGAACCACCACCCCACCACCCAGCCCGGTCTAATGGCCGTGTTTACCTTCCAGGGGATTGGAAAACCCCCGGGCTAGGAATTAGTTCCCTGTCACATAAAACAAGACGCATCAAATTATTTTGGAATTTATCGCGACAAAGGTGTCCTGTGTCCTGTGTCCTCTGTCCTGTGTCCTGTGTCCTGGCAGCTGCCTCTGAACCAACCCCCGAGGCCCGAGCAAGCAAACAAAAACGAAAACTATTGAAATGTTGTCACAACCCAGAGATCTATGTATCTGTGTATCTTTGTATCTCTCAGGTAGGGGGTTAACCACAATTAATGGCCCAAAAACCCAAAAAAAAATCTCAGTCCTCAATGATTTTTTGACACGCAGCTCGAGACTTGCAATTACTGAAAAAAAAAAAAATTAGGAAACAAAGAGCAATAGATACGGATTGGGGCAATAGTGGGTTAATGGCACTTTAAACTGAGCCCCAGCCACCGCACAGGAAGTGTAGAGACACTCTGATTCTGTTCTGGCACGCAATATTGCAATCTACCCGCCAGATACACTCCTACTCCCAGATCTGTTTGTATCTTTCAGATACTTTTCCGCCACAAGCCCCCTTCCACCCTTAAAGGGCGTGGCATCCCACAAATCACAACCAGAATGGCGCAGAAATTAACAAAAAATAACAAAAACCTTCAAGACTTCAAGCTTTAAATGCAATTTCGATGCAATTATGGCGACCGTGATTCAGACTCCTAAAGGACAACCTCTCTGTCTCTCTCTCTCTCTCTCTCTCCCTCTTTAATGCCACGCCCCCTTTGGATGGCAAGAGAATACAAAAGCGTCGACTGATTTTTATCAACTAACCAAGCGTAACGCAGACAAACACTTCCTAAATCACTTGAGTGCCTCCTCGTCCCGTCTATTTTATTTTCGGTTTTCGGGAACAACCCCCAGAAGAGGAGCCCAACTTCCTCTGCCACATAAAACATAAATTATTTAATTTTTTTTTCTTCTCCCGGTTCAGGGTTTAGGGGGGGAGCGACTGCGACTGCCTCTTATCGGCATTTTCGATGGCGACGGCCACGGCGCTTAGAATTCCAAAATTATGAAACACTTTGGTGCTCCTCTGCCCTCTTCACTCATTTCTTCACATTTGTGGTCTTTTGTGGCTTTTCTTTCATGGGGTTTCTATTATTTTGTTTGCAAATTTTAGGAAGAGGAAACTCTTATTAGGGAGATGATCTGGAAAAGGTTATAAGAAGCGACAGCATCTGGGTTCTAGGCTCTGTGATAATACAAGAATGTAAAGAAACATTGTCCGCTTGTCCGTGGAAGAGTTTCTTTTGAAGAAGTATTTTTTGCAAATTTTAGGAGAGGAAGGTCTTGATGGGAAGCTAATCTTTAAAAGCAACTGTTTTTGGGTCCTGATAGCAGAAGACTGTGAAGAAAGAATGTCCGTCTGTCCGTGTGTCCGTTAAAGTGTTTTCTTTCTTAGAGTTCTTAAAACCTCCAGAATGGAGGGTCTATTTTGAGCTTCATCTCCATTTTGGATAGCAACTCTCCTTGTTTTTTTTTCTTTTTGGAGGAATCTCGCCCGCTTAAGCCCCTCCCCCTGGGCCCAGCCCCGCTCCCCCCTCGCACAATTCAATCAAACTTTGGGGCCACCAAACTTTATGACACCCGAACTTTTTTCGGCGAAGAAAACGAAAAAAAAAAAAAAAGTGGAGGGTGGCATATGAGGAGGAAGGATGGCCTTCCAGGATCCAGGAGCCAGGAGCCAGAAGGAAAAGTCAAACGTTTTGCATAGGAAATGGGCAAAAGTCAAAGGAAAGAGAGGACCGGCAGGAGCAGCAGGAGCGGCAGGAGAGAGAAAGGTAGAGGTGGAGGTGGCAGCGACAGGAATAATAAATATTCAGTTTAAGTAAATGGGCTTTTATCGCGCATCTCTGGGGTGCCATAATTTGCCATTTTTGCCAGCCTGTCTGCGTTCTATTTTCTTCCATACACTTTTTCCAACATTTCTTTTCTTTATTTTGTTGCCTTTTCTTTTTTTTTTTGGGTGGAAAGGAGCAGCCAACTGCCAACTGCCTGTAATTGATTCAACAAAACGGCGCAAAGGTGCAAAAGGGAGACTTGGCGACTCGGCAGCAACAATTATACGCATAATATATTCCCAGCCATAAATATGCAATGCGTGTACTATATATAGGAGAGGAATACGGTAGAGCACACGCGTGTTTCCTCAGTTCCGAGGCGAAAAAAAAAAAAAAAAGAAATGAAAATTATCCAAACCAAAGTCACGCTCAGAGCTGCCAACAAACAGGAATGAGAAAAAAAAAACAAAAAAAGGAAAAGCGTTGCCCATAAAATGTGAAAAATTTCGCCAAGGCATTCGGTCTTTTGTTTTTCAGTTTCCTTCGGGGGGGAGGAGGAGGAGGAGGAGGAGGACTATGGCAGGCAAATCACTTCACCAAAGGAGCAGCAACAATTTAGCTCATTTATTTTTATACATTTTAAGAAACAATAAACCAACGGCCCATAAAACACAAGCCACCAGCACCAGCACCAGCCACCAAATGAAAATGATTTAAGGCGCCCGAGAATTATTTCCCTGAAAAAGTTCAACAAAATAATTGCAGCGTTTTGTTGGATTTCGTTTTCATTTTTCGCCCTTCTGATGATTTATAATACTTTCAGTGTTGGTAAAGTGCCATTGAGGCAATTTAAGTGTTTTTAAAGTGCTTTTCAATACTGTCTTTTGATGAAACTTTTTGTTTTTTTCCAAAAGAAACAAGAAGTTTGCTCTTCAAACAGTTTTTGAGGGATTTTTTAGAACCTTGAATTGAAAATCAACCTAAACTAGTATTATCTAGTGTTGTTAATGGATTTACCACCAACACAGTGTTGCGAATAAATTTCCCGTTTAACTTTTTAAAACAGTTAGTAACAGTCTTATAGTTAGCTTTCAAGAAATTTTTCTTCTAGATTTTTTATAGAAAAATTATAAGGCTGAGATTAGCCAGTGTTTCTCAACGTTTTAAGGCACCTAACAACACTGTCTTTTGGTAAAAGTGCTTGTTTTCAAACATAAGATGTTCAAAACAAATATATGTCTTAGACAAAGCTCTTTTCCGTTTAGCTGGCTGCTTACTCTCAATTTTCGACTGATTTTTAAATACCGACTTAATCCCAACCAGTGTTGCCTAACGCCCGGCAATGCCTAGCTAGCTTTTTGGGATTAGAATTGAATTAATCCCGCTTTGCCATCCAATTAGCTGGCTCTGCTCTTGTCTCAGGCTTTGTTTCTTGTTTTATTTTTTTTGTATTTTTTTTTTTTGCGAGCAGACACGCCCGACTAAGATGCAGCATTAGTGAAGTTTGGCAACCCTGGCGTGTGCCAGTGCTCTGGGACAAAGTTTTCCGCTCGGGAAAAACGCATCGCTGTCATTTAATGAGTTTCCCGAGCAAAGGCAAAAGGCAAAAGCTTTTCCTTGTCAGGCCAAAAACTAAAGTCCTGCCAGTCGAGGACATAAATACGTAATACATATTTATTTTATTTCAGTTGCTGCGACAGGATGCTGATGCTGCTGATGCTGCTGCTGCTGCTGATGCAGATGCAGATGCTGATGCGGGGTTAAAATTTAATTATTCCCCGCCAGGCCGGGCCAGGGCAGGGCAGGGCAGGGCAGGGCAGGGCAGACTAGGACCAACATTTTGCCTTATTTTCCTTCCGATTCCTCCCACCCTCCTCCTGCCCCCAGCGCATGTCTTGGAGCTTGCTGCACGTGTGGCTGCCACAGCCACTTGACTCCTGGAGTGGCTGCCTCCTCGACTCGCCTCTTAAATGCTAAACACGCCTCTCGCCACCTCCTCCCCGTGCTGAGAAAATTAGCCTCTTCGAGAGACGGAAAACGTCAACAGGTTTTCAGATTTTCCTTTTTCTTTTTTTTTTTTTTTATTCTTCCATTTCCCAACACTGCACTGAGACACCCACCCAGAGCCAGCCTCCCAGCCACTTCACAGCTCGAGTTGATATTATTACTTTGATTTGATTACAGTCTGATTCGATTGCAGCCGGAGAGCTGGCTGCGTTTAGGATTTCCTTTAATTGCCAGCCGGGAGAAGCAATTTCGGTTGCCAAAAGATTTACGATGGCACTGCGAGGGCCTCTACCCTTCCCCTACTCTTTATCACTAGCGTTTTTAGAGTCTCCGCCCCCGCCACCACACGCTCCAATTCATTCGAAAGCGATTTGTGGCGATTTATGGTTTGTTTGTCTCATTGGCAGCCAGCTTGCTGCATACATTTTTGGGAAAATGATTACGGAAAATAAATCTAGAGGGCGGGAGATAAAGTATCTCTATCTCTAAGTCTAGCTCCTAGCAATGGTTCCTGGCTTCAAGCTATAGCTTCTAGCACCTACCTTCTAGCTTCTAACTACATATATCTTTTATCTGTACCTCCTAGCTCCCAGCTATCGCTCCTAGCTATAGCTTCTAGCACCTACCTCCCATAGCTCCCTACCTCCAAACTCTACCACTAACTGCAAAAAATCAACAAAAAGCAACACCAAATCAGTCAAGTATTATTTTCATTCCATCTCTGTTGTTGTTTTTCCCTCCATCTCGCAGAGCAGTTGTGCTGATTCACAGGCAGCCTCACAGGTAGGAATATCCGAGGTAGGAGAGGTGTGAAAACGGTTAGGAGCGGCCTGGGAAGCGGCAGGGAAGCACTCCCCTCGAGTGCTTCGAAAATAAACGATGTTGTCTATGACAAGGCATGACGGTAATGACCAAAACCGACGCTGCCGGACTCTAGCCTGGCATCCTAGCCCGGTCTGGGCCAGTCTTGGCCTTTTTAGCTGCGTCATTGTTGCCAAGTTCTGGACAGGCTTTCCTCTTTTGATTTACTTACGAGATCCACACTCGCAGCAAACTCCTACAGTGTCTGATTGTTTTATTAATTAAATTAAGGAAAAAGTTTGAAATGAAAGAATTAAAAGCTTCTATCAGCAATTTGTTTGCTTTCTGGCATGTCTGTGCTTGCAGGAGCATGATTTTTTATACTGAAAAGTATACCAAAAGTATTCTCTTAAATACCAAGTGTTGCGAATTTTCAATTTTCATTAAATAATCGCTAAAAATAAGGGATTCATAGAAGAATATAACATTTTAAATAATATTTTTAACCTTTTTCTGCTAATTTGACTTCAAAATTTAGTATTAAAGTTTGATATTTTTCAAAGAATATATTATGTTTGCTATTTTGAGAATTTATTTATTGATTAGAATACATATTAATCATTTTAAAACTGGATTTATTGAAAAATATATTATTTTACATATTTTTTAATTATTGAGCATTTTATTTTGGTAATTTTCATTGAAAACTTTCTTTTTCTCTTAATTTTAATTAAAACTTGCTATTTTTGTCATTCTTTTCTAGGCATATGATCCTTTCTGCTATTTTTAAGTAAGAAATTCCCTAAATTACTTGTTTATTGTGTTTTATATTTTATTTTTTTGCTATTTTTCAATCATTTTTCTCATAAACTATAAACTGATTTCTGTCAGTGTCTTTTACACAAATTTTTGCAGGCATATTTGTGCGTTTTTTGGAATTTTCAATTCAAGGTTTCGGGGCCCGGAGTGCTTCACACCTTAAGACCCAGCTACGAACCGCTCCTGCCCCTTGTCCTTCTAGCTCCTTCTCTGTTTTCTTGCCACATTCTGTGTACCTTTTTCTCTCCCTGTTTTTTTTTTTGTTTTCTCCCATTCTTGCAGCATCATCGCCTCGCAGGTTTCAGGTCCCAGGTTCTCGAGATGCTTAAGGTTCCCCCGAGCTCCTGAGGTCTGAGGTTCGAGTTCTAGTCGCAACCTGGTGCTATCAATGGCGAAACTGGCGACTGGCATCATAAATCATCTCGAGTGGCCGGCCGGGCTCTGCTGTTCTCGTATCTTGTATCTGCGAACTACAACTACATATTTGCAAGTGTATCTGGCAGATACATACATACAATGAACATACGTCTGTCGCCCAGACTGACTCTGTCCGTCATCAGGCCCCGAACTTTTGACATTTTTGTTGCACTAATTCGCGCACTCGAGATACAGATACATCACCAGCTACAGATACATCCAGAGAGTGTGTATCTTCAAGATACACACATCTGTTGTGCCTCAGTAGCGGAGGGGATGGATCGCCGCTCATAATTTAATCCCCGGCACAGGTACTTGGCTCTCGAGATACTTCTTGGCCGCTGCTGCATCCGCGAGATACATTTCCATCTCGGCGTTAAACTGACAACAGCTGTGCGGCACATTTGCGAAATACAAAGGAGCAGGAGGAGTGACTCAAAAAGAAACAAAAATAGAGAAAAGAAAAAAGACAGAAAAGAAGGAGAAAGAGAATAAGAAAAAGAAAGGAAAAAGAACCTCCTCTTTCGTCATCAGATGCCTTTGATTTTTCGGCACTTTTTTCGATTTTTTCGAGCAGGTTGCCGGGGGCGGCAGTTCCTCTTCCTGAAGTTCGGCAACAGCGCCTTGAATAAAAATATAAATATTAATAAAAAAAAAATAAAACATAAACAGCTGCTGGCATTCGTAGGGACATCCCAGCCAAAGGATATTTTGAAATCCGATACGATCCTCGCTGTAATTGATATTTCAAGTCTGGAGTTCGAAACAGCTTGGCCTTTGCCATTTTTATGATTTTATTTTCATGTTTATTTAGTTCCTCTTAAATGTTTAATTTTATTTGTTTATATATTAAGGATGTATAGAGTTTAGGAGGAGAAAAGGGTTTATATTTAAAAGATATTTCTTTTAAGTGGGAATTCTCTGGTTTTTATATTATATCTTATAGAAAGACACAATTTTCCATAGATTTTTTATATTTTTTAATAAAAAACTAGCATTTTCTTCTAAAAGTTTAAGATTGCAACACTTTGAATTACGTTTTTTTGGCACAAACTGCATTTAGAAATTCGAAAATTTGTGAAAAGCAATATTTTGTAAGAATTTGTGACGAATAATCCTAGATTTTTATATAATTTTTGTTTTGAAATAATCTTTCAATTAAAAAAGCAAACAAATAATACCAAAAAACGGTCATAAATTTCTAGTTAAAAATTAAAACACAACCATTTATATTACTATACTAATGTTTTTAACATTTTTGGAACACTATCCAGAACCAGAACCAGAAGAACCTAAAATAAACAGAAAGCAATAGTTCTTGCAACATTTTCAATTAAAAATGTCCATTTTTCGCCACAAACTGTTTCGGGCAATTAGTGGCCGCATTTTTGTTTCAAAAATTGAAATGATGAGCACCCCCCCTAAGGAAGCCATTCAATTAAGCCAAGTTTCGCAAAATGCTGCCTGATTGGATCGATCGCTGGTGTTTTATTTTTTTAATTTTTTTATTATGCGGAGAGTTCTTTCAACAATTTTCTTAATTGTGGAGGGGGGCGGGGAGGGTTCACTCCACATGGAGGGGAGTTGGTGGATGGGTTCATGAGACTGTGGCTAGGGGGTATGGCTATTTTTTGGCATCGGCGGGGCATAAATCTATCCGCCTGGGGATCGCAGTGCGTTGATTGCCGTCGGCATTGATTTATGGCCGCAAGCGGCGGCGAGAAGATCACGGATCTGCGAGATACAGTATCTTGTGGGGTTGCGATACATTTTTGACAACACATGGCAGGCAGGGGCAGGGGCAGAAGCAGGAAGGGGTTCTCGCAGCAATAACCATTTGCTTTTCTTCATTAAACAAATGTGCAAAAAAATAAAAAACTTTAGAGCCACAAAGCACATAATTGCTAAACATTTAAAACACTAACATAACAGGCACCCCCCCTTGAAAAAAGACAAACAAAAAATAAATAAATAAGAAACTATTACCAAGAAGAACTAGGCACTGAAAAATCATAAAAAAAAACAAGAAAACCTCAAAAGACTGACAGAAGTCTTCTTGGCTGATTTATTTTTTAGAAAATATTTGTTTCCTTCTGGCTTTCAACTCAAATAATTGTTTATTTTTTTATTTTACTTTTTTTGCAAGAAGATGTTTCTGAAACTCTCTCCAAAAATGTTCTAATTTATGGCCATTTTTGGCATTTTGACTTCTCAGTTTTTAGTTTGGAGTTTAGTTTTCATTTGATTTAGTTTTTAGATTTGCATTTTTATGTTTTAGAGGTTCGGTTTTAATTTCATTTGAATTTGCTTAAAAAACAATTTTTTTTTTAATTTAATTTGACTATTTTTTGATTTAGTAACTTTATTTTATTTAAAGATTTATTTTTCATTTCAGTTAGCTCTGAAGAATTATGTTTATTTTCCTTTTTAAAACTATTTATTCAATTAAGAAATCAATCAAAATAATTACTATTAGCCACAAAACTGATCCTGTGACGAAAGAACTTGGCCTATTGAAACTATTATTTTAATTTTGTAACGGAAACCCATGTTTATTTAAGAAATTCAAAATTCATAAAGAATAGAATCTATTTAGAAAAGACGTTTTTAACAAAAATAAATAAGTTTAAAACTTTTAATTCAATTCATTTTAATTAAAATTTTGATGACGAAGAAGTGTCTATGAAAATATTTCATAAAAAATAGCTTAATAAAAAATTAGAAAAATGAAATTGAAACCTTTTAAGCAGACTTTCGACACTTTGTAACATAAAAAATAACAATTTCTGCTTATATTGGAACCTTTCGCCTTTTTTCTTGCCGATTTTTGGCATAGAAAATACTTTTTTAATTTGTATTATTTGTTCAACAAGAAGATTATCATTTAAAACATTTAACAACACCAGTTTTCTTCCATTATATGACTATTTAGAACCAATTTCTAGCCATTATTCGCCCTATCGGCCCCGATTTTAGTCGAAACCCCCCAAAAAAGTCTGATTTATGAGAGAAGCAACAGAAAAAAGTGCCCTTTTCGCGAATATTTGCGCAAATCAAACATTCGAGCGCAGTTCTGTGTTTTTTAAATTGGAAATCAATGGGCGGCGATGTTGCGAACAAATATTGAACTCGGAACCTTTGTTTTTGTTTTTTAATTACATTTTGGTTTTATTTTGTTTGTTTTTATTTATTTGTTTGTTTTTTTCCTTTAATAATTGCAATATTATTTAACATCAACTTGTTATTTTTGCAATTTTGTATACTTTTTCTTTTCATTTAAAGGCATAAGTGTAAAGCATAACGGTACACAAAGTTGTATTTTGTTTTGTTTTGTGTTTTCTAACTCCTTAGCCCCTTTATTTGTAATTTTTTGTTAGCGGGCCAAGGAAATGGATAAATTTTTCTATAAAAGTGACCTACATTTTTCTTGTTGTTGGCTGGCTCCTCCTTGTCGTTGTTGTTGCTCTAAATTTTCGCAATTTTCCAATTTTCCGCTTTTGTTTTTCGTCGCTTTCTTGCTATGTTTTTTGTTTTTTATCCAAAAATACAAAAAAAAAGAAAGAAGCGCTGCTGCTGTAATCCGTAGCTTTTGTTTGTCGCTTTCGTGTGTGTTTGGCGTTGTTTGTTTGTTGTTTTGTTTTGTTTATCCGCTGGCACTGAGAGCACTTGAAAAAAATTGCGACAAAAATATATAGAATATGGCGGGGAGCGGGAGAGGGCGATAAATGATAAGAACGCAAGGGACGCACAAAAAAAGGGAATAATGGCAACAAAAGAATGTCTTTTTTTTTCGCTGCAACGCGACACACACACGCACACACACAGGTACTATATACACACAAACAATACGCAACGCAACAACAATAATAATAATAAATAATTCACAGAGGACGCGTTCTTCTTTTTTTGTTATTTTATTTATTTATTTTTTCTTAGGCAGAATACCTTGAGTGCGAGCGAGATGGGTGGATAGAGAACGAGAGGGACGCGACGCGAACGCGACAATGACGAACAATAACGGCAAAAGGAAGCGACCCAGCGAGCGAAAGTCTTTCCCCGTCCGATGCCTTTTCACGACTTTTCCGAGTTTTCCGACTTCGCCGACACTTTTCCGGCAAACGTGCTCACCAGGCGAGGGCTTGTTCGAAAAAAAAACCCCTGTGTTAGTGTATTTGCATTTAAGCGGCACGCCATGGCCGCTAACAGTCTGCTGGCGCTGTTAACCGGAGAGCGAGGGAGCTCTCTTTCGCTCTCAATCTCCCTCTCTCTGTTTGGAAGCTGTTAAAGCCGAGTCTCAAGAAGTCATTTATTTTCATTATTTTAACAAAACAATCTTTAAAATCTATCGAAAATTATATTTATAAAATTAAATAAAAATTTATTTATTTTTCTTAAAAAATATTAAACTAAAATGTAAACAAATGCATTAACAGTTACAAAGCCAAGCCGTAAACAAAGAGAACTATAAGAAGAGAGGGCTAGAGAGAGCAGTTTGGACCTGCGCTCTCTCTCTCTCTGAAGATGCTGCTCTGTTAACTGTTAACTGCGCTCTGTTGTCCTGCTCGCTCCCGCAAACCGGTTCTCCTTAGCAGAGCGAGAAGGAAGCACTATGTTGCAAACAGGATTTCTGGCAGCAGTCTGTTAGCCGCCACAGGTTTCTGTTATTGTTTGCCAATTCTCTTTTTTTTCCTTGCATTCCGTTTACTTTTTGTTTTCCAACAGCTGTTTTAATGGATTTTATTATTATTTTTGTTTTTAGTTGTTCAATAAATGTTAAATAAAAATATCACAAGAAATAATAATAGGATTAGGCCTTCAACTGTTTAATGAAAAGAGTTTCATCTGGTATAACAGTTTTGAGAAGTAATTACAGTTACAACTTTAGAGATTTATGGAAAATTATAAAAAACTTAAATATATTTTAGTTTTTAGCTACAAATTTAACATTTTTATTTTAAATTTTTTATTTATTTTATGTCGTCTTATATTTTTATAATTGTTGTTCCTTTAATGCTTTATGTAACTATTTACTTTTCTCTTACTAACAGGCCCGCTCAAGAGCGCTCTCTTGCAGCATCTCTTACTGTTGTGCTGTTACTGTGGCTCTCTTCCGTTATCCTTTGTGTATAACAGCTACTCCTTGTATGGCAAACTCTGTTATATTTGCTCTTATAATGGTTGCGAGCTTGTCTAGTTTCTTTGTTAGTTTTTCGGAAACAACTTGTTGAAGGTTTTTTTATAATATTTTTGATTTTCCAGTTTTTTCTTCAGAAAATAAGTCTTTCTTATTTTCGAGTTTTGTAATTTCCATTTTTAGGCCTTGAGTCATGCTGTTTTTTGGCCCCTAAGCCCTGTGCGAGCTGTTTCTCTTGCTGCCTGCTTGATAAAGATTAATTACCGGCGATGAAGAGTGTTATAACTGGAGATCGGTAATGTCTTAACCCTATAAAGGTCTTGTTGACTTCAGATACATTTAAACAAATATTTTGTTGAATATTTATAAAAATTATTATTTATTTTAGTCTTAGTGCATTTTATATTTAAAATTTGACTTATTTTTTTAGTAACTTCCAACCACCTTAGGGTTAAACTGGTAATGTGACACCTCTTGAAAAAACCGCAAGAAAAAAAACGATGGCCAAGGAGCGAAAGGGAGAGAGGCAGCAAGAGCATGAGGAACCAAGAGGGCCTGTGTTAACAGTTACGACATTTGGGCACATTTCTCACAGGCCAGGCCAACAAAAACAAAAGCAAAAACAAAAACAATAATAATAATAAGGTCAATCAACGGACTCGGCGGGCGGTCGCCGAGCTGTCCGCGTCTGCGCCGCAGTTGGCGTCGCTGTCAACAGCTGTCGCGCAGGCGCAGTGCCCGGCGAGCGACAGAGACGGCGATAGGCGGCAGATTAATTGCAGCGTCGGCGTGAATTTATGAATTTCTCATGAGTGATGGGATCACCCCCTCTCTGTCTTGTGGAGCGCCACTTGAGGAAAAAGGAAAAACATTGAAAAACATATGTATTTTCTTCTTTTTTTTTTGTTTCCCCTGTTGCGTGGGCCCGCATTGTTGTTGTTTTCTTTGCAGTTGATGGCCGGACATTAGTTATTGGTAAGCCGATCCGTTATGGTCGGTAACTAAATCTTCAGTTTTCGTTTCATAAACCCATTTATAGTTTTTATTCCCTGTCCGAAGGGGGGATGCTACGAGGGCCCTTTGATTGTTAAAATATCCCATCCATTCATCAGGCTTTTCATTCAAAGTTTTCCAAAAAATTGCAACAATGGAGTGGAGAGTTATCAGAGTTTCCACAGAATAATATTTCTCCACTTTCTTTCTTTATCTTTTTTTCTCTAATTTTATTTAATTTATTAAACCCCTAGCGGGTGAATAATTGGCTTAATTCTAGGGGTTTCTAAAATAATTATCTAATATTATAATAATAAATAATAAAAAATATATAAAGTATAAAATAATACATTGGAGAATAGTATAATAATGAGAATTTGTTGGTAGTATTTTGATATTTCAGTTCTGTATTGGTCTTTATTAATATATATATTTGTTGAAACTTCTATTCTATCTATCTATCTTTTCTATAATCTATTGTAGATGCCAGAAGTCTAAATAAATTGAATAATATTTCAGATTGCTAAAAATATTAATAATTATATTAATAATCATACCCGGTATTCTTGGGAATATTTTTGTTATTTTACCATAGTTTTTATCATAATTATAGAATAGTTGTCTATCTCTTAGCACTCTATCTCTATATCTCATACCTCTCAGAAAATTGTGTAAAAATCTCCTTCAAAGACCTCATCCCACTTATAGTTTTTTGGATTTAATGCAAATAGACAACATACTTTTCCGTCAATCGGTTCGCTTAATTAACTGGAGTTGTTGTCCCGAAATGTCAACCGCTTCCGCTCGGAGCTGCGCCCCCGATTGAACTTTCAACTGTGTTGTGACATGCAGAGACAAATTCAATTAAGCCGAATCAGTCGGCAATTAAACAATTGAATATAATTACGCGAAATTATAAGGTCTGTCGGTCTGGCGAAGGGGCACTTCTGCCGCCAAAGCACATCCAAAGCAAAGCATAAAAAAAGCACAAGCTAAGCAAAACCAAAACCAAAAAAGCATAATTAATAAAACAGCCAGGCAGGCATGCCCCATGCCTCCATGCCCCATGATGAAGGTCTCAAGTTGAAACCGAAACTGAAACCCGAAAGCCAAAAACGAGAACCCAACTCAGTGGGTTGTCTTTGCGGTCAACTCCTACCGCTTTTTTGTTTTTTGGTTTTTATTTTCTTTTTCTGTCAGATCCCCCTCGATCCCTATAATACCTTTCTGTTTGTTGTGTGCCACCTTTTCGCCTTCAACTTCGACTTCAACATCTAAAGTCCAAACTCCTTTAATGAAGTGGATAAGCAAACTGGCCCCGAGTATCCCACAGAGCGCCTGTATCCGTATCTGCTGTATCTGTATCTGTATCTGTATCTGTATCTGTATCTGTGTCTGTATCTTTTGGATGGCATATAGCCGTGCCGTCGTACCGCTCGACGGATGTGTGTGTACAGTTATAATTAAGTGATACACATAAACGGGCGCCCCAGACAGCGCTCAGTCTCGGTTTCTGTTTAATGATTGTTTTCAATTAGTCTGTTCGTTTTGCTCGCTTCTGATACCCGGTACTCGGGCCTTGGCTTATTTTTTAGGGTATATATTTTTTTTTTATAGATATGACATCATAATATCTTCAAATAATAAATGATAGTATTTAAAAAAGACAAGGGCACTTTGATTATTCATTTATAATCATACTGAACAGTTCTAACAAGTGGTAGAAGTCCAGAAAACACCCAAAACACCCATTAGAATAGCCACCTTGTGAGGCATCCCTTAGTCGCATCTGCATCTTCGATTGTTCATTTACTTTTTTCCTGTTTCCTGACACAACAAAACCAAAAACAGAGCCAGTCACTCAGCCAGACACTCACTCACTCACTAACTCACTTACTCACTTACTCACTCTATCCAATTCAGTTCCTGACTCACTCACCCAAAGAGACGAATGCGTAGGCGTTGGAAAGGTTTTATTTAGTCATTTTTTTTCTTTCCTTTCTCAAAATGTTTTTGGGTGCAAGGCGATCGAAGAAGCGCCTCTCAAGTGTTTACGCTTGTTGTATTAATTTCCATCATATATCTTCGACTGTCAGCGATCGCTGCAGTTACCTTCAACATCAATTTTCCCATCTCGACACGAAGTGATCGCTTCTTAACGACTTGGCCATTAAAGTTTCACAAAAAAAGGGTGCAACTCGAAGGCACTCCAAAAAATGCATCATCAGATTGGGTGACAATGAGGGTCACACTGGGTTAAGTACCAGAAATTGGCAAGGCAACGGTCACACTCGATAAATATCAGTAATTGTCAAAAAGAATGTCCTTTTTATAGCATTATTATTATTATAATTTAATAAACACTAGATATTCACGAAAGTCTGCCACACTTGATAGATATTAGAATTTACTTTAAGGACACAACTGGACGACTGCTGCTGATGGCTGTCAGCTATTTGGGACTCGGTTTCCGTTCTCTGGCTTCTCTGGCTACTGTTCCTGGTTCCAGACCCAGATCTGCCAAAGACAACTGGCCGGGATGATGGGTGGCCCGGTGCAGTCAATTGACCGCTAACTGTTGCAGGGACATTTGCTCGACAGTGACTTCGGTTTCGAAATTTGTGGCAGCCACAGAGTGTGGCAGACAGCTTAAGACGCTGCCTGACAGTCGGCCAGGATACTGTGCATCTTCGGGATGAAGGGAGGCTTGGGGGCATTGGCCAATGGGGTATGAGGTTCAAAGCCCAGAAGCAGGTCCTTCAGTCAGGATAAAGGCCGTGCCGTTGACAGTCGTCATGCGCAGCTACTTAGACGGACATAAAATTATGATTACAGCAAACGCTCCATGCCACATGCTTCATATGCCACACCTCCCCCGGTCCTGGCCAGAAAACCTCAGTAGACTCGAAGGCAATTCATTACAATAAGCTCACGAATGTGCCATAAAAATGGCAGCTCCGCCCTCGAACCATGAAATTGCCAATTCGAATCCTGTTTTAGTTGTAAAAACTTTCATGATCCCCACATTAATAGAATATGCCATGTACTCTCCCACATAATCTCTCATCTTTTTGTTTTTTATTATTTTTTTGGCAAGGCCATTATGGATTTTTTTCACTACAGGTTTTGGTATTTTAGGGAAGTATTCTTAAAGGACAAGATATATCTGTTATTATGAAAAAAAAGTATATTAAAGAAGATCTAGAGATTTATCATAGAAGTGAATATAAAAGTAAATAGTTAATTTTAAGGCCAATACAAAGGAAAAAAATAAATAACTTAGGTATCACATAGTATTATTTTTAAGAATTTTTTCCTAAGAGCTTTTTTGTGTGTTTATTCAATCTAGTATTTAATCTTATTGAGATTCGGTCACTTTATTTAGAGTTTTAGAAGCAATTTAAAGCCCAAATTCCGTTATCCTTCAGTTAATAGTTTCCACAACTTGAAATTCATATATATTTTATGCAAGGACCTGCCGGGCATATCTAGCCAACACATCAAATAATTACCCGCCCACAGGACTCTGGAAAATGAGGAGCCAGGATGGGAGTCTCTTTCAGATTCTCGCCAGGATTTTAATTCAGCGAGAAAACAAAACAAGCCAGCCCGCACCTCTAGTCCTGTTGACTTTTTAAGCCTCTGCCATTGTTGTGGATATATCCCGTATGTATTATAGACTTTGAATACATATATATATATGTATATATACAATATATATGTATTCTTTGTGAATGAGTATATCCGATGCTCGAGTTCCGGGGCTTCGCAATCATTAGCTGTAACATTAGCGTCTGTCTTGCGGTTGGAACTTTTGGGCTGAGACCTGAAACGCAGGATGCCTTCGTCCTCAAAAATCTGGCCAAGTCGTGGGCGAGAGAGATGGCTGGATAGAGGCGAAGGAGATAGCAAGAGATAGCAATGGCAATGGTTAAACCCATAAAACCACGTAATCTCCAAGCGAGTTCTTTAATTATGCTGCACACAGTGGCTCTGTAGGAGCTGGCAACTTTGGCAGCATCAGGTGGCAGGTGGGAAAATGTAGAAAAAGGACGAGGACAGGCAGCATCAGGCACTAGGCACTAGGCACCAGGCACCAGGCACCAGGATGCAGCAGGACGAGGACGACAGTGGAGAAATCCTTCGGAGCGGAGAGAGCAAACAAAATGTGAAGCGAAAGCCGCTTACAAAACCGCAAAATGCTACGGACATCTTTTGCGAGGAAAACCAGCCAGTGGGTGGTAGGCATTGGAAGGATGGGACGCAGGACATCGGTGGGGACAAAAACAGCGACTCCAATGGCCACCAAAGGCAGCAGCCATTTTGAAGTTTTGGCCTCCACATCTGGCTGGGATTACAATGGAACCTGGAGAATGGAGCAACCAGAGTTGGAGTTCGGGGATACGGAGGACGGAAAAAGATACAGGACGGCCGGGACATGGCTAGATAAAGACAAGAGCAGCACCAGACAGAGACAACAAACAAACAAACAAACAAAGGACACAAACAAACACACACATGGACACACACATTGGAAAACAAACAGCGATCCGGACAACACGGATGCCAATGCGAAACCATTTTGCGGATTTAATTGCCGTTAACAGGAGGAGGGCAGCTTCATTTTCACTTGCCACACGGCTAAAAAAGGATATCGGTAAACGATGTTGAGGGAATTCCACTAAACATGTTCAAAGATCAAAGGAGCAATAGTAGAAGGTATTTTCAGAGCTTAATTTTATAGTTTATGTTGGAAAAGTGTGCCCAGATCACCATATACTCGAACAATGTGCCCGTATTAACATCTTTTTGGGGAAAAATATTATTTTTTGCCTTAAGATTATCATGTTACTAAGATATAAGTGGTTTCTACATAAATATGAACATTAATCTTTAGATTTTCATCAATTGTCTAATAATTTGAATGTGAAAAAATATCTCCCAGTGCAGATGTTACTTCTTCTCCATACGGATTTTCGCAACATGAGCCCCAAAGAGAGCCGGACTCGCAGCCGGAGATTAGAGGGCAATCGCTGACATCGTGGACTCGTGGAGGTTCCACTTCCTTTTCTTTGCTTTATCGCCAAAAAAAACAAAAAAAGTACAGAACCAGGATTCCCAAAACTTTAAGTTTAAAATTAAAAAATTCTGTGAAAAGATTTCAAAGTATATTTTTCAATAGATATATAAATGATTATCACTTTTCTTTAAAATATTTGCATATTTTCAAAAAGAGCTATTTTTTTTATTTTGAAACCTAATTAAGCTTGAATGTCAAAGTTGGAATTTTAGATAACATTTATAAAAAAAAAAACTTAAAGTCCAAACTCACCCATTAGAATCGCCAGGAGAGAGAGGCTTTAGCTGCTGATCCGATCGGAGGTTGTCGCTGATTATATAATCTACAAAAAATATTTAATTATTAATACAAAAATATTAAATCTTTTAAACTTATAAATAACATAACATAACATTTCGAAAAACTAACAGTCTCCTAACAGTTTCCTTTGAAGAAGCTTTCGGACAGGACGAAAAGCTTTCAGTTTCGAAGCGAATAACATGGAATGCTTTTCCCAAAACGAAAAATTTCCCAAAAAGCTTGGGACTAAAAGCTGGGACTATAAACAGCCATGTGCTATGTAATTTCCCTGCTTTTAAATTCCCTACATTGGGATATTTCTTTTTTCCCCGATGTGGGGGAAATTTAATCAATTGTAACTAATAACTAAGCATTTTATTAAATATTGTGATTTGTAGAAAGGCTTTAATCCATAAGGGCTACAGAAAATAGATAGATATTTAACAAGAAACTAGCTGACTTTTTAAATATTCATTAAATTAGAATATTTGTATATAGAATATTTCCCCTAAAATAATCTTGAAGATCAATTAGTTTAAAAACCAAGATTAAATTTTACATTTTGAAAAAAATAAATGCCCACAAGCCTGTAAAAATTATAACCATTTCCTTTCTCTTAAATCTTTTTACGTAATTCATAAAAAAACATAAAGTTTAAAAAACATAATGCTTTTTCAAGAAACATCCATAAATTTCGTGTGAATATATTATCTGTTTATAAACCTGAATGTAATGTGCTCCCTTCGGAGTTTATTCTTTCTGGGAAAAGCAAACACTCTCCTAAGGATATTCATGGTCTAAGGTGGCCCCAGGGGCAAAAAGGACCTGCGAAAAGGATGAGAAACTCACCCTTCTGCAGCTGGCTGGTGGGGATGAACTCCTCGTGCTTCTGGTCGCCCTTCTCCTCGTACTTCAGCTTGTAGTCGGAATGCTTCCGCAAGGACATCAGCAGGGATTGGGTGCGGGGCGGGATCTCTGGTGGCGCCGGTTCTGGTGGCGGCTCCTCGGACTCCGCCGTACCGCTGCTCCGGCTACTGCTGCGGGCCGGATCCACGCCACCGTTCTCCTCCGGATGGAGGAGCTGCTTTAGCTGGGGATGCCGCATGGAATCGCTGCTGGAGCTAGTCATCTGACTGAGCCGGTTGAGGGTGCTCCGGGCGGCTGCCGAGTTCCGGTGGCTGCGGTTCGAGTGGGAATTGGAGGCGGCGGTCGAGGACGAGGCCGAGGGCGGCAGGACGACAGGATCACTGTCGTCGCCCGGAAATTTGCTGGAACTGAGAAAGGGATTTGTACTGCGCGGCGTATTGGCGGTGGAGGCGCCTCCTCCTCCTCCTCCTGCTCCTCCCAGTCCTCCTGGTACGCCTCCTGATCCCGGCATTCCGGCGGAGTTCTGGATGCTGCTGCCACTACTGCTGCTGTTGGGGAACAAGCCCAGGTTGGCATTCGATTGGTACTTTCCGGCCGACACAGTGGACACCTTGAGCGGTGAACCGCCCAGCGACGTGCGGTGCTGGTGCGGCTGGGCGTAGGTTACTTCGGGGGCGGGTCCCAGTCCGGGCCCGGGGGCTGGACTGGGCGTGGTCTCGTCCATGGAGGATTCGTCCAAGCGGCGATCGCGTTGCCTCAAGTAGTCCGGTTCGCAGTCCGAGTTGTAGTGTTCCATGCCTGTTTCAAAAATTATATTCCAATTAATAAATAATTAAAATTAAAATAGTTTATATTAAATAAGTGTTGAATAACGTTTTATGGTACTAGTTAGGTTAGAACAAGAGGTCTATCTATCTTTATATTTCTTCCATTGAAAAACCTATAAGAATTAAGGAAATATCCTCCTTTACTTTCCATTGAAAAATATCACAAATAAATCGTATATTTTTATACCAAATATTGACATTTTAATAAATCCTATTTGCGATTGAAATGTATTCGATTGGAGGACGCGAATATGAAATCGCGGTACCCCCCTTAATGAAAAATGGATCAAAAGCTAACTGAAGGCCCAGTGTTTGCCAATCGATCAAATATTTGTGGAGTGCTCGTGGAACCACAATATATGCACAGGATATTTACAGGATATGGACAGTATATACAAAAAATACCAAATAAAATACAAGTACTGCAACATGTTTGTTCATGTTGCGTGCTGGATGCTGGGATGCTGGCTTTTCAATTTTCCCGCGAGAACCAGAGGCCGTGGTGGCCAAATGGCAAACAATTTGCGAGCCGTCGACGTTGCGTTATTAGGTTGTAAAAAATGAATCGTAAATTGCATTAAATATTAACAGACAATAAAACGAAGCGAAACAAATGCAGGCACGGCGCGTAAAAAGAGCACTCGCCTCCGCCGGCCGCTGCGATTTGCGTTTTATGCCTCGATTAAGTTTGCCTTTGCCTCGTTTGTGGGGGGTACATGGGCCGGGTGCGGGGTGGAGGGGGGGATTAATGTCAGGGGGGTCATGGGGGTCATGGGGGAGGGGAGGGGGGTCGGAGGATAATGTCAGAGGATGCTAGCATTGTATCGGCCATTAGGCCGGCGCTGCCAACTTGATTGTAATTGAATTGCACACTGCTGACGTTCGCGGAGCTGCCATTCGATGGGGTACAGTGGAGCCTCTGCAAGGGGTTTCACCTTTAAATTTAATTCATTTTTAATCAATTTAATTAATGTTAATTTTAAAAAAAGTGATTTAATAATTTCAGAAATTTAAATACCAATCTGAAAACAACATTTCCCTTTCCCACTCTTCCCACACTTATCCACTCACCACTGTGCTTCATCGGTTACATTGGGCGACTTATTCAATTCAATCAGAAACTGTCAGAAGAGCGCCCTCCCACCGCCCACCGCCCACAACCCCACTTAACCCCCACCCCTGGCTCCGCTCCTGCTGTCCTCCTCCTCCCCAGCCCCATCTCGCCCATCTGCCACCCAGCATCTTGGCCAGCTCCATTTCAGAAATTCAGTAGCAAGCGATTGGAATCGATTTGTGTGCTCTCGGACTTTGGTTCTTCGGATTCCTGGACACAGTTGTGCCACCGAGAGCTGAATAATTCAATTAAATAAAATAATGAGTACGAGGGATGGCAGGCGGACGGACCGACCCATTTGTAATACGCTTTCCCTACGTCCGAGCGGCATTTCCGGCCCCTAATTCCAATTTAGGGACACTTGGGTACTCCGCCCTGGGGTTGACTTATTGAATATTTGGGACAGATTCTACCAATTTGTGCTTAGCAGGGAATCTTTATCAGATTATTTTTAGGGAAAGGTTAAGATTTTATAGAAAATCAAGTCAAGCCACGATCTCACATGCAGCCCCTTCTGGAGTCCGCATCTTTGCCAATTCTGATCCGATCCTTGAGCGGACCTTGACCTTAATCGATTTCTATACCGATTCCTGACAAATCTGCATCAAAATCTGAGAGCGAAATATTTTTTAGATTTTTTTTCCATTTTTGTGGGGAGACCCCTGCCAAATCCTGGAATCTCGTATATGGACTCTTCCGATGTCTATATCTTTGCCAATTCTCATCCGATCCTTAAGCGGAATACCTTAATCGATTTCTACACCGATTCCTGACAAATCTGCATCAAAATCTGAGAGCGAAATATTTTTCAGATTTTTTTTCAATTTTTGTGGGGAGACCCCTGCCAAATCCTGGAATCTCGTATATGGACTCTTCCGATGTCTATATCTTTGCCAATTCTCATCCGATCCTTAAGCGGAATACCTTAATCGATTTCTATACCGATTCCTGACAAATCTGCATCAAAATCTGAGAGCGAAATATTTTTTAGATTTTTTTTCCATTTTTGTGGGGAGACCCCTGCAAAATCCTGGATTCTCGTATGAGGACCCTTCCGATGTCTATATCTTTGCCAATTCTGATCCGATCCTTAAGCGGAATACCTTAATCGATTTCTATACCGATTCCTGACAAATCTGCATCAAAATCTGAGAGCGAAATATTTTTTAGATTTTTTTTCCATTTTTGTGGGGAGACCCCTGCCAAATCCTGGAATCTCGTATATGGACTCTTCCGATGTCTATATCTTTGCCAATTCTCATCCGATCCTTAAGCGGAATACCTTAATCGATTTCTACACCGATTCCTGACAAATCTGCATCAAAATCTGAGAGCGAAATATTTTTCAGATTTTTTTTCAATTTTTGTGGGGAGACCCCTGCCAAATCCTGGAATCTCGTATATGGACTCTTCCGATGTCTATATCTTTGCCAATTCTCATCCGATCCTTAAGCGGAATACCTTAATCGATTTCTATACCGATTCCTGACAAATCTGCATCAAAATCTGAGAGCGAAATATTTTTTAGATTTTTTTTCCATTTTTGTGGGGAGACCCCTGCAAAATCCTGGATTCTCGTATGAGGACCCTTCCGATGTCTATATCTTTGCCAATTCTGATCCGATCCTTAAGCGGAATACCTTAATCGATTTCTATACCGATTCCTGACAAATCTGCATCAAAATCTGAGAGCGAAATATTTTTTAGATTTTTTTTCCATTTTTGTGGGGAGACCCCTGCCAAATCCTGGAATCTCGTATATGGACTCTTCCGATGTCTATATCTTTGCCAATTCTCATCCGATCCTTAAGCGGAATACCTTAATCGATTTCTATACCGATTCCTGACAAATCTGCATCAAAATCTGAGAGCGAAATATTTTTCAGATTTTTTTTCAATTTTTGTGGGGAGACCCCTGCCAAATCCTGGAATCTCGTATATGGACTCTTCCGATGTCTATATCTTTGCCAATTCTCATCCGATCCTTAAGCGGAATACCTTAATCGATTTCTATACCGATTCCTGACAAATCTGCATCAAAATCTGAGAGCGAAATATTTTTCAGATTTTTTTTCAATTTTTGTGGGGAGACCCCTGCCAAATCCTGGAATCTCGTATATGGACTCTTCCGATGTCTATATCTTTGCCAATTCTCATCCGATCCTTAAGCGGAATACCTTAATCGATTTCTATACCGATTCCTGACAAATCTGCATCAAAATCTGAGAGCGAAATATTTTTCAGATTTTTTTTCAATTTTTGTGGAGAGACCCCTTCATAATCCTGGATTCTCGTATGAGGACCCTTCCGATGTCTATATCTTTGCCAATTCTGATCCGATCCTTAAGCGGAATACCTTAATCGATTTCCATACCGATCCCTGACAAATCTGCATCAAAATCTGAGAGCGAAATATTTTTTAGATTTTTTTTCAATTTTTGTGGGGAGACCCCTGCCAAATCCTGGAATCTCGTATGAGGACCCTACCGATGTCTATATCTTTGCCAATTCTCATCCGATCCTTAAGCGGAATTCCTTAATCGATTTCTATACCGATTCCTGATAAATCTGCATCAAAATCTAATAGTGGAATATTTGTCAGATTTTTTTTCAATTTTTGTGGGGAGACCCCTGCCAAATCCTGGAATCTCGTATATGGACTCTTCCGATGTCTATATCTTTGCCAATTCTCATCCGATCCTTGAGCGGAATACCTTAATCGATTTCTATACCGATTCCTGACAAATCTGCATCAAAATCTGAGAGCGAAATATTTTTCAGATTTTTTTTCAATTTTTGTGGGGAGACCCCTGCCAAATCCTGGAATCTCGTATATAGACTCTTCCGATGTCTATATCTTTGCCAATTCTCATCCGATCCTTAAGCGGAATACCTTAATCGATTTCTATACCGATTCCTGACAAATCTGCATCAAAATCTGAGAGCGAAATATTTTTCAGATTTTTTTTCAATTTTTGTGGGGAGACCCCTGCCAAATCCTGGAATCTCGTATATGGACTCTTCCGATGTCTATATCTTTGCCAATTCTCATCCGATCCTTAAGCGGAATTCCTTAATCGATTTCTACACCGATTCCTGATAAATCTGCATCAAAATCTGATAGTGAAATATTTTTCAGATTTTTTTTCAATTTTTGTGGGGAGACCCCTGCCAAATGCTGGAATCTCGTATGAGGACCCTTCCGATGTCTATATCTTTGCCAATTCTCATCCGATCCTTGAGCGGAATACCTTAATCGATTTCTACGCCGATTCCTGATAAATCTGCATCAAAATCTGAGAGCGAAATATTTTTCAGATTTTTTTTCAATTTTTGTGGGGAGACCCCTGCCAAATCCTGGAATCTCGTATATGGACTCTTCCGATGTCTATA
This sequence comes from Drosophila atripex, assembly GCA_035045925.1. Classification (NCBI taxonomy): domain Eukaryota; kingdom Metazoa; phylum Arthropoda; class Insecta; order Diptera; family Drosophilidae; genus Drosophila; species Drosophila atripex. Next base: position 1,474,160 of record JAWNOP010000009.1, read on the forward strand.
TCTTTGCCAATTCTGATCCGATCCTTAAGCGGAATACCTTAATCGATTTCTACACCGATTCCTGATAAATCTGCATCAAAATCTGAGAGCGAAATATTTTTCAGATTTTTTTTCAATTTTTGTGGGGAGACCCCTTCATAATCCTGGAATCTCGTATGAGGACCCTTCCGATGTCTATATCTTTGCCAATTCTGATCCGATCCTTAAGCGGAATACCTTAATCGATTTCTACACCGATTCCTGATAAATCTGCATCAAAATCTGAGAGCGAAATATTTTTCAGATTTTTTTCAATTTTTGTGGGGAGACCCCTGCCAAATCCTGGAATCTCGTATATGGACTCTTCCGATGTCTATATCTTTGCCAATTCTCATCCGATCCTTAAGCGGAATACCTTAATCGATTTCTACACCGATTCCTGATAAATCTGCATCAAAATCTGAGAGCGAAATATTTTTCAGATTTTTTTTCAATTTTTGTGGGGAGACCCCTGCCAAATCCTGGAATCTCGTATATGGACTCTTCCGATGTCTATATCTTTGCCAATTCTCATCCGATCCTTAAACGGAATACCTTAATCGATTTCTACACCGATTCCTGATAAATCTGCATCAAAATCTGATAGTGAAATATTTTTCAGATTTTTTTTCAATTTTTGTAGGGAGACCCCTTCATAATCCTGGATTCTCGTATGAGGACCCTTCCGATGTCTATATCTTTGCCAATTCCCATCCGATCCTTGAGCGGAATACCTTAATCGATTTCTATACCGATTCCTGACAAATCTGCATCAAAATCTGAGAGCGAAATATTTTTCAGATTTTTTTTCAATTTTTGTGGGGAGACCCCTGCCAAATCCTGGATTCTCGTATCAGGACCCTTCCGATGTCTATATCTTTGCCAATTGTCATCCGATCCTTAAGCGGAATACCTTAATCGATTTCTATACCGATTCCTGATAAATCTGCATCAAAATCTGATAGCGAAATATTTTTCAGATTTTTTTTCAATTTTTGTGGGGAGACCCCTTCATAATCCTGGATTCTCATATGAGGACCCTTCCGATGTCTATATCTTTGCCAATTCTGATCCGATCCTTAAGCGGAATACCTTAATCGATTTCTATACCGATTCCTGATAAATCTGCATCAAAATCTGATAGCGAAATATTTTTCAGATTTTTTTTCAATTTTTGTAGGGAGACCCCTTCATAATCCTGGATTCTCGTATGAGGACCCTTCCGATGTCTATATCTTTGCCAATTCCCATCCGATCCTTGAGCGGAATACCTTAATCGATTTCTATACCGATTCCTGACAAATCTGCATCAAAATCTGATAGCGAAATATTTTTCAGATTTTTTTTCAATTTTTGTGGAGAGACCCCTTCATAATCCTGGATTCTCGTATGAGGACCCTTCCGATGTCTATATCTTTGCCAATTCTCATCCAATCCTTGAGCGGAATACCTTAATCGATTTCTATACCGATTCCTGACAAATCTGCATCAAAATCTGAGAGCGAAATATTTTTTAGATTTTTTTTAAATTTTTGTGGGGAGACCCCTGCAAAATCCTGGATTCTCGTATGAGGACCCTTCCGATGTCTATATCTTTGCCAATTCTGATCCGATCCTTAAGCGGAATACCTTAATCGATTTCTATACCGATTCCTGACAAATCTGCATCAAAATCTGATAGTGAAATATTTTTCAGATTTTTTTTCAATTTTTGTAGGGAGACCCCTGCCAAATCCTGGAATCTCGTATATGGACTCTTCCGATGTCTATATCTTTGCCAATTCTGATCCGATCCTTAAGCGGAATACCTTAATCGATTTCTATACCGATTCCTGACAAATCTGCATCAAAATCTGAGAGCGAAATATTTTTCAGATTTTTTTTCAATTTTTGTGGGGAGACCCCTGCCAAATCCTGGAATCTCGTATGAGGACCCTTCCGATGTCTATATCTTTGCCAATTCTGATCCGATTCCCCAACGGAATGTCTTAAAAGATATCTATATCTGAATATATTATAAACCCCTGAAAAACATATAATGTTTTAAATACTCACTTGCTAGTTGCTGACTCTGGAGGAGCAGCTGGGCAAGTAGCTGGGTGTCGAAGGCCGTGGCCTGTCCGGTGTTCTGGTACTCGTCTTCGCTGCTGCTGCCGTATCCGTGGCCATGCCCCATCCCGTGGCCGTGCCCCATGCCGTGGCCGTGGCGGTGGCTATGCCATTCGGCCGATCTTTGCCGCCGCAGCTGCTCCCCGCCGCCGGAACCGGGAATGCCGCCACCCAATCCGCCTCCCATACCGCCGGAGGCATAATAGTATTCGCTGCCGGCAGCACTGCCGCTGCCGCTGCCGACCCGTTTACGGCCAATTGTGCCGGAGTGACTGCTGGACATGATTGCCGGGCCGGAGAGTCCGGCTCAAGAGGCTTTCCGTGAGCAGTGGTTTCCGTTTTCCGAGCAGTTTATCCTGCGACGAGTTCAACGCATCGTGGCTGGTGTAGCAGGTTCATGTCCATATACGGTGGACGGTGTGGGGAGGGGTGGAATCGGAAGGCAGGACACCACCACTGGACCACTGGGCGGAACAGGAGTTCGCTTTAAGTGCTTAACCGAATTAACGCTGAAACGATAAAAACGACAAAGTGTCAGAGAGCTTCGGTCGGTGGTAAAGTGGAGAAGATAAAGCCATAAATGCACGAAAATGAAAATAAATAGCAGCCGGTACAGTACAACCTCGTCGCATCCACTCCCCATTCCCTTCTATTGCCCATTCCCCGGGCACTTTCACTTTGACTTCTGGACGTAAAGTGAACTTAATAGCAATTGCTGTGAGGCCTTCCCACTCTTCCGACCATGCTATCAGAGTCAGTGGCGGGAAAATGGCTTGAAACTGGATGTCATAAACTATTATCGAACATTGAGTTACAAAAGATATCTAATTTTGGTAAGGAATTAGTTTTAAGGGCTTGTTTTAGTCTAAAATAGGTTAGTTTTTGGTTATGAGTTTGAAAGGCAAGGCTTTAAGTTAAAAGTGTATTTATGATTCTAAAATAATCTTAAAATAATTCTCTATTGGTTTAATTATTTTATTCTAAGCACTTACTATTTTTATAAAATATTTCAGTTTCTATAAATCTTTTGTTAGTTTTTTAGTATATTTTATTGAGAGTTTTAGTAACATTAGTAAAAGTTATTCATTTATTTGTTATTCAACTAATCAGTAATCATCATAATAGCTATCAAGTGTACATTTTTTTGGCGACACAGTTTTTGATGAGAATTTTGATACAATTTGATGGAAAAATAAACTCCAGATGACCTTGAAAAGGTCCTGAGAAGGTATAGAACTGCAAAATGGCCAAACTGGCAGCTCTTTTTGGCCAAATCTCTCCGTTTATGAGGGCCTCCCTGGATCGGACAGACAATTTGACTTTTGATTTTGATGAGTGGGCATTTGAATGCAATAAACAGCTGGGGGGGCTGGGGGCGGGGCAGGAGTGAGAGGGGGGCAAAGGCGGAGCACAAGTGGGTCATTACTGACAGCCTCGACAGGATGCGGGTTAAGGCTGCCAGGGCTCAATGGCTCCGAAATGCCAAAGTACAGACGGCACAAGGACTGTCCTGGCACAGGATACTGCTTCTACTTTCCTAACTTATTCTGTAGACCTTTCGGGTTGGGTTCGGTTCGGTTCGGTTCCTTTTCAACCAAATCCTGTGGCGCGTCTGAGAGAACTCCTTCGGTGTCTGCTCCCATGTCAGGTACTTCTTTGTGTCAGGTCTGTTGGCTTTTGTCTGTTTTCTAGTGGTGGTGGTGGCACTTCTTGTGGGGACCAGTCGCGTCCCAGTGACTGGGCGGGCTGATGCCCCTCGGCTCCCGGAATGCCAAATAGATCGGCAGCGGCGTGTCCACTGGCAGTGCGTCCCGGACCAGCTTGGCGTTAAGGAACCGATCCATCGCCTTCTTTTCCCGGTCCCGTTCCCGTGCCTCCGACATAATTGTGAACTCGTCGCGTCCGCCGGGATTCTCCAGGCCAGCCAGACGACGGGCCAGCTGGATGCTGCGGACTGTGTCGTCGAACGGCGACCGGATGGGGGTGTCCGGCTGCCCAGAGTCGAGACTGCTGTGCGAGTAGTCCAGGTCCTCGTCAATGTCGAAGTAGCGTTCGTCAATCATAATTCACTGTATAGACCCAAATTGCACACAATATTCTTAATTTATCACTTAAATTTCAAGCTTTCTCTTACCGATTTATAATTTTCAGCTACAAGTTGGAATTGTGAGAAGGTTATGACCGAAACGATGACAGTGCCGGGTGACATGTGATTATGTCGAGAACCAGGGCCTGCTTGAAGTTCTACCTTGGCTTTTAGGAGGCTAATTGGCTTACAACTAATAGCTCTTTGGTCCCTCTATTCCAGGGCGGACATTCGAGAGCCCGCGTATAAATTATTTTTTAAAACTTAATCATAAAATTAATTAGATTTTTTTGAATGACTATATAAACTACCTGCATCTTTTCCAAAAGACATTCTATTAATTTAGATATTTGTATTAGTATTTAGCATATTTAAGAGAAGAAAATCCTCAAAAATGCCTGCATTATTTCACATAAGAAAGTTGAAATAAACAAGTACAACAAGTATTTTCCTCTTCAATGTAAATCTTAACACAAATTTCCTCTTTAAAGCCCAGATAAAAGCCGATTTCCAGCAAAAACAACAGAAAATTGTAAATTGCAAACACAAACATGGTATTCCAGGGCTACCGAAAATTGGCTTCGGCATACATAACTTTGGCACACTGGTGCTGTGGTCAGTGTTATAAAATTCCAAGGGACACCTTCTGTGGCTTCTGTGGGCAGACAGGAAAAGGCCTAATCGAATGCCATTTCATTGGCAGCCAGAGTTCTCCAAGTTCCAGCCAAAAGCCAATTGCTCCTGGAACCATTTTCTGTTTTTCCATTTTTTTTTTTTTTTTGTTGCAACCGTAGAGCACTTTGGTGCAATGGCAAATGCACAATTTCGTCTGCAAAATGCATATTTGTGGCATCCATTTGTATGGCTTTGTTGGGCCAAAGTCCGAACCGAAAGATAATCAAATACGCATTTCTCTGACTCTCTTTCTGCCACCCGCCACCCGGCCTAATAGTGCCAGGCCCCCCACTAATGAACGAAGTTTTGGGCTGCCAGGGTTGCCATTATGTGAGAATTTTGGAAAAATTGTTGTATTCTTTTAAAACTTAAAGTTTAAAATGGGAAATATTTTGTAAATATTTTTTAAAGAGTTTTTAGTTTAGTCACTATAAATATTTAAAATCCTTTTCTTTTTTATACATTTTTTTTTTAACTTTCAGCTAACAACTCTATTAATGGAGGCAAAAATAGGCCCCGAAATGGAAAAACTGCTCAGCATCAATTGCAATTTTAAAGTGCAGAACGCTTTTCGCATCGAAATCCAACGAAACTTTGCTAACGAATTAAGAGCAAAATATTATATGTTTTCCTGTGGAAAATGTTGCATAAAGCGGCAGGAGGGGCGGCTGACGGGGGATGTTTAAGAAGTTTTTGGAGGATTTCGGAAAGTGGTTGGGGGTGTTGGCTCTTGGTGTAGGTGGGTTGGGGGGTAGGGGGGTGCACGCAATTATTTTCCATGCTCCATTTTAACAATTTGGAGAAAGAAATGCGAGTCAGTGAAATGCAAAAATGAATGAATGAATGGGCGACTCCCGACTCTGTCTCTTTCTGGCTGGCAGTCGCCCTCTCTTTCGCCCAAAAAAAAGTGGGGCATTAAAGCCTAGCAGTCAACATTTTCATATGCATGCTTAAGTACTGCCGGGGGGGGAGGAGGGTAGAAAAAAAAAGGGAAAACAAGTAGAAACAACAACCAAATGCCACAAGGAGCCAAGAAAATATTGAGTTAACCCGAGCAGCGCTGCCCTAAAAGTATGCAATGAAATGTTATTTTCCTCATTTCCACAAAAACTTTCCCAGAGCTGGCTCGTAACCCTCGGCTTAACCCCAAGTCCCCCCCACTCCACTCCACAATACTGGGTCGCCTCGACCCCTCTTGGCCTCTTTTTTTTTTTTTCTCGTAAGCCACTGAAACTTCGTCAGATGCAGCTGCTGCTTTTGGCCGGGTCTTAAATTAATTGCGGCCTAAGAAGTTCACTTAAGCAATGACCCCAAAGAGATAATAATAGTGGGTACTTGTACACTCGCAGATGCATGTGCGGTGGCAGACTCCTGACTTTAATCCAAGACTCCTATATTAAAGTTGAATTAAATTCCCCACTTCAGCAGGGCAGCCACAGAGATTAATTTGTTTTTTCGTTAAGAAGTTGTATTATTTTTGTGATGAATAGTTTGTATGCTATATATATAGTCTATAGGCTGGAATAGGTAGTAACTCCTTCTTCGAATAATAGAAATCATAGACTACCCAAGTATTCCCGCAAATGGCGACTAGAACTGTTGTGTTCACCTTTTTCCACTTAATGAATCGCAAATTGAAAAGGGAAAGCTGTCGTCGAGGTGGGAGGAGGAGGGTCGTCCTGTGTCACTTTAACCCCTTTGTTGAGGTAAAGCCTTCGATTTTGTGCGAACATCATCCCAATTCAGCACTTTCCCTGCCTTCTGTCGAGCGTGGAGCGCATTTCCTCTGACATCAATCGTTCTGCAGCTGATGCCTTTCATTGTTTTTAGCCGCAGTATTTGCGGGGAGGGTAGTGTGTAACAGATATTGCCAAAATGGCATGAAGAGTGGGGGGGGGGGACGGATTCGTACAATATCCAATGACAATGGAACCACAAAACCCACTCTCTACGAGGACGAGGCGTCCTCCTCGTTCTCTTTCGCTGTCAACCGCAAAACGTTTAATTACATGTCAAAATGCGAAATGCATTGAACAAGACAGGAAGCATAACACTCGGCCCCCAACCAGCCCCATCCTGAAGCCCCCCCCTTCAGCTACGCCCCTGAACCGATTTGAACTGAACTGAACTGAACTGAACCACTTCCTATGGCATCCGAAATGCTTCCTGAGCCGCTGCGTCATCATCAGTGTTGTATTTTATAGATAAAGCGCGGGCGTCCTGCGTCCTTCGTCCTTCGTCCTTGTGTCCTTGCGTTCAGCTCCGAAATTCCCGTATTATGAGTGAACATGCAAAAACAACCTCATTACCAACGCAGAACATAGACCAGAACACCCATTTCCAAACACAAAATACACTTATGAAGAGCCTCCCTCATTCTGGGGGAATTTCCTGTGAGAAGATGGGAAGCGATTCCCCGGCAAAGGCCACCAAACTCCGCCTGTCAAGATACCTTCTCTGAAATAAGCCAGTATTTTACTTCCTATCGAAAATTAATAAGCCAGGAATGGCATTTTTTGCAGCAAAGATGATCATTTTTAACTTGAATTTATATTTAGCTTGAATATTATATTACATATTTGTTACATAAATATATAAATTAAATTCTCAAGTACCGGGTATTAATAATATTATCTTTTTTAAGGAACAAAATTAATAAAATTTTCAAGCTGGAAAGCTTTAAAAATAATCTTATAAGAGACTTCAAGAAAAATACATTTTTTAAGCTCCATTTTCCACAAAAGAAACTGTTTCAAAAACTTGAAACAATCTATATACGTTGTGGGTCCTCCAACTCCAGGAACTTCCCTGCCGGCACAAGGCCCTTAATGTTTTGTACTTCACTGTACCGCGTGTTCCGTAATTGCTTCCGGAACACAGGTTCGCGGCTTTGGCACGTGTTTTCACTTTTTAACATTTTTGCCGAGTTTTTTGTGCTGCGGCTTGCCAACAAAATTATTGACAGTAGGCGTTGCCAGAAAACCCCAAAGCCAGCCTGTGAAAATCGATGTTGTTGGTTTGAAAAAAAAAAGAAAAAATAAAAAAGTGAAGCTAGGAGGGGAAAAAAATGTGTGTTGGCAACTCAATTAATGGCTGCTGGAGGATGTTGCATCAAAATAGTTTACGGGGGCTAGGAGGTCCTTCAGGCACACATACTAGCACACACACACACACACACGCCCCCTTGAAAATTTGAACTATGTCTGCGGCATGTGTCTGAGGTCATGTCGGGAATCCTGCTGGCATGTTGCAACTTGCAAGCCCTGTGGCATGCTGCAAGCCAGATTTAGTGCCCTTGCTATCGTGAAAGGAGCTCCTCATTTGTCTAGTTTCTAGAGGATGGCAGGAGTGCAGGACCTTGACCGAAAGCCAAGGAGTCCTTCCATCTCACCTAAAATCTAATTGATATAAATTTGCAGGGGGAGTGCCTGGCGCCCCGCGTCCTTTAAATATCCGAAAGGATATTGGCCCACAGTGGCCGCAACTTTATTATAACAAGGCAGGCAGGCAGGTCCTTTACGCCGGGAATAGATAGTCAGGACACGGGACAGAGGACAGAGGACAGGATGTGCAGCAGCAGTAGTGGTAGTGGCTTATTTTTTGTTGTTGGAGGAAATTCATGGCACGCGGCACGTTCCATCTAGGCATCCTGGAAGAGTCCTTTCTCACCAAAAAAATAAAAAAAAATAGGAAGCCAGAAGGATGCCAAGTGCTTGCGTAAAAATGCATAACGGCGCCAAAAGTCAAAGAGCAAAAGTTATTTTATACACATTATTTTCCTTTTTTTTTTGCTCCTTGGCAAGGATTTCAAACACACACACACACAAGCACATACTTTGCAATTTTGAAGTCAACGAAGTAACCCTATATTTGTGAAATTTCATAAATTCTGTGATGGAGAGCTCATGAGCCTCAACAGTAGATTATGCAATGAATAGTTTCGGGCTTGGTATTTGGGCTTAGAATACCAAGTGCCATAAGTATTAAAAGGTTTAAAATAATATTCGAAGTAAAAAATATTAAAACACTAATTACAATTGCTTAGAGAAGTTGGATCGACTTGGAGGCTAGACTAGAACCACTTGGGAGAAGACATATTTGCCGACTACTTCCGTTTTTAAAAACATATTATTAAAGATGTTTGCAAAACAAACTTATTCAAAACCATGTTTTGAATTAAAATTGCAGTTAAAAGTTAAAATACCCACGGGAAGGATACGAGAAAAACACAACCCAACCCCAGAGGATTCCAAAATGGTGTCAGTAGTGGTTGCCATTCAAAAAAAGGATAAAAAAAAAAGGAGGGAAGACAAAAAAGGCGCCAGGAACGTACACACATACAGCAAAAAAAAAAAAAAATGAGAGTAGAAGGAAACTATTAGAAGGTGTTGGCTGGCAACATTTTGCAGAGAGCCTGGCGCAAGGATGCGCATAAATTGCAGGCACCATGCATAAATGGAAGGATATTGCTGCAGCCCCGGCCAGCCTTTGATCCTGCCCGAGTTTCTTTTACTCCGCTACCTTTTTTTTATTTTTTATTTGGCAAAAGGTAACAAGGAGCAACATGGCATGCCGGGGCCAGGATGAGCCTGCGAAAGGATGAACCAAAAAAAAAAACAAAAAAAAAAGGGGGGGAATCGACAGAAAGGAACTGTGATTAAAGGGGGACTCCCTAATTGATAAGAAAGCTGAGATTGAGGAAAAGGGAAATTGGTGAAAAGAAATTGAAAATGTGCTTTCCCCAGAAAATGTCATTTTAATTTAATTTCTTACTCGTTTTTCTTGCGATTTTTTTTTCATTTTTCGAGTAAACAAATATTTGGAATTTATGTTAGCCATTTGTCAGTTGGAGATCGAATCCTTAAAGTCCCGAATCCCCCGATTGACTCGGTGACTCTGGCCTTCTGGCCGCGTCATCTGGTCGCGGGAATGAGATTTATGATTGCCTTTGTGCAGCCATCCCTGACTTGGCCTGGCACCTTTCAGCTTTCAACTGGCTCGATATCTGTCTAGCTGGCCGTAAGGATGGGTGTGAGGTGGGGTGGGCGTGGCTAGGTGATTACCTAAAGCAAACACAGACAGGAGGGCAAACAGCAGCTGACAAACCCACTCACCGAAGGCCTGTCCCAGCCATTGTTGCAGATTGTTGTGCGAGCAGCTCTTCTGCGAGTGAAGAGTGAAGAGTCCAAAGGATGCAAGGATACTCAGGGTTGGGGGCTCGGGGATGAGGTCGGCGATGGCCTCAAGGCTTCCCAACAAAAGGATAGGATGGATGGCCTGTCCTGTCCTGGCCTGTCCTGTTCTCAGCTGGGTCATCGGCATGGGCCCGACCAACGCATGTGTGAAAAGAAATGGCAGATGGAGGGCTAGGGAGATGGTGGAGAGGACGAGATCCCAAGGCAGGATCTCGTTGAGTGCACGCGGCGTATACGTAATGCATTCAGGTGGAATGCATATGTGTGCACTCGCCCAGCCGAACAGAAAGAGAGGGGCTGTGAGTGGTGGAAGGGAGACGGCACGAGACAGCACTCGTAGCGTGTGTGAACAGTCACTTGATTGTGTTATTATTATTGTTTCAAGTGTTGCTTTCTGTGCTCCTTGTTTATTCGCATGCATTGTAAGTGTAGCTGCCCTCGGTGCGAGGGCACTGAGGAGGGGGGCCGGGCCAGTGCCAAAGGACCAGTGGCACAGTGGTAGCTGCACAAAGGACGTTGCTCCTTTCCGCTGGCAGCGACTAAATGATGTGGAAACTGTAAAAACTGCTGCATTCATTATGGCTCTGCAAATAGAGTGGGTCTCTGGCAGAAACAATTCTCTACTTAAGTAAATAAAATATTATTCTACAGAGTTTTAACTACAATTAGAGTTAAACAGGCAAGTCAACGGACAAGTCAAGACTTGTCCATGTGTCCCGTTAGCCTCAAAAAAGAAATGGCGCCCAACTGTGGGGCTTTAAAGGGGAAAAAAATATAGACAGCTATAGATAGTGGTGTGGCCCAGATCTTGAATCTTTAAAAACCCTATAAACCATTCCATTGCAAGTAGCCTTGCTCCACTGTACAGTGAAGTCCCCTGCTTTCCGCCAATTCAATGGTTTGGGGATGCATTGTAGCGAGCACACTTGAATGCACTCGAGTGTGCAGCGAACCGAAGTCGGGCAAACGACCCACTGTCCCTCAGACTGGATCCTTTTCCGTCCCACCACCCTTCCGGGCGTATTTGTTCCAATAATGTTTTCATTATCCCTTTCGATATGCGATTGCCTGGCTGGATGGCAGGCAGCCGCCTGCCTGGCATAATTCGCCTGTGGATTTTATTGTTTACCAGAAATGATGGATCATAATTTTCGGGGCATGCAATAAATATGAGGCGGATGCAATGTTACACAATATTAACTACAGTTCTGGCCCTCGTGTGTGCATTACTTGTGGCATTTAATGTCGGTATTATATTATACGGAATAATATGCAACAGTCATGCCAGCCATGCAAATTAATGCATGGTTGCTCCGCTTTTAAGCGAAATATTCCACCGAAATCTGAGCACTTATTGAATTCATTTTGGTGAAAACCGGATCGACCTGAAAATCGTCGGATTCCTTTTTATTTTTTTACCCTTTTTTCCCTCCATTTACATTTACTCGCTTATTGTGCAAAGAGGTAATTTATGAAAATGACTAAACGAATGCGTGCAAATTATGCCTTTTTCGGGCAATGGCGAGAGCCAGGCAGGACTTGGAATATGGGTTAAGTGCAGCGGCAGGATGTTGGTCTCGCCGGATGTTCTGGGTCTCCTCGACTCCCGCCCCGGGCCCTCGTCTCTTTGTTGCTTCCTTAACAGTCGTAAACAAAAAGGTAGCTGTCCCGGCATCCTAGCTTCCCAGCTTATATTATAACCCGGCCCTCGTAATGGGTACTACGAGAGACTTATGGCTTAGAAAATACATTTTAAAATATATTTTTTGTTTTCAGAGAGTTTGTAGTTCTCACTACAGTTCCCCAAAGACTCTTAAAATTGAGAAGAACCATGGAATGTTCTTAAAGACTTCCAAAGCTAGGGTATCCTACATTTTAGTTTCCGGAAAGCAGTTGTCGTTTGCAGTTCCAGAGTTCGTCCTTTTTTGCAGCTTGTTTGCAAAATGCATCTGGCCTGAAACGGAAGGCTGGGACGATGATAAAGCGGCAGGATGACTCCTTGCCGGCAGCTCCTTTTCGCCCGGCTCTTGCTCATTAAAAATTACCCTTCTTATGGTGAAGTGGAATTAAAATCGCGGCAGTTGGTGGCGGCGTGTGGCGCGTAAAGTTCCTTTAACTGTTTATAATACGCAACGCTGCAGAAGTACACACGCTGCCAGAGAGGGACAGAGCTATTGCGACTGGGCTTGGGAGTGAGGAGTGCAGAGTGAGGGAAACAAAGCATCGCCAACAATGAATTAAAAACACAAAGTTACTTTGCCACATTTCTTTTTGCTTTCCTACTTGTTTTCCTCCTGCTAGGTTTACTGGAAGTCCTTTGTTTCTCCGACTACAGTCTGCCCTTTTTTCTTTGATTCTACTATCGATACTATCGATAAATAATCGTTTTATAGAAACGATAAGCCATTGATAACATATCGAAGGTCTTTAGCGAGGCAGCTACCTTTCAAAACATCGCATCCAAAGCCCAAATAGATAGGTTCGCAGAGAACTTTATCCACCAAAAGCCACGAAGCAAAAACTTATTAAGAGATTAAGCCTCTAATAGGCATTTGCACAGGCTTCACTGTACCATCTGCCCTGAAAGAGGCGTGAAAGTTAAGAGGGGCGTTGTGCGGAAAAGTTGGCTCCCAAGTCATTAAGACTAATGGCCACCTACGTTGGGTGGCAGGGAGCTGGGGGCTGGTTCCCTGAATCGCTGGCTGAACTGGGAAGGACCTGGGGGGAAAGGCATACGACCGGAGGATCCTGTGGCTGTGGCCAGCACAAATAACCAAGTAGTTGTTCGGCGGCTTTGATTTTGTAGCACACGTCTGCCGAAACCCATTCTATTGTTCGCAACTTGGCTTTGTTTCGGTCTAGACCCTAGACTGACTCGGTTAGAGATGGTAAGGTAGTGGATTTTCTCATAATATTAATTCAATAAGATAGAGTCTTGATTGTTATCGATTTTTTCAATAGATTTAGTTAGCTTAAGTTAAGATAATTCAATGGTTTTATTATATAAAGATTTAGTTATTTGGAATCATACCTCAACGTATTTTATTTATAATTTGTAAACTATTTTCTATCTTATTTCTTATATGAAATTTATGAAATATATTGCCAGAAACATATTAATTTCAAATTATTATATTATGTATATCTTGTATGAAACATAAACTCTTACTTTAAAACAATAATTTCCCATTAGCTTCGATACATATCGATAGCATCCATCCTTAGGCTTCGTCCTTATTAGCATTCCTCTTCTGGGCCGGTCTGCCCACTCCGTCTCTGTCTGGAGTGTAATTAAGCACTTCAGCCGAGTTGTAAAATGTTCCCCGCCACTGGATTCGGTCGGAATACAATTTAAGGCAACCATGCGGCTATACTGCGGCCTTTTCTCTCTTTCTCTACTCGTACTACTACTTTCTACCAGTTTTTTTTTTTCCTCCACTTTCGCTGTCTGTCCTCCATTGACTGCCTTTGAATTGTGTGGCCGGGCTTAGCCCATTTTTTCTTCGCTCTATTTTTTGGTTATTGAGTTTCGATGAACAGAAATAGCAGTGGCGGTGGCCAAGGCCGCCATAACTTGGCCCAAAACTGCCCCGAAATATCTGGCCAGGCCGCAAAATTCTTGCCGGCTAATGGCCAAAGTTTAGATACAAGTTTTTCAAGTGTTTCTCATCGCAGTACTACTTTGTATACAAATATTTCTTTTGTGTGCTCCGCTCGAGTTAGTAATTGGTAAGAGTTTTATTTAAAAAATAATTTCGAAAAGTCAGAAAAGTGGCATGAAATTGCTGGTAAAGTCCCTTTTGCTCATCAGCTGGTCCCTTGATTATGGTTCAGAAACAAAAACTCCTTCTTTTTTGTAGTCAGTCACACTCACTTGAAGTGCTCATTACTCGCGGGCCGAGGCGATGGGAGTGGAATGGAAAGGAAAGTTTCCCGGAGACTTGACAGATTGTTTGGCAAATTGTCGTGCAAATTGCAGACGAAATGGGGAATTGCGTTGAAAGGAGCGCTTTTCCCCCGCTCTATGACATGTGAAGTTATGTCCTTTATTTTATTTCATTTTTTTTTTCTTTTTTGGCGCCAGTCGGTATTCCCCGGGCGGAACTTGTATTCTTCAACTTGATGAAATTATTTCCGTATAATTTAATTGCATTACGAGAAAGAAATGATATACATACATAAGTGCATAGTGCTACTTGAGACCCGGGGGTTTTGTAATTTCTGATTTTTTCCATTCATTTTTTAGGGGATATGGCTGTGGGGTTGTAGGCTGCATTCATTAAGTGCATGGTGTCTTCCTTTCTGTCATTTCCCCATGGCGCTGTCAACAAGCTTTCCCCCCCTTTTGGGCTTTTCCATCTCCACCTCATCATCCCCTCCTTACATTTTCCGCATAATCGTCTGTCTTCATCACGGCGGAAAAGCGGAGAAAGTAGCGTAACAGAAACAGAAACAGAAACAGAAACAGAAACTGAAGAGGGTAGAAATTTATGCTTGACATAGAAACACAATTTCGCCAACTGTCGGCCATTTTATTCTTATTCCCACCCGTTCGCGCCCTCCATCTTTATTATCCGCCCCGTTGTGTACCGTTGTTTACCGTTCTCACCTTTCGCAGGCATCACACCTTTGGTCATCGGCTTGCCACGGGCCCTGCCATGCCCGGCTGATTAATTGCCAGGCCAACTCGGGCCTTTACGAAACTTTACGAAAATTTAATGGCTTAAACTCATTAAGTCTGTTCATCGGGGTGGCCGAGAATAATCACCTCAGGATCCCTAAGAATCAATGAACTTGAAAATTTGTTTCAAGAGGTTGGCATCACTGTTTTTTAAATCTCTACCTTGGGGCGCTGCTGTAGAATGTACGGCTGAAGAGATGATATAACGTGCTTTAGCTGCGCTGCCTTATAATGAACTGCTTCAAATAGTTTATATTATTTGTTTTGTTTTATTTATATTCGTAGAGTATTCTAGTCTCTGCTTGAATTTATTTCTTCCCCTCTAGATTGAGTTGCAGAAGCAGGCCATAAAAAGTAGTTGGAAAAAAAATGAAATGAAATTAAAACCGGATCCGTGAAACAAACAAATATTACTCAGGTTAGCTGTCTCTGTTTTCTATGTTTGATGTTCTGTAATAAAGCCTAAATTAACAGTCTTTCGAGGGTCGTTTAAGGAGTACTATTGTAATAAAAATATATACAAAAATCTATGAAACAAACTTTAAAAGCTTGTTAGCGATTAGTTTTGCAACAAACCTCTAAGAATCTTCACTCAAACACTCTCTTTGTGGATTATCTTTCAGCTTCTAGGAAGTATTTCTAAATGAAAAGTACATTTTGGAAATCCCTCTTCAAAAAATGTCAGAAATTTTTGAAGAATCTGCAGGATGTGCAAGTCCAGAGTCAACCCTCTGGAAATGAAAAAGAACGCAAAGAATGCGACACAGGTGAGTGAGTGTGGGGCATGTGTGGCATGCCCCATGTCCATGAGTGTGGCGAGGGGTGGGGGAGAAGAAGGAGAAAAAAAAAACCAGGGGGCAGATAGTGCTCGGGCGCCATGCATCATGATGACGAAGCTGTTGACACTTCATAAATACATGAGTTGCAGTCAGAGAGGCTCCTCACAGGCACACAGATACACACACACACAGGCTCACTTATACACTGTTGTCTGGATCTGTGTGCGTGTGTGTGTGTGTGTGCAGGCTTAAGTGGATGTAGATGCAATTGTTGTTCTTCACTTGGCTACCCTTTAAGCCAGGATGGGTTTTCATTGCAGGACTTAACACAGACTAAACAAACGTCAATCGGCTTACGGATCCTTATGGCATCAGTGTGCCATTGCCCCCCAGTAGCTGTTGATCCTGCCTAAAGGATATCAATTGGGTCGACCCGTCGGCAGTTTGTTTATCGTTCTCTTGGCCTTTGTCGTTCAGCCGCTTTGCCGTTTTGTCGAGTACTTTAACCAATTTACACGTGTATCACTCATCCGCCCCATTGGTCCGGCCAAGCCCACTGATTCTTGGCCTCCCTGGAAGCGGCCACTGTTTTAATAGAAAGCAAAAGTGAAACACGAAAATGCTCCAACATTTATACATCATTTATGTATATATTTTTTTTATGGTTTTGGTAAATTACAGCCATAAAGCTATAGACCTTAAAACCAAACTTGTTTGGCAAATAAAACATTTTATTTATTTACTTGCGAGTTAGTGCCAACAAAATGCATTTATTTTGCCATGTGTTGAGTGTTTATTTTTTTTTTTTAGGTTGTCGGTAAAGCCACCAACAAGCTCGTTATCCTATTACACATTCAACAAGTTCCAAATCGAATTATTTTAATGTGTTCATAATCATAATTGCTGATAATTATTGCACTTACATGCACTTCCGTGCCTCCACTTTGTGATGCGAAAAATAGACAAATCATTTGTCCCTAATTAATATCTGGCTAGACTATAGTATTTTGTTTGGCCTTAATCGCATTACAGCCATTTCGAGGTCCGTCAATAATTGAACGATAATTGCACAAATCAGGTGGGTAATTGTATTGTTTGGCAAATGTGCTGGAAATTAAAGGAGTTTCTCATTTCAGGGACAACCGTTTTCCCTTATGCATTTTTCCGCTTAATGTCGCCCCCGGGGCTGCCCCGGAAATAGTGCCATGAAGCATTTAATAAACCGAAAAGTTCAGGCCAAAACAAAAAAAAAACAGGTAAGACTTCGAAGGGAGGGGTAGTGTGGGGGGACGGGACGGGACAAGAAAAATGAATCACCGACAAATTACGGTAAGAAAGCAAATGGCAGCAACAACATACCGTTATGGCAGCTTCCGTCTTTTATTGTTCGCCACACTTGGCAGTCCTGAAAGCTCCTCAGCACCCCTCCCCCCCCCACCGCCAACATGCCACGCCCCCTACTCGCCTTACAATTCCATATTCCGACAGAGAGGCTGTAAAAATTTCACCATAACTTCCACCGAAAAGCGAACGAAATGAAAAAGGTCTTATGAAATATGCATATGATCATTTTGGCCTTGTGCCCAAGTCACAGACTACACTGAGAGAAAAAAGAGTTGGGAGGGGAAATATTAAGGACTCATATGAGGGCAAAGATGTATAAAGTTAAATTAAAGTTCTAAGGGGTTTTCTCTTAAATACATTTCATTAAAAAGGTTAGAGGCTCGAAACGATCTATTTCTAAATGAAATACTTTTTAGAATATTTATGATATATATTTTTAGTATTTTTATATATATTTACAATTAAATAAAAGTCATAAAAAATGGAAAATATGAATATCAAAATTAATATTTTTATTATAAAATATACATTCCGTTAAACATACTTTTGAAAAACAACTCCACACTTTCTATTAATACTAGATATTTCTATAATAGATCTATAGAATAATTATAAAATATAAAATAAATATATTCACATATTCTTCACAGTGTAATCTCCATCTGAGGAAAATTTCATTAAAGTTCAAGTGAAAATTCTTATTTGAACTTTAAGATGTTCGCACTGGGGATTCCCGGCAGTGGCAACAAGGGTATAAAGAACAACTGAGGGGGGGTAGGGGCTGAAGGTGGTTGGCGGGATGGAATGGATGGTTAAAAAACAACATCCGCAACGTAAAAAAGTTGTCGGCTGAGGCAGAAACTGAGGCAGAGAAATTACCTGCAACGTAGGTAAACAAATGCCCCAGCAAGATGCCAAATGGAAAACTGGGCTGGCTAGTGGGCTAGTGTGGCAAGCAAGTAGGGTGGGGAAATGGCCAAAAAGGAGGAAAAAAAAAACAAAAACAAAATAAGGAAAAAGAGTTTACGAAGTAAAGGACTCGGTGCTTGAGAAGGAAAAAACTTAAGTCGTTAGGCAAACCCCGGGCAGCAAACAATTCCCGGCATGTCTGGAATTTCACTTTGCTCTCGGAAGTGCCCTGACAAGTTGCCTTCGTCCCTTCACTTCGATCGACTTGTAACCTAAACCTCAACGAGTATCAAAAGCAGTCTTCCCTCAATACCTATATGTATATACCTGTATATATATATTCCCATATCCAAATGTACAAGTTATTGCTTTTCTATGACAGACAATCGATGTCTGACAGCGCCGCAGTCCAGACAGGTAGACGGAGCACATGCTGAGTTTTCAAATCATAAGTCCTGACTTCTCAGTCTCGGAAGCAGGGCCAGGGAATGCCAGGCTCTTTATATTTTATTTTTAGTTAAAAGTTATCAAATTGTCTGAATAAAAGGCGTTTTAATTGGCCAAGGACACATGTTATGTTTTATTTTTGATCATATATCATAATATATCTCCAGCTTAATCTTTAATTATTATTTATGAAATATCATGGTGTCTTAAAATATAAATTTACATAAAAAGAGGTATCAGAATGATTATTTACAAGAAATCTAAAAACGTTGCCTACTTCTAGGCGGCTTGAACAGGTTTGCAAATTATGTACATATATTTTTAGATATTTTCAATGCTATGATGTAATAATTCTAAGATAAATATAATGCCAGATCCTTCTATAAATTCTCGTTTTTATTTTTAACTTCACTTACCATTTATCATTGAGAACCCCCCCTATAAACAATAATTTTCTTTTAATTCGCCATTTACAATTAACCACCTGACCTGTAATTAAGCATATATATTGACGATTATATTGGAACACAGGCCATAAGTGGGCCCGCAACAAATGGGTTAATGACATCGATTTGACAGATGCGTTGTTTCTGGAAATTAATGACAGATTGGAAGGCGAGACCGAGCCAATTGTGATTCGAAAATTATTTGCCACAATCGCAATCGGAATTCCCCAAGGAATCTCTGTCCGCTCGTCCATCTGTCCTTCTGTCCGCTTGTCCGTTCGTTTGTTTGTTTGTTTTTGGTCTGCTCGTTTGTTTGCATGTTCCATAAAGGATATTTATCTTGAGGTTTTGTTCTGGCTGTCATTATTCAGCGACTGGACCAAAAAACCCATGCTTCTCCCTCCCTCGACTGGACTCTTCATAAATTATAACACACACACTGGGAAGAGGCGGGGGCGGGGCGAGAGGAAGGACTCCCATGTAACGCTGACATTAAAGTATTTATCACAATGACAAAATCAGTGATGCCCGGGGGGGCGGAGGCAGTTGTACCCAGGGCGGGTGTATTATCGGTGGGCGGGGCATTACTTTAGGGTTTAAATGTAGCATATTTACAAATTGTTTACAAACACACGCACATCTGCCCACACAGCCAACACACACACACACACACAGAGAGAGAGAGAGACTGGGACATAAAAGCTCACACACACGTGCTCAGTGTGGTGATAAATGATAACAAATTAGCGGTTTGTCTCTTAAGCGAAAAAGGGGCGCACACACACAAAAGAAGATACCACAAAGTTACCGCAATGCAATAAATCACATCACCTGGGCACACTTACACACCAACACACACGCACGCACACTCGGCAGGAGGTTCTCACGCACACCCAAAAATGGCAGCAAGTACGGGAGGACTCGACTAAGAAGATTGATTTTCTTTTTTTTTTTTCAACAAGAAAGTATAAATAGAAATTTTATCAAATATTTTATTTATAGAATTTTAACAAAAATAGTATTAACTAAGGACCTACAACTAGCATATCCTTTTTCTTTGATGAAACGATTTCCATTCGAAGCTCCACGGTATCACGCATACGCCGCGTAAGCCCGACCTGAGCTGCTTAGGCAAGCAAATGAGAAATCGAAGGGAGGAAGGGCCTGGGAGGAGTCCTGGGAGGAGTGAACGAGTTACCTGGTAACTGGAAACTGGTAAATGGAAAGCATGGCCTCGGCATTTATATCTTGCACCGAAGGAGTTCTGCCGGCAATTCCCCAGGATGGCCGGGATGCCAGATTTCGCAGGACTTTTAGCGCCGGGTGTTAAGTGGCGCTTGGGCATAATTCATGATGCACGGCGGCTGTTTTTGCTGCCTCGGCTGCCTCTGCTTCTGTTTCTGTCCTACCCGGCCTCTTCCACCTTGTTTTTTTTTTTTTTCTTCCCGTTTCTCCCTTAGTTTTCCCAGCAGTTTCCACCGCTTTTCCTGCCTGGACTGGTTGGCCGTATTTTAATTATCATTTTGTGGACTCAGACGCGTTTTGGTAACCACGCAAAATTTAATGAGCGACCGTTCTCGCCCGACTGCGAAATTATAGCCAAACATAGAGCTATACGGGGAGCAATACATACAAACAGCCATACTGTAGCCGCGTATACTGGCGCACACTTATAGACCCGAGGCCACAAACTCCGACACCTAACCTCTCCAGAAAATTCAGTTTTTGCCATTTTTACGCCCGCCTCCTGGTCCGACTTTGGTGAACTTATTTCATTACATTTAAACTAGCCGCACGATATTTGCTTTACAGTTTTGCACTCTAATGAAGAAACTTTGCGGCCCCATATGCCCCTCGCTCCTTGGTTCGTTTCGTCTGTCAGGGTGTGTGTGTGTTTTTCGGGGGTGTATACTTTACAGGGGGAGTGTGTGTATATGTGTGTCGGTGTGTTTGTTTATCGGGGTCACCTTTTTCGGTGAGGGGATGCCAGGGGGCGAGCGGGAAAACTCCCAACTCTGGCGCTTGAAGTACAGCACAAATCCATTTTTGTAATCAAAATAATGGCTCGGATTAAGCCAAGAAGGCAAGAAAACTTGGAAGCACTATCGGGGTCACCAGAATTTAATCAAGTCATTCTAATTAAAGTTTAAGAAGCATACGCTTTGGGATTAACGTTTATAAATTTTGCACTATTGCTTTATTGTTTGAAAAAATTCGAAATTAAGCCTGATTTTAAATGAGAAAAGTGGCTTATAAGTTCGTCGATTACAAAATGGTACTTTATTTCTCGATCGGATGCGAATTGGCAGAGCTATGCACATCGGAAGGATCATAAATAGGGAAAATCGGGAAATCCCCACTTTACCCCTTGAAAAAATTCGACAAATTTTAAAATGGTATTTGAGGAATATTTTGAATGAGGAAACCGGATATTCGAAGTCCTGATCACAAAATGGTACTTTGTTACCCGATCGGATACTAACTGACTGAGCTGGGAGAAGTTCGTGGGAAAAATCAGCTTTAAAGTGCTAAGTCGCTAATTCTTTTTTAAAATAAATACAGTTTTCAACTCGTAAGCCCCCATTTATTCCCAGAGTATAATTAAAATTAAATCAGCTGCAAACTAAAGCCTTTGAATAATTGTGTTTGCATTTGAAAACAATTAAATATTCACTAAATAAGCCCTTTATTCGGGCTTTAAATGCATTTTGATTTGATTAATTCATGGCTGGATAGAGTTAATCAATAATGCAAGGGCTTTTTAATTTAAGTAGTTAAGGCCCATGAATTCTGGCATCAATTATGTAGAATAGAGTGTTTGGAGGGAAGTAATGAGTGTGGGAACACGAGAGCTGTTTATGGAAATGGAAACAAAAACGAAACTTAATCACTTCTCTATGAAAAGGAGCCCAAAGTTATGGGCGTTCTGGTTAATCAACATAATCAGGCGAAATGGGCGACGATCTAATTTTAAAAGGGCCATAATCGGCTGCCTAAAAGGACAGCGTGTGTGTGAGTGCTGGCCTTTTTGTGGGCCTGGCTTAAAGGACCAATTTTGAAGTGGCCCATAAAAAAGAGGTGACAATGTGTGCGATACACTCATACATCCACCCACACACATGCCATTCCGCCCCATTCCCATTCGCAAACAACAGAAGAAGAAAAAAAAATAGGGGCAAAAACATGCACGATAATTTTAATTTCCTGTGCCAGGAGGTCGAATGCTTCATCACATTTATGATGAAACTGCGATCCAGGCTAACCCACACACCCACACCCACATCCCCACCACCAGCACCAGCACCACCAGCACCACCAGCACCACCACCACCATCGGCACTGCATCAGTAAGCCACTGGGCCACCCGAAAACCACCCACGAGTTCATTGCTCAGTGGGGCGACGCATAAAAGCGCGCTTCACTTATTTCAATCAAATTACGGCCAATGAATATTGAACTATCGGGTCTCTGGTAGAGCCACACACACAACACACCGCACACATATCATTGGCAAAAATAGTTTTTCGGTAGCAACTAAAAACGTTGTGGTTTTTGCTTATATTATTATTTTTTTCCGGCAATTTTTGGGGGATATTCGGGAGGGATAAGTCGAAATGGGAAACAATTGATTGGCGACGCCGGGCGAAAAATTATCGAACCAAGTTCGCTTCGGAATTCGATTAAAAACTTTCCATTCGCATATTTACGCATATTGCATTCTATTTGCATACCAATATATGGGGTGGGGGGGGGGTCGTAATAATATACATCAAATATTTAAGTACAGGTAGCTTAAAAAAAAGCACAGTCATAAAACAAATAAACAGGCTTTCGAACTGTGGTCATCCCGTCAGGATATCAAAGGACTTTCCCATGTTATTCACATAGATTAGTTTGGTTTGTGTTTTTTGCTTTATTTATTATTCCACGTTTTGTGGATAGTTTCATTTGAATTTTTCCATTACATTTGCCCATTAATCAATTAATTTGTCCCACTGTGTCCGCCGGTGTCCAATTGGCTCGCCACTTTCGGGGCCATGTTGTACGGGATCGCTTGGCTTTTGCCATTTGACTGGGCGCATAATAAAAATTGGCACATATTTTTGGTTTTTGCAGCTGTAACTGTTGCAGTTGCATTGTGTTTTCACGAATTGTTCTGGTTATGGCAGCAAAAATATCGGAAATGTATCGAAAATAAAGGAATATCAAACAAAACAGAGAAACTTCTAAAGTCTTCCTTCAAAAGTGTCAAGTTTTTAGTTCATTAAAGGTATTCGTTATTTTCTTGAGGCTTTCTACTTAGCTTTTTTCAATTCCGATAATTTTCGATTGTTTTTTTTATCATATTGTTAGGGTTGTATTCCGATATATCCCGTTATCTCATGTCCAAAATATATATAAAAGGAAATCCTATCAAACAAATGTTTTTAGTTTTAGTTTCTAACTTGTTTCTGGGAAAAATGACATTGCTTTTTATCATAAACTTGTATTTCCTTCAAATTTAAGTAGCCCTAACATATTTCCTTCAAGTTCGATAGTTCCTCAGAGCCGTATTCCGATATATCCCGTTAGCCACCCATCTCTAACTCACCAATTACAAACGCTCGCATATGCATCTGGTGCAATGGGAATGTTGCCAACAATTTTGTACCTTTTATTTTCCTGGCTTTTTTCTTTTTTTGCCAATTTTATTTTTTTTGCATTCGGCTCGAACTTGCATTTATTGAATGCCCGCTCACGCACACGAACACAGCGGCACGCGCCGATACTTATGCATAAATTATGGCAATCGCAATGCGTTGACTGTCAGTTGGCCAGCGAGCGCGAAATGTGTGCAAATAATTGCAAGTTCGGTATTTTTGTGGCGTGGGCGGGGCGGGGCGGTAATGGACGCATTTTCCGATGCAACGGAACATAACGGAGGGCCCAGCGAACAGGAATGGCGGAAATAAAACGGAAACAGGAAGGGTACACCGCAAGAAGGACATTGTGCCACCCGCAAGAAGAAGGATATACCCGGTACTTGTGGTTAAAATCAAGTCTTAAATCAAGTGGCTGCTTATTATTAAATAGTTCTGGTCCAAGAAGCCGTGAAGATCCTTGCCAAAGGACAATTTCTTTCCTGCTTGATGATTATAATTAACCATCATACTTTTCCATCGGGCTTGAGGCATGTTTTAATAACGTGAAGGTTGGAACCTTTTAAGGAAATTAAAAGTTGTTTGTTGCCAGCGTTTACTTTCTTAATATCCATCCCTGTCTGGGGCATCGAGTTTCCGGTTCCGGGAAGTGAGGAAAAAAATGGCGACGAGCAAGAGGATGAGGAAGGGGAAGAGCAAGGCATATCCTTGAGCTGCACTATCCTTGATGGAGCAATTAAACGGCAATGTTTATGACAGAATGCGGCTGACGGCGGCGACCCATATCCTGCATCCTGTCGTCGTATTCAATATTGATTGCTTTAATTGCATTTTTCTTCTGTTTTTCTTTTTAGATGGAGAGAGTTTAAAACGAGATTCAAGTTCATCTTCTTATTTGTCTATTGTCTGAGGAAACAAAGGCACTGTCTTTTTATTCTGTGGTGGATGGTTTATTTTAATGGATCCTGTTCCTTCGGCTCGCATGTTTGTCCGCCATTTGGTTGTTTGTCTGTTTGCCTGACTGACTGACTGCCTGACTGACTGACGGCTGCTCTGCCTTCGTCCTTACATGTCCTGCCTGTCTGGCTGCCTGGAACGATGGGCTGAAAATCATTGGGCGGGGAAAGAAATGCATCGACCCGGCAACCTAACAACCCATCGACCCAGTGACGTTGCCTTTGGTTGGATTTCACTTGCATTAAGTGCTTCCTGCCCTGTCACTGAGGTCCTGTATTCCAAGCTTCCGATTCCCGTGTCCCGTGTCTCGTGTCCCAGGTCCTGGTTCTTGGGCTCTGGGTCTGGCCCTGTCCTTATGCTCCCCGCTGTCCTGGCATCGGACGAACCGCTTTGTGCCTTCACCTTCGTGTCAGTCAAATTTAAAAAAAAATCACAAAAAAAAGAAAATATAGAGAAGAAATGCACACAGAAGCTCGTGTCACATACTCGGCTTTCTATCTGTTTGGCTCTCTACACTGAGAAATATTTCGTAGATGGAAAGGAAAGGTTGTTTCAAGTGACACTCTAAATTTAGTATAAAACATTAATCTAAAATGAAATAAAACAAAAATACAGCATTAAATGCATTAAGCCAAAAAAAAAAGGATTTAAAAACCCGTCTTTCGAGTGCTTCTTTGGAATTTTTGTTGCTCCGCGCATTTCGGAGCTTTAATCATGAGCTGGGCGAGGCTTTTACCGTTACTTTTACCGTTTGACCCGACCAGGATCCAGCATTCAGGACTCTGGGCCCAGAATGCGAATCTAAGCCCAGCCTGCCGACGCCACCGCTACTGGGCTGTGTCCTATGTCCTATATCCTGTTTGCTGTTGGCCTCCAGCCCCAAAACCCCATCCTCTCTCTCACTGGCCAGCATGTCCTGCTGCTGCTGCTGCTGCTGCTGCTTGCATGTCCTTACAGTTCGTCCTGCCATTCGGCATTTGTGCATTCTACATGTGTAAGCCTTCCGTTGTCATGGAGAGGCGGAACTTTGTAATTTTATTCAACATTCAACATTCAACAGCGTTTGCCTTGCATGTGTATTTTATAATTTTAATTCCCACATTCCCCACTCTTTTTTATCCTTTTGTTTGGTGGGCCCTAATTACGGAGAAATTAAATTAGTCCGCTTAATAATAATAATAAAAGTATTTTGATTGTTAAATTTTAAAGAAGCCCCGCATCGCTATCTGGCTGGGAGTTTTGGTGTCGGTCTGGGGTCTGGGGTCTGGTGTTTGGGTTTTATTTTGCATGGCAGCAAATTATTTTTAATTATCGCCGTTGCTGTCGCTTGTTCTGCCACTGCCACTGTCACTCCGTTTTGGCCAAAAAGCAAAAGCAAAAATGGCACAACGGAAAAGCACAAATTTCCACCAAAACGAAAAACAACCGCAGGCAATTTCTGGTTTTTCCTCCTCATCAGGTGAAAAAAAAAAAACTAAAAAAAAAAAAGGACACTAAGAGAGCTTATCAAGCGTTTTCAAAATCCTGTCTAATTTTGAAAAGCGATTTCATTGGAATTTCTTTCTTGAAAGGTTTTTTAGTTTACGTTTTCACGAAAAAAAATTATAATAAAATATTTAATAATTAAATTAAATATAATTACATATATAAAAGATACTAAAAATTAACCAATAGTTCTGGAAACAAGAAATATTTTTGAAAAGAAAAAGGGTTTCATTTCAAAGACCTACCTTTAATGTAAAATAAGTAAAGAAAATAAAAGTCAAGACCACTTAAAAACCAAATAAACCGAATGTAAAATATTTACCTTCTTTTTATTGAAAAATCATCAATTATTTAGACTTTAAATGTTTCGCATTGAAGGACATTCATGAATCGAAGGGAAAGTGAGCCGAAGGAGAGTCATAAAAAGTGAAAATACTGCCGCAGTGGCGGCAGGAGGAGACTTTTCTCAACGGAATTCGAAAGTGCCAAGGAATTGGAAGTAATGTAAGCATCAAAAAACATTTATGAGACCCACAAGTAAGTCAGGCACACGCACACAAAAAGCCCACAAATACAGGATACTCACACACACACACACACATGCACAGACTAACACACAGATAGAAAGAAAAACAAGAGGAGTTTCGTAGACACCGACCAACTGGTTATCCCTTTAGGAAATCAACTAAGCATTTTAATTAACTTTGCCGAAAAACGAAACCGAAACAGAAACAGAAACAGAAAAGTACAAAACACACACACTGGCACACATACCCATACACAGAGAGAAAAAAGGAGCAGGAAGCAAGGCCGGGCAGCTACTGAAAATATGACCAAAAGCCGCAAAACTAAAGTTAAGGCTATTTTTTTGAAAAATAAAGGGGCAAGAGGAGGGAGTGCGGGGGGGGGCCGTGAAGGATATCATGATAATTTACTGAAAGCGCAACCATTTGTACACAGATACACTCACACACACACACACACCCAAATACACTCGCAAAGAGAGATACCAACACACACATACAATCAATATTAAATTTCCGCTTGCCACATCTTCATTTGCTTTTTGTTTTTGTTGCCCCCGAAATACACACACACACACACACAGCCACTAAAACTAACACACACTCACAAAACGGGGGCGTGGCATAGGGCAAGTGCCGCCACATGACCCCCAGCCCCTGCACACCCACGCCCCTCGAGTGTAACGTGAGCAAAGTGCAACTAATTTCCAAAAGGCAAATTTTATTATATTTTTAGCCCACATGCATGGGGGCAAGGGAGTGCGGGGGAAGGGTATTCCCAAATGCAAATCTAAACTGCCTCTGGCCCACAATGGCACTGAGAAAAAAGGGGTGAACTTTGAAGACTTACCCAACAAAAATATGCCAAGAGTAACAATTATTTCGAGAACAGTTAACTCCATTCGTCACCTATTCAGTTTATTTTATAATTATTTTAGATCTTTCAACTAGAAATTATATACTATCTTTATACATTTTTGCTATAATTTGTTAGGAATAGTAAGCAAAAGTAGAGGGAACTAGGGGCTGCGGAACCTCTTATGTTTATTCGTCACTGATGTTTTTGTACCAACTTTAGCTTCTTTCAGCAAAAAGGAGACAAGTTTATTTAAGAAAAGGCTTAATTTTCTGAACAGAATGTGACTAGAATAAGGCTAAAACTGGTTAAGAATTGTATGAAAAAAGTGGCATTCGTCACAAATATTTATTTTATTTATTTTTAAAATCCTAAAATATAGCCTAAAGTCTTAAGAAAGAGTCTGAGATTTCGGAAATCAAGAGCAGAGATCTAACCTTTGTGCCCCAATTACCCGTCTAATAAGAGCCCTACGTTTCTCCCAGTGCATTCACATACTGAAGGTGAATCCTTCAGAGATGCACACACAGGAACGAAGGAGGGTCGGAGGGACCGAGGCGAGCGAGAGGGAAAGTTTGCCAACTCAAGTTGAGGCCGATGATGAAGAGTTCAACGTGAAACTTTCATTTTATTTACCATGAGTTGGCAGGAAAATTGCCGGCAGCACAAAAAATACAAAAAATCAAATCAAAAAGGCAACTGGGAGCCCCAATGATTAATAAACAACAAACAGACGGAGGGTGAGAGGGCGAGTCAATAAAAAAAAAAAAGAAATCAAAAATGCACAACAAATAAACCGAGTCTGTTAAATGGAGACTTGATTAGATAATAATTAAAAGTTAAAGCAGGCGACATTTATTATATTTAATTATTTCATTCAAGGATCATAAATCAGGAGTGTAATGAAAAAAGTTGAAATTATTTCTCAGCAGAACATACATATATAGTTGATAGTTTCCAGCTGGGCTCTTATTCCCGGCCTGGCAACAGAAATATTAACTTGAGCAATTTAATCCTGGCTCATGTGGGAGGGTCCTTGTACCCCATATTCGCCCCATTCTCTCTCCAGCAGTAGTTGTCCCCTTAGCCCTTTCCGTCTCTGTCAGGCTTAAACTGCAGTCATAACAATAAATTTCATTTGCACGTTCCGACTTTGCCTGGCTCTTGACTCCTTGACTCCTTTGGCCTGACTACGTCTTGGAACCAAGGATCCTTCGAGTGCTTCTCCTCCCTGTGGCACTTGCTCTGTCTGTTAGTCTGCCAGTCCACCAGTCCACCAGTCCACCAGTCAGCCAGAGGTCCTTGTTGTTGGCTGTTTTGGTTGGCTGAGCTTGAATTTGACATAATTTCCCATGGCCAAGTGTCGTAAAGCTTTCACAGCAAAAACATTTTTTGTTGCCCGGAATTACTTTATGATTTATACACTTTACGATATTGATACACACCAACCACCACTGCTCCACCACCACTGCTGACTCCACTTGGTCCTTTGGAAAGTTGATGTTTTGAATGCACATCCCACCCACATAGATAAGCCCTCGTCCTTTGAGCCACACTTCACTCGCAGCCAAAAAGCAAATTGCATTTTTCGACACTTGACAGCTCCAATTTGACTGGCAGAATTTTCAATTACCCTCTGCGGAGAGTGCACTATAGTATATATTTTTTATTTTTCTTCCCTCTTTTTTTTCGTTTTGTTTTTTTTTTGTTTTTTTAATATCCTATACATATATTCTGGCTTTTGCCATCTGAAAATTAAGTTATCTGTTTTGGATTTTGAGGCGGCCTGATTCGGAAGTTGTGCGTGTGTTCTACATATTTGATATGCATTTCGGGGCCCGGCCGACCAACCCAGTCCGCATGAATTCAATTTGTATCGGAGTCGGTGAGAGGCATCGACTCGATTGGATTGCGAGTGTATCGAGCGCAGTCATCTATGCCCAAAATAAAACTCAAACAAAATTCAAACTTTTCAAATTCAATTCCCGATGATTGGTAAGGACGAAAAATCAATAAAGTGCATTTTTTTTTTGGCTAAAATGCAAGCAACATTTATAAGCCAGCCAGATAATTGGCATTTGTTTTTCTTAAGCTTGGCATAAATAAATAATGAGTTAGTATTTATCAAATAAATTTCACTACGATGTTTAAATTTATTTAAAAAAAAAATTAAATTAAAGTTAATTAAAAAGATAAAAGACAAAAATGTATAAATTAAGAACCGCATAACCCGCGAGGCTATATTAAAAAAATACTGCAAGTAATAAATATAAATTTAGAAAATACAAAAAAAAAAATTAAAAAAATGATTTTGTTGGTGAACAAAAATTAAAAAAAAGAATGAAGTATTTGGCTCATTAGATAGATTAGATAGAGATACATGGTTAAGCTGCTTAAAAAAAAAAAATAGGAAATGAAAATTAAATATGAAAAATAAAATATTTGGGAAGGACCGCAGGCTCCATCGTCCAGCGGATGTCGATAGCCAAGTCGTATTTGGCAAAATAAAAAATAAACTTCAAAAAAAATAAGAAAATGAGAACCTGAATCGGTAGGGGCAGTAAATTGTCAACTTATGCCCCAAGGTGAAAAATTAAAAATAAATTAAAAATACAAAATAAAAGAAGAAAAGAGGTTAGGACTAGAACCCGTCCCCTTCGAGCCACAGGACTGACTGATTTTTCCTACTCGGGACAGCCCTTTTTATACAAAATTTGAGAGCAAAGCCTACTACTGGTATTTTTTGGGAATCTTCTACTCTATACTCCTCTAAATAAAGCCACAATAGAAATAATGCCAGATAGTGTGGCCAAGAAGAGCCAGAAGCATAAACTTCACATATCTGGCAAATATTTTCTGCTTGGCCAGTCATGAGGAAGGGAAAAAAATAAAGGAAGAAAATAAAGAGTTGTGCCAACTTTGACGATAAATTCAAATGAAATCTCGCCGGAAAGTGGGGGCTATTTTCCCAGCAGTTAAGACTTTCCGAGAATAAGTATATCGATGGCAAAATATTTGCATTCAGCTCCTTTCATATTCACTTTTCCTTAGTCAACTTCAGCTGGAACTGCTCCTTGTTGGCCAACTCACTGTTGGCCATCTTCTTTTCATGTCGAATGTGTTTTTTTTTAACCCTCCCTCCCCCCGTTTGGGTTTCGGTTTGGAAGCAAAAGCTACCAAGCCGGAAAGTGTTTGTTCCTCTTAAGCCTGGGCCATTTCCACAATTTTTTCTATTTTTTATTTTATTTTTCTTGTCGTTTTTCTTTTTTTTTTTTTTTTGCATCTGGTGCTGTCACTGGTTGGCGCTTTCATTCTACCATTTTTCCCTTCATAGTTCAAAAGTGGGTGGCATTTCGAAGGGAATGAGTTGTTTGCCAACTATTTTGTAGGTTATTAGGGCGTAACGCGCTCGCTCGCCCGCCCGCCCACTCACCCGTCGGATCTGGGATACCCTTCCCTATAGACATGTGTGTGGGAGAGACATAAACACGGATTTAAGTTGGCAAAAATCTGGCATTGTTTTAGTTGTTTGCCCAGGCAGCCGGATTGCATTTGCATTTGCATTTGCAGCCGGATCGGCCAGGGCCCTAACCGAATGGCTTTCGGACACATGATTGTGTTTCGGAGTCACTCACAGTGCCAGTTCCAATTAAATTCGGAAAACCTTAAAGTCCAGTCTCTCGATCTAGCGGACTTGTGACTAGATGCTTATCGGCTTTTGGTCTCTAAATTTTACACTTGACTTGGTGGCGGGTAAGGAAGAGCCCGCAAATTAGCGAAAGCCATTGTCCGAGCTGGCCAGAAACCAGCCAGCCATCCATCGATGCTTATCGACCAGAAAGATTCTCCGAAAAACACACGCAGGAAAAACAATGCCTGTCGCTCGAGGGGCTGCTGTGGAGTGGCCAGCTTCTCTGTTTAAAGCGGATTTGATGCTGAATATTATTTATGGGGATGCCTTTTATTTTCAGACCAAACTGTGAGACCCTTAAGAGCCATGGCCCATGAATGTCTGTGTGTCCGTGTGTCCGCTTGTCCGTTTGTCCGTTTGCTTGTGTGTCCTCTCTGTGTGTGTGGTTTTTGAAAATATTTGCCAACATTCTTCGGGTATTTAAACAAAGATTTATTTTATATTTATATCGTGTGTGTCCTGTCTCCTTTTCCTTGCTACCAGAGTGTGTGTGTGTGTGTGTTTCTGGGTGTATTTTATATCCCGTCTAAAAACGAGAAACGGACAGCGAACAGAGAACGAGAAACCGGACAAACGGACTACCAAACGGAAATTGCAAGTAGAGCGTTGAATCCTTTTTGCTTCAACACGTCCTGACCGCTTTCCACTCCACACCCCACCACCATACCATTCGAAAATCCCCTCACCACCACCACCCGTCGTATGTGTCTATCTGTTGGCCATTGTTCGAGGATTTGTTTGGGACTTGTTTCATATTTTACGATAACTCCATTTATTGTGGCTCCTTCATCGTTTTGGGGTCTTTAAACATGAAATAGGGTTATCAGTTATTGCAGCTTGTCCTGCCGCCGCCGTCCTTTTGTTTTTCCAAACTGTGTTCTGTGTGTCCGCCTCGTTGTACGTTGTCCGCAATTAAGTTATATGTATGAGAAGCGGCGAGAACGGCGCTTTATCAATCATACGCAGTGTAGATCGACGACGAGAACTTTTGAAAAGGGGTGTGTGGGGCGGTTGGGGCTTAATTGATGCGACAGCTGCAATGTGCAATTTTGTCTATTAATTTGTGTTTATGCATAATTGGGATTAATTATGCATAATCGTGATTAACACCCAAAATGCAAATGGCCTGTCATAATTAGCTCGCCCATGCCATCCCACTGTCCCTGCCCTTCGCTCTTCCCTTCAGAGATTTGGGTTTTCTTTCCAATGTGTCCGTCCGTGTATTTGATATTTACGACCCTTACACGTGACCTCGATACGTATAATTTTATCTCTCCGGTCTGGGAATAGAGATAAATATTGGTGGGCGAGTGTCGGACGGGCGTTGCGCATAGACAGTGAAATATTTTGATATTTTGACCAGCTGCCTGTCGTTTCGCATTTCCGCTGATTACATTTGGGATTGCATTTATTTCCATCTGGCCATTTTGCAAATATTTTTTTGTGGTCGGCTTACAAAATCCACCATTCCCATATATCCTACTATCTACCTACTATCTGGCGTCTATTTAATTAACTTAAAGAGTACAGGTGCCAGTCGCCAGTGTTGTACTTCATAATTTAAGGAGATTATGTTTGGTGACTTACTTCCTCAACAGATCTCTCCCGATTAGCTTTGATAACTCGACTCGAATTTACTTTCGCTGTTTTTTTTTTTAATTCCTTTGGCCAAAGTTAACAAACTTTTTGGCGCAAACAGGGACGAGTCCTGGCAACTTTTTAGACCAAAAAACTACCCGAAAACATTAACCAGTGGGTGAAATGAGACGACGGGCGGCAATCCGCAAAAATTAGCGACCCTTTTTAGCCGTTTATCTCGCTTTTTATTTGGCCAGAGCGCTTTTGGCTTTTGGCAGAGCGCGTTCCTCCGTAATTTTGTTTATTAAAAGTTGGCTGACCCCTCTTACACCGAATCTCTGGTTTTCTCTTCTTGTTTTTGCTTTTTGTGTATGTGTGTTTTTTTTTTTTTTGGCCATCTTCAGCTTCAGCCACCAGCCCAGCTATCTGGGAATTAATTTTTTTCTGAATTTCGGAGCTTGCCAAGTGCCATTAGTTTGCTGTTTGGCAGCCGGCTCGGAGTCATAGTTAAATTAGCTAAACATTGCGGTGGCTGGCTGTTAGTTAGGCTGTTAGAGGACTGTACTCCTCACTAAACCCATGCATGTTGGCCAAAAAAATAAAAGCCAAGAAACAAAAGGGCACTTCCATCAACTTTTGTTTTGAAAATTTTATTTATGCCAAGCCATTCCGAAAGGGGCAACTGCCGAGCGGTGGAGTGCAGTGTAGAGTGGAGTTCCCCCATTGCACTTCACTACACTTCCAGAAAGCAAACTTTTCGTATAAAAATTTAGATAATGTTCTTCGGTGTCGGAGACAGAGACACTGAAAGAGAGGGGGATTGGGTGTGTTCTTTTCAAAATGCACTTAATGGATTTTGGTGGCCAGTCCAGAAGTGGGTAGAACCACAGAAGTGTGGTGGCTCTGCCCTCACAAATTTGATTTCGTTACAAAGGAATTTGCTGGCTGCGTTGGAATTTGTTGCAATGATTATGGAAAATATGTAGGAAATTCTTTGTCGGGGCGGTGCTTTCTCCCCTCCCCCCAGCTAGTCAATCAGTGCGGGATTACTGGCACAAAACAGTGTGGCCAGGGCACCATATACATTTTTGCAACATTTTCAAAGAATCGCCATTTAAGGCATTAGGTGGGCTATGTGAATATTTAAATTTATTCAGGAATTCCATATTCTAGTTGTTTTTCAAGGGAAAGCTGGCAACAAACTGGCTCAAATATTCCAAAAAAAAAGCAACAATTTCAAGTCTAATAGTTCTAATTTATTAGCTGCAGCTTTTTTGTTTTAATTTGTGCAGGAATTTATGTAATTTTGTGTGTGTGTGCTATTTTTAAATGAATTACCAGAAGGGAACTAACACAAATATTTAAAAAAAAAAAACAAAAGCTTCAGCTCTAATTGTATAAATATTCTGAATATTCGAAATTCCATGCGTTAGTTATTGTTTAGTAGAAAACTTTAAACAACTTAGTCCTCTTTCAAGTCTTAATGTTTAACTTTATTAACTTAATTATTTTATCCCTCAGGTAGATGAAGTGAGAAGCGCATAGAAAGGCTGAATACTTATAGTCCGTAACAGAACTACATGCTACCTTTAGAACACTTATAATTGGCTTGTTAAACAAACCAGGCAACAAATTAACAAACTTCACTCAACGACACCATTGAGGTCTCTATTTATTTAACAGTGCTCATAACCAGTGGCCCAATCGAGAACCCAATCGAGCTGAAGCCATAACAAAAGTCCACAGTTCCACTGAAATAGAGCCATCGCAGTGGCAAATGTCAAAACAATACCGCTTCGGGCTAAATCATCAGACTTTGCACAGCTCTCGAGATTCTGGCTTCCTTTTTCGTTTCAGAGCGGAGGAGGAAATCAGAGCGAGAAACCTGAGTTTCTCAGTCGATGCCGAAGGACACTCGATGAGGACAAGGATTCGGTAAGAGGGCGGTCGCACCGACATCGCCCAGTGCCGTCACTTATCAACCATTTATAAACAATAAACGAATATAAACAAGAAACTTTGAGCCAGCTAACGTCAAAATGCATTACAAGAAGCCCAGGGAATCGAAGATGTGGCGGGAAAGCAGGAAAGCGGGAAAGCTCAGATAAATGGCTGAAATATGGCAAACAAAATGGTCGAAGGGTGCGCAAATTGATGGCCGGAGTGGGGGTAGGGGGAGTGTGGAAGTCGTGCAAGGGCGGAAAAGTGCGGGGCTAGCACCCAAACATGTCAATGTGAAAAGTTCTTTTCCTTCTCTGATTTTACCCTCCGAACAGCAACAACGAAAAAAAAAAAATAAAATACCATAAGAAAGAAAAGTTCTTTCCCTTATTGCAAGTTATCGCCAAGAATGGCAAACAAACGCAAGCGAAGAAAAAAAAAATGTAAGAAAATGGCTAAGAAAAGTTTCACGTTGATGTTTTGTTTACGAAATATGAAAGGGAAACGTATGGCCCAGAAAGGTGGCAAATAAAATACCAAGAAGAGGGTTACGAGGTGCCAAAAAAATCCTTTTCAAAGGGCCAACAGTGTGAGTTGTTTTAGCCAAAAAAACAAAAAAAAAGTAAAAGGGACAGCATTGTGGAGGAGTCTTTCCATATCAGAAGGTATTTCATGCACATTAGTTGCGCTTTTATGAACTTTAAGTTGTCATTTCCAAAAACAAAACTGAGTCTTTTCAAATAAATTTATACTAAGAATAAAAAATAAAAGGATGAAAAATATTATAGTTGATTTTAAGTTGTCAAAACTCAAGTAATAATAGAAAAGACTTGGAAACAGCTAAATATTCATCTTCAAATTATGCAGAATTTGTCAAAATATATTTTAATATTTTTGTAGTTTCTTTTCTTTTTGAAATATTTCCTAAACATTCCATATTTTTGTTGGCAATTTATTTTTCAAGTGGCTGCAGACTTGATTCCTTTTGAAATGGCGCGTCGTCCTTGTCTTGTCCCGCAGCTGCGAATGACAAGAATTTCTTGCCACTTTGCTCCAGGCACTTGCAGGTTCCAAAAAAAAAAAAAAAAACAAAACAAAACATAAATATAGAAAGCGAGGGGCAGGGTGTTGTGCCCCTTCGTGGCATGTAAATATTAACTTTAAACAGAATGCGACAGGCCACGCCGCCACGCCCACTTTCTTCGGTTAGATAAAACTTTTCACCCGCCCCCAAATTTCTCGCCGAGAAACACAATTTTTTGTACAAGTTTATGGGTTTTCGCAACGGCAAGGACCTCCGCCTCCGCCTCCGCCTCGTCCTCTTGCTCCTATTTAATCCTCTGGCAACTTTTCAAGGGGCAAGGGGGCCAGGAGGCTAAAGTCTAAAGGGGCTAGGGTACTTCGAATGGAAAAGGATCGGATTTAGCTGCGGCAACTTGGAAGTTTTGTAATTGTTGGCGATTGCAGTCACATCCAGCTTATGGACGCCCCGGCCGAACTGAGACGCTTCATTAGGACGACGTTATGACACTTGGCTCTGCCAGAGAGCGTGTCCTTTTTGTTTTTCTGCCAGAAGTGTGGGACCAGAGATGCCACAAATATTCGATATATAATCGATAATATCGGGGTGATAATTGCGGATTATTTTTAATTTATAAACCTTTTCAGTTTAACTTTTATTTAATTAATTAAAAAAACTACAAAATAATATTGCAAAACGAACTATTTTAATATTATTTTAATACTATGAGTAATAAATGTCGATAAAAGAAAAATAAGTAAGCTTATGAGCCCTCTATAAATTTAAAATTAAATGCCAAACACAAAATCCCCATAGATCACAATCGTACTAAAATCATAAAGGTGGAAATAAATAAATTCCGGTTTCTGGAAATTGTCAAAAATTGTAATATTTTTGCAGCGATTTCGACGCAGCGATATTTGCCGTTCGATATACCAATGCGGCATTATCTTCTGGACCTGCCTCGTCCAGGACCTCGTCCTGCGCCACCCCCTTATCGCGGAAAGTGGGAGCCGTGGCCGTTAACGCTCCGGTGCACGTGCCAGCGTTGCGTATGATTGATGAACTGGGCGGTGGACAGAGGGGGGCGTGGTCATAACGGCCATAACAATAACAGGCAAGGACACTCGCCTGCGTGAGTTGTGTGCCAACAGGACGGGGAGGACACACGACACGAAATACAATATTGGATCTGGAATTAAGTCTGACATCTTTCTAAAAGCGGCGCGAAGGAAAAATCAACTAATGGCCTAAAAACTCTCAACAACAGCCATAAACCATAAAAAGGTATTCCAGTTAAGACTACATTGGGTGCAGAGTTCACAGTTTTTTCTGCCAGTGTGGTGAGAATGTGTGGAGAGAATGTTGAGGGGTCAGAGTGCGGAAAGAAAAAACTTGTGAATTCCGAATACTCTGACAGAATAATCAAAACTGTTGATGGAGACGAACGAAGAGCGGCTCATGTCACTTGAATCTAAAGTGCGTTTAATAACCATCCTTCTCCCTCCGGGGAGATCTTTTAATTTCGTCCACTTGCACTGGACCCTTTTCAAGACTGTCTGTATTTAAGGATGCGAGCCGCTAGTCACGAACCTGCCAAATCGAATCAAATCCAGAGAAAGACATTCTGGCCAACCGGCCACTAATAATATTTGAAGGTTGTTTCGCCAGTGTTTGCCATTCAATTTAGTTGGCTGGCTTCTGTTTGTCTTTAATACAGAGATAGTCGGTGGAGACCGAGGCATAAATTGGGAAAGTGAATGGCATTGTAGGATTTTATTGCCTGCACTCGTCGAATCGCAAAAAAAAAAAAATACGAACAGAACAGGACGGAACAGAACAGAGCAAAAAGGGAAAACAACTGGGAGAGAGAAAGAGAAAATCAATGGAGATTCGACTCAATTTGGTCGAGTTGCATTTTATATGGGGTCTTACAGTTTATCCCACTGTTTGCTCCACCAATCGAGCTAAAAGGAATCGAAAATGGAGCAATCGTTGAGCAGAAACGCTGAAGGATAAAAGGTAACGCCGACAACGCGGCGTATGCGCAATTTTCGTTTAATGCACAACACAATGACAATTTGACAATCGGGAATCGAGTCCCCCAGGACAATCGGGAACGGAATCCACCAGGATATTTATAGAATGTATGTAGCAGCTCGATTTTGGCATTTATGTTTATTTATTTTGATTTTGATTGAATAAGTGCCACGGAAAGCCCCATAAGCCGCTGCAATTCCCTTGTCCTGAGTCCTTTTACGTCCTGCCCCCGTCCTTGAAGCATTTCCTTTGACATATTTACGCGCCATTCTCTGTTTTCGAAATAAAAGCAAAGAAAACACAATTCATCGGGGAAAGCAACACGAAACACGAAAACCCAAAAGCAGCAACCAATTTGCTGGAAATATTCGCAGCTTTCGTTTCATTCTTCTTTCCGATTTTAGGTCTTATAAAATATTTAAATGTTTCAGCTTTCGGCCTCCGTTCGTTCTGTTTTTGGCTTCAAAAGATTGTCGTCATGACTCGGCAGGAGAAGGGCAAACAAATAGGGAAACAAGCCAAATGCTATGGACAGAGGCCGGCAAAAGCCGAAACAGGAGACAATCAGGACTCAAGGCCATCAATCACGGGACTCCCATTGTCCCCCCCAGTCCTTCCAGCCAAAAAAAGGAAAGCGGATATGTCGCAGCCGGGAGAAGAAATGTTCGCATTCGTTGCGCCAGAAATTAAAGAATAATTCCATTTCATTTGGATCAGGTGGCAGTTTTAAGGGGAAACGCTCTTAAGGAAGTTAAATTTAAATTAAATGAGGTTTGCAGGGAGTTTCTATATTCCATTCCATGACATTTTTTTAAGAGGAAAGTATAATGATTCAAGCTTTAACTTTCACAAACTGTTACATTTATAAATGTTCTTTCAAATAAAGTCTGAATCCGGAATCTCTTTCCTGTCCCTGATTTCTTTTTATGCATTTTCCGCCAGAATATTTTTATAAAAAAAAAGGACACCAGCCAGACATCCAAACACTGGCAGTTCCGCTGACCTGTCCTTTGTTCCTTCTCTTGAACTACATATATAGATAAAATCCAGTTGCTGCCACATCCTTCCGTTGCTAGTTTGCTTCAAGGACCTGCATAGTTCCTGACTGTCTCCAGCGGAAGTTCGAATGAATGATCAACGATCCCCAGAAACGCAAAAAAAAGAGGAAACAAGAAAGGGAAACTAACTTCGAGCGGAGCCAAAGCTTAAAAACAAAGTTGCAGTTAATAAGGAGTTTAAATTATTAAATATTTTTAGATTTTTGTTTTTTGAATTGTTGGGATATTGATGCAATATGACGAAAAATCGATTCACTTTTCACCGCTCAAGAATCGGATCAGAATTGGCTGAGATATAGCTATGGACATGGGCCAACCATGGAAATCCCGCATTTTGAAGGGGACCCCCCACAAAAATTCGAAAAATTTTGGAAAAATATTTTTTGTTGGGATTTTGATGCAGAATTACGGCAAATCGATTCACTTTTCGTTTAAGGTACTCCGCTCAAGAATCGGATAAGAATTGGCCGAGATATAGCTATGGACATGGGCCAACCATGGAAATCCCGCATTTTGAAGGGGACCCCCCACAAAAATTCGAAAAATTTTGAAAAAATATTTTTTGTTGGGATTTTGATGCAGAATTACGGAAAATCGATCCACTTTTCGTTTAAGGTATTCCGCTCAAGAATCGGATCAGAATTGGCTGAGATATAGCTATCACCATGGGCCAAGTACGGAAATCCCGCATTTTGAAGAGGACCCCCAACAAAATTTCGAAAAATTTTGAAAAAATATTTTTTGTTTGGATTTTGATGCAGAATTACGGAAAATCGATCCACTTTTCGTTTAAGGTATTCCGCTCAAGAATCGGATCAGAATTGGCTGAGATATAGCTATCACCATGGGCCAAGTACGGAAATCCCGCATTTTGAAGAGGACCCCCAACAAAAATTCGAAAAATTTTGGAAAAATATTTTTTGTTGGGCTTTTGATGCAGAATTACGGAAAATCGATTCACTTTTCGTTTAAGGTGTTCCGCTCAAGAATCGGATCAGAATTGGCCGAGATATAGCTATGGACATGGGCCAACCATGGAAATCCCGCATTTTGAAGGGGACCCCCACAAAAATTCGAAAAATTTTGGAAAAATATTTTTTGTTGGGATTTTGATGCAGAATTACGGAAAATCGATCCACTTTTCGTTTAAGGTATTCCGCTCAAGAATCGGATCAGAATTGGCTGAGATATAGCTATCACCATGGGCCAAGTACGGAAATCCCGCATTTTGAAGAGGACCCCCAACAAAAATTCGAAAAATTTTGGAAAAATATTTTTTGTTGGGCTTTTGATGCAGAATTACGGAAAATCGATCCACTTTTCGTTTAAGGTATTCCGCTCAAGAATCGGATCAGAATTGGCCGAGATATAGCTATGGACATGGGCCAACCATGGAAATCCCGCATTTTGAAGGGGACCCCCCACAAAAATTCGAAAAATTTTGGAAAAATATTTTTTGTTGGGATTTTGATGCAGAATTACGGAAAATCGATCCACTTTTCGTTTAAGGTATTACGCTCAAGAATCGGATCAGAATTGGCTGAGATATAGCTATCACCATGGGCCAAGTACGGAAATCCCGCATTTTGAAGAGGACCCCCAACAAAAATTCGAAAAATTTTGGAAAAATATTTTTTGTTGGGCTTTTGATGCAGAATTACGGAAAATCGATTCACTTTTCGTTTAAGGTATTCCGCTCAAGAATCGGATCAGAATTGGCCGAGATATAGCTATGGACATGGGCCAACCATGGAAATCCCGCATTTTGAAGGGGACCCCCCACAAAAATTCGAAAAATTTTGGAAAAATATTTTTTGTTGGGATTTTGATGCAGAATTACGGAAAATCGATCCACTTTTCGTTTAAGGTATTACGCTCAAGAATCGGATCAGAATTGGCTGAGATATAGCTATCACCATGGGCCAAGTACGGAAATCCCGCATTTTGAAGAGGACCCCCAACAAAAATTCGAAAAATTTTGGAAAAATATTTTTTGTTGGGCTTTTGATGCAGAATTACGGAAAATCGATTCACTTTTCGTTTAAGGTATTCCGCTCAAGAATCGGATCAGAATTGGCCGAGATATAGCTATGGACATGGGCCAACCATGGAAATCCCGCATTTTGAAGGGGACCCCCCACAAAAATTCGAAAAATTTTGGAAAAATATTTTTTGTTGGGATTTTGATGCAGAATTACGGAAAATCGATCCACTTTTCGTTTAAGGTATTACGCTCAAGAATCGGATCAGAATTGGCTGAGATATAGCTATCACCATGGGCCAAGTACGGAAATCCCGCATTTTGAAGGGGAGCCCCCACAAAAATTCGAAAAATTTTGAAAAAATATTTTTTGTTGGGATTTTGATGCAGAATTACGGAAAATCGATCCACTTTTCGTTTAAGGTATTCCGCTCAAGAATCGGATCAGAATTGGCTGAGATATAGCTATCACCATGGGCCAAGTACGGAAATCCCGCATTTTGAAGAGGACCCCCAACAAAATTTCGAAAAATTTTGAAAAAATATTTTTTGTTGGGATTTTGATGCAGAATTACGGAAAATCGATCCACTTTTCGTTTAAGGTATTCCGCTCAAGAATCGGATCAGAATTGGCTGAGATATAGCTATCACCATGGGCCAAGTACGGAAATCCCGCATTTTGAAGAGGACCCCCAACAAAAATTCGAAAAATTTTGGAAAAATATTTTTTGTTGGGCTTTTGATGCAGAATTACGGAAAATCGATTCACTTTTCGTTTAAGGTATTCCGCTCAAGAATCGGATCAGAATTGGCCGAGATATAGCTATGGACATGGGCCAACCATGGAAATCCCGCATTTTGAAGGGGACCCCCCACAAAAATTCGAAAAATTTTGGAAAAATATTTTTTGTTGGGATTTTGATGCAGAATTACGGAAAATCGATCCACTTTTCGTTTAAGGTATTCCGCTCAAGAATCGGATCAGAATTGGCTGAGATATAGCTATCACCATGGGCCAAGTACGGAAATCCCGCATTTTGAAGAGGACCCCCAACAAAAATTCGAAAAATTTTGGAAAAATATTTTTTGTT
The DNA here is from genome assembly GCA_035045925.1 of Drosophila atripex. Taxonomy (NCBI): domain Eukaryota; kingdom Metazoa; phylum Arthropoda; class Insecta; order Diptera; family Drosophilidae; genus Drosophila; species Drosophila atripex. The sequence goes on from JAWNOP010000009.1 coordinate 1,515,712, forward strand.
GGGCTTTTGATGCAGAATTACGGAAAATCGATTCACTTTTCGTTTAAGGTATTCCGCTCAAGAATCGGATCAGAATTGGCCGAGATATAGCTATGGACATGGGCCAACCATGGAAATCCCGCATTTTGAAGGGGACCCCCACAAAAAATTCGAAAAATTTTGGAAAAATATTTTTTGTTGGGATTTTGATGCAGAATTACGGAAAATCGATCCACTTTTCGTTTAAGGTATTCCGCTCAAGAATCGAATGAGAATTGGCTGTGATATAGCTATGGACATGGGCCAAATACGGAAATCCCGCATTTTGAAGGGGATGGATGCACCACAAAAATTCGAAAAATTTTGAAAAAATATTTTTAGTTGGGATTTTGATGCAGAATGACGGCAAATCGATCGACTTTTCGTTAAAGGTATTCCGCTCAAGAATCGGATCAGAATTGGCTGAGATATAGCTATCACCATGGGCCAAGTACGGAAATCCCGCATTTTGAAGAGGACCCCCAACAAAATTTCGAAAAATTTTGAAAAAATATTTTTTGTTGGGATTTTGATGCAGAATGATGGCAAATCGATTCACTTTTCGTTTAAGGTATTCCGCTCAAGAATCGGATGAGAATTAACTGAGATATAGCTATCACCATGGGCCAACCATGGAAATCCCGCATATTGAAGGGGATACCCCACAAAATTTCGAAAAATTTTGAAAAAAATTTTTTGATGGCATTATGATGCAGAATGACGGCAAATCGATTCACTTTTCGTTTAAGGTATTCCGCTCAAGAATCGAATGAGAACTGCCTGAGATATTGAAATCAACATGGGCCAAGCACGTAAATTTTGAAGGGGAAGGGGATATTTTGATTTTGAAGGGGATCCCCGTAAAAATATTATACTGAGTGCTGTATTTTTTTTGGTCATCCATTTTCTCTCAGTACACAGTTTAGATGTGGGCGTGAGGTGGAAAAAAGGCAGAATTAAATAAAAACAGACCGAAGGCATCAAACAACATCAACGAGAGCAGCGAAAACAACAACTGCACGAGGTAATTATGTAATCAGGTGTCCATGACAGGCTTCCCCGCCCATTCCCTTCAAACAACCTTTAACCTCTCAACTCAGTCGCACCCCCCTCGCCGCCCACCCCCCGCAGGCAGTGAGAGACAAAAGGCCTGGCACAAATTGTAACCTTTGATGAAAGTTTTTCGCAAAACTTTTCGCCACGACAACGAACTCGATTTTCATTATCAGGCAAAGTTGGTGGCATTTGTAGCATTTTGTTGCCGTTGCCGCATTTTGAGCCCTACATTATACATCTGTATGTGTGTGTGGCAGTGTGGTTGTGTTGGTGTGTGTGTGTGTGTGTGTGTGTCAGTCCAAAGTGTGTGTGCGAGGCACGCTAATTAACAGGCCTGCCAGCGACCACTCGCTCTGCATTGCCACACTTGCCTATTTTCAATGCACTAGAAGAAAAAAGGGGTTGGCTAAAAAGTGAATAGAAAAGACGGTTATCATTGAATACTTGTATATTTAAAGTCAAAGAATTTTAAATTTTTTAAATAAATGCGGAATACATTGCTTAATATGTCAGTTTGAAAAGAAACATTTAGATTTGATGAACATTTTGATATTATTTCAACTTTTTTAATCACAATTAATGAACAATATATTCTTAAAATTAATATAAATTATGCAAATAATATATATAATTTTTCTTACAGTGCACTTTCGCTTTTTGCATGGCGGCAAGGCATGAAACTTTGCCGCTTTTTGCCTAATACGCATGCATACATAATTGAGGGGAGGACATAGCCCACCCACTCACATACACCCCCTTAGAGCCATACACACACACACACACACACACATATGTATGTACTTGGCCATCTCCATATGCATATCAATACAGATACACAAACACGGACACAAACTCAACACTCTAATAAACACAGACAGCCCAACGCACGAGCATTAATGCGGTGAGCCTAAAAATCATTGAAGCAAAACAACTAGAGTCCTGGAAGGGATCTGAATGTTATATTCCACACTGATACCCTATATATGGGCTTATTAATAAATATTTTAAGATGAGAACTGCGAAGATACATCTCTGGAAATTGAAGATTAAAACTGTGATTTGTCCTGGACTTCTGCTGTATGGTTTACAAGTCCCCCTGGATGTCCAGCATAGCCCAGGACCCCCAAGTATGGGGTATAAAAAGGCACTTTACTTTGGCCGCCACTCTCTCTGTGGGTTCGTGTGGGCACTTTGTATCTATGGACGGCTGTGTTTTGTGTATCCTTTGGCTGGGAAATTGCATTTCATGAATGGTAATGTGCTATGATGCGAGCCCCCCACTAACCCAACCACCGGTTGGCCCACATCTCACTTTATACTCCTACCCAGTATAGGGTCCTTTGCACAGAAGTCGAAAAGGCTTCGGTCTCGCCCAAAAATAATGCAAATTGAAAGCTAATGCTTCATGGATAAAGGCTTGTGGGGATAAATTTCAAACGGGAAGTGCCCGATAATGGGAAGTAGATGCAGTTAACAGGTGAGCTATACCCATATGCCTTCCATTAAAAATTCATCCAAAATAAGAAACTTAAGTTGAATTTCATACGAATATCGCTTAAATTCAAATTGCAAAACCATTCGAATTGTAAATCCCTCGAATACCACACACTTTGATTGTGGCTTAATGACGAGAATGGGGACATGGCATCCAAGACCCCCAAGACGGCCCCCTAAAGCCTCAAAGAGATGCTGTTTGCCCAGGACATACAATCTAATTGTTGTCCTTATTCGAGGAAGGCAAGTATTTAGAACATTTACAAATAATTCAAATGCAGCTGAGGCTTCATTTCTGGTCTGAGTGCGCCAATAAATAAATTACACTCGAATTTATTTATGTACCATATCCTACATATACACATATACACATATCCTTTTGGGAAATGACTATCCACAGGAAATGATTGAAAATTGAATGCAAATATATGTATAATATGCATCATTTTTTCCCCCCCATCGCTTTCCTAAATAAATAATTTTGTATGATTTTGCTGTCGTGTGTGAATTATTTATTTTTCCGTTGTGTTTTAATTTTCCATAGTAATCCATCGAAATCATAAATAAATGAGAGTCGATATGAAAATCAGGCAATGACATTTTCCCATCGTGTGGCAGATGTGTTCAAAGAACCAAAATAACAAAAAAAAAAAAAAAAAACACAAACTAAAATCTACAAATAACAAACACGACATCCTTTTCGACTAATTGACTAAAGTGGATACATGATGTGGGTGTGTTTTATGGGCTTGTTGTGCTTCTGCTCTCAAAAAACTCCACTCGACCTATTTGTATGACATTTGACACAGCAACGAGTGGCGCGAATGCAATATTTGTCATTGAAAATTATACACAAATTAAATGCTAAAAAACATGGTATTAAAGTGCATTCTCCTCTATTTTAATGGATGGTCTTTAATTGGCTTTAGATGGCGATAGGGGGAGATATCTATGTCATTGCCTTAAATGTTGTATCCATATATGTATATCGAGCTTAAGTTTAAGAGTACTCCGCGCTAAAAGTATTTAAAATGTGTACTAATCTATTGTTATTACTTTATCTTATGCTACATTGTGTTTAAAATTTAAATAATCTTTAAATCCCTGATTATTCAAAAACTTTCCCCATTTATTTCAACAATTTCCCACACAATTTCCCCATAAAAAACTAAATGAAGCCATCAACTTTTTTTACAACTTAACTGAAACTTTAAATAATATTTGGTTTTGATATAAAAAGGATTTTGATTTCCACAACAATGTACCCACTTTTTTAAAGGACTTAATTTGACGAGAGCTGCAAAAGAAATAAATAATTAAATACCTTTTTATGGCAGGCCTTAAATGCTTAGTTTTTTGTTCATTTTTTGTAGCCTTTCAGTTTCATAAAAAATGCATTTAAAAATAGAACTGCAGAAAGGAAAAGCAACGTTGCAAGGCATTATGCAAATATGCAAATAAATATCTCTAAAACATTTGTTTCAATCCACCTCCCCCCCTCTCTTTTATTTTTTTTTTGGTTTTTGAATATCCGCGCTTTTTGCCCAATTTCCATGGATGTCACATTGGTTGGCCCACAAAACGATTGGATGTAGTACCGCCCCCCCCCCCCCAGAACCCCATAGCCTCTACAGCCCCCCTAAGCCCCCTCTAAGCCCTCTTATCCCTTCCCATAACCCCCTGTAATTCTGGTACCGCCCATTGGGTTTTGGATGCATGAGAATGAAATGGTTTCGAGCCTGGTTTGGTTTTTCCCCATTTTTTCTTTTTGGTTTTTCCCATAAATTTGCAGCAATGTCATGAATTTTTTTTAGAGAGGAGGCAGCTATACAACAGCACCCCCTTGAGCCCCCGGCCAGTGGCTTTTTATCCGGATTCCGGGGTGGCCTTGTAGAACATCGCAATTTAGATTCCCGGCTTTTGGGTTGAGCGGCGACAAAAAAATGTGTTGCATACTCTGTGCATATTTGTCGATTGCCATAATTAAGCCGTAAATGAGGCGGGTGTGGAAAGGGGGCGTGGTGAACGCGGGTTGGGGGGGGGGGGGGGGGCGGAGGAGGGGGGTGGCTTGCCACATCATTTAATGCTCATTAAAATAACTGCGACGTGTATCCTTCCGCTCTGTCTGTCCCACTATCGTTTCAATGGCACTGAGAGAAATTAAATTAAATAAAATAATTACTTAACTTCTACGAAGTTATTAAAGCCCTTCTTTGGGACGGAAAAATGTGTAAAAATTGTATTTACAAAAAAATAATATTAAAAAATAAATAAATAAAATAAAAAAAATACATTTCCACACGTATTTCAATAATATTTAATATAGTTATGTTTTTCATTCTTATTTCTTATTTCAAAATATACATTATGGTTATTTTTGAAAGGAATACATTAAACATTAATCTTTTTTTTTTTTAATAATAATAACTAAACATGAAACCATTTTTCAAAGAAACAAAATAGTTGGAATTTGCCAATTCCACCAAACATTTTCTTGCAGTGCATCCCGTCCACCTCCTTCCCCCTCCCTCTCCACACACTATACCCCTCTCTGTCTAACTAACTCCTTCGGCATTTGCGGCACTTGACATTTTGCGGTGTTTTAATTTGGCGCACGCTCAAGTGCTCCTCGTATTGCCGTCAGCGGCGTCAGCTGTGCCAGGAGGCAGGAGGCAGGAGGCAGTAGGCGGCTGGCAGGAGGTGGTGCGGCACATAGGCATGACAAAAAGGGGGCAAGGGGTGTATGCTTTGGGCTAAGCTGGCAAATGAATTGCAATAAGGCTAACGGCATGCCCCAACGGGTAACGAGCTTTGATTGCCAGTCGAGAGCGCAAGGGAGAGGGAGGGGGGAGGAGAGAGGGGAGAGGAGTTGATGAAATATCGCAGGAATACTGCAGGAACAGCAGTATCCTGCCCCACCGCAGAGATCAGCGTCATTATCTGGATCATCATTATCGGCGAATCGAACGGAATCGGAATGCACTTAGTTTCGAGTCAAAATCAAGTCAAAGTAATTGGTTATCCGCAGGACTTGGCTGCTAACATTTGACTTGAGAGTCCTTAGAGTCCTTAGTAATAAATACTCATTAATTTCCTAATTTTTCACTTCAAAAACTCATAATAATTTTAAACAATTGTATTATTTTTTATTATTTATTTATATTATTATATTATTATTTTATATTATTGTATTATTGTGTGTTTTAAAGACTTGGCTGACCAAAGAAAAAATAATAAATAAGAGAAAAAAATTGTGACAATTTCGAACCATGGCCTGGGAATAAATTGGCCGAGAGGACCTTGTGGGAATAACAGCTTCAGGCCAGCAGGCAACCGCAGTATTTATTGGCAAGGGGAGAAGTGAGGGGGAGGGTCCTGAAAAGGCCGTGAAGAATTCTAAAATTCGACTGCATTCCACAACTGCCTGGCACTCTACAGGACCTTACAAAAATAATATCAAGTTGATGTCCTTTGCCGCAGCTCGCAACTGTCACTCATAATTTGGCCAAAAGATACATTAGTGTGTGTGGTGTGGTGTGGTGTGGTGTGGTTGCCTCCTCCGGATAAAGTGGGGGGGAGTGATGGGGAGTGGAGGCAACCGGAGTTGCTTTATACATTTTGAATGCCATCGACATTAGGTAGATGAGGTGGGTCGGGTGCTCGGCATGGGGATTGGAATTGGGAGTAAGAGGCTTTGGTGTCTTTTATCGCCTTTTCATCGAAGTTATCTTGCATATTGCATGAGTCGTTCGCCATATGGAAATTTATGTCCTGCCACACACACCCACATACATACATACATCCATGCATACACGCACACAAAATCGTTTAAATTTGAACGTGCTCAAGTGTGTGTGTGTGTGTGTGTGTGTGTGTGAGCCACAAACATGTCCTTATACATCCTTATCGATATGTTGCTCGCTGCTTCTTCTGGCAATTCCAGGCAGCTGCAATGTGTCCTTGCCACTGTTTGGCAGTGTGTGTGTGTGTGTGTGCCACTCAGTTATAGATTTCTTAGGGGACCCTGTTTATTATCCTTTTTTTATATCCTTGCTGCTGCCTTCGCCTTTTTTTTTATTTATTGATGTTGTACATTTGAGTTAAGGGCGTACGGCGTCGCCGCATTCGTTAGCCATAACTGATGCCGTTTTTCGCTCCTTCCCCTTGAGTCCTGGCCCGCCTATTCAGCTCCTTGCCGTTACAGGACCTTGTAAGGTTTCTATATCGGAAGAGCATACATCGCAGGTATCGTCAAGCGATAAATATCGTTTGATGGGCTGTCGAGTTTTTTTTTTAAATAAATCATTTTTTAGAATATATGGAAAAGGTTTTAAGAAATATATATATATATATATATATTAAATAGTCTGACTTATAAAAAATAAGACTAGAATTTTTTTTTAAATATTTGTATGGGTTTTTATAGTTCTCCAAAAAATGATTTAATATTTTCAAGAAATTTCAGAAACTCTTCATAAGGAAAATTCTCTCTTAAATTTTCACTTCGGTTTTATTAATTTATTTTCATGAAATTGCCTTCTTCAAATATTCTTTATTGAAATAAAAATAATGGTAATATTTCTTTTTTGAACTACAACCTCCACAGCAATACAATATTTTCAAATATTAACCAAAGAAAAATATTTCCCATTACCTACCTTTTACACACAAAAGTATACATTTTGGTTGCAGTACGTATTTTTTTGCAGAACACACAATCCACAGGACTCTGGACTTGGGGACACAGGACACGAGGACTTACAGGACACACGTGTCCTGGGCGAGTTCACTTTGGCCTGCATTGCATATGAAACTGTAATACAAATATTGCGCATACGCCACATTGGCCCAGCGGCCATATCAACTGCCCCGCCCTGCTACTCAGCGCCCCCCCCAAAAAATACCTGGTACACATATAGAATATATATATATCCTTTTCCCCTCCCCCTCCCCTAACCACCCCACGATCAAAAGTTAACGCCAAATGCCAGGCCAGACTTCATATTGAAAGGCCAACCGTGGCGAACTGCAAATACAAGTTGGCCAAAAAGGTAACCGGCCAGAGTTACGAGTGTTTACCCCCCTCTACTGGCCATGTCCTTCTCCCTTCCCAGCACCCCTGACTTTTCTCTGAATTTTGGGCTTAAAGCAGCCCAGCGATTCCCATAAATTGCTCGAAATTGAAGCCAAGTCGTATTTATTGTTTAAGCGAATGGCTAACAACCGACGAAAAAAAGTGCAAAAATAAAGGAACATTCATTGCAAAAATAAAGGGGGGATCATGGGCGGAGGGGGCATGGTTGGCGGGGGCGGAAGCTCAGAAAATTTGCTAGGCGGAAATGTCAGGTGGGTGTCGGAGCGGAAACGAAAAGTAAACAGTTGGATATTGTCGAGAAAACGGAGAAGTAAATGTTAAATGGGTTTCATTTTCAGTGGCGGCCGTCTAATCCAGTTAGCTGCTGAGCAGGAACTTTTAAGGACTTTGGGAGAGCTCAGGGGCTTGGCTTTAATTTAAAAATATAGTTTCTTTAAAAACATACTCTTCTCATTATTAATTAATGAAAATCAATGAATCTTTGTTATTTAAATTTTTATTAAATAAATTTAAACAGAAAGAATATTTTGAAATACTAAGAAGTGGATAGAGTACCGGTTATCGTTTAGTCAAGAAACTTCAACTACAAATGAGAAAATATAAAGTCAATGTTAGAAAAAAACCTTCCTTATTCCATCTCCAACTCACTTGACAATTTCCAATTCTCCGCATCGATGCGAAAGTCAAAAATCATAATTGATTCAGTTTTAATTGCCGCAACACTGCAGCAGCGCAGCATGTCAGGCCAAAAGAATTGCCTCGAAAAATGCAAAAAAAAAAAAAAAAAACAAAGAGAGATACCAACATCGAGGAGGGGGAGACACTATTGGCAGTATGGAGATTGGTAAAAAGGGGCGCCCGGAAAAAACTAGCGAGTCCTGGCTGGCTGGCTGGCCGGCTGGCAGGCGGGTGGGAGAATCCAAATGCAACGATCGATTTCATGCCAAACATGCTGCGTTCTGGTGCAGTTGAATCAAATTTAATATTGGCTTGTCACGTGAATTTAACTGTGCCAAGCTGGCATTCGGCTTGCTTTCATTTCATTTTAGATTCCACCTAAAAAAAAAAAAAAAGGATACAAAATTGCACTCCACCGGGGGGTTAAAAAATAAACTGTGGCAAACAAAAAACCTAAAAGGATTAACTCTGGCCGCAGGGACGCAAAAAACTAATAAATGCTGGTGGCCAAAGTTAATTGAAATTTTACGAAAAAATATTCACTCTTTCAAGAGGTGTCTAAAAATAAATTAATACTACAATTCATCACTGATTTTTCAGCAAAAAATGCGATAAAAAATAGGAGTCTGATATGAATTGTAAAAATATAAAATACGAATTGAAACTGAAATGAAAAGGGCCTTGGGTTACTAGAAATTGATTTGGAAAGATAGTTTTTTATTCATTCCCTGATTTTCTAATAAAATAAAATAAAATATATAGTTCTAAATATATTTAAATTAATTTTTTAAAGTCAAAATAATTGAGATTTTGAATTGAATTTTATTGAAAACATTTGTAATAAAAACTTGCCTTGTTTTGAATTGTTAAATATTTATTTAAGAAAGGAAAACTGTTTTTAGAGTCTATTAAACAGTTTTTATTATTTATTTATTTATTTAAGAATGCCTCTCAATTTTTTAGTCCGTTTAGATTGCTTTTGATTTCTCAAGAAGCCGAAAAATGTTTTTCGATTTCACTTTCTTTTGTGTGAAGTGGCCTAGAAGTCGCCTGTTAAATCTTTTCTTAATGCACCACGCCCACTTACCCATCAGCTGCCACCCCGCCCCCGACACCTGCCCCGGCCCTCCCAGGCAGCTCTCCCCCTGGCCCCCTTTGTCCAGAGTTAAGTGCATGGCCCACAGAAGGACGACGATGACATTGCTAGCAGCGCATTTTGGCCACTTAAGAGTGATGGGGAGAGGGGGCAGCTGGCGAAGGGGCATGGCGAGAGGGTAGATGGCTGGGTGAGGGGGCTGGCAAGGCTGCGGCTGACTGCGAGGGCAATAAATATCAAAGCATTTGTTTGCCGTCAAAGCCAACAGAGGCTGTGAAGATTCACGCCCACGCTCAAGCCGATGGCCGAAAGTCCGCCCCCCATGCCAGCCACGCCCACAACTCCATTGTACACACTAGGCAGAGGCGCACTGTGACAAAATAAAGGGTATATCAATAATCTAAATGAAAAATAATGGCTGGAAATAGAAGTATCGTTAAGATTTTCATAATATTTTATAATTTAATGAGAAAAGTTACTAATCGCTACTGTCGCTAATTAATAAATAACACTTTTTCTTTCAGTGCACATTCTTCTAGTCACTGTAGCAGTAACAGTCGCAGTCACGTGCAGTGTAATTTGCACATTTAACATTTAAAAGCATTCCATGGAACACGAGGGCGTATACGCAATAAATTTTACGACCCGCCATTAGATACATTGCCTAGGACTTTAAGGGGGGAGGGGGTGAGTGTGGGGGGATCCCAGGAGCAGAAGGGCATAGGGACCAGAGGGGCAGGACAATTGAGCAAGTGGCAGGTCCCCCAGGTTAATGATAAATTGACTTAATTACTGATGTGCCAGGCGGCAGAAATACAATTATGAATGATTTGCATGTGTTGCACATTCCAGCTCCAGCTACAGCTCCATGTTGTAGCTTCTACAAGGAGAGAGCAAGGAGAAAGGTAGGAAGAAAGTAATAAACAAATAATAAAGAAAGAAACAATCAATAGAAGGTCTAGGAGGTAGACTTAAAGATGGGATTTTTGGGGAAAATAGTGATTAGAAATGAATAAGGTTTGTAGAGAATTAAAACACTTCTTTTTATTTAAGAATATTATATTATTATAACAATTAAGTTTAAAAAATAAACTATAAATTTCAAGATCTATTTCTTTTAGATTTTTATATTAAACTTATAACTAACCTATTTTATTCAAAATACATTAAAAAAAAAAAGTACAGAATAATAGACACTCCCTTTAAGAAACTCTATAAAAGTATAATTTTTTCCTACCATTCCTTAATTCCCTATAACTTTTAATGTATTACTTGTTAACAAAAAAATAAGATATTTACTCACCTATCCAAAGTAATGATATTTCCAGTATCCCTGTCCCAACAAACAAACAAAAAAAGAATTCAATAATACGAAAAGTTTCCCATTGTTGTCCCCATGTCAGGGCAGGACGATGGGAAAAAAGTTGAGAAAATGCGAAGTAAATATTTTCATTATTTACTCACATATTCGTGAATGGTTCGAGCCAGAGTTCGAGTTCCAGTTGGGGCATGGGCTTGGGTTTGGATTTTATTATTATTTCGAGCACGTTTTCCAGAGCGGAACGTATTTCTTGTTTTATGTGCGAGGGCCAAACACCAGCGACATATAATTGAATCCATATTCCTAATGACGCCAAGCCCCGTCGCCCCTCAAGGAGGGTCCTTCACACACCTGCTCCCTTCCCTCTTCCCACTTCCCACATACCCACATACCCACATACCCACATACCCATATACCCACTTACCCACTCCCCATTTCCATTCAGATTCCGATTCTCAGTTTTTCAGGATTCGGATTCGGTTTCGGCTTCGGCTACGGAATCGAAATCGGAATCAGCTTCGGATTTGGATTTGGGATTTTTCGACAGCGGCAGTAAACACGTGCCGAAATAGAAATCAACTTTGGCAAGTTCCATTTTCCATTTTCCATTCTCCACTTTCCACTTTTCATTCCCCAACATTTTCGCCCAATTTCGTATGCAACATGCGATGTAACAACCTGCAACATTTTTGAACAATTTAATTTATTTATTTTGTCACATTTTTGTTGTCGCAGTCAGCTGGCATGACATGGGTCCTTTTTCGGCCAGTCCTTTAGCTTTTTTTCTCTTAAATTTTTTGGATTAGACTGTTTGCGTTTCAGTTACTGCTACTGCTCCTGTTTCTGTAAACTCGTTTTTGTTGCTATATGCCAGGCCCAGATCGAAACGCACTGATAGCCGCTGTCAGTCAGAGAGGCGAACGGATTTCGCCACCGGATGGCAGGCCGGTCGATAGCGCCAGCTAATCTGGTTCACCCTAAAACCAATCCACAGCACCACCCCGCCACCCCCTTCAAAAATCCCCTGCAGAAACGTAACCCCATTTCCACCGTTTCCCCGTTACCCACCCGCCGGATGGCAGCCACCCACTTTGGATTCAATTAAGTTCACGAATCTTGGCCAATTATAGCCGCAGGTTCTCGGCCAAAAAAAAAAACCAAAAAAAAATACAAAATCAGAAAAAGAAAACTTCATTTTGAAGACCTCAAATGTCAAACTGACAAAATGGAGAAGGGTCTGGCGGAAAATCCTGCGAATTGGAAACATGAAAGTCCATTTGATTTCGGGGCTTATTCTAAAATTAGCTTTTGATTTAAGACAAAGCTCAATTATTGTCGAACGAATTTTAATCCAAGTTGCGAAGTATCTTGTCGGGGAATGGAAAAAGTAAATACAACAGGGCGTATGCTTGATTTATTGAATAAAATAAAGTATACGCAGTGTTGGCTTTAGAAATGGAGGGACAAAACTTATTTAAATTAAACTTTTTGAAGATATTTTATCATTTCACAATTTTAATTATAAAAAGCCTTATATTTTAATTGATTCTTTATTAAAAAAATATTATAATAGTACGAATAAAATAATGTACTCGCACTTTAGGCCACTTTTAAAATCTGCTTCCCATATCAACTAAGATACTTTTATGAAAGATTTTTAAACTTCAAAAATCTGAAAAATTAATCTAAAAAGCAACACCTTTTAATTATAATACTTCCAGAGTCGAGCTTCTTAAGAGGAAAAGCCTTTCATCTTCCTTGGCGCGGAAACTGGAAATCTGAAAGGAAAAGCACAACCCTTCGACTGCACTTGCTGCTATTTTGAAATTCCCAACATTTCTGACATGTACACCCTTTTCGAGGGGAGCAATGGAGGAGGAGCAATGGCAGGAGGGTGATTTTCCAGGGAAATAACCGAACGAAAAGCTAAATTCTGGCCGCACTCGGATGCTTAATTATGGTGAAAATATTTCACTAATTAGATCATTTAGCATTTTCTATGCATTTTAATAAGCATTTAGTGGAGCAGAGGCGGGGGAGATGGGGATGGATGCTTGAAATGACGTTACCCTGTCGTCGGACCTTTTAACCCTTATCACATAAATCGCCAAAGTCCTGGCCCTGCTCCTGGCCCTCCTTCTCGGTCCTGTGCTTGTACCGATGCCCTTTCCTCGCACCATTTAACCCCCAGTGTGCCAGCGAGTGTTGGTCCTGTAATTTATTTATGGCCACATAATAAATCTGTGCATAAGACATTCCCTGACCGTTGGTCAAGAGTGAGTGAGACAGCGATATATATAAAGGATATATAGGATATATGTGTAGTTGTGCTGTTATTGCTGCGGCCCTGCGTTTGTTTCCCTTTTAATGTTTTTCCTCCTCACTCACTATACTTTATTGCAGTGTCATTTGCGCAAACTGTTGTTAATAGCCTTGCGGTGACACAGCCACGCCCCCTCTCACGCCTCTTTTTGCAGGACTCCTCCAGGACCTGTCCACCAAATCTGCTATGACGCCAATCAAAGCCACTCGGCTCAAGTCATTTATTTGAGTTCAAGAAGGAATTACACAATTGGAGAAGGTCCTTAAATAGTCAAGTTAAATGTTTAAGATTAAGATAGAATAGTTAATAAAATAATTAATTAAGGGAGTTGATAGTTTGCAGTATTAGAGAGGTATATCAAATATTATATTCATGTTTAATTTGTATTTAAAATCAAGTATCTAATTTATCGTTAGAATAAATACAATAATTTGTATTATTTATTATAACATTTTTAATTTAAAATTAGTCCTTCTTATCTCTTACAAAATATATAAATTATGCATTGAAGTAGAGCTTCCGCAATTTATGTCAACTGCCTTTCGATAATTATTATAATTGGGCATAAATTCCAATACATACTCTGAGTTATGGCTGCCATAAAGCCACCGAACCGGGGAGCACCGAATGGTGTTTACTTTTTGGCCACCTCTTGGGGCTATTGGGGGCGAGACCCGATGCTCCTCATTTGGCCAGAAACTCCATTTCTGGGCCATTTGATTCCCAACCAAAATCAATAATGAGCCGTTACTAATTCTGCTTAGTCAGTCGAAGGCGTCAATGGAAGGTCGACGCAAGGAGCTAAGAAGGGGTTAGGCGGGAGGGGGATTAGGAAAGAGGGGGAGACCCCTGAATAAATAGGCCTAGGTCCTTGGTTAATGGTTACGATAATGATAATGATGATACGGTGAAAGCCGCAGTTCATTATCATTATCATTTCGCCGACGATGGTCCCCGATGAATATTCGGAGGTCATTTCGGATGGCTTTGAGATTTGGTTTTTGGGTTGCATGGGTCTTCCGACTCCTGGTTTCCGGCTATTTTTCCCCTCCCCCAACACCCTCTCACATGTGTGTGTTACGGGTCAAGTATCCTTTACACAAACACATACACATTTTGCGGCTAAGCTGACTTACAAAGGCCCAGAAACGAAGCCGATTTCCTTTCGACTTAAGGCGCTTTAAAGGCTCAGGACACCGGCCCCTCTTCGACCCCCTGCCTCAACATGGCCATAATCTCCTTAATGCACTGGCATCAATATTTTTACTGCCCCAGGACAATGTGTGCATTGGAAGTATCCTTCAATTAATCCGCCACCCAATCCTCCCCCCTTTCCGAGTTGATCCTTAAAGCAGACTAAATGTTTATTTATTGTTTTGTTTGGCAAATTCCCTGACAGGTGGCTAATGACACTACCACCGAATAATTGATTTGATTTTTTAATGAATTTTATCCCCTTATACCTCTCTCTACTGCCTCCCTCCCCTCCCAGCCAGAGGGTTCTAGTAAAAAGTTGGCAACCAACTCATTTGTAACTTTGGTTACCCGCTGCCATTCTGGTGTTCTATTCCTTGGGATTTCTTGCCGTTTCTTGGCTCTATTTTCTCACTTCCAGCCTTTGTTTGTTTGATTTATGCAATGCAGCTTAATGAGAAAACCCGGGTCTGTCGGGTTGACAGAATTACCATTCCATGCCACACTGCCAGTCTGAGCTAGAGTGCCGCACTGCCACAGAAATGGGTCAAAGAAACTCCCCAGTCCGGAGCAATTCCCTCCTCCCAGCCACTGCTAATTATTTTCTGCTTCTAATTCAATTCAAAGGTGAATGGAATTATTTTATTTGATGCCAGGGGAGCTGGGGAAGGAATTTAAATATACAGAAAAAATAATACAACTAAAAAGTAACTAGAAGCTTCTAGTTTTTATTATAAAAAATGTGAAAGAAAGTTTATTGGTTATTTTCAGTTTTAAATTCATATTTTTTTCTGAAAATTTGTTGCTTATTTTATATAGTTTCAGACATATTAAATAGGTGTCTTTTTCTTACAATTTACAAAGATTTAAATAAGAATATCATTTTTAAGGACACGACCAGAGGGAAAGGAAATTAAGACTTCAAATCATTAGTTTTCAGCTGCGGATAGGAAAGTAGGAAATGCATACACTGGAAAACATTTAAAAAAAAATAATTGAAAATATATACAAAATAAAAAATAAATCAAATTTTTAAATTTTGACTTTTAATTTGACAAATTAAGTCTATAACGAAATAAAAATCTTGTAAAAAATATTAATATTTGATTTACTGACCACTAGCTATGCTAAACTAATGACTTTATTATTTTATTATTTAATATATATTATTTTGTTATTTATTATTTGTTTTATTATTTTTCTTTTAGTGTAATTATAATTAAACTCGAATCGATTTCCACTTGTGTTCCGGACCAAAACGAAACCCATCTAACACCCATCGATGCTGCTAAGCGGGGCGTGGGAGTGGAAGGGGTAGGGGCAGGGGCAGGGGCAGGGGCAGAGGAATTCCGGCTGGGATTACGGCGTAAAGAGCGAACCAGCGTTTTACGACTTCATTTGCCGTGTTACGTGATAGTGCAAATACACAAATAATCAACATCGAAAAAAAAATAAGTAAAAAACGAAAAACGCAAAAACCCGGTCCAGTCAAGAAACAAAAAACCAAAAAAACAAAGAAAAAAAGGTAAGAAAAAAATAAAAATAAAACCCAAAGCAACAGCGTAAACATTCTCATTGCGTAAAGTTGCCATTCAAAAAAGGGGGGAAGGGGGGCGGTAAGGGGGTGGAGTAAGGGGGAAGGGCGTCCAGGGCGGACGGATGTTGAGGCCGGTTAAAGGGAATTTAAGTAAAACATAAACGCAAACGGAAATAACCAACAAAAACAACGGCAAACATTTTTAGCGATTCCTGCACGCGATTTCCACGGAAATCAAAACAACAACAACAATAACATCAACAACAACAACGACAAAAAAAAGTAAAAAAAAAAAATTAACAAAAACAGAAACAAGTGAGAACAGCTTTTCACCTGCGGGGGAAACGACTGATTGATGATCTTTATTTTCGCCGCAATATGTGCGCTGAAATGTATGCTGTGATTTTTTTCATTTTGCAAAACGAAACCAATTCGCCAGGACCTCAAAGATAAGCAACTCTTTGAGGGTTTTGGCTTAATATTCCTACTTCTAAAAATATAAACTATAAAATATAATGTGTGAAACAATTATACATTTTTTCTCAAAATTTAAACAGGTCAAAGGTTAGAGAAATGGTAACTTATTCTTACAGCCTTATATTCCACTAAAATGTATGCTACACAATTGTTGAAGCAACAAAAATAAGAAAGCCTCATAAGCCTATTAAATTGAACTTTTCCATCTATAAATATTTACATCTTAGTCTAAGGGACATTTTGCCCTGAAAAGTATGCTATGGTATTTTTAAAAGAAAGATACTTGACCAAAGAGTTAGTTTATATTCAAGATTTATTAAATAAATATTTGAAACATTTAAAAAATTAATTAAGAAGCCTAAAATTATTCAGAAATTTTAGGTAAATAATATAATATTTCTTTTAAAATGGCTCGGAATACCTCGCAAAATACCAGAAAAAAATGGAGGGAAGCAAAAAAAAAACGCAAAGCGTACCCACCGATATCGATACAAAAGAAATCGGGGACTGGAATCGGTCTATATATTCTGCTTATAGCTATGTTTGTATGTCTATGTGAGTGTAGGAGTGTAGCTTTTGTGTGTTCTGTGTGTGTGTGTGTGTGTGTGTGTTCTTATGCAGCACACTGACACACTGAACAGACGTCAAAAGCGGAGCCGCAGAAAATAAACAAAAATTTTTGCACAAAGCGAACAAGAAGAGAATGCGAAGGGAAAACAAAAGAAGCGAAACTGAAAGCTCAAAGCCATGCGAAGTAAAATGCTTGGAAAAAAAACACAGAAGTAGTTGGCCGAAAAAAAAAGCAGAAACACAAACACAAATGACAGATAAACCAAGCAAAAAGTGAAAAGCGATAGTGGTACAAAAAACGATACAAAAACAAAAACGAAAGGTAGGCAGGCAATGTTTCGTTTTTTAATCGATTGAACTTTAAACTATTCAAATTCAAATGTTTCATTTCCAATACGAAATTACTCCAAATGGTATCTAGACGTATTATTGGCTGAAATCGATAGTATGGGGAATTTTCCTGGCGCGCCAATTCCATAATTTAAGTGCAGGATAAGGTCATATGTCCGTGCGGACAATAAAAGCGTTTAAAACCAATTAAGGTTAATTTGCAGAAAATTTATCGAGTTTTGAATTCAAGGCCTGCATCTACGGCTGAGGCACTTGCCTTGGCTTTCAATTACAGCCTGCCAATTGGCCTATTACTTTCGAATCAGATTAGTTTAATAAAACTTAATTGTATGGTAATGTTACAGATGATCTCTCAGTTGAGGCTCTCAGAAACATAACTTGATTTTGAATTGTTGGGATGACAGGGATTTCAAATGAGGTGTTATCGATGAATTACGATAAATAAATAAATATTTAAATACCTAATAGCAAGAAACTCTTGTCCCCCAATCTCTTCAGTTCAGTTTCTCATAAAAGCACTTTCGAATCCAATTCCAATCCAGAAATGGAAGCCCGCAACTGTTTCAGACTTTTGCCACTGATGATTTGTTACTTGCTATCGATAAATTACCCAAGCACCTTTGATGTGGTCAGTACAGTTGTGCTTGGCACATTTAGTGAGTACGTCAGTCATTTGGAAGCATTGGGAAATCTTTTTGAGAGCCAGTGCTGTCGATATTGCTTCGGTTACAGCTTTTCCAGCTTTCCCACCTCCGCCTCCCTTTCTATTTTCCTCGACAGGAACAACAACAACAACAACAACAACAACAGTGAAGGAACAAAAAAGAAGGAAAATACTGCACATGACAAAGGAAATTTTGGGGATTTTCCTCCCGTTTGCCGGCCAACTTCTAACTTCTTCTACTGGTTACTCTGGCGACTGTCTGTGCTTTTTTCCACCTTCTTCTTTGTTTTTTTTTTTTTTTGGCTGCCGTCACGAGCGTAACGTAAAAGCGGCGCGTGCTCAACTGCAACACTCACACCGAGACACACATTGCAACACACACACACACAAACACACACTCAGACTCATACATAGATTGGGAAAACAGCGAGGATGCTATTTTGCTTCCTTTTTTTTGGCTCTTTGCCTGAACCCAGCTCGCTCCGTTTGCTAAAAATTGTTCAGGTATGTGTACATTTACCGTTATTTCCATTCGTATTCAGTTGAGAAAGGTATTAAGCCGGAAAAACACGTTGCACATCGATGTTCCCATGTATTTGTGCGAGCGTTTGCCAGGCACTTGAAAAAAGTCCAATTCGTCCGAAAAAATCAAGACATACTTGTGAAAAAAAGAACGGAAGTAAAAAGATTATAGTTTTATTGAATTATAATTTTGAGTGTGTAGCAAGGTCACACTGTTGTGTAGTTTCAAGGTAAAGCCACAGTGTGACCAAGATTCTGCGTAAAAAATAATTGTAGATAAGCAAAGTCAACTGAAAAAATAAGTTTAAAATCATATACAATGTGGCATGTGAGCCCCCAATTGTTTCAAGTGCACTCGCGTGTGTGTGTGTGTGAGTGGATAATATTCCTTGGTGGCCGGCGAGGCGCTGGCACGTGTATTTACGTGAAGGCAACATACCCATAACTGAGGGAAGCACAGCCAGAGCGAATGAGACGGGCTATGACGGACATGAAAGGGACGGGGAATCCCTTGGGTGTACGGAAGAGTGGCAGGAGTATCCCAAATGTTGACCAAAATCAAATGAAATTAGCGTCGACGAGTCTTCAAGATTGTATGCGATGATGTTGGAGAGCACACAGGACATACGAGATACAGGGATACAGGGAAACAGGATATGGAAGGTGAGCTTGGGACGGCAGTTAATTAAAAGTGAAGTCAGCACTGAAATTAGTTAATTAATATTAAATTCAATTTGAGGCGTCGGGCCTGGTACAATTGAGTTATCAAACGAGCGCCTCGGGTTTTCCGCTTTTCCACTTTTCCGCTTTCCGCGCCGAACGTGACACTATTAAAATGAAAGGAAGGCCAAATGTCCTGTGCACGGCCAAATGCGAAATGAGGAACGTGTCCTTGCCGGCCACGAGAATCTCATTTGGATGGTAAGTGCGATAAAAAAAAAACAAAAAGAATACCTCATGATCGCCCCGGAAGGATAATCAAAATCTTCTCAAAATTGAATCAAATCTCCAATCAATAATTCCAATTTAAAGTTGCAATTGTCCAAAAAGTTGAAGTCATTGAAGCGGAAACAATGTCCTGGCCGACAATTGACAACGGAAAAGGATATGCATTCTCTCATTTGAATTTTATCGGTAATTAACCAATGAATCGTAAGGATAGCTGGCATCTTGAAACCATCAATTACCATCAATCCCACCTGCGGTTAGGTCGGACAAATTGATTTGAAATATATATTTATTATATACATATCGGCCTGTGAATCGGCAGGCGGTCTAATCAGATTGTGTCCTTCGAGTCCTTCATGTGAGTTTTGCATTTTAAGCATGCTAACTGGGCTGATTGCGGCCGATGGCTTAATTCCCATGAATCTGAAGTCTGTGGGGGGCGGCAAGAAAGTAGGAAAAAAAAAGAGTCCTTTCGACTATGAAACAAAAAAGTGAAATGTTTACAGCAATTGGCTAGAATGCAATCTGCGTGCAAATGCAGTTTTCTTGTTGAACAAATCAGGACGACTCCTTGAAGTGCCCCATTCACCCGTACAAGCGATTCCATTAAGGACATCCTGGAAATTCCAAGTCTGGAATTCCATTTCATACCAAGTATCTATTGTGCTTGGCGTTCGTATCTGATTCAAGGAATATGGATAAAAAATAAAAGGTAGTACTATTTGGTAGTAGTATCAATGGCACAAATGCTATAAAACTTTAATGAAGTGGTGGTTTTTTAAATATTTCAATTCTATAAAATACACATAATATGTACATATATCTTTTAGAGTTTTAAGTGAGGTCACACTAAATGAAAGTGTGGCCAAGCTTCTAAGTGAAAAAATTTAATGATTTAGCAAAATTACAGCCATCTACCCTTAAATCAATCGCCCCACACGGCGTATACTTGATTTTTTCTCTTGAAATATTACACATACGCCCTGTTGATTGCCTTGGGGCTTCTGCTGTTTGTCAAAGGGCTCTGTAAAGAGGCTGAAAATCCCCGTCGAACGACGCCAGTGTGACGTTTAAGACCGCATTCGATATGTGGCATGAATGTTTAATTTTCATTTTGCAGCAAAATGAGAAATTTGTCGACCGGGCTAATTGAGAGATTAAAGCCAAGGCATAAGCGAGGTAAATATTATGAAATTTGAGTTGCAACTTGCAACGGCAAACGGCAACGGCAAGTGGCAACTATAACTCGAGCTGCAACGATTCCACAAAACGGGATCAGATTCATTTCAATTTCAAATTAGTTTTCTGGAGCGAAATGTTTTTCCCTTCCTTGGCTCGGCCTCGGCTCCGGCAATATTGATTTAAATTTAAATTTAAATGCCTGGCCATGTTGATACATACATTTTTGTTTTGTTTTAATTACTGTAAATTCGGTTGCCATTTTTCAGATTCAGATTCAGATTCAGAAAAGGGTTATACGGGATGTGTGGTGTGGGGTGGCGGGATTTGTTTGCCTTAATTATAAATAATATTTAATCTAGATATTTCATTTGATTGCCAGCCAGGCAGAAGGTATACAAACATTATTATTATTACTAGTGTTTGTTATTATTATTATTATTCGAATGCTGTTGCTGTTGCTGTGGCTGGTGCTGCTGGTGGTGCTGCTGGTGTTGCGACTAAAGTGCATAAATAAACAGATTTTAATTTAATTATTATAGAATGCTTTTGCCTTTTGGCTTTAGTCCCGTTATTAACGGCATTCGACATCCCCGGACGATGATGAACTGGGGGTGTAGGTAGCTGTGCTGGGCAATCTCTCTCCTTGGGGGCCTTCCATAAATGTGCTCCATAAATGTGGTCCATAAATCTGATGTCATGTAAAATGCAAAATATTGCCATCCAACCATACAGCCTGGCGACCAGCCGGCCACCCAGCACACATTCCGGCCTGACCTTATTAGCTGCAGTTGGCCAAATCGAATTAGACCCCTGGGTGAAAGCGTTTGGCAAACAAATTTTCGATTCGATTACGTCCCAATCCTCCGCCTCCGCCAAAGCCATTTATTGGAATTTTTCGATTAGGGATTTCCACAGGGACATCCACGGCCAACTAAATCAGTAGGACATTCTTCATATTAAGTGCAATTGCAACTTTTTTTTTTTGGTATTTATAGATTATTTTTGAATATATAAATATGAATAATAAATTATTTTTAATAAAAATAATTATTACAATAAAAATATCCAACCAAGCATAGGAGATCGAACTTGATCTTGCCAGTGTCACCATTTATTATGCGGCTTGGCGATGAATCAGCTTCAATACTATCGGTTTAGAGCTTTTATCGATATATCGTACTTGATAGCTTAAAACAATATGTCTAATTGTATACATTTTTGTGTTTTTTCAATCAAATATACATGTTCTTATTCTCTTTTTGGTTCTTAATTGTATTTTTAAACTTATATTGTGGGAAGATATTTGTCAAAGGGAATACATAAAGAGGGTATACATATTCGTTTATTATTCAATTATTTTCAAATCACAATTTTCTATTAATAATGTTCCAGAAAATAAGAAAGTGTTAAATTTAAAATACAATTTATTTCTAATACTAAGAACTAGCTTTCTTTTCAAGCAATCTCTTAACAACTCGTATTAAAAAGCAATAAAAATTGTTTAAAATAAATAACTTAATAAAAACCGAATAGAAAGCCATTTTAAAGCCAAAATTAATCACCTTGATTGAAGCTAAAAAATGAAATGCAGAACACGGACCAAGTCTTAATTTTGCGCATTCAAAACCCCAATGTAAAAACCAATAAATATCCATTAGGCTAACAAATCTGGTAAAGGGCTTCTGCCGGCACACACAAAAACATCCTTTATCCTGTGTGTTTCGTCCTGTCTGTAGCCCCCGGCTCAAATCTCATGTTACAAATCAAATTCGCTGGAAAAAAAGGGTCATGATCTGGAGGGCAGAAATCCGAAATGCGAAATCGGAGATCATAGACACCCAGTTGGAGATTATAGAGTGTTTCGATAACATTTAACCAATTAGCGAGAACTGAACTTACCTTTCGTAATGGATACTGGCTTGTTGGGGCTTTTTATTCTATTTGATATATTTATTTTTTGGCCTGAGGCGGTTTGTTTTTATTTATATACGTATGAAGGTATGTATGTATTTATTATTTTTGTTTGGAGAGCTCGTAGTGCCAGACAATTTGTTTGCCATTCATCAATGGTAACCGAAAACCGACAGCACAAACACAGCACAGACACCGGGAATATTTGTTGATTTCATTTCTTGATTTTTTTACTCTCTCTGGATTGGATTATTTTTACTTCAGTGGCGTACAATTCGTGAAAACCAAAACAAACAGCAAAAAAAATATACAATATGACAAGACCGATGAGGAAGATGACAAAAAAAACAACAAACAAACAAATCGCGCGAAGAAGACTCACAACAAACAAGAGGAAGACTAGAAACCGCGGCAACAAAAAGATATCCTCCTCCTGTGATTTCTATTTTTTTTTTTTTATTTATTTAATTTTTATTATTATTCCGGCTCTCTGGCATTACCGAAAGTCAGCAAATCGCATCGAATTGATTTCGAAATTAAATACGCAACACGCAGAGCTCTGTGGGTCAAATATTCCACATACGCACCGTGGTCGTCGAATGGAATGCCGCGTTTAGCATACGCACCGTTCAACCGCCGCTCGACAACTGACGTTGCGCTGCGCTGCAGATACCGACGCCGACTGCACCAACGACTCAGCCAACTCTGAGCCGACTGAGCCACGCACCTCAGTCCCGTTATCATCGCCGTACGATGCATGTATGTGTGTGTACACATCCCACATTCGCCAGTGTGCCCATACAAACAGACACACACAGTTCCCGACCCACGACAACGCACGAGGTTCGAGTTTCGAGGTTCGTGTGCCTATCGGACTTCGTGGCAGTTCAGCTTCGTGTCGCGTCAGCTTCGGGTCTCTGCGCATGGCCTACGTACCAGGGGCGCCGAGGAGGGGGAGACCGAGCAGAAGCGGAGCAGGGGGGCGCGAGACAAGCTTAGCCACAAAATTGGCGCGCAATTTCAATTAGTTGATGTCCTCCCACATTTCTCCTGGCGCCCCGCCTCCTTGCTGACTCCATCCAGCTCGTCAGTTTTCTTAGCCGGCTTTTCCGGTTCTCGTCTGACGTCTGTTGCTTCACTTTTCGCCTGACTCGTCCCCCCCCCCTCACCAACCCCCTTCGAAAAACTTGCCCCATCCCCCCGCACCGTCATTGTTTATCGGCGCTTATTCGGTTTAATTTGGCATTTAAAGTGGACACGTCCAGGCACTCAATGATGAAATCTGATCACAACTTGCCGCCCTTTTTTCTGGCTTCATTTGTGGGGGCAAAGAGTGTGCTAGTGTGGCAACACTGGAAATAATTTGGAGAAATGGGTTACACTGGACATGAAATTACACTTTTATGGACTTAGAACATCATTATGCGATAGTTTTTTTAGAAATCTTATTAAAATGAAGTTGATTTATCGTATTTATTGTAAAAATTAAATACTTTTCTAAATTATATGTATTTAATTTTTTATTTATTTATATTTGTACAAACTATTAAAATAACTACATCTAAACTTATTTTAAATGCAAAACTTACAAATTATGTTACTTATTCCAAAAAAGCAATATTTTATTGGCAAATATTAGTTTTGTTGGCAGTTGACCCTGATTTTTTTTTCAGTGTACGCCAAATACAGCTTTTAAACATGTGTGATTGGAGCTTCTTCGCTGCACATTCGCATTTCTGAGCCTCATTTTTTCTTCTCCCCAGTAGTCTCTTTTTCATGTTTTCGTTCTTTTTTTTTTTTGTCTTTTTTTGGTTAATGAAAAGTTGCCACTGATGGCGACCAAAGAAAATGCAGAAAAGCTGGCAAAGTGGTAGTAGAGGGGGTAGGTGGGTCGGGGCCAGAAGGAGCTGGCCCGAGACTGACAAAGCCCAGGCTAAAACAAAGGATCTCCACAATAGCTGACAATGGCAGCTCCTTCTCCTGCCGGTTGGTGGTGAAATGGGTGAAAAGTAATGTGGCCAAGTAGGGAGGTGGCTTCGGTGGGGGCTCCTACGGGGGCATCTCATGAACTAGCAGAAAAAAAGGCCAACTCTTACAATAGAAGCAGCCTAATCCCCGCACCCCCCTAAGCCACCACATGGCGTGAAATGTGGCATTCAAATAAAGGAACACTCTAATAAGGCTTCCTTTTGTTATCGATGAAGAAAAAAAAAAAGAATGGAAAGCCAGCTCTTGAGGAGGAACTGCAGTTCAGGGGGTGGAGGAGGTTCTGCCGGAGGGGGCGAGGGCTGTCATCTCCTGCCGAAGAGTCGCATCTGCCAAGTGTGAACTACTACGGAGGAACTGCAACTACAAGGCCCCCGAAAGGCGGCAACAAAAAACACTCAAGTGATTTCCGGTTGCATGCTCTCGTTCCGAAAATAATGTTTACACATTCTAGACACATTTCCAACATTTTTGTTCAAATTTTCGATGCATTTACTGTTTAAACATATTTAAAAAAGATAGGAGCAAGTTCTTTCCCATTTTTACAAGCTAAATGAAATGTAAAGTGTTGTTTTTCAAATTAAATAACAATTTTTTCAAAATATATTCACTGAAAAATGGCAAGCCATCGTTAGGGATAAAATTATCCAAAAAAAAAGGCTTGAAATTCCAAGTAAGACGGTGGACGTGGGTAGGACATCGGTGCGTATACGTAATATTACAAAAAACGGAATATTTATGAATCAGGGAACTAATCCCCGTCGATCTCTTTAACTGATCCTTGAAATTCATAAAATTTCATTTTCCAAATGTGACAGAAAAGAATAGACTGCATCATGGCCTTAGGAAACTGAAATAAATCTATGAAATCTATTGAAATTTATTTAAAATTACTTGTGAAAAACGCCATGGAATAAAACCCACTTACCACTTGCCCATTTTTTTGGCAAACAAAGAAAATAAACAAACAAGTGGCCGGTGGAGCGAATAACAAAGCTTCATTGATTTCTATTAAGAAGATTTAAAAGGCTTCACTTCCACTTTTAAATTTTAATTAAACATTATTTGATTTTTTATTGAAAATAAACAAAAAGCAAATGCCAGTAATTCTTGACTGGAGATGGAAATGTTTTTTAAAAAATGCCAACGCATATTTACCATTAGGGAGATTAAATGAAGAAAACTACTTAAGGCCAGGGATTCCTCGTGCAGAGAAATGCATGAAAAAAAGGATAATTTAGTTATGGAATTCGAATTGCAAAGGATATTTTTGAGGGAAGCTGGAGAGGAGTTGATTAGCAAGGCGTGGGAATCGTTGGGGACTCTAATTGCAGCACCCAGTGCTAGTTCTGGCCAAGATTCTGTTACGTCTGTGATCCGGAGATGCGAATGCGAATGCGAGTCTAAAGCGGATGCGGATGCGGATGTGGATGCGAAATGCAAGTAGTATTGGCAGAGGCAAACACACAAGTCGCATGACAATATTCCCCAAACAACAATGCCGGAGCGGTGGCAAATGCCAAATGCCAGTTCAGCTGGGACCCCGCCACCCCTTTGCCTCATCCAGTTGGGAAGAGAGCGCTACGATAAGTGCGAAAGAGACAGGATGTCCTGCGTGTGCGTGTGTGTGTGTGTGCGTGTGTATGTCCTGCGAATGCTCATAATGCGCTACTAATGCTAATAAGCATTTATGTGTCTGTACCGCAGGCTCTGCTTGTGTTTCTGTTTCTATTTCTGTCTGCAACTCGTCCTTGTTGTACAGTTTCTAGTCCTGTCCCAGGACCTGCCACTATTCTCTATTCATCCATTGTTTTCTGGACAATTCCAGGAAATAATAAATGGAGATGGGCTGAAAAAACTCTGAAACTATTAATACCCGGCACTTCTCAGAAATAGTTCTGAGAACTATTTATGAATATTTTTGTACAGTCTTTAAAACCATATCTTAACATAAATAATACTAAAAGGATAATACTTAAATTCTATTGAGGTCCTTGAAAGGAAAACAAAAATCAAAAAGCGCCCGAAACGAAACTAACTGTGAGAACAACCCGTAAGGATACCCAGTCCTGTTCGGGTGGTGATTCATAATCTCCTTAGTCGAGACAGAAGCTGTCGGTGACTATGACTTCGAATCCGGACTATGAGTCCCCGGCAGGCTGCTGCGTACGAGGTTCGCCTTAAATGCGTTTCAAAATTACATTTTATTAACGCACGCACAGGCACCGAGGGGCACGCAACCAGGACACGAGCTGCACACAAAGATACATCTACAGATACAGCTACAGCTGCAGATACAGATACAGATACAGATACAGATAGAGATACATATAGAACTTCAGATACAGATACGCGGACTGAGATATAGATGGAGGAACGCGCACTCAGATGCAGACGCAGACGGTACTCGGTCCTCCTCAGTTCTGGCAACACTTTCACTCTCGACTTTGCCGCTTCTTTGCTTAACTGCAAACTTATTACACAGAGAGAAATATAGGATACTTTAGTTAATAATTTAAGTGCAAATTTAATAAGTAAAAGTCAGTTGATAATAAATAGTTAATGGCTTACTTAAATGTTTCCTTTTTATCTTATTATTGAAACATATATTTCCAACTCAAATTTTCGATATCCTGAAAAGCTAGAACCAGTTGAGAATTATAGCAGTAGAACTGAAAAAATACATACAACTATCCTTTATGAAGGTAAAATTTGTTGTTAATCAGTTGCCCAAGTATTACAAAACAACCTTTGTTTCAAATGAAAAATACCTTTGAATTCAAAGAATATCCTATTTTTTCCCAGTGCCCTCCTTTCGACTGCCTTTTAATCCCGGTATCCTCCCGCCTTCCCGAACTGAACATTTATTTTAGCTTGTTACTGGCGCTGGCACTGCCTTCTTTTTGCACCAGGCACTTTATTGCGATTTAAATTCTCATTATCCTTCGACCGGGAGATGAACTAGATACGCGGTGCGAAAGGGAAAGGCTTATGCAGGGGCGCGGTGGACGGGAGCGAGACGCCGCCTGGGGGTAATGATAACATATCTGATGTGTGCGTGAGTGTGGGAGACAACATTTGTGCACAAATTTGCGCTAAATAATTTAATTATAAGGGCATCACAAATGACAGAGAAAAGAAAGTAACCTAAAAAGAGATAGTTGGCGAATGATGTTCCAAAAGTCGACTGCTTGGGTACTCTATAGGGTTATATGGTAGGGGTTCCATAGTTTATTCTATCAAGTTTTAGTTCCTACGCTCTATAAGCTTAAGTTTAAAACATAATAAAAAGTATATATTCATTTTAAGTTTATTCTATAAACTTTTATTTAAATATTTTTTTTTTTGAGATCTCATCATCTGTTACTAATTAGTGTATTTAGTGTACTATCATTTCCTCAAAAAATAGTTAATGCGTTTAAATTAAGGCACTTAATGTTTAAGTCGAGTATTTACTCAGCACTGGAAACTTCTAATCAAAAATGGATTATACCCCTGGTAGCGAAATTAAAATAATTGCGAGAATGGGATGAGAAGTGCAAATACCTCGAACAAGGTCCTTTTTGGTTTTTTTTTTTTTTGTTTTATTATTTTATCCTGGCATCCCTTTGTTATGTTGGATGGCACCCCCCTTCCCCACCCCTTTCCTAACGTCATTAAAAATTTTGCACATAATAGTTTATGCTGCCTGGGCCTTTGTGTTTGTTGGAGTTGCTGGTGTTATCGCATTACGTAATATACGTAATAGTTTCAAGCGCTCCGCCCAACGCTAATTAATGACGTAAAATATTTGCCCATCATCATCGTCATTATGATTATTATGTTCATCATCATCATCATCATGGTCCAAAAAAAAGGGGTAGAATTTTCGGGGGAAACCGAAGCTTGTCGTCAATTATGAAAACTTTTATTTTTAACACGCCCTCCACTGCATAAGTATATGTGTGTCCTTTTGTGGGCTTGCTCATGAGTGTGTGTGTGTGTGTGTGTCTGTGTGTGTGTGGGAATCTTGGCATTAGCCTTCACATAAAAGTGTGTGGGTTTTAGTTACTTTCCCCGGAAAGTGAGTGCATTAACACACAAGCAGCGACTAAACCGAAAAGTTGATCCTGTCAGAGGCGTTGCATACTTTTAGGCATTTTGCCAGGATACACTTACATGTTGGCAAAGAGCAAATCGTTCTTGGAGTCAATTCCGCATAAATAAACATTTAAATGGTATGAGAATTCATGAGACTTTAATCCTTAAATAATATTAGTTAATTACTGAAATTATGAATAATTATTGAAAGAGAAATATTATTTTTTTTGAGGCATAATAATTCAGAAAAAATTAATTAAGAATCATATTTGTTTTGCCCTCATAGTCGCCAAGTCCTTAACCTTATTCTAAATATATTTTGTTTTATTTTGATTTACTTTTTCGGTTCCCCCAAAGGACCTTCTTAGTTTCTCTCCTTTTTCTTTGCAATCAGCAGGCCAGCGAGTCCTGCTAGTCCTGGCTGTGGGGACTGCGTTGGCCGAACCAGCTCGTTATTCGATGTGGATTTGGGAGGGGATTACGGGGATTAGGGGTATTTGGGGTAATGCCCCCAGAACGCCACTTTGTCTAAGCCGACAGGCCGATAATGTTGAGAGATTTGGCGGGACTCTGCCCAGAATCGGAATACAGGATCTGCAGGATTCACACGCGCCATCCAGCCCCACCCAGCCCATCCAGCCCATGAGCAAATAAATACACTTTTTTAATTAAAATGCAGAAATGGGATTGTCCAAATTGCAGTTGACGGAGCGGAGGAAGTGCGCTCAATTGAATGCATTTTGTTGACAGCGAACCAGGCCCCAGGGCTGCTTCCACGTCATATCATGTTAGACAAACTCATTAAGCTATTGATTAAAAACAAAAAATGCATAATTCGATGGCCGAAACGCAGTGGAGACTGCCTACAAAAGGCTAAGCTCGGCCGGACATTGAATGGAATTTAATTGGTAATTAAATTAATGCTTAATGTGTGGAATTTTTGTGAAAGCGCAGGCTTTTTAAGCCCTTCATTGTTTGGTTGTTAAAGTCACAGTGAAATTTCAATTATTTAAAGGCATTTAAACAGCACGCAGAGCTCTTTTTACTTTAACCAATATAGTACTGAATACATTGGCAAAGTAGATCCTTTATTCTCAGATATATTAGCTGTTTAATCAGAATAATTGGCACAATAACTTCCTCCCATGTCAGTTTAGATGGTGTTTCAAATAAAGCCACCTATATAGCTAAATAATAGCTTGTTTTTGTGAATAATAAACTAAGAAGCTACCTTATTTAAATTTAAATTTTGTAATACCCCAAGACCTCTAAGCCCAACAAGCTGACAACACAAATCCCGACCCTGAGAAGCCTCCCCCCTGAAACATCCCGCCCTCTTAGAGGTCCTTCTCTCGGGTGGGAAATGGAATTTCGGGAATTATTATATGTAAATGCCTGGCAGCTTGTTTGTTGCATTTATGTACAATGTGCAAACATACATATGTATATATGTAAATGCATAAGTGCGTTATGGGGGATAATTGCTGGCGACACACTTGCTGGCAACACACAGTTGCAACTTCAATTACGCAATGGAGCGCAATGGTGCGGCATCCAAAGCCAAATCATCATCATCTGGAATGAAATCATCAGAAATTTTACACTTTTCGGGTTTACTTAAGCGTGAGTCGACGACTTTCGACTGAATGTTTTCAGTTTTTGGTGAGAAAAGTGCTAAGACAAATACCAAATCCACTGCCACACACGACTACTTCTACCTCCTTTTCAAAAAAACCAAAAAAAAAAGGAAATAGAGGAAAAATAATAAAAAAAAAACGGAATTGGGGAAATGTTGGGGAAAAAATGCACGTAGCAAAGTCACAAAATTGCAATAATTTTTTGCACGATGAAAGCCAGGCCAAGGGCCACACAGGACGACATGGGGGGTCCTTGCAAAAAGAATAAAAAAAAAAAAAATACATAAACCGCAACGTACGACAATTTTTGGCATTTTCACACTTTATGCGATGAACAGGATGAGGATAAAAAGCAACTGAAGCAGCAGCCGCAGCCGCAGCCAAAATGTATTGAGCCAAAAAGCCAAAGGAAAGCGAGTGGGGCAGGGCCAACCAATATGTTTCACCTACATTTCCACAGGCCAAAAATCACAAATAAAAATGGCTAAAATAGTTGCCAAAGTTTCCGGGGAAAATCGGAAATATAGAGCACCGTACGATGCAAATCAAAGTTAATGTTTGTAAAGTTTAAATTCAAAAACTTATACATAAGACTTGAGACTTAAAAAAAATTAAATCTTATGACATTAGATCATCTGACATTATCTGCATTAGATTGAGAATATGGTCACACTATTCACAAAATAAGGATATACATTTATATCTTAAATACTCATATTTAAATGTAAACTTTCATTAAATGTATACTCACAACAGTAGCTCATATTTCCTTTACATGATCCTAGTATTGTAACATTTTCTTGTTGGACTTTAAGGTCCATCCTGTCTAAGTGCTTTTCGTCCTTTGCATATCCTGCCTTTCTGCCGGCCACGTTGCACGTTGTGGTTGCCATCGACCATTCAGCACCACTCTCGGCAAGTCATGTGCAATTCATAAATGCATCTGCAATCGTCCAGCCCATTCGAAGGATATGTGCACAATAGTACCTGCTCAGTTTCCCAGCTCCTTCGTCTATCCACAGTTGCTCAGGATCTCAGCTCCAAGGACCCAAAAACACGGCCATTCTTTGCGATTTTTAACCATCTTTTTCCATCTTTTCCATCTGGTTGCTCTGCTACTCCTGCTAATCAAATCGGGCGCCAAGTCCTTTGTTGGTCCAACAGGATGCCTGGTGTATGGTGGATGGATGGGTGGGCAACTCAGGTGGCCTTTTACTCCTTTTCGTCCTTTCGTCGCTTTCGTCGTTCCATTCGTCCTTTTTGTGGGTCAATCACCAGACAAACAAACAAACAAACAAACACACACGGCGAGTGTATGGAATAGATGTCTAGGCTACATGTTGTCCATGAAATGATTGAATGGAGAAAATACACAAAAACCATCCTAGCCCACAAGTGCGATAGAAACAGTAACAGTGAACGACAGAGACGGGTAGTGCTGGGCAGAGAGAGAAAGGTATAGAGTCAGCAGCCATCATCACATATGAAATGACAAGAAAAAATTGCTGAAAATATATTTGAATGAATTGAATGCAAACACATGTCCCTCCACAGTCATTCAAAGTCGTGTTTTACACTGCAAATAAAATTCAAAATTCCAAAATTCCAAATCTAACAATTCAGAAACGATAGTTAAGCAAATTATTTTTAAATCGACAGTACCAGAACCAGTTGAGAATTCTAAATAAAAACAAAACAGTATATCAATAAAATTCAGTTTGATTATTTCTGAGTAATTAAAAATTGCATATAGGTTTAATAATTCATTTAAAAACTGTATTACTTTAATTATTTTTATAAATAATGTTATGTCCTTTAAATAGGAAGTGCCAGAACCAGTTGAGAATTCCAACAATAAATGGAGTTAATAAATTTGTTTGAAAAATCATAGCCATTTTTCCGGGTGTATGTAGTATGTCACCGCCTATCAAACACGTGATCGATCTTCTGGAAGGACATGGGGCGTGGCAGATGATGGTTTTTGGCGGGAATCCGGAAAGGGGTTGGGACGGAGCAGGGCGTGGCAGGGCAGAGGGGAGTGGAGTGGAGTGGCGGGAAGGGAAAACCAGCTCAGGTGTCTTTTGGAGCAAGTTTTCGTGCCAAAGTTTGCTCTGAACAAACATCAAATGTTGCGCCCCTCTCTTTCACTCCCGATTGTGGCCGTCTCTTTCTTTTGTCTACCGCGCCTACCTCCCCCCACCCTTGCACTCCTATTCCGCCGTGCAATTTTCTTTTATTTTCTCAGTTTTTGCGCCGCTTTTCATGTTTTCTGTTGGTTTGTTTGTTTGTTTGTTTGCCTGTTTGTTTGCCTGTTTGAGTTGCTGTTAGAATTATTTTTTCCACTAACGCAAAGCCGCGCCGCACACACATACACACACACACACACACGCACACCACCAGATGCCAGGATACTGTACGCGTGTATGTGTGTGTGTGTGTGTGCTTGTGAGATAGGTGCATATGTGGCACTCGTCCTTGTTTGCGAGTACATATGAAAAACAAACAAGCATAGATTTAATGCAGCTCGGCTTCCTTCATCGCCTTTCTTTGTTCTCGGACCATCTCTTTCTCTTTTTAATCTGCCGTCTCTTTCTTGGGTGCTTTGGCCCGTCTTAAGTCGAATCCCTCTTGTTTCATTCTTTATTTTTCTATTTTTATACTTTTTTTGTATGTATTTCTCCCAATGTGTGTGGAGAATGCTTCGTTAACTTGGCAAATTCCCTTGTCCTGCCATTTATTTATTACCCCAAGACATTGCTCGACTGTTGTCCTGTCACTATTTCAATCTATATATGTATCCTTTTATCCTTTATATTTTGAATACATATCTATATCAGTACGGCGGCAATCCAAACAAAGCTTATATGATTTTGTGGTTTGATTTCTCAGTTATAATTGTCTGATTCTTTATAAACGGATTTTCGATATAAAAATATAGGTTAATACAAAGTTTGAGCCAAATCGCTTAAAAATTAAGACACTTATTGGCTAAGAAACATTTTAACGGACAGACGGACAAACGGACAAACGGACGGGGCTTTGTGGACTCTTAATTTATGTAAACTTAATTCTAAACCTGAATCCCATTTAATTTGTTTGGTTAGACTTTAAATCGCAATTCCAGGATCCTAATGAAGCAAGGATAAGATACCACCCTGTCCATTTTCAAATAAAGAAGTCCTTTGTCCTTTGTGTTTGCCTTTCCGCTTTGAGGGGAAACCATCAACTTTATTATCCAAGTTCAGACTAGAGATGGACCAACATAATAATTAAATTGTATAATTTAACCATTTAAAATACATAATCATAGTAATTAAATATTAATAATTCGTTAAAAGATATTTTAATTTAAATAATAATTTAAATCAATTGAATAATAGAAATTGAAACATCTCTAGGGGAAATCAACGCCCCAGCATCACACTAGCCTTTAAGTTCACTTGTCACTCACCTCGCCCATCCATCGTCCTTGGCCAGGACAATTTTACTTTTGCTGTCGCGTCGCTTCGCCTCGCTTTCGCCATTCACTTTGCCTTTGGTCCTGATCTAGTCAGCTCAGGTGAATGATATAAACTTAATTGCGGAAATTGGGTTAAAAAAGGACGAAGACGAAGGCACAAGTTTGACACATGTGCGGGTTAAACAAATTTATGTGTGCGTTCATATATGTATGCGTGTGTGTGTGTGTATGAGTGTGTGTGTGTGTCTATGAGTGTGTGAGTGTAGTGTGTGCCGTTCATTGACTTGACTTGACTTTACTTTGCCCATTGGCAGGAATAAAAATTGGAGCAAGGCGAAAGTTTTTCGCACACGTCGCAATCCCGCCGCTTTCTACCTACTCTTCCCCTTTTTATACACTGCCAGAAATTGTTTTCTGACATTTTTTTTAGATCTTTAAAATTAGGTTACAAGGAGCGACTTTAAGGCTTTGAAATAAGCTTTGTATTTTGATTACTTTCTAAAGTTTAAATAAGGTAAAAGTAATGCTATTTTATCTAAAAAATTATTCCTTTTAATTACTATTAAAACTAATTATTATAAATAATTTTTCTCTGTGCATAAGTCTCCCGCATATTGCCCCGTTTTCTTTCTTTTTTTTTTTAGCTGTGAAGCCCAAGAGCTCGACCCCCGTTTGTGCCGTTGTAATGCAATTTTATTTCATTTCATTGAAGGCAAAGTTTTCCCTTCGAATTCTTTTACTTAACTTCT
This sequence comes from Drosophila atripex, assembly GCA_035045925.1. Classification (NCBI taxonomy): domain Eukaryota; kingdom Metazoa; phylum Arthropoda; class Insecta; order Diptera; family Drosophilidae; genus Drosophila; species Drosophila atripex. The sequence continues at coordinate 1,550,061 of JAWNOP010000009.1, forward strand.
TCCTTCACTTGGCTTACAATTCTATTCTTAGCCCCCTCGGCAGCGCCCTCTATATCCCCCCTATAACCTGGCAGGGACAAATTTGCCGTTGCCTAACCCACTAAGACGATGTATGCAAATCTTTGATGTAAGTAATAATTTCCTTCCCGTATGAGGGCGAGAGAAGAAAAAAAAAAAAGAAAAGAAATAAAGAAAATTCTCATGTACGAGAGGAAAAAGCCAACCAAATGGCAGATGAAAACTTTGCGATTGTAAATTATGAGCGTGTGAATATTGCCATTGGCATTTTGCAGAAGTTCCGGCACTGATTTGGCCAAATGCGGCGAAACGTCAACGGATAAATCACAAAAGGCGGCTCAGACGGAAAGGTGGGCCCGAAACAGTGGCTGCCAAAAATTATTGATGACATTTCTTTTCCTTATTTATTTATTTTTTTTTTTTTTTGTCTATTTATTTGAGGAATTTCCGTGTTTAGGGGAGGGCTGAAATAAATTCGAAAAGTTGGTAAATATTTAAGCCAATTTAGGGATCAAATTAAGGGGGGGAATAATTCGAATAATTCTTATTAAATTATGGGTCTTTGGGTTTTGCGGAAATATATAAAAGAAAAAATATTAATTGGCAGAATTAATGACGTTCTCTCTTCCGATAAAATTTATTTCTATTTTAAATAACCTTTCTTGAAAATAAATTTGTTAACCAACATTTTGTTGCATACTTCTGGGTGCTCTTTAATTCTTCTTTAATTTGTGAATGATTTTATAGATTTCGCTTGTTCACTCTACGGCTTAAAAATACTTGATTTATTAATTAAGGGAATTTATTTTTTATAAATTTAAAAAACAAGCACCAAATCATTCATTTCTGGCTTACTTTTCTCTATAAAACAACCTTTTTTTCGAAACGCAATTAAAGTCAAAATCATCTTAATGGCACTTGACTGGATAAATACGAGAAAAAAAAAAAGTTGAACAAAATGAAAATACATTTTCTTTATTTACTTTAATATCAATTAGTTGGAGCTCTCAACGCTGAGAACCCTAAAGGTGTCCTTTTTCAATTTCACAAATAATAATTATCATTAAAAAGTGATTGCGATAAATGGAAATACGAATGCGAATTTTTATTGAACATATTTCCGATTTTTTGTTGCCGTTGAACAAGTTATAACAAGTTGGGAAACCTGAGCTGACAAACCGTAAACGATACGGATTTAGGCCATTTCCGGAATGCACGGCGAACGGCAATCGATGGCCGGAGGCTTAAAGCCTCGCAGCCGGCGAGTGAAGTGGCTTTAAAATGCAATTTGGCAACAAACTGCGATCCACTCGAATGCGGGTTTGGTCGAGTGGTGCTGCCACTGCTCCTGCTGCTGCTGCTGTTGCCCTCTTGCCTCTTGCCTCCTGCCTCCTGCCTCTTACCCCCGACCCCTGAACCCCAACCAACGACTGGCACGCCCCCTTTAAACGCCCAGTTACCAGTTACCGAACCAAAAACAAAAACCATCACCCCTCTCTCGCCCGTGGACATTTTCGCACTCGCATAACTTTGACAGCATTTTTGCAGAATTACAATTAACTGCCTAGCCTCCAAATGGGAGCACAAATAGGGGGCGTGGCTAGGGGGCACAGGACTCGAGGTGGGTGAGTGTTTGAATGTTTGGGTGTGATGGGGGAATGAAATCGGAGGGGGTAGGGGGCAGGACCAGGGAGCAGGACCAAACCAGGAACAGCAGTTGCAGTTGCAGCCTAAAAGTATGCTACCACAGTCACTGGCAAACACTCCATGTAATTCTATTAGAGATGCCTCTCGTTTTGTTAGTTTTTCTAAATTAAAAAAAATATATATTAAGTTTATATTATTAAAATTTTATTTATTTAGATATATTAGTTTATAAATTGAACAATAATTATACAGTAACTTTTGAATATAGCCCTTATTTCAAAAGACAAAATAGTTATTAGAGAGTCTATCACTCATACGCAGTGTTGTCGTTCCACAAAATTCTACATAATTTAAATTACGAAACAATTTCATTCAGAAAATATTGATTTTTCGATTTTTTTTTAGAGATAAACTAACAGACTAGCTAAGTAATTAACTATGGAACTAGTATCCAAGTCCAATAATTTTGTAACCTAATAGCCAAAGTCCGAATTCTGTTTATAAATTAATTGAATTAAAAGTAAAAATATAAATTTAAAAAAATGTATATATATTTTCACGGCATCACTGTGCCATGCCGATGGAAAACGGGCTGGGGAAATTTGTTCCATTTTACGCTTTCTACACAAAAACAATAAATCGCTCACAGCATCTACAGAACAGCGTCAACTTTCCTAATGCAGCGGGTCGTTGGATGTTGGATGTTGGATGTTGGTCGGGATGCTGTTGCTATATGCTATATGGTGTACAGTGTACAGTGTACACTATATGGTATATGCCACTATTTGCTGGCTGAAACGGTGAATGCTGGATGCCAGCAATTGAGGCTGAAGCCATTTTAACTGCCTCTTGAATGGTAACTACTAAAAGAAAAAAGTAAATAAATGCAAAATAAATAAATATGTAGATGAAAATAAAAATATTGTAAACTAAAATAAATATATACATATGGTATGAAGGGGTAGTAGTGGGTGCAAGGGTGGCGGGGGGTGGAGAGTCGAAAACTGTAAATTGTAATTTTCAACTTTTAAGTGGCAACTACGTGTGAGGCTTTCGCTCGCCCAGCCTGGAAAATAGTTGGGGAAAATGAAAATGAAAAGCAAGATGGGAAACTCTACGGTGTTGATAAATGGTTTGTTTTGTCACAAAAATGTCACAAAATATTTTGAAAAGGAAATTGAGTTTATTTTTTGTTTTTTGTTTAATGATAATGGGTTATTAACAGAATATTTTTGGATGGTTGGAGGACTATTTCTTAAACTATAAGTAGACTAACTATTACAAATAACTATTCTACATGTTATAGGACTATCTCATATAGTATTTAATGAATGTTAGTATATGCTTCTAGTTAACAAATTATTAAAGCAAAGCCCGCTCAGATATCAGTTGTATCACAGGACTTGGATACTAGTTCCATAGTTAAAAGCAATAACCCTTATTAAAAACATAAAACATGAAAAGAAAAAACTGTAAATAAGTCGGAACAACAGTCAACACCCAACAAACTTGTCAATCCAATTAAAAACTTCAAGCTTAGCTGAATAAAATCCGAGTAATTATCAAGAGCCAGGCAACCCTTCGAAATGTATATTCGCAAATCCGAATCAGAGTCAGAAACTTTCGCCCACAGAGAGGGGGCGGAGGGGGGAGAGAAAGTCCAATTATGGGGGCCAGAGTGAAAGTGAGTGGAACGTTGATTGAAATTTTATCTGCGACATGAAATCGAAGGATATATTTAGCTCTGAGGTCAGCGGCTCTCCCACATCTCTCACAATTTCACAATTTCGCACAATCAGCCGCAATCTCGACCGCCGGATACACGAATACTGATACGGATACGGATGCGGATGCGGATGCGGATGCGGATACGTATACGGATTCTAAGGACTCTACGGGTTCAATTTGATTCTTCAACGGGTTCACCGTTAACCGTTACGTTGCCCCATCTTTCACCTGAAACACACCTGCCTGCCAGCCTTTGCCTCAGTAGCCCCGTAGCCCCGTAGCCCCATAGCCGGCAGGTCCCCTGCCACCAAACCCCCTCGGCTGCCCCCTCGCTATTTGCATTGAAATGTTGAGTAATTGGAAAACCAATCTGAAGCATCTGCAGTTCTTGTTTTGCATACCCCCGGCGCCTCCCCACCACTTTTCTAACCGCCCTCGCCGACATTTGTCGGGCAACGCTCGATTTTTCAAACAGAAATCAACGTCGCAGTCACAGTCGTAGACCAGAGGGGCTCTGTTCCGTTTTTCCCCCAACTGCACTGCCAAAAAATGGTGGAAATTCAAGCCCATCTCCTTGCCAACTTTGGGGCGCTGACGCATACTGTACGGCTCATGACGCGGAGAGTATAAGAAAGATAAATGAGAGTATCGTTCAGAAAACAAAATGTTTAAAATAAAATTTGTAATATTTTTGTTGATAGAGAAATACTTGAAATGAAAAATATTACTACTAATTAAATACTGGGTTTTGTTTTTTAGAGTGCACTGGATCTGGCTGGATGGGTGGGCTTGCCGTGGGTCGACAGGTTGTTTCGCTCTTGGCGCTTCACTTGCTAAAAATAAATTGTTTTTAAATAGCTCGCATCGCTCGACACGCGCTTCGAGGTGTCTGCTGCAGACACAGATACAGATACACCGACACAGATACAGATACAGATACAGATACACGGATACACGGATACAAGCTATATGGGTATAGCTACTGTTCCCAACAAAAACAGCAAAAAGCCAAACTATTGTGAGAAATTGTGAGTTTCGAGCCCAACGGCCCTAAAAAAAAACAGAAACAAAAAGGCAACAATGAACGCGTTTCCGCAGCAAGTTCCTTCAATGATTTGTTACCAATTTTATTTATTTTTGTATTTTCTGTTGTTTTGCAACGGAAATTGCCTCAATGCGTTGTAAAATACTGATCTATCTTATCGTAGATATATAAAAAATATTCAATTTTTTCGTTTTTTGAGTTTTGGTTGTTCCTTTTTTTGGTTCCCTCCCCAGGAATTATTTTTTGGTTTTATCTTCAAGCCGATTTCTTTTTTTAGCAAGGAGGTCGGCTCTGGCAATGGGGCTTCCCGTAGGGATGACTAGTGCTGACCATGTTGCACGGATGACCCGGAGTCCTTGGTGCGGACGAATTGGACGGATTAGCATTAGAGTTTCGGCTGCGATTCGACTTCTTGCCGGACTGATTCCGCGATTGGTTCTTGCTGCGGTTATGGCACTTGGCCCGCCCGGGAGTCGTAGTCGGAGTGGGTGGTCCGACCAGTTCATCGAAGGGCACGTAGTTCTCCATCGAGGTGAAGCCGTGGTAGGAGCCGCTTTGGTTGGTCGGCTGGCTGGCATCCGTTGAGTTGAAGGACGGCCCGAAAGTCGGTTCGGTGATGTCGGAGAGATATCCGATGGGTGCATCGGTTGGCGTCCTCTCCATCATCGGCATCGACGTGTCCTCGATTCGTTCGCAATCTCGACTTGGGTCGTTCGCCCTTTGCTCTTCGTACTGCAGCGACCCGTCCTCGTTCAGGAGCTGATCTGGCTGGCCTTCGAAGACCCGGGTGACCGACGTGGTGGAGCTCCGCACCGTAATCTGCTTCACGACAGTCGGCCCCTTCTTCGACGCATCCTTGTCCTTCTCGGAGCTCTTCTCCTTCGGCTCTTGGCCCTGGCAAGGCGACTGCTCGATCCGCGTGGAACTAAAGAAGTCGTTCGGGCTTCTATCCGTGGAGCAACAGCAGCCGGTCTCCAGTTCCTCGGAACAGGGCATGGTCAGGTTATGACTCCGTGGATGGCCCGAGAACTCCTGGCAGGACGGCATGCTCTCGTCCTCCAACCGGGCCTCAGTTCCATTGTCGCAGGGGGAATGCCTCGACCTGGTCTCCGGATCTGAACAGGCCCAGTCGTCGTCCTCCATTCCGCTTTCGTTTTGTGAGTAATAGGGGGGACAGCTTTGGTTCGACAACACCTCCGAGGGGTAGGAGACCTCTCTGGGCCGGTGCTTCATCGATCGGGGCTCGGATGAATTGTACGACATGTCCATGGGCATCGACTCATCATCGAGGCACTCCGACGGATACTGTTGTCCAGGTCTTGAGGAGTATCCCATACTGGTGGCGAAACTGGGCGCAGTTACGTCCTCCAGACATTCGTTCGAGGCCTGGTGTCCCCGACGGGGCGAAACCAAGATACTTCTTGCGAAGCTCGGCGCACTCACATCCTCCAGACACTCGTTGTTCGAGAAATCACCTCGTCCCATGGCCGGTCCAGCTGCATCGTCCCGGCACTCCGAAGCCGTCTGCTGACAATGCTGGGAGTACATGCCGCTGTTGGGAGCGAGACTGGGAGCACTCTCATCGGCCAGGCACTCGTTAGTCATGGGCTGACACCATCTCGACGACATTTCCATGCTCCTGGGATAGCTAGGAGCGCTGACATCCTCCAGGCACTCGCTGGTTAGATGCTGGCCCCGGCGGGAGGACATTCCAGTGGAGTTACCGCAACTGGGCGCAGTTACATCGTCCAGGCACTCGCTGGAGTAGAGCTGACCCTGCCGGGAGGACATTTCCATGCTCCTGGGATAGCAAGGAGCGCTGACATCCTCCAGGCACTCGTTCGTTGAATGCTGGCCCCGACGGGAGGACATTCCAGTGTAGTTTCCGCAGCTGGGAGCACTGACATCCTCCAGGCACTCGCTGGTTAGATGCCAACCCCGGCGTGAGGACATTCCAGTGGAGTTACCGCAGCTGGGGGCAGTTACATCGTCCAGGCACTCGCTGGAGAAGAGCTGACCTTGCCGGGAGGACATTTCCATGCTCCTCGGATAGCTAGGAGCGCTCACATCCTCCAGGCACTCATTGGTAAGATGCTGGCCCCGACGGGAGGACATTCCAGTGTAGTTTCCGCAGCTGGGAGCACTGACATCCTCCAGGCACTCGTTCGTTGAATGCTGGCCCCGACGGGAGGACATTCCAGTGTAGTTACCGCAGCTGGGAGCACTGACATCCTCCAGGCACTCGTTCGTTGAATGCTGGCCCCGACGGGAGGACATTCCACTATAGTTTCCGCAGCTGGGAGCACTGACGTCCTCGAGACACTCGCTGGTCAGATGCCGACCCCGGCGGGAGGACATGCCGGTATAGTTACCGAAGCTGGGAGCACTGACATCCTCCAAGCACTCGCTTATATTCGCAGGAGCGGATCGCTGGCGACGATGGCCCCTCACAGGAGTGCAGTTCATGGCCCCGGCGTCGGCGGATGGCGTCGATCGAGGCCGGGGCGAGAGCCCTCTCCGCGATACTCCAGACACTCCGCCGAAGGAAGGCATGGTCACATCGTCCAGGCACTCGTTGGTCATCGCAGTTGGCGGCCTGCCCCTTGAAACTCCCGAAACGCCGCCAAACGAAGGCTGCGTCACATTGTCCAGGCACTCTGCTTGGATTCCGTTCGTTCGTTCGGATATGTCGGCTGCGTTCTCGCATCTCTGGGTCCTGCTCGTGTCCCGCAGACTCCTTCTGGCGAACGACGGGGCGCTCACGTCGTCCAGACACTCGCTGGGCAGAGTCGGCTGTCGCCTGGAGGAGCCACTGACTCCGCCGAACGAGGGCATGGTCATCTCGTCCAGACACTCGTTGGTCATGGTGGGTTGTCGGTGTCTCTGCCTGGACGTGGCACTTCTGCTCCTGGACCTTGATCCTGTCGGTCTGGACTCAGCACACTCGTTGCCGAAGCTCTCGCAGGCGGGCATGGTGATGTCCTCCAAGCACTCCATTCTGGCACTCAGCATGGGCCCCTCCATCATGGAAGGAGCTGATATCCTGCTGATGTCCTGCGATCTCCCAGAACAGTGTCCATAGGAGGGCATTGTCATATCATCCAGGCACTCGCCAGTCGTCTGTCCCCGGCGCGAGCTGGCGAAAGTGGGAGCGGATATATCGCAAATGTTCTGCGAGGGCATCGTCCTCTGCCTCCTGCGACTCCTGCTGCGCGAGGAGCCCGACACTTGCCCGACACAGCTCGGCGTCTTGATGTCCTCGATGCACTCGGACATCATGCCCCGCCTGGAACTGGCATAGATTGGCGCCGTCATGTGGAAGGGACCGCGCGATCTCTGTCCCGACACGGCCGATCTACTCCTGCAATTTGCCGAGAAATCTTCCAAGGTGGGCATGCTCACATCCGCCAGGCATTCGGCGGTCCTTGTGGGAAAGCTGTGCTGCGGCGGATACCTCGGGGGACACTGCCCGAGAGACCTGCCGAAGGCCGAAGGCTGGCTCACGTTCTCCAGGCACTCGCTGGGCATCGCCGCGGACTGGCCGCAGGATATGGCGGAGATGTTGCCAAAGTACGGCATGCTCTCGTCCTCGAGACACTCGTTCGGCAAGCTAGTCCTGCCGTCCTGCCGTCTCGACGCCCCGGAAACGCCACAACACGATGGGGCACTTATGTCCTCCAAACAACAACTCGGCAGGGTCGGTGGACGACGACGACGCGAACTGGACGACAGGACTCCACCAAAGGACGGCATCGATACGTCCTCCAAGCACTCGCTGGCCATCGGATCGATTGAGGAGTGGGCGAACGAGGGAGCGGACTCGTCGCAGAGGTTGTGGGACGGGCCGGACCGCCGGGAGCTACTGGTCCCTCGCGAGTAGCTTCTGCCAAAGGACGGCGCACTCACGTCGTTCAGACACTCGCTCGGCAGAGTCCTCTGGCGACGGGAGGAGGCAGCTGCTCTGCCAAACGATGGCATGGTTCCGTCGGCCAGGCATTCTCCGCGCCCGGAACTCATGAAGCTTGGCGCCGACACATCCCCCAGGTTCGGGCTGGGCATGGATCTCTGGGACCTGTGTCGCGCGGCTCCCGACACCCCGCCGAACGAAGGCATCGTCACATTATCCAGGCACTCGTCGGAGAACGCCCCTCGTCCGGATAGTATGTTGCCCATTGCACGACTCGAGCTTCGGGATCTCGCCGACCTGGCAGTGCCCCCATATGCCGTGGAGTTGGCGAATGAAGGCGCCGATATATCGGCCAGGTTCTGGTGGGGCAGGGATCGGTGCCCGCGACTATCGCACTGGGACATATTCCTGCCAAACGACGGAGCACTGATGTCCTCCAGGCACTCGCTCGGCATGGAGAGCCGTCTTCGGGAGTTGTTGGAAGCTGCACCGAGCGACGGCATGCTCACCTCGTCCAGGCACTCGGTGGCCCTCTTCGTGGAGAGGGACCTCGACCGGCGTCGACTGTAGTGGCCGCGACTGGAGGCCCCGGAAACATCACAGCAGGTCGGCATGCTCATGTCCTCCAAGCACTCGCTCGGCATCTGTTGTCTGCGCGGAGTTTTCGCCTGGTAGGATGTGGATATGCCGCCACAGGATGGCATGGACATATCCTCGAGGCATTCGCTGGTCATCGGAGCCCTTCTAGGCGACACTGAATGCCTCATCGACCGGCAGGACTTCATCATTGAAGATGCATCGCCTCGCGAAGCGCACTGATCGAAGCTGGGCGCACTCACGTCGTTCAGGCACTCCATTGGGAGGCTGTACGGCCGCCGGGAGGAGTCGTTTACGCATCCGAACGAGGGCATAGTCACGTCGTCGAGGCGGCAGTCCACACCGGAATCTGTGTTCCCGTACCGTGTCGAGTGGGCGGACATCACTTGCCTGGACCTGGGCCCGCGACTGGCGAAGGAGGGGGCGCTCACGTCGTTGAGGCACTCGCTCGGCAGGGTCGGCTGTCGCCTCGAACAGTTGGACACGCCTCCATACGACGGCATGGTCACATCCTCGAGACAGCAGTCCACTCCCGAGTTGAAGGATCTCGGGGAGCGACCGGAGGACTTTGTGCTGGACGCTCCAAAGGAGGGCATCGTCATGTCCTCCAGGCATTCGTTGGTCATCCTCGCGCTGACCGCCCGCGCTGACCGCCGGGATCGGCTCTTGGCCATCGAGGGCTCCGTAATGTCGTCCAGGCACTCGCTGGGCATGGACAGTTGCCGGTGCGACATTCCGGAAGAGTGGGCGAACGAGGGCATGGTCTCATCCTCCAGGCAGGACATCGGCCTCGAACTGGCCCCGCGCGACGAGTACGAGGGCATTGTCATCTCATCGAGGCACTCCGGCGGCATGGAGACATCGTGGCACGTCGGCATGGATTCGTCGTCCAGGTTATCCGACCTGTGCCCCCTGGAGAAGTTCAGACGACGTGCCGCCTCACAGCCACGTCCGGTGGGGGTGCACTCGTCGGGCATCGAGTTGGAAACGGTCGTCACCTCGATTTGGCTCGTCACCAGGCCGCAGGGATCGTGATGGGTTATTATCTTGCGTCGCGTTGTCTGCGCAGGATTCAGGATGTTAGCTTGGGCATTATGGATTTGGGGAAAATGGGTACCTGTCTGGAGGCTTCCAGCTCCTTTCTGGCCCTCATCTGAGCCCGTCGCAACCGGTCTCCTTGGGCCAAGCGCCGTCTCAGCGACTTGAATCGCTCCACAATCTCGTTGTAGACCACGTCCGCATAGTGACTGTCCTTGCCGGTCTGGCAGTGGCTCTCGGACGGCGACTGGGACCGGTGGCCCTGGCACTCATCGTCGCTAGCCTCCAGCCGGCTGCTCTCGAAATTGGGCGCCGACATGTCCGCCAGGCACTCGTCCGGCAGATTGCTCAAATTCATACCCGCCGGCGTGGAAGAGTACGGCTGGCGACATGGCCGCGGCTGTCGAAAGCTCGCATCTGTTTCATCTGGAGAGGAGTAGATGCTGGAGATGAATGTCCAATGGAGGTAATAGATGGCATGGCTTACAAGTCATGTCGCGGAACATGCGTGGATGGCGCCACTCCTCGTTCCCGGTCAGGCCAAAGTCCCGGGGATTGTATTGACGGACCTGGCCGCAATATCCCGGACGCATATGCTCCGGCGTACTGACCAGATCCTGCGGCGGCGACGGCGACGGCGACACACATCTGGAACTATGCTTACGGCTGGTGTTTCTACTACGGACCAAAAATTCAAATTCGAGGATTCAATAACGAGGTTGGGACTCACCTATTTTCACGCTTCCTGGAGCACTTTGAGCAGGACTTCCCACAGCACTTTCCGCTAATAAGATGGAAGTTAGAGCCAAGGCCTATGGCCACCACATCCCTACTCACCTCATCCTGCTGGCTGGGTGATTGTTCTTCGTCCTGGTTAGAAATCTGGGGTGGGGGGATCGGGGTGGGGAGGGAGTGTGTTCGAGAGGTCTCTGTCTGGCAGAGGGATAGAAAAGTGTGTGTGAGTGTGTTTGGAAAATCAATAGGCCAGTAGGTCAGCGGCTGCTCCGTTTCGAGGCTAGACGAGTTGTCATTTTGTATTCTCAAAAAAAAAGAAAAACAAATAAAAAATAAAATAAAATACAAAGATAAAAGAACACACACCCTGGGGAAGTGTGTCAAGCATCCGTGACTCCATTTCTTATCCAATTAAACAATTATGGAGAGCTCATTAAAGCAGGTTGTTTGAGAAGCGCAGAGAACGGCTCTCCACTTCTTCCGTTTCCCTTTGTCGTTGGTCCGCTTTTACCGTTTCATTTTCTCGCCGCCCTCTCTCTCTCTCTCTCTCTGTCGCGAATGGAAATTCAAAGCAGATGCAATTAGCGGGCACATAGTTCTTCCCGCCAAGTCGGCTTCATTGGCTCTGGCCTTTGGACTTTAGACTCGGCTGCCAGGAGATCCTGAATCCTGATTCCTGACAGATCCTGGTGGGCGGATCCAGGTGGGCGGCGCACGCTTTCATTTCCGCTCAACACAATTGCATCATTAGCGATGCAATCTCCGTTACTTAACGCAACCGCAACATGCCGGAAATGAAATCCGAGGCGAGCCGTCGTCGCTAAACTTTTCGCCTTCTTCCTTTCTTAGAGGACGTTGTTTTTTTTTTTTTGTCAGTGAACACGGTGAACGACTCGACAAGTGGTAGGAAGCCAGAAGGAAATGTGACGTGGGGCCATGTGGCATAGGAATACGGGCTGCAAGGACAAGGCCCAAGGATAAAGCACCCAAGGCAGCCGGAAAGCAAACGGAATGATGCTGCGCTGCGTTGGAATAATCGAATGAGCCAAGCCAGGCCAGGCCCGACCAGACCAGGCCATCCCAGGCCAGTCCAGTCCATCCCAGACCATCCCAGAAGTTTGCGGCCTGCCAGGTCTGAGGAAAGCATCGCTTCATTTAGCCAAGAATTGTGGCTGCTCCTCGGGGCGTCAGCCCATCTGCAAATATTTGACTTAAGCCCCAGTCCACATGCCAGGGGTGTGCGAGGGTGGATCTCTATTTATAAAGTGGAAGGATCCATCCGATTGGATTTTTGGGGGGAGAAGTTTCAGAGTGCCACTCGGCGGGGCATGCCGCTGCAATCAACTGCCGCTCCAGCAGCCGCGTATTTGCATTTTGCATTCGCGCTGCTACACACCTCTCATCATCTACCATCCTACCGTATCCTGACGAGTTTCTGCCGAGTGTCCTGCCATCCTGCCATCCAGAGAAGGGGTTGTCACTTTTCGCACCGCTTTGTGCCGCATTAATGCGCATATTAAAATGGACGAGGGCGACGGCATGCAAAACTAATGTGTGCCCAGCATTCAGATATTCATATGAAGGATACAGATAGAGAAATTATTATACTGTAAATATTTCAAATAACCCTACACCCTCATCATAGATACAGGATAATAACCAAACGCCACTTCTATCCTCCCAGAAACAGGTATTGTTATTTAAAAAAAATAAATCCCCAAGAATAAATCCCATAAAATATACATTTATTTTTCCAAATGACTGCCAGAGTTTCGAGGAAGGAAGTCGACGGAAGATTGTCCTCCGGCTACAGACGACGGCGCTCCGGAGTTTCTGAACCGAAAATGTTGTAGCCCGAGAACGTTTAGCTTGCTTACTTTTCAATTTGCTGGCCAAGGACCTTCGGCAGATGTGCTTTACGGATCCATAATGCAATGCCGTAACACAAAGGACCTCCATTCATTTTCGTTGGCGGGCTTATGGCCAACACACACGGCGATTAGCGACTGTATCTGGCGGTCCCAGGCGAGCCAGGCGGGCCAGGAGCGAGCCAAAGGACTCGTGACTCCTTTGGTGGCTTTAACGTAGAAATCACAATAGCCGCAACCACCGCAGCTTCATCAAAGATACATTATGTGTGCATACATTCTCACATAGCACTAGGTGCTCCTGCTTGTGCTGTGCCTTTGCTTTGAAAGCATGCTTTCGGCTGGAAGCAGGAAATGAAAGCGAATCAATAACTACACAGTCTGGCCTCAGCAAACAATTGGCTTTGAATGCGATTCTGGAGTGGGTTTTGTGAAAGGGCAGTCATGGTTGGGAAATCCTAGTTCCCTTTCAGGAGATAATGGGAAATTTAATAACGGCAAGTCTTCCTGGGGTAGTTTTCTATCCTTTTTTGGGACAAATGGCGCTATCCGGCGGCCAAGTCGGGTACTACAGCTGGGACTGTGAGCTTTTTCGAACTCGAATCGTGAAATCAACTCTGTTAAGGTCAGAATACATTAAATATAGATATATTAAAGATATATTAAAATTAAAGTTATTTTTGAGTAAAAATAATATTTAGCTAATAAATTTTACTTTTTTTTTTAAATACAAAATAAACAACAGAAATGCCTTAAATAAATTTTCACCTTTTGACTTTTGATTTTGAATTTTATGTTAAAAATATAAAGCTTAAAATAAAAAAAAGTAAGAAGGAAGGAAAGTAAGAAAGTAAAGCTCTATTATTAAGTCTATTATTAAGTCAAACCCCCCCCCTAATTAATTTTATTTCATGCCTTTTCTATTCATAACCAATTTCAAAGAAACCCTAGAAGAGGTTTTCCAAAGGTTTTCCCAGTAAGTAGTTTTCCAAGTAAAGCCCCATTAAGTCGGAGCCATTCAGAAGAAAATCCGCGGCGGTGGTTAAAACTAAAACTGAAACTCAACTGAAACGAAGACCGAAAACCCTCCCTTGAAAACGCCGCGTTGTCCTGGCAACTTTTGGGCCACAACACGGCATTTCCATGGCTACTTGCGTGGCTTTTCTGTTCCAGTCAGCTGGCCACCGGTTGGCTGGTAAATAAACAAGAAAATTTCGTGAGTCCTTGTGATCGGTAGTCCTTTGGTCCCGCGGAGCCATAGAATCATATCCAGTAAAGCCAGCAACGCGACATGGCCGATGTATAAATGGGTTTGCAGTCCTCCTGCTGCTGCCTGAAATCCTCACCGGCTCCGAAGGACTTTCACATCCTGCTCCTGGGCGCATCGGGCAGCGGCAAGACCGAGCTGGGTCACCGTCTCCGGAATACTCCCCGTCCAGCTGACGACCAGGAGGCCACAAACGGAGTGCGATGCTTCGAGGTCCTGCCGGAGGAGTTTCCGGACTTCCAGCTGCAGCTCACCGAAGTGGGTGGCAATTCGGAGATGCAGCGCCTCTGGCATCACTACTTTGCTTCGAGTCATGCACTGATTTACTGCTTCGACCTCAGCCAGAGTGCCGAGGAGCTGGACGTTACCTTTCGCCTCCTAAGGAACTGCCTGCAGGACGCCCAGATGTCGGGCAAGCCGGTTCTCTTGGTGGCCTCCAGATACCGGGACGGTGTCCAGTTGTACGATGTGACCAATGCCTTCGGTCTCGACCACCTGGCCATGTCCTGCGGGTGCCCACTGCTCATTTGTTACATGGACGACCCGGAGGATCTGCAACGTGGCTTCCGGTGGCTCTGCCACCAGTTTGCGGTCAGTGAGTCCAAATTGGAGCAACGTGTTCGATACGATGTCAATATGAAGGTGAGTTTAGGGAAATATTTAAGGAATACAGTGAAATGTCCTTATTTTCTTCCACAGGCTTGGCAGAAACGCAGGAAACTGATTCTCACAACCGGCAAATTGGCCCAAATCCATCGCCAACGTTTTCGACGTCAGCACAGAAAGGTATTTTATTAAAAACAAGAAAGGAAAACTATGTTAGGAGGAAGTTTTTGAGTTAAGTTGAGTATATATAGCATATATGGTATACAGCCCGATTCGTATGAGGACTTCGTCATAATATCTATATTGTACTCTATAAATGGCAGCTTTAGGATACTACCATTTCTTTAAAGAAATTATAAATTCAAATGTAATCTTCGCGGGCGATAAGTGATATCGATCAAGGTTATCGGGAAGTGCTACCACATCACTTGAAAAAGAAAAATGGCGGACAGAAATGGCATTTTTAGCCTTTTTTAGCTATAATTTGTATCGATATCCCTTTAGGTCCCCCATCTGGAATCGGATACAAAATTTTTAAAAAATATTTTCTGCCAGGGTTTTGATGCAAAATGGCGGCAAATCGATCCACTTTTCGTTTAACGTATTCCGTTTAAGAATCAGATGAGAATTGGCTGAGATATAGCTATCGACATGGGCGAAGTACGGAAATCCCGCATTTTGAAGGGGATGCCCTACAAAAAATCGAAAAATTTTGAAAAAATATTTTCTGCCAGGATTTTGATGCAAAATGGCGGAAAATCGATTCACTTTTCGATTAAGGTATTCCGTTCAAGAATCGGATCAGAATTGGCTGAGATATAGCTATGGACATGGGCCAATTACGGAAATCCCGCATTTTGAAGGGGACCCCCCACAAAAATTCGAAAAATTTTGGAAAAATATTTTTTGTTGAAATTTTGATGCAAAATGACGGAAAATCGATGCACTTTTCGATTAAGGTATTCCGCTCAAGAATCGGATCAGAATTGGGTGAGATATAGCTATCGACATGGGCCAAGTACGGAAATCCCGCATTTTGAAGGGGATGCCCCACAAAAATTCGAAAAATTTTGAAAAAATATTTTCTGCCAGGATTTTGATGCAAAATGACGGATAATCGATTCACTTTTCGATTAAGGTATTCCGTTCAAGAATCAGATGAGAATTGGCTGAGATATAGCTATCGACATGGGCGAAGTACGGAAATCCCGCATTTTGAAGGGGATGCCCCACAAAAATTCGAAAAATTTTGAAAAAATATTTTCTGCCAGGATTTTGATGCAAAATGACGGATAATCGATTCACTTTTCGAGTAAGGTATTCCGTTCAAGAATCGGATCAGAATTGGCTGAGATATAGCTATCGACATGGGCCAAGTACGGAAATCCCGCATTTTGAAGGGGATGCCCCACAAAAATTCGAAAAATTTTGAAAAAATATTTTCTGCCAGGATTTTGATGCAAAATGACGGATAATCGATTCACTTTTCGAGTAAGGTATTCCGTTCAAGAATCAGATGAGAATTGGCTGAGATATAGCTATCGACATGGGCGAAGTACGGAAATCCCGCATTTTGAAGGGGATGCCCCACAAAAATTCGAAAAATTTTGAAAAATATTTTCTGCCAGGATTTTGATGCAAAATGACGGATAATCGATTCACTTTTCGAGTAAGGTATTCCGTTCAAGAATCGGATCAGAATTGGCTGAGATATAGCTATCGACATGGGCCAAGTACGGAAATCCCGCATTTTGAAGGGGATGCCCCACAAAAATTCGAAAAATTTTGAAAAAATATTTTCTGCCAGGATTTTGATGCAAAATGACGGATAATCGATTCACTTTTCGAGTAAGGTATTCCGTTCAAGAATCGGATCAGAATTGGCTGAGATATAGCTATCGACATGGGCCAAGTACGGAAATCCCGCATTTTGAAGGGGATGCCCCACAAAAATTCGAAAAATTTTGAAAAAATATTTTCTGCCAGGATTTTGATGCAAAATGACGGATAATCGATTCACTTTTCGAGTAAGGTATTCCGTTCAAGAATCAGATGAGAATTGGCTGAGATATAGCTATGGACATGGGCCAATTACGGAAATCCCGCATTTTGAAGGGGACCCCCCACAAAAATTCGAAAAATGTTGGAAAAATATTTTTTGTTGAAATTTTGATGCAAAATGACGGAAAATCGATGCACTTTTCGATTAAGGTATTCCGCTCAAGAATCGGATCAGAATTGGCTGAGATATAATTATCGACATGGGCCAAGTACGGAAATCCCGAATTTTGAAGGGGACCCCCCACAAAAATTCGAAAAATTTTGGAAAAATATTTTTTGTTGGGATTTTGATGCAAAATGACGGATAATCGATTCACTTTTCGATTAAGGTATTCCGTTCAAGAATCAGATGAGAATTGGCTGAGATATAGCTATGGACATGGGCCAAGTACGGAAATCCCGCATTTTGAAGGGGATGCCCCACAAAAATTCGAAAAATTTTGAAAAAATATTTTCTGCCAGGATTTTAATGCAAAATGACGGAAAATCGATTCACTTTTCGATTAAGGTATTCCGTTCAAGAATCGGATCAGAATTGGCTGAGATATAGCTATCGACATGGGCCAAGTACGGAAATCCCGCATTTTGAAGGGGACCCCCCACAAAAATTCGAAAAATGTTGGAAAAATATTTTTTGTTGAAATTTTGATGCAAAATGACGGAAAATCGATGCACTTTTCGATTAAGGTATTCCGCTCAAGAATCGGATCAGAATTGGGTGAGATATAATTATTGACATGGGCCAAGTACGGAAATCTTGCATTTTGAAGGGGATGCCCCACAAAAATTCGAAAAATTTTGAAAAAATATTTTCTGCCAGGATTTTGATGCAAAATGACGGAAAATCGATTCACTTTTCGAGTAAGGTATTCCGTTCAAGAATCAGATGAGAATTGGCTGAGATATAGCTATCGACATGGGCGAAGTACGGAAATCCCGCATTTTGAAGGGGATGCCCTACAAAAAATCGAAAAATTTTGAAAAAATATTTTGTGTTGGGATTTTGATGCAAAATGACGGAAAATCGATGCACTTTTCGATTAAGGTATTCCGCTCAAGAATCGGATCAGAATTGGCTGAGATATAATTATCGACATGGGCCAAGTACGGAAATCCCGAATTTTGAAGGGGACCCCCCACAAAAATTCGAAAAATTTTGGAAAAATATTTTTTGTTGGGATTTTGATGCAAAATGACGGATAATCGATTCACTTTTCGATTAAGGTATTCCGTTCAAGAATCAGATGAGAATTGGCTGAGATATAGCTATCGACATGGGCGAAGTACGGAAATCCCGCATTTTGAAGGGGATGCCCTACAAAAAATCGAAAAATTTTGAAAAAATATTTTTTGTTGGGATTTTGATGCAAAATGACGGATAATCGATTCACTTTTCGATTAAGGTATTCCGCTCAAGAATCGGATCAGAATTGGCTGAGATATAATTATCGACATGGGCCAAGTACGGAAATCCCGAATTTTGAAGGGGACCCCCCACAAAAATTCGAAAAATTTTGGAAAAATATTTTTTGTTGGGATTTTGATGCAAAATGACGGATAATCGATTCACTTTTCGATTAAGGTATTCCGTTCAACAATCAGATGAGAATTGGCTGAGATATAGCTATCGACATGGGCCAAGTACGGAAATCCCGCATTTTGAAGGGGACCCCCCACAAAAATTCGAAAAATTTTGAAAAAATATTTTTTGTTGGGATTTTGATGCAGAATGACGGAAAATCGATCCACTTTTCGATTAAGGTATTCCGTTCAACAATCAGATGAGTATTGGCTGAGATATAGCTATCGACATGGGCCAAGTACGGAAATCCCGCATTTTGAAGGGGACCCCCCACAAAAATTCGAAAAATTTTGAAAAAATATTTTTTGTTGGGATTTTGATGCAAAATGACGGAAAATCGATTCACTTTTCGATTAAGGTATTCCGTTCAACAATCAGATGAGAATTGGCTGAGATATAGCTATCGACATGGGCCAAGTACGGAAATCCCGCATTTTGAAGGGGACCCCCCACAAAAATTCGAAAAATTTTGAAAAAATATTTTCTGCCAGGGTTTTGATGCAAAATGACGGCAAATCGATCCACTTTTCGATTAAGGTATTCCGTTCAACAATCAGATGAGAATTGGCTGAGATATAGCTATCGACATGGGCCAAGTACGGAAATCCCGCATTTTGAAGGGGACCCCCCACAAAAATTCGAAAAATTTTGAAAAAATATTTTTTGTTGGGATTTTGATGCAGAATGACGGAAAATCGATCCACTTTTCATTTAAGGTATTCCGCTCAAGAATCAGATGAGAATTGGCTGAGATATAGCTATCGACATGGGCCAAGTACGGAAATCCCGCATTTTGAAGGGGACCCCCCACAAAAATTCGAAAAATTTTGAAAAATTATTTTTTGTTGGGATTTTGATGCAGAATGACGGAAAATCGATCCACTTTTCGTTTAAGGTATTCCGCTCAAGAATCAGATGAGAATTGGCTGAGATATAGCTATCGACATGGGCCAAGTACGGAAATACCGCATTTTGAAGGGGACCCCCCACAAAAATTCGAAAAATTTTGAAAAAATATTTTTTGTTGGGATTTTGATGCAAAATGACGGATAATCGATTCACTTTTCGATTAAGGTATTCCGTTCAAGAATCAGATGAGAATTGGCTGAGATATAGCTATCGACATGGGCCAAGTACGGAAATCCCGCATTTTGAAGGGGACCCCCCACAAAAATTCGAAAAATTTTGAAAAAATATTTTTTGTTGGGATTTTGATGCAGAATGACGGAAAATCGATCCACTTTTCATTTAAGGTATTCCGCTCAAGAATCAGATGAGAATTGGCTGAGATATAGCTATCGACATGGGCCAAGTACGGAAATCCCGCATTTTGAAGGGGATGGCCCCACAAAATATCGAAAAATTTTGAAAAAATATTTTCTGCCAGGGTTTTGATGCAAAATGACGGCAAATCGATCCACTTTTCGATTAAGGTATTCCGTTCAAGAATCAGATGAGAATTGGCTGAGATATAGCTATCGACATGGGCCAAGTACGGAAATCCCGCATTTTGAAGGGGACCCCCCACAAAAATTCGAAAAATTTTGAAAAAATATTTTTTGTTGGGATTTTGATGCAAAATGACGTGTAATCGATTCACTTTTCGATTAAGGTATTCCGTTCAATAATCAGATGAGAATTGGCTGAGATATAGCTATCGACATGGGCCAAGTACGGAAATCCCGCATTTTGAAGGGGACCCCCCACAAAAATTCGAAAAATTTTGAAAAAATATTTTTTGTTGGGATTTTGATGCAAAATGACGGATAATCGATTCACTTTTCGATTAAGGTATTCCGTTCAAGAATCAGATGAGAATTGGCTGAGATATAGCTATCGACATGGGCCAAGTACGAAAATCCCGCATTTTGAAGGGGATGGCCCCACAAAATATCGAAAAATTTTGAAAAAATATTTTCTGCCAGGATTTTGATGCAAAATGACGGAAAATCGATTCACTTTTCGATTAAGGTATTCCGTTCAAGAATCAGATGAGAATTGGCTGAGATATAGCTATCGACATGGGCCAAGTACGGAAATTCCGCATTTTGAAGAGGACCCCCCACAAAAATTCGAAAAATTATGAAAAAATATTTTTTGTTATGATTTTGATGCAGAATGACGGGAAATCGATCCACTTTTCGTTTGAGGTATTCCGTTTAAGAATCGGATGAGAATTGGCTGAGATATAACAATCGTGAGGGCCATTATGTCCTTCCATACAATTTTTACAAATTTTCGAAGATTTTTATAAACTCTAAAATGGTATATTATACAGTTTTTTTACATACAATATTTACAGTTATGGCCAGCTAATGAAGGATCTATTGGTCGTCCAAGTACAGCCCCTCCAAATATATTCTTCATACGTCCTGCCGAGGCTGAAGAACATCCTTAAGGAAAAAGTGATCAAGAGCGCATTTAAAGTGCCAAAAAAATGAATAAACTTTTGAAACCAGAGGCTAGTTTTGCCATTTTTTTGCTTAGAAACTAAGTAAACTTAATAGCTGAAAATAAATTTGAAATTTCTGTAACAAATACAATAGACTTAAATGACTTCTTTGTCAATAATTTTGACTTGTTTGGGGAATTATGTATTTTATTTTGATTTGTGACAAGCCTTCTGCGATGTCAGCACTAATTAACAATTACAAAATGACTCAAGTGTCTAGGACTCAGGATGCAGGACTGAAAGCTGTCCATTGGACCAATCAGTTAGTTTCAGATTACATTTCTGGAAGCACAAATGTTTTCACAAAAATAAATGGAAAAAGGTCCTAGGAATAAAATTGATATTTTTTTTACTTCAAGTAAGTTCATTGAATTGATTTTTGAAATTAAAAAAAAAAAAACTATATTTAATGCAGTATATAACTTTTGAAATTTCACTTACACCATCCTGGATATATTTTCTTTACAAATTGTAGATCATTGTAATCATTAGATTACTGCTTTTTTTTATTTCTATATAATTTACAAAAAAAAAAAATCCATCATTTATCATAAATTCGCCACTTTTTTGGCCTAAAATGTGAAATGCTATTATTTTGACCGTCACTGCAATATATGCAAAAACCCTGGCATTTCGCCCTGATCTGGCCAGACATCCTGATGGGATATGCCAGTAGATACGTAGAGGGGAGAAAGGCAACAGGGATGGGGGGGTCACCCGTCAGGCAGTCGATGATGTATTGCCGAACACCAATAAGCAAACCGCAAGGATAACAAGGACCAGAATGGCACACACAGGCACAAGAAGTTACTAATACCATCGTATCGATTCCCACCCACCTTCCCACCCTCCTCCGTAATGGAACCAAGTACTATATATAAATATATATATATATTAAAATATATATATATGTGTATAATATGGGGTGTATGACAGATTCTAGATGGTGACATTGATGATTGCGGCTCGTCGGCGTCTCCAGACGCCGGTACGTGAACGTGCGCCCTTAATAATCCTCCAACGGACACTAGAGATCATAAAAATAAGTCTTAAAATATTTGAGAAATTTTTGAAAAATAATAGAACCCTATAAAGTCGGAAACCTTTCTTAAAAAATTATTTAATCTGTGTCTTCTTCAAGTATTTAGTCCATTTTTCTTAGTAATTTCTACTCTTTATTCCTTATAATTTTTAAATAAAATACAATTGAATAACTATATAAAACTATTTAAATATTTTATGAAAATCATAGTTTTATTTTTGACAAATTAAATTTTCAACAAGGACTAGTTTCTCGTCCATCAGTGTCCCTTGTTGGCCGCTGCAGTTTGCCAAAACTCCCAGGACGCACAGGAATACACAGGACACAGGCTCACCAACACCGACACCAACAGCAACAACAACAAAAACACTAACACGAATACCAATACCAATACCAATACCAATACCAACACCGATGCCGACAAGGACACCCGACCATACCCGCACCCAAATAAACATGTGTCGCCGTGTGTTGTAGCGAAAAGTGTAAAATAAGCATCAATCATCGCTTATTCGAGTTGTCATCAATCACACACACGTTGCACACACACACACACACACACACGCACATACAGACATACGCTGGGAAGGATATGCTGCGGTGACAACAACAAAAACAGGAACAAAACTGAAAGAGGAGAGCTCACCGTTATCCTGGGTGGTTAGTTTTTGAGGCGAAAGCGGCAAAGAGGCATCTGCAAATTTGCAACCACCCCGCCGCCAAGCCATTAGTTTTCCGGTCAATGTCCTTGGCAGGATAGTGTGCGAGGAGGGGTGAGGGTGGAAAGGATTCGTAGTAATCCTTAACCAATCCGTTTCCCGGGCGAGTTATTAAATCATCAGGTTGCAGAATCGCGCCTCGCCACGCTGTCACATGTCTGTCAAAAAACAAAAAAAAAAAAAAACTCAAAAACGCGTAACCAAATATCCCACCAACAAGGAGGACAACAAGGACCTGAACCCTCGTCAAGGATATACATATTCCCCATTCGATTGCCGCGTGCGCCAAGGCGGAAAATAAAGATTTAATCGGCATTTATGGACATTTTGCAGACTTTTTACGATTATGCCCAACGAGTTGTCAAACAACTCCGGCAACTCAGGGGTTAACATTTAACCCCCTTCAATGACTGCGACTGCGTCTGGGAAGGACGATAAGCTCACAAGGAGCGCATTAATCAGCAGGACTTGTTCAAACTTGTCCGTCAACGCGATAGCTGTCAGCACCCGATGGATCCTTTTCGGATTCGAAAACTCTCAAAATAAAGCGTTTCCAAATCCCCTCGACGGTAAATAAATAAATTGATACCAATTGCAGATCTGTAAATAAAATTTGGATTTGTTTCTTGGATGTCCTTGGAGAGGGAATTGAGGTAAGTCAAGGATACTCTGTCTCAGAGGTGAGAGCAGTGCCGGCTACTAACTTTATAGACTTGTGGGATCTTAATCTTTTAAGATGGAAAATTTCTTTTTATTTTACTGTAGTTACTTGTTTTTAAATCTTTATGGTTTAAGAGTTTAGTATTAAATGCTTAATTATTTTATTTTTTATTTTATTTATCCGACAATTGAAATTCTATTGCCTATTTTTTTGTACAGTGCCGTCCTGACCATCCTGATGAGTCAGAAAAACAATTGCCGCGGACAGGATTCAATTTCACAATGGTGTTATGCTAAAACGGATCCGGCTCTAATGTTTTTACGTAACTTTTCCGTCAGGACGCTCCCTTCTTGCACCTCCTCTCCCCCAGTCGACCAGTCCACCAGTCAGGACCCACTCTCCCCGGGATTTTGTATAATCGAATAAAGTCACGCCGCTTTAACATTTGCGGTCAACACGTGAGACCGGAGTGCGATTTGGTCAAGTGGTGGGATCCGCATCCACATCCGCATCCGCATCCGCATCCACATCCGATATGCGATACGTTATTGTGTGAGAGGACCAAACAAAGTTGCGGCGAAAAGGCTGCAGGACATGTGCACGAAATTAATTTCCAGGCCAGCCGGCCAAAAAGGACGAAGGGCGAGAAGGCTACCGGAGAACAGAGCCGGACAGGAGGGGACGCAGCGGGGAAAGGAGGCAGCGGGGAGGACGTGGCTCTTTTTAATCTAACATGATATCGCCCACAAAATGCAAAGCGGCCAATGGGCAAACTGTACAGTAAAGACTCTACAACGTGAACTTTAAAATTTTCGATTAGAAAAATAAAGGATTTTTCGGTAATTATTGGCCCAAGAGTTGCCTCAAGACCTGCCTTTAATTTCATGGCTTTTCGTCTTTTAATTATTTCTTAAAATATTAATTAATGTTTAGAAAAGTCAAAGCCATAATAAATGAATTTTTTAAAGGTAAATTCTTAGCCCTTTCCTTACAAATAAAATAAAAAATAAATAATACAATTGAAAAATTAAAATCCCAAAACTATGACTTCTTAGACTTTAAAGTTTCCGCTTTTTTTCATTTTTAAATGGCCTAATAATCCTTAAATAATATCAATAAATCTAATAAAAACCTAAATTTATATTTTAAGAAATGTATAAAATTATTATCGACCAGGATCCACTGCCTTGTCGGTGGCATCCTTGGCACGGAACTGTCCTGCCCACCAACTGCAAAAATCCGAAAGCGGATTAAACGTATTCGTGAGAATTCGTCAACGATTTCACACCTGTTCTTCAGAAGGGGGCTGGAGTGGGGGGGTGTGCCGGGGCTGATATCTGGGGATGCGGATGCGGATGCGGATGCCACGCCTTCTTACCCATCAGATCCGCCTTGCTCCGCCACTCCCCCGGCCACTGATCCTTCGGCATAAAATGCCAATTAGAATTTCAAGTTCGCACTCCGTTGGTTTGCCTTAAGCGGTCTTTCGGCCAAAAACACCCCCCACCCCCATCCCAGCCCACGTTTTTTCTCGCTGTGTATTTTCTACAGACACCCTCCAACCCCCCCCTCGACTTTTCGCAACGCAAATTGTTTACCGCCCCCGGGGCTCTTTATTAACTTTACGGCCAGAACTGACCTCTCCACCCCCGGCGCCACGCCCCTCGGACCGGGGACACAAAGGGGAAAATCTCTCACGGAATTTTCCCCCATCGACTTTCGATTTTCATTCAATTCGATTTCCTCTCCAGTCTCAGATCCTGGCTCTGATTCAGGATACGAGTCCGGTCCGCCTCCTGCTTTCCTTTTTTTTTGTTTTGGTTTTTTTGGTCAACGCGTAACGCGGAAATGCACTCAAAATATTAAATGCTTCAGTAGTTTGCAATTATTG
Organism: Drosophila atripex; assembly: GCA_035045925.1. Lineage (NCBI taxonomy): Eukaryota > Metazoa > Arthropoda > Insecta > Diptera > Drosophilidae > Drosophila > Drosophila atripex. The sequence goes on from JAWNOP010000009.1 coordinate 1,574,925, forward strand.
CGAGACGCGGTGCCTTCTACTTAATTCATAATACTCGTGGAGTTGGAGGTCCTGCCAGAGTCCTGGCGGAAGGAGGAAGTCTGGTCAAGGGCTCAGTGTGTTTGGTTCTCAGTTTGGAGTCTGAAAAAGGAGTGCGTATTTTCAAAATGAAGCAAGCTTTTCATTCAAATATTAATTTAAAAAATTAAAATAAAAAAATTTTGAAAAATATTTAAGACAAGGCCCGACTAAATAGTTTTAAAAACTCCTTTTCAAACACCTCCCAAATAAAACCCACAACTCTGAGAAATCAAATCCCCCAAAAACACCAAATTAAATAATCGAAAAGTATTACATTTAAGGACGTGCCACTAACAAGCCACAAAATCGGAGAAAATCGTCCCACAGATGCCTGAAGGATAATTTCAGAGATGTCCTCCATATGCCAAAAAGGCAAACAATCTCCAAACACAAAATTAGCGCATTAAATTTGCTTTCCAAGGACGAGATGGGATGGGCGGGCATATGATATTTCCAAGTGTGTGTACAACATGGCAGCGAACCATAAATATAAATTCCCAGGCGCTTTACGAGCCAAGGAGCCAAAACACCACAAAAGAAAAAAAAAAACAGAACAGAAAATATTAAGAAAAAGGATTACATGGCAGAAGGAGTCGGCAACAACAGGCAAAGAGTCCTTCGATAAAGCAAAGTCTATGAGATTTACGAGCAGATTTCAAGAGTTACAAATACATACAAGGAATTTTTTGGTCTAGTACGAAAATAGGGGGAGGTTTCACCATTCACGTGGACTACCAGAAGACAGAGGACTAAGGACTAAGGACTAAGGATACGGAAGCAAGATATACACGCTCGGCCGCAGGACACGCAGGATTTTATGTTTTTGGCGTCAAGTTGCCAAGAGCAAAACTTTCAATTGCATTTCGGCCAAGTTTCGCTTTGGCTTATCTTTATTATCGCCGCTGTTATTATCCTGGCCGAAAGTCCTGCAGCAGGACGACACAGGCCGCTAAGGCAGAAGGCAGAAGGCAGTCGACAGTAGACAGAAGGCTGAAAGCTGAAAGCCGAGCCAGGCTCATAAAGTATGTCATGTGTCATAAATGACAGATTCTTAGGCATACTTCATTGATCCCTTTGGCCGCTCGTCCTGTTCACTCCTGCTCTCGTCCTGTTTTTACGACGTTCCCTAAATTGTTGCAGTATCTGCCGCACATCCTGCCTGCCAAATACCCATACACACACTAACACACTCGCAGAGGCATGCAGACAGGACACACATACGCAGGATGTGCGTGTTTGAAGTTTGCTTTTGATAAATGAATGGATTTTCAAAGGCGACGTTAATGAAATACGCACACAGGCGCAATCACGAGGATGCTAGGATGCCAGACGCCAAAAGGATACTCAAGCTACGTGTCCGTATACGTATATATATATATATGTGTGTGTGTGTGTGTATGAGTGTGTATCCTTCAATCTATCAAACTCACGTGTCCGTCGTGTCTCAATTTACTTGCTTAGTTGCCGCTCAAGTTGCGGCGCCTTTGGCTCCTTTATCCTAGTCCTGGCATTTTGATAGAGTCCTATTTGGGCCATATTTATGAAGTTCGAATAACTATATATATACACCACACATACATAAATATATATGTGTGTAGTTACGTGTTTATACAAATAACACACTAGACCCACAAACTTGTTAGTCAAGCCGAGCTATTGACATGAATTCGAAGCTATTAGGAGCCTCAAAAGGAGTTGGGTATGTACATTACAAATAATAAGAGCAAACTTTCTATTCAAGGATCTGAAACTCTGTTAAAATATGTACTATTACACTTCAATTGTATGTTTATAATTTCAAAAAGGATATCATCAGATTCAATGAGATTATCTTAGACTGCTGACTAATTACCTCCATTGTCAGAACAGATTGGGAATTCTAGGGGCAAAAACTGAAGCATAACCTAACAAAAAAGAACAGTAGTTATAACAAAAAAATAGTATATTTAATATTTAATATTTTCTATAAAATAAAATTAAACTTTTATCAATACTAGCTCCCAACAACTAGACCCAAATGGACGCAATTGATTATCTCCAAAAGGCGAGAAAGTGAAGGCGAGGAATAGCGAGCCAGTTGCCAGTAGACTGAAAGCGCCAAAAACCTGAAAAACATGGAAAACCTGGAAAAGCAAAAGCAAACGCATTAAAAGCAACTTAATAATTCAGATCGAAATCACCAATCAGCGCTGGCGACATGTTGACAAACGATGCCGCCGCCAAAGCGGGAGAACAACACCGAGGCGAGTCCTGGCGGGGGACTCCATCGACAACGATAGAGATGGGCGATAGCCTAGAGAGGGAGGGAGAGATAGAGCCAAAGACAGCAGGAGATACGAGGACGACAAGAGATTTACATTTTCAAAATCGAATGGCGGCATAAGCCACCGCAAAGCAAAAGACACGCAAGCCGGCAAGCCACACAGCCATAATGAAATCCTCGATAAACAAGATAAACGAACAGAAAGCGCCAGGCGATTAAGGACAACGAATGGAAGGATACTCTTATCTAAGGAAGAATTTAAAAAAAAAATAGGCCTAAAAATGTTAGTTGTTTTTTCGTCACTAATATCAAGGTAGGCTATCAAAACAATAGAAGCTTGCTTGTATTTTAGTTTTAGTTTTAAGACATAAATAATAAATATAAAAACTGTATTATATATTATACATAATTTTGTAAAACATTATACAAACATAAATTCAATAAATCAATTTAAAAAAATGATAATTTACCCAAAAATTATACATTCTATTCCAAAAAACTTTTACAAAATTATTAAATAAAGTCCAATGTTATCAAATTATGTCATATAACATAATATACTGCCTTAAAAATAAGCTCTTTAAAAATAGATAAATATACCTCCTTTTAAATCATCCCTCAAGCTCATCTCATTATTATATATAATTTAGAAAATCCCGATTGTTAGAGTATTAATGGGAAGAAAACAAAAAAAAAACAAAAAAGGAGCAACAGTCCTGGCTGCCTTGGCGACGTTGGCTAAAATATTTATATCTGTTTCAGCTTGGCCGCTTTATACAATTTCTATTTTGCGGGGAGGTCCTGGCGCTAGCTCCTGGGTAGTCCTGTGAGCCCACAAAACAGCAACCACCATACCAGACACTCAATCCCTCCTGGGTGACGTTGTCTTCGATGTCTTCGTTTGCAATCAATGAAAGATTTATGACAATACATTGTGGAATCCTGGACGGGGCGGTGGTACTGGGCGGTACGGAAAAGTGTCCTGAAAAGGCACATATTGCGGCCAGGAATTTGTTTTTTATGTCACATCATTATTTTTATTATGACACTGCCGCCGGGCCATCGGGCGGGCTCACTTGTTATTGGAGAGTGATTAGTGACTGAAAGTGACAAAAGCAACAATAGTTGCTTCCATCTAACAATGAAGTGGACCTTTTGCTTTTAATACAAAAATGCTGAAAGTGACATTTAACATGATTTATTTTTTATTATAAGCAAAAAATTATATTATTTTCTCAAAGCTTTACGAATAAAACCAAGTGAGGTACAATATCACTCATACGCAGTGTAGGCTCATGTAGGTTCACTCTAGATGACAATAAATAATCCCAAGATATATACTATATATAATAGAAGGAGCCATGAAAATGGAGAGAATATTGGGTTACCTGGGATGTAAAAGTGAAAAATTGAAAAACGAAACGAAAAAAAACAACTGAAAAACGGAAATTGATTGAAAGTCAAAGGGAAAATGGCAGGGTCCTTTGGCTTTAGCATCTGCTTTTCCTGTGGATCGCAATCGATCAATTCAATTATCAGGCCAAATGGATGTCCTGTATCTGTCTCTCTCTCTCTCTGTGTGTGTGTGTGTGTGTGGAGGATAACTCCATTTTGGTCGCCTTTTGTCCTTCGGTAGCTGGTAGACATGGGATGTAAGTGGAAATTCTCAGTGCGTGTAAAATGCCTTTGCGTTGTATGTTTTTTTTTTTTTTTATTTTTGTCATGGATGTATATGGTACATACATATATGTATGTTCTATATAGGATAGTATGGGTACATACATACATACATATATATAGCCACGCCCACTCACTTGCAAAAACAGGGAAAGAGTTGGACAACAATGAAATGCTTTTAGCCTGCGAACTGCGAAAACTGGGAAAACTGCGAAAAACTGAACTGAACTGAACTGAACTGAACTGAGCTGAGAGCGCCAAACGAAATTAAGTTAACAACAAAGTGAGGCAGCAAGCCGGCAAGGCGGCGAGGAAAAAGTTTTGTGTACTGTTTTTATTGAAAATTGAGTTAAAAAACTGAAAGTGTCGACAACGAGAACGACGACTACGACGACGAGGATGGGGTCGACTCTCTGCAACATCATTGTGTCTCGTATGTGCAACTATTACTACCACTGCCACTTACCAATACCGATACCAATAGCCAACTTTTAGCCAACTCATCTCTTCCTCGTCAACCAGGTCCAGGTCCTTGGGCCAAAGTCAACTGTCAAAGGGAGCCTCCTCTCGGGGGAAATTGTTTACTTAATTTCATAATAAAACATTAAAAATACCAAACACTATTCACCTTACAGGTTAATGGGCACAAAGTATACACTTTGGCATAGGAACTCAATTTTCAAAAGTTTGTTACAAGAGTTGAGAAAAAATAATCAAAAGCATAGCATACTTTTTAGGCGAAAGGTTCCTGATTGAAAATTAAGTCTTCAAAGTGGTCTAAAACATTTTCAAATATTAAGTATATATTCAGAATCATCCTGTCCTAGTATAATGCCCCTAAAAAGACCTTAAATCTTTTATATTAAATATTTCATCCAAAGGACAAAGATCATCGAACTTAATAATAATTAAATAGCATACTTTTGAGGGCAAGACCACCCCGGCACAAACTTTCGAGACTGTGGAATGTCAATAAAAGTCGACGGGACATATATCCGATTCCAAAATGGATTCCAAAATCAGCGCCGATCAATTCACGCACGCACACACCCGCATATTTGGGTGTATTTGTCTGTGTGAGCGTGTGCGTGTGCGCATAAAATTTATAAATTATTGAATCTATGAAAATATGAACATCACGTACGCACACAACTCCCACCACCCCGCCTCGGTTCGTCCTTTTGCGGCCAACTATCTCACCGCAGACGGGAGAAGCAAAATAAAAGACGGGAAGAGATGGAACAAAAAAAATGTAGAAAACAGACTGAAGACAGAAGACAATCGCAGAGAACGAACTTACAGTTATGCATAAAAATAGGCGGGCGGAGAGGCAGGCTGGCAGGCGGGCGTGTATGTGGGCGTGGCTGGAATATGCACAGAATTTCATTAAGGACTAGGACTTTAAGGATTTGATGCTCTACTTAGTGGCATTACTGGCTTGTTATTTTTTAAATAAAAAAAAATATAATTATTTTTTCAAGGCCTACTTAGTTAATTTTCAAGAAACCATATACCAAAAGCCATATATGACTATCTATACCATATTCTATCCAATTTATTACACTCATATACCCTTATCCTCCATATAGTACTATATAGTAAGCCCCCTTTTCTCTCTCAGAGTATTACCAATTCGTTTCATAAAAAACTATCCCATTTGTGGTTATAAATAAGTTTGCGTATTGGTCGCGTTTGTTTGCAAAAGTTTGTTCCTTCGACGTGTTTGTAGAGAGCAAAAAAAAAATAATGATAACCTGGAGTGAGGGATTAATAGCATTTGCAGATCAAAAACTTTTCTAATAATTTCTTTCTGATGAATTCCAGTCCCCTCCTTTCTTCCAACTCTCCTTTCCCTCCAACCCCGACCCAAGCCCCAAAAGAGAAAACATGATTTTTACTTTCCAGGCTTGACCAAGAAGGCTCATTAGTCGGGCTCATTGGTTTTAATGGAACAATTAAAGTATACAACTACATCATATTGGTAATTGCGAATGGTATATTATCATAATCATCGTAAGCATCATAATCATCGTGGGGAGAGGCGATGCAAGCTACACGTCCAGCGGGACCGGTACCATCAGCTCTCCCTATAGTGTCCCTAAGCTGTAACTAAATACATTTATTATTTTTTAATTTAAATTGAAGATATTAACTTGCCCTTCGTTTGGGTTGCAGTTGAATATATTTATATCGTCATTTATTATTAATCAGGGAACGAATTTGGCGAAACGAAAAATCGACCTTCATTATGTTTTAGTAATAGGCAGTAGTAGTTCGACCGGGTAGTGGCTGTCAGCTGGCAATCATGATCAAAATCTCGACACCCTTTGTTTATAAATCAAGATTAATGAAACGGCTATCGAGAAAAGTTACATATATGAGAAGTCTGGCAACGCTTCAATTAATATTTCGCAAGTCATAACTAGTGTAGGAAAGTGCATCATTTTGCATAGCTTACCTTTCAGTTTCTTCAATAAAACCAAATGCAATTATATACATTGTTTCCCCGTCGTCATAGAAAACAATGCTCAAGAGTGTACTTCAGGCGTACATCATCGGTGAAAGAAAAATCGTGCTACATCCAGTGTTCTATATCATCAGGTTAGTAGTTAGTAGTTAGTTATCGAGTTTAGGCACAAGCAAGCGTGCACCAGCATAGTACATATCTTTGTACATCATTCAGTGTGCATAATTGTGTGTGAGAATCATCATTAGGGTCCCATGCTCATCAGGATGCATGGGCTCATCAGGGGTCGTCATCAGGGTTATCATCAGGTATATATATATATATATATACATATCATCAATGGTTTAATCATCATCAAGAGTGTGAATTATCGAAGGTGCGTGTGGGTGTATGAAGAAAGGTGAGTCAATAAAATCCTGTAAAAAGAAAATAGAAATATTTATTAGTTATTTTAGCCTATGTGATTTTCTTTTCACTTTCACTTTTTTTTATATAATTGGAGCCAAAAATTACTCATTATTTTATTTTTTTCTTACCCGTCCATTTCACTGGGAATTTTTATATTTTTGATGAATATTTACATTTTTCCGAAACTAGTTGAACTCCAGACGAGCTCTGGTGGCTAACTGACTATATTCCGGCCCGTTCGAGGCTACATGCCGTTGACAGCTCCCATTTGTTCGATGACAGTTGAGTCAAGGCTAAAGCGTTACGATCCCAGTAGGCCGTGGCAGCTCTACAACTAATTATATATAGCTATATATATTCGTATATAGTATACCCCAAATACTTTGCCAAAAAACTCGGAAACTGTGAAAAAAGTAACATCAAGTTGGCGGTGAGAAAGTAAGCTATCCACTTGTTGGTTGATTCAAGTTTTGTACTTGTTCGAAATTGTTTTCAATCGGAGGTAAACGTAACACAGCAAAAATAAAATCGATTTGAAAAAAAAAACCAAAAATCATTTTATCGATTATTGCACAAAAAGTGAAAGAATTCAAAAAAAAAAAAAAATAGTGGAATAAATAGTGTAATAAATAGTGTAATAAATAGTGGATAAATAGTGGAATAACGTGGATAAGATCCAGCTGGTAGTTAGAACACAGTAAGATGGCCAGCTTGACGATCAAGGGTTTGCCCACTCAGGTGATGCACACCTACCAGGTCCTTCGTATTGGAAGCGATGTGAATGACAAGACCCTAACCTTTTGTCTGGACGACAAGGTAACACTATTCCTTGTTTATCGAAATGAATCATTTATTTATCCCTCTCGAAAGTCCATCGACAAGTTGCATGCCACTTTGACGCGATACGAGAAAGGACTCTTTCTGGTCAACGAGAGCCGCCATGGCAGTGTGAGTGTCAACGGCAAGAAGGTCGGAGGACCCGTCCATATCACCTATCGTGATACCTATCGTGGTTGTGTTCGTCTTCGCTTTGGTCACATTGAAGCTCTGCTCCGTGTCTCTGGAAGCCTCACTGGTTAGCCCTTCGACTCTTGCCGACAAAGATACCACAACGCAAAGGATACAATTTTACCATCCCCACCCCCCCCCCCCCCAAAAACTCCAAGAAGCAACTTCCGACCTCCCCAACCCCCCATCCCCAACGATTTTGGCTAGATAATTTTTTTTAAATCGTTCGTTAATGTTTGCACAAGATTATATCCAAAAATGTCAAATGGCTAGGCTTTTACATGACAAATGAATAAATTCCTAAGCACTTGGATATAAAACACAACTGTTCAAAGGACATGCCCGTGTCCATTTCGACGATGACGATGACGATGACGATGTCGATGTCGATGTCCTTCACCCGATTATCCACTAATGCGAACTGCAAGCGGATAACTGGCGAACATGAATTATGCACATTTACTTCCCAGCCAGTCTGTTTGCTCGGCTAACCGAGCATCTTGTCCTGCCCAGGTCCTGGCGAGATCCTGGCGAGGTCCTTCCTCCCCTTAAGCTCAGCTCTGGCCCTGCCATATTATTCCGCTGTGCGTGTTTGCATTTTCCTCGTCCTGGCACACTTGCGGAAGGGCTTTTAGCATTGAGACGTATTTATAATTAAATAATTATTATTTTTTTATTTTTATTGATGAATTAATTGAATAAAAATTGTGAAATGTGAAAAGAGTCTATGGAAATTCTAGATCACTTCTGAATTAAATAAATACTTCTTGAAGAGATAAAATTCTAGTGACGAAGGCACGACATGCGACGCCCATAATATCTGATATCGATTTTGGTGACGAAAATAATCTGATTTATAAAATGTATTTAAAAACTGACTTAGTTTTCGTCACTTTTTTTGTTTAAAAATATATATTCCAAACTTTCTCCTTCAAAATAAATTGAAAAACCCTATATCCTCTTCATGTGACCTCTGCTGTATATCCGTAATCCATTTAATTCAACCAAGCGACCATGCCAGCTGCGTGTGTGTGAGTGCGCGCGCCTTTGGTATTATCAACTCATAAATATTTATTGAATTTTAAGAAATTTTCAAAAATGGCTACACCAGTAGCCGCACACCCAGACACACATACACGCACACACACACACGCCAATGGCCAATCCCCAGGACCAAAAACAGAAGGAGTAACAGGATGACTCAATCTGCGAGGCCAACCGATGACTTGTTGTCCTGCCAACGTATCCTGTCATCGATTTCGATTGCCTTGCATTCGCTTCCTTGACTTTCTTGGGAAACTTCTCACATTGAGGAGGAGGAGGAGCCAGCCCACTGACCATTGCCTTTTTCCCACTAGCATGGCGAGGATTCAGGACGCTCGTCCTTTTGCATTTCTCTTATTTGGATTATAATTTTTTTCCATTTCACATGTGAGCGCATTCCTCCTTGGTGGTCACTTGTCAATTTCCATTTTCATTTCATCAGCGAAAGAGATAGGGAGAAGGCCGGCGAGTGAGACGGGGATAATCCCAAATGGAACGGCTAGAGCGAGAGAGGCTGAAACAAAAGACAGAGACAGGAAGCTAAACTTAGACAAGGTCATCGATTTTGGGAAAGTTTTTATGGAAATCAAGTTGAAATTGAAATTCCAATAATATCTTGCTTATTTATTGGACTTATTGGAGAATGAATTTGAAGCCGAGGATGGATCAGAAATTTACTTATAAATAAACGTTGAATCCTTGGATTGCAATTTCCAGCTTGCAGCAGGATATAACTCAGTTTTCGTCGAAATCCTTGATGACTCGATTTCCACCGAAAACTCGAAACCATTTCCATTTGCCAGGACACATGGTAAATGCAATTTGGAGGCACCTGCCTCCAATCTCAGCCAGGGTGCAGTCGACTCACATCCCTTGGCCACCAGGACACCTTTGACCCTATACCCCCTCGCCTGTAATCCCTCTCCCTCTGCCTCTCCCTCTACCCTCTACACTTTCCGCCCCCCCCCCTTAATCGACGAGAGAGTTTCCTGGGAGAGCGAAGCTTTTCCAATTTTAATCGCATCAAATAGTCACTTAAGCGCTAACTGCCCTCATAGCCCCGCCCACTTTTCATCAAGTGGGCGCAGGAGCTGCTCACTCGGATGTTTTCCAATCAAGTTTTCCTGAAAAACTGAATAAAGTTCACTTGCCCCCGTCACTGGCGTTTAATTAAATATTTTAAAAGTGTCTTAGCATAAAAATTTTATTTTTTTTTCTTTAAATTTGACATATATATAGAAATTACCAAGATCGGTTTACTATATCTAGAGCCTGTCATTAACTGTCAATATTTTAATTTATTGATCAAAGATCCATAACTCGGTTAATATTTGGAAGATCTGCCTTGTTGATCTCTTGAAATATTAAAATTTGTTTTATTCTTGGATTTATAATTCATAAATAATATTTAATTTTTAAATGAGTTTCAAAACAGTTGGGTTATACGCTAAAAATACGCTGAAAATATTACATTTTGTTTCAAAATCGAAATATTTATAAATCATAATTAATATTTCTTTATAGAAATGTTCAGCAGCTCTGAGCCTGAATGCAAAATCAACTTGTTGGATGTGTCCAGGGAATGGGGCCTCCTCCTCCAAGGGGGGCGGGGCAGTGGCTGGGTGGGTGGGTCGCTGGCTGCGTTGCCATCACGTTCTATGGCAGTTGGAAAATCGTTTCGTGTTCGAATCTTATTAGTGGTTTATAATTACAATTGTATACAGACCAATTACGTTAGGAGATGAACTGAAGCGGAGGGTTAACAGGGGCAGGGGGGTGCTTCTAATAAGGGGGCGGTGGTTCAGGTGTACGTGTGGGTGAATGTGGGTGGGTTGGGGTGCATGAGGGGTGTGTGTGTGTGTGTGAGTGTGTGTGTGTGTGTGGCTAATTAACCACCATCAGAACTGGCCGTTAAGTGCTCTGTGTATATGTGTGTATCAGTGTTTGTGTGTGTGTGTAAATGCTAAACTCAAGTATCACGATAATGATGTTCATTTCGTAAGCAAATGTCATAACACAACACAACCCACACACCCACACATTCAAACTGATATTAATGCATATGTATTTGTGCAGCCCAGAAGACAAAGACGCCATTTGACCAACACCCCTCTCCGCTCCCTACCCCCCCCATGAGCCCCTCTCTGGGCTGGCCAAGTGTGCTTTGTAATTGAATCCACGTCTGAAATCTGTCTGTGGTCGATAATTTCATTTCGGGAACCATTTTGAATACAAATTTATCGCCAAGAACGCACCCGTCGTGACACGTTTCCCGAAAACCGCAACACGATATCCTGATATCCTGATTCAGGACTCCCAGCCAACACCCAACACCCAATCGTGTCGGGGAGTCTTGAGATACTTTCCGGGATAACCCATCGGAGTCATCAGACATCGGACTTTTGGGCTCTACTAATTGGAATAGTTGCTTGTGGCATCTGCGTTTCCAGTAATCGATATTGCGGTTAAATAAGCTAAAGAATTGATATCCAAAGGATATTCCACCACCTCATAAATAAGGGATAAAATATTCAAAAGGATTCAATAAGCAAAATTAAAGCAAGATTAAATTAATTTTTTTTAAATACCAGGGTTAAAAACTTTGCCATAATTAAAAGATAAATAAAAAGTTCAACCCTCTTTTTTAATAATCAAAAAATAATAGTTATTTTTAAATAATATATATAATTCAATAATATTATTAAAAATTGTGTCTTTGAAAAGAGGATTAAGAGAACAAAACTTTTTATATTATTATTATTATTATATTATATTATTATATATTATTATATATTCAAACTACTTAATGAGTAATACTCATAGCTGAGATCCTGAAAAAAGAAACCCAAAATATATGCAATAATAAAATAGGACTCCGAAAAGTAAGTCACTTTGACAGCCATAAAGTTAACCATAAAATTTGAAAATCAGGATAAAAATTCCGAAAGAGTGTCCTTAAGAGTAATATATGTTGTGAAGGATGTCCAAAAGGAGCAAAAGAGACTCAAGAAGGACTCAATAATATTTATTGTAAGCCCACATGATACTGAAGGCAATCAAAAGCCGTTATGATATATGGCGAGTTACTCTTATATTGCAGGGTGGTTGTCCTGGCTGAAGGATAACTAACAGTTATTGAAAAAATAAAAAAAAAAATAAAAAATCAGTTAATGCCAGATAAAGCATATTTTGCTTTTTTTTGGTTATTTTTATGAAAAATATTGAAAATATTTATTTAACTTATCATTTATTGTGGCTCAACTGTTATACGGAATTTAAGAGAACTCCAAACTCTCTTAGAAGTTATTATTGCTCTTAATGTAACGCTCTCACTCGCTTACTGTTATCCTTGCCTTCTCTTTAGGCCGTAAATGCTCTTTAAACTGTTATCCTGGCCGAGGTCCTGTTAGCAGTTACATAACCATTAAGGGAAACCACTCGAATCCCAATTTCTGAGGCGAGAGAGAGCGCCGAAGGATAACCAATTATGACCAAAAAAGGCGCAAGCAACTGTGCTTTGATAGAAACAACAAAAAAGTCAACTAAGTTGTTTTTTTTTATTTGGAATATAAAATATAATATTATTTGATATAAATAGGTATTTCAGAAATCCATTTAATTAGCGCTTGAAACGAAATTAAATATGAAAATAAGACTGGCGAAAATTGGGGTGAAAAATTGATATCGCAGGATAAAACTTGTTGAATCCTGCTAGCCAGGATATGCTGGCAAGCAAATTTTCGCCTGGAAATTCAATATCTTTTCTACACAATATGTGTGTGGGTGTGTGTGTGTGTGTTGGTATGAGGGTGTGAGTGCGTGTAAGGGTGTGTGTGCCTGCCTGAGCGCCTAAAAAGCAGACATAATTAGTTTATGCCAAGATTTTTGCGTCTCTCAAGACGCGACACTTGGCAACGCCATCTCATCCGGAAAAAAGTGCCACGGGTCGAGGGCAGAAGGAGCACCAGGACGAGGACGAGGACGAGGACGAGGACCAGGTCCTGAAACAGGAGCACCAGCAGCAAGGCCATCTCATTTGCCCCAACTAAGTGTATTAAAATTAAAGTCTTCAAAATGCAACATATACCAGTGACGAAACTTATAAGAAAACCAAGAACGAATGTGGATGAATTAAAAATAAATTAAACCCTAACCATACAGGATAAAGGATAATATGTTTCCTTTGAAAAATCAAAAATACCTTTAATTCCATTTATTTTTGAAAGACCTTAATCTCCCGCTATTATTATTTATTATCAGATAAAAAAAAAACTTCTAAAATCTAAAAGGTAAAATAGAGATTAACCTTTATAATATTATTAAAAATTTAATGTATTTTTTATTGACGGAACAAATTCAATTTTTCAGATTTTTTTATTTTTTTGTTGCGGATTATTATTCGTTTTTTTTTTTGTCGTTTGGGATTTGTGTTGTTTATTTATCTGGGAATGTTTTGCGGGAATCGCTTGAAATTGTTGCTCCTCCAGAAGCCCAGAAGTATCCTTCGGCCCCCGAGTCCTTCGCCTTTGTTTGAGTAGGTTGAAAAATCAAAATTTTACACTCGGCTACACATTTCCAAAGGCTGCCGAAAGTTATGACTAGAAAATGGGTCTGTCGAAGGGGCGACAGAGACTACTTAGGCCATACATGCAAAAGTAACCCATACACTGAGAAAAATCGACTTTAAAAATGGAATATAAAGATATCTATGAAGAACTAATATACACGAAGTTTATAAAATTATAAAATGTATGATTATCCATTTATGAATTATTAAAATTGATATTTTTTTCAGTGCATATTTGGGCATTTGGTTATGTTTGTGTATGTGTGCTTAAGTGCGTGTTTATGGCGCAATAAAACAGACCCTAACACGCTCACACACACACACACAAAAACGCTGGTGGGGTTGTGGGTTGCAAGGGGTGGTGGTGCTTTGGAGTGGGCGGAGGGCGGTGGGGTATGAGGGTATAAGGGTATGAGGGTGGTGCGGCTGGCTGGCGGAGAGGCTGGAGAACATAGACATAAAGCAATCGCGTTGACTGCTGCTGTTGCATGTTTCCAGAGCCAAATGAAGCAGCCAAAGTGAGACCCGAAAAAAAAACACACACACAACTCAGACCCAGACGGAGGCCAAGGAACCATTACACTTGGAAAAACAAGTAGTCACATTTACAGCATTTGTGAAAATTGGCCTTGAAACTTGCTTCCCATTATTACTTTCAATAAATAACCAAAGAAACCTCCAAACTAATCAAGTTTCAGTTTTTATTGCATACTTTCCGGCCCTTAATCCGGCGATTTCAAGTCTCCCATTCATATAAACTTTAAAACTTATAAATACCAATAAAAATATTAGGCAGAACTTAAATTTATCAAATATTTCTCCATTTCCAATAAATATTAATCTTATTTTTCATCAATAGCCCTTCACTTCAAAACTATTACAGTCGTTTTAAAATAAAGCATACTTTTCAGCTGCCAAATTAGAGATTTGAAATCTCCCAACATTGAAAAGAGACTCCTAAGCAAATAAAAAGCATTAAAGAAAATAAATAAAAGTTTTTAGTTCTGTGCATTCGAGCCAGACGAATTCCTGGCCAAAAAGAGCAAGTCAAGGGGGGAAGCACATGCAAAAAGAAAGGCTAAAGAGGGGGTGGGGGGCGGGAGGCAGAGAGTGCGGGAGAGAGAGAGAGGTAGTAGCATAGACAGAGACAGTCAGCCAGCATCTTTCCGCTTGTCTGCGGCGCATTTATGACTTTCCCACTGGAGGCGCTTGGATTGCATAGCGCAGGATATCACAGGCAGGATGGTATAGGATGGCATGCCATAGCCTGCATATAGGCGCACCGACATATGTCTTATCACAGACACACAGACCTACGCACAGACACCCCCTCCACACACACACACACACACACACACACACACACACAGAGACACACTCTTATACACTCACATGGCTGGCTGCTGTCAAATGCCATACTAAACCGATAATCCAATCATAAGTTATAGTCAAATGAGTTTGCTCTTCAATAAATTTTCGCCTCTTTTTTCCCCTTGATGTCTTCATGGCCACCGAGAGAAAATGAGTTTCCCCAAAAGACAGGGGTGTGGCAAAAGGGGGGCGGCTATATATATTTTTTTTTTTTGGGGAAAAGTTTCTAAAGGTAAAGACAGAGTTCTTAGACTGGAAAGATTTACTTCATTTCTATAAAGTGTAATCACAGAGTTTATCTTCCATATATATTTTTTATAAAATCTATAACCCCTCCTAAGTTAAGCCTCAGTCCACTTATATAAGAAAAAAGAAAAAAAGACGGGGGACTGCCTGTTGCCAAAAATACTTTGTCTCGAACATCATTTGAGACGCTTCCAACACGAAGCCAAAAACCAATTAGAGACCCCCAAACGCCCAAAAGGTGAACGGCCTGCCGGAGGGTTTCGGGGAAAAAACATCCCAAAAAATACGAGGGGAAAGGGTCTTTAGAGTGCCAGTGTCAGATCCCATAAACGATTAAAATCCAGTGGCCCCCCATTACATTCAATTAGCCAAGTCAATATGATTTTATGAAGAGGCTGGCAGTCGGAAGTCAATTAAAAATATTCCAGGTAGAGTCTAGTGGTCTCTCCGGGCAGACCAAAAATTCCATTCGTTTGGTAAGAGATTACGAATATCTTATCAAAGATAGCCATTATCTCTTGAAAAACATTATCAGATTACAAACACTAACTTGTTTTCGGTAGTCTCTTGATGATACAATTTTAGCTGCGACATAACTGAAGCCAATAGAGGAGTTTAGTTTATGAATTTAAGGGAAGCGATCGGTCTTGGCCATTCAATGCGATACTTTTTTCCATTCTTATTGAAAACGTAATAAGCCATATGCCGTGGGTTATGGCCTTTGTTATTGCCATTGACAACGATATCCTGGTGCTGCCCTTATTTGCAACAACTATTAGGGGCAGCAATAGTAGCGGCCAAACAGGAGCAACAGGACGACTGAATGGGAGGCACGAGGACTTTCTGCCACACGCATTCCTTGCCTGATTCTCTCTCTGGTCCTTTCATTTGCCGGCTATGTCACATTTTTGGCCTCGCGGACTGCATGTACTGGGAAAAATGGGGAATTAGTAAAGATTTCTATAATTTCTGGAGATTTTAAGGATAATAGTTAACCTAGTTATAAGCCTAAAAGTAGGCAATGAAAATATTATTTTTGATTAAAAATGCAAGCCTTTAGTACCGGGTATTATATATTCTAGAAAATCAATTAAAAATATAAATATAAAAATTAGATTATTAAATATTATATTATTAAAATATATTTTGTATAAAGTGTTTTTTAAAGGATATCTAGTACCAAGTACTACTACTACTCATACTACTAGTCCCATTTTTCTATGATTTTAAATTTAAAAAGAAAAAAATACTCGACTTTTAATTTTTTCTCTCTGGGTAGAAAACGTTTATGATATCCTGCAATTGTTCCTGTTCGCGGCAAGTCTGTATATGTGTTTGTGTGTGTGTGTAGGTAAGTGGGTGAGTGTGCGTGCGTGTCCTGTTCTTTTGTTACAACAATTTTTGCGCAATTTCTTTTGTGCTTTGTGCAGCCGCCGCCAACGCTTCCATTTTCCATTGCCGCTGTCATAACTGTCGCTCCACCAACGAGACCCCGACAGGAGCAACACCAACACTAACACCAGCAACAGCAACAGGAGCAACATTCACACAGGAGCAACAGCAGCAGCAGCAACAGCAACAGCAACAGCAACAGCAACATTGCTGCTGAGCACATGCAATTAGTGCCAAATGTTTCCATATTTTTGCACAGGGATCGGCGGGACAAAGAGGCGCGGAGGGAGGAGCAGGTGGAGCAGCAATGCTGACCACAGCATTCAACAGCAGGAGCAGTCAGGACCCTACAGCAGCAGAAGCAGGAGCAGCAGCAACAGCGGCAACCAAAGGAGCAGTAGCCACTGGACCAAACAAGGGAAGGCGGGAGGTTGGGAGGTTGGGAGGGCGGCAGTGGCTGTGGCAGAAGGTCCTGGGAAATTGGAAGGACCAACAAAAAATGAGCAACATTTTCCCCGTTTCATTGTTGCCAGTTTTACACACACTCGCACTCACACACACTCTCGCACGTACTTTATACTCATATACAGGAAAAGAGCAAGAATTCGAGCAATTATGAGCGAGGAGCTAACGACTTATGAATACTCTATGAATTACGAATTATTAGGATGGATGCGATTCTGGACAATATTAGATTTTTGATCTTCGACTCTAAAGATTCCTATTCTTCTCCACAACAGATACATTATATCAGATCCTTAATTATTATATTTTTACTTAGATATTGAAGAATATATAAAATAGAGTAGTACATATATAAGAATATCTACATATACATATATTTATATTTATATTAATATTTATATAAGAAATTATGAATCCAATACATTTTATTCTTTATATTCTATGATATATATTGAAATACTTTTCTTTATCAACTTTTTACTAATATTATTTTTAGAAATTCCTTCTAATTTCTAGATCCATAATTTTTCTATTCCGATAAGTTAGGGATCAGTCTTATAAAAGATATCGGACTATCAGAAATATCTCCAAAAGAACAAAATTTCGCAACATTTTTTCATACTTTATTAGTTTTAAAGCAAAACATAAAACTTTCAAGTCCCTCTAGCTCTATCAAAAAATCCAATACACCCCGTATTTATGAAAGGGTATTTGGCAAAGTCAAAATATTCAATGCCTTGCCGACCATGTCCGGCCAAAAAGGACGAAGTGGCAGTAAAGTGGCAGAAGAATGGTGGCTGGGCAGTGAGTGGGGTGGGAGGGAGGGGAGATCGGGGGGAGTAAGTGGGCTAAAAGGAGCGGAAGGAGTGAAAGGACTGGCTGTGTAAACGGCCGTAACATTTTCCACATATCCCACGGACCACACCCACCCTGGCAGCGCCCCCCTCCTCCCTTGGCCATCTTCCTGCACTTCTTTTGTTGCCGCCACTCGACGCCGTGACCCCCTCCGATCACCACCCCTCTCCCTCACCCCTTAGTGTGTGTGTGTGTGTGTGTTTCTGTGTATGGTTAATTATACATTTTGCATATGTATGCCGTATAGCCGAATTTGTCGCATATGTTTGTGTGTGAGTGTGTGTGTTTGGACGTGGGTGTGTATGTTGTTCTGCACATATCCGATTTCCATACCACCCACTGTCCCCTGACCACTGTCCACCCTCCCCCCGGCACCCCTGGCACCCCTGACACCCCGCCGCCCTGACCTTTGTTAACAATACGCGTTCGAACATTTTTTGGCGCCCATTGTCATCTGAATATAGTATGTTACTGTGCTTACACCTGTTACACCTGTGTTTATAAAAATAGTATTCAAAATAAAGTTAAGCAAGAAGTAGTAGTTTTTTTTAAATTTTTAAAAAATAAACACAAATTGAATGAATTTTGTTTTCAAAATCATTTTACTCAATTTTAAAGTATTTTTAAAGACTATATTAGGATTTGAAAGATTTTTAAGACCTTCCTGTTATCGATAATTATCGATAGAATAAACTCCTCTCCAATTTGCAAGTTTATTCAAGTATTTAACAAGCTTTAGTATTTGAAATAATATTTCTATATTTTTTAAGCATTACATTTTTAATTAATGTATGTAATTTTAATTTAATACAATCAATAAAAATTATATTCCAATTCTGATACCTAAAATACCGACAAAGACTGTTCCTCAATGGCTCTTAATAATTTTTCAGCTATTTTTAGGCGGCAGGAAGTGCGCGTTATGCTCGTCCTTTGAATGCGAGGGTAAAGGACATCCGAGGGCAAAGGGGATAAATGAATGGGGAGCCGGGACAGCGGCAAGATAACCGAAATGTGAACAATCATGTGTCAAATTGTTAAAGGTTCTCAGCCGAATGAAAAGCATTGTCCAGCACATGGTCTATATAGGTTTTTTTTTTTAAGGGTTTTTATGAAATTTAAGTTTATTCTACTGGAACAACGAAAATATAAAAAATTTAAAGAGTGGAACTAAGTTCTGGGGACTCAAAAATTGCTTAGAATCAATTGACTGACACATGTATGGCAAGTATGGCTACTCCAAAGTTGATTATTATTGGCCTTTTGTTTTCCCGGAGATCGGGCAAGTCATTATTTATGATGCCGGGCATTCCATCAATTTGTTTGTTTTGTCACGCTCTGGTCTGTTGGCTTATTAGGCGGCATCATCGCCAGCCACCCAGCCACCCAGTCAGCTAGTCAGCCATTCTCCATGAAGAGGACAAAGGACGAAGGATGCAGGATGCAGGATACACATCCCTTCATTCCGGCATGCCGTTCTCGTTGCAGCGATTTTCAACGTTTAGTCTGTTGCATCATTTATCATGTGAAATGCGCCAGACACAACAGGAGCAGTAAAATCCTGGCCAAGGACCTCCAGGATGAGCCAATCAAGACCAGGGTGAGAGACTAGGACCATCCGGGGCCCTGGGCGAAAGCAACACCTCAGTCCTGTGTTTTTCCTGCAGGAGCTTTCGGAACGGCGCCAGCTGCACTGCCATTGCATTCTGTCCGCCAGTCCATCTGTCCGCCTGTCCGCTAGTCTCTCCGTCCGCCTGGAATGGTCAAAACCAGATCCTGGCCCATGGCTATAACCAGAAACAGAGCCAAAGCCATAAAAACAAGTGCAAATGCAATTTGAAAACAAGAAAGAATTTCCTAAAAATTCGAATGCGGCTAAACAAATACCTGAACATAAAAATAAGTTTAAATATTTATGAAAATATTTAGGAATTATAATCTTATTTTTTAATACAAAATTCTGTTGATTTCCAATTTAAATGTATTTGTTTCTGTTCCAAAAAAAATTAAAACATTAAAAGTAACAGATTATCTAACATTTGTATTATTATAATTTTTACATAATACTTATTTTCTTAAATTTTGTTTAATAATTAATAATTATTAACAAATTATTAATAAAATAATAGTTTAATGTAAAAGAGTTATTGTTCTTATAAATAAATGAATAAGAAAAGCCAAACTATTACATAAAACTATTAAATTAGTTTAATTAACAAAAAATTCAATTAAATAAAAATGAGAAAATTTATAAAAATAAATTCTAGAAATTGACATCCAGATATCGTTGATGCCTCTTCCATAGGGTAACCGTGTTGGCCAGGATGTGTCGATCTTGGGATGAGGGATTGGTGGACTGGCTAACGGTATTTGGTAATTAATAGGCCATATAATGATAAACGATATGAGAGTGTGTGTTTGCCCATATCTGGACCCTGAACCCCCTAGCCCGTACCCCGATTTTTCTATGATTTAAATATGGCGCATGAAATGCAATAAACAAATAAATTAATTGAGCCTGCCCCGGGGTTTTGAGGGGCAGGGGCAGGGGCAGGGCAGGGGTGGACAGAGGCTGGACGAGTGGCAGGATCTAATAGAAAGAAATATGAAGTGATAGAAATGCCTTTTCCCAACACCCACTCACCCCGTCTGGCCTAACCCCTGTGTCCCCTAACCCCTGACCTGACCCACTGACTGAACCACCCGGACTTCTTTCCGATTTTGTGGGCCACCCGCATATATCCATTGAGCTAAGCAAATTTAATTGAACTGGCCGCAAATGCAATGACCGCAAGGGGTGGTGGAGAGGGGGTGCAGCTATTAGCCGAGGCATAGAGGGGTGCACTGTGAAAAATTCAGGGTGCTTTGATTTTTAATTATATATATATTTTTTGTGATTTTAGGAGCTCTTTGTGTAGCAAGTTTTATTCAGTTTATTTGTTTTATATTTTAAATACAATATATAGAAACTAATAAAAATAATATAAAAATAGTTTTTTATTTTAATATATAATTTAATACACAATAAGAAATATATAATAAAATTAAATACTAAACCGAAAAAAAGACAAAATTATTGAAGAAGTTGAATCTCGAGAGTTTCAAGACTTTGCCTTAATAATTTGATTTAATTAAAAAGTCAACATTTTTTTTCAGTGCCTTAACAGGGGGAGGAGGGGTGGTAGGTGGCAAGTGGCAAGTGCATATGCATTTGAATGAAAGGAGGCGCTTTTTATGGCATAGATACATGTGCGTTCATGGCTCATGGTTATTTTCAACTGCAGCTGTTGCAAAAATATTTATTTGTATTTCGTTGCATGTTGTCCGGTGGTACGTGCCACATGTGCAAGTCAAATCTACTCCACAGAGGGAGGGCGGAAGGAAGTGGATAGAATAGCTGCAGATACACAGCAACAGAGATACAGATACAAAGATACAACTGGACTGTGCAGTGCAGTGCAGTGCAGTGCAGTGCAGTGCAGAGATACTCGTACAAAGGGTAAGAGATAAATAAATCATTAGAAAATAAATAAAGCAGGCAAATAAAATGAAAACAGCCATTGAGTCTGTCGATTGCCATTCGCCTTTGATCTGCATATAATAGTGGAGGTCCTGTGCCAGGATCCTAGTCCAATACTGCCGCCCGTCCATTGTCCGTTTATCGTCCCAATAGCCTTGGTCTTAGCCGATTGGCCGAGATAATTATTTTCCATTTGCATTAATGTTATTGTGTTTTGTCGTCTTTTGAGGATAAGTTTCTACACATTTGCATAATTAAAGATTTCAATTCTCGGCCAATATTAGATAAATATTTGAATTTAATTGTAATCTGAATTCTAAAATGCCAGTTCAATGCCAGTTAATTAACCCAATTATACTACTCGATTGCCAGACATTTGGATTTTGTAATTGAAACTTTCTCTCCTCCACTTTATCGTTGTTTGGTGAGTTATTAAATTGCACTTAATTCTTCTCAACTTTTTTTCACAGCTGCATTTAATGGCTTAACCCCCATTTTCGTTAGTCATCACTTTCAGGATCATGGCTCTGGGACTCTGGGAGTCCAGGACTCTAGGACTCCTGGGATTTTACGATGCATTCAATGCCTTTTGCCCGTCATTCCGCTTGCCAATGTCGTAAAGGCAATTTTAATTGGAATTATGATTAAATATAAACGAAAAATAATGTCAACTTTTCAGCTAACTTAATAGTGTTGGCCATATAAACAATCATCCCACTCACACCCCCTCCCAGCACACACACACACACACACATCCTGGTGGTTTAAGCCAATTTTTATGAGCTCCAAAGCCAAAGCCAAAACCAAAAATGAAAACCAAAGCGAAAGCCAAAACCAAAGCCAATTCGAATCCCCGAAAAGGCCAAGAAGGCGTTTCAATGTGCACACCAAATGTTGCTCCAAGTATACACTGGCAAAAATTTGAGTTTATAAATATTTATTCTACAAATTTAGATAGTTTTTGGCATTAAGATATTTCCAAGAAATATTACGAATATTTTTGATTAAAACTAAATCGAATATTATCTTTATTTTTATAGATTCTGTTCTTTAATTTATTAATCTTAAAATTCATTATGTAATAAATATTACTCTAAAACTTTTCCATCCTTATGGGAACTATAAAAAATAAATAATTTTGACATTAGACATTATTTTCCAAGTGCAGAGTTGTTGGTGTTAGAATGAATTTTATGGAGTTTTCACCATGGGTCGCCCATAAACCCAGAGTCCTGTATGTCCTAGTGTGTATGTGTGTGTGTGAAAGTGTAACAGAGCAAGTGGCCTTATGTGTGTGTGTGGCCTTAATGTATGCTTTTAATTAATAAGTGTGCGTCTGTTTATTGTTGCATCCACCATCCAGCAGTGGCCCCGTCGCTCTTCGCCCTTCGTCCTTTTTCCGCAGGATGGCACAACACAGTTTTAGAGCAAACATGGCTGGCTATAAATGTGAGATGCCCGCGTCCTCGTCCTCGTCCTCGTCCTCGCCTGCGTCTGCGTCCGCGTCTGTCAATAAGCCCATCAAGTGCTTTCTGTAAATTAATTTCATGCTCATCACGGATGTTGTTATTGGCTTTTAATGCGTCCTAGCCATCCAAGGACCCTTTTCCCTTTTCCTTTTTGTTTTTCGCTCATTTCGCGCCATATGCGCCCCTCCCCCCATGATGACGTCATCGAACATCGGGATAAATGCAAGGATATTATATATTTACAACTTATGGCTTATGGAGTGTGCTGACTAATGGCAACACAGATTCGAGACTTCGACTCCACTCTCTCAAAATTGCTTAAAAGTTTACGTTCCAGCTGGTTTATAATTCATTAAAGAGAAAATAAAAGCTAGCTTCACACAGAGCCGAAGTTGATATACCCTTCCAATAAGGTGACCCTCTATGCCACAGGATATACGACATAACCACCATAAATCGTTGGAGGTATTTTGCTTAAATATCGGATACGAATTGGCTGAGATATGGCTATGGACATGGGCCAACTATGGAAATCCCGCATTTTGAAGGGGAGGCCCCACAAAAAATCGAAAAATTTTGAAAAAATATTATCTGTTGTGATTTTGATGCAGAATGACGGCATATCGATTCACTTTTCGTTTAAGGTATTCCGCTGAAGAATCGGATAAGAATTCGCTGAGATATAGCTATGGACATGGGCCAACTATGGAAATCCCGCATTTTGAAGGGGATGGCCCACAAAAATCCGAAAAATTTTGAAAAAATATTATCTGTTGTGATTTTGATGCAGAATGTCGGCAAATCGATTCACTTTTCGTTTAAGGTATTCCGCTCAAGAATCGGATCAGAATTGGCAGAGATATAGCTATGGACATGGGCCAACTATGGAAATCCCGCATTTTGAAAGGGATGCCCCACAAAAATTCGAAAAATTTTGAAAAAATATTATCTGTTGTGATTTTGATGCAGAATGACGGCATATCGATTCACTTTTCGTTTAAGGTATTCCGCTGAAGAATCGGATAAGAATTCGCTGAGATATAGCTATGGACATGGGCCAACTATGGAAATCCCGCATTTTGAAGGGGATGGCCCACAAAAATCCGAAAAATTTTGAAAAAATATTATCTGTTGTGATTTTGATGCAGAATGACGGCAAATCGATTCACTTTTCGTTTAAGGTATTCCGCTCAAGAATCGGATAAGAATTGGCTGAGATATAGCTATGGACATGGGCCAGGTACGGAAATCCCGCATTTTGAAGGGGATGCCCCACAAAAATTCGAAAAATTTTGAAAAAATATTTTTTGTTGGGATTTTGATGCAAAATGAAGGCAAATCGATTCACTTTTCGTTTAAGGTATTCCGCTCAAGAATCGGATGCGAAATGGCTGAGATATAGCTATGGGCATGGGCCAACTATGGAAATCCCGCATTTTGAAGGGGATGGCCCACAAAAATCCGAAATATTTTGAAAAAATATTATCTGTTGTGATTTTGATGCAGAATGACGGCAAATCGATTCACTTTTCGTTTAAGGTATTCCGCTGAAGAATCGGATAAGAATTCGCTGAGATATAGCTATCGCCATGGGCCAGGTACGGAAATCCCGCATTTTGAAGGGGATGCCCCACAAAAATTCAAAAAATTTTGAAAAAATATTATCTGTTGTGATTTTGATGCAGAATGACGGCAAATCGATTCACTTTTCGTTTAAGGTATTCCGCTCAAGAATCGGATAAGAATTGGCTGAGATATAGCTATCGCCATGGGCCAGGTACGGAAATCCGCATTTTGAAGGGGATGGCCCACAAAAATTCGAAAAATTTTGAAAAAATATTTTTTGTTGGGATTTTGATGCAGAATGACGGCAAATCGATTCACTTTTCGTTTAAGGTATTCCGCTCAAGAATCGGATGCGAAATGGCTGAGATATAGCTATGGGCATGGGCCAACTATGGAAATCCCGCATTTTGAAGGGGATGCCCCACAAAAAATCGAAAAATTTTGAAAAAATATTATCTGTTGTGATTTTGATGCAGAATGACGGCAAATCGATTCACTTTTCGTTTAAGGTATTCCGCTGAAGAATCGGATAAGAATTCGCTGAGATATAGCTATGGACATGGGCCAACTATGGAAATCCCGCATTTTGAAGGGGATGGCCCACAAAAATCCGAAAAATTTTGAAAAAATATTATCTGTTGTGATTTTGATGCAGAATGACGGCAAATCGATTCACTTTTCGTTTAAGGTATTCCGCTCAAGAATCGGATAAGAATTGGCTGAGATATAGCTATGGACATGGGCCAGGTACGGAAATCCCGCATTTTGAAGGGGATGCCCCACAAAAATTCGAAAAATTTTGAAAAAATATTTTTTGTTGGGATTTTGATGCAAAATGAAGGCAAATCGATTCACTTTTCGTTTAAGGTATTCCGCTGAAGAATCGGATAAGAATTCGCTGAGATATAGCTATGGACATGGGCCAACTATGGAAATCCCGCATTTTGAAGGGGATGGCCCACAAAAATCCGAAAAATTTTGAAAAAATATTATCTGTTGTGATTTTGATGCAGAATGACGGCAAATCGATTCACTTTTCGTTTAAGGTATTCCGCTCAAGAATCGGATAAGAATTGGCTGAGATATAGCTATGGACATGGGCCAGGTACGGAAATCCCGCATTTTGAAGGGGATGCCCCACAAAAATTCGAAAAATTTTGAAAAAATATTTTTTGTTGGGATTTTGATGCAAAATGAAGGCAAATCGATTCACTTTTCGTTTAAGGTATTCCGCTCAAGAATCGGATGCGAAATGGCTGAGATATAGCTATGGGCATGGGCCAACTATGGAAATCCCGCATTTTGAAGGGGATGGCCCACAAAAATCCGAAATATTTTGAAAAAATATTATCTGTTGTGATTTTGATGCAGAATGACGGCAAATCGATTCACTTTTCGTTTAAGGTATTCCGCTCAAGAATCGGATGCGAAATGGCTGAGATATAGCTATGGGCATGGGCCAACTATGGAAATCCCGCATTTTGAAGGGGATGCCCCACAAAAAATCGAAAAATTTTGAAAAAATATTATCTGTTGTGATTTTGATGCAGAATGACGGCAAATCGATTCACTTTTCGTTTAAGGTATTCCGCTGAAGAATCGGATAAGAATTCGCTGAGATATAGCTATGGACATGGGCCAACTATGGAAATCCCGCATTTTGAAGGGGATGGCCCACAAAAATCCGAAAAATTTTGAAAAAATATTATCTGTTGTGATTTTGATGCAGAATGACGGCAAATCGATTCACTTTTCGTTTAAGGTATTCCGCTCAAGAATCGGATAAGAATTGGCTGAGATATAGCTATGGACATGGGCCAGGTACGGAAATCCCGCATTTTGAAGGGGATGCCCCACAAAAATTCGAAAAATTTTGAAAAAATATTTTTTGTTGGGATTTTGATGCAAAATGAAGGCAAATCGATTCACTTTTCGTTTAAGGTATTCCGCTGAAGAATCGGATAAGAATTCGCTGAGATATAGCTATGGACATGGGCCAACTATGGAAATCCCGCATTTTGAAGGGGATGGCCCACAAAAATCGAAAAATTTTGAAAAAATATTATCTGTTGTGATTTTGATGCAGAATGACGGCAAATCGATTCACTTTTCGTTTAAGGTATTCCGCTCAAGAATCGGATAAGAATTGGCTGAGATATAGCTATGGACATGGGCCAGGTACGGAAATCCCGCATTTTGAAGGGGATGCCCCACAAAAATTCGAAAAATTTTGAAAAAATATTTTTTGTTGGGATTTTGATGCAAAATGAAGGCAAATCGATTCACTTTTCGTTTAAGGTATTCCGCTCAAGAATCGGATGCGAAATGGCTGAGATATAGCTATGGGCATGGGCCAACTATGGAAATCCCGCATTTTGAAGGGGATGGCCCACAAAAATCCGAAATATTTTGAAAAAATATTATCTGTTGTGATTTTGATGCAGAATGACGGCAAATCGATTCACTTTTCGTTTAAGGTATTCCGCTCAAGAATCGGATAAGAATTGGCTGAGATATAGCTATCGCCATGGGCCAGGTACGGAAATCCCGCATTTTGAAGGGGATGCCCCACAAAAATTCAAAAAATTTTGAAAAAATATTATCTGTTGTGATTTTGATGCAGAATGACGGCAAATCGATTCACTTTTCGTTTAAGGTATTCCGCTCAAGAATCGGATAAGAATTGGCTGAGATATAGCTATCGCCATGGGCCAGGTACGGAAATCCGCATTTTGAAGGGGATGGCCCACAAAAATTCGAAAAATTTTGAAAAAATATTTTTTGTTGGGATTTTGATGCAGAATGACGGCAAATCGATTCACTTTTCGTTTAAGGTATTCCGCTCAAGAATCGGATGCGAAATGGCTGAGATATAGCTATGGGCATGGGCCAACTATGGAAATCCCGCATTTTGAAGGGGATGCCCCACAAAAATTCGAAAAATTTTGAAAAAATATTTTTTGCCTGGATTTTGATGCAAAATGACGGAAAATCGATTCACTTTTCGTTTAAGGTATTCCGCTCAAGAATCGGATAAGAATTGGCTGAGATATAGCTATGGACATGGGCCAACTATGGAAATCCCGCATTTTGAAGGGGATGGCCCACAAAAATTCAAAAAATTTTGAAAAAATATTATCTGTTGTGATTTTGATGCAGAATGACGGCAAATCGCTTCACTTTTCGTTTAAGGTATTCCGCTCAAGAATCGGATAAGAATTGGCTGAGATATAGCTATCGCTATGGGCCAAATACGGAAATCCCGCATTTTGAAGGGGATGCCCCACAAAATTTCCAAAAAAATTGAAAAAATATTTTTTGTTAGGATTTTGATGCAGAATGACAGCAAATCGATTCACTTTTCGTTTAAGGTATTCCGCTCAAGAATCGGATGAGAAATGTCTGAGATATAGCTATGAACATGGGCCAACTATGGAAATCCCGCATTTTGAAGGGGATGCCCCACAAAAAATCGAAAAATTTTGAAAAAATATTTTTTGTTGGGATTTTGATGCAGAATTACGGCAAATCGATCCACTTTTCGTTTAATGTATTGCGCTCAAGAATCGGATGAGAATTGGCTGAGATATAGCTATGGGTATGGGTCAAGTACGAAAATTCAACTTTTGTGAATACAAAATAGAAAAAATATATTGAGAAGTCTGGTGAGATCTCAAAGAAGCAATCCCTATTAAAAACCTCTTTTCAAGTAAATAAATCCAGCTCTTTAACTAATTTTGAAATATTTTTGTCCATCAACTTAAAAGCAGTGGGTTGGCTTTCCTCTTCCGATAATGATGATGATGCATCATTAGGTTGACTAATTTTAATTACGCTGGCGCCTAAATTGCTGCTATCATTTTTAATAATATGCCTTGTCTGCCATGCCTTTTCCCTCTCTTTCCCGAACTCCTCACTTTTTAGTTGCCGTCTCTTTTTCTGCCTATTATACCCTCTCTCTCAGACATCTGTCTGTCCTTTGCGGGTGTTAACTTTTGGAAGCGGCAGATGTTACAGACTTCTTCGTCCTTTTCTGATTTGCATACTCTTCCTGGGGAATGGTATATTAGTTCCTACCTAGAATTTCCTATAAATTTTGATTCTTTAAATTATTAAATCTAACAAGAGTATTAAATAATTTCTCAATCTTAAAGTTTTTAGTCTGAAATTAACTTATAAAGTTTAAGCTTTTTGGGAAATGTTCCAGTGACAAATATCTTCTTGAGACATATATGTACAATTTGTGACAAAACTGTTATACTGTTGAATTATATACTTTAAATGTCCAAGGATGTCCTTAAAATCCTAATAAATTAACATATTAATTATTATAACCAATTTCGTCACAAAACTTTGGATTTTGGGTATAGATTTTGGATATGAAGATTTTGGAATTGCTAGGGCATTCCGAGCTGCGGTCCATCCTTGCATCTTGCCACAAAAGGACTTCAGCTGGATGGAAAGGAAGCTGAAAGGAGAAGGGCTACCGGGGTGTTGCACAAAGCCAACAAATTATGCACTCTCACACTGACACTGGAAAAAAAAGGGGAAGCTGGCATCAGTGTGTCGCTATTTGAGTTATGTATGTACGAGTATGTGGAAAGGAAAAGGAGCAGGCACATGCCACATGCCACATGGCACATGGCAGGCTCCACTAAAGGCTCACCCTGGAAACTCCAACCACTTGAGCTTCATGGGTTTCAGTTTTTTTTTTCATTTTTTTTTTGCTCCTTTGAGGACCGTCAGTCAGTGCTACTCGCTTTCGCAACTTGCAACTTGCTACTTGCAACCTCTTAGTTCCCCATGTCCTGCGCGTCCTGCGTCCTTTTGGCCCGGCTGACATCTTCTTACTCCATTTGGGCGCGCTGTCGTGTTAATTTAGCGCGAAATATTTGACAAGATGACGCGATGCCGCCACCCGCCTTCGCAGCCATTTGCACTCTCCGCTGAAATGCACCGAGAGAAAAAGAGAATACTTGAGGACAAATTTAATTTAAACAATGGCCATGACAATGAAACAGAATAGCTTCCTGAGTAGGCCTACGAATTCCAGTGACGAAGTCCAAAACTATCTTGTCGGAAGTTCCGATAAAGAAATAAAAAACATTTCCATTAAAATATAACATTAAATACAAGTTTCTCCCAGTGCAGACCAAAACATGCACCGTAACGATCGAACTTCAGCCTTGTCCTGTCCCCCAACCCTGGCTGCTGCCTTGCCGGCCTTGTTCCTGCCACTCCTGGATCTGTGTGGGTGCAACAGACACTCATATCGATTTATAAGATGCCACACACTCCTGACATTCGACGGTGACTCCACTCCAGCACCACCATCGCCATCTCAGGCATCTCTCCTCCTCCAGCATCCGGATGTCCTGGATGTCCTGGTTGTCCTGGTGTCCCCATGTCCTGGCATCGGTATCTGGCAGGACACTTTTGGCAGAGCCGTGATTGAGCCTCGCGCTCACTTTAAGTGATTTGCTCTCTCCAGCTAATTCGCAGACAATTCAACCTAAAAGCCGCATCTGGCTTCTGACTTCTGACTTCTGATTCCCTGACTTTTGACTTCTGACAGCTTCAATGAGGTTCACGTTCAGCTATCCGGCCAACCGGCTACCCGACTACCCGGCCATCCAAAACTGTATCCGCATCCATATAAACTCCGTCCTAAACTTCCAGAGATTTGGGGCTGGATTTCAGTTTATGGTTTTGGGGAAGGGGCTTGTGCTCCAGAAGACCTTTCACAAACTTTGTTTTGAATTTATTCCTCAGTCTTCCTCAGTCTTTAGTCTTTTAAAATTCTGTACAATTTTATAATTGCGATAACTGTTTCAGTTTTAAATATTAAAATATTATTTACTATATCAAGGCACTAAAATTTACAATTTTAATTAAAATTCGATACAAATTTAGAGGCTGATATGAAGATGAGTTTAATAATAGCCCTTAATATTCAAGGAGTTTAAGGAGAAGATTCCTGTATATTTTGAAGACTTCCTCATTCAATTCTGAAATAGTGTCTATTTATAAAAAAAAATAAAACTATAAAAAAATAGATAAATTTATCCAATAAGTTGCAAGGAGACAAGGACAAACTTCTCAAAACCCAAATCAGCCGCATAATCATCGGCTATCATCATTATCGTCATCCCAATTTTCAAATCTCCAGGTCCCCCATATTGGCTCGACTGGAGGTTGGAAAAGCCCCTACAGTCTGGATGAAAATCTAGGGTGGACCCAAACCCAACAACACCACCACCGTCAGACAGAGTCATTTATAAAATTTCCACCAGAACGTGTTAAATGGCGTCAATATTAAAAGTTCAAATATGACGCTGACGACGACGACGACGACGATGGCGGGAAAACCATTGGCAGGACGGGTTACTAGGGGGGCTAGGGGAGCTAGGGGGGAAATAGGGAGAGGGCTGGGGGATGGGGGGTGGGGAGGAGAAAATTCAAGGGAAAATGGAGGATGTAGGACGCAGACATAGACAGCAAACGAATCAACAAACGTTGGAGCTATTATCGTTGTCGCAACATCGCACAGAGACACACAGACATATGTACAAATGCACTGCAACAAAAATGTTCGATTATTTGGAGAAATAGAGAAAATATTCTACATAAATTCAAATTTATATAAGGTAAAGAATTGGTTAATAACTAGTTAAAATCACATATATTTTAAATATATTTAGAAGACTGTATTAGAATTATGAATAATTTGTACTATTTTTATCAAATTATAAAAAAAAAACATATAGCATTTAATTCTATACTATTTATTCTATTATATCTTTTTTTAGAAAATCCTTTTTAGGCAGAAACAGTTGCATATTTTTGAGTTTCTGGGACAAATATTTGCAAACCATCTATGATGCAAAAAATTTTTAAAATTTTATATAAAATATTTGGTCTACCAATGAAGCCTTTAAAAATATAATTAATAAATATAATATAAAATTATGTAACAGTGTGTGCACTTTCGTATACACGCACATATGGTCCTTGTTGCTGTCGCTGATGCTGCTGCTGCTGCTGCTCATCATCATCTTTTGGCGTTAGCAAGTGCTTGGCGGCAACTTCTAATGGCGGCATTATGCGACCCCCCCTTCCATATCCATCTCCATAGCACACACACACACACCGCCACTGGCCATGCCCCTCCTGGAAGCCCTCTTATCCCTGCATGGGTGCGCCCTGCGCAAAATGAAAATGAAACTGTTGCAAAATCCCATAAAACGGCCAAAAAGCTTTTGTAAATGACGCCAACAGCTGTCGATGGCAAAGCAGACAACGTCGCCGTCCGCCCAATTTGCCAAAGCACCAAAGCCACCCCTCCCCCGAAGCCCAGCGCCTCTGATCGCCCCCCTCCTGACATCTATGTCATCTATATGTGACAGCACTTGGGGAAAAAGTCTGGAAGATATACTTGACTTGTATTGTATTTTGGGGGGAATATTGCACAAAAAATATATTAAACTACATAATAACCGGTAGTTAAGAGTATAAATATTAGTATTAATTATTGTCTTTGATTAAAATAATATTTTACAGGTTTTAAAATAGATTAAATCTGATTCTTAAAAATAAACTTTAAAGATAGTTTGCTTTCTAATGTTCTATCTAATTTTGAGAATAATATGTAGGATTAACAAATATAGGATTATTAAGAATTAAAATAATGTTTAAATAACAATATAATATATATATTATATATATTAATATAATAAAATTAAATAATATTTTAATAAATATTTAATGATAAACTCGATCCTATCTACTCCAGAAGTACCGGCTATGAATATCTCATAAAAACTAAACTTTAACAAGAAACTTTTCCTAATAATATTTTTTTTTTCTTATATATAATTTCATTAAATCCAAAGAAAATCCCCAAAATCAATAGAATTCCCTAGCTATTTCTCTCTGTGCAAATGTGTGTTAGAAACGAAGCTGGATCCTTTGATGAAGGCCAAGGAGGGCAAACGGGGAGTGTAGCGTGAAGGTTTTGGCGCGTTTTAATAAAGCGACAATGACATTTTATGAATTTTCCACTTTGTTCTGGGCCCACGCCCTCCGCCTCCGCCACCCCCACCGGCTCATTTTCCCGCCACCCCCATGGCTGTTTTCATTATTTGTTTGTTTGCTCAGAGCCACAGCCCGCAGTTGACTGGCGGCCGCCAAATGCACAGTGCGAAATGGGGGCTTGTCTTTCACACAAATTAGTATAATAATTTTAACTTCGGGGGATGAGATGATTTTGGAGAGAGAAATAAATGAAAAAGATTATTCTTTAAGATGGAAATTAAGAAAAGACTTTATATGGTCTTCGATAAGATATCTTTTTACCTAGTTCTACAATTATTATTTTTTAAATTAAAAGTATAATTATTAATAATAATAATATATAAATACTCTTTTTTTTTTTTTGTAAACATAAATGTGTATATATTTTTTTTCCAAGTGTCCAAGACTCCAAAACTCCAAATGAATTGACATTGTCTATGTGTTTGGTGTTGTATACCTTTGAGTGTGTGTGTGTTTGACAATGAGTGTGCTGGTGTGTGTGTATGTGTGTGTGCTGCACAAAGGCGTGTCTCCGTGTGCCTTTTGATATCGGATTTCATTTATAATTAGCTGCAAAGTTAACGGCTGGCTGCCATACCTTGACTTGTGGTTGGTGTGGCCCGGTCAAGTAATTTGCTTGTCAGTGGGTTCAATGGGGTCACCACACACCACCCACCACCCACCGCCCACTGTCCACCGCTTCCCGGGGTGGACTATCCTGCTAGGAGTCAGAAGTCCAGGGTTCGAACCATCTCATGTGTCAATAGAAGGTGTTCCCACTGCGAGGCTTTAAGAGTAAAATAAATTGAAAAGTTTTTGGGAAATTTGTGAAAAAATAAAAGGGTATTTTTAGCTTATAGCTTATTTATAGATTATTTTAAAAATAATTTTTAAAAACTATTAACCTTTTCCTATAATACAGATAAAAGTGCCAATTTTTAGTTTAAAAATTAAGCAATTATTACTCCCCCAAAAACACATCTTAAATAACAAAACAATTAAAGGTTTAACAAATCCCTTAAAAATACCAGAGAATCAAAAAGACAGGCAGAATCCAAAAACCAGAAATGAAAACCAAACATATCCAATAAAATGGGAAAACAGTGGAGTAATTATGACAACTAATAAACTTTGCCGTTTCCAGTCATTTCTCCTGTGGCAAATCAAAAGCGCTTTTCCCTTAATTTCCCTATGAATGCTTTTCCGGCAAAACCCCCATCCACCTCTCCCCACCCCGCCCCCTCCGGAATAAACCGAAAATAATGAAAAAGTTAGAAAGTAAAATGCACGCCCGGTTGCCAAGTGGCAGTCCAAATTAACAGCTAATTACGTGCGAATGAGAACTCTGGCGGGGTAAAATACGGACAGGACAGTCGGACAGTAGCAGGGTGGTGGGCGGGAGCAGAGGCGGACAGGATGACTGTCAAAGGAAAGGGGGCGTGACAGGACGGGTATTTGATATTGCAGAGCAAAAACCAAACACGTACCGGCTGCAAAATGAGATGAGAGGCGGGGAGACCCCGAGCTGGATAAACAGGGCCGAGCAAAAAGTCAAACATTATTTGAATACAAAATTGGCCTTGAAAAGGGTTGCTATTTCCCCCAAAAAAAACCATTCGTATATATGCATAAAAAAGAGGCGACAGTAAAATAAAAAATAAAACACAAAGTGTGGCCGAGGCGACAACAAAAGTGACAAATTAGTCAGAGGCGTCGACACTAAAAGCGTTATGATTGAGAAAAGGGTTAAGCCCAAGCCCCCCATTGATACAAAAAAAAGGGGAAAAATTACCCAAAAAAGTACGCTTTGAATTCTTGGTTCGGGTAATAATTTAAAGTGAAAACTCCCAAAGCGGAAAGAGGGGAATTTCAATGAAACAATTAGGACATTTTAAAGGCTAGTATTTTTATAAAAATTTAATTACTTAATAATAGTTATTATCGAAAGCTAGTGGTTGAAATTTTTCATGATATTTTTAGGAAAACGTCTAGAAATTAAACAAACAATAAAACATACCTCTTTACCAAATCTTTCTTCGAATCAAAAGTACTTATTTTATATTAAGTAATTATACTTATATGTTTAAATAACATTTTAACAACTTTAGACATTATTATTATAAAATAAAACATTTTGACATAAAAATCAAAGTAATACTTTTCGAAATTGTCAACAAAAAACAAAAAATTATTTATTATTTTTATGAAAAAAAAAAATTATAATACAGTTGAATAAATATTCCTTCAAGCAAAGTTGTACTGTAATTTGTTGTTTGGCCAGCGGGGGGAAAGGATTTTTATATCCTTTTGGGTCAGTGAGCGGCCGCAATTAAAATTCAACGAGCAGAATGCATTTGCTATTGCCAGGATGGTTTTGGGTTTGGGGTTTTGGGGAATTCGACCGGGCATTTCGGGTGCATGGGTGGATGGGTGGGTGGATGGTTGTTAGTGTGGGTGTGGGTTACAGGGCGACAGGACTACGGGGGGGTTTAGGATGTCGCCACGCAGGATTTCCAATTGTGGTGTTTTTGTCATAAGACAGCGGCCCAAATCCCCACACGTAGCATCGGCTCCACTCGAAAATTCCCTGTTCCCCGCATAATTACATGCTAAATTGTGTGCTACAAATAACAGAGCATTAAGGGTTGAGATCTCTGGCAAATTGAGTTGTACAGCACTGGTTAAACAAGTATACTTTAATAGTAAACAGCTTAAATATATAGACTACATTTTTTATTAATACAAATATATAATATATAATATATAATATATAATATATAATATATAATATATAGAAGTTGAGTAATTGTTAAGGAGTATGCTTGAAAATTTTATTTCAAAAAAAAAAGTTGTATGACAAATATATGACAGAAATCATACACATCTGAGACAAGTGAGTCATTTATCCAAGATCTTCAATATTAAATCGAAAAAATATAAGTGTTTAGTTGTATCTAAAATACAAAAAATTTAGGCAGGCATTAAGGAATTCGTCGTCTTAGCCGCCATCTTTTTATCAAAAAAAGATTGAAAGTGTCCGATTGTAAAAATAAACGGGACGTATGTGTACGGAAAGTGAACATATTTGAACTTGTCCAGTAAGGAAAGAGAATTATTTAACCCAGTCGTCAATGGTCGACTATCGTAACTAAAGTTCCATCCTTCATCGTTATTGTTGCATCGTTCTGTTTTTTGCCGGACTCCAAGGATCAACTGCCAGACTCCTTGGATGGTCATTTGCATGTCTGTTTTTTGAGCTTGTTGGTGTATCTCCTCTGTTATCGGGCTTGGCAAATTAACGCCTCGAAACGGATTTGGTCCTTAAGTGCAGCGCATTTGCATTCGGCCGCCGTTTAATGTAATCGCTGTGTGTTCGCCCCCCAATCCTGTCTTCCTTTTCCGCCCCCTTCCCAGCCAAGTGACCGCCATGGTACACTTAGGAGGCAGCAATGGTGGTGGCGGTGTTGGTCGGGTTGGGATTGGTGGTGGGCTTTGTGGGGGTCTTGATTGTGATTAGGGGATTGTTGGTTGGGGGGGCCTTGTCACCGTTATTGTTCTTCTTGGTGCGATCCATGTTCTGCGCTGGAGCCGGCTCCGCTTTGACGGTGAAGATGCCAAAGGTCCTTGGCAGCTGCTGTTCCACCGACGGATCAATATCCACGCCAAAGGATATGTCATCGCCTACGAAAACCTCTCGCAATTCACTGCCGATCCGGCTGTAGTTCAGGAACACCCCGTTGAGGGAATCCTTTTGTGGGGCAGCACAAGCACATTCTCATTAGCGGCCAGGAGGATGAGGAGTGCCAGGATCACTTACCAGTTCCTTGATGAAAAGAGTCTCGCGCTTGACTACGATCACGGCGTGGAACCGCGACATGTAATCATAGTTCATGATCCAGGTGCAGGATGGATTCCGGCCCAAGGTGTTGTCCCCGCGGACCAAGTACACCTTGTCGCCGGTCAAAACGTGCTCCAAGTAGAAATTCATGTATCTTGGTTTCCGTATGGTTTCCGTAAAATTTCCGTATGCTAGCGTCTGGTGATCAGGTCGAGGCAATGGAGTCGAATGAGTGAGAAGCTGTCGAGTCGGTAGCTCCTAGCCATGAATCTAAAAGCGTCGCCTCCCTTGTTTCCTGAATTTCAATGGAATTCCATTTCCAAAACAAGTGTTCTTCTACACCGTGTCCCGTTATGTAAAGATGAAAAAGCCCTCGATCTTGGCCGCCGATAACAGCCGATAACAAAAGCTTCTTGCGTTAACAACACTGTTTTAACGTTGAAAATAAACTTGCGTTAATCGTGAGACTTTTCTTTAAAAAAAAAATAACAAAGACTATGTATTTTTATTTGTGAATGGTTTTAAGAACTATTTTTAAGAAATATAGATCAATAAAACCTATTCCTTCTCAGTAATTCTCCAAGAAAACCATAATTTTAGTGGAAAATTTTGTCAATTCCCATAGTAGCTCAAATAAATATTTTAAAATATCAATCCATGGACTACTACGATTCCAGCTATATTCTTAAATCCTTCTAATAGCAAAATGAACAATAAAACCACCTGAAAAACTACTTTGCATAGACTTTTCAAAGAAACATTTCTTATCTAATTTTTATAACAAATTCTAAGCACTCTAGCATTTATTCAATTATTATACATTTTTTAATTTTTCCTACATAATAATACGCATTATAGTTCCAACAGCCGCAACGTTATAAGCTTTTCCAATTAGAACCATCGCCAAGACGCGATTTATATTTAATATTTTGCAACACTGGTCCAGCTGGCACCTGGTCGCCGCTTTTTTGAAAAGCTCCTGCATAAATAATTGCCAAAAATAATTGGCTCCGGCGTAATTAGCTGGAATTCGGGGAATCCTTTCGCCAGGATGACAACGCAGGACTCTCGCCACCCCTCTCGCAATTCTAAAAATCAAATACTAAACAGAAACAGGTGGCTGTGGGGGGGAGAACGGAGCATGGGAGCCGGGAATACGCTGGCAAATGCAGTGAGCCAAAAATAATGAACTCCAAATGAAGTAAAACAAAAAGAAAACACAGTTTTAATTATTCATATTTCATTAGTGAACAGCGTTGGCGTTGGCATTGGCGGAGCAGGAGCAGACGGCGCCGGCGGAACAGGTCGAGTCGAGGGAGCAGGTAAAGGCGATGTGCCATATAAAATTTATAAAAATCAAAGTAAGGCAAAGCTGGAGGAGCCGGCCGAGCCGGTCCAGGTCACTCGGCGCGGAATGGAAACAAAAGGAAATGTCGGAAACGAATCTGGATACACATCATCATTTGTCTTGGCAGGAGTGGCCGGAGGAGTGGTGGAGCCGAAGGAGCCGAAGCAGCTCTTTTAGGCCAGGGCACATTGATGAATGAAGTGCGTAGTGGCTGAAGTGACTGAAACGACTGTAACGGCTGAAACGGCTGAAAGGCCAAAGGACCAAAAGGCAGGCCGCATTAAAAATGCACACGCAATCAGAAAATGCTTCACGACGGGCTCATAAAGTCAGGGCGCAGGGCGTAGGACGCTCGGCTGATGGATCAGCAGCCTCAGATAAGACAGGAATGGAGACGGAGATGGAGAATTGAGAATGGAGGCATGGCCTCCACCGTTCCGGGGTAATGAGTCAGTTGAAGTGGGCCCGCCGTCAAATTTTGTACAAGTAAGCTCCTTTTGAGCCAGGCCGCGCGTCGGTTGCCGGCAATTTATAATTTGTTTGAGGGCTTTCAGCGGCCTTTCAAGGCAATTACCCCGTACGAAGGACCCTCAGCCATCCAGCTATCCTGACACCCATCTACTCACCCAGACGGTCACCTGGATTTACCTTTTTGGGTGAAAGCGGCAACACCTTAGCAGCATTTCGGCTCGACTGGCTGCGAACTTTGGCACCACTCCTGGGTTCGCTTACTGGGTCAAATGGACTGGCACTGGCACTGGCAATGGCTATGACTCTGGTGCTGGATCTGGAGGTGGCTGGTTGATTTATTATGGCCATGGCTAGTCCCCGGAACCGCTGAGGATGTTTTCTTTGACGCGGCACGTTCGTCCAGTCAGGATATGCGTGGGTGGACGCGGCAAAAAAAAAACAAAAAAAAATGGGGATATGTTGGGATCTTTAAAGAGGAAATAACTTTTGATTTTCTTTGGGTTTAAATATCCAGGCCTAGTCTAATATTTCAAGATTATATGAAGGTAGTAAGCGAGGGTTTCTAATTATAATTGAATTTATCAACAAAGAAGTATAAGCGAAACCCTTCATCTTTTGTTGAAGTAATTTTTGTTTTGTGTATTCTGGTCAGTAATAGAACACGTAGCGGTTGACCCGTCAGTGTGGGTCGCTGATTTCCCATTGACAGGCCAAGGACTAACCCCAGTTGTTCGTCGGGGAGCAGAAAGTGTAAGACTGGCAAATGGAATTTGGGTTTCCACTTAATATAGTTGCCATTTGTAGATTCGTATTAAAATGCAAGCTCTCTTCCATGCTATTAATATTCCATTGCGTATTCGCGCGAGAATATATTCCATTTTTAATAACACGAAACTTTATGAAAATTTTATAAATAAAAGGCAAAGGATGGCGGCACAGGGGTAGTGCTCGAGTCCTTCGCTAGTCCGTCGGGCAGGACGAAAAGGAAAGCTCAAAAGTCAAAGCAAACACTGGGAAATCTCTGGGAGAAGCACTGGGCAATGCTGGAATCCAGTACCTGAAGGGGGAAAATTGCGCAATGAACCCCACTTGAAAGGCCAGCCCACCCACGCCCACGCCCCTTCCCACTCCCACTTCCACATCCGTACAAAAAGGTGAGGCACGAGGCAAGAGGCAAGAATAAAAAACAAAAACAAAAAACAATTGAAATGTGAATATTAAATATACAAGTACAAGTTGCCCGTTAGTGAGCTCCGGCATTGTTTGTTGCAGCACCTTGCATGCGGCGCAGATCCACAAACACCCACGGAGAAGGTGGTGGAGGAGGAGGAGGACCCAACCACCACCCACTATGCCATCCACCTCCCGTCCGAACGCTTGGCGGCAACTCCCCGCGGCGTCATTGTGCGCTCCTTGGCTCCCGGAGGCAGCGGGAAATGCCATTTGATGGCATTTAGATGGGATCGCTGATTGATGTTACTGGCTTCTCTCCCCGAATTCCCAAAGCCAGACCAGGCCATGCCCACACCCCACACCCCATCCCACGCGCCGGCAGGAGTGTGTGGGAGTCACTTGGCCCGGAGGATTGCTGGAGCTTGGAGACCCGGCAAGTAGGAGGCTTAAAGATTGGATTCCATGCCGCTTAGGAAGTTTATCAAACGGTGGCTCCACCAAAATCAACTAATTCTTAGGATTATCTGAGGAGATGTATTTTTATTTTAAATTATAATAATTATTTAACCAAGTTGTTGGGGATTTTTGAAGTTAACTTTTATTTCAGTTAAGAGTTGAAATATTTATATAAAATCATAAATTCAAGCCAGTTTTCAGTAAACTATTTAAAACAATCAGATCTTGAGAACTAAAATTGTAATATGGTATTATAATTTATTAACTTAAACTCTGGCTAATAAATTAAAAATATATATAGAGTTTAAATATCAGAACTTAATCCATTTGGAAACTTAATCTAAGCTTTGTCCATCTCAGCCTGTCACATGGGCAGAAGTCCTCTTTTTTTTTGTGGAAGGGTTTTACATAAAAATCAGCCTAGGATATAGCCCGGGATGGGCGGGGATTTTTTTATTTGGCCAGAAACGCAGTAAATCCAAAGCCATCCGACCAGCAGCCGGCTGCATATGTGTAATGCATGCAACGAGGCACATTAATTAAATAAAAATTGATTTTCCAAGCGCATGAAATGCAATCAACGACGAGGCTTCGGCTTCAAGTGGGTCCATGTGGCTCGGATCCAGGACACTGGACACTGGACACTGGACAGTGGACAGTGGACAGTGGACAGTGGCTGGACACCATGGACCACTCGGCCGTGTTGTCAAATGGAGTTAACAAAGTTTACGCTTTTTGCGCGCTGCTGTCTCATTCTGTTGTTGCTTTTCTACCGACTGGCTTTATTTTTTACAATTTAACATTCTCTTTTATTTGAAATTTATTTATTTATTTTGTATTTTTGTGACCGCTCTTTTCATTTTTGTACCCATGGCACATTGTATATGTATGCATAAGTATATAATGTGCAACTGTATGGATCCTGGATGGATGGATGGATGGATGGATGGATGGATGGATGGATGGATCCTAGTAGCCATGGTGCCCGTCTCGTCGCCATCGCCGTCACTGTCCAAGCCCTGTCCCGTTCCGTCCCGCCTCTATCTGGTCCGTTTCGCCTTTTATCCTTTTGGCCACAACGGCGGCAATGAGTTTATTGTGCGCTGTCGCTTTTTGGCCGTATTTAAACCACAGCAAGTCATCAGGCAAATTGAATTTTCAACGTATGGTCGCACATTGCGTTGCACCACGCCGTGTCACGACACCACCCCCACCCAGCCCCCCTCCCCCCGCCGCCATCGTGCTTTGCCACATCTCCTTCTATCCATGTGTCTGCCGGTCCTTAACCCACTGAGGTTTTAATTATACTTTTCAACTTGTTATTAGTAACTAGAATTATTTTAAAATTACTTTAAGAAAACACTTACTTTCAATTATTATAATTTATATTAATATCTGCGTTAACTACACAGATATTGGTTCAAACTACCTCCTAACACATTTAACTTTAAGATACATTTCAGTACCAATTTATTAATATTTTAGGGAAATAAATAGTTAAAATTAAACAAGAGTCTTTATGGAAATGAAATCTCCAGTTTTTTAGACAGAAAGTTTTCTTAGAAGATCTGACTTTATAAGAATTATTTAAATATATATCCCGATTCGAGCTAAATCCTAACAATTTGTAATTTTTATTTAAAAACTATAACCTTAAAAGTAAATTTAAAAATAAATAGCCAAGTAAATAATAAAAAAAATAATAAATAATATATATTTCCCTTAAAATTCAAATTCTAAAAGTGCAAACTCATTAAACTGTGCTTTTTATTAAGAAGTAGCAGTATTTTTTTTTATGCTACCATTAATATAAGTTCTTGTGTTTTTTTATTGCATTATTTAAAAAGACATAAGAGGCCCTGTTCATAAATATTTCATCAGAGGGTTAATGCCTTGGCTTTCGCTGGCAGTGGCTGTATAACATTTCCATCTCGCTTCTATCAGCACGGTCAGCGACTGTCTTTTAAGCCCCCTACCCCTGTCCCCTTGCCCCCTGTCCCCTTGCCCCCTGTCCCCTTGCCCCCTGTCCCCTGACCCCTGCCCCAACTACCCCCCTGGCCCGGTGCATTTGCTTGCTTCGTTTCTCGTTACAAAATTACCCACGATAAAAATTGAATTACTTCGTCCTCGTCCTCGTCGACGTCGTCGTCGTTGTCGTGGTCGCCCCCATTATTTTGCACTCCCATGACGCGCCCATGCCCTCATCTTAAGCAGGGGCGTAGTATGAAAAATATATTTTATTTAATATAATAAAATATATACCGCTCTAGGCATAAAATTATCCGAGATCTGAGACATCTTGTGATTTATGCAACCCCCCTTTTTTTTTTGATAATAAACTACGCCCCTGGTGTTCCCTACTCAGGCGACACTGAAACTGTCGCCAGGCCGAGTCCTGTGTGTGACTCCGTCTAATGATAAATGAGCTGCAATGGATGACAGCGAATCAACTTAAGTGTATTGCTCTGCTTCACACACCCACACTCCTGGCTGGTCGTCGTCCTGGTCCTGGTCCTGGGAACTCCTGCTCAAGGATCAGAATCAGTAGTAGCGAAGAGTGGAGTCCAAGGAGCCTTCAGCCAATGCACTTTCCCCCTTAACATTTTCTGTTTTTTGTTCGTGTTTACGTTTCACTTCAAAATTCCGCTATCCTGCTGCACTAAATATTTACATGGATTCTGGAACGTGGGGGGAGGGGGGAAATGGGCAGGGGGAGGACTCTAGCTACTAGTGGATACAAAAAAAAAAAAACTGGAACTTGGCAAGTGTAAGTGAGATACTTTAAAAACGGGCAAGAAACTTTGCCAAAGTGTTCCCTCCGCTCATTATGCGTCATGGGGCTGGGGCATGGGGCATGGGGCATGGGAGGAGGGCTAAGACGGGGGGAGGCATAATCAGTAAATTGGACGCAACTTCGACTGTCCTTGTCCTTCTCCTTGCAAGGAGAGTGGTGACTAGGCTAGACGTGGAACAGCTGCGCAAAAAAACCAGCCAGCGACCCAGGAGCCCATTAGCCAAGTTCAAAGACACGAAATACTCCATTTCCATATTTATGCGTATGATTTTTTGCCACTTTCCAATAAGGATTTTGAAAATGATTTAAACGGTAAAGGATATGGTGAAGGATAGGCCACAAGATGTAGCCTAATACTACTCCATTTAACTCTAGAGATAGAGACTAACTAGTAGACCAGAAACTAAACCATAAACTAGACTAGATTCGATTGGAAAAAATATTAAAATATATCCCTTTATAGGTAATGTCCCAAAGAACGCTCATATTATTGCATCGTAAATGAAATTTTATTGAATAAAACGAGAAAAAAAATAGTATCCATAAGTGTAAGATATTATATAATAAATTAGCTAGGATCATAGAAGTAAAGAACCGATATCATTGCCAATTAAAAGTCATAATAAGAAACGTATTAAATCAATTGAGCGGGAATGGGTCCAGGGCGGGCTAGGGTCGGGGATCGAGGGTCGAGGGTCGAGGATCGATGATTGAGAGTTGAGAGTTGAGTGTCCTTCTACTTTTCCAGGCAGCGGGCTTCGTCCTTGGGGACACAGGACTGGGAGAGCCAGTCGAAGCGCTCCTTCTTGTCGCAGCGCAGGTGGACGAACTTGTGCCGGCCGGACTTCTTCAGCTCGCAGCGGTAGTACTTCCTGCAGTCGCGGACATCGGGGATGGCGTCATCCTCGTCGCACTCCTCGCCCTTCTTCAGCTTCTTGAGCACATCCTTGACGTACTGCTTCTTCTCCTTGGAGCTCAGCTCGTTGTCCTCGCTGTCCTCGTCCTTCTCGATTTCCTTGGGGCTTTGCGACTCGTTCTCCTTTTCCTCCTTGGAATCTTTCTTCTCCTTCTCCCTGCTGTCCTTGTCCTTCTTCTCCTTGCTGTCCTTGTCCTTCTTCTCCTTGCTGTCCTTCTCCTCGGAGGCTGGCTTCTTCTTGTCCTGCTCCTCGCCGGACTTGGGCTTGGACTTCTCCTCGACAGAGGCGTTCTCGTTGGAGGCAGGAGGACTCTGGCCAGGCTGTTCCACACTCTCGGCGGTCTCGGGACTGTTGTTGGCTGGCTTCTCGGCCTGTCCGGGCTGCGACGGCACCTGCGGCTCCTCAGGCTGGGCTGGGGCGGCAACAGGCGCCTCGGTGGTCGGCTTTCGCCAGCTGTTCACCCAGTTCTGCCAATTGGGCCAGAAGGGCAGCGGACGGTGGGGTGGCACTGGGTTGATGACGCCACTTCCAGCAGCATTCGAGCCGGCAGCTTCACCATTCTGTCCCGGGAGATGGGGTCTCCAGAACGGTGGCACGAAGGGACGGTTGGGTCGTTGCTGTCCAAGCCAAGAACCAGATCCGCCAGGCAGTGTAGGAATCGACGGAATGAACGAGCCAGGTGGTGGGTTAAGCGGAGCGTTCGGGTCCACAGGCGATCCCGGAGAAGAGCCCGGGGCACCACCAGCAGGAGAACCTCCAGCGGCACCAGATGAAGAGCCTGGAGCACCGCCTGCGGCAGATCCTGGGGAGCCACCAGCAGGAGATCCTCCAGCGGCCCCAGATGAAGAGCCAGGAGCACCACCAGCAGCAGATCCTGGGGAACCACCAGCTGGAGAGCCACCAGCAGGAGATCCAGAAGCGCCTGGA
Source organism: Drosophila atripex (assembly GCA_035045925.1). Lineage (NCBI taxonomy): Eukaryota > Metazoa > Arthropoda > Insecta > Diptera > Drosophilidae > Drosophila > Drosophila atripex. Next base: position 1,619,300 of record JAWNOP010000009.1, read on the forward strand.
GCACCACCAGCAGGGGATCCAGAAGAGCCTGGGGCACCACCAGCAGCAGATCCTGGGGAGCCACCAGCAGGAGATCCTCCAGTGGCACCAGAGGAAGAGCCAGGAGCACCACCAGCAGGGGATCCAGAAGAGCCTGGGGCACCACTAGCAGCAGATCCTGGGGAACCACCAGCAGGAGAACCTCCAGCGGCACCAGATGAAGAGCCAGGAGCATCGCCTGCGGCAGATCCTGGGGAACCACCAGCGGCACCAGATGAAGAGCCAGGAGCACCACCAGCAGCAGATCCTTGGGAACCACCAGCAGGAGATCCAGAAGCGCCTGGAGCACCACCAGCAGCAGATCCTGGGGAGCCACCAGCAGGAGATCCTCCAGCGGCACCAGATGAAGAGCCTGGAGCACCACCAGCAGCAGATCCTGGGGAGCCACCAGCAGGAGATCCTCCAGCGGCACCAGATGAAGAGCCAGGAGCACCACCAGCAGCAGATCCTTGGGAACCACCAGCAGGAGAGCCACCAGCAGGAGAGCCACCAGCAGGAGATCCAGAAGCGCCTGGAGCACCACCAGCAGCAGATCCTGGGGAGCCACCAGCAGGAGATCCTCCAGCGGCACCAGATGAAGAGCCTGGAGCACCACCAGCGGCAGATCCTGGGGAACCACCAGCAGGGGATCCGGAAGAGCCTGGAGCACCACCAGTGTCGGACCCAGAAGAGCCAGGAGCACCACCAGAAGGTGGTCCAGCAGCAGATCCTGGAGCACCTCCGGCAGATGAACCTGGTGCACCACCAGCAGGGATGTTGGGATCAGCAGGAGCACCAGGAGCAGCGGTGGATCCAGCAGGAGCGTTGGGGTCGGCAGGTTCTCCAGGAGCAGCGGTGGATCCAGCAGGAGCGTTGGGGTCGGCAGGTTCTCCAGGGGCAGCGGTGGATCCAGCAGGAGTGTTGGGGTCAGCAGGTTCTCCAGGGGCAGCGGTGGATCCTGCAGGAGTGTTGGGGTCGGCAGGTTCTCCAGGGGCAGCGGTGGATCCAGCAGGAGCGTTGGGGTCAACAGGTCCTCCAGGAGCAGCGGTGGAGCCAGCAGGAGCGTTGGGGTCGGCAGGTTCTCCAGGAGCAGCAGTCGATCCAGCAGGAGCGTTGGGGTCAGCAGGTTCTCCAGGAGCAGCGGTGGATCCAGCAGGAGCGTTGGGGTCAGCAGGTTCTCCAGGAGCAGCGGTGGATTCAGCAGGAGCGTTGGGGTCAGCAGGTTCTCCAGGAGCAGCGGTGGATTCAGCAGGAGCGTTGGGGTCAGCAGGTTCTCCAGGAGCAGCGGTGGATCCAGCAGGAGCGTTGGGGTCAGCAGGTTCTCCAGGAGCAGCGGTGGATTCAGCAGGAGCGTTGGGGTCAGCAGGTTCTCCAGGAGCAGCGGTGGATCCAGCAGGAGCGTTGGGGTCAGCAGGTTCTCCAGGAGCAGCGGTAGATCCAGCAGGAGCGTTGGGGTCAGCAGGTTCTCCAGGGGCAGCGGTGGATCCAGCAGGAGCGTTGGGGTCAGCAGGTTCTCCAGGAGCAGCAGTCGATCCAGCAGGAGCGTTGGGGTCAGCAGGTTCTCCAGGAGCAGCGGTGGATCCAGCAGGAGCGTTGGGGTCAGCAGGTCCTCCAGGGGCAGCGGTGGATCCAGCTGGAGCGTTGGGATCAGCAGGTTCTCCAGGAGCAGCGGTGGATCCAGCAGGAGCGTTGGGGTCAGCAGGTTCTCCAGGAGCAGCGGTGGATCCAGCTGGAGCGTTGGGATCAGCAGGTTCTCCAGGAGCAGCAGTCGATCCAGCAGGAGCGTTGGGGTCAGCAGGTTCTCCAGGAGCAGCGGTGGATCCAGCAGGAGCGTTGGGGTCAGCAGGTTCTCCAGGAGCAGCGGTGGATCCAGCTGGAGCGTTGGGATCAGCAGGTTCTCCAGGAGCAGCGGTGGATCCAGCAGGAGCATTGGGGTCAGCAGGTTCTCCAGGAGCAGCAGTCGATCCAGCAGGAGCGTTGGGGTCAGCAGGTTCTCCAGGAGAAGCAGTCGATCCAGCAGGAGCGTTGGGGTCAGCAGGCTCTCCAGGAGCAGCGGTGGATCCAGCAGGAGCGTTGGGGTCGGCCGGTTCTCCAGGAGCAGCGGTGGGCTTGGTAGGTGCATTGGGATCGGCAGGTTCGCCTGGAGCAGCGGTAGTTTCAATGGGAGCGTTAGGATCGGCTGGAGTTCCAGGGGCGTCGGTCGTTTCGGCGGGATTGTTGGGATCGGCTGGAGTTCCGGGAGCAGGAGTGGTTACTTCAGGTGCGTTCGGGTCCAGAGGGGAGTTTGGATCGATGGGAGCATTGGGATCGACCTCTCCTGGGGCGGTGGTAGTGGTTTCAGGGGCGTTAGGGTCGGCGGGCGCGTTGGGATCAAGAGGAGCATTGGGGTCAAGAGGAGCGTTGGGATCAACTTCTCCTGGTGCGGCGGTAGTGGTTTCGGGTGCGTTGGGATCTAGGGGAGTGTTGGGGTCGGTGGGTGGGTTTGTGTCCTCCGATCCGGGTGCTAGAGTGGTGTCTGCGGGAGCCTGCGTCGTGGTTGCCTCCTGACTGGGAGCAGTGGACTCTGTCTCGACAGCTCCAGTGGTGGTGGTTTCCTCCACCGGCGTGGTAGTCTCCACGGGCGCCAAAGTGTTCTCTGCGGGTGGTGCGGTCGTCTCAGCGGTGGCAGCACTGGACGCGATGCTGGGTCCTTCGGTGGAGCTCTCGTTGGGAACAGGGCTGCTCTCCACTGGCGAAGCGGCCTCGCTGACCGGACTGTCGGTGATGGTCACCATCTTGGCCACGGCCGCCGTGGGTGCCTCCACGGCCGCGGACTTGACGGCCACACAGATCTCCACGCCGTCGGTGACGCAGCGGGTGTTGAGCGGGCAGGCCACCACCGGGCCGACGGTCACATCGTCGACGCAGTCCTGGTAGGAGAGTGGTCCGACACAAACGGCGCTCTGGCCGCCGCACTTCAGTCCTGCGGCCGCGCCAGTCACCTGCTGGTGTCTTCCCACCAGCGAGGTGAGCTGCAAAAAGAAAGAGAGAATACAACGGAATGTGAGTATCCGGATGTGGAGCCATCTATGGTGCTATTGAAGTTGATCTCATGTGTGTGTGTCGCCTGGGACCACTTGGGAGTTAGTTCCCAGCTCCCAACGAGTATTGGTTTCGATTCACTTGCATATGTTACTTTCGTTTGGTCGCCGAGCGCTTTCAACGTTATCCAAAGGAGCATGAATCCCGGTAGCTACGGACGGATATACGGGTTAACGGGTTTACCGGGTTAACCGGGTTAACGGGTTTACGGGTTAACGGGTTTTTCGGTTTCGGATTCGATTTTGAGTGGTGTGGTTCGGCGTATCCAAGTGCCCCAACGACCATGTCACCCAATGATTTTCAAATAAAAAATACACCTCGTCAGTAGCAAAGGCAAACGGGAAAAAAAATGCGGAAAAAAAAATAGAATTATAAAAATCCATTATGATAGTGGATCATGGCCGGGACTATCCGCGATTATCATTGTATATATATTTTTTATATATATATATTTTTTTTATTTATTATGCAATTTTGCAATTACCACTAGCAACACCAGAAGTCTGGTGGATCGGTTCGTTGTCATCGTTTGGGATGTGTGTTCGGGTCGAATGAAGATTCGTTACTATCCCCGGCATGGCCAGGAGGCGGTATTATATGCAAAATTTCCGCTCTGGCGGATCTCTGGCCAATCTCTGACGCTGGCCAAATACGCGATAATCGCTTGTTTGTCTCTTCCCCCGAAAGATAAGCGCCGGGGCTAAACCAATTTATGATGTTGCGGCTAAAGATATATTCTCGTACGAGACTTCTCAGTACGAGAATATAATTTTATATGCAATTTGGAGGCGCTATATTAGCACGCACTTTATAACTTGATGATTGTTGTGATTCATGCCGCGAGCCATCAGAGTGATCCACAACGTAATCGTAATCTTGAACTAGAAAACAAATGTTGACTTGGCGGGCTGCGCATTTCCGTTGACTGGAGTCTTTGCTTTATTTGCCTCCGCCTGGAAAGGTAAATAAACAGATCGCTGTCTAGATTTTCGGGGGCGACATATACATACCACACATATGTATATATATAGAGAGATAATCTCTTTCCTGCCACTGGGATATTATTTGTGTTAAATCTGTTTCCCCTGTTTGTGGGCGGAACTGGAGCGGCGTGGGGTCGTCCGCCGTCAGTCTGGAGGAGGAAGGCACTTGCCCCGCCCCGCCAATGACGCAGGCATAACTCTCCATGACACAAGATTACGATCCAGCTGCGATCTGCTGTCACCTGTCAGCCTCCAGATAAGCAACAATGCACGGGCCAAGAGCTTTAAGGGATCACCCGGTTGGTTATACAATTTGACAAAAAAAAAAAAAAAAATATCAAACCGAAGTGGACTGGATGGTATCAGTGCCCTTAACGATTCAATTAAGAAAAGCCCAGAAGGCCGCCACAATTAGCATATGAAATGGATACAGGACACAGTCCAGTCCACACCCCCCTCCGCTTAAAAACAAAAAGGGTCATAACATCTGGCCAGGATCCCAGGGTCCTTTGAACTTTCTGTTTCCAGCCCTGTTTCATATATGCTGTATGCCCTTTGAGCCATTTCCAGTCAGCCAGCCAGCCAGCCAGTCAGGTGAATTCCGCATGAAAATTGAACAATTAAGTGGAATTTGCTTTATTTCCCTCTTGTTTTTTTTTTATATATTTTTTTTTATGGACAACCATTAATGCGGTTAAGCCGTACAACAAAAATGAAAAATCATGTGCGGGCGAATATATGTATTTACATTCAAAAATAAAAAAAAAAAAATCATAAAAAAAATGGGGAAAATACAATGCAGTGGCAGGCACATTGCGGTTTTCGTGTGTCTAGACAATACATTGGATTCAGTTAGTCATATATTTGTCAAATATATATCTCCATTATCAAATATGTGCCCATACACTGAGCGCAAATAAAACACCTGCCACCAAAGACTTATCCGATCTTGTCCAGCTCCGCAAGTCAACAAGAGGTTCTAGAAATTAGATAATTATAGCCAGAAGTCTGCAATAAAGTTATTTAAACCTCCATTTAATTTTGTTTATTTTTTTAAGCTACACTAATTAATAAAAAATTAAAAGATCCATCCTCCTAGGAGAAAAGAGGACTCCCCCTACAAGACCTCTCATAGATCCGTTTTCGAAAGTAGTAATGTCTATACCAGACTGTATGTTGGAATCCATCCAACTTGGTCGTCCATCGATGGACTGGTTAGGTGAAGTGAGTGATAATTCGCTCGGCACCCAAATAGGCTTTGAGGTGGCCGGTCCGTATCCGTGTGCCTTGCCAGCGTCATTCATGCAAATGAGCCAAGGCGGTGGGTCGAAATTATGCACCCTTCTTGGCCTATTCGCGGGAGGAGCTCCCCCTTCTTCAAATGCAGGACAAGGAGCTCCCCTGCCCAGACGCCTGGGAAACGGATGGGGGACCTCCCATCCCCCAGCCCCGTAGTGCCCCGTAGTGCCCCGTAGTGGATCGCTACTCGGGCGCCATCTGCATCTGGTGTTTGATGGGCTCCTCCGTTAATGTTGTTGGCGTTGCGGTCGCGGCTTCGGCCATGACGTTGGCGGTGGTTGCAGTGGTGGTGCGGTGGCTTCCAGCTCTCGACTCTCTTGCCTCATTGGCGTTGCACAAAGCGAGCGGCGAGCGGTTGGCTAAATTTGCATAAATTAACAATGTTTCGCAATTGCAGCCACTGATGCAGCAGCGAATTCTTGGCGCCTAGGGGGTGGGGTCAGCGAGGGGGGGAGTGGGGGGCAGCCTGGCCCGCATGGCCAGTGTTCACAGTCCACCCCTGTCCACTCTCCACTCTCCACTGTCCACTGTCCACTATGTCCCATGTGTATATGTACAATGTATGTATGTTTTTGTGAGGCGACCGTGGGCAATGTGCGCGTTTTATTGATTTGATGCTCCAATGCACTTATTATCCCTCGGGCGGCCACTGTCTCTACCACTGCCACTGCTGCCACAGCCAGTTCCTGTTAATCCACTGGCAATGCGACGCCATTTGCCACGCCCACGCCTCCACCCATACACCCATACACCCATACCTACACTCACACAGAGACAGTGAGTAGGATATATGAGCATTAGGGTGTGCCACATATCAGCAAAGTTGATCGATTGCGGCTCATTAGGGCTTCATTCATTGGAAGGATATCGAACTGCGGTTGCTACCAGTACGAGGAAGTCATAACTGCAGAAAGGATTCAGGTGGCAATCCAAAATCCTTGCCCAAGGACACAGTTTCTTTCCAAGGAAAAAATAGGTTTTAATATAATAATTTAATAATAATTTTAAAAAATAATACTATAAGTTACGAAGCCTTAAACTCAAACTCTACTGAATAATTCATTTTAGCTTCTAACATTTCAAAACATTTTTAAAATAGAGTTGCAAATAAATAGCCAAAAAGTTTCATAAAATATAGAATTTTTAAAGAAAAACTCAGACTTAAACCAATTAAATTTTACAATTAAGCTTTCAACGTTATAAATATTTAAATTTCTATAAATATTCAGGTTACAGCATGTATTTAATAATATTAAATAAATAAACCACATCATTTTCGCTTTCGAAATGACTCATGTTTTTGGCAATGAGGTGCGGAAATTCCAATGACAAGAAGTTATCTTCTAAACACTTTAGATACGAGAGACTGGAGATCTTAAGACTGGTAATAAAGCTCTTTAGATCATTAACTTTAACTCTACAATTATGATTATCGCACATGAATCATTCGTTTGCAATCGAAACGCCAAAAAGAATAACCAACAAGCTTTGTCTATTGTGACCCAACCGATTGTCCGCCAATGTTACCACCCTCATTAAATATTGAATGAAAACCACACTTAATGTGAGAACAGGTCACACCGAACGATTGACCGCGTGCTTTTATTTTGTGGAAAAGTAGGCGGCGACTTCAATCGTTTTTCCAGCCACGTGTGTCAGCCCGGATCGGAAAATCATTGAGCTCATATGCCTTGTGTTTGTCGGAGCTGTTCGTTGAAATTCAAAGTAGTGTAAAGTACAGAAAATTTCGAAAAACGGCAAAAAAACAAGCGATAAAAAAGCTGAAAATTTTCTTTCGAGAATATTCCGTAAGTAGATCAAAATGTCAGAATCAATTGCACAAGAACCAGCACCAGAATCCGGCGTCATCGGTCCCAAGGAAGGAGCCGATGGCAGCTGGTGTCTCATTGAGAGCGACCCCGGCGTCTTCACCGAGCTGATCCGAGGCTTTGGCTGCACTGGTGCTCAGGTGGAGGAGATTTGGACCCTGGATGCTGAAGCCTTCCATCACCTGGAGCCCATTCATGGTCTCATCTTTCTGTTCAAGTGGGTGCAGGATGACAAGCCCATTGGCCGGGTTGTTAAAGATCGTAGCGATGTCTTTTTCGTACGTCAGGTGAGTCAGCAGATGGGAAAAATATGGATTTGGTTTATTTTTCTTTATTCTTGTGAGCGTCGACATGTTCAAGCATGTCTATCATCGTGTCTAGTAGACATTTTGAAACGCATGGTAACACTATTTGGAAAAAAAATGGAATTCAAACTTGGTCCTCTTTCCAGGTTATCACCAATGCCTGTGCCACTCAGGCGCTCCTCTGCCTCTTGATGAATCTTCAGCATCCGGACATCGATCTGGGCGAGACTCTGACCTCGTTCAAGTCCGTTTGCCAGGACCTCGATCCGGTGGTGCGTGGCCTGTGCCTGAGCCGCGAGTCGAAGATCCGTTCCGTCCACAACTCGTTCGCCCGTCCGGTGCTCTTTGAGGTTGATATGCGCCAGGCCACTGTCGAGGAGGATGTATACCACTTCGTGGGCTTCATGCCCATCAAAGGGCGTCTGTACGAGTTGGACGGAATGCAGGAGGGGCCCATCGAGCTGGCCGAGATCAGCAAGGGTCAGAACTGGCTGGACGTCGTCCGGCCGATCATCGAGGCACGCATGCAGCGCTACAGTGTCGGCGAGATTCACTTTAATCTGATGGCCCTGGTGTCGGATCGCCAGCGCTGCTACGAGCGCCAGATCCAGCTGCTGGTCCACCAGCCGTCGCCACTGAGTCTGGCCGAAAGGCAGGAGGAGATCGCCAATCTGCGAACGTACGTGAAGTTCGAGCAGGAAAAGAAGCGACGCTACCGACAGGAGAACCAGCGCCGTCGCCACAACTACTTGCCGTTCATTGTGGAGCTACTGAAGCAGCTGGGCGAGACCGGCCAGCTGATGCCCATCTTCGAGAAGGCCAAGAAACGGGCCATGGAGTGCCACTTGCAGGCCACTCTCAAGCAACAGCAGCTGCAGCAAGAGCTCCATCAGCAGCAGCAACTGCTGCTGGAGCAGGAGGAGCAAGAGCGTCAGGAGCAGCAGGATTCCGACTCGCCCAGCAAGGAGCAGTCGCCCAAGTAAGCCTGGCTATCTATTGATCTCGGAGGAATGCGCCATCCCACCACCATCAAATTCCAAGTCACACTGAACATCTGCCCTCCACGAGGTACTTTGTTGGGAACGCATCCTCCTTTTTTTATTTTTGGTCCACATCGAGAACACCTTTGATGGAAACTTTTAACTAACAGCCCAGCTACTAATAAATCAATTCCAGAAATATATGATAGTTTTGATTTTAACATTTTTCACATACTAATTTTAATAATTTTTAATTTTAAATTAAAAACAAATCTCAAAATATATCTCAGTCGTACAATTACATATTTTTAATAATTATTTTAAAGCGATTAATTTCAATGTTCAAGTCTTCAATACTTGTAATACCGTTTGAGATTATTTTAAATAGTTTATATTTTAATTTTACTATTTTTATATTTATATATTACTATTATTTTTATTTTTACAATATTAAAATAAAACAAACAAGTTTTAGGAAACAATGTTACGAATTTTGAATCCTTAGACATGGCCATAAAATTAAAATATAAAATTAACATATTTTAAATTTTTAAATCAAAATACAAAATGTAAGACTGAAGAATCAGAATAAAGACTTAATTAGTTTAAAAATAATATGATGCAACAATTATCTATTAACTTCTATGTTTTTATTTCTAACTATACATAACTTTTGAATTATATTTTATTATTTACTATAAGAAGCCTTTTGATCTGATAGTTGAATTAATAAAATAATTTATTTTTAATTTTTAAAATTCTAACTATTAGTAGGATAACTATTTTAGCCATTTTCCCTTAAACCTTTCGGAAATTCTAGAGTCTAAAAGAAAGAAAGAGAAGTGGAAGAGCAAACCGCCTTAGAATATTACTATTTTATTTTTTAAACGAAAAACCTATTAAATGATTAGATTTGCTAACCTTATCCCTTGAGCCTTTTATGACAAAATGTTAAATATATTTTGGTTCCCCCCCCCCCCTTCAGAGAAAAATGTATAAAATTAGCCGAGCAGATTTATGACAACCTTGAGTGTCGGCTCAAGTGCTGTCCCGGCGAATTATGACAGTTTCCATTTGGGATTGCCTCAACAGACCGGCGAGTGGTCCTCGTCCCATCTTATTGCATCCATCTCTCGGATGCGGCTGCCTCTCCGGCCGTATTTCAATTTGCATTTTGCTGCAGTTTCTTCGCTCCTTCCACATCCTTCGCCGCATCCGTCTGTCGTCCTGATAAATGATTTCTTTTTAATGCTTCGATAGACTCAACTTAACGTGGGGACCGAGATGCTCCTCCTCCTGTCCGGGACGCTGCTGGAGGATCCCCGGACGGAGATGCGGTTATTCCGGATCCGGATCCGAATACGAATACAAGGTCCGGATGAGATGGTTGGTAGATTTGCTGTTCCCTGGTTCTCTGGTCGTCGCGCTTATTTGTTTATGTTGCACAAAGTAAACAACTAATTTTAATTTGCCGCAGGAGCCGCACAGCCACGACAAGATGACGACGACGACGACGACGTCGAAGATGTGGAGGATGAGGATGGCCAAGGGCAGTAGCCAGGATAAGGGGCAGGACAAGGACAAGGGACAGGACCATAGGAAGAATCATACACTCACAGAAATCTTTTAGAGCAAGTCCTTCTTCATCTGGTAAGCTTTATTGTGAAATTCTTCCTGTGCAGAACCAAAAAAAAAAAAAACCAAAAAACAGGGACATCAGCAAGGACATTGGGCAGACAGAGATGTGGGGCAGGGTGGCATGGAGTCTGGTGGGTGGTGGTTATGAAAAAGGGAGCAACTGGCTCCCATAAAAGGGAAACATATTCGCATACACAGACGGCAACAAACCGCAAAATAACCAAAGACATTCCGACCTCAGTTTAAATATTTTTTTTGTTTGTTTTTCTGGACCAACTGGATTTTCTTTTGTTCGCAACTCGGCGACGGCGCTTCCTTTTTATTTTGATTTTATTCAGTTTTTGCGGAACTCCGGTGGACATATGTAAATATGAGTGCAGCGGGCGAAATCATAACAAAAATACTGCACACTCAAATTATCCCTAAATAATTTAGATCCTGGCAGCGGGAAACTTTACCTTTTCAAGCTCTCTCTCTCTTTTGGAGTTGATTTTTTTCCTCCTTTATTTTTTCCCCCATTTTTTGTTTCGAACACGGTTCGGTTCGGGGTTTTGCTTATCTTTCATTTCCTAACATTTCAACCAAATGTAAAAGCGGAAGTGGATCAGGATGTGGAAGTGGAAGTCCTTACCTCAACCTACATAGGATATTGGGGATACATACATATATGCATGTTCCATGGGCAGGAGGAGGCTGGAATCCTGGCACTCTCGGCTCCAAAATATGTCCACAGGTGAGCACACACACACACAAAACACAACCCAAAGGAGCTCCTGGAATTGACTTTCCGCCTTCGACTCGTCCTGCCCAGAAACCGAAACAAAAACACAAAATTGCCAAATTACCGAGGGCGGCCATCGAATATTTAGGGTTTAAATAAGTTCAAAAAAAAAAAAAAAAAAAACAAAATGACAAAAGATTACTGTGTATTTTTTATTAATTTTTATATTTAAAAAAAAAACTAAAAGTTCAACACATTAAAAGTAATTTAAGTATATATTTCATACTGAGTTTTTTTTTAATTCTCTATTTTTATATCTTGCTTTAAAATATATTTAATTAATATACATCAAATTAGATAAACAATTGTTTGATTTTAACGAAATTTTTTAAATATTTCCGCACTTACCGAAAATAATATTTTGTTTAAAATTCATTTCCTAAAAACATAAAAATTGTAATCTAATTTTTAAAACCCTTTTGGAAAATGTGTTGCTTATTTAAAATTGGAAAACAAAAGTAGTTAATAATTAATTTGTGTTGCGGTTAGTTCAGAACAACTTTTCGAACTGCTCTCGCTTGGCTGCGTTTAGTGCAAAAGGCTAATTGAAAATTGCCATTAATAATGCAAAAAGGTCTCAGTGAGAAACTTTTAGGAACACCCATCCACCCACACACACACACTAACACACACCCACATCTATGTGTGTTTATAGGTATGTGTGTGTGTGCTACATGTATTTGTGGCATTTTAAATATTTGAAATATTTGTAACATTTGCGCGATGCCTTCTTGAAACCCACCTCCCGCCCACCTGAAAATAATGAAATGCGGAAGGGAGAAGGAGGAGGAGGGGTGGTTATGGTTGGTTGAGTGGGTGGGTGGGGTGGTTATGTTGCTCCAAGGGGGGTTGCTGGTCACAGCCACTAACTCGTCCTTGCCAATTACTCTACATCCCAAAAATACCCAAAAAGCCAACAGTCCCAAATTATGTCATTTAATTTAATACTTTTATTTAATTTTCACTTTAAAACATAGTTTAAAGTTTGAAAATGTGATAATTAATAGTTAATTAAACCTTGACAAGTTCTGAATAAAATTAAAATATAAAATCATTAAAAATAATATAATACAAATAAAAACAATATATCCCCAGATATTCTTCCTGTGAGGGTAAAGTGCTTCTGAGAAGATGGGTGGGTGGATGTTCCTTTTTTTCTTTTTGTATTTTTGAGGGCGGGATGTGGAAGTGGAAGGTGGAAGTGAATGCTTATTTTCTGGTCCGTCAGCCGCCGGTGATGTCGACGTCACCGTCACAGTCACCACATGTAAAAAAATGTTGCCTCCCACCGCCGGCAAGGATTTTGTTTCTTGTTTTTGATTTAATTTTTTTTTTCCTTTTGTAAGGAGTTGTGTGCCGCTGTGATTTCGCGAACTGTGACTGTCCAAAAAAAAAAAAAATGGGGGAAAATAAATGTTTTCTTTTTTTTTGGGGGTGGGGGCGGGGGGAGGTTGAGAGCAAAGGTAACTCATGTTTCAAGATGGAATGCCCGAAAATATGTTTTTGAGGGGCGACAGAGAAAGACCCATGTGACAAACCGAAAGTGAAGGGAAAACTGCCAACTTCCATCAGTGATCGCTGCTGGCTTTTCAAGTTTGCGAAAAAAAAAATAAATAAATTTTAAAAAAGTTTAAATTTTTTTTAGGGGGTGGATAGACAGGATTCTATAACAAGATTCTTTGAAGTCTGTTTTTTTAGGAGGTTTTTTGTTTAAAAAAATTAATAAATATTCATGGGGGCTTATATAATTAATAATTAATTGTCCTGTTTATTCTTAAATTATTTTCGAAACAAGTTTTGTCCACCTTTCGTCACTGGAATTTTTTTTTAAGCTCTTAATCTCAACTTATTCTCAACTAGTTCTAGAAACTGTCTTTATTCCACGAAGAAAAATTATAGAAAATTTATATATTTTTTTTATTTTGGAGCTATTTTTTACTTGATTTTCTCGTTTCGGTTGATTATTTTGGAAAACAACTGAAAAGAGAATTCCACGGCCAGGAACTGAAAAGGACATGAGGAGACATGGCGGGAAGAACTGCCATGCAAGGGGTGTGTGGGGGGGGAAGGCACAAAAAAATAAAAATAAAATAAAACAGGAAAATCTCTTGAGGCTAGTGAAAAACTTGGTTGGTTTCTGTTTGCCTGGATTTTGGGCCGCCCTCTGAACGCCGTTTCGTCCTTTTTTCATGTCCTTTACCTTGGGCAGTTGTACGAGTCGTACATTTCTTATGCTGCTTCTTAGCTTTGCGCCTTGGCGTCTTCCCCAGTTGCCCATCGTCCTGCGTCCCACGTCCTGCGCCTCCTGCCTCTTGTGAGTGCCGAGTCCTTCGTCCTGTCCCACATCCGCCGCATTCGCTTTCGCCCATCTCGCTCTAACTCGCATTATCCTGCATCCTGGCGCGACGCCGGCTGCGTCAGTGGTTTAAACACATGAAACAATTATAAAGTTGCCAAGAAATGTAAACCCAAAGAGAAAACAATTTAATTGAATTTAACCAGGGGGTTGTCATATCCTAATGGATTTAAAACAACAACAAAAACAACACAACCAAATAAAAAATAAATGAAAAAAAAAAGAAAACAGTAGCTACGGCCACAACTACAACAACCACTACATCAAATAAAAAAAACAATAAAAAAAAAAAAAAACAAGTTTCTCTTTATAAGAAATGTGGAAACTGGAATGGGAGGCAAGTCTCCTGTGGCGGACAGGACGAGATGGTGACCCACTGGAGAGGATTCATCGATTCGGAATCGGAGGAAATAATTAATATTTTATTTCGGGCTTTAAAACTGAGAGTTCTTTTTAGAAAATTTTTCATTTTAAAGCGGAAATGTCTGGAAACTTGTAGAAACTTTTGCTAGAAATATTTAAGGGATCATTTTTTCAAGAATATCCAAATAGATCTCCTACTGAAGTTTCTAAACACTACAAGTGTAAACCAGTTGATGTATAGTTTTCCGATATATTCCATAGTATCATATATAGTTTTTTTAAATCCTATTCACTTCAAAAGCCTTATTTTGTATTGAAACTTGATAGAATTGGTAGTTTTATCTAAAACTAGATGCCGGGCATCTGGTATTTGGCAGTTTGGCATTTTTGGTTGAAAAAGCCATAACTTTTGGCCAATAGACATAATGGCGCCAGAGTGCAGTCGACTGCCTAGCTTTTTGCCACTTTTTCATTGTTGTCCTGTGACTTTGACTGTGAATGGCCACGCCCACCCAGCCGCCCACGCCTACCAAATAACATGCCGCCACTTTGATTCGCCATTGAAATTGAAATCCGCTTATTTGATGCTGAAAAAAAAAAAAAAGTTGGAAAAAATGTGAAAAAAAAAGTGGAAAACCCCCCCCGAAAAGCAAAACAATATTTTCCTAATTTTCGCGCGAGCACGCGACCAAAGAAAAGACAAAACGAGGCATACAAAAAAAAAAAAAAATGAAATTCCAAAAGCGGCGGCAAAAGAAAACTGTCAGTGGCAGCAACAGGATAACGCCCCGCGGAGGTCCTGCCACGGCGAGGGTGGCTAGGTGGGATTGAGTTTGTCCTGGCATGGAAATGGGACATTTGCTGGATGCAGTCAAGCTTTTGTTTGCCGTTGATTTCCGCCGCTTCCGATTGCTTTGTTGTATTTCCTTTGCCATTCACTTTACTTCTCTTATTTCTCCATCCATCCTTCCCCTTTCCCCTCTCTCTTTTCATTTTATTTCCACTTTTTTTTTTGTTTTCTTTTTTTTTTATATCTTTTATTATTGCCCCCAAACGTCGAGGCAGAAGGTGATTTGATAAGAAGGTGGTTCGCTGGATCCAGCCACTTAGATTGAGCAATTGCTTTTCAATCACAGGACTCGGAGGACGTGGAGAGTGTCCTTTTGGATAACTGCTTTCCATCACACGGCCCCACAGAAAAGTTTTATAATTTACATGGAAATTACATGGAAGAATAAATTAATTTTTAAATTAATTTATGAAAAGGGTTAAAGGAAGAATTCTAGCTAAATAGTAACTCTAAAGATATATCTCTTACTTTTAATTTAAAAATTATGAAATAGCAGAGTTATAACCTATTAAGTTATAAATGCTAATTAACAACATTCTAATAATTAAATTATTTCAAAAGCAGCTCTTCTGTTTTTGATTCATTAATTTGCTCATATTTGTTAAATTAAATCAGAAATTCCCTCCTTCACTGTTTTTAGGGGGATGGAGTGGCTTTTGTGAATACTTTCTTGAACGCCCACAATCGATTGAGGGGGCGTGGCGGCATATTTGCAATTAGTTTGTCGCTTGGCGCACAGGATTCGTGTTGTTGTTTGCACAACGAAATTGTAAAATTGATTTATTTATTTATATTTCCATTTATTCCGTTTGTTTTTATTTAATTTCATAAATTATTTGGACTAAATTAATGCTCAGTCCACCCATCTGGAAATCAAACAGAGTCCCAAAAACAGAAACCAAAATCGGTTTCAACCGAAAACCCATCAAATAGTCAAAAATTATTAGCCTAAAGCAGTGCAAATAAAATAAAAAAAAAATGTTTAGCTTTATCTGGTCTGGGCTGTATAAAAAATAGAAAATAAATTAAATCGGGAAGATATATTTTTAAGAGATAGAACTATGGATGCTATAGGTAATACCCTTTAAAGGACTATTCTAAAATAAATTTCAATAGTTTTTTTTAAAGAGTTTTTAAAGAAATATATAGAATACGATTTGTGATTTATAATTTTTTTTAACCTTTCTGAAAGTAATACTCTTAAAAGTTAAGGTATTGCTTTAAAAAAAAAAATACATTTTAAACGATTAAGTAACAAAAAAATGAAACCCACATGAATTGATGTATAAATCAAACAGAAAAGTCAAAAATATAAATATTTAAAAAATTATCAAGTCTTCCGGCTAAGACTTAACTTGAAATGAAAATAACCCGCCGGCGATAGAAAAAATAAATATAATATATCTATGAATATGAACGAATTTATTGGCATTTTTGCACAGGACATCAAACCAACAAAAGGAATGCAGGAAAAGATTCGTTTTTAATCGCATCACAGGACCTCGCTGCCCCTCTCGCTCTAACTGGTTAGCCTCGTCTCTGTCCCTGTCTCTGTCTCGCTCCATTGAATTGTACAAACAAATTGGCATGTTTTTGGCTTTTTGCAGAAATGGCGACATGTTTGTTGTTAATTTGTTGCCTTTTCCTTTGTTGTTATTATTTGAATCCAGTGCTTTAGGGATTTAAAATACACAAAATATATATGTATATTCGTTTATAGACAAACAAACATACATATATGTACTATGTATATGTATAATCGCACATATAGTAGGTAAAAAGCATTTATTTATGCAAATTTTATTTTATTTGTTTTCAATATTTTGGTAACTTTGTCGCTGATATTTCCGCCATGCAGAATCAACAACAGCCGACAACAAATCCAGCAAAAACGTCCTGCCGCCTGCCTTCTGTCAGGATGGCCAGAAGCCCACCTGGCCAGGTGCAAATGCGCTTGGCTGAATCACATATCGCATATGTGGTGGATACAGTGCGTTTCGCACTTGCATATGCCGGCATTGAACCGAGTCGGGAAAACTTCTATTCTTGGGAAAACAATATTTGATATTTTATGTACAAATATTTTATGTTTCAAATATTTAAAGACATTTTTTTGAAATAAATTTCAATTTCATTAAATTCTCAATCCCTATACGCATTTCTGTGTGTGCACTTATGGCGCCGCATTATTTTGTATTTTAATAATTCAAATATCAATTTGTTGTTACATTAAATATTTAATTTGAACTAAAATGTGTTAAATTCTTTGGGGTATTATGAGCCGTACAACCGAACATGTCCCATGTCCCATGTCCCGAAGTCCGGAGTCCATTTGCCATTTGCCATTGTCCTTTGTGGGTGAGAGCTAGGAGCGAGGACACGACAGGACACTGCATACGCACATATGTCATGCAATTTTTGGTCTGCTTAATTACAGCTTAAAATCTTTGATTAAAAAACCACCCGAACAAATGGACATCGACCTGAAAACCTGAAACAAATACAGAAACAGAAACCAAAACCGAAATGCTAATTGCCACCCGCAGTCCGACCAGAATGTCTCCAGCGCATCCCTAAACTGCATCAGAAATCCTTTGAATATTATGTGGAAAGATTACCTTTTTAAGAGTATGGTTGGATAGAAAAGATTTGATTAGCCACTAAAAGAGTTCTAAACTGCCACTGAAAAGTGATATATTTCTTTCTTGGGGTTCTTTGGTTTCTGCACAGTTTGCTATGAAGTTTGGTTTGTTAAAAACTTTCAATCACATTTTAAAACTGAAAATATTATATTTTTGGATCTATTTCTGTTTAAACTGCTGGGTTTTCGTACATGGCACATATCTGTAGCTATATCTGTAGCTATATCTCTGCCAATTCTGATCCGATTCATGAGAGGGATACCTTAAACAAATAGTGGGTCGATTTCCCGTCATTCTGCATCAAAATCCCAACAGAAAATATTTTTTCTAAATTTTTCGAATTTTTGTGGGGCATCCCCTTCAAAATGCGGGATTTCCGTACTTGGCCCATGTCCATAGCTATATCTCAGCCAATTCTCATCCGATTCTTAAAAGGAATACCTTAAACGAATAGTGGGTCGATTTCCCGTCATTCTACATCAAAATCCCAACAAAAAATATTTTTTCAAAATTTTTCAAATTTTTGTGGGGGATCCCCTTCAAAATGCGGGATTTCCGTATTTTGTCCATGTCGATAGCAATATCTCAGCCAATTCATATCCGATTCTTAAGCGGAATACCTTAAACGAAAAGTGGATCGATTTGCCATCATTTTGCATCAAAATCCCAACAAAAAATATTTTTTCAAAATTTTTCGAATTTTTGTGGGGCATCCCCTTCAAAATGCGGGATTTCCGTATTTTGTCCATGTCGATAGCAATATCTCAGCCAATTCTCATCCGATTCTTAAACGGAATACCTTAAACGGAAAGTGTATCGATTTGCCGTCATTCTGCATCAAAATCCCAACAGGAAATATTTTTTCAAAATTTTTCGAATTTTTTGTGGGGGATCCCCTTCAAAATGCGGGATTTCCGTACTTGGCCCATGTCGATAGCTATATCTCAGCCAATTCTGATCCGATTCTTGAGCGGAATACCTTAAACGAAAAGTGAATCGATTTGCCATCATTTTGCATCAAAATCCCAACAAAAAATATTTTTTCAAAATTGTTCAAATTTTTGTGGGGGATCCCCTTCAAAATGCGGGATTTCCGTACTTGGCCCATGTCGATGGCTATATCTCTGTCAATTCTCATCCGATTCTTAAACGGAATACCTTAAAAAAATAGTGGATCGATTTGCCGTCATTCTGCATCAAAATCCCAACAGAAAATATTTTTTCAAAATTTTTCAAATTTTTGTGGGGGATCCCCTTCAAAATGCGGGATTTCCGTACTTGGCCCATGTCGATGGCTATATCTCAGCCAATTCATATCCGATTCTTGAGCGGAATACTTTAAACGAAAAGTGGATCGATTTCCCGTCATTCTGCATCAAAATCCCAACAGAAAATATTTTTTCAAAATTGTTCAAATTTTTGTGGGGGATCCCCTTCAAAATGCGGGATTTCCGTACTTGGCCCATGTCGATAGCTATATCTCAGCCAATTCTCATCCGATTCTTGAGCGGAATACCTTAAACGAAAAGTGGATCGATTTGCCGTCATTCTGCATCAAAATCCTGGCAGGAAATATTTTTTCAAAATTTTTCGAATTTTTGTGGGGCATCCCCTTCAAAATGCGGGATTTCGGTACTTGGCCCATGTCGATAGCTATATCTCAGCCAATTCTGATCCGATTCTTGAGCGGAATACCTTAAACGAAAAGTGGATCGATTTGCCGTCATTCTGCATCAAAATCCTGGCAGGAAATATTTTTTCAAAATTTTTCAAATTTTTGTGGGGGATCCCCTTCAAAATGCGGGATTTCCGTACTTGGCCCATGTCCATAGCTATATCTCAGCCAATTCTCATCCGATTCTTGAAAGGAATACCTTAAACGAATAGTGGGTCGATTTCCCGTCATTCTGCATCAAAATCCCAACAAAAAATATTTTTTCAAAATTTTTCGAATTTTTGTGGGAGATCCCCTTCAAAATGCCGTATTTCCGTATTTTGCCCATGTCGATAGCAATATCTCAGCCAATTCATATCCGATTCTTAAGCGAAATACCTTAAAAGAAAAGTGGATCGATTTGCCGTCATTTTGCATCAAAATCCTGGCAGAAAATATTTTTTCAAAATTTTTCAAATTTTTGTGGGGGATCCCCTTCAAAATGCGGGATTTCCGTACTTGGCCCATGGCGATAGCTATATCTCAGCCAATTCTGATCCGATTCTTGAGCGGAATACCTTAAACGAAAAGTGGATCGATTTGCCGTCATTCTGCATCAAAATCCCAACAGGAAATATTTTTTCAAAATTTTTCGAATTTTTGTGGGGGATCCCCTTCAAAATGCGTGATTTCCGTACTTGGCCCATGTCGATAGGTATATCTCTGCCAATTCTCATCCGATTCTTAAACGGAATACCTTAAAAAAATAGTGGATCGATTTCCAGCCATTCTGCATCAAAATCCAAACAAAAAATATTTTTTCACAATTTTTCGAATTTTTGTGGGGGATCCCCTTCAAAGTGAGGAAGAAACAAGCGGAATACCTTAAATTTGAAATGTTTCTGATACAAAATCCATTTGTAAAAGTAAAATGGAGAGAGCCTTTTATGGAATTCATCAAACGTGAAAATCGCATCTAAATCGCTTGAGAAAAAACACAGATATTGCCATAATTCCCTGAGAATCCATGTCCTATATTGGTGATGTCGTTCCCTCTTCAATCCGCCACTAGATCTCCCAGGATCTAGTACCGGAAATGATTAAGTTAAGTAAACCCCTTCAACTAATTGATATCCTCTGGCAAGAGGCTTTAATTCTTTTCTGTATTCGGAAGTGAGAGTCGTGTGGCTGCAGGATTTGATGGTCACCTCTTGGCCTAATTGACCACTTGACGGCAGCTCCTCTGGCCTGGCTTAGACGCAGCTGGGCCGGCCCGTAAGCAATGCCCGCCCGGACATCCCAGATACTACCCCCGGATACTCTCGGATGGCCGGAATCCAGCCCCCATTGCAGTCAACGAGCATATCGCATGTTTGTCAATGCCTGGGATGAGCTCCCCAGAGCGAAGGCAAGTTCAGGTTCATGCCACATGCCACATGCCACATGCCACACATGCCCCCACCGGAATACTGCCACTTCGTCCACGTTGCCTTGACGACCCCAAAACGCAGGCAATCAAGTGTAAAATCATAGAATTTTTAATTGATTCCACCGACGCAACGGAACTAAACGAAACGAAACGAAACGCATCCTGATGCCACGCAGGACAAATTCAGGATCAGGATCAGGATACGATGCAAGCTGAGGCTCTGGCACAGGCTCGCTCTACGCCTGAGTCCTTGTTCCGTGTTCCGTTTTTTTTTATCCTTTTTTATCCTGTCCACATGGCGGACCATTCTAATGTCTCGTCATCGGAGCTGCGGGAGTTTTGTTTAAAAAATACTCTTTAGCAAATGGTTGTAGGGTCCTTTCCGAACAGGTCCTTGCGCAGAAAACTTAATAAATTAATTTATCATGAAATTAGTTCCTATATTTGATTAGTTTTGAATTTTTTAAATCTATTTAAATAATTATTTAAATGAAAAACTAACCATAAAAGTATGGATACCCTTGAAAGAGTGTATATTTCGCTGCGTATCCTTTTGCTCCTGCCTGTCGGATCTTTTGTTTAGTTAATTGGCAGTTTCTGGTTGGGCTTCCGACCTCACCCCACGGCATCCGAGAAGTCTCCAGCATAGTACCCCAGCTGCTCCGGGCTACTCATCCTCCTCCGTCAAGTCCCCCTCCGTCATTCGCCCAGCATTCCACTCCCACCTGGATCTGGTAGCCATACTTGACATGTCCCCGACATTGGCAATGCTATACGGGAATCGGCATCGGAATCCCAATCCTGTCATATGCCATGCCCTTCCGATTGAATTGTCCTGTCGACTGTCGACTGCCGGCTGCTCCACGCCGCCTAGCCGCCTTTTGTTGTTCCAATTTTTCCTGGATTTGATTTACATCTTTCATGTTCCGCACACCCACTGAGCCAAAACAAAAAAAAAAAGGACACCGAATAACAAGGCAGGCCATCGCATCGATTGGTCCTTGTTGTTGACGATATTGCCAGTCCATATCCTTGGACAGCATCCTTTCCAGCTCGAGAGCCATCCGTACAATTCCCGGAGAAATGAGGTCGATAATCGGCTGAAATCGATGTTATTTCAGAATAAGATTATTATTTAAACTTATGCAATACTAAATAAATAAATGTCAGATCTTGAATATATAAATTTCATTTTTTAAATATTTTTTTTAGAAATTATTTCAAAACAAAGCTAATTTAGAAACCATTTTTAAACTGATTTCAAACATTTCTCCAACTTTCAACTGTTGCAGTTTCCGCCTAAATACCTCAAAATATTTGTATTAAATTGTATAAATTATAATTTAAAATATATATATTTTTGTTATATGTACTGCCATTCATGTTCATTATAAATATATGTAATTCCAGTCGTCAATTTGGCCAAAATCCACTCAGCCAGCCATAAAACAGGCCAAGACGGCTAACAGGAGCGGCGTGCGAAGTTCGAAATCGTCTTGAATCATGGCCACGCCCACTCAAAAGCCCATTAAAAAGTAAGAGAACAAAGGGCGGGAGGGGGAGGGGGAGCAGGAGAGTGTGTAAGAGAGAAGAAAGTGAAGAAAAGAAAAGAAAAGGGGGGAAGAACGCAGTGCCATAACAGAGGAGGGAAAAAAGATGCCAACAAGGCAATTGTGAAATGTAAATGGCCAACGTAATAGATGTCCAGAGTCTTCAGGTGCACTGCAAAAAATTCGATTTATTTTTTTATAAATTATTTCTCCCATATCCTTAGAAATTGGGCTAAAATTTCCATAAAATAAATTATATTTTTACTGTTAATTCAGTACTCTATTATTACTTTGATATTAACCTGATTTCGCTAGCTATTTCTTGTAAGTTTTCTTGCATTTTTTTCAGTGCATGAAAGCGACTTGCTTGGAGACCAGGACTCTGGCAATAATTTGCAAATTTGCTCAAATAAATTCCATGCTGAGCGGGACAGCCGGAGAGCCTAAAATATGTTGTTCGAGGCTGACTAAGGGAAAATGTATGCAAAGCCTTTTTGGAACGAAATGCCGCCTCGTCCTGTCACTCCTCGTCCTCGTCCTTGTCCTTGTCCCAAGTCCCAAGGAGTCCCCCGTCAATGATATGCAAAACATTCGCATGGCCCAGGACCAGGGCGAAGACCAACCAGGACTAGGACAACAATCGATTGTGGAATCGGATATGGATTTGGAGGAGGATTAGGATGCGGGGACTCTGGATCCTGGATCCTGCATCCTGTCCGATTGTCCTTCGGGCGGAGATAAACGCCAATTGTAGCCAATTGAGGGCGCGGCATAAATAAATAAATAAATAATCGATTGCACTCTGGCCTCTCGGAGCCACTCTGGCAATTAATTTGCCATTTGTCCGTCTGTCCGTGTGTCCGTGTGTCCGTCTGTCCGCTTGTCCTTCTGTCCGCTTGTCCGTCGAACTGCCTTGAAAGGCGACAAATCCCCCGTACACTGATAAGAATAAATGGATGCGATACAGCCGCAGCTGCAGATACATATGTACATCCGGCGCAGATACAAAGATACAAATGCATTCTTGTCCCTGAAAAGGACACAGCGGGCTGAGCTTTACGCGGCTTTGTGGGGTTAAGCTTCCATATCCAAGTGTGCATGAGTGTGTGTGTGTGTGTGTGTTGAGTATCCTTTGCAGGACTCCCTGCCTGCCTGCCTTAATCTGTTAATGTTGCAAAGAGCTTAATGGCAGCAGTTGCCGATTGCTCGTTTCATTTTCACTTTTATTTTTAATTTTAACTAATTGGTTGAAACATTTCTTAAATTAAATTATTGTCAGTTTAAATATATGTTTTAACTTTTGAGTAATTATTTAAAGCTAAATGCCATAAGAATCAGAAACCGCAAATCCGTTTATTTTGCCATAGAGCTTGCCTTTCGATATGTCCTTTTTCTGATTCGTGAATTGTTTTTGCAGGATGTTCGTGGCCAAAAAGCGATCCTGGCCACAGCGGCCAAAATGTCTGGGACGACACAACTTTTGGCAAACTCCAAAATCATGGCGGAGGCGTGGGAGTGGGAGTGGGAGTGCCACTTCCCTCCTCCCCCCCCACAATGCGACAGTTTTCACTGCCAGCGAGCGAGAGGAAGTAATTAAAACACAACTCAAAGGACATTTTAATTTAATCCCTTTGAGCTTGTCTCGCTGGCTGTCTCGTCGCCATCACAAACATGCGATGCCGCAAGTCCCGGCCAAGTCTCAGGGCCATCTTGCCGAACCGCCGGCCTGGGCCACCAACCACCAGAAGCCAGATGCCGGCCCAGAGCCGAACATTCCCGGCCAAGTCAAGTCGGACCGAAAACAAAAAATTGCAACGCCGCTGCACTTGGGCGTCCGGAAGAAACGCCATTGCAGCATCGATGCTTTCAGTGTTTTCTTGTCCTTGAAGGACACTGGGAAAAAAAACTACAGTAGATATATTTTTATTTCATTTATATATTTTTTTTATATTCCTTAGAATCTTGTAAATAAATTTAATTTGTTTGGAAAAAAGTGCTGGAAAGAAGAGAGCACCCGGTTATCGTATATTTATATCTTAAAAATATAATATAAACTAAAAATAGTATTGTTAATCTCTATATTTACTTCCTAAACTTATAGAATATTAAAATATTATTTAAATTTTATAAACAAGTTGCTTTTAACCAAAAAAGTATGCTTTATTGGAGAAAGTAAGTTGAATCTGAGGAGTCACATAATACATTTTATTTTTATTTCTAAAAGAAAGTGTAATCTTTATCTAATTCTAAATAGATTTAAATCAATAAATAAATAATTTAAATAAATAAATACAATTTTAACAACAAACCTCTTACAAAACGCTTGTATGAGAGAACACCTCATGAATTAATTTAGTAAACTATCCGAAAATTTTTGTCAGTGCCCGGAAGGGAATAAATCATAATGCTGGGCCCACCACCCAACCACCCACCCTTCCCCTCTCTAAGCCAGGCCATTCTCATTTGCCAAGACTTGCTTATTTTTTTATATTTTTTTGGTTGCATTTTATTTATGCCGTCAGTTTATTAATGTCAGCCAGTGGGCGGTGGGCGGTAGTGGGTGGCCGTAGTGGGCGTGTCTCCGCCAACTTGTAATTGTATTTGTTTATATATATATATATAATACATAAGATATATAGATGTGCCTTTGAACTTTTGATTTTGAGGCGCCCACACACATTGGCCCGCGATTCCGGGTCCTATTTTTCCTCCCATCTTTGCCAGCTCCCGGTGACCATCTCCGGATCCGACTCCGGTTCGAGTCTCCGGTTCGGTTTGCTCCAGACTCCGTGGTCCGTAGTCCAGAGTCCAGAGTCCGCCGCTTGTTATGCTAATTAGTTTTCGACGTTGACGTTTGCCAGCCACGCCGACGATGTCTTTAATTGGTTCTCATGTTGCTGCTGCTGCTGGTGTTGCAAGTTGCTGGTGTTGCTGTTGCTGTTGCAGCTGCAGCTGCTAGTCCTGCTGCTGCTATTTTCTTTCTTTCTACTTTTCTTGTTGTTGTTTGCGCCCCACCTCGCCCCCCCCCCATTCTTTGGCACATTGGCACTGGCAATTAGACTCCTTTTTCGGTTTTCGGGAGGCATCCGGACGGAGGAAGGACTAGTTCCAATTTTGTCACATTCGTTTGAAGTTCGAGGTCCAGGGGGATTGATTTTGGCAGCTACGTGGCGCCTCTTTAAGGTTTTTTAAATTGTATTTAATTTTTAAATAAATTATAGGAACTATAGGCTTCCATTCGGCTACCATTTTAAAAACACCCACCTCTAGCCCTCAAAAATAATTACAATTAATTAAACGACCAAGGAACACAATTCATCACTTAAATAGAACCCAATAGAATCACCTGACAAATTGGCTGAAAAAAATGCAATACCTCCATTTCCAGTAATCCCCCCTACATAGTTGCTTCAAAAGCCAGAGAGTTAACCCCTTGGGGGCGATGGTGCTCTTAACTCCTGATTTTTCGACGCACACATCCATCATTATCATTATCAGAGGCCGGCCAGGTTGTTTGCTCCACAAATGCGTTTTGTTTTCAAAACCAAAGGCTGTCAGGCTTTCAGTTTGGCAGTTGATGGAACTGTCGACGGGAACGATGTCGGACCCCATTTTTGGACCCAAAAACGTTATGATAATCACCCTGCCACGGATCGGCTATATATCTGCATACATACATATATAAATATATATATATATATTTACAGATGGTGCATCAGGTGGAAGGACACAGCGGGCAGGACATGGACATGGACATGGACAGGAGACAGGGAAACGAACAGGGGCAGACGACAGGTAATAAACAATTCCATTTACCGACAGCTGTCAGCAAATAATGAAAAATTGAATAAAAAATCAAACCAATGGCAAGTCGACATGCTAAATGGTCTATAAAAAATTACTAAAATATTATTGCCTTTCTTTTGTATTTAATTGTTTGTTTTACAATAATTTTTTATGAAAAATTAAATATTATAAAATGAATAAATCTTCTTCAAGGCTTCAAGAAGGATATCATACTGCCGTGCTCCGGTTTTCAGTTTTTTTTTAAGTTATTTTCTTTAATTCTAACTATTTTAATTTTTTTTAGCATTTTATAATATAATATTTTGTACTATATGATCCCTGGTATTACTCATATTTCTTAAAATATTATTAATATTTAAAACAAGGAATCTCTTAAAGATTTATTAACTTTTCCCTACTACATTGAAATATTTAAAATAATTTTTTGTTTTAAACAAAATAATAAAACTCGAATAAAAAAGTCAATTGCCTCTTGTAGGAAAAATGCCGAAAAATGCACAAAAATATGTGCACACGCATTAAAACAGGACGAAGGACCAAGGGTGCTGGATAAGGATGTGATGGTGGACACCACCACGACCGCTGTCCGCCCACAAACTGTCCAAATATGTTTGGTTTTTGCATCTGGTCCCAGTCCAGGATAGTCGGAGGCCCCATGGCCCCATGGCCCCATGGAACCCATCCACTCCTGGAATCCCCTCCAATCCCGGAGCCAATGTGGCAATGCAATGATGAGCGAAAAATTGACATGCATGTAATTAGTGACAAGAGGACAGTGGCGGACCCTGGCCGAATGGCCTCTGCTGTTAGCACTTGATGAGCTTTATCCACATTCACCCGCGACAGGACACACGCAGGACACACACGCACTCACAAACATCCCCACCGTATATATATCAATTATGCCGTTTATGTCCAAATGTCGAGATGTGCCCATAACGCCTCCCGCGCCACCCGCTTGGGTAAAAATTAATTTTTCGGCTGCACAGGTCCTGCCACAACGAACTCAGAAGCATCTTTAAATTGATAGTATTTCTACGAAGCTTGTTTATTTTTTGACTATCTGATACACGGTACTACTCACTCTGCTATGACTTTATAAATATTCTTTCTAAAAATAATCTAGAATCAAGAATCCTTATAATATACGGACTTCTGCCTATTAATGCAAACTATAAACAATAAGAACCCTTCCTTCTAAATACTTTAAAAGATTTAAAAATAATAAGTAACCATCCTATTCCAATTTATAATTAAAAAAATATTTTTGAATAATTTATTTAAAAAAGGGCCCTCCTCCTCGATTCTCATAGGTGGCACTTAAGTAGCGCCAAAAAATCAAAATAAAAAATTAAATATTTTTTTTTATTAAAAATCAATATTAAATTAATAGAAATTAATAAATAAAAACAGTGCCCTCCTCCTCGATTCTCATAGGTGGCACTTAAGTAGCGCCAAAAAATCAAAATAAAAAATTAAATATTTTTTTTTATTAAAAATCAATATTAAATTAATAGAAATTAATAAATAAAAACAGTGCTCTCTTCCACCCACCATCCTCCTCCTTCTTAATTTAAGTGCCAGGTATGATATCCCTAAAAATAAACTAATTAATTAAATACTCTAATAAATTTACTCTGAAAATTTATTTTTTCACAGCCTCAATAGCCCTGTGTTCTCGAGGAAGGACATGACCCGCCGGAAATGGGGAACTGGAGCTGCCAAATGGGTGTGAAGTCGGCTAGGTGGCATCCGCATCCGCATCCGCATCCGCATCGGCGGCGGCGTCAGTGTTGGCGTTGGCTGTCTCGTCAGCGTCACTTGTCACATTCGCGTTGACTCTTCTGACACGTCGACAAATTGTCAACAACGTTGCCAGCGAAGAAGCCGAAGCGGCGAACAAAAACTAAGAAAAATGATCGAAAAATGCCCGGCCCAGCGGTGGAATGTGAATGCCTCCTGATGCTTTTTCGGTTGCATGCGGATGTCAAGCCTGTGGATGTCCTGTTTGGTTTGGATGGTGGTCGGTTATCCTTTTTTTTTTTTTTTGCTGGCTTGGAGGACAGAACAGGAAGAGGAGGACACCGGCAGGAGTAGCAGAAGCAGCAGCAGCAGCAGCAGCAGCTCCTCTATTAGCAGGCCGCTGGCATTTTCACGCTTTCGTTTTATGCGGCTCAGTGGATTTTCAGTCGCACTTAACGGCATCAGTGGCACTGACACTGGTCCTCCTCTTGCCAGGACACTCTACACACATTTATCAACGCCTGGCACAGGACAGAATCTCCGGTTATGGCCATGGTCAGATCCCAGTTACCAACTCCGGACGCTCTTCAAGCATTTTTGCTGAAAAATGCAATTCAGCACGATTTGCATTTTAGGTGCCATGGCCATGGGCCCACTATATCTATTGTATCTATCCGGGATATATATTTATATTCTGGATATGCGCGTGATGGAGTGCAGTCTCTAGAATATAAAAAAAAAAAAAAATCAATCGAAAAATGGGAATTATTTAAAATAATTGTTTGCAAGTATTTAGATAAATAATACATATATTTAAAATATTTTAGACCTTTTGGACCGGAATACCGAGAGGCACTCGAAATAATTAAGACTGCTCTTTTGACTGACTTGTAGAGGTCTGTATTGTCCTTTTTGTTTTTTTTTTAGCCAAGCCATATATTTTATCTGCGGCGATTTTGTGCCGACACATCAATCAAAGTAAATATGTGGGGAGGGCGGAGAAAGTCGGCCATTTCCATACGAATGTGTTTCAAGTGCCTTTTCCAGTTATAAATTTCCGCACACATCCTGCGAAACACACACACACTGTAACCCCAACACACGGACACGGAATGCATTCCACTCACGGCAACACGGGGGGAAGAAAGTGTCAGGTTAATGCCAACAACAACAACAACAACAACAGATATCCTGACGGGCTGGCCCGAATCCTGAATCCTTTCCTCACACTCACACCTCCTCAAGCCCCCCTCCGGACTACCTTCAACTAATGACTGTGTTAACGGCGTCATTTGCCTGGCAAGAAATGAAAAAGGTAAACCGAATCCCATGCCAAAAATCGCACAGTGTACAAAATTGTTCAGATATAAATTATAAAATTATATACCAGTAATACTATATACCTCTAGAAACATGTAATTATATTTTAGAAAAATGTAAATATAGAAATAAATCAATTTAAACAAGTCAACAAGAATGTATAGTCACGGTCGCCACAATTTATTATATGTGGTTTCAATCTAAAAGGGTACTTGACGAAAACGCCCCCAAAAATAATTGGTAAACTAACAAGATGATACTCTACCCATTTCGGGCAGTGTAGAGCTGGTTATAGTAATGATGCCACTTGGCTGAGTTGTGTTGCAATTTGCACGGCTGCTGTTGTCGTTTAGCTGCTAAGGCGATGCCAACATTTTGGACGCTCTCCGGACTCTTCAGACAAGTCAACAGGACTCGAGCTGACAATGATATGTGCCCGGCACAGTGGAGTGAAAAGTGGATAAAATGGAGCAAAATGAGGCACTGTACGAGGGCTGTGCGAGAGCAGTACGAGAGCAGTGCGGAAATATTGCTGACAGTTGTGGCATATTATCATACGGCAGTGTCCTTGCTACACGTACACGTCCGTGTCCTTTCACATTAGCTCATAGCATCGCCCGACATTTGTCGCATCCCGTGACAGATGCAGTTCCCATGTTTTCTCTATTCCGGCTTCAAGACTCCCCACTTCAGGCGCTCCCCAGTCCCCCACGGTAAGGAACTCCTTTGATCCCTTCTTGGCAACTTCAGGTCCTTCAAGGACTCAAACTTAAGCCGACTGGAAACTCAATTGAGCGCAAAAACCTTGTAATCATTTTCTTCTAATAGGTGTCCGTTTTTTATAATTTTTAGAAACTCATATAATTTAATATTTATATTTTTAAAATTTCAAATTAAATTTTAAACAAATATATACTATTATTTCTTTTTATTTCACGGAATGTTTAATGATTTATGAAAAAATATATAAAGTATAAGGATTATAGAACTCTCAGAATTTTCAAAGAAAATGTTTACTAAAATATAGATTTAAAATTAATGTTTCTTTTAAAAAACTTGAAATTTTTGGTTTTAAAAAAGGTTTCGACGAATAAACGCCTCTATTATTGAACTTCCAAAGGTTGAAAACCAAACTAAAGCTTTTTAATAAACTTTCAAGAAGCCCCAGATCCCAAAAATTCAAAAAGTAGGGCTGATTCCAAAGGGCTTTTTTTAATATTACAGGGAAATTTTAATGATTCTACATAATACAAATGACAAAATTACACCTCCTTAGTTTACATATTAAAATTAATGTACAAAATATAATATATAAAATATAAAAAAAAAAGATTGTATAAAAATATAAAGGTATAGATCTTTGGACTAATTGGAATCCTTGGACAAACTGTGCGGCTGAATGTCCAGATAGATGTCGTCCACGTTCCTAAACTTTAAGGATATATTCTCCACGAACTGAAGATTTTCCAGCTGGAAGTCGCTGTGAAAATCGAAACTTGAAAGCAACTTGACTAGGAAGACTTTCATTATAAATAAGCCATAGCGACGACCTGAAAAGGGCATAAAATATTATTTTAAAAAATACATAGACTGTATAGACTATAAATTAGAATTGGAAAATAGGAAATTTTAAATTCAGATTAGGGTTATACGCAATATGCCAATAATTCCAGAAAACTTAATATAACTTGGCCAGTACTTGGCAGATCCAATAATGTTCTACCATTTCGATCTTAGAACTTTAAAAAAAAAGCAGAAATAAGCAATGGATCGGCCAACTATATCCTATATACCATATACCAACTAATAAAAATAATAATAATCTAAAAACTCACCTATACAGGACCTCAGGCCTTTGGAGAAGGGCAGGAAGCTGTAGGAATGCCGTCTAGTTAGCGGCTCCTTTTTGGTCGGACTCTGATCCTTTTGCTGCTGCCTCGATGACTCGTCCTGGTCGTGATCCTGGTCCAGGAAGCGCTGCGGATCAAACTGCCTGGCCGTGGCGCCCCACCAGCGCTCGTCCCGCTGCATATTGAAGGTGTCCAGGACCACGATGCTGTTCTGGGGCACGATGGCCTCCCGGCCGGGTAGCTGGAAGTCGCGGCTGACGTGGCGCAGATTCATGGGAACGGTGGCGAGCAGGCGCAGGGATTCGCTGACAAAGGCGTCCAGGTACCGCAACTGCTGCAGTTGCTCCAATCCGACGTAGCCGCCACCATTTTCCGGAACAACAGCGGCGATCTCGGCCTTCAGACGCTGACGGCAATCTCCACGATTTGTGGCCAGACAGAGCAGGGCCAGCATGATGCTATTGGACACCGTCTCGAAGGACACCAGGACCATGGACTGCGCCTCGTCCATGATCTCCTCGAGCGTCATCTCGCCGTTGGCCGCCAGCTGGAAGATCTGTTCGATGAATATGCGTCGCTGCCAGCCCCCTCCCGACGGGGCATCCTCTCCAGCGGTCTCCCTCAGCCGCCAGTTGCGATGCTTGTTCCGCACAATGTCTCCGACAAAGTCCTCCAGCAACTTGTTGCACTTCTGGGATTCGGCATAGAGATCCGGCGCCAGGAGGCGCTGCATCATTCCAATCTGAAGCCAGGGCTTGACGACCCTCACAGCCGATATCTCCAGGAGTCTGGAATGGGGACAAGTGGTGAGTTATTCATTTTTAAAAATAAAATAAAATATTATTTATTATTTATATATTTCTTACCTCTTATAGCTGTGGGCGATGTGATCGTCATCTATTTCCGTAAAATTTGTCTGAGTTCCCATTATAGTCACTAAAAATAATAATAAAAAATTATATTTCATAAATATTAAAAATATTTGTGATAAATTCTATTAACATTCTATTTTAAAAGATTTATTTTGCACGATTTCTTAAAAAAAAAACAAGAAGTCTTGTAAATTTAAACAATTTAAGATGACGAGGAACTCTAATTTTAAAAATGATTTAACATAATTAGGCGTAAAAAAGTGGTACTATTAAATTAAGTAAATATATATTTTTAAGATTTCATTTAGATTTAATTTGTATTTTTGGAAATTATGTGTCATTAATTATGTTTTATGAATTAAAACATCAGTTCCTCCATCTTTTTTTTTAGTTTTATCTTTTTAAATTTATTTATAAAACTACCGCAGTATATTTGAATTTTTTTCAGCCAAAAATAACCATTTGTTTCCTCATTTTTTTAATCAAATAATAGTTAGCATTAATAATTTGCGGGAAATATTACGCGTAACCATAGGCGGCGTGTCGGGTTGAAATTAAAAGGGGGGCTTTGGCGAGGGGGTTCCGCGTACGTGAGGTGCATGGAAACGGGGGGAACGTGCCGCCACGCGAAGGGCAGTGGCAGTGGCTGTGTTTCTCCGATTCCGCAATGGACTCGGATTTGACAGACTTCGGATCAAATGCAATCGTTGCATGATCCATTAAATTTAACGATAAAAAATAAAATAATTTCAAAAATAATCAGTAATACTACTTACTGCAGGAGACCTCCAGCACAGCCCTGCTTAGTAGATCCTCGGCATCCGTGTACTTGATGCCCTTTCCGTGCAGATTCGGATCCAACTTGAATTGTTCGACCATCTGGTTGCCGACGGAATTGAAAACATCAAAGAAACTGGCCACGATGTTGTGGCCAAAGGCGGGATTCAACTGCTTCCGACGTAGTTTCCATCGTTGACCTTAAAATATATATATATATTTTTTTAGACATAATAATTATTTAATAAATATTAATAGTATTATACCCCTGGCATGTAAGAGCCCTCGATTGGCGAAGAAGCCGTCTTGAAGGAAGGACTTGTCCAGACATTCCGGAGCATTTAGAATCGATTCCATGTCCGCCGGATCATCGATGTAGACCAGGACACGAGTGCCCAGGATAATGCCCAAAGGACGTTGGAAATATATACGTAGTTGGGTCACACGCTCCAGGATGCCTATAAAAAATTAAAAATTATTGTTGTCACATTCGTTATATTTATAATATTTTTTTGTTTTAATTTTTTGTAAATTTTTTTTTAATTTGTAACGAATTCTCGATGAAACTCAACTGTCTGGATGCAGGTTGAGGCAGAGCAGGAACCAGAGGAGGGGCTGTTGCACCACCCCCCGCCACCCGCTCAGCTGCCAGACGAGCCGCCAGCACTTCCGCTGCTGGAAACCGAGCAGCACCGCCAGCAGAGCTCCGCACACCCACAGAGCCACCACCAAGTGCATGGCTTAAGTGCTTCCTATTTCGGCCTAATGCGGTGCTTTGTAGTCAGCTCCGATAGTGGGCGGTGGTGGGGCGATTAGGTGGTGTGGGCGTGGCAGTGGCAGTAACAGGCGAGAAGCTAACGAACCGCTCGGCTGGGCCGACACTTGTCAACTGTCCCAAAAAAAACCAGAGACTCGCAATTATTGGTCTACTACTTGTGACGAAAATATACGTATTTATTAATTGGATATTGGAGGGGAAGGGGGGGCTGAATAAATTATATTTAAAAAATAAATTAAAACAGATAAACAACCACACGCAGAGGCTTTGAATTAAAGCATAAAAATTTAGCATAACAATTAGTTTAAAGGGGTGACAATTAAGAACTAATTAGTCCTAATTGGCAACAGCCATTAACTAGGCTATTTGCTAAAATATAATATAAAGACCAACCTCCTAATCCCATTTTTTTAAATGAAACTCTCCATAACTTAAGTGATTCTACGCCAATCGTCAAATTTTATACCTTCTCGATCTTGGCTCTTCGAATACTACCACTCTCATTTAAAAACACCAACAAACACATTATGATTACATAATTGTTACATAATGATTCAGTAATGCCAAGTTAATGATTATTTATTTGTTTCCCAATGTTTCTGATAAGCAATTCATTTCTAAACTCCGAGATTTCGGGTCCATTCCCTTCAAAAATTGGATTCTTGTATGTGGGCCATACCCATATCTATATCTCAGCCAATTCTCATCCGATTCTTGAGCGGAATACCTCAAACGAATAGTGGGTCGATTTCCTTTCGTTCTGCATCAAAACCCTGGCAGAAAATATTTTTTCACAATTTTTTGAATTTTTGTGGGGCACCCCCTTCAAAATGCACGATTTCTGTACTTGGCCCATGTCGATGCCTATATCTCAGCCAATTCTGATCCGATTCATAAGAGGAATACCTCAAACGAATAGTGGGTCGATTTCCCGTCATTCTGCATTAAAATCCCAACAAAAAATATTTTTTCAAAATTTTTCGAATTTTTGTGGGCATCCCCTTCAAAATGTGGGATTTCCGTACTTGGCCCAAGTCCATAGCTATATCTCAGCCAATTCTCATCCGATTCATAAGCGGAATACCTCAAACGAATAGTTGGTCGATTTTCCGCAATCCTGCATCAAAATCCCAACAAAATATATTTTTTCAAAATTTTTCGAATTTTTGTGGGCATTCAAAATGTGGGATTTCCGTACTTGGCCCATGTCGATAGCTATATCTCAGCCAATTCTCATCCGATTCTTAAACGGAATACCTTAAACGAAAAGTGAATCGATTTGCCGTTATTCTGCATCAAAATCCCAACAAAAAATATTTTTTCAAAATTTTCCGAATTTTTGTGGGGGATCCCCTTCAAAATGCGGGATTTCCGTATTTTGCCCATGTCGATAGCTATATCTCTGCCAATTCTGATCCGATTCTTAAACGGAATACCTCAAACGAATAGTGAATCGATTTGCCGTCATTCTGCATCAAAATCCTGGCAGGAAATATTTTTTCAAAATTTTTCGATTTTTTGTGGGGCATCCCCTTCAAAATGCGGGATTTCCGTACTTGGCCCAAGTCGATAGCTATATCTCAGCCAATTCTGATCCGATTCATAAGCGGAATACCTCAAACGAATAGTGAATCGATTTGCCGCAATCCTGCATCAAAATCCCAACAAAAAATATTTTTTCAAAATTTTTCGAATTTTTGTGGGCCATCCCCTTCAAAATGCGGGATTTCCGTACTTGGCCCATGTCGATGGCTATATCTCAGCCAATTCTGATCCGATTCATAAGCGGAATACCTCAAACGAATAGTGAATCGATTTGCCGCAATCCTGCATCAAAATCCCAACAAAAAATATTTTTTCAAAATTTTTCGAATTTTTGTGGGCCATCCCCTTCAAAATGCGGGATTTCCGTATTTTGCCCATGTCGATAGCTATATCTCTGCCAATTCTGATCCGATTCTTAAACGGAATACCTCAAACAAATAGTGAATCGATTTGCCGTCATTCTGCATCAAAATCCTGGCAGGAAATATTTTTTCAAAATTTTTCGATTTTTTGTGGGGCATCCCCTTCAAAATGCGGGATTTCCGTACTTGGCCCATGTCGATGGCTATATCTCAGCCATTTCTGATCCGATTCATAAGCGGAATACCTCAAACGAATAGTAGGTCGATTTCCCGTCATTCTGCATCAAAATCCTGGCAGGAAATATTTTTTCAAAATTTTTCGATTTTTTGTGGGGCATCCCCTTCAAAATGCGGGATTTCCGTACTTGGCCCATGTCGATGGCTATATCTCAGCCAATTCTGATCCGATTCTTGAGCGGAATACCTCAAACGAATAGTGAATCGATTTGCCGTCATTCTGCATCAAAATCCTGGCAGAAAATATTTTTTCATAATTTTTCGAATTTTTGTGGGGCATCCCCTTCAAAATGCGGGATTTCCGTACTTGGCCCATGTCGATGGCTATATCTCAGCCAATTCTCATCCGATTCTTAAACGAAATACCTCAAACGAATAGTAGGTCGATTTCCCGTCATTCTGCATCAAAATCCTGGGAGAAAATATTTTTTCAAAATTTTTCGATATTTTGTGGGGCCATCCCCTTCAAAATGCGGGATTTCCGTACTTGGCCCATGTCGATGGCTATATCTCAGCCAATTCTGATCCGATTCATAAGCGGAATACCTCAAACGTATAGTGAGTCGATTTCCCGTCATTCTGCATCAAAATCCCAACAAAAAATATTTTTTCAAAATTTTTCGAATTTTTGTGGGCCATCCCCTTCAAAATGCGGGATTTCCGTACTTGGCCCATGTCGATGGCTATATCTCAGCCAATTCTCATCCGATTCTTAAACGAAATACCTCAAACGAATAGTAGGTCGATTTCCCGTCATTCTGCATCAAAATCCTGGGAGAAAATATTTTTTCAAAATTTTTCGATATTTTGTGGGCCATCCCCTTCAAAATGCGGGATTTCCGTACTTGGCCCATGTCGATGGCTATATCTCAGCCAATTCTGATCCGATTCTTGAGCGGAATACCTTAAACGAATAGTGGGTCGATTTTCCGCAATCCTGCATCAAAATCACAACAAAAAATATTTTTTCAAAATTTTTCGATTTTTTGTGGGGCATCCCCTTCAAAATGCCGTATTTCCGTATTTTGCCCATGTCGATAGCTATATCTAAGCCAATTCTCATCAGATTCTTAAACGGAATGCCTCAAACGAATAGTGGGTCGATTTTCATTCCTCCTGATCCAAAATCCTGGCAGAAAATATTTTTTTTTTAATTTTTGGATTTTCAAAGTATTTACTTCAAGATATTTTAAAAATCTTGTTCCTAATAATATTTAAAGAAACTACGGCGTGTATATGTGGCTTCAACGAATTTAATAGTGCAAACAGTTCAAATATTATATCAGAAGAATAGAAGATTAAAATGAAGAGCTGAACAGAACACAATATAAAATAAATAAAGAACAAAAATAAAATTAAATGGTCGAGGTCCTTCAAATGCTGTGATCCAGACGGGGAAGGATTGTGAATGGAATCGAAGCGTTCCAGATGGTTTCTTGCCACGATCTTGGAGATCCTCCAAGGAAAGTGGTATGAAGGCGAATAGAGTCCATTGGCACCGCAATACCTGAGAAAATAAAAGGCTTGTCAGTTAAAATTATTATTTTTTTCCATGGAGGTTCGACTTACCAAACAATGAACCTCTGCAAAGAGTTTCTGCAAACGATAGTCATAGCGATGGTTACAAATGATGAAAGTAAAAAAAAAGATTTAAGGTGTAAGGAAATAAGAACAATTATTTAAAAAAATTAAATATTTAGAAACAAAGCTGCAGCGGTAGCCACATTATGCCCACTGGAAAATATAAAAAAAAAAGAAAAAATAAATAAAATCAGTAAAGAGGAGATGAACAATGCCCATGCAACAGTGTCCATGATACAAAATATAATAAAATTGCAATAAAATAAAATGAAAAAAATTTTAAAAAAAGAGGAAATAAGACGTTCGAGTTAGAACCCCTCAGCTCCAAGCCAAGGGACTTCTAAATATTCCGTTCGCAGGGCTGCCCTTTTTATATCCTTTTTCGAGCAAGGCCTACTGTTGCTTTTTCAATTTGAATCTGCTTCGATATATAATCGATATAGTTCGATAAGTTTATCAAGAGGTGAGATATATATATCAAAATCTTAGTTGGAACAAATTGATTTAAAATTATTCTTCCTTTTATTATAATAAAAATCAAAGGGTATTATAATCCTTGTTTATAAATATCCGAATCGGTTAAAAAATGGCTAATATATCGACTATATAGGGTCTAAAAAACTAGACTTTCAATCCAAAACCCCCATAAATATATAATATTTTCGTAGAGTCCCCTTGAGAAGACTGCACAAGTGCATTTCAGTTCAATAGTCGTCAAGTGGGTTTATAATATAGATTAGATATTGGAAGCGGATCGGCGGAAAAAGCCAAACAAAGACTAATCGACGGCATTTAATAATCCGAATAATAAATCGAGTGCCTATTCTGAGGTCTGTCTGAGTGAAATCTAATATTCTTATCGGACCGGGCCTCTCTCGAAGAAACTGCGAGCTTACTGCCACAATAGATGGAGAACTATTAACCCTATAAGACCTACTATTTACTTATAATATACTTATATTTCTATAATAGATGGGGAGATATAAACCCTACATATATAAACTATATCTTTCATAACAAAATATATTAATAAAAAAAATTAAAGACATATAACTAAAGAGTTAACAGACAAAGAGTTAAGAGCTCGTCTACTGACCCACTTTCCCAGCGCCCCCCTAAAGGGTTAAGGATCCAATCGGAATTCGTGTTCTCTCGGAGATTAGCTTTCAATCAGGTTGGATCAGTCGTCTGGAATCACTCGACGCGAACGGCAACAACATGGCGCTGTGGCCACTGGTGCTAATCAGCCTAGGATTGTGGCTCCTCATCCGCAAGTGGCCGCTACTCCGCTTGGGCATGAGCCTGGCCGGACCCTGGGCCTTTCCACTCCTGGGTAACGCCCAGATGGTGGGCAAGCTGAAGCCGGAATGTGAGTGCTATCACCCGGAGGGGGGAATCTATTATCATCCAACCAGCTGGCAGTCATCTTCTTGGTCTTCACAGAGCTGCGAGACCGTTTCGGAGCCACCTACCGCCTCTGGCTGGGTCCGCAGCTGTGGGTGTTCCTTCACTCGGCGGAGGAGACGCGCCAGGCCCTCCACGATCCCACGCTACGCAAGGCGGAGACCTTCCTCCAGCTGGAGCCACTGATCGGGAATGGACTGCTCATCAGCCACGGAGCCCAGTGGACTCGACAGCGTCGCCTCATGACTCCGGCCTTTCAACCGAATATACTTCGTGGTTTCGCTCCAGCGGTGGCGCGTCATGTGGATGCTTTGATCCTCAAACTGGAGGCCACTAAGGGTGCCAGTCTGGAGGTGACGGATGCGCTCTTTGCCTGTCTCCTGGATGCCATTGTGGGTGAGTAATAGTCCACTGAAAAAAAATCAAATTTTTTAGATTTTCGAAACATTTGCAGAGACCTCCATGGGTGCCGAGCTGAGGACCCAGTCCCAGGATCACTCACCCGTAGTCCTGGCATTCCATCGCAGCAGTGAGCTGCTCTTCAAGCGCATGATCAATCCCCTCCTGGCCTCCGATTGGATCTTCAGACGAACCCAGCTCTGGCGAGATCTTCGGGAGCAACTCGAGGTGATCCACACGCTGATGGACTCGGTGATTGACCAACGGGCCCAGGAGCTAGAAAAGGAAGTGGAGGATAGTCCTGGCAAGGCCCATAATCTCCTGGATACCCTGCTCCTGGCCAAGTTCAATGGGGAATCTTTGAGCCGCAAGGAAATCCGCGACGAAGTCAACACTTTCGTTTTTGCGGTAAGTAAGAGATCCTCCTGAAATTCCTCAATTTTTTTGGAATCCGTATCCATTGCAGGGCGTGGACACAACAACAGCGGCCATGTCCTTTGTGCTGTATGCTCTGGCAAAGTATCCTTCGGCCCAAAAGCGACTCCGGGAGGAGATCCAGCAACTACAGGCCTCTGAATTGGAAAACATTGACGCCCTGAATGAGCTCCCCTACCTGGAGGCTCTGCTCAAAGAGGTCCTGCGGCTGTACACCATAGTGCCCACCACTGGCAGGCAGACCACCCAAAACACCGTCATCGGAGGCCGGAGCTACTGTCCCGGCATCACTCTCTGGATCAATATGTATGGACTGGCCCACGACAAGCAATACTATCCGGATCCGTATGCCTTCAAGCCGGAGAGATGGCTAGATGGGCAGGATCCGCCGCCTCCCTTCAGCTACATACCCTTCTCGGGCGGACCACATGTCTGCATTGGCCGGAGGTACTCCCTGCTCCTCATGAAGTTGCTCACCGTCCGCCTGGTCAGGGAATTCCACCTGGAACTGGGTCCATTGCAGGCTCCGCTCAAGCTGCAGGCCCAAATGGTGCTCAAGTCCCAGGACGGCATACATGTGTGCTTTAAAAAATATTAAATGTTGAAGAAATAATAGTTACAAAATAACAATTATAGTTTATAAAGCTTTCGATAACCTTAAATAATTTTTTTCCAAGCCAGCGCCAAAAAGGGACTCCCCCTTTTTGGAGATGCCACCTTGCCATAAACCAGGGATGCCACCTTGCTACGAAAGTTAGGAAGCAAGGTTCATAAAAGCTGTCGCCCTAATCATTTTCTTTTTTTTTAATTAAAGAACAACATTTTCTATAAAAATCCTTAAAAGAAACTAAAGCCTCAAACAAAGCCTTCCATTTTCCGTTCAACTTTGTAGACAGCCACACGTTTCCTTTCACGTATATTCTTTATATTTTTTTGTCGATATTTTTGCTCTCTTTTTCTTTGCCGTATCCTGTTTCCTGTTTCCATTTGTACCAATCACAAGTGCGCATCCTGGCGTCGACTGCAAGTCCTGTGATCCGCTCGACGCGGAACTTTCTACGCGAGAACCGGCAGATGGTGAGCCAGCCGCTGAAAATGATCCTGGGCGTGTCGGAGGCCTGGAAGGCGGATCGAGAGCAACGATGGCCGTTGCGGGCACACAACTATGAGCTGCCCACGGCCGCCTCCTTGGCGCGGAGGACGGGGCCGTCGCCCTTGCTCCTGGCGGAGGCGCAGCGTCGCTTGATGGGCGGATCCAGGCTGAGGATCAGTCGTCGCGGCTATTCGGAGAAGGAAATCCAGACGGAGGACATTAGCGATGAGCGCTTCCTGAGCGCCGCCCTGCTCAAGTGCTCCTCATCGGAGCATCAGGCCCGCAGCGAGGGAGATGAGCCGTCGGACGGAGGGGGAAGTGCGGAGGCGGCAATACGCCTGAGACGCACTGCGTCCAACTTTGAGCTGGGCAGACTGCCAGAGCAGCGGGACGCCTATCAGCCGGGACAGTACACACTGCTCCGGCCGCTGGGCGGACTGCTCGGTATTGTGCCCGGCGCACTGGACCAGCTGGGCCGGCCACCGCCCGATCAGGACACTGCATCCGTGGGCACCCCCTCGTCCAGGGAGAACTCGCCCTGTGTCCGGCAAATGGCTATTCCGGAAGTGACGGATGTAGTGGACCAAGAGGATGCTCTGAGCGTGGACTCTCAGCAGCAGGACCTGCCAGCCAGCAGCTCGTCCTCGCCGCAGAAACCGGAGATAGATCATCCAAAGGAGCCGGAGCAAGTGCCAGAAATCCAGCAGCCCGTGGAATTCCAAAAACCAAGGAATAGCGGTCTTATCCTGCTGGCCGAGGAGCAGAGACTGGAGCTCCTGGAGGAGGCGCGGGAGCGCCAGGCCCAACTGATCGCAGAGTACAACAGACTTCCCATTTCCATGGGAACCCTGCGAGTGCGGAACCTCAAGATAATCCTC
Source organism: Drosophila atripex (assembly GCA_035045925.1). Classification (NCBI taxonomy): domain Eukaryota; kingdom Metazoa; phylum Arthropoda; class Insecta; order Diptera; family Drosophilidae; genus Drosophila; species Drosophila atripex. The sequence goes on from JAWNOP010000009.1 coordinate 1,660,139, forward strand.
GAACAGCAGCTGGATGTGGTGGACAGCGATCTGAGTGTGCTATCGCAACCGAAGGTCTATGTGATGGGGACTTAGATCTGCGACAAAACAGAAATTTACAAAAAACAAGATCATAAACTTTAAACTCGCAGGAAAACGAATAAAAATCTAAATAAATATTAAAACTACAATAAATCTTGATTCTTGATTCGTTTTATTTCAAATTTTAAATAACATTTTGAATTTGGCGCGTATTTCTAACCGATATATCACCAGGCGATACCCCATTTAAAACATAAAAATTGATGGTTAGTTTTATCCTCATTTCCTAAAAGTAATTTTAGACATTGATATATGAACTATTAATGCTTTTATTTTTGGAAATAAAAACAAGATCCAATAACCATGCTTCCTGCCTTAATAAAATCCTGAGTAAGCTTTATATATCTATCGATAACTCAAACCGATATTTGGTGCTGCCAACCTTCATGGAATAAATATTCTCATGTCCCATCCATCTAAATAAGCTCATTGCCAAACTAATATATTTAATTGCACTTTGAACGCAAACATAATTTAACTGAGCCATGAAATCCTAAACATAAAACGTAAATGTTAATTTTGTGGGGAAAATATCGATATGTCGATAACAAGAAATAGTTTCGACAACACATTTGCCGCCCCAGCAGTCTGGTCACACTGCTACTGACCAAAAGGAACTGCAAAACAGGAAAAACAGAGCAAACGAAATCGAATTTGAAACGAAACTAAAAGCCCAATACTTATTGCGCGCTGTGCAGTGCCGTGAGAAAAATACGTCAAAGCTGTTTGTTTTCAAAAATTCCAACAAATTTACGAAACTGGACAAAATTTATGTTTTCGGCAAAACTGATTTTTTGCTACCAATTAAAAAAGCGACGTGCAACGCACACTGTTAAAGCTAAATCGGCAAAAACAATAGCAAAGTCAAAGGCAATAGCAAAAAACAGCAGCAGCATAGGCAAAAGCAACAACAGCAAAAAAACACGCACGTACACACACGGCAAATACAATAAAAAAAATATATATTTAATAAAAAAGAAAAACACACCACACGCCGCAAGCACCTCTACAAATGCAGTCGAGTACGCCATAAATTGAAGTGTAGGTTGGAAATATTGAAAAGAAATCTCACAAACACTTGCAAAATAAAATAAGAACAACAAAAAAAAAAGCGAAAAAAAGTAAAGAAAAAAAACACGCACACACACACAAACACACTGAGAGAGAGTGAGTGAGAGAGTGGGACGAACGCGAGAGCCGAAAAAGAATATTTTTGCAAAAAAAAACGGCATATTGTTAGCGAATAATCGGAAGTAGTAGCGGCGAGCAAGCAGCCACCGATATTTATTTATATTTTTGACAGGACTGACAAGGTAAGCTTTTGTGAAATAAAAAAAAAAGGAATAAAAAAAATTGAAAAACTGCATGTGCGCGTGCAAAATGTATGTATGTATGTAGTGTTTCAAAGTGTGCGTGTATTTGGTAATATAACAGTGTGTGTGTGTGTGTGTGTGTGTGTTTGTGAGAGAGATGGGCGGAGAGGGGGCCCACCAGAAGAAGAAGCAGAAGAGGAGCAAAAGCGGCGCATTTAATGTTCAAGCTGCTGCCTCCACTGCTTCTTCTTCCTTTTCTTCTTCTTGCTCTTCCTCTTCTCCAACCCGATGGGGACAAGAAAATTGCATAAAACAGAAAGGAGAAGAGAAGAGGAGGAGGACAGAGAGTAGAAGAGGAAACGCAATTTTCCACCCAGTCATCCATTGTACATATTTCTTGGTGTTTGCCTTGTAATTGCAGAAGAAGAAGAAGAAGAAGATAACGGTTTCGCATTCCTTATAATTCCTTGTTTTTGTTTTTGTTTCCATCTTCTTCTTGTTTTCTCCTTAAAATTTATATTTTTTTTTATTTCTAATTTGTTTTTTTTTTTTTAATTATTTTTATTTTATTTTATTTTTTAATATAGCGCCGCCCAGCGGCCGCCAGTCGAAAGTAAATACCCTATATACCATATATATATATATATATCGCCATCGCCGATAACCGATCCGTGATCCAAACTGTATCCCCAAAAACGAGGCGACGATAGGACGACGAGGACGAGGACGTGGACGTGGACGACAAGGACGAAGGACGAGGAGCCAGCTGAAGCACCATTCAAGTGCCCTGTAAGATGGAAATAGAAACAGACCAGTCAATCGAAGCAATGGATACCCAGGACACTCAAGAGGTCGAGATTATCACCAGTGACCTCCAACAACAACAACAACAGCAACAGCAGCAGCAGCAACAACAAAAACAACAGAATTCTCCACCACAACTGCCGAAATTTAAGAATCTTAAACAGCCGCCACTACACGCCGTTGGCGCCGTCACCCAGCTGCCCAGCGAGAACGGCAACGTGCCGCCACAACAGCTACTGGCCGACAGCAGCTCCGCCTCGTTCGGGAACAACGACTCGGAGGCCATGCCGATGGACGATGAGACCAAGGAGGACCAGTTCCGGTCCGAGACAACATTCTCGTTCACCGTCGAGAATGTCGGGCAGCTGAAGTCGCAGTGCCTATCGCCGCCAGTTTATGTCCGGATGCTGCCATGGAAGATCATGGTGATACCGAACGATCGGGCATTGGGCTTCTTTCTTCAGTGCAATGGAGAGAATGATTCGCCCACCTGGTCGTGCAATGCTATTGCCGAACTGCGTCTAAAGTGCCACAAGCCGGACGCCCAACCCTTCACCCGGGCCAAGATCAAGCATCTGTTCTACTCAAAGGAGAACGACTACGGCTACTCGAACTTCATCACCTGGCAGGAGCTGCAGGATCCGGAGAAGACCTATGTCCACAACAATAGTATTACATTGGAGGTTCATGTGATTGCCGATGCACCGCACGGTGTTCTGTGGGACTCCAAGAAGCATACCGGCTATGTGGGCCTCAAGAATCAGGGGGCCACCTGCTATATGAACTCCCTGCTGCAGACCCTCTACTTTACCAACTCACTGAGATTGGCCGTCTATCGCATACCCACGGAGGCCGATGACAGCACCAAGTCGGTGGGCCTCTCCCTCCAGCGGGTGTTCCACGAACTTCAGTTTGGGGACCGTCCCGTCGGCACCAAGAAGCTAACCAAGTCGTTCGGCTGGGAGACTCTCGATTCGTTTATGCAGCACGATGTCCAGGAGTTCCTGCGCGTCCTTCTCGACAAGCTGGAGTCGAAGATGAAGGGCACCTGTCTGGAGGGCACCATTCCGGGCCTCTTCGAGGGCAAGATGTCCTCCTACATCAAGTGTAAGAACGTGGACTACAACAGCACCCGCTACGAGACCTTCTACGACATCCAGCTGAACATCAAGGACAAGAAGAACATATACGATTCCTTCCAGGACTATGTGGCCTCCGAGACACTCGAGGGCGACAACAAGTACGATGCGGGTGTCCATGGTCTCCAGGTTAGTCCACAAATCCTCGCCATTCAATAGTTTCTAAAAAAAAATCTTCTCTTTTAGGAGGCCAGCAAGGGCGTCATCTTCACGTCATTCCCGCCCGTCCTCCACCTGCATCTGATGCGATTCCAATACGATCCCATCACTGACAGCTCGATCAAGTACAACGATCGCTTCGAGTTCTACGAGCAGATCAACCTGGACCGCTACCTGGCCGAGGGCGAGAAGACCTCCGCCGACTATGTCCTCCATGCCGTGCTGGTCCATTCCGGCGACAATCATGGCGGTCACTATGTCGTCTTCATCAATCCGAAGGCCGACGGCCGGTGGTTCAAGTTCGATGACGATGTGGTCTCCAGTTGCCGGAAACAGGAGGCCATCGAACAGAACTACGGCGGCATGGACGATGAGATCTCGTTCCATGCCAAGTGCAGCAATGCCTACATGCTGGTCTACATCCGCCAGTCGGAGCTGGACCGGGTGCTGGGCGAGATTCAGGAGAGCGAGATATCCAGTGATCTGGTGGAGCGGCTGGATCTTGAGAAGCGCATCGAAATGGCGCGCCGGAAGGAGCGCAGCGAGGCGAATCTCTATGTGTCGGTCCACGTCATTCTCGAGGAGTACTTCGAGGGCCAGCAGAAGCGCCGTCTCTTCGATCTGGAGAAGACCCACCAGCGCCCCTTCAAGCTCAAGCAGAATCAGACCGTTGAGGAGCTGGTGGATATGTTTGTCAAGGGATTCGGGGTGGCGCGCGACCGAATGCGGATCTGGAACATGTGCACCGCCCAGACCCAAAAGTTCCTGCACTTTGACTTCGAGGCGGAGGCCTCGTGCACCATCGATCAGATACCGACCTCCCAGAAGCCGTGGGTCATCTTCCTGGAGCTGGCCTCGCCCGAGAATCCCGCTCCCCTGCCCCCTTTCAATCCCAAGACCGATGTCCTGCTCTTCCTCAAGTACTACGATGCGCGGAACAAGCGTCTCAACTACATCGGTTGCACCCAGCAGCCGCAAAGCCGGCGGCTCATCGATCTGGTGCCGGAGGTGAATCGCAAGCTGGGCTTCGACCCGGACACCGAGCTGACTGTCTTCGACGAGTATGCCGACAAGAAGGTAACGTACTCTCAGTACTCCCTCGATGATGCCACTACCATGTCCCCGGTTTGTTTCTTATTTGTTTTTTTTTTTTCTTGCAGATTCCCAATCTCTGCGAGCCGATCGAGAGCGTACTTTACATACCGCAGGATAATCTGCAGGGCCACATCCTGATCTTCGAGCGGGAGAACGTCGACGACAAGCTGGACCTGCCCACCGTGGAGGACTACTTCATGGACCTGGTCTACCGCATCGAGATTATCTTCAGCGACAAGTGCAACCCCAACGAGCCGGACTTCACATTGGAGCTCTCCAATCGCTACAACTACGAGCAGCTGACCAATGCCGTCGCCGAGCGCCTCAACACCGATCCCCAGAAGCTCCAATTCTTCATGTGCATGAACAACTACAAGGACACGCCCGGCAACGCAGTTCCCTATACCTTCAAGGTACTGTTGTCCTTCGACGAGTGTCCTTTCTAATTTTATTCTCTTTCCATTTCGCAGGGCACTGTCAAGGACCTGTTGTCCTACAAACAGCAGAGCACACCCAGGCGCATCTTCTACCAGCGCCTCTCCCTCAGCATCCACGAGCTAGACAACAAGAAACAGTTCAAGTGCGTCTGGGTCAGTCCCGATCTCAAGGAGGAGAAGGAACTGGTCCTCTATCCGAACAAGAACGACACCGTTAAGGGTCTGTTGGAGGAGGCGGCCAAGAAAATAACGTTCGCGGAGAACAGTCGCCGCAAGCTGCGCCTCATGAAGGTCAGCAACCACAAGATCATGTCGGTGTGCAAGGACGACATACCGCTGGACACGCTACTGAAGACCAGTGAGTCAATAACGACGACGCAAGGCGCCCAGAAGACGTACCGCATCGAGGAGGTGCCGTCGGACGAGATGCAGCTGACGGAGAACGAGCTCCTGGTCCCGGTGGCCCATTTCAGCAAGGAGCTATACAACTCGTTCGGTGTACCATTCCTCACCAAGGCCCGGCACGGCGAGCCGTACGGCGCCTTGAAGCAGCGCATCCAGAAGCGTCTGAACGTCCCGGACAAGGAGTGGGAGAACTACAAGTTCTCCGTCATCACCATGGGCCACAATTCGGATGTGAACGACAACACGCCCGTCGATCTGGAGGTGTATCGCTCCTGGACCAGTGGCCAGTTGCCGTTCTTCGGACTGGATCACATCAACAAGTCGCGCAAGCGCAGCTCCCTTAACTTTTCCGAGAAGGCCATCAAGATATACAACTAGAGAGGAGGAGGAGGAGGAGGAGGATGATGCAGAGGCGGTGGCGGAGGCGAAGGAAAAGGAGGTGGAATGGTGGATGAGAGAGCGGATCAGAGCGGACCTACACTGCAGAAACATTGAGCGGTGGGTGGCGGCGGCAGTGGTGGTGGTGGTTGTGGTGGTTGTGCTGGGAGGAGGATGAAGTGCAAGTGCAAGTGAATCAATCACCAGGCGTGGCGGGGAGGGGCGAGGCGAGGCGGCATTTCCTTATTCCCTCTACCATGTTCCACACACACACACACACACAGCCCGCACAACAACAACAATATGAGCAACTATGATGATGGTCCTCCACCTCCACATTATTTAAATATATAAAATGTTTAATTATTATTATTTTAATACTATTTTTTTGATTACTATTATTATTATTATTTTTTTGTAAAACACCATACTGCTAAGTCATATAATTATTTATTAACTCGACCACGCCTACAGCCCTCCGCCAAGCAGCCTGAGGCGGCCGGCCACATGGGCGTAGCAGACCTCTCCCCCCTTCCTCCCCCACAGGAGGTACACACACTGTTGTTTCGCCATTTTGTAGAGCTACCATTTCCGTTTCCGGTTCCTGTTATTCCCGTGCCGCAAAAACCGAAAAAGAAAACAAGAAAGTAAAAAGAGAAAAGAGAACGATTAATGCGCAGCTAACCGAGGAGTCCTTTTACATTTTTTTTTGACTTATTGCTTGAATTAAAGTAACTTCAATTTAGGCTTAGACGTTTACATGTGTGTGTGTGTGTGTGTTTTCTATGCTATACATATATATATATATACAATATAATATAATATAATATTCTTAATCGATAATTGTTTAATCGCGGGCACAAGCTGTTACCGGTTTCCCGTTATCCTCGAACCTTTTCCCCGAAATTTCCGTGTTTGCCGACTGGAAAGGACTGGAAGGTCAGGAAAGCCGACTGCTTTTTACCGTTGTAAATAAGCGTTTGTTGGAAAACACATATATATGTATGTAACAAAGAGAGGAAATAAACAAAGAATGTAGTAGGTGAGGAAACTAAAGAAAAACAAAAAACCAGAAAAATGAAAGCAGGAGGTAAACAAAAGATATATATATATATATTATACGAAATCAGCTGTAAAACAAAAATAAACACAACTAAGTAACAAGTATAACTTAAAAATAAATACTAAAAACAAAAACAAAAAAAAAAGAAAGGAAAATAGAAAGTCAAACTCTGCGCTATAATACTACTACAATAATAATAAACACGAGAGAGAGAGAGAGAGAGAAGGATAATCATAAAGAGAAAGAGACGGACAAGAGAGAGAGAGCGAGAGACAGTTGATAAGATGAGAAAATATATAACATTTGTTTCAAACAACATTATTTGTGATTTTAAAACATGAAATGATATAAAATTGTACGCAAAGGACTAGAACAACATAATATTAATTAATAAATAACTATAATACCAAGGTTTAGTGCTTTTTCTTTGTTGCATCGCGATCCGAAATACTAATACAAAAAAATAACAGAAAAAGAGCCCAGAAACAGAAAACAAAATAAAACATATTTTAATAATATACTATACTATGCTATTATTATTATTTATGCAGCAAATAATTCAAATTATTTATGTGTAAAAAAAAATTTAAAAATAAAGAAGAAAACAAACAAAAATAAAATACCAAGAATTCAAATGAAAAATGTGGAAATATCCCTTATATTTTAAATAAGTTGTTAAAAATAACTGTATACTGCATACATTTTAGGACAAAAATGCGAAACCTTATTATTTTGTACATCTTGGTTCTTACTTTAAAAATTAATTTAAAAATGAAACTAATTCGTTTTGTTTTAGCTTTCCTATACTAAATAAAAATAAAAAACAAAAATCCCTTAAAAATGTCATATGTTTTAAGAAGTTTCCTAATTTTAAGTAATTCCTAACTTGACAAAATAAATCCCCCAACTGGGAATTATCTTTATTTAAAAAATATTCGTTTTTGTTTTCTTTTTATTCTTTTGAAATATCTAAAAAAATATATATATTTATCGGGAATAGAAAATATAAAATTATTGTCAAAATGGAATTTTTTTTGGCTAATTAAATAAAAATTATAATGTACTGTTTCCTGGATTTTTCTGAAAAGTTTTTCATTTTTAGAAATTCTTCGAGTACCAGGTATAGTATACTACTCCTCCTTAAAAGTCCGTAAAAATTAGGAAAATAATATAAACATTAAATATATTTAAAAAAAAATCCCTTTTTATATAAATAAAATTTTCAAGGCTCAGAAAACTTATAGAAATCTAATAGAAACAATCATTTTTTTTCTATTTCTGACCGGAATTCCTAGTCGAGTACCAGGTATAGTATACTCCTTCATGATTATTATTTAAAAATTAAAAAATAATTAAAATTTAAGGCATTTAGAAAGAAAATAAAATATAACTAAGACCTTTTTTCTTCTTTCTTTTAAAAAATGAAATTTTACATATCCTTTTTTTTTTAAGAAACAATACCCTGACTGGAATTATTAAAGAATAAAATAAAACACAGAATAAATAAAACACAGAAATTTCATAATTTTCATTAAAATATTCTTTAATCAAGTCGCTTGGAAAATCTTGGGAAAAAAACTTAAAACTAAGACATATTAGAGCCTAGAACTTGCGGCGCTTGAGTAACTCGGGCCGCCAGTTGACCGGATGCGTCTCCTCGCTGGCCTCGTCGTCCTCCTTGTACACCTTGATGGTCTTGTCGGCCTCGGCGGTGATCAGTCGCGTGCCAGACTGATCGAAGCCCATGGCGAAGATGCCCGCCTCGCTGTCCATGGAGCCGGGCTGGACGGGCGCCTGGAAGCGCTGGAAGTTGTAGCCGGTGCGCCAGTCCCAGAAGAACATGGTGCCGTTGTCGCCGCCGGAAACCAGGACGCCGTCCGTGTTCGCCGCCATGCAATTGACGATGGCCGTGTGGCCGGAGATATTCTGCACGAAGTTGCCCTCCGGACAGCGCCACTGCTTGATGTTGTCCGGCGAGGCGGAGGCGAACATGTAGAGCGACGGATGGAGGACGATGCTGCGCACCGACTTCTTGTGATTCGTCAGCGTGCAGACGCTTTTGCCGGCGGCCAAGTCCCACAGGCGCACCGTCGAGTCGTGGGAGCCGGTGATGATCTGGGGGTTCGTCGCCTGCGCCACCACACTGGCCACTGTGTTCGTGTGGCCCGTCAGCGTGTGAACGTTGGCCTTGGTTCGCATATCCCATATCCTGGCCGTGGAGTCTCGGCCGGACGTGGCCAACACATCGATGGTGGGATGCAGCGCCAGCGAGTAGACGGCGGAGAGATGGCCGTGGTAGTGACGGATGACCTTGTTGTACTCCAGATCCCAGCACTTCACCTGCCGATCCTCGCCGCAGCTGAACAGGTACGGATGCTTGGCACTGACCGCCAGGCCGCGCACTGTGCTGACGTGGCCGGTGAGCGAGAGCTTCAGCTTGCCACTGGCCAGGTCCCAGATCTTGATGACACGGTCCGCCGCTCCAGTGGCGAACCACTCGTTACCCGGCTCCACAGCGATGCAGCGCACCCAGCCCGAATGGCCAGAGATTACGCGGGACAGCTTCCAGGGGGCGTGCCACTTGGGCTTGGGTATGGTCGGCGCCTTTTTGGGTATTAGCTGCAGGTTGGTTGTGCCATTGCCCGGCTTATCGGCTCCATTGTTTGGCAGTGAGGCGCGCACCAGCGACGTGTTGTTCTGACCAGTGGCCAGAGGTGCTCCCGGCTTCTCCGCACTCCTGCCATTTGGATTGTACTTCGCCAGTTGACCGGCGCCTCCTCCCGCAGCGCTGGATGTGAGATCCGCACCACTGCCATCCGTAATGGCCAGTGGTTTGTCAGTTGCCGCCTTTCTGGTCTCTCCGCCGCTCTTCCCAGCCCTGTCCAGGACCAGGCCGTAGCTATCCCTCGCCTTGATGGAGCGACGCAGTTTCTCCCTGCCGGGGCAATGACAATTAGTCAATATTTTACTTTTAAAATGGAAGCCATGGTGGGTTACTTACAGTCGCTCGTCGATCTCTGGCAGGTTCCCCTGGTTGGAGACGAACAGGTCGTGGGTGCGCTTCAGGGAGCGGAAGATCAGCGTGTGCACGCTGTGTTTTTGCACATCCTCCATCGCTGGCTAACCTATTTCTTTGTTTATTTCCTAAAATATAAAAAAATGCGGCTTTTTGGGAAAAGCAAACACAGGCCAGTGTGACCGCAGCTGGTTTCACAAAATATACCATCTACACCGGTTTGGCGAAAATACCACAGCTTTCCTATTGTTTTTATGTCACATTTTCTTCAATTTTATTAAATAATACTTTTAATTTTAAATACTTGAATAAAAAACTATATATATTAAAAAATATAAAAAAAAAATAAACTATGTTTTTCACAAAAATATTAATAAAAATCTAAAAAAATATTTATATAAAATTTTATTTTATACAGCGAATAGGAAGTGAATTTGAAAACAATTTCTGATCATATTTCTATACAATCTTTTCAAAATTCGACTTTAAAGTGCATCCATTGAAAAATTATTTTCAAAAAACAACCTGAAAACCTTTTCTCTGAAAAATTTCGAACCCACGAACCGAAGTAAGAAAATAAATACGGGCTGTACTTTTAGAAGCATGCTTCTGTTTCTTTTTTGTGTTGTTTTGTATTTGTTTTGTTTTTTGTTTGTTTTGTTTTTTGTTTTTTTGTTGGTTTTTTGTTTTGTTACTTATTTATCATTAGTTTGCGGGAACCGGCGAACCAGAGGCGGCGTTACTCGACGACAGAGATGAGGACGTGGGGGACACCGAGGCGGAAGAGGTGCTGGCGCCAGCAGCACCGTGGCCGCCTTCCGGAGCTGGTGACGGTCTCGTGTTGAAGAACTGTTTGATCTGGACATGGGCAAGGACAAGGTGGATATGGAAAGGATGGATAACATGGATTAGAGAACAGGGATTCTATCAACATGATGGCTTACAATCCGCTTGATGTAATTGCATGAAGTTTCGTTGTTCGAGCTGGACACCACGTTGTCCACTCGGTACGGCGGCGAGATGGTAACTTCGTTCAGAATCTGTATGTTCAGTCCCTGCCAGGACACCTCATTGTACTGTCAAGATAAATACATGAATTAAGGACATGGGATTATCATATTTCAGGATGTACCCCGTATTGTTTGGCTATCGCTCTGTAGAGCTCCTGTGCCTCTGGACTGACATCCGCGTTCTTAGACTTCAGATAGTCCTGTCTTCGCTCCACTGTTTTACGCAATCGCATTTTTACCTAAAAATATATATTATTTTTTTAATTATAGGCATTATTGAGAAGTCCTCAAGCAAAAACTATAATTAATGAATTTGTATCTTCAGGGAATACAATCTAGATTGTTTTCAAAAGCTTATCAATCTTTAAATAAAACTTATCTTAAGTTTAAGGAACCAAAAATACTTGATTCTTGCTATGAAATAGGCTATGGATGGCTGACAAGGACTAGAAAGACTAATACCTGCTCCAGGTTGAGCTTCTGCGGATCGTCAAAGTTGCCGTTGCACTCCTTGATCACCTGGACGTTGCTGCACAGTGAGAGGTTGCTCACATAGATATCACTCAGCTCTTCCGTGGACTTCGAGCGGCATTCTAGATGGATTCAAAAACAAAAAAAAAAAACACAAAAAAAGAGGGAGAAAAAGAAGAGGGAAACGGGGCAGGAGGCAGATTTTGGCGCGATGTACGGAGAACCAAATGTGGCATGTCAATGTCTATCTATTATATAAATATGGGAAAGGTAATGCTTTCGCTTGAAAGAGGCGCCTGAGATAGGCTGGGATAGTGCTGTGTTTTGTAAAAGGATACTCAGGATTAGCATCTTTGTGTTGTGATCGAAGGCCAGCACCTCGCCCTCCACCTCCTCGTTGAAACAGGTCGTACAGACCACTGTGGATCCAATGCTGAAGCAGTCGTTAACCGCATTCACGTTCACTGCGCTCCCACCGGCAGCGGCCATTTTTAATTGGATTTCTGGCTCGGATCTGGAGTTTCGGATCTGGGATGTGGATCAGCTTCTCTGCTTCTGCTTCTGATTCTGGTTGTGGTTGTAGTTGTGGTTCTGGTTCTGGTTATGGTTATGGTACTGATGTAGCCGCTTTTTTGTTTTGCTTGTTTACACAACTTGGCACAAACAACAAGACAACAACAACAACAACAGGGCGAGCAAGAACGGAAAATGTAAAAAGGGCTCTACGACGAAATCGACGAGGCGATGAAAGCAAAAATCCAACGAAAAAAAAAAAATAGAGAATATTCAAAGGATATAATCCTTTCTTCTTCGCAATGCTTTTCTTCGATTTCGTGGCTCCTGAATTCTCCGGTTTCTCTTTCGCGTTCTTCTTCTCTGCTCTTCTCGCTGCGCCTCTCGCTTTCACATTCACACTACCACTGCCACTGCCACTTGCACGCTGTTGTTGTAGTAGCTGTGTGTCGCTAACTGGAAAGTTTCGCTGGATTTTTCGCTTGGCGTTCCCTCTCACGGACGATTTGGAATCTGGATCAAGATGTGCGCCAATCTAACAATTTCCAGATTGCCTGCCCAATATATAATTTCTGATTTATATATTAAAAAATTTGATAGAAATGTTTCCAAGATGCGACTAGTGTGACCGCTTTGTTGGTGCGACCGTTCATCAGATGGTTCAAAATCCTTTAAATAGTACTTGGCTCCTTTTTCCAGGGATGCCACTGTTTTGCGTTTTTCAAGCTAAAAATTTTCTACTTTTTTGTATTATTATTATTAAAAACTACATACTATAAAGTTGTATGTTTCCAATATTTTCACAAGTTACGTCTGTTTACAATTTTGGTTTTAAAATAAATTTGAAATAATAAGCAAGGCTTTCCAGGACTAAAAGAATATTTTCGAAAATCTTCTGTCAAGAACATAGTTTTAAAAAACATTTCCATTCACTTGGAATAGATTATTATATAGTTTGACAGAATAATAAATAAAAAGGGTTATAAATTTAAAAATATTCACTAAAAATAAACCATTCAGTTTCGATAATTACGCTTTCGACTTGGCATAATTATAACGGTCCCCCTGCGGTCACTCTAATTCCCGCTTGGCTGCCAAATCGCGGCTCAAAAAACCCAACTGATCAACAAAACCTAAGCCGGCAACTGAAACCGAGAGTGCAATGGCGGAACAAGGGAAACAAGGACGAACCCCCAGCTCGGACACTTTCCTGCCCCTCAGCCGGGTACGGACGATCATGAAGAGTTCAATGGACACCGGCCTCATTACCAACGAGGTGCTCTTCCTGATGACCAAGTGCACGGAGATGTTCGTCCAGCATTTGGCCAGCGAGGCGTACAAGGACTCCTTCCCGGCCTCGAAACAGCCCTCGAGCGATACCCTCAAGTACGATCATCTCTCCCAGCTGGTCAACAAGAGCAAGAACCTGGAGTTTCTTCTGCAAATCGTTCCGGAAAAGATCCGTGTGCACGAGTTCCAGGAGATGCTGAGACTCAATCGGTCTGGCGGCTCTGACGAGGATGATGACTCCGGTTCGGGTTCTGGCTCGGAGTCGGACGAGTGATGGATGGTCATCGATTCGGATTCGGATTCCCCTAGCGATCCACCTCCTCCAGCACCTCCAGCACCACCACCGCCTCCTCCGTCACCTCCATCGACTGATTAACCATCATCCCCCGCACCGCTGCTATCTTAGGAGATATAACCGTAGGTCTGTAGGCTAGCCGATAAGTAATGCCCTCTGCACGTGAACGTCCTCCAAACGACTCCTCCAGCTGCTCCGAGTGCGTGTTGTCTAGAATCCGATAAGCCAGAAGATTGGCCATAAATTGGAGAGGACAGAACGGTTATCTCTGGTCGCCACTTGCTGACCAGTTCGAGTTCCAATCGAATTATGTATTAAACATAGAAATTAAGTAAGCCCGCCGGCTCATAAATTGTAAAATAAACTCCCACTCCCCCACATAACCACATAATTATTGCGCCAATTAGTAGTTTTTAAAGTAAATAACTAAATGAAATGCCTCTCAAATACAATATGTATGTTTTGTTTGTTTAAATAAAGCAATTATTCAAGTTATTGGCCATTTTTGAATCATTTTCTGGCTGACACTTTTCTGACCAACTCCCAGTTCCAAACGAATGAACACATTAATTAAGGAAGCTTGCCATTAAATTTTAATTTTAGTGTTAATTTTAAATTGTATTTAGTTTACATAAGCCTGACTTCTAGGAAATTAATGTGAAATGTTTTTAGATAATGGGCTTCTAATAGAGTTCTTAGTGTTTTTTTTGTATTTTTTTGTATTTTTCAATAGAATTTATGTTTTTAGGCCAATTATTTTTAAATGTATGTCCTTTGTAAGATGTCCTTTTTTAAGAAAATCGTCCTGCATCCTGTCACCTTATTATTTTAATTAAACTTTTAATAAATTACAAAGCCAATGTACTCCCAAAACTGATAAAAAGTCAATAACTTTCTGATATTTTCGAAAATTATAAAATATATAATTGCACTTGAGGATTCGAATGGTACATTATATTGTAGGAAGACGTCGTCCAGCTTCTAGATCTTGAGGTTCACGCCGGGATAGCCGGTGGCGTTCAGCCCGGTGACCTTGAAGGTGGTGCCGGCCGGAGCGGGCTGGTCGAACTTGGCGGCGGTGGTCACGTACAGGATATCCAGGTTGGGGCCACCGAAGGCGGCCGAGGTGATCTGCTTGGTGGGGAACTTGATCTCCAGCAGGACCTTGCCAGTGCTACAAGAAACCATCCAAAGCGTAAGTCATATTTCATCAAAAGCCAAAATAACCAGGAAACTTACGTGGGATTCACCTTGTAGATGGTGGCGCCGTTGAAGGTGGCCACGTAGAGGTTGCCCTCGGTGTCGATGGTCAGGCCGTCGGGCAGGAGATGATCCTTGGGACTGGACTTGCGGAGATTGAAGACCACCTTGGGATTGCTGGCGACTCCGGTCTCAAAGTCGTAGTCGTAGGACTTCACCTCGTAGTCGGTGGTGTCGATGTAGTAGAACTTCTTGGCCTTCTCGTCCCAGGCCAGGCCGTTGGAGATGCCCACATCGCCCTTGATCACGGACGTCTGGCCGCCGGCCTCCCACCGGTACAGCTCGCCGTGACGGAACTCGAACTCATCGCCGATGTAGCGCATGGTGCCGCCAAAGAAGCGTCCACGGGGATCGGTCTTGGCGTCGTTCAGACGGTTCTTCTCCAGCAGCGGCTGCACCTGGAACAGCTGGCGCACCACCTTGGCGGTGGGCGAGACGCCGTCCCACTGGACGATCTCGACACGACGGCCACAGCCGACGGCGAACTCCTGGGGACGTCCCTCAATGGGCAGGACGAAGCCGGCCAGGGGCTCGCCCTCGATCTTCGCCTTGTAGACCTTGTTCTCCTGGTAGTCGTAGCGGAGCAGGCCGCCGGCCTCGATGTCCACGTAGTAGAGGCTCTGGCGGGCCTCGTCCCAGTGGGGACCCTCGCCCAGGCCGGCGAAGGAGTCGGGCAGTGGCTCAACCTTGTAGGACATCTGCAATGGATAGATTTTCCAAAATTTCAATTTCAAAAATTTATTTGAAAAAAAGTGTGGTTTTTGAAACTCTATTTTTTTTACACAATTTTTATTTTTATATATATATATTTTTTTTTTATATTTTGACTTTAATTAAATAAATCTTTTGTTTTTTTTTTAAATATTTTTTAACACTTTTTTGAATGATAATCTTTAATTTTTGGAAATCTCTTTCAAAAGATCTCTCTTCAAAAGTGTTTTTAGTTTCCACTTGATACAGTTGATCACTTTGTTTTAATTATAAAAAAAATATAAAAAACATATATAAAAAAAAAACAAATATCCTTGAGTTGAAAGCCTTAAATCACAAATAAAAAATTAAATAAAAGCTACCGCCACTCCCAGGAGAAGGGCCAGCGCCGCGTAAACAAAAAACGTATTCCGGAACATGACGATCTCTCGGGTTCGATCCTCAAATCTGTGTTTTTTTTTTTTTGAATCTGGTCAGGTTCCGTGGATAGTCGACTGGCAACTGAAGCCTCTGGGGTCGGCGGGAGAGGCTTTTATTGGCGATTTACGAGCAATTAGCTCCAAGTTCCGAGGGGGCCTGACATTCAAGCCGAGACATCCGAGAAGAGAAACTGGGAATCGATTTGGAGAATCGGAGAATCGCGAGGCGTCACAAGCGGAACACAAAACGCGACTTTATTTCCAGTTATTATTACTCTTTTTTTTTTTTGTAATTTTTACTCATTTTTTGTTGTTATTTTCACATAAAAAACAAAAAAAAGAGGCTGCTGCAGCTGCGTTTCTGTGACGTCATGCCCTTCACTTACTCAGCCTCCGAGATGTTGCGATTAATTATTAATTTTTTTTTACTACTGCATGGCTGGCACTTTGTTATTGTTTTGTTATTTTTTTAATGGCTGTGTCGAGTTCTACGTTTAATTGACTTTTGATGTTGGAACAAAAAAAAATTGAAGAAAAAGGCCATTGAATTGGTCAAGTTTAGAGAAGCCACAAGTGGCAGGGTTTTTTTTTTTCTTATCGGTCAATTGAAACTGATACAGTGGTTGGATTGTATTTGTTTTTGGCTTAAAAAATTAATACAAAAAATAATTAAAATTATAATTGACAAGACTACAGGTTTAAAACTAATTTTGAACAAGTTTTCGAGTTTAAAAGTGGGTTTTTTGAAAACAAAACGATGAAAAAATTTCAAATTTTTAACTTTTTAAATTTTAAATTTTAAACTTTGTGAGATTCTATAAAATTTCTATAAAATATTTTTCCAAAAATTGCTAAAATCTATTATTTTGGAAAAAATTTCTGATATTCATAACGGAAATAGTCTCCAAAACTTAAATTTTATTAAAAACTGTTTTAAAATAATTAAAAAATAATTATAACTCTTAAAACACATTATAAATTATATATAGAACATTCCTTTTTTCTTGAAACTCAATTTTTAAGACACTTTTTCTCACAAAAAAATATACAGAAAAAAAAGAATATTTAAGGATTCCGGGTTGGAGAGGTCCTGCCTACATACCTTGAGAAGAGTTTTGGAGGATTTTGGTAAACTGGGCACTTGGAGAATCCTTGGACACGACTAGGCCGGGCAACGCGTTCAAACTGTTCTTCCCCCAGCCGGCCCGAATCATTTTATACCCAGTCCCAGCCGTCACGGGCGTGACAAGAGACCCCCAGATCCCCGCCAGGCCCTGCCCGCCGGACCCTGATAAGAACCTATTGCCGGAGGGCTGGATAACCCACACGGCCTGATAACAGAAGCCGGCAACAGGCCGCCGGTATTAACCCGCTGCGATCTCCTCTCAAAAGTTTCTAATAAAAAAAAAAAGCAACAAAATCCAAAAATCAGGGGTCAGGTTTCATGAATCATGATCCATGGATCACCACAATTACTTGCACATTTTGGCAATTTATATGAAAAATAAATCAAAAATAGTGATTTATTGTTCGATTTTTTAGTCGAAAAATCACATTTTACAAGAAATATAATTTGAAATTGTATGTTTTTTTTTAAGACAATATTTAAAATTTAAAAAAAATAATATATATTCTAAAATAAACTTTTCAAAAATTTCAATATTTTAAAAATTAAATGGAAGATTTCCTAGGAAAAGTAAAAAATCTACAAATTAAATAATTACAAATATGTAATTTAGTAAGTTTCCTATAATCTATATCCCACATTATTTAAAAACCCATTAAAAAAATAAAAAATAAATAATTCTTAAGGTGTTAACGAATCCGGGTTCTCGGCATTATTGCATTTTTGTGCAGAAAGATTAAAATGAAAATTAAATTGCATAAGAGTGGTGTGTGGGCGAGTGATATAGAGTGTTTTGAGTATTAACTAATTATTATATTAATTAATAATTTTTGCTTAGCATATAATGTATTTTTTAGCACATTTTTATGCTTCCGGTGGGGCGATGATAAATAAAAAACAAAAGCGCATTCTGATAAAGTCGAAAAGGATGGCTCTTTTTTTCCTATCAGCTCCACAGAAGTGACCTTAACCTTTTGTTTTCTTTTTTTTTATGGCGAATAACTGCTCTTTGCACTTAATAAAAAATAATAAAAATGTGTATTTTTTAAGGGAGGCATCCTTATCGGCAGAGAAATGATGCCCAGTTGGCCCCTGACTATTGGTTTCTATTTCCATCGCGACTTTTCAAATTTAAATGGCTCCCTAATTAATTGCCCTGAGATTTATGACCATATTTGTTCGCCTTTCTTCTGATTAGCTTTCGATTTCAGCCTTTGACAATCCAAATTCGATGTGATGGACAATTAATTTTTTGACAAACACTAAAGTTTAAAAAAAAAGGCATTTCTTTCCAGACTAGTGAGTAGCGGGTATTATTATTCTACCCTAAAAGTAACGAGAAAATATTTGTATTTATAAAATATATTTATTCTATTTGGTTTTATATAAATTCATCTTATATATATAAATATTTATATTTAAACAATATTTCTTAAATTAAAAAAACAAATCCAGTGAATATCTGGTATCATTGTATTACATAACCAACTAGTAACGAGTAGCGTCACAAAATGTGGCGAGAGGAACAACAAGTTGCTGTTTGCAATATTGGAAATAAAATATTCATTGATCATTTCGTGGCTATAATACTTAATGAAATGAATAAAATATCCTAAACAAAAGTGCCGTTTCGTCCTTGTTTGCTAAAAAAAAAAAAGAGAGGTCCTGCCAATTAAAATTTTTGAAGAAGCAAGTTGGCCTTGGAATGGGGCTTAGTTGGCCTTGAAAAAATCGAAACTCTAAATCGGTTAACAAATTTTGGACCAAGATGATTTTTCTCGAAAAATTATCATTCTGGAGCTGCAGGCCGAGCTGTAAACACCGAATAAAAATAAAATAAAAAGTATTTAAAAAATAAAAATTAAAAAAAAAAAAATAAAAAAAAAATATTTAATATATAATTTAAAAATTGTGAAAAAAAGTGAAAAGTAAAAAGTGAATTTATAAAAACAAAAAACAATCAAAATGCACCGTTATCTCCCTCAAGGTAAGTTGTCACTTACGAAAACACAACACAAAGGAGAAGCGATTAACAGGCTGTTATTGTTGTTGTTGCAAGCCGGTTTTCGTTTCCCTTTTGTGCTCGTCATTCCGACATACTCTTGATAAAAAGCATTTCAATTCTGAATGAAAGGCGATTCAGATTTCACTTTTAGGGGGACAATATTATCAATATTATTATATTATATGTTGCTGGAGAGCTAAGAAGTCGTAGAACAAGAAAATAGGCCTATGGGGGATTAAAAATCGCCCAAAGAGTACACATGCTTCGTCTTCCATTAAATGACAGCTGCTAACGTCCGCGTACTATGTCAAGGCCGTCGTAATTACACAGCAATTGTCCGATGTCTTGTGGCTCTTACTTACAATTAAAGCACAGCTGGGCACGTTATTAAATTAAATAAAAATAATTAGTTGAGGTAAAAAATAAACAAAAACGAAACTAACTTTGTGGGAGACGCCTCGCACTTAACAGAACAGGGCTATGTTAATGGTTAACAGAAAAGGGTTGTGAACTTGACTTAAGTATCGTTAGTTCTTAGATTTTTGCTCATTGCTCTTCTAAAACATTATCTATAAAAATTTACAGAAATATATTAGCTAAACATATAAAAAATAGTTTTTACTTCATTAATAACAAAAAAATGTTAAATTAAATATGTTAAGCGAGGATGCGAACCAAAAAATCCATCAGACCAATCTAGTATTTTTTTAACAGTAATTTAGCGGCTTATCCTTTATGTATATCGATAAAATGTTAGTATTTTCGGAGGAAGAGCCTTATCATATTTGCTTTGTATTTTAAGAAAAGTATTAAAATACTTATTTAAAAAAAAAAAATGCCAAAATTATCTTAATCTATGAGTGTAAGGAGGAAAAGGACTTGTTCGCCCACTCTGGTCTCTTTATTTAGACCCCCTATAGAAATACTAGTCTCTCGTTTAATCCTTAAAAGAAGGATAATCCATCGATATGTCGGCACTTTTAGTGTGGCCAGCCGGGGCCAACCGAAAAGGTGCCAAATTGTGGTTACACAAGGAAACAATCGATGACCCCGCCGACATCGATGTTTCTCCAAGTCCTCAATCGTTCAATATCCCTCAGCTCCGCCAGTCCAGCCGTCAGGGCAACAGCCATTATTTTTTTTCCTGTGCGAGAGCGGTGCGTTGCAAGCGAGGAGAACCCAGTCTCGAGACCGTTGAGAACCGTATTAACCCGCAACCGGGTAACCAACCGGGAATAGAGATCGCGCGCCGCCATGTGCTCCGCCAGGCGGAAAGTGCGAGACGCGAAACAAAAGTGAAAACGTGCAGAAATAAACACGAGAATAAGTTAAAAAAAAAAAAAACGACAAAGTAATTGAAACAGAAAAACAAAATGTGCGACGCTACCGGAGCAGCAGCATCAGCAGCAACCACAAATCCTGTGGGAAGTGATGCTGCAACAACGATTCCTGGAACTTCATCATCATCTGCGACGACGGTAGCAGTGGCAGGAGGAGGAGGAGGAGCTGTTGGTGGAACAGTAGCACCATCAGTACCACCACCAGCACCAGCAGCTGCTATAACCACATCGCCCATGGCGACTACAACTACATCATCCTCGGCCACAACCACAACCACATCGTCATCATCAACGACGATGTCGTCGGCGGCGTCGTCGTCGTCGTCGTCGCTGAAGATCGAGAAGCGACAAAACTGCTGCCGACTGTGCATCGCCCCCTCCTCGGAGTGCATCTCGATCATGAACAGCTATGCGGCGGACAAGGAGCCGCTGTCCACCAAGATCCTCAACTGCGTCAACATCAAGGTGAGTCAGGGTCTCGACACCGGGCCACTTCAAGTGCTCTACTCTACTCAGCTCTGCTGGACTGTGTGGTATGTTTGGAGATGTATGTGTGGAGCACACAGGCCAACACGTAATCTCCGCCACCGACATAGTCGTCGTCGTCGTCGTCGTGGTAGTCGTTGTCGCCGCCGCCGCCGCCGCCTCGCTGTCGTCATCCGACGCCGTTGTCGTTGTCGTAGTCGCCGCCGCCGCCGCTTCTGCTGCTATTGCTGTTGCCGTTGCTCTCTCTCTGGGTGTCCAACCCCAAATGGTTATACATACACCGAAACGGGCATGGATGTGGAGCATGAGGTGGGCATATAGTCGGAGGCGGAGGCGGAGGCATCTGTGGAAGCAAAGGTGGTGTGGAGACGGAGGCCACACCCGTGACTGGCTGGACGACAGGCACAAAAGTGAGGTTAGGAATGCCATGATTCCAAGAGATTCCCCCCCATAAAGAAGACGATGTGTTGTGCAAGATTCCTTGCTCCTCCTTCCTCCTCCTCCTCCTCCTCCTTCCTTCCTCCTTGCTCCCTTTCTTCGTGCTTCCAAGTCACGATGTTGGGTCATGAGGAGGAGATGGAGAAGGTGGAGGAGAAGCTAGCTGCTCCTCCTTTGAGGTTAAGCGATCATCCTTCCTTTCCTCGTATCCCGTTTCCCTTGTCCCTTGTCCCGTATCCCATGTCCCGTTTTCCACTTCTTCCTCTTCCTCCTCCTCCTCATCTTCTTCTTCTTCCAGTGCCCAGCGGAGTGGCTCCAAACGAGAGAGAGACGCGGAGGAGCACAGCACAGCAGAGCAGAGCATGAAGACATGGAGGCGAGAATGGCCAGCACAAAGCAGAACAGACGATGAGCGCGCCGAGGCCGCTGCTTCTGCTGCTGCTGTTTCTTGTCTCTGTATGTGTGTGTGTGTGTGTGCCTGCTGTGTGTGTATGTATGTTTGTTTGTTGGTTGGTTTGTTTGTTTGTTGGTGTGCCTGGCCAGGCCAGACCAGGCCATGTGTGCCGGACAGGCCCAGGCCCTGGCCCAGGTCACTGGTAACTGGGTCTCTCTTTCTGGGTGCCTCTACTGCCCGCGGGCCCATAGCTCCTCTTGGCTCTCAGGCCGAGCAGCTGCCTCTGGCTTTCTGGACAGGCTCTGCCCTCCGATTCATATCTCTCCTGCTTCCTGTTACCTGCTCCTGCTCTTGCTCCTGCTCCCCACTCCTGCTTCCATGATGGCTCCCTGGTCTGATGCCTCGCTAGCCTCTCTTCTTCCGTTCTCTCTTTCTCTCTCTATCTCTCTCATCCTTTCCTTTCTCTTTGCGCGCAAGCGTCCTTCGAGCAGGAGCTGTAGTAGCAGGAGGCATCACCAGTGCCTGGCAGCATGGACGTGGATGCGGCTTCGCTAGCTCCGTTTATTGATTCTTTCAAGGGCCGCCATCGCAGCCATCATCCATTCCACATTCCATTCCCTTCCATTCCATCCACTTTCTTTGCTTCTTTACCCTTCCCCCTCCCCTGTGTGGCATTCTCGACAAAATGGACGCCCGCTGGTCGTCATCGGTTGTCGGTCTGGTCTGGTCTGGTCGGCTTGGCTTGGGTTGCCTGGCCTGGCCCGGCCTGGTCTGGCTTGGCTTGGCTTGGGTCTTGGTGCCCCCGGCATCCGACATCCGCCATCCGCCGCCAGAGCTCACAGCACGCCGCCCTGCCCTGTTTCCACAGCGGATGGCCAGGCCTGGTCGGGTCGGGTCTGCTGGTCTTTGGTGCTGCCTGCCTGCCTGCCATCTCGGAGCTCGATTTCATGGCAATTGCTCTTGGCACTCACACACTCTCACATCTGGCACTCTCACAGACACTGCCACAGCACAGGTCAGCGGAATAGTGCTCTCTTTATGGAGGTCTTCCCAGAAGAGGGATGGCAGTTCGGGGAAATACTTGGCTGAGATGTTCTTGGAAAAGGTTCTTCAAATTATTCATTCTAGAGATTCATTATTTTGCATTTTAATTTATAATTTAACTTAATAACGATATAATCTGAAATATTATACAATATAGTCGGAGGTAGTCGAGCTTAGACTTTATAATTTTTATTTTCTTTGAAGAAAAACATGAATCTAAAATAAATATTAAATTTATTTTATTATTAAATTTAATTTTTCTATTTTATTTAAATTAAAAACTAACTCTTAGTGATTCAATTTCAAAATTACATAAGTATAAGAATAAAATATACTTCAATAATATTTTATAGAAAAAATAATAGAAAAATAATAAAATGCAAATAATAGCACCTATTCCCTTGCCCTCCACTGTAAAGGTAGTCCCTCGGCCACGATAAAAGTTATCGGTGGAATATTTATTTATATTTTTACAAAACTCGAGATTAGTTGATGAATTTATATTGATAGTGGGCCACTGGGGAGTAGCTAGTGATGCTATCCGGCTGGCCAGTGGTGTGGTCGGTTGGCAGGTCGGTCGGTCAGCCAGCGGCAGAGTCCGAAGCGGGCGTCGTCCGGGCGCACGATGAGGGGCACACTGGTTGGCGTCATCGCTAGCTCGACTGCTTCTGCTGGCACTGGGGGCTCTGGCTCTGGGCTGGTCTGCCCTGCCCTGCCTGCCTGCCCTGCTCTTGTGCTCTTCCTCTTGCCGTTGCTCCGACATCGTTATCTGGAGGCGGACCGACCACATGCTCGCACACCGACACGTCGGCGGCAGCGGCACTCTTGGGTTTCTGCCTGCTCACGCACACAGTGGCAGAGGGACTGGCACACAGACACGCCAGGGCATGGCAGGCGGGCAGGCCAGGCCAGGCAAGGCAGGCAGGCCAGGCCAGGCAGGCAGGCAGGCAGGCAGGCATGGAAAACAAAGAAGCAAGCAACCAGAAAGCAGCAGGGCTGATGGCAACTGGAGTGGGTTTTTGGGATTCAAGACCCGACCCGGGACACGAAAACTGTGCAAGATTACCTGGTGCTCGTTTTTTTTGGCTTCTCCTTTGGTAGCTTCTCTCTCTCCTCCTTGTCCTCCTTCGTGTCCACCTTCCGATGCCCTACAGCGCCCGCATCGAATTTCGTCACTGGAGTCCACTTTCTCCCTTCATCTTCGCTTGATGATGCAACCTCCTCTGCTTGGTTGGAGGAG
The DNA here is from genome assembly GCA_035045925.1 of Drosophila atripex. Taxonomy (NCBI): domain Eukaryota; kingdom Metazoa; phylum Arthropoda; class Insecta; order Diptera; family Drosophilidae; genus Drosophila; species Drosophila atripex. The sequence goes on from JAWNOP010000009.1 coordinate 1,684,071, forward strand.
ATCCTTGGCTAGATCGGATGCCCCTGGCCCAAGGATGCCATGGAAATTTAACATTTCACAAAAAGGCTGAGCACTGCTATGTCCCTCCTCCTCCTTCTCTTCCACATCCACCTCCTCCTCCACCTCCTCTAGTCCTGCTCTCGAGATACGAGGGTTACTTTTTGGTTATTTCTACGTCTTCACTTTGTTCGTTTTGGATGAGGATGAGGATGGCTATGGCTTGGAGTGGACAGGACAGGATGCTCTCTCTCTACCACACACACACACACACACATACTCTGGCATCTGCTCACACAGGGCGAATAAGGACACAAAAGGAGAAGAGCAGAGCCAGAAACGAGTTCCATGTTGGAAGTCACTGGCGATGGCGATGGCGGACAGCCAGGCGATGAGAAATGGAAAAAGAGAAGAGGAAGAGGAAGAGAGGAAGGTGGAGGAGTAAGAGATGGTCCAGCCTGGTGATTATTGCACCTGGTGGTGGCCAGCAGCTGGTTTTCTTTTCCATTTTTTGGAGCGGCAGCTGCCACAGGTCTTTCTTTTCTCCGCGCTTCCTTTTGTCTTTATTTTCATCGGGCCCTTGGGTTACTTTCTAAAATCTCACCAACATGCTGGGCGATGGACGACCCATCTTCGGGTCTATGGGACCTAAAATCAATGTCCTTTGACGGGAATATCCTTTGATAGTCGCAACTGACCACAATCTGAAGGTGGGGGGATGGCGAGTTTCTTGCTCCAACCCTGGCCACTTGCCCACCTCCTGCTCCGGGTCTTGCTCCCCATCCTGCGTCCTGCTCCCAGCCTGTATCCTGTCCCTAGGTGTGGGCAAGGTGAATGAACAACATATTATCGGAAAGCAGGAAGAGGAGCAGGAGCAGGAGGAGGAGTGGCGAGGAAGGGCAGCCGCCTTCGAGCCAAAATACTTATCCACAAGGACTACATGGTGTAGTACATAAGCCAATAACCCGGAGGTGGGGGGGGTCCTTGTGCGCCTATGTATGCGTGCGTGAGTGTGTTTATACAATATACATCGCATGTGTGCGTGTGTCCCGGCAAAGGGCATCGCCGTGGGTTTCAATTACAAAATCGCAGCAGCAGCACCACCAGCGGCAGCAACAACCATTAAATCATGAAATTAAACAAACCAGAAGGCAGATCGAACAACAAACATGGAGGAAAGGCGGAGAATATGCAAAGCAAAACATACACTTTCTTAGTTTGTTTTGATCATTTTCGTTCGCCTACTAGTTGGCGGTTATCGATATTCGCCAGTGTTGGCTAGCGATTGGCGGTTTTCAAGCTGTAGTTTTAAGGATCACAAAAAAAAAGGCTAAATTGTAAATTATAAAAAAAAATATTAAAATTAAAAACTAATAGTAGATCAGTATATATAGTTATACCCTGGCAACCCTTGTAATAAGTACTTAGTAGACAGTATCCTGGAAATCTGCCTTAATTTTATAAAAAACAAAAAAATATTTAATTTTATGAAGCCCTAAAAAATCAATTTTAGAACCCCTGGCAATCCTATTAATTTATGATTATTTAAGAATGCTCTGTTCTGGCAACCATAAAACCTGCCATAATTGTCCTTCAATGATTATTTAAATTTAAATAATTATTATTGTAAAGTAAAAATAAAATTGAACTTAATTAATTAAGTTTAAAAGTTTAATGTAGTAACCCTTTAGAACCCCTGGCAACCCTTACACTAACTTTTTAATCATTCTACCCTACTCCTGGCAACCCTATATCCTGTCTTGTCTTTTATTTATTGTTTAAATTATTATTAAAATATGAATTTTATTGAAAACAAAAACAAATATCTAAATTATCAATAAAGTAACCCTTTAGAACACTCCTGGCAACCCATGTAATGCCTTTTTGAGAATCCGACCCGGCCTCTGGTAACCCTATGACCTGTGCCTCCATTGTCCTTTAATGATTATTTAAGAATCCTTTATCCACTCTCCACCGACTTCCAATAAGCGATTGGAAGACGTTGTCTCCGATAATTGAGATTTAAGTGGATTTAAGAGCCGGTGGATATGTTTTGTAATTGCGCCTAATCCCCGGCAAATCGGGTCCTTTACATACACAACAGGACATTGTACAGGAGTATATAATGTGTGGAGTACATAACTCCCCCGATTACATAGGCCTAGCGGTCAGGTGGTGGGGAGGGGCGGGGTAGGGGCAGTTCACAAACGAATACACAAACAAACATGCGCACACAACAGCAACAACAGTTATCAGGCAACAGGACATTTCAAATGATTTGCGCAGAGGATAAAGAGAGGGAGGGGGGGTGGGGGAGAGGGGGAGTGGGGGACGATGTGTGTGGGCTGCTGCTGCAGTTTTGCATATAATTATAAGCAGGTCATTGACATCCACGTCCAGGGGTGGTAATGATGGTAATGGCAAAGGAATACCTGCATTCTCCGCATGGCTGGACAGGACACACAGGACACTCACACTACACCTCCACCACCAGCCCCCACCGCCCAATAATTGATTGAATAAGAGAGAGTTCCGGAACTTTAATCGAAAACTAAAGAAAGTCTTTTGTCTAATTCCTTTCCAGATCACGCCCCAGGATCGGCTGTCCTTGCAGATATGCCATGCCTGCATCAGCTACCTCAACTCGTGGCAGAGCTTCAAGAATCGCTCCCTCATCTCCCAGACCAAGCAGCGCCAATGGCTGGAGGCGAACAACAGCAGTAGCCACAAGAGCAAGTTGCTCAACTACCTGGACCTGAACAGTGCCGAGAACGGCTCTGCCTCTGAACATCATCATCATCATCATCATCATCCTCACCAGCAGCAGCAGCAGCAGCAGCAGCGTCAGAACCAGAACCAGCAGCAGCAGCAGCACGTCCTGGATAATGAGGACGAAACGGACAATGGATCGATGCCAGGAGCGGCAGCCACAGCAGCTGCCATTCTGGACGGCATACCCTCGCTGAAGAAACGAAAATCTCTAACAGTCTATGTGAGTCCTAAACCGCAACAGTTGCCGCAACAACAGTTGCAACAGTTGCCACCACCATCGTCGGTACCACCACCACTACTGCCACCATCGTCGTCGTCCTCGTCGATGAACAGCAGCAGCAACAGCGCCGCGCAGCACAGTCTGCAGACCCTGCTCCTCCAAGTCCCAGGAGCAGCAGCAGCAGCAGCATCATCGGTTGCAAGCTCTTCCTCCACAGCCACCACCACAGCGTCCATGTCCGCTTCCCAACAGCAGCAACACCAGCAGCAGCAGCATCGGGAGCAGAAACAGCACAGGCAGTATCGGAGGCATCACCACCATCACTTGCCACAGCAGTTGCGCCTCCAGCGCGGCAGGCAAATGGGTCACCAACATCACCACCGCCATCACTTCCAGCAGCAGCTCCCCCAGCAGCAGCAGCAGCAACAGCAACAGCGGCATCATCCGCATCCGCCGGGCCAACGCCGCCAGAGACAGTCCCGTCCCCAGGGAAGGCCCAATCCCACGACCAACTCCTCCGCCGGCGTCTCCACGCTGCGCAAATTCAAACCGAAACTGTACTTGCCGCTGGATATCTCGGTGCCGCCACTGCCGCCGCTGCCCGTGACTGCTCCCGCTGCCGTTGCTCCTCCTCCGTCTGCTCTCCCACTTCCACTCCCACTCCCTCTTCCGCCCCCTCCTCCGCCGCCTCCGGCTGCTGCCGCCACCGCTGCCGCACCTAATCCGCCATCTGCTGGCGTGGCTGGTGGCAGGGAGAGCTTGTCGCTGGCACTGCCACTGTCGGTGCCACTGTCGGTGCCGGTGCCGGTGCCGGTGCCACTTGATTTCAGCCAAGCTAGCTGCAGCAGCAGAGGCCTGTCCGGCCTCCTCCTCCAGCAACAGTCGGCTGCCGCATCTAGCACTGTGGCATCCACCATTGCACCTCCAACTGCAACTGCAACTGCAACTGGAACTGCGACTCCATTGCTGATGCCGGTGACGTTGCAGAGCGCCGCCCAGCAGCTGCGCTTTTTTAGACGCTACTCCTATAATGTAATTGTATCGTGCATTCGAAGCGTGACCACCATCACCCATCACCACCACCACCACCATCACCATCACCATCACCACCACCATTACCACCAACATCATCATTATGAACAGCTAACCAAATCCCCACCAGACTCTACCGGGCTAGCTAGTCCTATCAGCCTTCTACTGTGTATTTTAGCTTTAGATTACGCATCTTCCATGTTACTCTTCACTAATCTTCGTCTCTGTTCTCTCTTTTTCCTTCTCCTTCGCCTCCTCCTCTCTGTCCTCCGTGCAGCCACTGCCAGCGGTGCCCATCAAAGATGAGCCCATCGACACGGACGACGACTACCAGATGAAGTCGATTGACGAATCCGACGACATGGTCGATCCCACAATGTTCCTAGAGCGCTCCGAGCACGAGGGCGACATGCCGTTGATGGTGAGTAGCCATCTTTGGGTAGACTAGGCCATGCAATGATCCATTATCCTCCCGCAGACCTCCGACTACGACTATACGGCTCAGCATGGCGTGAACGCCGCCTCGGTAGCCGCCTCCCTGCCGGCCAATGCCGTCGCCAATGTGGCCGCCGCCGGCGACTCCAAGGTGGCCAGCTGTCGGGCCTGCAGTCTGCAGTTCTCTACGCGCGCCAATGCCCGCCGCCACGAACGCAACCTGCACCCGAATCTGTTCCAGCTCTCCACCGACTCGCCACATAATACGCCCATTACCAAGCCGACGCCCGCTCTGGCCGCCGCCCTGGAGATCCAGCGGGCAGCCGCGGAGGCAGCCACCGCCGAGGCTAACCGGGCAGCCGGAGCGGCGGGCGGGAACATCTCCACCCAGAAGTACCGTCAGGTGGTGATGAACGCGTTCATCAAGTGCGAGGGCGGGGGCTACGACTACGACAACCCGGAACAGTATCGGGCGCATCTCACCCGCGACAAGGTGGAGTTCATCGAGCAGAACGAGGAGTTCCTGGAGCAGTACCAGACGATGACGTGCCGGTGCTGCAACAAGTACTTCAGCACCTACAAGAACTTCATGGCCCACGTCCGCAAGAAGTACCCGCTGCTGCCCCGCAACCTCTGCTTCAACTGCCTCAAGATGAACGACTCCAAGGCCCTGTTCATCTCCCACTTGAAGAAGCGCAACTGCATCAACCTGTACCGGGTCCTGCACGGCATCCGTGAGAAGGCCAATGCGGCTGTCTCCAAGGATGGAGTAGAGTCGGTGACAGATGGGCGGGTGACCCACTTGGATGCCGGCTCCAGTCCGAATGTCGCGGGCGATCTCATCTCGGGCACTCATTCGGGATCGGAGCGACCGGAGAAGCTGCGGGCCAAGGAGCTGCTGGTGAACAAGCTGTACGAGTGCAAGCTCTGTCCGAAGGGCTTCCGGACCAAGCACGAGTTCCGGACGCATGTCTACGACAAGCACGCCGACGTCCAGCGCAAGGACAGCAACTCGATCCAGTGCAACTTCTGCGGCCTGGACTTCGCCGATCCGGTGGACAGGCGGCGCCACTACAACAACATGGACTGCATCGTCCGGCTGCGCTGCATGACGTGCGACGCCAAGCTGGAGACGCACCAGCGCTTCCTCGAGCACGTCTACCAGGACCATTTGGGCGGCGTGGGCGGCGCCACTGGCACCATTGGCGGCGCCAGCAGCGACAACGCCTCCTCCACCGGCAACAGCATGGAGCACTCGCCGGGCAAGCGCAGCCTCCTGAGCGCCCTGGGCATCGGTGTCGGCTCCTCGGCGGACGAGTCGCGCAGCAGCAGTGTGGCCCTCGGCCCCCTGACCTCCACACCCAAGCTGGCCGGAGGTGTGGCGTCCGGAGCCAACGCCTCGGGCAGTCGAGATGCCAACAGTGGCAGTGGAAATGGGTCGGCTCCCAAGTCGCAGTACTTCTCCCGTATGCCGCAGGTCTGTCCCATTTGCGGCCAGCAGTACAACAACTACAACAACGTGCTCCGGCACATGGAATCGAAGCATCCGAACAAGCTGCCCGAGACGTACAAGTGTGTGAGATGCGGCCTGGGCTATCCAAGGATCTCCTATCTGCGGGAGCACATGATCAATGTCCATGGCGTGGACAAGAACCGGCACTCCGGCGGATTCGAGTACATCGTCAATGCGGACGCAGTGAAGCTGGCGGACGGGAGCACACCGAACGTGTACACGGGTCGCTACGACTACGTGATGAAGGACCTCATGTCGATAACAAATGGTGGGACCCTCGGTAATTAGGCTTAGATTGTAGACGTCCGCCTCTCCAGAACCATCACCATCCTCCTGCCTCTCTCTCTCTCTCTCTCACGCTATGATCGTATCCTGCTCTCGTAGGTCCCTCCAGTGCATCCAGCGTAGTCTCATCTTTCATCTTATCCTGGCAGAGATTACTTTTAATGTTTTTTCTTATTCCAAGAGTGTTCTTTCCCCTTGCTGCTCGACTAATCCTTTGCGACGCCAATCCTTTCCAGATGACGATGACGAGGAGCCGGCCAGCGTGGCCAAGAAGATGCGCCTGGACGACAGCAGCAACAACAGCAGCCTGGCCGGCGTGGGCGTCTCCAACCAGCAGCAGCAGCAGCAGCAGAAGGAGTGTCCCATCTGCAATGCCGTCTTCAGCAACAACATCGGCCTCTCCAACCACATGCGCTCCCACTACACGGCCTCCAACTCCGTAAATGCAGCCCTAACGGCAGCCAATCGGATGACGCCCAAGTCCCTGACCATTACGGCCACTCCGGCCGACACCACCATGGAGCTGTTGGGCGGCACGGCTGCCTCATCTGCTCCAGCGGCAGGAGGAGGTGCGGGAGTGCCGCCCGCAATGGCCAATCAGACGCCACAGGAACAGGCCGTGTTCCGGCGCAGTCTCGACCAGGCGGCCGATCGGCGCTTCCGCCGGATGCGCTGCCGGATCTGCCAGCGGCGGTTCAGCTCGAAGAAGTCCTACCGCTACCACATGCTCACCGACCACCAGGTGCAGAACGTGCAGTTCATCAAGTGCAAGCTCTGCAACGCGGAGTTCGCCTACGAGAAGGGCCTGAAGGTGCATCTGTTCAAGGTGCACGGCCGGGCCATCAAGGACGAGATGATCGTGAAGCAGTTCGAGTGCGAGGTCTGCTCGATAGTCTACAGCTCGGAGATGGAGCTGCAGCAGCACAAGCGTAGTGTTCATAAGATGTCCTCCTCAGCAGCAGCAGCAGCAGCCACCTCCTCATCCTCCTCCAAAATGGACGAGGACAGCATGGTCGTGGATGACAGCACCCTGAAGCCGACTGGCGGCGACCTCACAGACAACTCGGTGAACGTGTCTGGTGCCGGCGGGGGACTGAGCACGCCCCTCTACTGGTACCAGTGCAAGTACTGCCCCTCCAACTTCAACACCAACAAGAAGCTGGCCATTCACATCAACTCCCATGACGAGTTCGATTCCAACGACTACTCCTGCAAGGACTGCGGGAATGTCTACAGCGGCAGGAAGAGTCTATGGGTGAGTCTCTTACTTTATTCCTTACCAGATCCCTGCTAACCAGATGATTACCCCTTCACAGGTGCATCGCTATAAGAAGCATCCGCAGGTCCCCGATCCGGCCGAGTGCTCGCTCTGCCGGAAGATCTTCTTCGACCGCCAGATGCTGGACAACCATACGCCGACATGCAACCGGAAGCCCATCACCTCGACCGGCGCCCACCAACAACACCTCCAGCAGCAGCAGCAACAGATGCAGGAGGCACTGCATCAGCAGCAGATGGCCCTCCAGAAGCAGGTGGGCCTACACTCTGGAGTGTTCCGGCACAAGACCGGCGACGATGACGACGACGAGGACGAGGACGAGCAGCATCCGAAGCTGGCCGATGGAGCGGGTGACAGTGGAGCAGCTGCACCTGCTCCCGCTCCCGCTCCAGTTCCGGCTAGCACGACGGCAGCTGCTGCTTCGATCAAGATACGCATTCCAGAGGTGGCGTGCACCATATGCGGGGCCCGCTTCACCGACCAGGAGATGTTCACCAAGCACATCCAGAAGCACGAACAGGAGCTCTATGTGGACAATCCACTGGCGGCGATGTTCGACGATGGGCCGCCGGACGCCGGCCAGTTCCAGGTGGAACTGGAGAAGCAGAACGAGAACGGGGAATACGCGTGCGATCTGTGCGCGAAGACGTTCCCCCAGGTCATAGCACTCAAGGTGCACCGCAAGTGGCATTTCAGAGGTGATAGCAAGCAGGTGAGCGTTTTTGTGCAGCTTGTGCAGCGAGGAGGACGAGCGAGGACGAGTGCTCCAGATGTTCTGATGATATTGATGATGATAGTGATGATGTTGCCTCCGCACCAGTCGCAAAAACAGATATCCAATCGCCCAACAGGCGCTCGGAATGCTCGCGGATCGCGGAATGGGACATTTGGAGATGGAGAGAGATGAGATTTCTCTCAAAGATTGAGCCTTGACAAGTCAACTCCAGATTCCCAGCGTCGATCAACGCAGAGTTCCGGGTGTTCCTTATCGAATCCTTACTAATCTAGTTGTTTCTTCCAACCTTTCTCTTCCCTCCCATGATCCTGATCTCCCGCATCCTGAACTTGAACATTTCCAACAGAATCCCATCGACGGCGAAGCGACACATTTGACCAACAACAACCACACCACCAACAACAACAATCACAACAGCAGCAACAACAACAACAACAACAGTTCAATGTCGCACCTCCGCGAACTGCATGCAGTGGGTCTGATTCCCAACAACCAACAGCACCAGACCCAGGGACAGTCCCAGCAGCAGCAGCTCCACCACCACCAGCAGCAGGCGGCGGGCAAGTCGATGAAGCGGAAGCGTGAACTGAAGTGCGAATACTGCCCCTCGACCTTCATCAGCAACAACAACCTGCGCCGGCACATGTACGAACTGCACAAGCACGAGGTGAGCAATTTGCCAGAGCCGCCGGTCATCGTCGTGGACGACCATCTCTCCTGTCGACGCTGCAACCTCAAGTTCGAAACAAAGGAGCTGTGGATCGATCACAAGCTGGCGGACGCCAAGGTGGTGCGACCGTTCTGCCCCTTCCAGTGGGGCTGTGATCTGTGCGGCGAGTACCTGTCCCGCAAGGAGAAGCTCATGAATCACATCAACAACCATCTCAAGGAGGAGGTGATTGTGCCGGTGGCCACCAAGGAGGCGGCAGAGAGGGCGGCGCTAAAGCCTCGGGAGGCGGAAGCAGCAACAGCAGCAGCAGCAGCAGAATCTACCGCCAAGACGGAGAAGGAGGAGGTGGTTAAACACGAGGCGGAGAGCAAGTCGGAGGGGAAGGCTCAGCCGGACAGCGATGATCTGGACGAGGAGGACAGCTCCGGCGAGGAGGAGACCTCTGGCACGGGCGACGACGACGAGGACGACGACGATGATGAGGAGGATGACTCGGAGGAGGATGTGGAAGACGAGGAGGACGAGGAGGGTGACGGCGGCGAGGGCGAGGACGAAGAAGGCGTCCCCCCACAACAGCCGCCGAAAATGAACCTAGCCCAGGACGATGACCTGGTGGAGGAGGTCCTCAGCTCCGACGACGATGTGGAGAGCGACGACGTCGACGAAATGGAAGAGGATGACGACGAGGACGTGGAGGACGAGGATGAGGAGGATGACGTGGAAGATCCCCAGCCGGTGGTGATGAACGGCAAGACGAAGATGCAACCACTCATTGTGGCCACTTCGGACGAGGAGGACGACGACGACGATGAGGAGGTGGAGGAGGATGGTATGCTGCCCATCGAGGACATTATCGAGGAGGAGTTTGACGAGGACGCGGCCGATCCGGACCCCGAGGACGACATTGTCGAGGAGGATGACGACGAGGAGGAGGAGGAGGAGGAAGAGGAAGAGGTAATCGAAGAGGTTGAACTCGACGACGACATGGACGAGGTGGGGAACGAAAGGCGCAACTCGTCGTCGGCCAGTGAGTCGGCCACCGCCAACACGACCACGTCGCAATCACATTCCACGGGTGAGCGGCACAAAAAGCCGGAGGTGCCAGGCTTTACCTGTGATCTATGTCAACTTTGTTTCGATTCTCAGGAGCTTCTCCAGAGCCACATCAAAAGCCATTTTCTGAATGGTCCAAAGCTGGCAAGAGCCAAGGTGGTAGCCGGAGGAGCAACACCACCAGCAGCAGTAGCAGCATCATCATCCTTGGCAACGGAACCGGACTCAAAGACGATAGCGACGACGTCGGTCAGTACGAGTAGCTCCACCACCACCACCACCAGCAGCAGCAGCAGCAGCAGTAAGAGTAGTAAGCCAGCAGGTGCCACAAATGCTGCCACAGTTATCCTCCATCTCACTTGAAATGTACAAAATGCCCAGCCACCACAAGAACCACAAGAACCACTAGAACCACTAGAACCACAAGCCACACCGCCAAAAACCAAGAAGAAACAATAAGAAACAGAAACAGATCATAGTCCACTCCACTCTACTCCATCCTCCAGAGCCAACGCATTCCAACATCCATCATCCATCATCCATCTTCATCATCATCATCATCCTCCATCTTCATCATCATCATCCTCCATCTTCATCAGCCAGGAATATGTATAGCCAGAGTAGTGTCTCTAGTAGTAGCTCTTGTGTGCGTACTCCCCGTACACTTTTTTCTCTCTCTATAGATCCTAGTCGTAAGATCCTTATATATACATGTCATTATATATGAAGGACATCCATATATATATATATATATATATTTTTTTTTTTTAATGTTAAACTAGTTCGTACCGCGCACACATGCCACACACGCCACATCGCTGAATTGTAAGAGGAGGAGGAGGAGGAGGAGGGATTGAAATGCTCTGCATCCTGTAGCCATAAGCTACACTCTAGTTATAAACCATTATCTTTACATATATATATATATATATATCGGTATATATAGTATATAGACTTAAATAGATCATAAGTACATAACATCAATTGCAAGCGAATTATGATGCACCAAAGCAAAGGATTTCGATTTCGAGCTAGGATTAGTGGAACCATCATCAGGATTTCTTAAGTATTTCAAACACCGACACCCGACACTCTCTCACAAAGGTTTGAAAAACCAAACCCCCCCAAAGCTATAATTATTAGATATTAGATTATTTTTTTTTACGTATTTTTTTTAAATCGTGCTTGGTCTTCCCCAAAATTCTAAAATCGGTGGTTTTGTAAGCCACACCACCCCTCCCCCCTTTTAGGCCCAAAACTATTTCGGTTTTTGATGAAAGATACACTGTACCATACACTGTCCCGGATACGAGCCACACCGACTACTGAATGCACTTACTAATGTAGATTATCCTTGGTATTAAAAAAAAACAAAAACAAACAAAAACAAAAAACAAAAACACGGAGGCAAGCACACTTATTAACAAAAAATTAGTTCAACGCAAGCCAAATACAGAAGTCGCGCCCAGTACTTACATTATACATGATACATGATCACTTGATACTTGATCACTTGATACTTGATCACTTGATACCCTACACCCGATACACATGATACACCATTTCATAGAACTTTTTACGGCGATCCTTTTTTTTTCGTTTTGACCATTTAGGAAAAAGGATCAGTAAATTAGTACGATTGCCAAACTATTTATACAATTTGATACTATTCCCTCCCCCTCACCCCCTGGGGGAATAGTAATCTGGTAAAGGATCTAGGTCCTGCTAATTGGTATATGCATTGGTATACTTTACTTGATGCTTTAGATTTCGTTTGCAATTCAATTCAAAAAGATTCAAAAACTCTTCGAAAACTATTTGAAAATTGGAAAAATTCTAAAAGAGTAGCAAGTTGGGAGACTTGTGGTTGTTTTTCTTTTTTATATTCTTTCAAAAATAATAAATTCCATTCCAACACTCCAAGATTTAAAATAAAACTCAAAACACACACACTTTGTAGACGGATGTGGGTGTTGATTGCCGGCAGCTGGCATTCCAATATCCTTCGTTCGTTTCGATAACGTCGCGGGCGGAATGCTGCTGCCACGCCCCCCACCCAACCACACCACACCCCACCCGATCCGATCCGATCCGTTGGTTCAGTCTTCTATCTTACATCAGAGGATGTCTGCGGCTGCAGGACACTCCAACTGAAACACTCTAGAATCGATAATAGAATCGTCTCTCTTCTCTTCTAAACTAGAAACTAAAAACTAAAAACTAAAAACAATTAAACTAAAAACTAATAAAAACTATTAAAAACTAAACATGAATTTACGATAAAAATGGTACCCATCGACCTTGGCGCCTTACAGATGCTGGTTAAGGCGGACCAAGGTCGATCAGGATGACACACAGCCTTACCCCCAACCCCCCCAACACACACACACACCCCTAACACACATAGACTCAGGCTAGCAACGAGACTTGGAATACACTTATCTAATATCATTAAAAAAAAAAAAAAAAAAAAATATATATATATATATATATATTTTGCATGTATGTATATATATAATACATGTGCAGTAGACCCACTAGACCCTGAAGACATGTACGAGGACAGACCATCCCCTACTCTACACGCACTCCTACTCCTCAATCTATCCACAAACACACACACACACACAAACACACACACACTCTCGCACACAGCGGCATATACATGTAACTATGTAACTAGCTCCTAAGCTACCATATAATATATAATATGTAACTGGTACAAAATAAATTATACAATGCAGAATCATAACGATCTAAGCTAACTTTTGTCCCTCACGCGTTGAAGAATCGAAAACAAAATAAAAGGATCATAAACCTAAAAATATAAACTATAACTGCTAGTTTTAATTGTCGGAATATGGGTCTGATAGAGGAATTAAAAAAAGGGTTAACGGGTTAAAGGGTCATTGCAGAAAGGAGACTCAAAAAGGACTTTCAAATAAATATAAAATACAGAAATAATAAAATAATATTTAATAATCAATTACATTTTATGAACGAAAACACCAACCTCCTCGATTGTCACAGGGGACAGCTAATCAAAGCCAAAATATTAAAATAAAAATATAATATAATATAATATATATAATATATATAATATATATAAAAAAAAAATATATAATAAACAATAATTTAATAAAAAAAAATTAATAAAAATAGTGCCCTCCTCCTCGATTCTCATAGGGGGCACCTAAGCAGCTCCGAAAATATAAAATATTCTTTTTTTTTTTTAATAAAAATATTTTATAAAATATTTTTAAAATAAAAATTAATTAATAAAAATTAAAAAAATATATATAGCGCCCTCCTCCTCGATTCTCATAGGGGGCACCTAAGCAGCTCCGAAAATATAAAATATTATTTTTTTTTTATTAAAATATTTTTAAAATAAAAATTAATTAATAAAAATTTAAAAAAATAAATAAATAGTGCCCTCCTCCTCGATTCTCATAGGGGGCACCTAAGCAGTTCAAAAAATATAAAATATTTTTTTTAATTCAAATATTTTTAAAATAAAAATTAATTAATAAAAATTAAAAAAAAAAATAAATAGTGCCCTCCTCCTCGATTCTCATAGGGGGCACCTAAAGAAGCTCCAAAATACCAATTATTTTTTTTTTTTTTTTTAAATAAATAAATTAATTAAAAAATAACGGCGCAGCTTTCCCTCCTTCTCCCACCTACCTTTGAACTCCTTCTCTTCCTCCCCTCCTGCTCCTCATCAGCGCCAAAAAATGTAATTTTAAATAATTGAAATTTTTTATATTTTAAATAATTCATTTAATAAAAGAAATTAATTAATAATAAAAACAACTCCTCGATTCTCATAGGGGACAAGTAAGCAGTTCCATTTTATTAAAAATTTCCAAATAAAACTAAAATTAAACTTAAAAAGTAAATTAAAACAAAAGTGGCAGATAATCAGGATACTGTTCCAGGAGCTCCCTCAGAAGATGGTGGAGTTTCCGGACATCCCCAGTTGCCCGCTTCCGATATCCATTGGCTCTGCCTATTTGGTTTAAAAATCATTTTAAAATTTCATTTTAAATTCTTTTTTAAACTCCATCATTCTCCGTTTTTTCCAGTGTGGCCCGCTTCCGATATCCATCCAAACCATCCCATAATTGACATTGACTTTCTTAATTTTATTCAAACACTTTTAGAGTAATGTAGTTCATTAATTTTTTTTTATCCCATTAAGATGTTAAAAATTTCAAGAAAAACAATTTTTCTTATTGCTGAATATGTGTTTTTTGAAAAAACTTGTGTATATTAAGCTTACATTAAGTAGAAAGTTTGATTTTAGTGTTTATTTTTTTTTTGTTTTTATTAAAAACTTTCTTAAAGTTTATGACCGAAAGGAACTGGCCAACTACAGATTTCGAGTGTCAAGTGCCCCTCTTGCCCTATATACCCTTAATCGGTTTAATTAGTTAATTCTTACATTCATCTAAGTGATAAGGTCCCGCGCATTAAAGTGCACATTTGCCATTAACAGGGTTTATTTCGTTTCGCGTATAATTGCGTGATAATTGGGCAATATACAGATCAGGTCACAGGCACAATAAATACTTTGCATTTTGGTAGAAAGTTTGCTCGATGTGTATGGATAAGTATTTAATTTAAATTGTTATATAGAGTCGGTATCATAAGGTATCATTAGTTGTTATATCATTATTTATCAACAAACAAACAAGCAAAATAAAAATAAAAATAAAATAGAAAACTCAGAAAACAAGGATACAGAAGACTGATACATAGTTTTAACAAAAGGCACAGCCACTTCCGGAATCTTCCGGGGCACTGGGCCACATGCACACACACACACAGAGAGAAAGAGGACAGTGTGGGGATAATATGTATATAGAATGCAGTGCACAAGTTGGTCAATAGAAGCTACTTTATGCTGAAAAGGCTTAAACAGGTGTATCTACTAAAGCTAGGTGTGTGGGCATCCGGGAGTACGCCGGGGCCTAGGAGTACTGCGTGTGCGGGTTCACGTTGATCATCTCCATGTTGCTGCTGCGGAAAACGGAAAGAAGGTTGGAGTAGTACCTTAGATTAGACTTTGGCCAACAGGTTCGATATGTCAATCATTATTATTATTATTTTTCTATTTTTTTTTTTTTTTTTGGCCAGTGCCCGATAAGTTCGCTAATCGCTACTTCAACTTTTTAGTTTTTTGTTTCAATTTTTTGAATACTTATCGCGCACCGAGCCATGTGGGTTGATGGATAGATGAAGTATGGATTTCCGCGACTATTGAACCTCAACGCTGCGGGTGGAGAAGGTTTGGATGAGGTGAAGCATGAGGATCGAGGGTGGAATGAGCCATGAACTCCAGCCACTTACCTGCGGCTGCATCGCATGTGGATGAACAGGAGGGCCAGGCCCAGGGTGATGCATATCGCACCCACCACTATGTAGGCGATGCCCAGGAAGGGATTCTTCCCGCCCAGCACAGAGGTGGTGGAGAGAATCATCCGTTTGGTGCCGTCAAACGAGACCACCGGATAATCTAAAAAAAATACAATAAAATAAACATTATGCTGTCCTTTCCCTGCCCCAGTTCGGGAACAACATACAATAATTGATGGTGAGAGTGTATTCGCCGGCCTTGAGACCCTTGGAATACTTCTCATCCGTCTGATTCAGCCGGCGGTAGAGCTTCCGGAAGCTGGGCAGGGCTGCGGTGCGCATCCACACAATCAGATCTTCGTTCTGGAAGCCATTGTTCTCTGGATTTTCCGTATCCAGATCGTAGAGTTTCTTTTGCCAGAACAGCGGCTTGGAAAAACCCTTGAGTGCATCTTCGAGATTACCCTCCGGGTTGCGGAACTTGACGCGCTTGTCTGATGGCCATGCAATGCCCGTCTTCAACAGGGATATTGGAACGCCACCCTGGCTGAGGGACAGAGTGTCTAAAATACAGTTACGTTTAGTTACCCGGGATTCACATATATCCGGCGGATAATACCGTTAAACAGTGAGTTGGCGATGGCTCCACAGGGTGCAATGGGCTGTTGAGTCTCAGGATCGTAGGCAAAGGGACCGCAGTCCGAGCTGGGGATCTGCGACAGGTGGCCGAGCAGCTGCTCGTCATCCCGCGACTTGACATAACGCCGATGATTCTGGTAGTAGTTGGTCAGGCCATAGTACATGTACACATTGCCCTGCGACGGAATAATCCATTAAGTATGAATAGCCAGCAGTATGCCAGGCATTACTCACATTGTAGTCCTTGTCGAGGGTAAAGTTTTGGGTGCAGGTGCACCAGGTGCTGCCAGGATTGTTCTCCAGATAAACGGCACAGCTCGTGGTCGAGTTCGCGGGCTTGCAGTTCGTGTAGTCGATGATCTTCTCGTTGGCGGTGTTGGACAGATGGAGCAGTACCACTCCGATCGGAATGAAGAGCACTCCGATCACAAAGAACGTGGGCAGGACAGTGCGCGCGGTAAGGACGGGCTGCCAGGCGGGCAATCGCTGCTGCTTGAAAGCCGAATCTGGAGAAAGGAAAAAGGAGAATAGGAGGATACAAGGTTAGCCAGGTGACCTCATGACTTCATGTGAAGCAGCAGGTGTGGCGGACACTCGGATGGCTTGGCGAAAGACAGGATGGTGTGGCCCTGACAATATCGATTAGCCGTAAAACCGTAAAACCAATATACGGAATGGACATTAGTCATTCAGCGCTTATCACTTTACTGATGTGTGTGCGTGTGGGTATGTGAAGGGAGTGGGTTTCAGTTTTTCAGTAACCTGAAGGTCGCTTGGACTTGGGCGCCACCGATTCCTCGGTCTCGGCCTGCTGCGTGGGCATGACGGCTGCTGGCAAGGATGTCTGGATTCCTTCTCGGCTCGAGTGAAGTGATGAGACGCGATACGATGACGAGCAAGGCAACAAAGCTCCAGCTCCGTCCAACTCTTGTCAGTTGACCCAATCGAATAAGGTAAATACAAGAAATTTTCAGAGACTCGGTGATGGCACTACGGCCACCTATCGATATACATCGGCGGTCATCTGCGGAACCAACAATTGTCTTATTGTTTGTTTTCTTAGGGAATAATAAAAAAAACTATAATAAATGTTAGTAAATATTAAAAAAATTTTAATGATTTTCAGTAATTTCAGAGTAAAACTTATTTTTATTTGAAACTTAAGGCCAAAAAAACATTCTTAGAAACTCTAAAATTTTTAATAAAATGGCTGCATATAATTGCAACTTTGCCTAAAATGTCAAATTGATGAAAAATATTTTTAGGCCTCTTCAAAATTCTCGGTTTAGCCTCGAAATAATCCAAGAATATGCTGTTAGCAGCCGTACCGCGGACGAACTATCGATAGGTGGCCAGCAGCCGATAACTAGCCGAATGCAACCGTGCCGTGTAGGCGGCGTTGTCAAAAACAAAAGCAAGAAGTAAAAAAGAACCTCTAGCGCACCTCCAGAGCCATATCCCGATCACCAGAGATAAACTCGATCCCATCGAGCGCACTGCCCCCAGATCCTCGACCCGAGTTAGCGAAACGGCAAGCACATCGAACCGATATCCATCCAGCGCCATCCGGAGTAGGAGTAGGAGAAGGAGCAGGAGAGCAGCTGAAGAGAGAGAGAGAAAGCAGGATGAAAATCACAGTGACCAGCGATGATAAGGTCTTCTGCCTGGACGTGCCCCAGGATCTCGAACTGGAGAACCTCAAGGTACTCTGCGCCATGGAGATTGGCGCCGATGTGACCCAACTGGTGGTGCTATTCAACAATCGGGAGCTGACCAACGACAAGCACTCCCTGCAGCAGTGCGGCGTCGGTGACGGTGACTTTATCCTGTTGGAGCGCCGGAGGATTGCCCAGCGGCAAGGTGAGGTCGGGCGCAATGCCCACAACAGAAGCGGGAGTGGCGGGAATAGAGCCATTAACCGCTAAGTGGGTCATACGGTGCTCCATGCCCCTTTCGATTGGACTATTTCCAAAGAAGCTTCTCGTAGTCGTGGTGTAATCGGCTTTTAATGAAGGGTTCTAGCTGTATTAGATGTCCTAGATTAGTTTTTAATGCGTAGTTCATTTTACTTAGGGTATTTTTTTAAAAGAATAGTCACCGAAACAGTCCAAACTGTAAAATTGTTTATAAAAACAAGGATGTTTCTAAGGTCCTTAGTCCTAGTCCTAGTTAGAGAGCTAAGATTTTTCGATTTCTTATGAAATAGGGTCTCTGTTTCTGTCTTTATTCTCAGAACTTTTGTTTCCAGGAACTCTGTTTATTTTTATTTTTTTTCAAGATCTAAGTAGAGTGTATTCTTGAAGAAGGATGTCTCTCCAGGCAATCTCTACATATTTCTAGCCCAATTGGTTGTAGCTTCTTCAATGACATGAATTTTTTGGAAAAGCGCAGAACACTGCGACGCAGTTGGCGTTAAAAATAAACGCCTTGTTTGATTTTTTGCGATTCGTCGCTGCTATTTTTTTTTGTTATAATTTGTTTTTGGCGATCGTTTTGGGTCACGGGGGGTTGGCCGGCAAGGCTTATCGCCACTGCACCAGCGGAGGTGGACATGGAGAAGCAGGTGCCGCTCTCTGATTGGCTCTTCGCGAATTCTTTGACCCGCGAGTTGTGCGTGGTCGGCCTTCGTGGTCGTGGAATGAGAATCTTCGCTGGTGACTGCATTCAGGAGTGTGGGCGTAGCAAAAATTTCAAATGCCAGTGGTCTACATGTGTACATATATGGTCTGGGGGTGAATGGATCGTTTGAGGCCACCGTTTGGGGAGTACTCCTACAGTATACTGATTCTCTAAAAAAAAAATCACTTTTCCAGGCGCCCCCATCCAGCAATCGGCAATCAGCAATCTGGACTTTAGCAGCATCGCCGTTCCTGGAACGAGTACCGGCGGCACTGTCGCCAGTCCGCCAACGAGAAGCGCCCAACCGATGCAGGGCGTCCAATCTGGTGTCCCGCCGCAGTTCGAAAACCTCACAGACATCCCCCCGACCGACGAGTTCAACGTGAACTTCGACGATGACCCGGCCACGGTCCGCCAGATGCTACTCTCCAGCCCGGAGACACTGGCACTGCTCCGGCAGTACAACAAACGCCTGGCGGAGGCCATCGACTCCGGCGACCTGGAAACGTTCGCCCGGGTGCTCCGGGAACACATTGCGGAGCGAAAGCGCTTCAACGAGCAACGGATGCGAATGCTCAACGCGGATCCTTTTGACGAGGAGACCCAACGCCTTATTGCCGAGGAGATCAAACAGAAGAACATTCAGGACAACATGGCAGCCGCCATCGAGTACAATCCGGAGATCTTTGGCACGGTTACAATGCTGTGAGTAGGATTGCCTCTTGACCTGGTCAAGGACACAACCTCTAAAGGATCCCTGTCTCTTTCCAGTTATATCAATTGCAAGGTGAACGGAATGCCGGTGAAGGCATTTGTGGACTCCGGCGCCCAAACGACAATCATGAGCAAGGACTGCGCCGAACGCTGTCACGTCAATCGGCTGATCGACACCCGCTGGAACGGCGTGGCCAAGGGCGTCGGCACCCAGCCGATTCTGGGCCGGATTCACATGGTCCAGCTGCAGATCGAGAACGATCATCTGACCTCTAGCTTTACGGTGCTGGGCCAGCAGCCCATGGACATGCTACTCGGCCTGGACATGCTCAAGAGGCATCAGGTGAGCATCTCTCTCTCTCTCTCTCTCTATCTCTTTGTTCGAGCCATCCGGGTATAGATCTCTGGGATAGTTGGTGTTTGGGATTCGGCTTTAAGATAGAATCCTAGCTTAGATCGTATTGGATTTTGTTTAATTAGAACGCATGCTTCCGCTTCAGTGTCTGATTGACTTGCAAAGGAATTTACTGATCATCGGCACCACAGGCACGACGACGCCCTTTCTGCCGGAGAGCGAGCTGCCGGTCAGTGCCCGGCTAACTGGCAATTCGGAGGAGTCGATGGAACAGCAGGCGATTGCCGATGCCATCGAGCAGAGCAAGCGGGAAGGTGGCGGAGGCAGTGGCAGCGGCGGTACAGGAAGCGGCGGCGGCGGTGGTGGTGGTGGTGCCGGTGCCGGATTTAGTGGAGCTAGTGGCAGCGGCACCGGTACCGGCACCACAACAGCTGGAAGTGCAATTACCGCAGGCGGTGGACCAAATACCATTCAACCGTTCGATCATTTCACCGAACAGGACGTTACCGATCTCATGGAGCTGGGCTTCCAGCGCGGCCAGGTGCTGACGGCCCTGAGGGTCTGCAACGGGAACAAGCAGCAGGCCAGCTCGGTGCTGCTCAGTGGTGGTGGTGGGTTCAGCTGAACCCGGCGTATTCGGTGGGAGAGGACGATTCGGAGAAGGACCTGGACATGAGCAATAGAATGGAGCCACAATCACTACCAATAACAAGACCAACAACAACAACTACAACACCAACGAAATACTCCGAGCAATACCAAAAAAAAAAAAATAATAACAAAAAAGAGAAAAAAAGAAAAGAAATAGAGAAAAAGAAAGAAAAACATAATAAGTGGAAAGTAAAACAATTAACTGAAACATAGAAACATCTAGTAATCGGATCACATTTATAATTTAGTGCAATTTTTAATTGTTACATGGATTGTACAATAGTTTAAATTAGGATGCATTTTTCTCCACTAGCGGATCAATTTTTTACAAAACAAAAAATACAATCAGAATAGAAACAGTAACAGAATGAGAGAACAAAAAAAATAAATACACATAGAAAGGGTTGGTTTTTTCTAGAAAATATTTAAGTATGAGAATTTAAAGTTAAGTCCAAAAAGTAACCGAATTAAATGAAAGAATATATACTTTATATTTAATAATAAAAAAAAAAATAAATAAATTAAAAAAAAGAGTGGAAAGTGGAATTGGTGATGGAACCAAGTCGCAGGATCGTATTTTGAAACGAAATGGAAAATACAAACGGAAAGTGGATTATTAACTTCGCCTGACTATAAATATTATTGATTAAATATTATTGAAAGAATATATATATATATATATTACATTTATACACAAATTTAAAGAATATACAAAACTTTAAACTAGTATTAAGTTGAAAATGTAAAAAAAAAAAACGAAAAAAAAATAAAAAGGTCAAGAGAGTATTTGTTTTGGAATTTTGACAAAAAGAAAAAAAACGGAAAAGATACACTAAACAAAAAATAGACACAGTTTTTTGTTTACCTTTTAAACGTTAATATTTAATATGGTATAAATTATAAAGAGCAGCAACTTTTGGAGATAATTTTGTTTTCTTTTTTGATGAATTGTTTTTTGGGGCCAAAAAAAAAAAAACAAAAAATAGTTCCATGATCCACCGATAAACAGACGAACAGACACACACATCGTACACAGTTCATACACACATCGAATTTATGTATGGATTTATTTATACAAAAATCGTTTCTGCTGTTCCGGCTGTGTTCCTTCTGCTGCTCTGCTCCGTTCCTGGCAACTACACACCTAGTTCTCGTCCTCCTCGTCCTCGTCGTCGTCATCGTTCGCAGTGCCGCCGGCGACGGCCGCCGACGACGAATTCTTATGATTGAATTCCTTTTCGGGATCGAATTGCATGCCCTCCTGATCGGCGCCATCCTCCTCGTCATCATCGCCGGCCACCTGGGCGTTCTCGGCCTCGGCCCGCTCCAGTCGCCGGGCCAGATCGGCCTCGTCGATGGCGGTGACCAGTTTGGGCGCCATTATAACCTTGAACTCTCCCTCGTACCTGATGATCTCGGCCCGTATATTCTCGATGGCCACCTCGAGGGCTTTCAGGCCGTCTGTCTTCTTGGTCGTGGACGTGGTCATGACATACCTAGGGATAACATAACAACTGTTTAATATTCTTCATCAAAAGAGAGAGTTTCTATCGACTACTATCGTTATTGGAAGGGATTTCTGGTCATACTTTGAACTGCCACTTCCTGTCACTTTCTCCGATCCCAAGAAGTCTCACTCACAAAGGTGAGAAGAAATACAAAATGTAAAAACTTACAGTGGCGGTGCTATCAGATTGATGCGGATGGGCAGCTCCTCGGTGCTCAGCTCCAGGCCCTTGGTGAGGGATGCCTTGACGGCGTCGATGCCCTCATAACCGTAGCAGGAGCACTCGATGTCGGCCCGGATTTTGACAGTTGGGGAGACCAGCTTGCGCTTGATGTTACTCAGCAGCACCTCCTTGGTTTCCGCATCGAGATTGCATTCGTCAAAGACCGAGGGATCCGTCACCGACTGCTTGAAGATGTCGTAGGCCACCGTTTTGCTGTTGTACTTCTTTTCAAAGTACCATGCAGTTTTCTGGTATAACTCCTCCAGTTTCTCGTTGCCATCGTAGCCGAGGATGTCGGCCACATGCCGGAGCAGGGAGTTAATGGCCTTCGCCTTGGCGAATCGTTCAGTGCACTTTTCCACATCCTCGGGTGAGACACGACGCTTGGACAGATCGATGTAGCCCTTCTCCTTGTCCACACGGATGACGACGACGGGCTCGGTTTTGCCAACGCGAATTAGCTTGTTTATGGAACGGATGCGACGTCTCGACAGCTCAGAGAGCAGGATCATGCCCTCGATGTTGTTGTATTCCAGCAGATGGACGTAAGCCCCCATTTCGGCAATGGATAGAACATTAACCATAACGACATCCTCAATCTCGGGATATCGCTCAAAGTAGAAGCGCGACGTTAGTGCCATGGTGGAGTGTATGGGGACACAGAAATGAAAAATGCACTGGGTGATCCGGAAAAAAACGTGTACAATTTCTGCCAAAAGGGCGTAAGAAGAAGAGCGGTCGCCGCTGAACAGTGTTGGAAGTGGCACGCCAGTTGTCTGTTGTGAGCGGCGAATTCGAACGGATCTGTGTTCCCCAACACTGATCTATCTTCAATTATTTCCAAGAAATCTAACATTTTTACGCTTAAACCAGATTAAATATCTTGAGTGTAAATATTAAATCGCTGCTATCCATTCAAGAAGCATGGGTTTTTTTTGTCAATTTCTTGCTAGTTTTCATTTCGACAGTGGCTATCGATAGTGCTGTAAAGTGGACGGTGCTGCGAATTGGCCAGTGCTGTTTGGCCCTGTAGAAATTGCGGCAACTATAAAATTTTACTTTAATTGCATGACATTTTGTTATAATACAGTTGACAATCATTAACTGAGTGCCGATCACCTTTCGTTGTGTTTGTAGCAAAAATTGTGTTGAATGTGAAAAAAAACTTATCGCCTACTTGATTGGGCATTTCGGTGTGGACACACAGGTTGGACGCGGCGAAAACCGTCGGCCAGTCAGTCTGCGGATTGCAGCGAATTCGCTCATTTGAAAAAAAAAACATGGCTGGAAGAGGTGGTTATGAACACGCTAGGTAAATATTATCAATTATTTTCGGTAATTGCCGCCGTCCGATCGTCGCCGGAGCTGGAGGATGGCAGTGAAAGTGGTAGCGGTGGGGCGGGAGTGTTTATGCAAGTGCAATTCCCCTCGTTATCCCAAATCGGAAATAATGCACGCGGTTTGGGGTTTGGGCAAAAAGGCAACACCATCCCACCAACACACACACACATAGACACAACACACGCGCGCACTCGCCCCGACAAAAACACACACACTAGCGCACAGGCGTGTGTACGTGTCGCGGTCGTTGGTCGCCGCCTTTCTGTGTATGTGTGCGGGCCGTGTGTTTGGCTGTTTGTGAGTGTGTGTGTGTGTGTGAGTGTGTGTACTGTGTGTGTTGGTGTGCGTGTTTTTTTTCCACATTCTTTTTCCTTTCCACCGTGTTTTATTTTTTTTGTTTGATTTTTCGCTTTTTTTTTCCGAAAATCTGCTTTAGCCAACGCCTGCGTCGCAGCCGGCAGAAGCGGCGCCGCCAACGCCACCGCCGGCCAATGCGCCGCTAGCGCCGGCAGAGGAGCCGCGCCTCCATCAAGTGCGCCTGCCAACCCGCCTCCCTTACCTCACCCCACCCCCCTTCCCACCGGCGCGAAATATGAACCCAACAATGATGCAGTTTTTTTTTTTTGTCCAAAAGCGCGCGCTTTTCCCAAAACCCCTCCATACACCTGTCCAGTTACCGGTTGTTGTTGTTTCTGCTCATGTTGCTGCTGCTGTTGTTGTTGTTGTTGCCGCTGTCACCACCTTGCCACTTGCAACGCGCGCCACACATGTTCGCCTCGAAAAGTTCCTGGGAACCAAAACCACCGGCGGCTACCAGGAACAACTAAAAATAAACAAAAACTAGCCCCTCGAGCACAAATATTCCTCCCTCTTCTCACTAAAATCCTCACCGATTTATTTTTCAAACAAGAAGACTTTCAATGACAGCTGTCACTGAAGGACATGCCCGGACACGAATCCCAGAAGATCAATCGAAAATATCGATAAACACCAAAGAGATGCCAGTTTTGTGGCAACAATAGCTCACTACAGTCCTCCCACAGAGTTACACATAAGCTGAAATTGATCAAAAAAGTGATTATTGTTTATCAACAAAGATAATGCACCAATTATGTCTCTGTTGATAAACAAAGTTGCTCAGAAACTGGGCTATACACGTCATTTAAGATATGGGTTACTTCCCATTTCTCGAATATCCAAACCAAATAAACCCAATAATCGGGAATAAACAGAACCATTCCACCAAGTGCAGGCATTAGGGTTAGGAATAGGGAGTTACTGACAGATTCTGCAGATATTGTCTCAGGATGATGATAATCCCTGTCTTAAATAGTCATCTGAGGCCATCTAATCTACTTTAGCTACTCCAATAGCATTCCTCCACAAATACTAATCCCATTTCGATCAATTTCATCTTTCAGGAGCGGATTCGGTGGAGAGCGGCACATGAAGCAGCTGCCCACGGAACCGCCCTTCATCGCATTCGTCGGCAACCTGCCGCAGGGCCTGGTGCAAGGCGATGTCATCAAAATATTCCAGGACTTTGAGGTGAAGAACGTGCGGCTGGTGAAGGACCGGGAAACGGATCAGTTCAAGGGCTTCTGTTACGTGGAGTTCGAGACGCTGGACAATCTGGAGCGAGCGCTGGAGTGCGATGGCCGGATTAAACTGGACGATCTCTCGGCACCGCTCCGCATCGATATAGCCGATCGTCGGAAAAATGATCGGTAATTATATTTGAAAATATTCATTTTAGTTTTAAATAATTATTATTTTTTTTTGTAGCCCTGGTGGCGGCATCGGCGGCGGTAATGGCGGCGGCATGGGTCGCGACGGCGGCCGAGATGGATTCCAGAAACGCGGACCGCCTCGCCAGGGCGGCGCAACGCAGTCTTATAGCCGCAGCGGACCTGGAGGCGGCGGTGGCGGCAGCGGAGGCGGCCGTGAAGGCGGCGGCGGTTCTGGTAATCGTGGCGATAGTAGAGGTTCGTACAATGATAGTTATGGTGGTCACAATGATAGAAGTCGTGGCGGCGGCGGCGGTGGCAGCGGCGGCCCAGGCACTGGCGGCGGTGGCATGAATAGAGGATACAATGGTAAAGCATTTTTATCTGCCGTCCAACCAACCAACCAACCAACCAATCAAAAATCAAAAATCGAAAACAAAATTTGAAAACAAAAATCAACTAAAAACAACAACACGTAGCTGCATCCCTCCGTAGAGCTGCCAGAAAGTAGTTGATTCCGTATCCTGATACGAGCGTTCATGATTCCACAGTATCCTTGAGCTTTCTGTTTTTCCCCAATTCATTCTATTGATTATATCCTTTATTATCGTTTTGGGCTGTTTCTTGAGTTGGTTATGCTTTGCTTTCCTCTGTCCAGAGTTTTTATTTACATTGCATTATTTTTGATTATTTTTTAGTCATTTACGAGAAGGGTTCAAGAATCTCCTAATATTCCCATTTGAAACTATTCTTGTTTTTTTTTTTATTGCTTATAATTGTGCTTCATTGACCTCCTAGCCTAGCCTCCTTGCCTCCTAGCCTGAGTTCCGTTTCCAAGTAGTCCAAGCACACTTTCTCTCTCCGACCGACTTTGAACGACTCTTCTCCCACCCGCACGCTTTGTATCTTTGATTCTGCATTTAGTCCAGCATGCAGAGATGACGGGAGTGAAATAGTGATAGACCCACACCACTCTAATCGCATTATCCTTGCAGATCGGCCGGCGAATCGAGGTCGGTATGGTAACTTCAACAACGACGACCGGTTCGAGCGCAACCAGGATCGCGGCGATCGCGGCCAGCGGGAGGGCAGCTACGGCAATCAGTCGCGCGACGGTGACCGCTACAACAACTTCAGCCGGCATCGCGACCGCGAGCGCACCCACTACAATCCCAACCAGCAGAGCGAACGTCCCAGCGGTGGTGTCGGCGGAGGTGCCGGCGGCATCGGTGGTGGTTCTGGCGGTGGCGGCGGCGGCGGTGGTGGTGGTGGTTCGTCCATGGGTGCCATCGGTAAGTTTCCATTCTCGATATATGGAAAAGTGTTTAAAATTTTTGTTTTTATCATTTTTGTATAAAATTGCAGACGATACGGAACGGCCGCGCCTGCAGCTGAAGCCGCGAACCATTGCTGCGCCCATCAACGCGGTGGCCGAGACAAAGCAGTCGGCCTCCATCTTCGGGAACGCCAAGCCCCGCGAGGAGAAGCTGAAGGAGCTGCAGCAGAACGTCAATCACAATGGCGACAACTAGGTAGAGGAGGTGGAGTCCGCAATATTAATATGCCTGATATGATATTTTGGTCTTGGAATTCGAGGGAGAAAGAGAGAGAGAACGAGGAGGAGAAGGAGGAGGAGGAAAGTAAAAGAGAAAGAGAAGGAAAAGGGAGAGAGAGGAGCAAAGAAGGAGTGGGAGTCTAGAAGGATAAACAGATGGAAGCATCAGGAGCATGCATATATAAACACATACATTAATTAATAACACTACGCTACATACATATTATATACGACAGAGACATGTAATAGATAACAAGAACGATAACGATGAAAGAACAGGCTGGCCTGCGCCTCTGTGTCTTCTCAGTGTCCAGTGTCCAGTGTCCAGTCAGCGAGTCACCGGGTCAGCGCGAGTCAAGTAAAGTAACATAAACAATACCACTTAACAGAAGCAGCAGCAACAGCAGCAGCCGTAAAGCAGCCAAGCAGCCAAGCAACATGCAACATGCAACAAGCAACAACCCCCTTTCTTATTCTATGCAGCAACATCGACAACATGGGAAAGTCTATAAATGTTAGTCTCTAAGCAGCGATAAACCTTATTAGTCTCTTGAACATGGCCCAAGTATATGACTATATATATATATGCATATATTTATATCGGGGATGCATTAATATCTATATGCATATAGAGCAGATGCCTATGTACTGAGAACCGTGAGCATAGCAGCTCCTATGCACGCTGCTATTTGTTAATTAAGTAATTTGCATATATAAAAAAAAAGCAAAAAACAAAACAACAAAACAACAAAAAGTTTTACCATTAAGGCGTACATAGTAAACGAAAAAAAAAGCAAAAAAAAAAAAACTAGAAAACAAAACTACAAAAAAGTAAAAAAAAAAAAACAAAAAGAAAAACTCGAAAAACAAAGCAAAAATCGAAAACTTAAAAAAACCCTTTTTTGACAAAACGTTCAGCGTAGCAGGCAGGCAATTTATACAGTTTATTATATATATATTTATATATATATATATAATCCAGTAACGAAACTATTACACTGAAAGAAACAGAAGAAGAAACAAACAACAACAAAGGCAAGCAAAACACCAACTACGTACGTAAAATAGAAAGAGAATCAAGTAAGGCCAATGGAGAAGTCAAAAATCGTTGAATTAATGATTAATAATGTGAGAGAGGAAGCAGCAGTAATTACAATAATTCATCAAGAAGCCACTTTATAGATATATATATATATATATATCCGACTATATAGAGATATATAGGGAGATCCAAGTCCAAGTCGCAAAATCCAACCTTAATTTTCCAACTTTTCCGCTTTCCTTTTCAATATTTTGTTACTATATCCTAATATATATCCTTCGAAAAACGCCAGCCAGCACCAAAGCACCCAAATCCAATATATACACTGCACCGAAATCTGAATTCTTTTGTAGATAATCACAAAATCAAATACAAAAACAAAAACAAAAACAAAAACATAAAATACAAAAACAAGAAACCCAACAAACCTTTGTATAAGACGCTAAAAGTTATGGACAAAAAAATAATAACAAACAAATATAAAAACGAAAAAAAAAAAATACACATAAAAAATGTATAAATTATAATTGTTGTTGTTTCGTTTGTTTCGATTTTTCTTTGCATCCCACACAGAATTGTACGTAGGCGAGAGTCGCTTTTCTTTCCTTTTCCTTAAAGAATAATAGTAATTTTTTTTTTTAACATTTTATTTCCTCAATGATGATTTATTTTATTTTTTTTTATTTTTTGTATCTTGAAAGAATGCTTGAAAGAATACGCGAGAAACTTGTAAATTAATTTTGAAAATAAAGCGAAAAAAATTTTTACTGAGTTTTCTGTTTGTCGTTTTCCTGAACTGAGTTTTTTGGAATACATATTTTTTTTTTCGAATTCGACCGGAAGTGCACATTGTACATAAAAAAACAAAAACAAAATGTCCGCCAAGCACCGGAAATGTTCCCCGGCATGGCTGCCTTTTAACTGTATTTTCTAACCAAATATCCCTATGATTTTTGACTAATTTCCCAGCACTGTGTATCCCCCACGACTTGACCGACAGAAGCCTAAAAAAATCAGTTAACGCAAAAAACAAAAAAAAAAAACAAAAAATAGAACAGTAACAGTAACGAGTAACAATTACTTTTAAACAAATATATATATAAATATATATATTTATATATACAAATAAAGCTAAAGATAAACCTAAAAATTAATTTTTAGCACTAATATCGTAAGCAGTCAAAGATTTACACTAAAACGACAAAATGGACAAAAAAATAAATAAACAAAACAAAAACCATATATTTGTAACTCCTCAAAAGGTAAAAAATAAAAATAAAAAACAAAATATATATATACATATATTATATATGATCGAGTTGTAACTTACTTAAATGCTGCTCTAAAACTAATTAAGAACTTTGATATGCATTTTAAAACGCCCATAAAGACAAAGAAGAATTGTTTAAATTACGATTAAAATATAAACGGAGAATTTATACAAAGCAAGAGTTAGGCATTAAAGAACTTACATCATAACAAACAAATAAAAATCTATATATACACAAGTAAATAAATAAATAAATAAATATACGCCTATGATTAATGACGAAACTGATCGAGTAAGCCAAGAAAAAATAGCAATTCTACTCTTAGCAACCGCAATAAATTCGCAAAAAAAATGGAAAATTACTAAAAAAAAAGGAAGGAATAAGAAAAATAATAAAAAACTAACCAAAATTAGCAAACAATCGTAAAACAATTTTTTTACCAATTACCAATAATAACAAGGAACAACAACACCAGCAAACGCAAAACGCAAAAAAACTCAAAAAATGCTAAAAAGCTAATCTTCATGTAACTTACATAACAACAAATTAATATTAATAAATCAAAGTCAAATCAACAGACAACAAAACAACAAAAACAAACAAATAAACAAACAATGTTTAATTAAGTAAACGACGAACGAACGATAAACAGAATAAAATTCAGAATCCATACAACCAACACAGACACAACATTATAACGAATATATATACATGCATATAAAAATATATATATTTTTTGTTGTTTGAACATTTTGTACGATACGTATATATACATATATATACACATAACTAAATAAATAAATAAATACAAGAAATTATAATACAAAACTATAGCTAACTTTCTTTGAGGTTTTATCAACTAGAGCTCCAATTAGAGTTTCTTCAATTAAGTTTCTTCAAAAAATGTTAAGGTTCTCAATTTTATTCAAGTATTTTTTTGTACTTAATAGTTTATACTTTCAACACCCTTTCTCTGTGGATTTTTAGCCATTTTTATAAATACTATTTCTAATTTTTATTTAGTTTCAAATATAAGCCAAAAAAATATATGTTGAAATTCTGAAGATTTTCGAAATTCTAGTATTAATTGAACAAATGGGTTTTGGTTGAAAATGATTCTTCTGCGAGTTCTGAGATCGGGAAGGTATAACATTTTAGGATCTGCCAAGTATTAGCCGAGCTATAAACATTTTTACAAAAAATGTTAAAAATATTTTTGATAATTTTCCATTTGGTCAAAATCTTTCATAAAAATGTTGGCGAATATCTTAATTATTTCAATAATCTTTTTTGCATAAATGATTCAACTGAGTACAGTTTTAGGAGCAGACTGAAAGGAATTAGAGGTTAGTGACCTAAAGGAAAGCTCAAGGCACCGGAAGGAGCCGCCATTGTTTCCGTTTCCCCTTCTGGGCAGCACTGTCACTGCACCGCCACTTGGCAGCACTGTTTGGTATGGCGCGGTCTTTTTAAAATCCATTCGACAACCACTTCTAATGGCCTTCTTATGTTCCAGTTTGTGTCTCTGTATCAGTGTATGTGTGTGGGCATGCAAATTTTTGGTTTTCGGCCAGAACGAGGGGCAATAAAATAAATTTAGTGTGTCAACGTCAAAGTTGGTCATTGCGTAGTATGTACAAGAAATTTGGAGCATTGGCCGGACAAATACATATATACACACATATATATATGTATATGTTAGGATTTGTTTATATGTATGGATGTGTGTAGCCCCAAATATTAAACACACACACACACACTGTGACACGCAGGCCACTTGGC
This sequence comes from Drosophila atripex, assembly GCA_035045925.1. NCBI lineage: Eukaryota > Metazoa > Arthropoda > Insecta > Diptera > Drosophilidae > Drosophila > Drosophila atripex. The sequence continues at coordinate 1,714,850 of JAWNOP010000009.1, forward strand.
AACTCTCTGATGTCATCAGTTTGCTGCGATGCAGGCTGCCAATTACGACACACACACGCAAATGAAATGTATAAAAATAAAAGGAAAATATATAAAAAAAAAAAACTATATACTATATAGTATATAGTATAGTGGGGAAGAGGGAGAAGGAAGGGCAGGTGTGTGTGTGTGTGTGTGTTGCACGTGCTGGTGGAGGGAAGAAGATGAAGATAAAAATAAGTAATGCCCGCTAGTGTGCGTGGTCAACTAACGGTTCACGCTCAGAACGCATTACCCACCATCGCGTTAGACCCGCCGAATGACCCGCCAACCCATCTACCATCCACCATCCACCACCGACCGTTCTCCATCATTCCATCAAACCAACAACCGTCCACCTTTATCCATTATCCTGCCCCACCGACGACCTCGTTAGCCCGCCTCTGACAATGTCTTTTCGGTTATAAATACATTCTTCAAAGGTGGCAAATGACATAACCTGCACCACCGCACCACCACACCGCTGCGCCATCCCACCATCCCACCATCACACCATCAGGCCGCACCACTACAATACACCCTCGTCCTCGTCAGGATAATGCTTTAAAAACGGAGAAAGTTAACCACCGGTACATATTTCAGCCAAACTTCATTAGCCAGCCATAAAATTTGAGGACTCATTGTTGTTCGATTATTTATATTCACGAGGCGGGACAATGGATAATAGTAATTATATTTTGGGAGGGTCTATTAATGGAATGCTTTCTTCACTTTTATTGTTCGTTAATTATTATTGACATTCAACGGATTTTTGATCCTTCAGTTCAGTTCAGTTCAGTATGAGATCATCGAATGAATTATATTTTGAATTATATTTTTATAAATAATATACAATTATTTTTTCTTGTATTTTTTAATATATTTCATTGCATAAATGGCTAATATCCTTATGTTTTAAGCTGATCTTGACCAAGTGTGACCATTTCTTTGGCATAATAATGAAATTTAAGGCCATACTAAAAAGTTTTTTCTTTGAAATTCAGTTAGAAATAAATTAATTCGAAAATAGTCTAATATTTTAATCCGCTGATCTTGATCAAGTTTTTTTTCCGAGAAACTCAATATTGAAGCCTTATTCAGAAATGTGAATGCAACTCCACATCGATCTACTCCATGAGATGTGCAGACTTTTGTGCTTAAAACAAAAGAAGGCCTCCTTTAAAGGACCTCCAGCTGTTTGGCCATTGATTGAATTGCTTCGTTGTTTGCTGGTTGTGATTACCCCCCTTCCGGAATCCGGATACCATGCTCCTGGTACCCCTCATACCCCACTCCAAAACCACTACAACACCCACTAGCGATTTTGCACCCCTTGAATAAATCTCTCTGGTGGCCCATTGAGGCACTGTGCACTGGTGGCGTTGTACGATTTGCAGTGACTGTGTACCACACACTTAGCAGCGATTCAGTGACTTTCGAGATTTCATTAGCCTCGCTTGGAATATGGGATATAGGATATGGGATATAGGATATGGAATGTGGGATATGTGTGGCAGGGATATACATATAATATCTAGATAAGGTGTACCAGGGGGTAGTAGAGAGGTGTGTGCCACACTTCACCCCCTTCACCTGCCCGGCACTCTGCAGCATAATATGCGATTCCATTGACCGCTCTCGGTCTGCTGCTGCGCATTGCAGTTAACCCCGAAAGAACAATGCAGCAAGTGCACTGAAAAAAATGCAATTTGAGGTTCAATTTAATCTCTGAACTTATTTACAAAAAACAGTCTCATTGAAAATTGGTTTTCTAGTATTTTTTCTAAATTATTTTCGATAAAAACAACTGTATTTGCCACATTAATGGCAAAAATAATTTAAAATTATTTAATAAACTTTTTTATTAATGTAGCTTGATAATCTTTTAATTGTTTATAATATATAAAATGTAATATTTATGAGCCAATTTTTAAATAATAATAAAGTTTAGAAGACGGTTTCCTAAAAAGCAACTTATATTTTCTTTTTAATTTTAAATCAAAGGCTTGGAATAGTTGAACAATTCAACTTAATAAATATTTATATTTAAAATCAAAGGCTTGCGTTTTTTCACATTTTTGAATAAGTAATAAATAGAAATATTAAAAATAAGAAATCAGTTGAAACTCATACTTATGCATACATCCATTTCATTTTCTCTTCTTCCCTGTACTTCTAACTGCCAGCTATTTTAATTCAAAACTTAAATATAATATACTTAGTCTTAAGTATTTAGTATAAATTATTTTCTGTGCTCGTATCGTGCTCCATTTTCGAGCCTTGCCAAGAACTTTGGAAACGGAGTTGCAGCAGTTGCCTGCCGATGAGGCAATTTCGCTCCCAGCTGGGAATGGGCCATTTTAGCCCATTTCGGCCCATTGGCAGTGCAGCTGCACTGCCTTAACCAGGCTAAAAAACGCAAAAAAACAAAAAATGCAAAAAACAAAAAATGCAAAAAAAAAAACACAAAAAAAAGGCAACGAGGCAGTGAGAGGCCGCAAGTCAAAAGCAAAGCATTTGGTTTTCGTTTCGTGGCATTTGGATGATTTCTGCCTATTTCCTGGCCAAATACACACCCCCCCTGGCCATGGGCCTCTCTTGGCCCCGCATGCCACATCTGCCACTCCCCCCTCAGCCCACTAACCGAGCCACTAATCGCGTGTTTGGCGCACATTTTAACGCTCCACGTTGGCGGTTGCAAGAGGCAGTGCGCCGTTTTGGGGCACAAACACAAATTCCATTTTGATTTTTCGATACAACTTTTTTTTAGTTGAATAAAAATTTCTTGAATTATTTAATTAGAATTTAAGGGAGAAGCTTCAAAAGTAAGAATATTTTTGAGATGAAGTTCAAATATTATAAATATAAATAAAAATACACAATTAAAATAGTTTGAAAATAAAAGATAATGAATTACTACCACCCTTTTTTTTGTTGAATTTAGGTAATAATTTAATTTTCTAGTACCTCTATTAAATGTTACATCATTGAAATTGTTAATCAATAAGTAGGGGCTTATATAATATACCTTTTAATTTGAAAAAGTGTCAGTTTAACCCATCAGTGATGCCTCGTGGCAGTTGACAACTGGGTGGTGCTGGGCTGCAGGTGGCTTCAGGCATCAGTCTAGAGGCATGAGCCAGGTGGCAAGTGGCAAGTGGCATGTGGCAGGTGTGGCGGCAAACCATCTAAACGAATTGCGACCGAGGAAGGTGCGTTGGCAAATCGCTTTTCGCTGCTCTTCATTTCCTGTCTCCATTTCGGCGAAAAAAAACGTTCAAAATCTGCAGCCAGGAAATTCACTTGCCACTCTCGGATCAAAAAAAAAAAAATGTAAAAAAAATAAGGGAAATTCAAGTCAATTATCCCTCAGCACGTGTCCTTAAATATTATGCGTAATTATGGCGCTGCAAATGGCGATGGCGATGGCATAATTAGCCCTCTCTCTTCTCACTTTCCTCCGCTCTCCCACTTCCTTCTTCCTTCTTGCCACTCTTCGCCGTCTGCCTGGGTATCCGAGCCTTATTACGAGCCTCGTGCTCCTCCTGTCGATTATCCTTCCTCCTCGAACTGTCAACGCATAAAAAACAAGGAAATCAATCGAACATCTAATACCCTTTGTTGGAAAACTTTAATTATTTCATCTTGAAATTTTCATACAAATTGAATTAATTTTAAACACACAAATTTATAAAAACCTTATAAATTATTTTAAAATTAGTTGAATTATTTAAGATAATAACTATTATTTTATAAAAAATATCAACTATTTCCATTATTTTCTCATATTCGTTTCTTTCAAGACCTTATTTTTTTAATTATAATTATTGTTAATTAAATAAATTTAGTGTAGTGATTTATTGTGCGGTTGAATAAAAGGATATTATAGGCGCGTTTAATGGCTGGCAGGATCACGACCTGGACCTATAACATGCGCGTCCTGCGAGCCAAAATTTATGCAAATTCCGATGCCTTGAAGGAGGGGCTGGGGTGTCAGCTTCTTGCGGTTCGTTCGAGGACATCAGCCGCCCTTAAACCACCTCCACTCCCTCCACTCCTCTCCCACCCCCTCCACCGCATATCCTGCGAAGTGCAAAAGGAAACGCACAGTTGAATAATGTAAGTTATGTTAATGTGTGAGTGGAGGTGGGGGCATCGCGTATACGCACAGGTGTACATTACACAGTTGCTGCATTTGCTTATGGCCTTTAAGGTGGTGGACGGAGGGGGGGCTTCGAAGGAATGGGAGGGGCGTGGAGGGGATCTAAGCCACACCATCAACCCAGTCCAACTAACCCACCTTCGTCCTTTTTTGCGTGAAAATGGAAAAGTGCAAGTGGAAAGTGGGGAGTGAAGTGTGGAAAGTGGAAAGTGTTTCTCATAACCGAAAGCGAGAGCAAAATTAAATATTCAATTTCCTTTGCCTTTTTGAACATATCCTGGCTGGATTCAGCAGGATTCAGCTTTTGCGTTTCCGTTGGCGCTCTTTTTAATTTTCAGACACTCCCTGCATTATTAATACATCACGAATATTTAATATTAATAGTTGTATAAGATTTAATAAAACGGTTTTGAAAGGTAGCTTTGTTTTGTATTCTCTGTGTGTTGCAGGATTTGTGGAAATGAAAGTTGGAAAAGGACATTTCGGGATGACTTTTTAGTGAATAACTTGGCTATTTCTTAGCCGACGTTAAAAAGGAGCCATTTAAGAGTTAGAATACCATTCGATCTGTGTCCAATTTTAAATAAAATTTGTCAAAATAAATTTTAGAAAAATGAATGAAAATTTTAGAAAATAGTTTTCTATTTTTTTATTGAATATTTTGTTGAATTGTATTGGAAAAACCAAGATCTGGAAGGTATAACATTTTATGGCTAGTTCCTTGAAATTAATGGAGCCACAAGGCGTATACTTAATATGATATTCTACATATGGGATATTACGCATACGCATAGTTGTCTGAAAAAGATATATATTAAAATAAAAGTAATTAAAGTTTAAAACTTAAACAGTTGAGTTTAAGTGCCCTTGAGATATTAATGTATTACTTCCAATTATTTGAATTAATTTTTAACCCAAAAAACGATACAAAATGGATAAACAGGAAACGTAGTGACACCTGACAAGTTGATGGACGACAGATATCGTCGTAACCCCCTTCATTCCGAAACTTTCTTTTGCCTTTCACTTCTCAGGCATTTTCCACTTTTCATTTAAGCTTGTATATAAGTACTAGGTATATAGTATATGGTATAAAAGGTATGTATGTGTATATGTTTGCCTCCTGTGGGAAACAGGTTGAGGGATAAGTTATGGGCAGTACGAGTGCGGGGCTTCCGGGGGCTTAAGGGGTAAGGCACCGCTGTCAAAATGTCGTCATTGTTCATTCATGAAATGTGCGCCTTTTTACATTTTGCCCAACTGTAGCAGCAGGAGCAGCAGAAGGAGAAAAAATAAAAGCAAAAGACACTGATAAAAAAAATTAAAAAATAAAGAAAATAATTGTGTTTTTTTTTTATTTTACAAGTTGATGAAACTTTTTTAAAAAGCTTTAATGTATATATATTTGAATTCTAATAATATAATTTTTTTTTAAAATACCCATTTCTCGCAGTGCACAAGCAGCAGCAACAACCGCAATGGCCGCAAAATGAAATGGAGAAAAAAAAAACGTGTAAGAAAAAGGGAATTCCAAATGGAAGTGTGAGGAAAAGAGAGAAGGCAAAAAAAATTGAGAAAGGAGTGCTATGTGTGTGTGTGTGTGTGCTTATGGGCGTGTGTTTGTGTGCGAGGACACAGCGAGGACGTACGTGCGACTGTTTTTTTTTTGTTGTGGTTCCTGCTGCCGTTGTCGTTGCCGCTGCCGCTGCCATTGCTGCTGTGTTGCATGCCACACATACAAGCACACACACTGGCTGACATCATCCGCAGCCGTTTGTGCCACTCAATGTTTCACTGAAATAAATAAATGGAAGCTTTAAATTCACAAAATATTAAAAGAAAGAATTAAATATTAATACATTATGATAATAGGTATAAATTTCTAAATGAATATTGATTATTTTTGGATGAAAAACACCATTAATCGAATAAAGTACTAATTTGTATCTTAAATATTTTGATTATTTAAATCTTTTATTTTGTAATGTATTTATTATTTAATATCTTTAAATTCCCCTTGAATGCTTTATGTTTAAACAATTAATATAATATTAAAATATATTAATTTATTACTAGATTTGTAATTAAGAAAATAGTATTTTTATTGCCAATCAACTTACAGAAATAATCGAAAATAAACACTATTTCAGAATGTGTGTTTTCTTAAATTGAAAGGATGTGCATACATAAAAATTACTAAAAAATATACAAAGGATAACATCTATAGATTTAAAGCATCGATAATTTTATGCAAAAACCAATATGCTTTTTTGTTTTATTTTAAGAATATATAAACAATGCACCATGTACAACACTTTCGCAAACATTTTCCACAAAGTGTATGTTTATTTTCCTGTGGCAGGACTCTGTGAAAGGCAAAGTACTGGCAAAAGAGGCGTGGCATCTGGGGAAGGGAGCAGTAGAGGCGATGGCGATGGGACAACACTGTATGGCTAATATCATGTGGGCGGGACCCTGTTGTGCTGCGTTGCTGGCGTAAATATTGTCATTTGTTGCGACATTGAAGTTATTGTTTGTCTGTTTGACGCTGTTCGAATTCCCTCGACTGCGTTCCATTGGAATCCTTAAAGGACCTTTGAATGTTTGCCCGCAATTAGCTAGATCAACTGGGTGGGGTATCTACATATCCATATACAAATACATATACAATGCATATACGCAGTACATAGTTGTGGAGGCTCTAAGGTCTAAGGTTATGGTGGGGCGGGAAAAATACCGATCGCCGGCACCTGGGGAGCCATTACACCACTTCCGGCTAATTGGAGGCGTCCAAATGCCACGGAAATGTTTCACACAAAGAAAACAATTAAGCGCTTACGACGATTAGGCCATCTACCTTCCAGGCCAGCTGCCCAGCCACCTGCATGGCCACCTACCTGGCCACCTAACTGACCACATTTATTGGCCAATAAATACCTAGGTCTTTTTCTTTGCATGGAAATATTGAACCTAAAGTTAAAAGGGGCTTTATTTCAGATCTAACTACATTTTAATGTGGCCTACGATTTTGTTTTCTTTCTTTACCGAAGCTACATTATTACATTGTTACTTATAGTTTTTAATATACTCTAGTCGGAATATATCTCCTTGAACGGAACATCCGATTTTCCATCATTCTGCATCAAAATCCTGGCAGAACATATTTTTTCAAAATTTTCCCATTTTTTGTGGGGCATCCCCTTCAAAATGCGGGATTTCCGTACTTGGCCCATGTCCATAGCTATATCTCAGCCAATTCTCATCCGATTCTTGAGCGGAATACCTTAAACGAATAGTGGGTCGATTTCCCGTCGTTCTGCATCAAAATCCTGGTAGGAAATATTTTTTCGAAATTTTTCGATTTTTTGTGGGGCATCCCCTTCAAAATGCGGGATTTCCGCACTTGGGCCATGTCGATAGCTATATCTCAGCCAATTCTCATCCGATTCTTGAGCGGAATACCTTAAACGAATAGTGGGTCGATTTCCCGTCGTTCTGCATCAAAATCCTGGCGGGAAATATTTTTTCAAAATTTTTCGAATTTTTGTGGGGCATCCCCTTCAAAATGCGGGATTTCCGTACTTGGCCCATGTCTATAGCTATATCTCAGCGAATTCTCATCCGATTCTTGAACGGAATACCTTAAACGAATAGTCGATTGATTTCCCGCAATCCTGCATCAAAATCCTGGCGGGAAATATTTTTTCAAAATTTTTCGAATTTTTGTGGGGCATCCCCTTCAAAATGCGGGATTTCCGCACTTGGGCCATGTCGATAGCTATATCTCAGCCAATTCTCATCCGATTCTTGAACGGAATACCTTAAACGAATAGTGGGTCGATTTCCCGTCGTTCTGCATCAAAATCCTGGCGGGAAATATTTTTTCAAAATTTTTCGAATTTTTGTGGGGCATCCCCTTCAAAATGCGGGATTTCCGTACTTGGCCCATGTCTATAGCTATATCTCAGCGAATTCTCATCCGATTCTTGAACGGAATACCTTAAACGAATAGTCGATTGATTTCCCGCAATCCTGCATCAAAATCCTGGTAGGAAATATTTTTTCGAAATTTTTCGATTTTTTGTGGGGCATCCCCTTCAAAATGCGGGATTTCCGTACTTGGCCCATGTCGATGGCTATATCTCAGCCAATTCTCATCCGATTCTTGAGCGGAATACCTTAAACGAATAGTTGGTCGATTTCCCGCAATCCTGCATCAAAATCCTGGCAGGAAATATTTTTTCAAAATTTTTCGATTTTTTGTGGGGCATCCCCTTCAAAATGCGGGATTTCCGTACTTGGCCCATGTCTATAGCTATATCTCAGCGAATTCTCATCCGATTCTTGAACGGAATACCTTAAACGAATAGTCGATTGATTTCCCGCAATCCTGCATCAAAATCCTGGCAGGAAATATTTTTTCAAAATTTTTCGATTTTTTGTGGGGCATCCCCTTCAAAATGCGGGATTTGCGTACTTGGCCCATGTCGATAGCTATATCTCAGCCAATTCTTATCCGATTCTTGAGCGGAATACCTTAAACGAATAGTGGGTCGATTTCCCGCAATCCTGCATCAAAATCCTGGCAAGAAATATTTTTTCAAAATTTTTCGAATTTTTGTGGGGCATCCCCTTCAAAATGCGGGATTTCCGCACTTGGCCCATGTCGATAGCTATATCTCAGCCAATTCTCATCCGATTCTTGAGCGGAATACCTTAAACGAATAGTGGGTCGATTTCCCGTCGTTCTGCATCAAAATCCTGGCAGGAAATATTTTCTCAAAATTTTTCGATTTTTTGTGGGGCATCCCCTTCAAAATGCGGGATTTCCGTACTTGGCCCATGTCGATAGCTATATCTCAGCCAATTCTCATCCGATTCTTGAGCGGAATACCTTAAACGAATAGTGGGTCGATTTCCCGCAATCCTGCATCAAAATCCTGGCAGGAAATATTTTTTCAAAATTTTTCGATTTTTTGTGGGGCATCCCCTTCAAAATGCGGGATTTCCGCACTTGGCCCATGTCGATAGCTATATCTCAGCCAATTCTCATCCGATTCTTGAGCGGAATACCTTAAACGAATAGTTCGTCGATTTCCCGTCGTTCTGCATCAAAATCCTGGCAGGAAATATTTTTTCAAAATTTTTCGATTTTTTGTGGGGCATCCCCTTCAAAATGCGGGATTTCCGTACTTGGCCCATGTCTATAGCTATATCTCAGCGAATTCTCATCCGATTCTTGAACGGAATACCTTAAACGAATAGTCGATTGATTTCCCGCAATCCTGCATCAAAATCCTGGCAGGAAATATTTTTTCAAAATTTTTCGATTTTTTGTGGGGCATCCCCTTCAAAATGCGGGATTTGCGTACTTGGCCCATGTCGATAGCTATATCTCAGCCAATTCTTATCCGATTCTTGAGCGGAATACCTTAAACGAATAGTGGGTCGATTTCCCGCAATCCTGCATCAAAATCCTGGCAAGAAATATTTTTTCAAAATTTTTCGAATTTTTGTGGGGCATCCCCTTCAAAATGCGGGATTTCCGCACTTGGCCCATGTCGATAGCTATATCTCAGCCAATTCTCATCCGATTCTTGAGCGGAATACCTTAAACGAATAGTGGGTCGATTTCCCGTCGTTCTACATCAAAATCCTGGCAGGAAATATTTTCTCAAAATTTTTCGATTTTTTGTGGGGCATCCCCTTCAAAATGCGGGATTTCCGTACTTGGCCCATGTCGATAGCTATATCTCAGCCAATTCTCATCCGATTCTTGAGCGGAATACCTTAAACGAATAGTGGGTCGATTTCCCGTCGTTCTGCATCAAAATCCTGGCAGGAAATATTTTTTCAAAATTTTTCGATTTTTTGTGGGGCATCCCCTTCAAAATGCGGGATTTCCGCACTTGGCCCATGTCGATAGCTATATCTCAGCCAATTCTCATCCGATTCTTGAGCGGAATACCTTAAACGAATAGTTCGTCGATTTCCCGTCGTTCTGCATCAAAATCCTGGTAGGAATCGAATTTTTCGATTTTTTGTGGGGCATCCGCTTCAAAATGCGGGATTTCCGTACTTGGCCCATGGTGATAGCTATATCTCAGCCAATTCTCATCCGATTCTTGAGCGGTATACCTCAAACGAATAGTGGATCGATTCCTCTTTCTGCATCATCATTTTTATTGTAAGATAAATGATATAATATGAACTAAAGATTCGTAGAATTATATTTTTAACATAAAATTTTACGGCTAAGAACGTAATATTTAAATTAGTTTCTTAAAAGCAAGCCCTTTGAATAAAAAGTGTAACTTTGAATACATTTTTCTTGAATAAAAAACAGTTTGTTTGGAGAAAAAGCCGTTAGGGAAAGTACACATTTCAGGAGGAAGTTTTTATTTTAGTTTCCGAGATTTTCCAACTCATAAAGAGTAAACATTTTTGAAAGACTTGGACCGAAAGTAGGTCTCAGACTTAATTCATTAGCTAGAGAGCTGGTGAGTTTTCTTTTTCTATTACCAGGCACTTGCTTTTTGGTATTTTTTTTATTTATTTTTTTTTTGCCTTTTCTCACTGAGTTCTGAGTGCAGGCGCACTTTCTTTTTTTGGCTTTGCGTGCTTTTTGTGCTTTTGGCTTTTTGTGTTTGCTGTGTTTGCGTGTGTGTCCCTTTTAACAGCCTGTCTTTGCCAAAAACAAAAACAAAAACAACAAAAAAAAGCCAAAAAGCAAAGCAGCGACTGAGACGGAGGCAGAGCAGCCGGAGCCAGAGCCTGTCCCAATGACCGAGTGGCTCTCCTTCGGTTTGTAGGTAGTGTTGTTGTTGCTGTTGGTGTCGCTGCTGCCACTAACTGTTGTTGTCGTTGTCCCTGTAACGGGAAACTGGCACAGCCCGAAGGCAGACGAAGTGCCAACGAAGCTCGACCGAAGCGGCAACGAAGCGGTGCCGAAGCCGCTGCCGAACCGAACTGAACGAAAGTCGCACTCTGCGGACGCACACGCGATGCGGCAGCTGACAGTTTCAGTAAACCACGGAGACGAACGGATTACGGGTAACGAAACAGCCGTAGTACCAGTACCCAGTACCCAGTACCAGTAACACTAGGCAGCCTCAGCCAGAGCAAATAAAAATTGAAAACAGGACATCATAAACTTGACAAAAAAAAACAAAATATAAAAAAAAGGATATCCTCTATAAGGATAGAGCCAAAAATATGAGAAATTAACCAAAAAAGCCGTAAAGAACGAACAGAAAAACAGTTAACCAGAGAGCGAGAGAGAGAGAGGAGAGGAGAGGAGAGTCGAGAGAGACGAGGAGCGGTTAAACAAAAAAAGGAACAAAAAAAAAAACCAAAAAAAAAACCGAAAAGTTTACTTGCCTTGCCGTACATGTGTTTCGGTATATATATACCATATATATAATATAATATAATATAATATAATATAATATATATGTAATATATAACCAGTATCTTGATTAGTGCGCAGGCAAAAAGGAAACCGAAAGAACAAAGTTTTACATAAGTTCTCTCCTCTCTGTTTCCTATTTTTTTTTTGTTGCCATCGTTTTTTTTGTGATATTTTTTCGAGTGTGACCCAAAAAACAAAAAAAAAAACAAAAAAAATACGAAACTACATAAAAGTGCGTGTTCACGTGTGCTTTCGAGAAGAAGAAGCAAAAGATGCCGATGATGATGATGATGATGATGATGAGGAAGAAGCTAAAGGAGCAAAAGTTGCAGAAGACCGAGTGCCAGAAAAGAAGAAGAAGAAAAGATTTGTTATTTCTTTCAACATTTTTTTTTCTGTGTGTAAAAGCGCGTGTTCGCCGTGGCGTATACTTGATGTGGCCGCAGCAGCAACGATTGCGTATACGCCTAGTGGCCCTCTCTTTATACATCTGTGTTTGTGTGTTTTTCTCTGTGTGTGTGTGTGTGTGTGTGTGTCTTACATATAAGCGATAAATATGTGTGTATGTGAGTGTGCGTCACACACAACGTGTTACGCAGAGTAGCACACACACACACACACACATACACTCATAGGCATAGGCACGGAAAGGAAGACCCCCTTCGATTCCCCCTGGAAGACCTCTTAAAAAAAAAATAAGAAAAGAAAACTTTGTTGGTTTGTTGTTTTGAATCAGGAAGAAGAAGAGATGTTAAGAAATGCCCAAAAAAGTAGGCAATGGAAAATTGTTACAACAATTACAGAGAGAGAAAAAATAGAAACGAGAAAGGGGGTCGCCGCCACACACACACACACATACACATAAGCGGCGACGGCGGCGGGTCCTAGGAAGTTAGGAGCTGGAGCTGGAGTAGAAAGGAGCTAAGGAGCAGGAGTTGCCGCGGACTTTCGATTTTTCGTGACTCGACTCGACTCGACTCGACTCGAATCGGTTTCTTGAATGTGTGTTCTCGAGTGTCCTTTTTGTAGTTGCCAAAGCTACTTTATTGTTGCCACTATAGTTGTTGTTGTTGCTCTTAGTGATGGCAGTTTGGCCCCCTTTTGTCCTCCTTTTTCTATTTCTTTTTTTTTTGGGGAAACTCTGCGGCACATTCGCCTGCTGTTTAGGTTATGTGTATCTGGCATGTCCTTTTTCCCTGCCTTTCTTTTTCCTTTATATTTTTTGTTTGCTGTTTCTTGATTTTTTTTTTTGTTTTTTGTGGAGCGCGCATATGCGACGTCTGCGCTAGCAAGAAAAACCATCCAAAAACCAAACGAAACGGGTCTCAGGCCAACACAATTCGACTTAACTCGACTCGACTCGAAAATCAGGCAGGACCCGGACCATTGCGAAGGACGAGGGGTGCTTCAGTCACTCACTCACTCACTCACTCAGTCAGTCAGTCAGTCAGTCAGTCTGCTGGGGGGCCAGCTCTGGCGCCTTGCTAACTGGCTAAGCCATGTCCTCGCCTTGTCCTCGTGCTCCGCACGTTCTCTCGTCCTTCGACCTCCGTTCTTCGTTCTCCGTTCTCCCTTTTCCCTGTCCTTTCGTGTCCCTGTCCTCCTGTCCCTGTCCTGGCTTTGTCCTTTTTCGTTTCGGATTTCAACTTTCGACTCGCGTTTTATTTCGTGCTGTGCGCAAAAGGAGCCGAGAACCGAGGACTCGCGGCCAAAAAAGGATGAGGAAGGATGAGGACGAGGCCACGAGGAGCAAGCCAAAACCCCAAATGCTCCACAAAAAAAGGCGGAGAATGAGAAAAACGCCACAGAGCGACAGAGAAGGCGCCATACCGATAGAAAGAGAACGAGTGAGGGCCGAAAAGAGAGACGGACGTAAAAAGGGACAAGGGTGCCTCAAATTGCCTTGGCTTCGCTCGCAAGAAAAGCACAAAAATAAAAATCCAACCAACCATCCTAACAAAAAAATCAAACAAAATTATAAAGGAACCGAAATTGTGCAACGCTTTTTGAAGTTTTGAAGTTGTTGTAACTTGTCTGCCCCAGAAAGTATGCCCCCCGTAGTACCTACATATTATATATGTTATGATCCATAAAACAAAACAAGCTGGTCCTGGCATGCTTCTCAAGCTGCATGCCACCAATTAAATGGAAGTTATTGTCACGAAATCCCCAACTCATACTTTATAAGCATATAAGAATTTATTTATTTATTTAGAAGCATAATTACCAATTCTTTTATTCTAGAATTTCAGAAATTCAATTTCTAGTAGCTCTTGGTCCTGTCATGGGGTTATACTTTTTCATTAAAGAGAGTTATTTTTCAAAAAAAAACAAAGACTGTTTGTGGGTTAGGTCCTTTTGAGGTTTTTTTGTATTATTTATACTATTTGTATTTGTATTTTTTTATCTTGAGATCTTTATATTTAAAAGAAAATTTTGAAATAGAAATAGTATAATTTTTATAGAACTTTTGTAGAAAAAAATAACAGTTTCTAATTTTTCTAAGTAAAGTTTATTAAATAAAGGATTTGAGATATCTTGTTAACAAAAAACTTATTTTTAAATATATTTGTTTTAAAACATTTCTTTATTTTTTTATAAAAAATATCTCAAGAAAACTAAAGAAATAATCTGAACTACTCTGGATTAGTGATTTTTTTTTACTATTATAGCAGAGAACTATTAAAAAAATTAAAATAGATTTAATTTAAAACAAAAACTTTTGAAAAAGTTAGTCAGGGCCGAAATAAAAATGAAAGGACACGCAATGGTGGCGAAAAGGGAACAGGAGCCACGGCAGGAGAAAGCGAAACATTTCCTTTCTATTTTTTTGGCCAAAAAAAAAAATGAAAAATCTATGAACTTTCAACGCACTTACGTGTGTGTGCGTGTGTTTGAGGTTAGTGCTAGTCCTGGTGTCCTGATGTCTTGGTGTCCTGGTGTGTGTATTGTAGTGTTTGTCCTGCGACTCTTGGGCGCTACAATGGGAGAAAAAAAAAGCGTAAAAGCAAGGCCCAGTGCGTTAGTTACCTACCTTGGATGGCAGGAGCCAGGACTCGAAATGCTACAAAAATAAGGGGAAGTGAGAGAACCTCCTCCCCCCAAAGGATGGCCTGTAGGCCCAGTGCGTGTTCAATTGGTTCTCCTTTTGTTATTGTTTGTTTGCCGTTTTCGGTGTAAAAAATTTACATAACCCAAATTGCGGCATAAATAAATTATTAAATACGTGACGTGCAAATGGTCAAAAATCCAACGAATCAAGGGGCATGTGGCATGTGCAAGGATTCGAGTCTATTGTGCGATTCCCTGGGGCTTGCAATCAGGACGCAATCCAATAAGGAGATTGTGTCCTCGAGACTGCTGCCCGCCATATGCCATATGGGCTCCAGCTTCTCCTGCTCCTAAAAAAGGATATTCTTCTCTCGAAAATTCAATTAGGGCCGAGGCCAAGGATACTTGAGTGTTCCAGCCAGATCAGCCAGAGCCAGAGCCAGAGACAAATCACTAAATTATATCCTTTTTTTCATTAGTTATTCATAAGTGATTTGCGGCATGGATGTGCTTCGAATGCGACTCTGTGGCAGGTAAACTCAATTTGCCACTCGATTGCCGCACTTGTCCCATAAATCATGTAAATCAAATCAATTTATTTAAATAAATCAATTATTTGTTCCTGAACTGAGCCGAACTGGGCTATGTAGACGCTTTTTAATATTCAACTAAATAGAATTTGAATCAATAGAGGCCTGAAATTGCAAAATAGGATTAGCTTAAAGTGGCCTATAGTAAGTAATTAATAGAAGCTTGGTTAGAACTTGGATAGAAAAATAGATTTCATACAAAAGGCAGGAAAAGGCAAATAAATCCGAAGAATATTTTCGAATTTGATAATTAATCCACAAATGGAGACTCAGTTTACAATCCATTTAAGGTATTCCGCTCGAGAATCTGATGATTATTTTTGTCAAAGATATGGCCATCTCTTGACTTTCATTTAATTTCAAGCATTAAAAATACAAATTTCTTTATTATTATCCATTTGTTTCTTATTATTTTATAGGCCATACCCATAAACCTACATATATTTCCTTGAATTTCACTCCGAATATGATTTTATCAATTTATTTGATTTATTTATTAATTAGTTTAATTGGCATGAATATGTAGAATTATCTGCAATTTGAGGAAACCGCAAATGATGGCCACCACATGATGGCTATTTGCACATAGTCCTTATTGGGAGTCCTTTGGATCGATGGCCTGGCGTCCAAATGCGGGTCACCATGATTTGTGATTATAGCTCTTGTTCTATATTTGAGGCAGAGAGGACAGTACAGGATAGGATAGGACGGGACAGAACTGGATTCATAAGTTATGAACGCAGTCGGAATGGGCCAGTCGGAGTGGTGCCTGCCAAGTGTGCGACCCCCTTCGCCGCGAATTGGCGCTTTGGCGAAATTTGTGCAATTTGTGGTGCAAAAGAGGCGAAAAAGACAGCCAAAAGGAAGGCATCACACTGATGACCTAAAAATAGAATAAGTCACAAAGGCAGGCGAAGAGGTATGCGGCGAATAATTGCGGCGAAGGCGAAAAGGGATAACGACGTGGAGAGTGGTGTAGTGGAGAAGGGGGGAGCATGTGGCACAACAAAACTTGTGTTGACAACCAAATGGGTGGTTGTACACACACACACACACACACACAAAACACACACTTACTCTCAAATTGCTTCTCATCTACTTCTTCTTCTTGTGCTCCTTTTTTTTGCGGCGAAATGGCGGCGAAGCCGACCAACAGCTG
This sequence comes from Drosophila atripex, assembly GCA_035045925.1. NCBI lineage: Eukaryota > Metazoa > Arthropoda > Insecta > Diptera > Drosophilidae > Drosophila > Drosophila atripex. Next base: position 1,731,241 of record JAWNOP010000009.1, read on the forward strand.
CAACCAACTTCAAACTTCGCTTCGAAAATGGAGTTTCTTTGGCAAGAAACAGCGAGTGAGAGAGAGAGGGAGCGAAAATAGCGGTCTGCTCTCCAAATCCAGGCTGCACTAACAGTTATCGTTATTTTGTTCTTTTTTTTTGGGAAATCTTATTCTAACGGTGCGTTGCAAGTGCGCGAAAGTTGCATAAACAAAAAACAAGCCCGTTTAAAAGCAACTCCTTTTTTTTTACGGTGTAATACGATTTTTTTTCGAGTGTACCAAAGTGCTCCAATGTGAACAATCAAAATATATGGAAAAAAAAAACTAAAAAAAAATATTTTCTTTGTGAAAATACACTGAACAAATTACACTCTAATATATGTTTATTTTTTTATGTGCAAATATTGATATTTGACGGAAATGGCTTGCTTTTCCCTTTAGGCGACGCTGGCGAAATTGAAACTAAAACAGCAACAGGAAACCACAAATAATAATAATAATAATAATATTAGCTATATAATACGGAAACCCCCATTATAATAATAGCAACAGTTAAAGCGAAAGGCAAAACAAATCCCCAAAACACATACATACATACACATAATAATAACAATAATAATAGAGGAATTAATAATAAAGAAAAAACATCAATAACAGCTCTGGGAACAAAACGCAACGTTTGAAGAAAATTTTTTGGCAACACGTCGCGTCGTCTTGGTTGTTGTTGAAAAAAATAAAAATAAATAAAAACACACAAAAAAAATATATAGAAATAAAACAAAAAAGAATACACAAACAACAACAGCAAAATAATACAAATTTAATAAAAAAAAAAACAAACAAACAAAAAATAAAAAAAAAATCATCTTTTACTTGTTCTACTGCTTCAACTTTATTCGTCTTCGTCTCCGTAAAAAAAAAATATTAAAAAAAAAATAAAAAAATATATATATATACATATATATGCATATGTGTGTGAGTGCGTCGCGTGTGCGTTGGTGCATGTATGTGTGAGCTACAACAACAACAGCAGCAGCAGCAGAAGCAACATCCAACACAACAATAGTTAACAGCGCAACATCAGCAACAACTACAACTGTAACAACAGCAACAGCCACAGCAACAACAACAATAAAAAAGTCAACAAAGCCAGCACCACAACTACAACAATAAAAAGGTATCAAATAAACAGAAAAACAACAACAACAACAGCCAGAAACTAGCCACAATAATAGCAACAACAAGAAGAAGAATTACAGCGGCTAGAGAGAGCAGCCAAGCACAACATCGATTGACATCGATTACAGGTGAGCTCTTTGTCCGATTATTCGCCCTTTTTAGCAATCGAAATAATCGGTTCCAGTCATCATTATTTTTTTATTATATCAGTGTAGAAGTTTATTGTTTATTGGTCATGGGGTTAATGGTTTAATTTATGTGTTTTTTAGCTTAGGATTTTCTTAGTGTATTATTTTAATTAATATATATCTTCTTTTATGGATTAATTTAAATAAATATATTTATAAATGTAGAATTAATTCAGAAACTATGACTGATATAAACAGACCCTCCTATTCTAATTTTTATTATTTTTATTGATTCACAAAAGTTGTGCAAGAAATAGCTATTAGTTTACTAAGTTTTTCTATAAAAAATCCGAAATCAGCTCCTAGTTCTCTGCAGGTATTTAAGATTATTATTTAAATATTAAAAATAACTTTAATAAGTATTTTAAAACTTTTTGCAATGAAATTTTAGCAAATATATGTTAAACAATATTAAATTGTCTTAAAGTATTTATTTGATAAGAGTTTTAAATATAAAAATCATAAATAAATTTTAATATTTTTCATCTTTAGTTTTTTTGAAGAAGAAGTTCCTGTTCCTGTCTGAAAAAAACCATAGCATACTTATTGGGGCAGTTCTGGGTTGGGCCATTTAATTGCACTTTTGTAAGCAAGTTCCTGCTCTGAATAGACTTTTTACTCATTTTAACCCGTTTTGTGCAGACATTGAATACATTTTGTATACATTTAACATATTTTGCATAATATTTTTGGCTGGTAATTAGAAAGTTGGGCGAACAAAGGGAACACAAACGCAGCTTGATGAACTTGGCTTGATTATGTCATGGCTTGGTTGGCTGAAAATCCCAGTTAACCGGGCCTATCAATGGGGTATCTCAGTGGGCCCCCTACCGGCCCTCAGTTCCTCGACCGTGGGTCACCACGCCTCTTTGGCCGCCTCCTCCTCGTTGCTCTCTCGCTCCTCCTCTCGGCTGGCTTTTCCTTTTGCTTTCCTCGTTGCTCGCTTTTGGGCTACAACCTTTTGCTGGCTTTTGGAGGGCAAACTTTCAGCTGCCAGGAAAATTCTGAGGAAAATGGCAGGAGCAGGAGCAGAAGCAAGAGCAGGAGCAGTAGCAGGAGGAGGCTAGCCTGTGTAGTGTTTAGCGGGGCGGGGAGGTGTGTTGAGGGTGAAATTCCTTCACACACGAACACACAAACACGCACACATCTGCGGCAGCGGGTTCGTTAAGAGAAGGAAACCCGAAACTGTGTTGTTGTAGTCCATGCCAGGGAGAAAGTGAGCAAGAGAGCCAGCGATATACAGAGAGAGGGCCGGAGGAAAAGGAAGCCTAGGCGAGCGAAAAAGAGTTCGCTCTGGGCGCAGACGAGAGAGCCTTTCGCTCTCTCCGGCTTTCACCCGCTCTCTCTCTCCCTCTCACTGGTGCTCTCTCGCTGAGCATTCAAAATTCATTGACTAACTTCGTTCAGTTTTGTTGTTCTTTTTTCCCTTTTTTAGTTTATTTTACACAGGTTTTTATTTTAATTTTAAATTAAAATTAATTATATTTATAAAAATAATTAAAAATATTTTAAAATTTTTTTTAAATCAATATAGTATTATTTTTAAAGAAAATAGCAATTCTTTGATATTATTTTCTGTTTCTTGTGTTTCCTTTTCTTTTTTTTTTTGCAATTTTTGAGAGCATGAGTCATCGGAAAAATTAATTCTGGTCCTGTCATCAGGATAATAACCAAAAATATATATATTTTTTTTGTTGCAAATGCCATGAATGAAACAAACACTCACACACACCCCTCACACATACAGGCTTACATAAATATATGCTCATATTGCCGAGGACTTTTCTATGCTGTATGTTATGCGTGTGTGTGTGTGTGAGTGGCTGTGTGTGTGTGAAAATATCGAACTGACCTACTTTTATGCTCAATACACACACACACACACACGCCAAAGATTCCCACACACGAACAGAGGAGATTGCTGGCAAATGGAAAAAGAGTGCTTTGACCTTAGCGGAGGCTGCTTATATAAGTCCCCGATTGTCCATTTGTCCGCCCGAAGAAAGCCATCACAGCTTCCGATAATCTTAGTCTCGCATTTCGTTCGAATATTCTTGTGGTTTCTGTACGAGGGGGTAATTATAAGAAAAATAAAATACTTTACCATACAGGGATGAGTTCAACTTCTAAATTATTATTAGTGGTCATACTTAGGCTTTGGTCTATAATATAGTATTTAAAATATGTAGTCTAATATTTAGTACTTGGTATAGATGATAATAACTTAGACTAAGCTCACTAAGATTAAGCCTACAATTTTTTTTTAATATTTTCCAATATGATATTTTTTCCATATATGCCTCTTATCGATGGCTATATCTTTTTCAACTCCTATTCGATTCTGAAGCGGAATACCTTAATCGATTTGTATATAAATTCTCCGTCAATTTCCATCTTAATCTGACAATAACATATTTTTTAGATTTCTTTTCAAATTTTCTGATGGACCCCTTTGAAAATCCTGGATTTCCATAAAAGACCCCAAGGGATTTCTATATCTTTGTCAATTCTGATCCGATGCTCCCGCGAAATATCTTAATTGATTTGTATATTGATTTTCCATCAATCTGCATCAAAACCTGAGAAGAAAATATTTTTTAGATTTTTTCCAAAATTTTTTGATAGAACTCTTGGGAAAATACTGCTTTTCTTTATATCACCTCTATCGATGGCTATATCTTTTCCAATTCTCACCCGATTCCCAAGCGGAATACCTTAATCGATTTGTATATCGATTTTTCATCAATCTGCATCAAAATCTAAAATACAATTTTTTTTAGATTTTTTCCAAAATTTTTTTGATGGAAAATTTTGGATTCCCATATGAGGACCCTATGGGTTTCTATATCTGAGCCAATTTTTATACGATTTTCGGGCGGAATGCCTTGGTCGATTGGTATATTAATTCCCCGTCAATCTACATCTAAATCTGACAAAAATTATATTCCTTTTGATTTTTTCCCATTTTTGTTTTCCTTTTACTATTGCTATTAATATTATTTATGGAATGTATATATTAAATGGAATATAAATTTGTTATACATGTTTGTAGGTATATATAATATAATATTATATACATATTGTTAACTCTTATTGATTGGGCATTGTTTGTGTTTTGTGCATTTTACTTTTGATTGCATTTCATTTAATGGGAATCGTCGTCTGCGGTAATCCAATTAGCCGGCTGTTGAGGTTTCCATTTCGATGTGGTTCTCAGGGATCAATGTGCTAGCTTCAAAAAGAAGAGCCTCTATGTATTTAATTTCTTTAAATTTGTATTTAAAATTGTATAAAAATTGTTTATAATAATTAATGTTCTTTTTTTTAATTGCAGTATTGTGCTAAGCGGCGGGCGCTAATCGAACATGGCGCCTCGGATATAGTTGTAGCTTTAATGTAGCAGGCGACATCCATGTGCCTCATGTAAGTATTAACTCTTCGCTCAAAAATCCAAAAATATAAGTGCATAATTACAAGCACTTAATAAACAGTCTTTTATTCAAACACTTAATTACACGTACGTTCATTTATGGCATCGGAACTCGTCAGTTCGATTCTCCATTTATTGAGTTAAGTCCGTCACAATGGACAAATTATTTGGCGGTCATCGTAATTGGATGAATTGCTCATTTCGAGTTGCTTTAAATGCCAATAAGTGGGGTTGTGTTCGCCAAACAATGGCTCCACGCGTGTAAATGTGAGATAATTAAATAAATTAGTTTTAATGAATATCAGGGGTATTATTTTTGAAAAAATGCAAAAGAGGTCTAGTTTTAAATTTGAAGAAATATTTTGATTAGTAACTAGTTTCAAATGACCCAGCAATAATTGTGACAAGTAACTAGTAACTAGTAACTAGTGACTAGTCATCGGATTCTAAGCAATAGTTCCAACTAGTAACTAGTAACAAATAAAAAGGAACTAATAACTAACAACTAGTGACTTGTAATCTAACCAAACCTTTAATTAACAACAAATTATTTCTCTAACTATTTCAGGCCTTGGAAATCTAAGGCTCTCATCGTTGGCCGCATAGACAATGACAGAAGATTCCGACTCGATATCTGAGGAAGAACGCAGTTTGTTCCGTCCCTTTACCCGCGAATCATTGGTGCAAATCGAACAACGCATTGCCGCTGAACATGAAAAGCAGAAGGAGCTGGAAAGAAAGAGAGCCGAGGGAGAGGTGGTAATTATTTCTAGCTGAATGTCGTAAAGCTTACATAATACATACGTATATGTACTATGCATACATATATACTATAAATATTTCTGTGTGCCTTCTCTATTGCTCTATCTGTATCTGTATATCCGTATATGTATCTCTCTTTCTCCTCGTCCAAGTGAATTGACATCCAATTGAGATCGAATGCCAATCGTTGATCGATAATCGATAGACCTAATCGTGAGCTATCGATTAACGATCATCGAATAACCCAATCGCCGCTACTGTGCGCTTTTGTTCGTGCTTCAACTTAAGCCTGAACGTCTATTTTACCAACTAAACACACATATATATATATATATACTCTATATACCCTACTAACTAACCATAATCTATCGAAATGTGTCATCCCTGTCATCGCTACTATCATTTATCGATATACCCGAAAAAAAAGATCAACCCATTCCAAGCCTAATTGTAAATGCAAATAGAAATACCATTTCCTCATTTAAAAATCAAACTATCTATGGATCTGTCCCCTTTTCTATCTTAACTTCCAACTCTCAACTCTGAACTTTAACCTTTGTACTCTGTCCATTCTCTACTGTCCATCTGAACTTGCTATCATTTCTCACCAGTGTAACTTCGTAACTTCTCGTAAATGTTTTGATCGTAGCCATTACATCCACCAAAGTTTTGTGTTTCAGTCCTTCGGTTTGTTCTCCAATTATTTCAACAAAATTCCAAAAATATATTATTGTATGTACAATGTAAAAGTGAACCAAAAGTGACTTATATGTTTTATCTTTTACTTTTTAAATTTTTTTTTATCGTAAATCGTACTTTTGTATTCTCAGCCAAAAATCCAAAACCAAAAAAAAAAATATACATCCCCAGCCACAAGTCCCAAAATGAAAATTATATATTTGTATCGTAATTATTATCGAAATCTGTAAAATTTCTCTCCTGCCATAAACGTTGTATGTTTGTTCGTTTGTTGGATTGTTTGTTTGGTTGTTTGTCGGTTCGTTTAATTGTTTCTTTTTTCGAAAATTTTGAGAGAGTAAGAATTACTGTGTATTCCGTATCTGAAAACCATTGGCTTCGTACTGTGTTCTAATGTGTACTCCTAATCCGAAATACCTAATCAACTTTAATGTATTATTGCGTAACATTATGATTTCTGATCTGCAACTCCATTTATGACATTATTTCATTGTAATCGTACCGTTAAATGTTTAAGGCTAAAACAAATCTTTATTATTTTTAATTATCCGATTCAAATTTGTTTACATTTTTGATTTGAAAATAAAAAAACAAAACAAAAAATAAGGTCCCTCGTCCACATAAATGTCCATGTCGAAATCCATAAACATCGCCACCTCAGCAGAACTTTCCACGAACTTTCCTGTAAATAGTCGACTCGCCTGTGAATATGTCTCCAAAGTCAATAAATCAGTCATTAGATCAGAATATCAGACCATTACCTAATCATCCATTGAAAGATAGGAACTATAATGGAACTATGATTCGGAATCAAAAGCTAACCATCAAGAGTGGATAGATTCCATGAAATGAGTTCAAGAACCTCTAAAGAGACTCATTAAATTCAAAAGCCAGATGCTAGCTACAATCATCAATGGATCTTGTAAAAATTCATCCATGAAATATGTTAACATCCATAGCACTCTGAAAAGATCTGTGTGTGAATAAATTCATTGCGCACCTTAGAACTGTCTCTAATTTTCCCCTCCAGACATGTTTTTCATTCAAAAAAAATTCCATCCAAATCATAGGTTAGAAAAAAGAATAATTTCCAAAATCTAATATTTATAAAACAAAAAAAAAAAAATTTGAAAAAACTGCTCGCCTACATAACCAATTTCTACCATTTGTTTTTTCTTTTCCGTGTACTCTTTTTTCCGTTTCATTTAAAACTTTTTCTCTACTCTTTTATATATATAATATTATATATAAAAACTAAAAACAAAATGCTCTCCTTTCAACGAATCTTTTGCGCGCTGCTGTCTGGATGTAAAAAATAAAAAAAAAAATTAATTTTAAAATAAATGACAAACAACAAAAACTGCCAATTTGGCGCTTGCATAATGCAACAAAAAATGAATCTAAAAACATACCTTTTTTCCACTATTACTATGCTATTTTTGTAACTTCAACTTGATATGATGATCGTTATGAAATTCCCTAAACCAAAAACCAAATCCAAATCTTCTTTCAGCCGCAATATGGTCGCAAGAAAAAACAAAAAGAAGTAAGATTTTGCTCAGAAACCAAAAAAAATAAAAAGAATCCCCCCCACAACCACTGAAAAAAATAACCCACACCATTACACACACACACAAACACCACCTCCCCACCCTTGACCCTCGAGAAACTCAATTGAAAAGGATATTATTATTTAATTTTTCCATTTTTGTTTAAAATATATTTTTTAAGAGTTTATTGCCACAAATTGTTTTTATTTTTTAGCCGAAACAAAATATTTGCTTTGCTTCTGTTTTTGCTGCAACTATAATTAATTATTAATTAAATAATAAATCAAGCCAGCCAAAAAAATAATTATATATATAATTATATGATGTTCCACTTAGTTCAGTTTGATTTTGAACCAGAGCCCCCCTTGATTTCCAGACTCAAGAAGTATATCTTATATCTTTGTATCCTTGCTCCCTCTTAACAGTAGCCTTGTATATCTATGTATATCGTATCCTCGTACTATATCTTTGTCTTACTGCAATAACTGCAATGTTTAAAATATTCCAAATATCTAATTTATTCAATATAAATTATGAAGTATTTTATGTGTACTTTCCCACTGCCCAGGGCCGCTTAAAATAAACATAAATACAAAAATACCCAATTCTCACCTGTAAATAGCCAAAGAAAAACTCTTGCAGCTGAAAATTCGCTTCAAACTCTCGCTTTTTTTAAGCTATTTTTCTTTTGGTTCTTTCAGGGAAGTTTTTAAAAAATATTCAAAGGTTTTTCATTCAATTTTGATATTTTATTCTTCAAAGAAGATTATAAAAACTAACATGAACATAAAAAATTTTATTTTCAATGAGCCACATCTTTCTTAATATTATAATAAATTATATCCTTAAAAATATTATATATATTTTTAATTTAAATATTTAAGAATTTAATATAAAAAGAAACTAAATTTTAATAATTCTGTAAATATTTAAAGCTCTTACTTAAAAAAAAAGAAAAAAAAAAAGAAAACCCCTGAAAGTACCTTAAGATCCTTCGGCTATCCGAAGCCAGAGCCGGCATTTTTTTTCTTCTATAGTATATATATTTAATATGCATTACTTTGAAATATAACGCCAAAGGATATGAGTGCGTAAATATCCTTTTGTCATGTGTTTAGCATTGCCGCAGCCTGGGGGGCTTCAATCACTTATCGAGCTGCCGCTGAGTGGCTGCTAAGAAGCTTAGCGAATGTCCTGGAGGAGTATTAAGATGCCACGCCCCCGTTAAGTCCTTTACCGCCCACCCACTGCCACTACCTACCCCTATATATGTGTAACTGTAATTGTATATGGTATTTTAATGTGTAACCGTGTATCTTTGAGTATCTTTGTGTGCGTATGTGTTGCATTTATTTATTTTTTGTACTCCATATCGGTATAATACATATATATTTACCCGATTCTGAACCCGATTCGAATTGGTACTATAGGCATAGGCTAGTCCAGAGCTGTAGTCGAGAGGTTGTATCCGAGAAATAGGTTTCTTTTGACCATACTATGCAGATGTCTGATGATTTCCAACCGCGAGCAATCGGCAAAGATATTTCCATTTTTGCCTTGCTACGCGCCACACAATTGTTTTTTTTTTTTTTAAATATATATGTATAGAAGATAACCTATATATATATATATATATAGGACGATATGTATAAAAAAATAGAGATATAAAGAACAAATGGGAGCAGCAGCAGGGAGATGAGTCATCGAGTTGCAGAAGGTCAGCCAGCCAGCGTATTGTAAGTTGTGTGGCAATTGAATCGAGTAAGTTGTGTTCCCAAGGATAATCGCAGGATATCGGTGTATTGCTGGGATCTAAAAACATATTCCATAGTAGCATGCCATATTTGTATCCTGTCACCATATATATCCCAGCAATATCCTGTCTGGTAGTGTCTTTTCATTCTTACAGTTAGTTCAGCATCCTTTCGAGGCTTATCAGTTTCGGTTTTAAGCTATCATTTGTAGTTGGCTTTTCCCCAAAAACAAAACAAAAACGAAAAGTAGTCTCCCGAATATCCTTTCGTGTATATTCCCTGCCTGCTTAATGTGTGTGCGTGTGTGTGTGTGTGTGGAGAGTGTGCCAGTGTGCGAGTGGCAGCGAGTGTGTGTGTGCGTGTGTGCGTGTGTGCGTGAGACTGCGTGTGCTTGCCGTTGCTTTTGTTGTTTTGTTGTGGTTGTCGTAGCTGCATGCCGCATGGGAAACTTTCTCTCTCTGCTTGCCACATTCTCAAGTCCTTTCTCCGCTTTCAGTTCAACTCCTTAGCCGCAACACCCCTTCCCCCGCCTCTCCGCCTAAGCCGCCTCCCTTCTGAATAATTGAAATGATTACGTGGTTCTATCCCCACTTGGTTACTAAGTTTAGTTTTTGTTTTTTCTTAAAAAAAAACTATTTACCTAATTGTCTGGTTATTTTTGAAACTTGTTATCCTTGTTTGCCTATTATTTCTATTTACTTTTTTGTAAATCAAAAATCGAAGTTCCTTTCTTTGATTTCTTACAAAATATTTAATCGTAAATCGATTACTGATTTTCTTGATTGAATCTCTTAAGATATATATATTATTTATTAACATATTTTTATTCCTTAAACCTAAGTTCTTTTAAACAAAACCCCATCTCTCCTGAGCTTTAAGGACTCAGCTTATCCTTGAAACTATTTCTGATATTCAAACCTGCAAATATCCTGATTATCCTCTACCTTATGTCTATTTTAAAATGCCAACCAAGTTACCGGATTACTCCCGGTTCGCCTGAACTTACAAGCCAAAGAACGAAAAAAAAACAAGAAAGAAAATAGTCCTGTTTCCTTCGCGACTGGTATGCGTCATAAATTTGAAATCAGAGCGAATGCGCGAGGACAACTCATGTCCGGTGGAAACCGGCTGTTTTATATCCAACTACTCGCGTCCCTGTCCCGCTTGTGCCGCCTGTTTGCGGTTTTCGCCTTTTATTAGTTTAAATATAGACTTGGGTTGTTTAAAAACGTTGCCACACTGGGGCAGTGGCAGAAGTAGAAGCAGAAGCAGAAGCAGAAGCAAACAGAGACGGTCCACCCATCGAACTTCGGGTGGGTGCCGCAATTGCGTCAAAGCTCTACTTCCACAAAATATATAGCATACAGTTGCGCGTAAGGATACGCCGTCACACGAACACAGCGACACCCATACAGGCACAATCTAATTGTCACGCCAAGCCAACTATTATGGAATTTTTCCTTTAGTTTTCCTTTTGTGCCCCTCCCCTGGCCGCCACTCTCACTCTCCTATATACCCACATGTATAGCGCCATATAATCTATATAGTATATATATATATATATTCTATATAGGTGTGTGTGTGTGTGTGTGTGTGTAGCTGTAATGTGCGAGTGAGAACACGAAATGGAACATTTCATAAAGTGACGTTAGAGTTTTTTGTGTGGAACGTTCGTTCTGTACTTTTGCTTTTTGGTTTTTCGCCTTTTGGCATTGCATGTGAAAAACTTAAAATAAAAAAGTTACAACAAAAAAAAAATAGACTGGTTGGCTGGAAATCGATAGGAAAGCAACCGAAACAGGAAGCCGGAGGCAAAAATAATGTCATACAAAATGCATGGCGATGCAATTAAAATTTGCCCAGAACATGCACAAAATAACTCTTGTCTGGCCAATTACAAGCTGGTCGAAAACGAAAGAAAAAACAAATAAACAAATTTCGAATGACATTGAGTCCTTTTTCCCTACCTTGTATACCTACCTAGCAATTATCCTTTAGTAGTTTTTGGTAGTCTAATAGTAGCTTACAACACTGTTTTGGTTTTTTCGATTTTTTTTTGTGATTTCTTAAAGCATGCCACACTGTAAGACCTATGGAATGCTGTCCAACACTGGTTTACCTTAGTTTTCTCTTCCGTTTCCATAAGCATTTCCGTTTCCGTTTTGGTTACCACCTTTCTACTCATTTGATTTCGTTTCCGTTTCCGTTTTAAAACTTACAAAAAGAAAAACGAAGAAGAATATCGAATCGAAAAGAAGCAGAATCATTGAAATGATGAAGCGCCCGAGAAAAAAAAATCTAGTAATTGGTCCAATCTGGTGTTACTTTTGCATACCAACAGGAAAAATATATATTTAAAGGTTTAAGCCTTTGCTCCCACTTTCATCCCACCGTCTTCTCCCGAAAAAATCTACTCTGAACTCTATTTCCCCCCCTTGGCTCTCGACCACCATCTATCCGACCGCACTCTGTATATATATATATACTAAAATATTATAAATAATATATGCCAAAATATATATATAGATTAATGTGATATGCAAAACTGAAACCATCACGAAATTAAACAACTTTAATCCGAATCGAAAAGCGCTTGAAATTGGTGTTCATTTGTGTGCTGCTCACTTTCTGACTTATGATTTTCAATTCTTTCGTTTCCTCGTTTTGAGTTGGATTCGGAACTCGTGATTTATCATCGGATTTGTGGAGAATAGTATCTTACTAATCGATTTGTCTACTACCCGTTTCTGTTCTATCTACAATGCAACGCAATGTGAAAAAAAAAAAACAAACAAAAAAATAGATCCGATATGATGACGAGGACGAGGATGAAGGTCCACAACCGGATCCTACACTTGAACAGGGTGTGCCAATACCTGTTCGATTGCAGGGCAGCTTCCCGCCGGAATTGGCCTCCACTCCTCTCGAGGATATCGATCCCTACTACAGCAATGTACTGGTAAGTTATCGGACTCGTATAATTGATACAAAAATATATACAGACATATATACAGATATATGTTTTAGAATAAGTTTCAGTAGAGTTTTACTCTAGCTATCGATATATATCGATTGTAATATGTTGTCAATTATAATTATGATTTGGTTTAAATATTGGCGGCAACCTGATTGTGACCATGATCTTCTTGCAGACATTCGTAGTTGTAAGCAAAGGAAAAGATATTTTTCGCTTTTCTGCATCAAAAGCAATGTGGCTGCTCGATCCATTCAATCCGATACGTCGTGTGGCCATTTACATTCTAGTGCATCCCTTATTTTCCCTATTCATCATCACCACAATTCTCGTCAACTGCATCCTGATGATAATGCCGACAACGCCCACGGTTGAGTCCACTGAGTAAGTACTCGCACTAGGTTTTATCGGATATATCGAGTCTATATCGAGTCGATAACACACACGTAATACCCCAAACTGAAAAAAAACACACATGATTTAATTGATTTTCGTTTTCAATTAACTTTCTCCTAGTGAAATTTTGTTTGACATTTTCGGTTCGATTCTTGATTTCTGGAACCTTATTCTTTTCAAATATAACCTAATATATATTATACTCTCTGTACTAGACATATAAGTATATAAACATCTATATACTATATGCTATATATAATCGACTATATTTAAATGATATTATTATGCAATACTATATACATGTAACTTTTTCGATATTTATGCAGATGTGTATTTAGGTCGAACTTGAATTTCTTTCCTCTATGATTTTTGGTAAAAGCCAAACACGAAAAGAAAACAGAACTAAAAACAGCAACAAACCAAAAGTTCAATCGATGATATTGTAAACACACCTGTATATAAATAATTATCTCTAAAAAAAATCTATTATCTATTTAGTCTACTAACTCTCTAAATGATTTTAATAAATGCAAACGTAACTGCAGAGGTAACAATTTTGAGTCCTAGGTAGCCAAAAAAAACTAAAAACAAAAAAATCACTATACTCGTAGTGGTACAATGAGTACTAGGACCAGTTCGTCCTTTCGAGTCGAATGCATTTCGCTCTTGTATGATATCCACCACTTTCGCATCATACTACATTCTATATACAATTAACAAATCCTATATATACTCTATATATATATAAAAACTTGTATCTTAAATGCGTTTCGATCGTTCGATCATAGAGTCTTGAACAAAAATCCATTGAAATTAATACTCATTGCAACTGTAAATTTGAATCGCTAGTCCATCTGCTACGGCGATCCTGATCCTGAATATATATACATATATATAGAAGTCCAACTGGAACTGGTTGGTTTTGGTTTGTTCACGTTTCCAATTGAATATTCAATCGATATATCATTTTTAAACGAAGTAACTTTGATTCGTATGTAGTTAAAACAATTAGCGAATACCTCAAATACATACATATATCTATAGATAGTGTATCTAGTTAATAACCATTAGCTTATAGTTGAAACTATATCATGTAAATTGTTAAGTAAGTATTAAGTAAAAGTTTACGAATTTTGTATTCAAATCTTCCCCGACAACCCAACCTAGAAGCCGTAACCACCTAGTACATTTTGATCATTGTATTTATGTAAATCATTCCAATAAACACAACACATATAGTACATATTGTATACATAGAGATCCTGTAACTATAACAACTAGTTAAGATTCCTTTATAATTGAAAATAGTTGAAATTAGTGGAAAAACAGGGGTTGGTTTTGGAGGAAAACAATCTCATAGTGTAGAACTTGTGTGATTAGATGGAGAAAACATAGTTCTTAGAACAGTTGATAGATCCTTCGACTTCATATATTAATACATATATTAAACATATAGTACTTCTTATCCGGACAGGATATCTGTCTCTCGCTCTTCTTTTTTTGCTTAGTAATCCTAGAAATTGTGTATCTCTAGCTAGACTGTCGATAACGATTAGAGATCATATATAGAATATTGCGTATAGTAGTAGTCCTGTAAATAGGTAACGGTAAACTCTAGCGACAAAACAAAAGCAAAAAAGCGAGCAAAAAAGCTTCAAAAAGAGCGCCGCGAGAAGCGCCCCGAAAGCAAAATGTAAAGTGAAAAGAGTTACGTCATTTTTCTAGCTGATATCAAAGTTATTGTCGCAGATTTGGTATCAGAATCTAGCACCCTAAGGCAGTCGGCAGTCGGCAGTCCGGCAGGCGTTGAGCGAGAGAGCGGGAAGAAGGAGACAGGTTGGCAGCGAACAGCGAGTAGCCAGTAGCGAGTAGCGAGTTGCGAGAAGCGACAGAGAAGTGCAAGCGGAAGTGCCACTTGAACTTGGCCAAGAGTAGGGCGCCTGGATGAAGGAAAATAAGAAAATAAAACCAAAATATATATACAAAATATATCAGCAGGTGCCGCATAACTTGAGACACGCACACTCGCACTAGCACACACACTTACACGCACACACACACGTGCGCTGGGAGAAAGTGAAAGAAATGACCGAAAGAAGGAAGGAGAAGAGAAGGTGAATTCATAAAGTGGGTCGTCCACTGAGCAAAAACTTATGTGACTAGATCTCTTAAAAAATACTCAAATTAAAAAGTTTGTTCAAATATTAATATTTAATATTTTATTTAATTTTTAAATAAAATCTGAGTAGATTTTTTTGTAGAGTCTTTCACTTAAAAATGTGCGAAGAAAGTTCAAGAAAGCCAGAAATGAAATGTCTTTGGTGGAATGTCCTTTCCAGGATCTCCGTGCAAAGGGGTCACACTTGTGCGAGCCCCTGAGAAAGATATAATACCTGCAATTAAAACACAACTCAAGTGCCCTTCACGGACATTGGGGCCTAGGTCAGACGCGTGCTCATCCTTCCATTTTGGGAGGCGACACAGAAAGCCACAGCAGAAGCTCAACCGGCCGACCCAGTCACCCAGCCCCAGCCATCCAAACACCAAGCCACCCAGCCACCCAACCACCCACTAAGCCACCAAGCCACCTTCGTCCTGGCAGGCGACTTTGAACTAGTTGGCCGAAAGGAGACGGTACAGGCGAGAGTGTCACTGGAGCGCTGTCTGCCTGAAATCTGTCAAATGGCTAACCAGAACCAGAAGGCGTTAACTGGGTGGTGCTGGTAGGCGGCTGTGGGCGTGGCAATCTGAGTAAGCTGGGCAAGCTGGGCAAGCTGGGCAAATCCTGGGGCCGAAGGTCGGCATATTGATCTGACACCCACAAAGTCCAAAGTCCAAATGCAAAGCCAAATGCAGAGGCAAAAGCAAATGCAGGCAGAGCCTTTGAGCATTAACCATTATTGACATTGACAATTGTCTATCTGCATCTGCAGTTCGGTAATTAGGACGTTCGAGCACTCGCCAAGTGCTCGTCCTTTTGATGTCCTGCGCCTTAAGTTTCTGGATATCTGTGAGATGTTTTCTTATGCAACCTGATTTTCTCCTCCACAGTGGCTGGGATTTAAAAAAAAAAAAAACCGAATACAAGAATTAAATACTTAAAAATAATTAAAAAAAAAATTAATAGTACTATACATAAGTTTGGAAGAAAAAATATATAAATTCAGGTGTAACAATAAGTTAGTTTTAAAATATTTTAAAAAATATTAAAAGCAGACATCATGCCGAGGAATTACTTCTGAATTAAGAAACTTGTTCAAATACCAACGCTGGAAGGAGATGAGGAATGGCCACACAAATCAAGGATCAAGGATATAGGATGTAGCCTATACAAATACGATATAACTATATATTCTTAAGTGCAAATATTTTCATCTATTTTCTTCGACAATTTTCACGATTGGTTTTAGTTTTGTGAGTGTGTCTGTTTCTTATACTTTTTTTTTATGTTGTGTGTGATTAATTATTTAACCATCAGGCGTAAAAAATAAATCAAATCAAATTTGAAATGCATTAAAATCCCAAAAAAAAACCAAAAAAAAAAGAAGAGAAGACCAACAACAAATTGCATTTCGAAATTCAATTCGTTTTTAGGGTGATATTCACCGGAATCTACACATTTGAATCAGCTGTTAAAGTGATGGCACGAGGTTTCATTTTATGCCCGTTTACGTATCTTAGAGATGCATGGAATTGGCTGGACTTCGTAGTAATAGCTTTAGCGTGAGTTACATATATACCTATATATATAATTATAAATATATATATATATAAAAACTAAAAAAAAATATATATATCTAACAATTGAATAATACTTATTTTCACACTCATAATCATGTTTATACACTATATTTGCGAATTGGCGTTATTAAAACTCCAAAAAATGCTGCCCGAAAGTATGCAATAAATATTTTGTGCCGCCATTTTGATGGTATACTTTTAGGCGAATTGGTGTATAAGCATCTTATTTGCGTTTCTGTTGCCTTTTGTCTTACAATTTGCTTTTGTATCAGTATCAGTAATTAATTCATACATCCGTAATACCGTAGACCCATTTAAAATCCGTCTAGCAGAGCCTCAGAACTCAATTAACCATAATTCTCCCCATATTTATCATTTTCAGTTGGTTTTCCTTTGAAAGTTTTCAGTCAGTTGACTTCTGATTACAAATTAGCCGTATTTGCATACAATATTTATTATTATTATCAATTTATGCAAAATAATCACACAGAGGCACACCCACACATACACACACCTCATTAACATAATCAAAAGAGTGTATATATGTATGTGTGTCTGTGTGTGTGTGTGTGTGTTGTTGTGTGTGGGTGGACGGAATAAAGGCACTTAACATCGAATCTAGTCAATCAATGTGAGAAGAAAAGGGTTGTGGGGAAACAAATTAAAAACACGAGGCTAAACGAACTGAAAGTAGTTAGTTAACCAAACGATTTACAGCCAGGACATATGCACAATCAACACTCCTGCAGCTCAATTAAATGCAATCAAAACGACAGATGTGTGTCCTATCAGCATCGGTGATTAATTGAGCGCAGGTGGCAAAAAATTCAAATGGACAAGGTGAGATGGAAAAAACAAAAAAAATAAAATAAAAATGAATGTCCCGGGATGGATCGCAACTAGGAAGTAATCATGAATAGGAGATAAATTGGATGAAACGCTGAAGCGGAATCTAATTAAATGGGGGGCTAAATAATTCATGAATAATAAAGAGGAGCCAACCTCAAAGGGAGATAGATAAGTAAATCAATATGCATTCAAAACTAAAGGAAAAGTTAGCCCTTTGATTTTTCACAACCAATTAAAATGAAACAAGTTGAAAATTCAATTAAATGCAAATGACAAAAAGTTTCGATTTCTCAGAGCTGGAGTTTCCAGAAGCAACAAAAAGTTTACAAAGGCTTTTAAAACTAATAGAGGTCAAAAGTGAGCCGAGAGTGAGCAGCGAATAGGGGCGCCAACAACTACAATTACATGCGTTACACTTTAGCAGTTGGACAAAAAAAAAAAAACAAAAAAAAAACAAACAATATACAGTAGAAAAAAAAAGGACAAAGAGCAAAGGACTAACAAAAACAACAATTATCCGTTACACGCGAAGGAGTCCTGTTAGTCGAGCATTTTTATTGATTTATTTTTGCCGTTTCTAATGACGCGCCCAACCACACTCACACATACTACCGCCTATCCTAGGATTTTCTACGATTATTTAACACACACACACACACATATATATATATGCATACAATGTATATGTGTTTGTAACACACACACACACACATACATAAAAAAGCCATAAACAAATTTTTTGGTCGCTCGAGTTAATTTTTGTTCCATTTCTCATCTTTCTGTTTTCCGTTATTTTCTTTTCTATTCAGTTCGCTTTCTCCCTTTTGGCTTTCTTTTTTTTTGTTTTTTTTTTCGTTTTTTTTTTTGGGGAAATTGCCGCTTTCCCTTCATGTGTTGTTTTTGTCGTTTCGTGACAATTCCATTTCATTGCTTTCTGCTTCATTTTAAGCATTTATTGGAGCTGTCTATTTGCCTTTTTTTTTGCCCCGTTGTTGGGCGCCAGAAGCAACATGGAAGGATAAGGTAGAACGGGGCGGGGCGGGACGGGACCGTTCGGGACGGGACGGAAGAATCATATGACAAGGGGGCAGAGAAGGAGGGAGGGGCGCTGAAACCGTTTGCTGACTGTGTCGTGCGGCACATTTGGCTGGTGGCGCCGCCAGGACGCGCAGCCTTGGCTCGTCAATGCCAGGCACGACATTTTAAAGCTCCGGCTTTAAGAGTTCGTGCCTCTTTTTAGCCATTTTTTGTTGCCAGCAAAATGGCAGGCACTTGGAATGCAGGCCAAATGCACACTTTTCACCAATCCTATCGAAGGGGAATTAACAGAGATGTGCTGCCAGACAGCAAAAAGTTCCATCCATAAGTGGTAAAAAGAGGCTGTAGGGTTCAGAAATTAATGTTCAGGCCATAAAAAAAAATATTACGTATACGCCATGTGGGCTTTTTCAAAATATGTACTTTTTAATATAATCTTTTCATCCATTTCGTTGATAAACTTTATAATATCAAGTTTATTTTCAAGCTTTGAAGCAAAACCAAGAATATAAAACGATTTGTAACAATAATATTGCGTATACGCCATGTGGGTATCTCCAAATAGCCTCACTTCACAATAAAATCCAATTTAAATGAAAATATTCAATAAATAAATGCCAATAATTGAGTGGGAAATATAAAAAAATAAATATAGGCTCAAAAAAAGAACATTCGAAGCAGCTTAATTTAAATAAGCCTCTAACCAAATTTCATATGGAAGCACTCGAGCATTAAAGCCAAAAAAAAAAAATGTAATTGCATTCTTTACACACAAATATCTCGCATACGTGGAGTGAGCTTTAATCAAATAAATTCCAAAGTAGCTTACATTCCTACACATGTGTAATCAAATAAAATTCATGGCATAACAATCAATTAAATCAGCATGAGAGTGAAGTAAAGTCAGTCAAGGTCCTCACTGCGTATACGTAATGTCTGGCTTGTCTTTCAAAATACTGGCTTAAAATACCGACAATTCATTGCCATTTAAGCCACTTTTTCATACAAATATGCACAGCATTTTCCACAGTGCGTATACGTTATATTTCGGCTTAAAAATATGTTGTACGTAAAAGGATAATGGTTTGCCGAAAGAGTGAACTTTTACAATTCCATTTTTATTGAAAAAGAATGGGATTTGTGTTGGGGCTTCAAACAAGAAGACTGGATGTGCTTTTCGAAAAAGCAATTTATTTGGTAAAATAATAATGAAAAAACTTATAATAAAGTAGCCGAGCCAATTTCGCTTTCAATGAAAAGCAAACATCAAAGCCTTTGCACTCGCCTCATTATTTATTTTATTTCTATATAATATTTTTTTTTAATAGTATACTTGCTTTGAGGCAAACGGATGGATAATCCGGAGCAAGCCAGTAGTCGGGCAATTATACGACAGAAGTGCACGCAATGGCAGACAAATCGATAAATATTCATGAAATATAAATGGGAATCGCTGTTGCCACTGGCACTTTCGGTTGAGTTCCACCGTGGTGGTGCGATAGTGGGTGCACCGCCAACCAAAGAATTCCCAAAGGATGACGTACAACGGGTCAGAGTCGAACTCCCGGCTTCAGGAAAATCATGCGACGAACCGGGTGCCTAAGCAGGCTCTATTAATATGTTTTTTTTATGACCAAGCGGGGGGTGGGGGGAAGGAGAAAATTGATCGGTGGGACAGGTGGCTAAGTGGACTGGGTCCGGGACCAGGTGAGGCTAATTTACAAAATGTGTAATAAACTTTGGGGTCGCAGCTTTATTTATTTTAGTACCCATGTTTATGCATATGTCAGAGTTCGCTTTCGTTTCAACTTCCATACACATATATTATATAATATACATATCATTTTTATTTTGCCCTTTTTTGTATCGCATACACTCGTTTGATTTGCCATAATTGCTTTGTAAAAGGATAAAAAGAAGCAGATATGATATACATTTGTCTATGAACCAACCCACATTTGTAATTATATCGATATCTTGATCGAAACGAATCGATTTCTAATTCTATAAATAATCGTAACATGCACGCTTACATGGCACTATAATTACTAATATCCGATGACATTTTGTGTGTATATCCGTAATCCTCCACTGACCACCGCTGGCCGCTGAATGAATCAACCACATCAATATCGATTAATGCTTATCGATCGACGATCACAAAACACAGTTATGTGACCATGGGTATAGATTTAGGTAACCTTGCAGCCTTGCGAACGTTTAGGGTGCTGCGAGCGCTTAAAACCGTAGCCATTGTGCCAGGTATGCATTAGATATTATAATTAAATAATTATATAATTGAATACTCAATTTGATTAACAAATCCATTCTGAATGTACCCTTTATAGGCTTGAAGACCATCGTCGGTGCGGTCATCGAATCGGTGAAGAATCTGCGCGACGTGATCATCCTCACCATGTTCTCGCTATCGGTATTCGCGCTAATGGGTCTCCAGATCTACATGGGCGTGCTCACCCAGAAGTGCATCAAGAAGTTCCCGCTGGACGGCTCCTGGGGCAATCTCACCGATGAAAACTGGGACTATCATAATCGCAATAGCACCAACTGGTATTCGGAGGACGAGGGCATATCCTTTCCGCTATGCGGCAATATCTCTGGAGCGGGGTAAGATATACAATTAATGATTGAAAAACAATTTGTATTTCTATAACTCGATAATAATCGATAATAATCGATTTATCTCTTTTCCAATTTCTTGTATCGCCGAAATCGATATCCAGGCAATGCGATGACGATTATGTGTGCCTACAGGGGTTTGGACCAAATCCAAACTATGGCTATACCAGTTTCGATTCCTTCGGCTGGGCCTTCCTCTCCGCGTTCAGGCTGATGACGCAGGACTTCTGGGAGGATCTGTACCAGCTGGTGTTGCGCGCCGCTGGACCATGGCACATGCTGTTCTTTATAGTCATCATCTTCCTAGGTTCATTCTATCTTGTGAATTTGATTTTGGCCATTGTTGCCATGTCGTATGACGAATTGCAAAAGAAGGCCGAAGAAGAAGAGGCTGCCGAAGAGGAGGCGATACGTGTAAGTAGACACCCAGACCAGAATTGCCCCAGACAACTGCCCGGGCGGGCGGATGTTGCAGGTTGTCCATACTCAGTATGAACAACTGCAAGTACCATATGCCCCAAGGCGGGGGACAAAAGCCCGACCAGAACCAACCAGAACTACTACAACAAACCAAAAATAAAAAAAAACTTTAACAACTACAAATACAAATACATGAAACTCAACAAAAACTAAACTACAAACTAACAGAAAACTAACAGAACAGTTAACCCCAAGAACATGGTAGATAATTTCAATTTCGATTGCTGCGGGATCTTTGATCGAATATTGAGAATATCTACCCGTACAATGAATCGACAGCAGACTTGCTTTTTTCTTTTGTATGTAATATATAGTAATATACATATATATTTGAATCGACCTACTCGTATGTATATCATATATAGTATGCCCTAATCTCGTATCTCGTATGCTTAGCTAACTGTCTATCAAATCAAATTTAATCAACTTTCGCAACATATATATATGTCTAATCAATCATTTTGTATAAAATGTCGTACTCTGTTCCGTCTGATACTTTGCAAAACAAAAAAAAAACTAAAAAACAGACATTTAAACTCAATCACTTACCATTTTGCTTTCAAAGTTCCTGGAACTTGCCTTCTCTATCTCTCTACTTCTCTATATACATATATATTCATATATATATTTATACATATATGTATATGTACCTATAATATATCTAATCTTGTATGTAAACTCTTTCGAGATACTCTCTCGTACTTAATTATTAATCCTTATGATTTTAGTGCACCATAGTTTTGATCCCGTCACTTGCCACAAACGATTAACGAAAAAAAAAAACAAAAAAGAACAAAAGAAAAAATCAAATTACTCACTACCTATATACTTGCTCTATATATATATTATATATTGTGTATCTGATAAGTAATCCCCACCAACCTACCATTCCCATCCCAGCCAAAGACCCCTCCTCAAAGCCCAGCACAGCACCTTCAATTATTATTTGATCTGTCAGACTATCTATGACTATCGATGATCAAAGTAGTGTAGTTTTGCTTTCTGTTTGTGTCAAATCCTCTTAATACCCTAGAACTCCCGGAATTAGAGCTACAGTCTATGGATGTATGTGATGATGTTCTTCATTCCAAAACTATTCAACATTAGTGCTTATCGATAACTTATTGCTTTAAAGCATAAGCAATATGTTATCGATAAGCGCCTTCCATAGTACTTGAGCTCTTTCCGATGCCCCGTCCCTATCCCGTTTCCCGTGTACCCGATAAACCTCCGCTTTGGAGCCAAAGATCAATACTCAGTCCATGTATATCGATTATTGATGCATCCGCTTGATCGTTGTAGGAAGCGGAGGAGGCAGCTGCCGCCAAGGCGGCCAAGCTGGAGGAGCGGGCCAATGCGCAGGCGCAGGCAGCGGCGGAAGCGGCCGCCGCCGAGGAGGCCGCCCTGCATCCGGAGATGGCCAAGAGTCCGACATACTCCTGCATCAGCTATGAGCTGTTCGTTGGCGGCGAGAAGGGCAACGACGACAACAACAAGGAGAAGATGTCGATACGGAGCGTCGAGGTCGAGTCGGAGTCGGTGAGCGTTATACAAAGACAACCAGCACCTACCACAGCACACCAAGCTACCAAAGTTCGTAAAGTGAGCACGGTAAGTATTCCGAGCGCAGGCGCAGCATTTTTCTTTACCTTTCCTTTCCATTCCAGTCTTAATTAGTTTTTATTTTTTACCATTTTACCGTTACTTTCGTTTTGTGATTTGATTCTGTTGGCAGTTCGATTTTTGCGTTTCAAATTGTATCGATTATTATAGCCGTTAGTTTCGTTCTACTTACGTTTCATTTCCGTTTCCGTTTCGGTTCGGCTTTTGCGTTTTTTGGGCTCTACTGTACCCATGTGTATAGATCTCTAGTTGTGTTAACTGTACTCTCTGGAGTAGTGTTTCCACTGGGATTGTTGAATTTTGCAAGATACCAATACCAATATCAATAAGCATCGATCAGAAATGGAAGCGAAAACTAACAAAATATCGGAAAAATAGATAAGATTCAACAATCTTCGATTAATCGATGTCACGGACACTCGATTGTTATGTATGTGTTTGCCTTGCGTTTCTGTTTTGGCCTCGGATAGGTTGCTTTTCCGTTGCGTTTGCCTTAATCGAGGGTCTCGTCCTCCGATCACTGCCTATCGATAACTTCGATTGCTGACTATTTGCTGATACCTATGGGCCCCTCTTCCCGCCTATTCTGTTCGAGTTTATGCTTGTGTTGCCAGCTCAGCCATAAAATATTCCCTCTTCCGCCGATAACGATCGATAAAATCGATACTGCCGCCACAGCTACAGTTTAGAGCTACAGTTACCGCTACCGTTACCGTTACATTTTCCATTGCATTTATATAGAATCTATGTTCTGATTATCCCATATCATTTTGTATTTTCTGTTGGATTTCATTTTCTGTTGGTTTTGATTTGATTGGATCGTACATTTCGTGCCTTATATTGCTATTAATACTTACCCGTATGATCATGCAACTAGATATTGAATCCTTTCATACCTGTATATGGACATAGTATTAGTGCGTGTCAATATGTATGTATGTATTCAATTTTTATCTATCTCTGTCTCCTTTATCTTTCTACCTCTTAAAGATATTTCCGTTTTTTAGTTTGGATCTTCCGTCTACGTTTTCTTCTTGTGTTTCTTTTCTAATATCTGGTATTCCGAAGTATAATGTTTCTAATCTAAGATCATGAATCTAATAGATCTATGTCTGTCTGGGTTATAATTAATCAATTCAATCTCAATTATATTCATTATTAAATTATATCCATACTGAGTACCAGGTATTTATTGTCGGAATCCTCGACTAATTTTCCTTTTTCGTTTGGTATGTGCATGCGAGTGCCTGTGTGTGTGTGTGTGTGCGTGATATCGATATATCGATATAGTTATAGAGATCGCGGCTAGTTTCTAGTTCTGGCTTAGGAGCTTTCAATAATGATTTATCCATTTGCCTAGCTTCAGACTCTTAGAATTTTTATTTAATTGTTGGTTTAAGTCTATTTTTGTTTAGTGGTTTCCTTTCCGTTTCAATTTCGATTTCGATTTCGATTTTGGTTGGGTCATTGCTCGGAATGCTTTAGGTAACATCGAAAAATTCTTGTTAAATAAAACAAATATCTTATCGTTTTCTCGACAATTGAATTTCCTACTGCATTCTGCCTCGCATTCAGTCATTGAAACGCTAAAATTCATAGATGAACCAACCCCCTGTGGGTGTTAGTTCGGCTTAAGATTTGTCAGCTTAATGGCTTTGAACCCACAAACTAAACTAAAATACAAAAAAAAATATATACATCACTTTGATTTTATTCTTTCGATATGATTTACGATGATAACGAGCTTTTGTTTCAGATTCGAACTCGGCTTAGGCTTTGAGCAATGGAATTTTTTATTTTTGTTTCAAAGTTGAATTCCTATTTGATTTTCGAGACTGTTTTTTGTTCGATATTGTGCGATAGAGTTTGAGATTTGATGATTTTTGTGGTTGCATTAACCATTGCATGCATTGATCGAACGTTACATTTACCGTTATAGCATTTGTATGTGTATAACAGTTATATAACAGTTGACACACGCCCCAAACGAATTCCAAAACATAAAATTGAGTGCCACGATTGGAGAAATCGTTCCAATCGTACGCCGACTTATCGAAATTTATCGAATCCCATCGAAACGTATCGAATCGAACCGATCACCAAGTCTATCGGGCGAGCGATAATCAATAATGCGATAATCAGATCAGAGCTCTTACTTTCTCTCTCTCTCTCTCTATATATATATTATATATATTTTTAATCTCACACGAAAGCACGACTTTTTGGCATTTGACAAGCGGTCGCTTCAGCGCACAGTTACATATGACACACTAAGAAATGTGCGATGAGCGCACTATCGATAACCGATAACAGGCAAACTCGTCAAAATGAAATCTTTTTCGGTATCGGTATCGGGTTTTTTTTTTGTTGTTGCCTTAACCAAATAAAAAACAAAACACAGCTAGCTATGAACTGCCTTGAATATATAGACAAATCGAGCATATATATCTACACACGTATATTTATCGATATACAATATATATTTATCCAATGATTGATAATTCGCTATCGCTGTCTCGCTCTCGCTCGCTCGCTAGCTCGTTCTAACCGATAACATTTGCTCAGGGCAGCCTCAGATAGTTTTCGATGAGAGCAGAAACTATTTGGGATCACCTGTCCCCCACTTGCCTCAGGTAGGTTGCTCTCTCTCGCTCTCTCTCTTTTCCACACACACTCTCTCTCTCTCTTTCTATGTCTCTCCCTCTCTCTGTCTTTGAACTCACACAGACAAAATAAACCAGAAATACAAAAATACAATAAATATATCGATTAGGGGCCCGGTATAACAAGAGGCAAGAACTGTATTACAATGTAGATAAATACATATATACCCCATAGATATAACCCCAACGTTCGATCTGACAAAAACGCCCCCTGCCACGCCCAAAAAATATGATAATAAATTACAGAGATATGAAGCGCCGTAGACTTGTGATTTGAAATTAGAAATGCATCCGTACCCAAGTTTTTGAAGAGATTTGCCTATTGAAGTTGATTGTAGAGTTTTATCGATTAAGTCTTAAGTTTGGTTTCGATATCGATTATTTGGTTTCATCGTTTTCCGTTTATCGTTACCCGTTTTACCGTTATGGCAGCCAAAGGGGTTCGAAATAATGTTTAATTTCATTTATTCCAATACTCCTTCGTTAATTGATTACAGAATCGTTAAACTATAAGTCTGTATGGAATATTTATGGTTTTTTTTAAAAAAACTTCCCAAAACCCTCCACCCCGACTCCCTTTAAAAAAAAACTATTGAGCTAAATTAATTGTAAAAAAAAAACAAACGCTACGCTGATGTAGAAATCAAGTCACACAATAAAAAATAAATTTGCTAAATAAAATCATTTTTTAAATAACACATACACACATAGTGACACATGTACACACACACACGTGTATCTCACACTCATACAAGTAAACGCTCAATTAATCAATTTTCTTTTTTAAATTGTAGACAGCAAAAAAAAAAAAACCAAAAAACAATATTAATAATTTATAAAACAAAAAAAAAAAATGAAAAGAATTTGTACAAAAAAATATATATACATTTATCTTTAGATATAAAATATAAACTGCAATCGAGGAATATATATATTTTATTTGATTCATTTTTCTTTTTCTTCTTCTATTTATACTTTGTTTGTACGACAAATGAAAAAAAAAAAAACAAAAAAATGAAAATGAAAAAAAAAAACAAAACTTAGACATCCTTATCCTTACCTGGTTCACCGTTTAACATACGCAGGGGATCACGTAGTTCTCACAAGGTAAGCGCCCAACACTCACACACCCACACACACACACACACACACACAGAGAAACACAGAGTACACCCACTTACTCACACTCACACAGGATAAACCAAACACTCCCACACACACACATACACCCATTATAGATCATGGCTCATCCGAGAATCATAGAACCTAGTCTTATAATTAGATACAAAAAAAAGTACTCGTAACTCGTAGGCAAAGCGTTTAGAGTATATATTCAAGGACCTCCATTGAACACCAACCCACAAAAAATCGTAGCACCCATAGAGATCGGAGAGATATACATATATATAATACATTATCTGTCATAGACTCATTGCCTCATACTCACCCTGATCGTCTAACTGTCTACATGTTTCATGTTTATGTTTCTCCTTCCTTGACTTTGGTAATAGTTTCCTCGTTTTTAGCCTTGTTTTCTGTTGTGTATCGCTGTGACTCCATACCCTCTATATATTTATGTATCTCTATATATATATATATGTATATATATATATATAAATACTATCGTGCATATCCATCTATCAACATATATATATGAATATATTTAGTCGTCTAACTAACTGTACTGCTCTGAACTGCAAGTGTGTGTCTGTCTCAGTGTGCCTGGATCGGAATCAGAATCAGAATCATAAACGTAATACTTCCCAGATCTCTGTAATATGGAGGCCTTCAATGGGGGGTCGTACTCACCAGCTCACTTCCACTATCGCTTTCACTGTCACTCCTACTGTCTCACTCTAACTCTCACTCTCACTATCACTTTCACTTTCACTTTAACTTTCCTTATATTATTATTTATCTTTGTGATTTGTCCTGCGTTAATTTTGCTTCTGTTTGTCTCAATCCTAGGTATATCATGTCCCCCAGTCCCCAAAAAAAAAGTTTCTTTTATGAGGAAACCCAAACACTCCGTTTAATTTTTACTAAATATTACTATCCTATCCTTAAATATTACTATCATCTGGCTGATGAGCCCAGAATAGACAGCGCCATAACTCATTACTCTATCTCTTGGCTGAAGACCACCTACCTTATGTACTTCTACTTCGCTATATATACATATTACTCTATATAAGTATCTAATCTATAAAAGCCTAATTGTATGTGTCCGTTATCCCGGAGTGTGTGTGTGTGTGCGCCTAAGGAGGATATACATATATGAGTGATAAGCGAATACTAATCCCATATTTTGTAATACCCCGCAAATCCAGTACACGATACGGAACGGACGTGGCCGCTTTGGGATTCCCGGTAGCGATCGCAAGCCGTTGGTACTGTCAACATATCAGGACGCCCAGCAGCACCTGCCCTATGCCGACGACTCCAATGCCGTCACCCCGATGTCTGAGGAGAACGGGGCGATCATAGTGCCCGTCTACTACGGCAATCTAGGTGAGATTTCATTTCAAGACGACCTATGTACATACCAACCCGCTCCTTCTAATCGAATTCTAATCGAAACTCTATTGCAGGCTCACGACACTCGTCGTATACCTCGCATCAGTCCCGTATATCGTATACCTCACATGGCGATCTACTAGGCGGCATGGCCGTCATGGGCGTCAGCACAATGACCAAGGAGAGCAAGCTGCGCAACCGCAACACACGCAATCAATCAGTGGGCGCCACCAACGGCGGCACCACCTGCCTGGACACCAATCACAAGGTCGAGCATCGCGACTACGTAAGTATTGATTGCTTTACTGTTACAATCGATTATTAATCGATTGATATTTTCAGGAAATTGGTCTGGAGTGCACGGACGAAGCTGGCAAGATTAAACATCATGACAATCCTTTTATCGAGCCCGTCCAGACACAAACGGTGGTCGACATGAAAGGTGTGTATTATTTTACTGAACTATATCGATTACTATCGATAATTTTTTTTGGAAAATTATTTTGTTTATATTGACTTATTCGATGCAAAACTTATTGACACTAAATGAAATATCAATATTGTTTTTAATAGCATTTCTATCGATTATTTCGATAACATTACTAATACCGATCTTATTTCAATTGCAGACGTGATGGTCCTGAACGACATCATTGAACAGGCCGCAGGTCGGCACAGTCGAGCCAGCGATCGTGGTGGTAAGTGAATCGATCTATTTGCTTGCCGATAACTGTAACTGTTTGACTATCGATTAATCGACATTTCGTTCATTTTGTACATTCCTGCATCCAATATCGATCGTCGTCTCTATTATTTTGTGTTGATATCCAAACATGATGTGCATTGTTCGAATTACAATTTTCATTTCCGTTTCCTGTTTTACGTTTCCGTTTTAACCAAATCATGTAAATAATATTATACAAATTATGAATCTTGTCCGCAGAGAGCAGTAAGGGGAATACAAAACCCCCAAATTAAATCTCGCTCGCTCTCACTCTCTCTCTCTCTCTCTCTGTCTCTCTCTTTCGATTTTGATTGACATCGAGTTTTTGGCTTAAAAAATAATTAATTACCATTTAGTATAAGATCATAACCTGCCAGACGGGGTGACAGTTTCATTGATTTGATTCTGAATCGGAATTGAGATTCAATTCCCCACTCCGGCCTTCCCCCCCCTCCCTCCATGTTGTGTGCATTTCATTTTGCATTTTGATTGCGGTCTTGATTTTGATTTTATCGGTTCGCATGCATATTTTGGCCTATACCCTCCCCCCGTCCGTCAACCCACCCCCTCTGCCTTGATGTCCTGCGTTTGATTGATTTACGGCTGATTGCTGAATGGCAATACGGAATGGCAGAATGTCCTGCTCGTCCTGCTCGTAGAGCTCTCTCGCATGCGGCCTGCATCCCCACAACAAATACTTATATACAATATCCTTATATATAATGCATAGTATGTGTACATATAGTACACGTGTACATTCGATTGAATAACGGATAATACATCTCTTTAATAATTGATAAGCCCGGAAAACCCAAAACAATACTCAAATAAGCCGGCCAACAGCCAGGAGCAGGCTAAAGTCCCATTCTTTATATTTCACCCATTGTGCATTTATCCTTTGTGTTCCGTTATTTCCCGATTTTCGATTTTCGATTTTTGCATATTTCTATTTACTTTCTCTCCCCCTCCCCCTCTCGTGTGCCTCACCTAACATAAATATATATATATAAATATTTTTGATTCTCCTTTTTTGATTCCTCTTTTTTACGCCAAGAGCTGAATAAAATAAAAAATATATACAAAAATACAAAAACAAAAGCGAAACCAAAGCAAACATATTTTATATATATATATAACTATGCATATATATCTACATATATATATATACTCCAATGAATGACTTCTTTGACTCGTCCATTTTATTTAATGCCGTTGATGCTAACAGAAGAAAGCGAAAAAAGCGCAAAAAAACCAAATTGAAAACAAAAAACTATACAAATGTTTGAAAAACAAAAAATTATAATAAACACACACACTCACACTTAGTTAGAAATGTTTGCTCACACACACACACACACACACACACACAAACAGGAGAGCACCGCGCTCTCTTGCCGCTTCTCTCTACGCCCAGCTTCCGCATTGTGCACCTACTCTCACACACAAAGCAACACAGACACACACACACACACACACACACACACCCTCAAGCAGCAGGAGAGATGCCGCACACTTTCTCCCTCCGGCTCGCACTCTCCTGCGGGCTGTGACGTCACAACGAGAGGCTCAACTTTCACCATAAATTCCAAAAAAAACGATGGGTTTCGAACTCCAAAAAAACATAAATAATATCAGCGATATTCGATTTTATTTCTTAGTATTTATTTTTTTAAACGCTATATAATCTTAAGTATCTTTCGATTGTTTGTTTAAATTTAATTATTTTATTTAAATGCATGCCGTTAGCAACTATCATAGTAATTTGTATATTTCTCGTAGATCTACCTCGTAGTTATTTTGTATTTTGGATTAAATAGCTACATATATATTTCGTGTTTAATGCTAGAAGCATGCTTGGTCAAAAACCGTAGAACATTTCTTAGTCCAAACACATTCACCGTTACCTAATGATATCCATAACTATAACTAAGTAAATTTTTTAAGAATCTCTACCATGCATTTGATATACCTCCGTATATAGAACTTATTTGAACTGGTAATTGAAGCGCAGAGAGCAAATATTGTATTGGAATATGATTCGCGTAGTTTATCGAAAGTCCGATATGAATCCGATTTCTCGAAAATCCCCATTTCAAATCTTTGAGAGTAGTTAGCCATCATTTATAGTCGCATATAGCAACATTTATTTAGAACAAAAAAAATAAATTTAATCTGCTTTCCCAATTGCCTAAAGTGCAGGTTAATGTTATCGATAAACACAGAGTAGTCCAGTTAAGTTGCGAATTGAATTTGAAATACTGTATTCTTTTATTTTCGTAATGTGCAATTTTCAAAGCAAGAATTAAGAATATTAAGTGATATTTACTAACCCTGATGGATGTACATATCGAAATTATCGATAAATATCAAGACTAAAGACAAGAAGAGTAACTTTAATGTATCAAAACTATCAAAAGATATGTGTAGCCAAAGTTTCTTTATATTATCGATAAATTATCGATTGATTAAAAGATGCAATCAGGGCTGGTGAATATTCAAAAGTACCTTATCTCAAAGCCAAAGCCTCTCTCACACAAGACACAAACTTTGAACCGTTTGCTTACCGACCAATAATATATCAATATCCAATGCAATGAGCTTCAACAAACTAAAACAAAATATACAAAAAAAAAAAAAAAATTACAAGAAATGCAAAGTAAAAAAAAACCAAAAAAAAAAAAAGAAAAAAATGATGTTGAATATCTAAAGTAAAATCTGGCTGAGTCAAAGTTGGTCAAATCACCACTAATAACAAATTTTTGTATGGTTCAGTCTCCGTTTACTATTTCCCAACAGAGGACGATGACGAGGATGGGCCGACGTTCAAGGACAAGGCGCTCGAAGTGATCCTCAAGGGCATCGATGTGTTTTGTGTGTGGGACTGTTGCTGGGTTTGGTTGAAATTTCAGGAGTGGGTCTCCCTCATCGTCTTCGATCCATTTGTCGAGCTCTTCATCACGCTGTGTATTGTCGTCAACACGATGTTCATGGCGATGGATCATCACGATATGAACAAGGAGATGGAACGGGTCCTCAAGAGTGGCAATTATGTAAGTTCAAGTTATAATACAAAATTTTATACCCAAGGGACATTTTATAGTTTTTTTTTTTTAATAAGGGAAAATTTAAAAGTACATGATTTAAGCATAAAAGTACAATTGTATAATTCCCAACTATTATGTTTCAATTCCATCGTTTCTAACGAGTAACGAGAAGTAAAAAACTCTTCTATTATTCTTCCAAAATGTTTTTGAATTTATATTCTTCATAAAATAAACTAAAACTATCTCTTATTTTCACAGTTCTTCACAGCCACCTTCGCTATCGAGGCTACCATGAAGCTGATGGCCATGAGCCCCAAGTACTACTTCCAGGAGGGCTGGAACATCTTCGATTTCTTCATCGTGGCCCTCTCGCTCCTTGAGCTGGGACTCGAGGGTGTCCAGGGCCTGTCCGTGTTGCGTTCGTTTCGCTTGGTAAGAATACCGATTTGTAATAAGGGTCCTTAAAGACCCATTTCGTAAACCTTGGTCCAACTAGTTGTAGCCCTAAGTTAGCTGTAAGATGTTGCGATTGTTTAACCTTTAACCTCTAGCAGGCCAAACTAGCGGGTATCTGAAAAATACCAACAAAAAGCGGAAGTTTGAATCTGAATCGATAAAAAACCCAATTTCCTTTGCTCTCCTCTCTGACCCGATCAACTTGCAGCTGCGTGTTTTCAAACTGGCCAAGTCCTGGCCGACACTGAACTTGCTCATATCGATCATGGGTCGTACTGTCGGCGCCCTCGGCAATCTGACCTTCGTCCTCTGCATTATAATCTTCATATTTGCGGTCATGGGCATGCAGCTGTTTGGCAAGAACTACACAGGTACTTGGGAGAAACCCTATCGCCTCTATCCTCCTAAAGCCCCAAAATGAAAACATACATCCCTTTCCATACCAATATCCCTCCCCTCCCAAAAAAAAAACAACAAAAAGATCTCCTCGAATTCAAAGCAAAGTTCTAGCGTGCAAATGAACTAATTTTCTTAGTGCAATATATTTCTCTATTTTTCTGCCTCCAAAACTTTTTCAACTTACGTTTTTTTTTTCGAATCTACCTAAAATATATAACATATATATATTATACGAATACCTTTTAGTCGTACACCCGTGTTTGTAAGACCCAGAATTCGCCTGAATCGAAGATGAGAATTTGTTTTAGAGAGCCACGCTTTGGGCACGATTTTTGCATTAGTTTTGAACTCACTTTGGTTTTTTGTTTTCAAACTCTTTGCTTTGCTGCCGACAAACAAACAAACAAAAAGACAAACAAAATGAAGAAAATTACGGAAAAATTGTAGCGGAAAATCTTGCCCGGACTATGTCTGCTATATTTTATTTTATTTTCTATAGAGGATATCTTGCCGCATTGTCAGCGAATGTTATTACACTTTATTTCCTAGGCCCCGAAATAAATTAAGCATTAAGCCTAATTAAGAATGATCATAATTTGTATATAATATACTAGCCACTATATAGCAACTAATTTTGTTTAAATTTAAGGGGTAAGCCAATATCCGACGATTGCTCTGCACGATCCACGAATCAGGCGGTGATCGATAAATCGTTTTAAAAATAATATTTTACTTTAATACATAGAATCGATTGTTTTTTGGAATAATTCTACATAACCAATATACGACTTTTTTTTCCCACTATATTTTCCTACGCTTTGCCCGGCTTTCAAAACCAATCGAATCGAATCGTAATAATATCAACATGATCGATAAATCAACTTCCCCCATTACCAATTGTGAATGATCCCCAAAAACAAAACCAAAAAAAATATTTACCAAAAAAAATGCAATTAAATTTGAAAAACTGCAGCTGCGTGTATTCAAATTGGCCAAGTCTTGGCCAACACTTAATTTACTCATTTCGATTATGGGACGCACCATGGGCGCTTTGGGTAATCTGACATTTGTACTTTGCATTATCATCTTCATCTTTGCGGTGATGGGAATGCAACTGTTCGGAAAGAATTATCATGGTAAGTATTGTAGTAGGTCTCTAAACTCTCACCAAACAATTCCTCGATGTGTCTTGTACTTTATGTGTGAGTTTCGTGTCTTAATCTGTTCACTCTTTGGATCATTTGGATCATCACCCCGTGTTTGTGATCACATTTTTATATTGACATTATTTTTCTCACAATTATCACATAACATTATTTCGGATTTTCGAAATGTACAGTCTTCATAGAGAAATAGTACAGGGGGGTTTGCTTGTAACAATTATTTTATTCTAATTCTAAAAAATTAATAACTCGACTTCCCTCCATATACAAATACTACTCTCTATGAGATATGAAAACCTCATCACCATGCTACTTATGATTTATTACGAAATTCTTTGTTTTGAAAGTCTGCTTACCAGTCCGATTTTTGAGTTAATGTTCGTTCGAGAAAG
Source organism: Drosophila atripex (assembly GCA_035045925.1). Taxonomy (NCBI): domain Eukaryota; kingdom Metazoa; phylum Arthropoda; class Insecta; order Diptera; family Drosophilidae; genus Drosophila; species Drosophila atripex. The sequence goes on from JAWNOP010000009.1 coordinate 1,765,881, forward strand.
TTGTCTGTAAGTAATTTTCTCCTAGATTTTTTAAAGCCCAAGCTCGACTCTTTGACTTTTTTCCACACTCCTAAGTATATCTAAAATTATGTATATGATATTTAGCTACACCTTGTCGTAGCTCTAGCCTGAAACCAAATAAAATCATAATGTGGCGTGCAATTTTCTTCACAATTTTTTTCTGAGTGCCCTGCTCTGCGCTGAACACTTTTTGCACACGCTTTTGTATGTGGCTTTCCAAAAAAAAAGAAAAAAACAAAAAAACCAAACCAAACACCAAGTGAAAATATGTCCAAAATATTCCCAAAAAAAAACAAAAAAACAAATACAAATTATAAACCAGATTTTGTGTAAAAGAAAAATAACATATTGAATACTATACAGATCACAAGGATCGCTTCCCGGATGGAGACCTGCCCCGGTGGAACTTCACCGATTTCATGCACAGCTTTATGATCGTGTTCCGGGTGTTGTGCGGCGAATGGATCGAGTCCATGTGGGACTGTATGTACGTGGGCGATGTGTCGTGTATACCCTTCTTCTTGGCCACCGTTGTCATCGGCAATCTTGTGGTGAGTATAGAATCGATATAAATCGATTATTTCGATCGTTTGGATGCTAATCGATGTCATTTCGATAGGTACTTAACCTCTTCTTAGCGTTGCTTTTGTCCAATTTCGGTTCATCCAGCTTATCAGCACCGACTGCCGATAACGATACAAATAAAATAGCCGAGGCCTTCAATCGAATTGGCCGATTTAAAAGTTGGGTTAAGCGTAATATTGCTGATTGTTTCAAGTTAATACGTAACAAATTGACAAATCAAATAAGTGATCAACCATCAGGTGAGAGGACCAACCAGATCAGTTGGATTTGGAGCGAAGGTTTTTATCCACTTGTTTTCCAATTACTAAACTACTTTTAATTATATATGATACTCGTAATACTCGTATATTGCCAACGATATAATTGCGTATAATCCGTTTAACGTTTAACTTCAACTTAAACCATTGGCCAGTAAATGAATTGCGTAAATCGATCTTAACAAAAACCAAAATCCAGTTATAAGTCCAGAAACCAATTCTTTCTAAAAACTTACCCAAAATTTTATACAAAACAAAAAACCCCCAAAAGTTGCAAACAAAAAAAAAAAACCAAAATGTTCTTAGCTGAAAATTTGCAAATTCTCTTTAGTTAGTTTCAAGTATATTCCTCCCTTAGTTCTTAAAAAATCACCCGTCCACTGCCCACTCACCATGTATTTGTATATCTCAAGTCAACAAAAAAAAAAAACAAAAAAAATATATCATCCTGATCGAGGGATCGATCGCCGTCATCGATTTTTTATCGGTTTCCGTTCGATTCGAATTGGAGCCTGAGTGTTGTTGTTCTGTTCTTCAGCTGGTTATCGACCGCCGACCTTCAGCCTCTCCGAGCTAATGCTCCGTGACATTATTTCCGATCACTTCTCATACCCGATTACCACTCGTCATAATCTTTAGAACTTACTTAGATAGTCTGTATTTTTAGCTGAACTGAAAGTAAATTAAAATAAAAAACAAATCCAAACAAAAAAAACCCTAAAAAAAAAAGTAAAACAAAGTATATTGTATCTTTTCCTTAGATAGAAATATTATTAAAAATGTTTCAAAAATACATTTTGTAAACTAGTTTGAACCTGACCGTCGTCGATATTGTTAGAAATTGAGTTGAAATTGAGTTTTTTTGAAACTAGATATAAAAGTTGGTTAGCCTTGTTGTGTTTTGGAAACCCCATACTCCCATGTTTTGATTTCGGTTTTAGGTTATACATATTGATTTGATCATCCCGATCGACGATCCCCACACATTCTCTCTTGTACATTTGCATTTTCAAAAGTCTCGCAGCGGAGATCGATTGGCCAAGCCGCAAAAAACAAAAAAAAAAACACGAGCTAACCAAAAAAATCAAGAAATAATACTAAAAGACCAATTTATTTCATTAGAATTAAACAAAAAAAAATGGCAAAATGCAGAAGTTCGATGTGAATTGAATCTCTCGAATCGAAGCAATCACAAAAAATATGCGAAAACAGTATTAGACTTCCTCATTGTAATATGAAATTATATAAATTGAAAGTAAAACAGTGGATTTGATCCTTCATAGTGTTATGAAATTTTCTTACTCTCGTTATTATCAAAAACTTCCTTTTGTATTTTAGTAAAACAAATATATACATATATGTGAAATTTTGTGTTCTGTAAACCCCAAGAAACCCCTAGCAACCCCATCATACCTTAGATTCCATCTGCTTATTTTGATTGAAACATTTGATTAAAATTCATTAGCTGGCATTGAATGTGAGTGATGGTGGCAACCCTATTCAATCACTCTCATTCATGTCGAGTAGTGTGACCAGCTTAGTTTCCTTTTTAGCTCTTGTTGTTAACCCTGGTTTGATGTGAAAATACCCTTAATGTAATTGATATAATTATATAACCTTTCCTCTCCAGGGTTAACATTGAAGTTATTATTAAAAATTTATTTCTATATTATTTAACATTATTCTGGTGCTGGCTTTAGTACATTTTCAATCATTAGCTTGTTTAGTTTCGTCGATCATTATGCGATTTGTGTTGTTTGCTGTTGTGTTGTGAGCGTTCCTCCTTTCTCCACTTTCCCTCAAATAAAAAATGATTACAAAGTACACTGATACTGAAACCACATAGAATCACATCATCAAACATAATCCATAAAACCACAAAGAAAAAATAAAAATAAAAAAAAAACCACCGCGGAGACGCTGTTTTAATTTTTGTTTTAATATTTGTGTGTCCTTTTAACGATTTAAGCCCCAAAATATTGAGAATTAACCGTAATATCTATCTACATTCTTTTCATTTATTATGGCTTGTCATGATTTCGAAAAAAAAAATCAAAATCAATAAAAAATAAAAAAAAAATATATATATTCCATTGGCCGACGAATCGAACAACGCTTTAATCAAAATCATCTCAAAATCTAAAATTAAATCGACAAACAACCAACAACAACAACTTGAATGCGAACGGCAACTGCTTATCTATAAATTATGAATTATGAATTATGAATATTCGTTTCGCTTTATGATTTTCCAATCAATCAACCAACCGATCAATCGATCTCAACCGATCAACAATCGTCATTGCCCATCAAAAAAAAAAAAAAAAATATGTACCATATGCCATATACCTCTGTTACGTTACATATGTATATATCGAACTATTATATATATATATATAAACTATATATACACCCATTACGTTATGCGAAATCAAATCAAATATGATTGAATTTGAATTTGAATGATTGAATGATGTTTGGGATACGAAAGGCAAAGGCGTTTGTCGTTGTATATCTGCAGAGCATGGTGACAACGAACTGGAGCTGGGACACGACGAGATCCTGGCCGACGGTCTCATCAAGAAGGGCATCAAGGAGCAGACCCAACTGGAGGTGGCCATCGGGGATGGGATGGAGTTCACGATACACGGCGACATGAAGAACAGCAAGCCCAAGAAATCCAAATATTTAAATAACGCAACGGTAAATACACTCGATCTTAATCACCAAATCTTTAATCCCCTCTTCCCTATTTTTTGAAAAAAAAAGAAAAGTAATACCAAAATATATGTATATGATTATTATGTATTTTTATTTATTGGATTTGAATCCCTCTCTCCTCTATACATATATATTTTCCCATCTCGAAAATATTACGATACGATATACTTTATTTCAATTAAAAATATACTGAATATTTTCGTAATGACAACAAAATTGATTTATCTTTATTTGTTCGTTTCTCTTTTTCGTTCATTTAATTGTCACGTTTTTTTCTTACTTTACATATAACTGTCTATATGTGTACTGTTATGTGTGTGTATTCCAACACCCAAATCAATTTTTAAAAAATACCAAAAAACAATACTGAAAAAAATACCGAATAAAAAAACTCAACAAACCAATTCAACCAACTGAACCAAACTGAAACCGAAACACATGAACTGAAATCGCAAAAAAAAAAATCTATTCAAAAAAAATATATATATTAAAAAAAAATACAATATATATATATACCGTTACAATATACCAAATACCGAAATACCGAATACCGTATATACCGATAAAAATATATATATAACTATATAACTATAACTATACAGATGATTGGCAACTCAATTAACCACCAAGACAATAGACTGGAACACGAGCTAAACCATAGAGGTTTGTCCTTACAGGACGACGACACTGCCAGCATTAACTCATATGGTAGCCATAAGAATCGACCATTCAAGGACGAGAGCCACAAGGGCAGCGCCGAGACGATGGAGGGCGAGGAGAAGCGAGACGCCAGCAAGGAGGATTTAGGTCTCGACGAGGAACTGGACGAGGAGGGCGAATGCGAGGAGGGCCCGCTGGACGGTGATATCATTATTCATGCACACGACGAGGATATACTCGATGAATATCCAGCTGATTGCTGCCCCGATTCGTACTATAAGAAATTTCCGATCTTAGCCGGTGACGAAGACTCGCCGTTCTGGCAAGGATGGGGCAATTTACGACTGAAAACTTTTCAATTAATTGAAAATAAATATTTTGAAACAGCTGTTATCACTATGATTTTAATGAGTAGCTTAGCTTTGGTAAGTCAACTACATAAAAATTCCGATTCAAATTTATATTTTTCCAAAAACAAAAAAAAAAAAAAATTAAGAAACCGAAATTGAAATCCGAATATGATCTAGAGCTATTTTTTTTGCCAATTGTACATTAATTGCAAAATTGTTGTGTCATTTTGCTTTTTTATCGAAATGCTAAAAACGCAAATTGTAGCAACTAGATATTGAAAAAAAACAATTTTAAAATTATACAAAAACGATTTCAACGAGCAAAACAATTGAAAATGTAGTTAATCCGAGCCATGCTTAAAACTTTACCAAAGTTGATTGCTTCATTATATGTGTAATATCCCTCGATTTTAAGTTTCATTCCTCCGATTCTACAGTTTAGCTTAGCTTAGCTTAGATATTCAACAATTCGATATTCAATTTTATGTTTTATTTAATAAAGCCGATGTCAAGTCTCTGTAAGAGAAAATCTATTTGATGATAATTCGCAAAACAACACTTTGCACATCGGCTTTAGACCCTTAAAAAAAATGATTTTTTTTTTAAATAAATAACCAGAAAGATAATAATATTTTTGTTGAATAGTTTGCTTTCTATGCCCAGGCACATTCTAGTCAAACAGCTTGTGTCTTCGCGTAGAGATCGCATTCTAAACGTAACTCTCAAAATATGTATACATCTGTTTTCCATGTAGATCGTTCATTGTTAGCCTTAGGCATATAAATATTTCGAAATAGAAGTGTTGCATATAGTTTAGAGTTAATCGTAGACGCTTTGTGCGTATCATTTCAAGAATTTTGTCTTCAATTTCTTTGAAAATTTTTCTTTAATTGCGTTTGACTTTGATTTGTCCGCCCAAGATGAAGATCAGAAACCACAAAAGAATAACAAAAGAAACCGAAAGTTCAAACAGAATAAGTAAAACGGCAATGCTTTTGAATTTTAAACCATTTAAATATTCATTAATATTATATAGCTTCTTATACTGCTTCTAGATAATTGTTATACTCGTACTCTCGTAACCCATAATCTTCTAACTCCAAAACCAAAAAAACCAAAAAAAAAAAACAAAAAATAATAACAAAATCAAATCAATCCAATGTATAACGCCAATGTAAATGTCCCCCTGTGTGTTTCTTCTATGCAAACTTGGAATACCCGAAACAGGCATTAGAAGATGTACATCTGCCACAAAGACCCATACTGCAGGATATTTTATACTATATGGACAGAATATTTACGGTTATATTCTTCTTGGAAATGTTAATCAAGTGGTTGGCGCTCGGCTTCAAAGTGTACTTCACAAATGCGTGGTGTTGGCTCGATTTCGTCATTGTCATGGTAAGTCCAACGGTTTCCCAAGTATAACGCCTTCCCCCACCCGATACTGCTTTCGGACTATCTTTTATTACAATATATATATATATTAGTTTTTTTTTTTTTTTTGATTTAAAAATGAAATTAAACCGAGACAAAGACGTACTTTGAAACACCAATTGAGACAGACACTGAACTGTTCGAACGTTTTTCTGACTTTTCGGTTCCAGTCCCTCGTATCCCCCCCCAAAAGAAACAGCTTCTTTATGATATGTATACCCAAATATCCACAGAGTTTGTAAAGTGTACATAATGTTGTATGGATAAAGATCAGTAAAGAACAATAATGCCATAGGTATATCTTAGTTATTCATGATTAGCTTAAAGTAACATATCTAGATATAGTCACATACATTTACAATATTAACAATGTATAGCTTAAACCCTGCTTAGTCGAGTTACCCGTGTGCCTTTAAGTTTTTTAAGTATACCGAGCTAAACCTCTGAAAAACCTCATCTAGCTGTCGCTAATTAATTTGGCCGCGGTCTGGTCCGGGGCGGACGATGTGCCCGCCTTCCGTTCGATGCGAACCTTGAGAGCCCTGCGACCGTTGCGGGCCGTTTCGCGCTGGGAGGGCATGAAAGTAAGTAGCGCCCAACACTCTGTCTTCCTTCTCTCTCTTTCTCTCATTCTGTCTTCTATCTTCTCAACTAACTGTTAATCTAACTATTTCTCTATCTCGTTGTGTGTGTTTAACCTTGCCTTCTCTGTTGTGCGTGTGTGTGCGTGTCTGTGTGTGTGGGAGTGAGAAACATATGCGTATGGGTGTGAAATCCCATTTAATATCCGTTCAATGTTGTTGCTTCACAAAAAGATTTCCTTTCTCCTTTCAAGGCTGTCAAAAAAAATCCTAAACATCCAGAAGTTATCATTAAAAAACTGTTATACTAACTGTCATACAAACTTTTAACTCCAGTGTCAGAAGCGTAGTCTGCTAAGCCATTACATTGGCTTGTTTTCCATACATTCAATATATTTAAAGTGTCATACTAACTGTTATACAAGCAATGTTTTACAAGAATGCGGCAGATCGCTTAACTGTTATACCCATAAACCTATCCACTCACCTTCAACCTCTCTCTGTTCGTATGTGCGTTTCAGTGTGACCGTTCCAGAATCATTTGCATTTATCATTGTGTCTCGATTTTCTGTTATACCGCAATATACATATACATATATTGTATGGGTGTCATTTTCAGTTAACTTTCGCGTGTGCGTGTATGTGTGTGCGTGTGTGTGTTATACGCTACTAATAATATATGTTCTTGCCGAATCGAAGCGCCCAGGCCAGGTCAGCGCGCCTTGCAAATAACTGTTATACCCGGCCAGTATTGTACATTCTCCGCTGCCTGTAAATGTTGATGTATTATCCTTATACCTTATACATATACATACATATATATTATTATCTTATTGTCCCTATCTATTCTGTTGTTCCTAACATAGTTGTAAACGAAAAGTTAATTACAAATATTGATAATCCTGAACCATGTATAACGAACGCTTCGTAGGCATTGCCGTCGCGAGCTTCAGCTTAACTGTTATACTAGTGTTATACATACTAGGATCATTGATCGAAAACATAGGATAGTCGTAATTATAAAGTTATATTGTACATTATACCTCATACGTATTTGCTTTAGAGTATAACATAGAGCTAAGATCACATGCCACACAGAACTGTTGTGCGAACTGTAATACAAACTGTAATACAAACCGTAAATCCTGTGTATAAGTAGTTTGGTTCAATAACTAGCCATAGATTCAGTAGCTCCCCCGTAAATACCTTAGTGACAAGCCCCCCGCCCCCATTTCCAGAACATCTCTCCAGAACACAACGAATATGAACCGGAACCCGGAATCCGGAACCGGACTCCCCCCTCTTTTTAACTGCCCTCTCACACCCTCGATTCTTAGCGGCACTGAAACAAAATATCTATCTATTTATATACATATGTATGTACAGGTGTACAATAACCAATTATCAAAATATATAACCGAACTTAAGTAAAACAAGCGAATATTATGGGGCCACAAACTGCACTGAATTATTTAAAAAGCAAAATTAACTTCACGACGATGAGTCGTTAGTGTATAGAATATATATCGATATATCGTTTACTCGTATATGTATATATACTTGTCTATATTCAACCACAAAAATCAGTACAATCAGAAACCAAAACCAGAAGTCAGTCGACAGCTCGATGATAAATCGAGTATGAACAAAAAAAAATCGCTCATACGCAGTGGTGGCAGTGTTTTACTTAAAAGCAAGCCGCAAATCGACGCTCCCATTCGCGTCGCGTCTCACACCAACTGATGTCGCTTCGTCTGGGCTATACTTTCAACCTTCAGACTCACATATCAATACAAAATACCCCAAAAAAAAAGATACGTACTCTTCAAAACTCCACAATACCCAATCGAGTCCGGCAGCAAAGTTTGAGCAAAAATGTGTCAACATAGAGACAGATCAAATACGAAGAACCCGAAAAAGCCGAAAGCCATTTTCCATGAGAACCTAGTGATGAGGTCGCACGACTGCACAATGGATAAATCAAGGTTCCTGCATAGGCCAGACTCTCCAGACCCGCCAGACTATCCCTCCAATCGATTCCTTTATCGAAATGTAATGTAAATATTAGTTATATCATCAATAATCGTTATTAATCCGAAGCGGCGTATGCATGCCCAGTTTGTCCATTGTGGAGGGCAGTGCGGCTGGTGGTGCGATTATTAGGATTTATATTTATGAATATCCCTTAGACAGAGCTTGTACTAGCCTATATCCCCATATTTGAATCTCGATCTCAGAAGTCAGTCTTTGTATCGGTCTTTTTTTAATAACTGTGTCGTGTAAACACCCAGCCCCTTGAATTGAACCGAAACTACTTCCAAAATACACACATTGAACCAAAAACCAGAAACCAACTAAATCCAATCGAAACCAAAAATATAATACCCATCAGTATTTGAGTAATTTATGCATATGTGTTAACCTGTTTTGTGTGTATGTGTCCTACGTCTTTAAGTGTTTTACCATCTATGTATTTGCAAGAAGACATACTCAATATATATCGAAAACTACTTATATATACATATATCGTACAAAACAACATACGTATATACGAAATGTATCAACTATCGTACACTAGGCTATCGTTTAAGAAAACCCCCCTTTTTCTCGCCTAAGTCAGTTCAGCAGTATTACCTTTAAATATATGCAAGTAAGTTCTCCGAACTCCGTACTCCAAACTCTGACCCCCCAAACTCGTACCCCTGTTTTTGGCAAGAGAGCATTTTTTAAGGCTAACAACATCATCTTTCAGTTAGACAGACAGACAACAGACAACAAAAAATAAGAAAAGACTTTTGCTTTATTTAAAAAAAAATAAAAAAAAAAAAATAAACAAATCTATGTCTATCCTATATATGTTAAACTTGGCACTATTCGAACTATATCGAAACTAGGTATCGCTTATCAACTTCGTTGCTTCACTTGTTGGAGCTGGTGGTATTCAAGCCTTCAAGACTATGCGAACGTTAAGAGCACTGAGACCACTACGTGCCATGTCCCGTATGCAGGGCATGAGGGTACGTACTTTCCATACATACTCCTAAAAATCCAAAAATCAAAATCCAACTCAAAATCAGTATCAGTATCAAGTATCAGATTCAATATCAAATACAACAATCAAACAAAACAAACAAATTCATCAATCAGTATCAGTATCAGTATCAATATCAATATCAATATCAGTATATCAGCTAAAACATCACAATTATATTACAATGAATAAATACGCTGTTTTTTTTTTTTTAAATCCTATCTCTAAACACAATTCATTCAAATCCAGAAACAATCCAATATTTTGTGTATTTAGTCAAGTTCAAAAATGTAGATTTTAAACAGTTTCAACTTTTGGATCAGCAGTTGATTTGATTTGTTGCATCCGTATCCGTATCCGTATCAGTATCTTGTATTTCGATTAGATGATATGCCACCCAAATATTAATTACTTTTTAATCAATCAAAAAATTTCTCTCTCATCGATCTGCCGAACACTAAAAACCACACTCCAAGTACTAGACTTAAATTTAGATCTATCGTTAATCGTTAATCCTTATATCGTTAATCATATTTCGACAACGTTTTGCCTTGCCTTCTCTCTCTAACACACAAGTTGCGTCTTTGCTCGCTCTCGCTCGCTCTTACTCTCTCTCTCTCTCTCTCTCGCTCTATTTCTATTTACATCTCTATATATCTATCTCTCTGTATTTTACATCCACCTATTAGAACAATTGGCTAATCTGAACGTAAACCAAACTAAGAAAATTCGCTTTAGCTTTAATCGAACCGACTCGAATCTTTATGCCTGCCCCAGCACCGTAGAAATCGATCAAAATTAGACCTAGAACATTGATTATCATCGATTTATCTGTATCTACACCAACAATTTTAACTTAAATCGTACTTAAACCATACTCATTTAGATCAGAGTCATACTTAGTCTTTAGTTTAAGTTAAATCTTAGCCCGATTTAAATTACTTCGAGTTGCTCTTGATAATTGCTTGCTGTCTTATGTTATCGTTATCCATGTAGTGTTGTAAAGTGCACTTTGCTGCTTACGCTTGGCTCAGTGTTGAGCGACGCACGCTGCCTGCAAGTACAGTGTTGGCAAACACATTTTAACTCAAAACTAACAACATATCACATTTCATCATTCTGCAAGAAAATTAATACAAAATAATAGCATTCATTGATTGTAAATGATTAACTAGCAACACTAGTATAACAAGAATGATTAGCACTGAATCTTAAATATTGCTATTATTTTGATTAAGGCTTACCATCTAGCATTTTCACAAGAAATATATAAAAATAAAGCATTCAAGTACACTCCCATCTGTACATCTACATTTATGTATAAGTCTGATATCAAGTTGATTAACTATTTACCATAATCTATAAATATATAAATATATTCCTAACTGACTAAATATCTCTCTGCATTTATTGTATTATATTCTATCCCCTCTACCCCGCCCTCGCCTTGCCTCGCATCACCCATAATACACTACAAAAAAAAAAATATATATATAAAATAACCAACCAACCAATTCATCGATTTATCAACTAACTCCTAAACAACTCAACTCATCATCGACGTTGCCAACGACGACCCAATCGGTTATCGATCGATCGATTGAATAATCGATCCACCAAATCCGAAACCACAACAAATACCAAAAACAAATACCAAAACCAATAAAATTCAGGTCGTCGTTAATGCGCTGGTACAAGCTATACCGTCCATCTTCAATGTGCTATTGGTGTGTCTAATATTTTGGCTAATTTTTGCCATAATGGGTGTACAGCTTTTTGCTGGAAAATATTTTAAGGTACGTGCCAAATGTTTCAAATTAAACCTCAATCAAAAAAACAAAAAAAAAAAAAAACAAAACTGAAACTAAACCCAAAAACTGAAACCAAAACCGAAACATAATAAAACAGGCCAATACTCTTGTCGGTTAAATGAATACAAACTAAACATAGTTTTGTACTCTTTTCGCCTTCAAAGTGGCTAGAAATAATACCAATTCCAAGCAGCATTCTATAATTAGCATTTATCCGAATTATTTGAATCGATCAGTAATTTCAATTTCAAATCCAATGCGTATCTTTGCATCTATTTTTCGTAAATAGTTGAGTTTCAAAGAAAAACACGATTCGAAACCCTATGGTTTCGCAGACTGTAATTAAATTCAAACCAGAACTCAGCCAGTATCTCAGTATCAGTATCAGAACTAAAAGCAATTAATTACAAATCAGAATCAGCTTGGGCAAACAGCATGCTTATCGACTGTTATATAAACTATACGAGTATGCGACCATGCGAAAGCACTAATACGATTTTTAAGTACACTTCTTAGTACTAGAATTAGTTTATACTTTTGCCATTTGCACTGGAAACAGAAGAGAAAAACTATATATTGAATCCAATCAAAGCTTTTTGAAATAGTACCGAGGCCAAAGCTAATTAGCTGCTCAAAAACTAGCACAAACACTTACAAAAACACTAATACAAAATAAAAAAAAAAAAAATAGTTAGCAACTCTCTAGAGTTAGTAATCCTTTATATAATGCCCCGCCCGTTTCTAGATCTATATATATTTAAAATTATTTCTTTTATTAAATATATATATATATATATATACGATATGAAATCCCTCATAACTTAAATACATTTTTTCGAAATTAACTCGATACAAAACACAACCAAACTCATCAAAACGATGATCGACGATAAACCGACGACAATCAACGATCTATCCGCTCTACCGATATAAACCGATCACCAATCATCGATGAACCAGTGCGAGGACATGAATGGCACGAAGCTCAGCCACGAGATTATACCAAATCGCAATGCCTGCGAGAGCGAGAACTACACGTGGGTGAATTCAGCAATGAATTTCGATCATGTAGGTAACGCGTATCTGTGCCTTTTCCAAGTGGCCACCTTCAAAGGCTGGATACAAATCATGAACGATGCAATCGATTCACGAGAGGTAATGTACCACACTTGCAATTATCGATCACACACCCCATTTTGCTATGCCAATGCGCTTTGCCAACCACAATATAGCAAAAGAATATTGAAAAGCATAGTCTTAGTAAATGTATAGAGCAGAATATGAAAAGAAATCAAATGAAAATATGCCGAATCAAAGCTATGTCGCTAATGAATAGTTAGTAAATCCATATCATATACTGTAAATGTCTAGTTAAATATGTCGAATATTCTCAAATTAAGTCAAACCTATAACTTTTTATTAATCAAACAATTTTTATCTATAACTTTTTTTCTCTTTTTTATGTATGATCAACTACAACAAATCAACTACAACTACAACAACAACTCGAAAACAACACTCAACACTTACAACAACGAATATGGTTACACCACTCAAACAAAACTCTGGTCACACTCTTACTCCACAACCACTACAACACGAGCAACACTAAAAATGATCCATTCACCCAAAAAAAAAAAAAAATATTTAAAAAAAAAAACACCAAAAATGTACTGAAACTAAAAAAAAAATATATTCAAAACCAAAACCAATGATGCCATTCTACAAAATTCATCCTCGAACCGATTCCTGCTGCTATCGATCTCAAAATCATCTGGCCAATCGCAATAAATTATCGATAACAGGTGGACAAGCAGCCAATTCGTGAAACGAACATCTACATGTATTTATATTTCGTATTCTTCATCATATTTGGATCATTTTTCACACTCAATCTGTTCATTGGTGTTATCATTGATAATTTTAATGAGCAAAAGAAAAAAGCAGGTGGATCATTAGAAATGTTCATGACAGAAGATCAGAAAAAGTACTATAATGCTATGAAAAAGATGGGCTCTAAAAAACCATTAAAAGCCATTCCAAGACCAAGGGTAAGACAACAACAAACTACAAAGAAATCTATACAATAAATGTATAAATAATAAAAACGATAAATACTTCGAGCTAATAAAATAAGTATAATCTAAAATATATACCCATAAAGTAATAAATGAAAAAAATATACATAAATAACAATTTAAAAATATAAAAAATCAAATAATACTGGGCTTCAAATATTCTTCCCAAATACTTTTATTTGTCAAGGAAAATGATTTTCTTTTATATGCCCCATAAAACACAATACTATATAAAGTCTCTAAAGAAAACTACTAATATCATCAACGAATAAGAATTATAAACTGATTAAAAGTAAAAGAAATTCAAGATTTTGATCGCTTAATCTGTGCCAATCGTATTTGTATTGTATATATAACATTTTGTATATATAATAAACTTTTTTCTATGTTAAATCGTATTGAATGAACACCGAACAGTGATAACGACAGAAACGAAGACTGAAGTACTGTTATTAAGACTTTCCTACTATTATACAAACTGTTATACGGCCTTAAAATGGATCCCAGATCTAGTTAAAACATGGATTGGATCTTAAAAATTACATTTAAAAACTGTTATACTGACCCGACATGACCAAATACCCTTGCAAATCCGTTGAGTATATATACATACCAATCACGTGTATGTATGTATTTGAAAGGCCCCGTTCTCTAGCAATATTTTGTCAAGTTGATTGATGGATCTTTGAAACAAGAAACAACAAAAGAAACAATGCGAAAAGAAAACAAAAAAAGAAACGAGGAGATGAAGCCACGCACCAAGTCGAGTCTCTGGAATGGCTTCGGTGGTGCTAAACTCAGGCGGCAGATATATTCAAATATATATTAAATAATGATTTAATAGAGTGCCACTGGTGCCATTGAGCGACTCCTGAGTGCGAGTGCGACAACGATGTTTCGCAACATCAACATACCGTTTTACTTACTCTCTCCACTCTAATACTTAATTTCCACTGGCTGTATTTAAGTATTGTGTCCGTTTGGTTCGTCTGTACTTAAACATTTTTATGTCTGCCATTTATCAGCTGGACGATCGATCAAATTTAAAATTTCCAAAAATTCCAAAATGCCAAAATGCAAATGCAAAACTACAATCTCTCCTATATATGTATATACCTAAAATAAAAATACCTAAACACTCGCAACTTCCAACTTAGATATGGCAACCAAATACTGCATGTTTCTTTATAATCTACTTCTAATCTGGATGTGTAAATAGCATACATCTTGGCACGTCTCTCTATTTAATCTCTGGGCATGTTTAGAGTTAGTCACCGAACGAATAAAGCCAACGAAAATTTAAATGAAAAATAACGAAATAATATAATCAGGACTTTTTAAACTAGAAAGTGACAGGCAAGGCATGCTGTTGACTAAAGTTGAAAGAGACAAACCGATGATACATTGACCGACTGCACGTTTCTCTACCTATCTCTCTCTCTTTCTCTCTCTACATTTACATATATAAATATTAAACTATATCTGTCTCTGTCTGTTGCTATGCCGCCTCGTGAAGTGACTGTACTTACAACATAATTGATGCAATGAATGAATGTTATATTAGCGCACACAATGTGTCACTGTTAAAGAATTTTATCCAACTGTTATACTGTTATACTGCAGGTGCTCCACAGAGAATGGTTATATCGTCATGGAAAAAAGTTTGCAATTGGCACAGATCGAACCTACGAACTATTTTTTAACGAGAAAATAAACCAATAAATCGAAAGTAAATCAATAAAAACAAAAACAAAACGATCAACTGAGCTATGAAAACAATTATACTATTATAATATAAAATATATAAAAAGGAATATAATCATAATTGTACTTATACGAAACTCTTCTATTCCTTTTCTCTCTTCTCTCCAATGTGTTTTTGCCGGTGTCCAACGATTGAATCCTGACTATTATCAAATAATTTGTAAACTATTGTTTAAAAAATTATAATTTAACCCTTTAACTTTTTTGATTTGTGTGTATTATGTTTGTGTTTACATTCGTACCATTCCAGTGGCGACCACAAGCAATAGTCTTTGAAATAGTAACCGATAAGAAATTCGATATAATTATTATGTTATTCATTGGTCTGAACATGTTCACCATGACACTCGATCGTTACGATGCGTCGGACACGTACAACGCGGTCCTTGACTATCTCAATGCGATATTCGTAGTTATTTTCAGTTCCGAATGTCTATTAAAAATATTCGCTTTACGATATCACTATTTTATTGAGCCATGGAATTTATTTGATGTAGTAGTTGTCATTTTATCCATCTTAGGTAAGTAAACCGCAAAAAAAATCAATTTCCAAAATACCAAAGACCCACCCAAGCTCCAAAAAAAAAATCAATTTAATAAATTGCAATTTTGTTCGAGTTGTGTACCAGTGGGTATGCCTCTCCCTTTCACAACGCTCCCATCTTTCTCTCTCTCTCTCTCTATCTATCTCTGAATTTTTTGATGTAACATACCAGTATGTCTGTCTTTGTCACAGTACGCTCCTCTCTCTCTCTCTCTCGCTCTCTGTATTGTTAAGAATCCTTTCTAATTATTATTGCTAATTTGCTGTCATAAAAACGTAATAAGTAATAATTCCATTGTTCGATGTTAATTCGTATTGAAATCCCCCCAAAAATCCCCAGCAAAAATGCAAATAAGTAACTGTTATACATATGTATGTATTGAACCCTTTCCCCCTGTCCCCCCAAAACAAAACCAATTTGTTGTGTATAAAATTGTTGTATCGCGAGCGCACATACGGATATGAAGTGATCGCTTCAGTGTTATACTGTTATACCGATCACTTTTCCATATCACAGTATGAGCCGCTCACTGTTGTTGTGCTTAACGTATTCCAAGTTATTGTTTTGAGTTTCGCTTTTCACAATTTTTGCCATAAAAGTACAGTTTGCTTTAATCAGTCTGTTATAAAACTGTTATACAAAATTATCCAGCTATATGCCAAAGTTTTCTTTATGCTTTAAATGCCATAAATTTATTATTATCAGAAAGTAACTGCTGCAAAGAATTATTATACAACTGTTATACTGCTATACCGCAAACTGTACTAATGCGCATTCGATTATCGTTGTTGTTGTTAAAAACTTGTATGTAAATTAAGTAAATTGATGTTGAATTTTTATGTTTCTGTCCTAAGTTATGAAAGTAAACGTAAAACGTTGCAATATTGGTGTTAATTTTAATGTATTTTCCCAAGTAAATGTTGTCGTTCGTTGCTGGCGTTAAATTCTAAATATTCGTAATTGACTATAAACTTGATATTTTTGATTTGAAATTTACAAAAACCTACTAACATTGGCAGATTTCAATTGAAGTTTGTCCAAACTATATATACGTTTTTATTTAAGCTTTATGAGTCAACATTTTTGGCTCTCAATTATGTTTTGTTTTGGCCGATTTTCGTTTAATTTAAAGTCATATCTTAAAGTTAAATACAAAAAAATATTAAGAGCCTGCTAATTGCGCATACGTAAGCACAAAATGATGAAAAAACAGAACAAATGGATGAGCTGAAAACCAAAAAAAAGTGTGGGAATTGGAACTACTTAGGAGCACCAGTTAACTGAAAACAGAAAAACTATACAAAAGATGGCTTAAAATATGCTTTACTACATTGACCAATGCAACAAGGAGCTTTCTTTTTAACTCGATTACGAGCAATCGAGCCCTAAAAAGGATGCTACCATTTAGTGTTGTTGCTACCAAAAGTGTTGCCTCAATTCGAATTGCGCCCAAAAAAATATTTTGTCTAGCGAAGGTCGACGAAAAAAAATCCCCAATCCATTTCCATTTCCAAATCCAAAAACCGAAAACTCCAAATCGAAAACCAAAACCAAAAAGTCCCTCCAAAAACCCCCTAAAGAAACCAAAAAAGAAAAAAAAACGGAACCTAAACAAACCGAACCGTATTGTGTTTTCTTTCCTTAAAATGCAAAAGTTATTTTCGTTTTGAATTTTAAATCAAACTTCTATAGTTTTGTGTGCGAGAAGCTTCAAGTAAAAATTTACTTTACTATTTAAGAGCTGCAAAACTTAAATGTTGCTTAATGCTTCCTTTTATGTGATATGTTTAATACTCGCCAGAGACCCAACACGTGCTACTACTTGTTCTCCAAAAGCACTTTTTCAAGAACCCAAAAAACAAAAAAAAAATACAATACCTAGCTTTCAATATTTTGAGCGCCTAAAAGTTTGCTTACTTATTTGCCTTCGATGTTGCGGCAGACGCAGAGTGATATCCTTATAGACGAATATATTAATACACGCTTCAAAACCACAAAAAAAAAAACAAAGAATATATAAAGAACTATAAAAGAAAAAAAAATAAGGCAAAGCTTTTGTAAATGCAAAAATTTATGCAAATAACAAAATAACAACAAAAGAATAACAATGAACAAATTTATAAAAAATAAATGCTAAAAACTCACACCTTACACTTACACACCTGTACACTTAAAACATTTAAATGGCTTGCACAGAAAACAAAAAAAGAAACGCATAAGAAATAAGATTTAAATGAAAATGAAATATGAAAATGAAAGTGAAACGAAATACGAAACGAATTTCAAATCAATCACACAAGATTCAATCAGAGTTAGGTGTCAATGGGCATTCCACAAGACTCTCTGTGCGATTGTCGGTTGCATAACTCTGTCCGGCTACTGCCTGGTAACCAAAATTCCTGGGCCATGCCCATAGAGACAACTCCGAAAATTCTATGGCGGGGCCCCAGCCAGGACAACGGCCATGCGGACTGTCTTAGCGCACAGTATCCTGCAAGACCGTTGAACTGGATCGGACCGAAAAGGACCCGAAGGCCGAAACACGAATATATATTGATCCGATACCAGATTTATATCCTTTAGTGTGTAGTCTCCTAGCCGGAGGGTTCCGCCTGAAAATTTGGCCTCACAAACACTTAAATATAGTTCAAAATTTTGAATCGAATAGAATTGGTAATGCCGTGGCAGCTAGCCTGAATCTTCTTAATGGTTTTGGTCCAATCTACGATGGAGATTATGTACTTTACTATGAACGTAGTAAAAAGCATATAAACGTGTATAATCTAGAGACCCCCAATGGTTCCCAGACCATTTCCTAGAGCGGGACTTTAACCCCAACCCTATATGTCTATAATTCCCCTTTTAAATCCCTCTTACTTTCTCTCTCTCTCTCTCTCTATATATATATGTATTTTGTTAAGAAGCTTTCACTTTTTAAATATGTTTTTTTTACTTCAAATAGCTTTAATAATTCCCCGAAAAAGTCCTGCAACTAGTTCGTTCGCCATCGTCCCACCCAGTTCCCTCCGCTCATGCCATTGCTAGAGCCATCAAAATAAAAAATATATATACCATATTATATATGAAAATATTTTAGAACCAATGAACAGTTTGATTCTCAGGACAGCGAACGAACTTTGCAGTGTTATAGTATTTGGCACTTTTAAAATATGCTGCGGATTATCGCTAAAAGAATACGTAACCCCTCAAAAAAAACAAGATACCACACAACAAATTTAAATTTCCATCGAATTTGAACCGATTTTTTTATTTAATGCTACTTTCGCTGTTGCTGCTTCAAAAAAAAAAAAACAAAAATGAAATAGAAAAAATTGTTAATAATAATAATAATAAAAAATGAAACGCCAGAGCCAATCGCCTGCTCCTGCTCCTGCGCCAGCTGCTGCCAAGGCCAAAAAAAGGCCAAAGGATATACGACTACCGAGCGATGCTGCTTACTCTTACTCTGTTAACTGTTCAGTGTTTACCGTTTTAACTGTAAAATATTTAAGGTTACATTACATTTCCTGCCTTATTTACTTTCATATTTGTTTCACATGTTTCTCTTATCCTCTTATAATATTTTTATTTTACAATTTTGCGCAGCTATTTAAGCCAGCTGTAAACTTGTTTAAAACCTTTTGCGTTAACTGTACTTGTACTGCTAACCCGTAACTGTACTTTGACTGTATATGTATGTTGTAACTGTAAATGTGTGTAATCTATGATTGTATATTAACTTTTACGATTTTTGGTTTTCGTTTCCGTAACATCGCCTGTTTAAGTTTCTCTGTATCGACTGTACCATATATTGTATAATGTTTTGTTTCAACTGTACCTATGTTACCATTGCTTTGAGTTTATCGGTGTGCTTGTGATTTTGTGTTGGTGTGAGTGTCCGTTTGTCTAATGTACATATATGTGTGTCGACCGACGTCGTTTATTTTTTTGGAGAAGATGGAGGAGCGAACAACCTTAATACTTTCCATATTTCAGCTATGTTGAGAGTCCTTGTCCCGTCCCCAAAAACATCCCTAATATCCCAAATAATCCTCTCAGATTTTGTGATCTCTACTGCGAAACTCAATCGATTTTTTGTCCTAAATAAATGCTGCTGCGATCGCAGGTCTTGTACTTAGCGATATAATCGAGAAATACTTCGTGTCGCCAACACTGCTCCGTGTGGTTCGAGTGGCCAAAGTGGGTCGTGTACTTCGGTTGGTGAAAGGAGCCAAGGGCATCAGGACACTGCTATTCGCGCTGGCCATGTCCCTGCCCGCCCTGTTCAACATCTGCCTGCTGCTGTTCCTGGTCATGTTCATCTTCGCCATCTTCGGCATGTCCTTTTTCATGCACGTGAAGGAGAAGAGCGGCATCAACGATGTCTACAACTTCAAGACCTTCGGCCAGAGCATGATCCTGCTCTTTCAGGTAAGAGGCCCAGCCACAATTCCGTTGACGGTTTATGTTGTCTATTGTTGTTGTCGTTGGGTGATGTTGCCACAATCGTACTGAAATCCTATGTTCTTAACCCCAAAAGTAAGCATAAATCTATCAATAAGCCGAGCATCTATCGACGGCACTCTATCGCTGGAGTTATGCCGCCGATCGATCACGGTATATTTGCATTTTCTTTTTTTCATTCCTAAATTCAGTTTTCAGTGGCAACATCACAATGTTGATTGAAGCTGCGGTAGTTGTTGGTAAAAGCTAAATTAGTGCGATTTTTTGATTAAACTACGATTTATTTTAATCGATTATCGATTCGTTTTAACTTTCTATCTCTCTCTCTGTACCTCTCTCTGTCTAACTGTTTGCCTATATTATTTTAAAATTTACGGATAACAAATTTGAGTTTTGTGAATAAAAGATTCATTTTCACTTTATTTTGCCCAAAATGGCATTAGCCAATTGCTAAAAACAAAAATAATAGCTATTGCCAGACGTATAAATGAGCTTTGATAATTTTATTTTTATTAAGCGCTTGTTTTTTGTTTTCAAATCGATTCGAACCCAATGTATCTGCTTCTCTGTATATGCATAATTTTAGTAAATTGTACAAAAAACAAATCTAATTCAGCTCTTTCAACAAACACCAAATCAAATGTTGAGTTTCCTCAAGACACCCCCTGCTCCCGCAAAAAAAAAAATAAAAAATAAAAAAACCTCGAACCCAGCCCCAAATGCAAAAAAAAAAAACAAAAAAATGGAAAGGCAACCCGAAAATATGTAGATTCGATCTTATGATCCCGGGAACACTAACCCCCAGCTCTCACTTCCCACTATCTCTATACTTTCAACCTCTCTCTATCTCTCTCTCTCTCTCTCTATAATCTATCCATCTTACTTTCTAACTGTTTATATATAACATACTTCCATTTTCTAATTACTTAACTGTCGCATTCGCTTAACTATACTAATACTATTGAAATCTTGATTTAGTGACTTTCTCATTGAGAGAGATTTACGAAACGCTTGCCACGCTTATCGCTTTGATTCCCATAGTTTTGGGAGGGACTAGCGCCTCCCCTCCGTTAAAAGCCCCCTCCCCTTTAATAATAGCCACGCCCATGATCGCCTTGATAGCGCCCCCTTCGACCGGGGCCAAGGCTATTAATTAGCTGGCTTTTAAGCTTTCTCGCCGATATCCTCGGGGAGTTTGAATCAAAGCAAATCAAAATAATCAAAGCAGCCGTAGCCGTTAGCCAAAGTAATTAGCCAAAAAGTAACCTAATACACACTCAATGTATAACTACTAACTATAGCCGTAACTGTACTAACTAACCACCTACCGTATGCCATAAATACTAGTTTGCTTTAATCAGCGATCCGGTGCCGATAAATTTGACTAATGATGACTCTCTTTGTTATTGTATCTTCTGTCTTAAATCTCTCTCTCTCTCTCCCACCGCCCACACACACACACACACACACACACTTGTACCTTTTACGGACACACTTATACAAAAAAAACCAAACCCCATATTCCGTACTACCGACCTAACGACATCATGCATCGATAAATATCGATCTGTACCAATACCTATCGATGCATCAAAACCATACCCAACCGATCGGACACATGCCAATGCCAAACGATAACTTATCGATTGTATTCTACCAAATATCCCATCCCTAATTCGACTTAACCTTCAATTTCCAATAAATTATGGAATTCCCATCCCCATATTCCCCTAATCAAAATCCAAAATCCAAAATTGAAACCAATTAATGGCAGATGTCGACGTCAGCCGGTTGGGATGGTGTACTGGACGCCATTATCAATGAGGAAGCATGCGATCCACCCGACAACGACAAAGGCTATCCGGGCAATTGTGGTTCAGCGACCGTTGGAATAACGTTTCTCCTCTCATACCTAGTTATAAGCTTTTTGATAGTTATTAATATGTACATTGCTGTCATTCTCGAGAACTATAGTCAGGCCACCGAGGACGTGCAGGAGGGTCTGACCGACGACGACTACGATATGTATTACGAGATCTGGCAGCAATTTGATCCAGAGGGTACACAATACATACGCTACGATCAGTTGTCCGAATTTTTGGACGTGCTGGAGCCACCGTTGCAGATCCATAAGCCGAATAAGTATAAGATCATATCGATGGACATACCCATATGTCGCGGCGATCTCATGTACTGTGTGGATATCCTGGATGCCCTAACCAAAGACTTCTTTGCGCGCAAGGGTAATCCGATTGAGGAGACGGGCGAGATTGGTGAGATAGCGGCACGGCCGGATACGGAGGGCTACGAGCCCGTATCCTCGACCCTCTGGCGCCAACGGGAGGAGTACTGTGCCCGTCTCATCCAGCATGCTTGGCGGAAGCACAAAGCGCGCGGCGAGGGTGGTTCCGGTGGCGGTGGCGGTGACGAGACCGAACCAGACCAGGGTGACGGTGGAGATGGTATTGGTTCTGGTGCTGGTGCTGGTGATGCTGAACCTGCCATAGATGATCCAGCGGATCCCTCAAAGGAGAACCCCGATGGAGGCGGAGGAGGAGGAGGAGCAGGAGGAGATGCAGACGCCGCCGAGGAGAACCATGTAAATAGTCCAGGTGAAGCGGGAGTGACGGCGGCTGCGGCGGGTAGTCCGGGGAGCGGAGGAGCTGGTAGCCCCGGGGCGGGCAGTGCCGGACGACAGACGGCCGTGCTCGTGGAGAGCGACGGGTTCGTGACTAAGAACGGCCACAAGGTGGTCATCCACTCGCGATCGCCGAGCATCACGTCGCGCACGGCGGATGTCTGAGCCAGGCCTCGCCCCCCCCTCCAAGATGCACGCGAGTATTAGCATGAAGTACGATGATGTTGCACGTTGCAATTTGCTGGGCCAATTGTGTTCCCAGTAGTTAAAAACAACAACAATAACAACAACAACAACAACTACAACAACAACAACAACAACAAGGAGAACAACAAGCATAATTTTCTGCTATATAATGAAAAAAAAATACCACATACAAAATACAAAAGAACAAAAACCAACAACAACAACAACAACAATACCACAACAACAAACAAGAAATGAACCCAATTTACTTACCCGCATTATTCAGTTAACGAGTCAGCAACCAACAACAATCATATTTAAGCTAAACCAGACAAATATTACAAGAAATCTTTTAAGCAGCTAGGCGTTTTTCCAACCAAAAATTATTGGCCTAAGCAGGAAAAGAAAAACATACCCACTTACACATTACCATTAAAACACACATCGAGAAACTAAACAGACATACCCATTCGAAGCCAATGGAACATTAACATTTCAAATTTAAAGACTACAAGTCTATGATTTTTCTTTTAAGAATATTTAAAAAATAATTAAACACAAATTTCTAGTATATTTGGCGCCCAAACTTTGGGCTTTCCTTTCCAATGAAAATTTCCCAAATGAAATGTTAATGAGCTGGTGACACTCACAGACTATAAACATCAAAATGAAAATATAAAACCTTAACAATATTAAATCCACAAAAAGTTAAGCAAAACCAAAAACAAATGAACAAGCTCTAAAAATTGTATTTGCCAGTAGTAGGACAACAACAACAACAACAACAACAGCAACTCGCTTGATTTAATTAACTAACTTACCAACCTAAAGTGCTACTAAATAACAGCTGAAAGTATAACACCAATAAAGGTAAAGGTAAGGGAGAAGCAGAAGCAAAAATCACAACAACCACAACAATCCCTAACAACATTCTCACAGTAAAAAAAAGAAATACTAATAAATAAACAAGATGAATTTTAATAACTAATTCTTAATGAGACGAAAACACCAATTTGCATAGTTTGTATTTAACATTTATCCCAATTAACTAACTAATTAAAACCCCAGACAAAGCAATGGGACAAAATCAAAACAAACGGGCCCGATAAACACCAAGAAACTGAAAAAAATAAAAATAAATAAATATTTAATTCAAAACCAAAAAGACGAACAAGAACAACCGCCTGAACTGCCATTAAAAGCAATACGAAATACAGAAAAAAATATATACATATATGAGAGAAATATAAGAGAAATGATAGTAGTTTCACCCGATGACACACACACCAACACACCCGCACACTGGAAAACAAATATGTAAGGAAAAGCAGAGAGTAATAGGCAGACAGAGTTATTTCCGAAGCGATCGATACTATTGAGCTATCGATAATTTCGTTTGCAGTTTCGATTTATGCGATAAGCGATCCCATTAGGCCAGCAAGAAAGTTCAAAGCAAACATTTCACACAAACACAACTCCATCCATCACAGTCACGAATAAAAAACACACATTGACATACACTCAACCATATGGATGCAGGAAGTTTGAGGTTATGTAATCTCGATTTGAGGTTATGTTCCCATCGAAGCCAAGAACACACCAGAATACCAAAAAAAAATCCTTGAAGTGGGGGCGCATGGAGCCAAAAAGTATGTGGAATGAACCGAGCGAACACCATTTAAAAACAAATATATAATCAAATAACGGTAATATTAGCAATTCAAATTTGAATTCGAGCAATAACAAATCGATTATGATGAAAAACAAAAAACAAACAAATTAAAAACAATCAAAGAAGCAAGTAGAAGAAAGGCGTTAAAGTGTTAAAACAATACCCAAGTATGTGGAAGTGAATAAGTTCGAGTGTGAAAAACAGAACCAAGTTCAAAGAAAAGCGAGTTGAGAAACAAAACGATTGAAAAACAGAAAGAAATAAAAAAAAACAGCAGAAGAAGAGTGTGTGCTTAGCACAAGACGAAGCAAATAGAGAAACGAAAACGAGTGAACAATTTGAACTAGTTTTGAGTTTTCAATGTGCTCTCTATTTTCTCATAGTTCTTTTTTGTCGCAACAAAGGTGGCGGCGATCTACTTCAAATTACAATAAAAAATAATCAAGGCGAATTAAAAACGAAACAAATATATATTACACGTAATTATAAAATAAATAATTTAAAATACATACAATATTGATACTGAATTGAATTCAAACAAAGTTTTAGCCCGACTGCTTGAAAGCGTAGCATACTTTTCAGAGCCTTCGCATTCGCTTTTCCTTTTCGTAACAGCCGTTATTCGAGTTAAGAGCCTAGCAGAAAATAAGAGAAAATCGAATTCGATAACCGATAGCCGATAGCCGAAAATCGAAATCAGCAACAAAAAAACAAAATCAAAGTAAAAGTAAATCAAGAATATAGTGTGTTCACATTCAGTTGCGCCCCAATTATGCCAAGCTAAGCTTTGTTTGGACCAGCTTTTAATGCATTTAATTTCTTCAGTTCCTTTCTTGATTTTCGATTAATAGCAATGCCTTTTCGTCGCTGTTCAGTTGAAATGATAACCAATAACCAATAACCAATAACCAATAGCCGATAACTGATTACGATAATGATAAAGATCGAAAAGATCAGTTGGGAACACACCGACAGCAAACGAAAGTATATGTGAGGTTCCATAGCGCACATACACACCAAACACTCTCAAAATCACACACACACATGCACAAAAACATACCCCCCCATTCACACACACACACACAGAAAACATATGTACACATATATATATATATTGGATAGATACTCGTATATATATAGAAAAATCACACACACATACCCGTAAATGCTTTGCTTTTGCTTCGAAATTGCTGTAATCGTAGGAGGTGAATTGAAAACGAATACTTTTGGGAAAAAATTCGCTTTTTGGTTTTATGACAATAACTGAGAACATTTCGCACCGACACACACAAACACACACACACAAACCACTGACAGAACATCTCTTCTCGCTGACTTACTCTCTCCGACACGATTAGAAAACTGTTATACAAAAAGTACATGCTTTCACACACTGCCTGACTTCTAGCTATCCGTTTTAAATCAAATACAAATGCGGAACTTGTTCTAAACTCACATCCACATTAACCCACCACGAAAACGAAAGGAAAATTATATACTGTACTATCTACAAACAGCAAGATTCGTTCAAAATTTAACAAAATATTGGAAATTGACAACTATCACCCCTGGTAAAAATGAGTATATTATATTTTGTATTTAGTTGTCTTTCGTAATGCAAACTATTTTGATTTGCCATACCCTACTTCCACATAAATACATTTGATTTATTTTAGTTAGCATTTGATTTCACACAGATGTTTGATTGCAAATTGTGTAGGCCGAGTATAAGAGTTGTATGACAGTAATATAACTTCAAGAGTCCTGGCCTACGGGTTTGCAATCGAACAACTTATCATCTAACAACCGGTTGTATGACAAATTAAAATCCGAAATAGTTTCCCAACACTAGACCGTTCCAATATCACCATTCCCAAGAAAACAAAAAACCGAAAAACGGAATTCAAACGCAACCTATCCTAAAACCAAAGTAACATAACCTATAAAAAAGTAACGCAAACGACAAAAATTGTAAAGTAATTAACTTGTGTACATTATGGGGACCAGTTTAAGCGTTGCCTTAAAGTCCAAAAAACAAATTAAGTGTTTATATTTTGCGCACGCTTTTACAAGAGCTTTTTCAATATATTGTATATCGAATATAAATGATCAGCAACCCCGTTAAGATGTTTGTGTGTCAATCCCCTTAATTATCCTCTAATGAATCCATATTCTTAACCTTTCAAAACCCCTAAAGCCCTCTCACTCTTGTTTCGCCTAAAATCCTTAAAAATTTACCGTTGCGGCTTTTTGTTTTTGGCCTTCATCACGCGTAGCCCATTTCCGATTCCGTTTCCGTTTTAGTTTACCGTTACCTTATATATCGCATTCCGTATTATTATTATTATTATTATGATATATATCCCCAGATTATGATTTATAAAATGCTTGCCAATTGCCGAGTTTTTGTAACGACTTGAATGTAGCTTCATTATTATACATTTTGTTGGCTGTTTGACAAATAATACGAGTACCCACTTCGATAAATAATAGAAAAACACATGGAAATAATCGAGAATGATAAGCGAAAACCCAAAAAAAACATGCTATATACTAATAACAGAAAATTAAGTTTGAAAATTCCGTACAAAATGCATAAGTTAAATGAAAAAGCATATAATACTGAACAAAAAGCTAAAAATATAATATATCTACTTATACTGAGTGCACTGTTATAAACGAGGGGCGGGGCGAGATTAAATAAACAAAACAAAATACAAAACAAAAACAAAAAACAAAAAATCGAATCAAATCGAAAATGAAACAAACAGAAAAACAAAAAGAACATATATTATTATAGTATATTCTTCAAGATATTGTACTATCTGCGTGTGAAACAACAACATCATCTGCAAAAACAAAAACTACAGCAAAAACAACAACAAAATGTCACACCTGAAGCTTATGCAACAAGCTACAACAAAGAAACAGAAACTAGAAAAACCAACAAACCGATCTGAATCCGTGAAAGTTACTCTCTTTTTATAAAAATTATGTAAATTTACAATAATACAGCAAAACAAAAAAATGTCGAAAGATCAAAAAAAAAGGGAGGCGAATTTTTAGCCGGAAACCGGATATGGAAAATTCGAGCGATAAACGCAACGCAAATCGAAATCGAAAAGTTGACACGTCGTGGATGGAAAAAAAATGGATATTTATTGATTAGGAAATCTATTTCATAATTTTAGCATACGTGTAAACATATTTTTTGTGCCGAGGTTACGTTCGAAGCAACACGCGCATCATTGCCATTAGACAGAATAAAAGTAATTATATATACAATACGCCTAAAAAAAACAAAAAAAAAAACAAATAATAATAATAATTATAACACAAGAGAAAAATTCAACTTATTATTATAATACTACAAACTGCATATTTTGTGCTGCTGAAAAAAGTCACAACGCAACAAAAAACATGATAACAATAAACATATATATATATATATATATATATATATATAAATTTCTAAAAATTTTAGAGCAATACACACATACACAAACACACCTACACACTCACGACAGAACAAAATATGGCGAATTTTTGCACCGTCACGCACAGTGGCGTCGCAAAGTTTTCCACCAGCCAGCAGCATTCTCAAATACAAAAATAAAAAAATGAGGAAGTAAGTGGAGTAAGAATACCAATACGATAATACATTTTTTTTAGATACACTTCAAAAATCAAAGCGTGGAAATTTCTATATTAGTTAATAATAAAATCCTTTTTTTTGTTAACTCACTATATATTAAAAAAAAAAAAACCAAAACAAAAAAAAGAAACAAAAAAATGTAAAACAAAAACTAAAAAACAAAGAAGGACAAAAACTTTAGCTTTATACTCGTACATTTGTAATATATTACATAAGTCTAGTTAATTACATAAAGAAAAAACCAAAATGAAACTAGAAAATATATTATAAATTATAATTATACAAGAGAAAACAAAAAAAAAAATTTTACAAATAAAAAATCGCAAAAACTTCAACAAAAAAAAGCAACAAAAACACAAACAAAATCAAACGAAGCATAGCAAATGAAATTCGAAATAATTACAAGAATATAAAAAATAGTGAAAGAAAATCTAAAAAAAAGGAGAAAACCAAAAACGAACTGTAAAAAAAAAAAACATTTAAATGTAAAACAGCCAGTTATTATGCATAGCTAATAAAATTCAAATACAGAGAAGAAGCAAGAGACGAAAAAAAACAAAAAAAAAATATAAGAACAATTAATGCAATTAGATATTCTACATAAAAAATTCTAAATCTTTAGTCAAGCTTAGGGTGCATACATATACAAATCACACACACAAAGACAGAGACACATGAATACAATAAAACCCATACACCTGCAATTAAAATGCAAAATGTTTTTATTCGAGTTCTTTAATGCATTCATTTAAGTCATTTAGCATATCAGTTGCTAATCCATTTCGACCGAAACATCACAGAGACACAATGCCGAGCCGCAGAGAAAAAGCAGAGATACCAAGCCAAGCCAAGCCGACCTAAAAACCACAAAGGAATACACTGAAAAAAATAACTCACAATTACGAAAGTTGCCATCCAGCGAAGTATTTGCAATTTACATTTGAGAGCAAGAGTTAATAGCAGTTTATATAAAGCCCGTTGAACACGAAAACAATACGAAAAGAACAAAAAAAAAAAAGCGAATAAAGGTAAAAAATAAAAACCAAAAACAGACTGAAGAAAATGAGAATTATTTAACAAGAAAATTTATATATATAATGATAGCCAATAAAGATAAAGCTGCATCCCCGAGTCACAAATTGCCAAGCTGCTTTTAAATGCATCCAGAGCCACACACAACCACAACTAAACACCCAACCCAAAAAAAAACACACACACACACACACATACAAACATAAACACACT
Organism: Drosophila atripex; assembly: GCA_035045925.1. NCBI lineage: Eukaryota > Metazoa > Arthropoda > Insecta > Diptera > Drosophilidae > Drosophila > Drosophila atripex. The sequence continues at coordinate 1,795,582 of JAWNOP010000009.1, forward strand.
GATACACTGAGAAAAAGTGATGCAGCTCGCAATAAAAGGAATAAAATAATAGCAGATGGATGCTTACAATAAATCCGAGGACATAAAGGAAATATGTATTTATATTTATACACAAAAGCAAGCTAGCAAAAATGGATACATGAAACTAAAGCATAATTTAAATATACATATTTAAAGGAAGTCTTAACTAAAATGAAAAAAGGAAAACTAAAGCGACACAGGCACCGTTAGCATATTTTTTTTATACAAATACAATTTAAGCAAAATAATACGATGAATAAAATCAACAAATTGAAGTAAATTATTAGTGAGAAACTGAAGCAACTGATGATGTCTTTGTAAAGACTTTATATATGCCTGCCATATGCCTACATCTGCCTAGCTGTCTGACTCTAACACACACACACATACACACACACACACACATACTAACACACACCGAACACAGTATATCTATCTCTTTCTCTCGCGCTTGTGCAAAAAAAAAAAATAAACACACAGAAAGACAGACACTCATAGCATCATACTTGAGTTTAGGTAGCCGCAATGAGAAGCGTGTAGAACGGCGTACTAAAGTTTTCAGGCTTCTTCTTGTCTTTGTATGCGTTTGTTAGCTGACCTTGGTTTCTTAGCCAGTTCATAGAGGATCTTCTTGGCGGAGGATCCCTGCAACGCCCCCGAACCAGCCGTTATCGAGCAACTCTATTTGATAGCAACTTCCCCGGCTACAAATTCTTAGTGGTTCAAATGGCTGTAGAACACACACAGACACACACACGAACACGAACACGCACACCCACACAGACTCAGACACACAAAACAACACACAGTCTCTCAGTAATTCTCCCCTAAAACGATGATGAAGATATATACATATGAAAATGTATAGATTATATATGTGCGATCAAGTAAAAGCAGCTAAAAAATACAAAAAAATAATGCTAAAAATTATGACACCCGCCACTTTTCTACTAAAAGAAATCGACTGTATATATATATATATATACAAATATATATATATGATAATATGAGTATATTTATGTAGCAGTATAAAAGTATGTGTAGTATAACACTTTGTCCATTTGCTTGACAAACAGACACAAACAACAAAACAACATACAAACAAACACACGACATGCATTCTGTTTACTAGTTTTTTTCTTTCGTGAAAAAGGACATCAACTTGTATTAGCGATACTCTTAATAATTAAATCTCTGCAAAATAATATGAGTAGCGTTTTGACGATGGATCGCTGTCGTACATCTAAATGTTTTTGGCGGGCAAAGAAAGCTTCGATTGTCGATTGATTGTCGATATTCGTGGCGTGCCTCTTGTTGTTATCGTTTTTTTTTTGACACAATCTAAGTATTTATACCAACCACAAGTAATCCATTCTGTTTAAACCACACACACACAGACAAACAAACACAGTCACACATATTAATATAAATATATACATATATATTTTTTTTATAACAACGTAAGGGAAAAAAATCTATATGGGACAAATGAAACACAACAATTTTTGTATGTATTCATTTTTATTAACAAAAACAAAAACAAAAGGGATAATGGGAAAATACAAACCGGAAACCAAAACAAAAAACATTCGTAATACACACAGACAGACAACAAATTGTTTTTATAAAGATATATTCGATTAATGTATTTAAAAATAAAAACAAAAAAAAAATAAAAAAAACAAAACGAAAGAAACAAACGCCTGAATTAGTTTATTACGCAAAAGAAATGAATTATAATTAGTTAACTCAAAATAAAGTATAAAAAATACCCAAAAAAAAAAATAAAAACAAAAAACAAATAAGAAAACCAAAACTGCACAATAAAATCTAAATGTAAAAAATATGAACTAAAAGGTAAACAAAGCAAATGCAAAAAAAAAATGCCCAAAGAAACAGCGCTAAAAACAAAAACATTTTTATTTTCATTATATATAAATAATTAACGCTTTTTTAGTTCTCCAACAAGTTGCATAATTTATATATAATTTATAAAGAATAAAACAAATTATAACAAAGTAAACAAAAAATAAATCAAATTAATAAATGGGCAACCTAAAAATATTGTAATGTAATAAATGGAAAAAAACCAAAAAACAATACAAAACCAAAAGGATATATATATATATATATAAATTAAAAGCGAAAATTTTTCACACTTTAGCTTAATAAATTGTAAAAAAAAATACAAAAAAAAACAAACAAACAAACAAAACTGAAATAAAATGAGATTTAATTGAATTTGTTATGCAAATGAAAATACAATGGTGTTTTTATTTTAATAAGGTACTATCCCTTTTACGTGGCTTGGGCTCAAAAATCCAGGAAGTTTTCACTTAAGAATACAATACCACTTGAAAAAATTGGAAAAATGGCGGAGCTATGCTTTGTAAATATCCGAAAATATCGATTTTCATGGGGGTACCCCTTGAAAAATTTGAAAATTTTGAAAATGAATTTTAAGCAAAACTTTGCATAAGGAATAACGCTAAATAGTTTCCTGATTGCAAAATGGTACGTTATTTCTTGATCGGATAAAAATTAGCGGAGCTATGCGTATCGGAAGCAACCAAAATATCGTATCTTCATAAATATCCGAAAATATCGATTTTCATGGGGGTACCCCTTGAAAAAATTCGAAAATTTTTTGCAAAATATCGTTAATTCGAGAATTCTAAGTTTTTTAAAGCGCCTTTTTAGATATATTTGGCATGTTTTTAGAATTTATTAATTTAAAATCAAAATATTTGTTCAAAATATTCCTTAAAAGCCGTTTTAAAAATTTTCGATTTTTTTTCAAGGGGTACCCCTATGAAAATCGCGACTTCGCGGGACTTCGCGAAAAAAGGACATTTTGGTCCTGTCCGATAGACATAGCTCTGCCAATTCACATCGGATACGAAAACAGGATGCCATTTATGAATCAGGGAACTAATTCCCGTCGATCTGCATCCAAGCATCCTTTGAATTCTCAAAATTCAATTTTGGCCCCATTTTTGGCCAAAATCATGATGGTACCCCTTGGAAAAGTGCGATCGACGCTTTTCCTTCACTTTTTGGTGAATATTTTAACTATTTCGCAACCGGTTCAGAAGCGGGATGCCATTTATGAATCAGGGAACTAATCCCCGTCGATATGCATCCAAGGATCCTTTGAATTCTCAAAATTCAATTTTGGCCCCATTTTTGGCCAAAATCATGATGGTACCCCTTGGAAAAGTGCGGTCGACGCTTTTCTTTCACTTTTTGGTGAATATTTTAACTATTTCGCAACCGGTTCAGAAGCGGGATGCCATTTATGAATCAGGGAACTAATCCCCGTCGATCTGCATCCAAGGATCCTTTGAATTCTCAAAATTCAATTTTGGCCCCATTTTTGGCCAAAATCATGATGGTACCCCTTGGAAAAGTGCGATCGACGCTTTTCCTTCACTTTTTGGTGAATATTTTAACTATTTCGCAACCGGTTCAGAAGCGGGATGCCATTTATGAATCAGGGAACTAATCCCCGTCGATCTGCATCCAAGGATCCTTTGAATTCTCAAAATTCAATTTTGGCCCCATTTTTGGCCAAAATCATGATGGTACCCCTTGGAAAAGTGCGATCGACGCTTTTCCTTCACTTTTTGGTGAATATTTTAACTATTTCGCAACCGGTTCAGAAGCGGGATGCCATTTATGAATCAGGGAACTAATCCCCGTCGATCTGCATCCAAGGATCCTTTGAATTCTCAAAATTCAATTTTGGCCCCATTTTTGGCCAAAATCATGATGGTACCCCTTGGAAAAGTGCGATCGACGCTTTTCTTTCACTTTTTGGTGAATATTTTAACTATTTCGCAACCGGTTCAGAAGCGGGATGCCATTTATGAATCAGGGAACTAATCCCCGTCGATCTGCATCCAAGGATCCTTTGAATTCTCAAAATTCAATTTTGGCCCCATTTTTGCCCAAAATCATGATGGTACCCCTTGGAAAAGTGCGATCGACGCTTTTCCTTCACTTTTTGGTGAATATTTTAACTATTTCGCAACCGGTTCAGAAGCGGGATGCCATTTATGAATCAGGGAACTAATCCCCGTCGATCTGCATCCAAGGATCCTTTGAATTCTCAAAATTCAATTTTGGCCCCATTTTTGGCCAAAATCATGATGGTACCCCTTGGAAAAGTGCGATCGACGCTTTTCCTTCACTTTTTGGTGAATATTTTAACTATTTCGCAACGAGTTCAGAAGCGGGATGCCATTTATGAATCAGGGAACTAATCCCCGTCGATCTGCATCCAAGGATCCTTTGAATTCTCAAAATTCAATTTTGGCCCCATTTTTGGCCAAAATCATGATGGTACCCCTTGGAAAAGTGCGATCGACGCTTTTCTTTCACTTTTTGGTGAATATTTTAACTATTTCGCAACCGGTTCAGAAGCGGGATGCCATTTATGAATCAGGGAACTAATCCCCGTCGATCTGCATCCAAGGATCCTTTGAATTCTCAAAATTCAATTTTGGCCCCATTTTTGGCCAAAATCATGATGGTACCCCTTGGAAAAGTGCGATCGACGCTTTTCTTTCACTTTTTGGTGAATATTTTAACTATTTCGCAACCGGTTCAGAAGCGGGATGCCATTTATGAATCAGGGAACTAATCCCCGTCGATCTGCATCCAAGGATCCTTTGAATTCTCAAAATTCAATTTTGGCCCCATTTTTGGCCAAAATCATGATGGTACCCCTTGGAAAAGTGCGATCGACGCTTTTCCTTCACTTTTTGGTGAATATTTTAACTATTTCGCAACGAGTTCAGAAGCGGGATGCCATTTATGAATCAGGGAACTAATCCCCGTCGATCTGCATCCAAGGATCCTTTGAATTCTCAAAATTCAATTTTGGCCCCATTTTTGGCCAAAATCATGATGGTACCCCTTGGAAAAGTGCGATCGACGCTTTTCCTTCACTTTTTGGTGAATATTTTAACTATTTCGCAACGAGTTCAGAAGCGGGATGCCATTTATGAATCAGGGAACTAATCCCCGTCGATCTGCATCCAAGGATCCTTTGAATTCTCAAAATTCAATTTTGGCCCCATTTTTGGCCAAAATCATGATGGTACCCCTTGGAAAAGTGCGATCGACGCTTTTCTTTCACTTTTTGGTGAATATTTTAACTATTTCGCAACCGGTTCAGAAGCGGGATGCCATTTATGAATCAGGGAACTAATCCCCGTCGATCTGCATCCAAGGATCCTTTGAATTCTCAAAATTCAATTTTGGCCCCATTTTTGGCCAAAATCATGATGGTACCCCTTGGAAAAGTGCGATCGACGCTTTTCTTTCACTTTTTGGTGAATATTTTAACTATTTCGCAACCGGTTCAGAAACGGGATGCCATTTATGAATCAGGGAACTAATCCCCGTCGATCTGCATCCAAGGATCCTTTGAATTCTCAAAATTCAATTTTGGCCCCATTTTTGGCCAAAATCATGATGGTACCCCTTGGAAAAGTGCGATCGACGCTTTTCTTTCACTTTTTGGTGAATATTTTAACTATTTCGCAACCGGTTCAGAAGCGGGATGCCATTTATGAATCAGGGAACTAATCCCCGTCGATCTGCATCCAAGGATCCTTTGAATTCTCAAAATTCAATTTTGGCCCCATTTTTGGCCAAAATCATGATGGTACCCCTTGGAAAAGTGCGGTCGACGCTTTTCTTTCACTTTTTGGTGAATATTTTAACTATTTCGTAACCGGTTCAGAAACGGGATGCCATTTATGAATCAGGGAACTAATCCCCGTCGATCTGCATCCAAGGATCCTTTGAATTCTCAAAATTCAATTTTGGCCCCATTTTTGGCCAAAATCATGATGGTACCCCTTGGAAAAGTGCGATCGACGCTTTTCCTTCACTTTTTGGTGAATATTTTAACTATTTCGCAACGAGTTCAGAAGCGGGATGCCATTTATGAATCAGGGAACTAATCCCCGTCGATCTGCATCCAAGGATCCTTTGAATTCTCAAAATTCAATTTTGGCCCCATTTTTGGCCAAAATCATGATGGTACCCCTTGGAAAAGTGCGATCGACGCTTTTCTTTCACTTTTTGGTGAATATTTTAACTATTTCGCAACCGGTTCAGAAGCGGGATGCCATTTATGAATCAGGGAACTAATCCCCGTCGATCTGCATCCAAGGATCCTTTGAATTCTCAAAATTCAATTTTGGCCCCATTTTTGGCCAAAATCATGATGGTACCCCTTGGAAAAGTGCGATCGACGCTTTTCTTTCACTTTTTGGTGAATATTTTAACTATTTCGCAACCGGTTCAGAAACGGGATGCCATTTATGAATCAGGGAACTAATCCCCGTCGATCTGCATCCAAGGATCCTTTGAATTCTCAAAATTCAATTTTGGCCCCATTTTTGGCCAAAATCATGATGGTACCCCTTGGAAAAGTGCGATCGACGCTTTTCTTTCACTTTTTGGTGAATATTTTAACTATTTCGCAACCGGTTCAGAAGCGGGATGCCATTTATGAATCAGGGAACTAATCCCCGTCGATCTGCATCCAAGGATCCTTTGAATTCTCAAAATTCAATTTTGGCCCCATTTTTGGCCAAAATCATGATGGTACCCCTTGGAAAAGTGCGATCGACGCTTTTCCTTCACTTTTTGGTGAATATTTTAACTATTTCGCAACGAGTTCAGAAGCGGGATGCCATTTATGAATCAGGGAACTAATCCCCGTCGATCTGCATCCAAGGATCCTTTGAATTCTCAAAATTCAATTTTGGCCCCATTTTTGGCCAAAATCATGATGGTACCCCTTGGAAAAGTGCGATCGACGCTTTTCTTTCACTTTTTGGTGAATATTTTAACTATTTCGCAACCGGTTCAGAAGCGGGATGCCATTTATGAATCAGGGAACTAATCCCCGTCGATCTGCATCCAAGGATCCTTTGAATTCTCAAAATTCAATTTTGGCCCCATTTTTGGCCAAAATCATGATGGTACCCCTTGGAAAAGTGCGATCGACGCTTTTCCTTCACTTTTTGGTGAATATTTTAACTATTTCGCAACGAGTTCAGAAGCGGGATGCCATTTATGAATCAGGGAACTAATCCCCGTCGATCTGCATCCAAGGATCCTTTGAATTCTCAAAATTCAATTTTGGCCCCATTTTTGGCCAAAATCATGATGGTACCCCTTGGAAAAGTGCGATCGACGCTTTTCCTTCACTTTTTGGTGAATATTTTAACTATTTCGCAACCGGTTCAGAAGCGGGATGCCATTTATGAATCAGGGAACTAATCCCCGTCGATCTGCATCCAAGGATCCTTTGAATTCTCAAAATTCAATTTTGGCCCCATTTTTGGCCAAAATCATGATGGTACCCCTTGGAAAAGTGCGATCGACGCTTTTCTTTCACTTTTTGGTGAATATTTTAACTATTTCGCAACCGGTTCAGAAGCGGGATGCCATTTATGAATCAGGGAACTAATCCCCGTCGATCTGCATCCAAGGATCCTTTGAATTCTCAAAATTCAATTTTGGCCCCATTTTTGGCCAAAATCATGATGGTACCCCTTGGAAAAGTGCGGTCGACGCTTTTCTTTCACTTTTTGGTGAATATTTTAACTATTTCGTAACCGGTTCAGAAACGGGATGCCATTTATGAATCAGGGAACTAATCCCCGTCGATCTGCATCCAAGGATCCTTTGAATTCTCAAAATTCAATTTTGGCCCCATTTTTGGCCAAAATCATGATGGTACCCCTTGGAAAAGTGCGGTCGACGCTTTTCTTTCACTTTTTGGTGAATATTTTAACTATTTCGCAACCGGTTCAGAAGCGGGATGCCATTTATGAATCAGGGAACTAATCCCCGTCGATCTGCATCCAAGGATCCTTTGAATTCTCAAAATTCAATTTTGGCCCCATTTTTGGCCAAAATCATGATGGTACCCCTTGGAAAAGTGCGATCGACGCTTTTCCTTCACTTTTTGGTGAATATTTTAACTATTTCGCAACGAGTTCAGAAGCGGGATGCCATTTATGAATCAGGGAACTAATCCCCGTCGATCTGCATCCAAGGATCCTTTGAATTCTCAAAATTCAATTTTGGCCCCATTTTTGGCCAAAATCATGATGGTACCCCTTGGAAAAGTGCGATCGACGCTTTTCCTTCACTTTTTGGTGAATATTTTAACTATTTCGCAACGAGTTCAGAAGCGGGATGCCATTTATGAATCAGGGAACTAATCCCCGTCGATCTGCATCCAAGGATCCTTTGAATTCTCAAAATTCAATTTTGGCCCCATTTTTTGGCCAAAATCATGATGGTACCCCTTGGAAAAGTGCGATCGACGCTTTTCCTTCACTTTTTGGTGAATATTTTAACTATTTCGCAACGAGTTCAGAAGCGGGATGCCATTTATGAATCAGGGAACTAATCCCCGTCGATCTGCATCCAAGGATCCTTTGAATTCTCAAAATTCAATTTTGGCCCCATTTTTGGCCAAAATCATGATGGTACCCCTTGGAAAAGTGCGATCGACGCTTTTCCTTCACTTTTTGGTGAATATTTTAACTATTTCGCAACGAGTTCAGAAGCGGGATGCCATTTATGAATCAGGGAACTAATCCCCGTCGATCTGCATCCAAGGATCCTTTGAATTCTCAAAATTCAATTTTGGCCGCATTTTTGGCCAAAATCATGATGGTACCCCTTGGAAAAGTGCGGTCGACGCTTTTCTTTCACTTTTTGGTGAATATTTTAACTATTTCGTAACCGGTTCAGAAACGGGATGCCATTTATGAATCAGGGAACTAATCCCCGTCGATCTGCATCCAAGGATCCTTTGAATTCTCAAAATTCAATTTTGGCCCCATTTTTGGCCAAAATCATGATGGTACCCCTTGGAAAAGTGCGGTCGACGCTTTTCTTTCACTTTTTGGTGAATATTTTAACTATTTCGCAACCGGTTCAGAAACGGGATGCCATTTATGAATCAGGGAACTAATCCCCGTCGATCTGCATCCAAGGATCCTTTGAATTCTCAAAATTCAATTTTGGCCCCATTTTTGGCCAAAATCATGATGGTACCCCTTGGAAAAGTGCGATCGACGCTTTTCTTTCACTTTTTGGTGAATATTTTAACTATTTCGCAACCGGTTCAGAAGCGGGATGCCATTTATGAATCAGGGAACTAATCCCCGTCGATCTGCATCCAAGGATCCTTTGAATTCTCAAAATTCAATTTTGGCCCCATTTTTGGCCAAAATCATGATGGTACCCCTTGGAAAAGTGCGGTCGACGCTTTTCTTTCACTTTTTGGTGAATATTTTAACTATTTCGCAACCGGTTCAGAAACGGGATGCCATTTATGAATCAGGGAACTAATCCCCGTCGATCTGCATCCAAGGATCCTTTGAATTCTCAAAATTCAATTTTGGCCCCATTTTTGGCCAAAATCATGATGGTACCCCTTGGAAAAGTGCGGTCGACGCTTTTCTTTCACTTTTTGGTGAATATTTTAACTATTTCGCAACCGGTTCAGAAACGGGATGCCATTTATGAATCAGGGAACTAATCCCCGTCGATCTGCATCCAAGGATCCTTTGAATTCTCAAAATTCAATTTTGGCCCCATTTTTGGCCAAAATCATGATGGTACCCCTTGGAAAAGTGCGGTCGACGCTTTTCTTTCACTTTTTGGTGAATATTTTAACTATTTCGCAACCGGTTCAGAAGCGGGATGCCATTTATGAATCAGGGAACTAATCCCCGTCGATCTGCATCCAAGGATCCTTTGAATTCTCAAAATTCAATTTTGGCCCCATTTTTGGCCAAAATCATGATGGTACCCCTTGGAAAAGTGCGGTCGACGCTTTTCTTTCACTTTTTGGTGAATATTTTAACTATTTCGCAACCGGTTCAGAAACGGGATGCCATTTATGAATCAGGGAACTAATCCCCGTCGATCTGCATCCAAGGATCCTTTGAATTCTCAAAATTCAATTTTGGCCCCATTTTTGGCCAAAATCATGATGGTACCCCTTGGAAAAGTGCGGTCGACGCTTTTCTTTCACTTTTTGGTGAATATTTTAACTATTTCGCAACCGGTTCAGAAACGGGATGCCATTTATGAATCAGGGAACTAATCCCCGTCGATCTGCATCCAAGGATCCTTTGAATTCTCAAAATTCAATTTTGGCCCCATTTTTGGCCAAAATCATGATGGTACCCCTTGGAAAAGTGCGGTCGACGCTTTTCTTTCACTTTTTGGTGAATATTTTAACTATTTCGTAACCGGTTCAGAAACGGGATGCCATTTATGAATCAGGGAACTAATCCCCGTCGATCTGCATCCAAGGATCCTTTGAATTCTCAAAATTCAATTTTGGCCCCATTTTTGGCCAAAATCATGATGGTACCCCTTGGAAAAGTGCGGTCGACGCTTTTCTTTCACTTTTTGGTGAATATTTTAACTATTTCGCAACCGGTTCAGAAACGGGATGCCATTTATGAATCAGGGAACTAATCCCCGTCGATCTGCATCCAAGGATCCTTTGAATTCTCAAAATTCAATTTTGGCCCCATTTTTGGCCAAAATCATGATGGTACCCCTTGGAAAAGTGCGGTCGACGCTTTTCTTTCACTTTTTGGTGAATATTTTAACTATTTCGCAACCGGTTCAGAAACGGGATGCCATTTATGAATCAGGGAACTAATCCCCGTCGATCTGCATCCAAGGATCCTTTGAATTCTCAAAATTCAATTTTGGCCCCATTTTTGGCCAAAATCATGATGGTACCCCTTGGAAAAGTGCGATCGACGCTTTTCCTTCACTTTTTGGTGAATATTTTAACTATTTCGCAACCGGTTCAGAAGCGGGATGCCATTTATGAATCAGGGAACTAATCCCCGTCGATCTGCATCCAAGGATCCTTTGAATTCTCAAAATTCAATTTTGGCCCCATTTTTGGCCAAAATCATGATGGTACCCCTTGGAAAAGTGCGGTCGACGCTTTTCTTTCACTTTTTGGTGAATATTTTAACTATTTCGCAACCGGTTCAGAAACGGGATGCCATTTATGAATCAGGGAACTAATCCCCGTCGATCTGCATCCAAGGATCCTTTGAATTCTCAAAATTCAATTTTGGCCCCATTTTTGGCCAAAATCATGATGGTACCCCTTGGAAAAGTGCGGTCGACGCTTTTCTTTCACTTTTTGGTGAATATTTTAACTATTTCGCAACCGGTTCAGAAACGGGATGCCATTTATGAATCAGGGAACTAATCCCCGTCGATCTGCATCCAAGGATCCTTTGAATTCTCAAAATTCAATTTTGGCCCCATTTTTGGCCAAAATCATGATGGTACCCCTTGGAAAAGTGCGATCGACGCTTTTCCTTCACTTTTTGGTGAATATTTTAACTATTTCGCAACCGGTTCAGAAGCGGGATGCCATTTATGAATCAGGGAACTAATCCCCGTCGATCTGCATCCAAGGATCCTTTGAATTCTCAAAATTCAATTTTGGCCCCATTTTTGGCCAAAATCATGATGGTACCCCTTGGAAAAGTGCGGTCGACGCTTTTCTTTCACTTTTTGGTGAATATTTTAACTATTTCGCAACCGGTTCAGAAACGGGATGCCATTTATGAATCAGGGAACTAATCCCCGTCGATCTGCATCCAAGGATCCTTTGAATTCTCAAAATTCAATTTTGGCCCCATTTTTGGCCAAAATCATGATGGTACCCCTTGGAAAAGTGCGGTCGACGCTTTTCTTTCACTTTTTGGTGAATATTTTAACTATTTCGCAACCGGTTCAGAAGCGGGATGCCATTTATGAATCAGGGAACTAATCCCCGTCGATCTGCATCCAAGGATCCTTTGAATTCTCAAAATTCAATTTTGGCCCCATTTTTGGCCAAAATCATGATGGTACCCCTTGGAAAAGTGCGGTCGACGCTTTTCTTTCACTTTTTGGTGAATATTTTAACTATTTCGCAACCGGTTCAGAAACGGGATGCCATTTATGAATCAGGGAACTAATCCCCGTCGATCTGCATCCAAGGATCCTTTGAATTCTCAAAATTCAATTTTGGCCCCATTTTTGGCCAAAATCATGATGGTACCCCTTGGAAAAGTGCGGTCGACGCTTTTCTTTCACTTTTTGGTGAATATTTTAACTATTTCGCAACCGGTTCAGAAGCGGGATGCCATTTATGAATCAGGGAACTAATCCCCGTCGATCTGCATCCAAGGATCCTTTGAATTCTCAAAATTCAATTTTGGCCCCATTTTTGGCCAAAATCATGATGGTACCCCTTGGAAAAGTGCGGTCGACGCTTTTCTTTCACTTTTTGGTGAATATTTTAACTATTTCGCAACCGGTTCAGAAGCGGGATGCCATTTATGAATCAGGGAACTAATCCCCGTCGATCTGCATCCAAGGATCCTTTGAATTCTCAAAATTCAATTTTGGCCCCATTTTTGGCCAAAATCATGATGGTACCCCTTGGAAAAGTGCGGTCGACGCTTTTCTTTCACTTTTGGTGAATATTTTAACTATTTCGCAACCGGTTCAGAAGCGGGATGCCATTTATGAATCAGGGAACTAATCCCCGTCGATCTGCATCCAAGGATCCTTTGAATTCTCAAAATTCAATTTTGGCCCCATTTTTGGCCAAAATCATGATGGTACCCCTTGGAAAAGTGCGGTCGACGCTTTTCTTTCACTTTTTGGTGAATATTTTAACTATTTCGCAACCGGTTCAGAAGCGGGATGCCATTTATGAATCAGGGAACTAATCCCCGTCGATCTGCATCCAAGGATCCTTTGAATTCTCAAAATTCAATTTTGGCCCCATTTTTGGCCAAAATCATGATGGTACCCCTTGGAAAAGTGCGGTCGACGCTTTTCTTTCACTTTTTGGTGAATATTTTAACTATTTCGCAACCGGTTCAGAAGCGGGATGCCATTTATGAATCAGGGAACTAATCCCCGTCGATCTGCATCCAAGGATCCTTTGAATTCTCAAAATTCAATTTTGGCCCCATTTTTGGCCAAAATCATGATGGTACCCCTTGGAAAAGTGCGGTCGACGCTTTTCTTTCACTTTTTGGTGAATATTTTAACTATTTCGCAACCGGTTCAGAAGCGGGATGCCATTTATGAATCAGGGAACTAATCCCCGTCGATCTGCATCCAAGGATCCTTTGAATTCTCAAAATTCAATTTTGGCCCCATTTTTGGCCAAAATCATGATGGTACCCCTTGGAAAAGTGCGGTCGACGCTTTTCTTTCACTTTTTGGTGAATATTTTAACTATTTCGCAACCGGTTCAGAAACGGGATGCCATTTATGAATCAGGGAACTAATCCCCGTCGATCTGCATCCAAGGATCCTTTGAATTCTCAAAATTCAATTTTGGCCCCATTTTTGGCCAAAATCATGATGGTACCCCTTGGAAAAGTGCGGTCGACGCTTTTCTTTCACTTTTTGGTGAATATTTTAACTATTTCGCAACCGGTTCAGAAGCGGGATGCCATTTATGAATCAGGGAACTAATCCCCGTCGATCTGCATCCAAGGATCCTTTGAATTCTCAAAATTCAATTTTGGCCCCATTTTTGGCCAAAATCATGATGGTACCCCTTGGAAAAGTGCGGTCGACGCTTTTCTTTCACTTTTTGGTGAATATTTTAACTATTTCGCAACCGGTTCAGAAGCGGGATGCCATTTATGAATCAGGGAACTAATCCCCGTCGATCTGCATCCAAGGATCCTTTGAATTCTCAAAATTCAATTTTGGCCCCATTTTTGGCCAAAATCATGATGGTACCCCTTGGAAAAGTGCGGTCGACGCTTTTCTTTCACTTTTTGGTGAATATTTTAACTATTTCGCAACCGGTTCAGAAGCGGGATGCCATTTATGAATCAGGGAACTAATCCCCGTCGATCTGCATCCAAGGATCCTTTGAATTCTCAAAATTCAATTTTGGCCCCATTTTTGGCCAAAATCATGATGGTACCCCTTGGAAAAGTGCGGTCGACGCTTTTCTTTCACTTTTTGGTGAATATTTTAACTATTTCGCAACCGGTTCAGAAGCGGGATGCCATTTATGAATCAGGGAACTAATCCCCGTCGATCTGCATCCAAGGATCCTTTGAATTCTCAAAATTCAATTTTGGCCCCATTTTTGGCCAAAATCATGATGGTACCCCTTGGAAAAGTGCGGTCGACGCTTTTCTTTCACTTTTTGGTGAATATTTTAACTATTTCGCAACCGGTTCAGAAGCGGGATGCCATTTATGAATCAGGGAACTAATCCCCGTCGATCTGCATCCAAGGATCCTTTGAATTCTCAAAATTCAATTTTGGCCCCATTTTTGGCCAAAATCATGATGGTACCCCTTGGAAAAGTGCGGTCGACGCTTTTCTTTCACTTTTTGGTGAATATTTTAACTATTTCGCAACCGGTTCAGAAGCGGGATGCCATTTATGAATCAGGGAACTAATCCCCGTCGATCTGCATCCAAGGATCCTTTGAATTCTCAAAATTCAATTTTGGCCCCATTTTTGGCCAAAATCATGATGGTACCCCTTGGAAAAGTGCGGTCGACGCTTTTCTTTCACTTTTTGGTGAATATTTTAACTATTTCGCAACCGGTTCAGAAGCGGGATGCCATTTATGAATCAGGGAACTAATCCCCGTCGATCTGCATCCAAGGATCCTTTGAATTCTCAAAATTCAATTTTGGCCCCATTTTTGGCCAAAATCATGATGGTACCCCTTGGAAAAGTGCGGTCGACGCTTTTCTTTCACTTTTTGGTGAATATTTTAACTATTTCGCAACCGGTTCAGAAGCGGGATGCCATTTATGAATCAGGGAACTAATCCCCGTCGATCTGCATCCAAGGATCCTTTGAATTCTCAAAATTCAATTTTGGCCCCATTTTTGGCCAAAATCATGATGGTACCCCTTGGAAAAGTGCGGTCGACGCTTTTCTTTCACTTTTTGGTGAATATTTTAACTATTTCGCAACCGGTTCAGAAGCGGGATGCCATTTATGAATCAGGGAACTAATCCCCGTCGATCTGCATCCAAGGATCCTTTGAATTCTCAAAATTCAATTTTGGCCCCATTTTTGGCCAAAATCATGATGGTACCCCTTGGAAAAGTGCGGTCGACGCTTTTCTTTCACTTTTTGGTGAATATTTTAACTATTTCGCAACCGGTTCAGAAGCGGGATGCCATTTATGAATCAGGGAACTAATCCCCGTCGATCTGCATCCAAGGATCCTTTGAATTCTCAAAATTCAATTTTGGCCCCATTTTTGGCCAAAATCATGATGGTACCCCTTGGAAAAGTGCGGTCGACGCTTTTCTTTCACTTTTTGGTGAATATTTTAACTATTTCGCAACCGGTTCAGAAGCGGGATGCCATTTATGAATCAGGGAACTAATCCCCGTCGATCTGCATCCAAGGATCCTTTGAATTCTCAAAATTCAATTTTGGCCCCATTTTTGGCCAAAATCATGATGGTACCCCTTGGAAAAGTGCGGTCGACGCTTTTCTTTCACTTTTTGGTGAATATTTTAACTATTTCGCAACCGGTTCAGAAGCGGGATGCCATTTATGAATCAGGGAACTAATCCCCGTCGATCTGCATCCAAGGATCCTTTGAATTCTCAAAATTCAATTTTGGCCCCATTTTTGGCCAAAATCATGATGGTACCCCTTGGAAAAGTGCGGTCGACGCTTTTCTTTCACTTTTTGGTGAATATTTTAACTATTTCGCAACCGGTTCAGAAGCGGGATGCCATTTATGAATCAGGGAACTAATCCCCGTCGATCTGCATCCAAGGATCCTTTGAATTCTCAAAATTCAATTTTGGCCCCATTTTTGGCCAAAATCATGATGGTACCCCTTGGAAAAGTGCGGTCGACGCTTTTCTTTCACTTTTTGGTGAATATTTTAACTATTTCGCAACCGGTTCAGAAGCGGGATGCCATTTATGAATCAGGGAACTAATCCCCGTCGATCTGCATCCAAGGATCCTTTGAATTCTCAAAATTCAATTTTGGCCCCATTTTTGGCCAAAATCATGATGGTACCCCTTGGAAAAGTGCGGTCGACGCTTTTCTTTCACTTTTGGTGAATATTTTAACTATTTCGCAACCGGTTCAGAAGCGGGATGCCATTTATGAATCAGGGAACTAATCCCCGTCGATCTGCATCCAAGGATCCTTTGAATTCTCAAAATTCAATTTTGGCCCCATTTTTGGCCAAAATCATGATGGTACCCCTTGGAAAAGTGCGGTCGACGCTTTTCTTTCACTTTTTGGTGAATATTTTAACTATTTCGCAACCGGTTCAGAAGCGGGATGCCATTTATGAATCAGGGAACTAATCCCCGTCGATCTGCATCCAAGGATCCTTTGAATTCTCAAAATTCAATTTTGGCCCCATTTTTGGCCAAAATCATGATGGTACCCCTTGGAAAAGTGCGGTCGACGCTTTTCTTTCACTTTTTGGTGAATATTTTAACTATTTCGCAACCGGTTCAGAAGCGGGATGCCATTTATGAATCAGGGAACTAATCCCCGTCGATCTGCATCCAAGGATCCTTTGAATTCTCAAAATTCAATTTTGGCCCCATTTTTGGCCAAAATCATGATGGTACCCCTTGGAAAAGTGCGGTCGACGCTTTTCTTTCACTTTTTGGTGAATATTTTAACTATTTCGCAACCGGTTCAGAAGCGGGATGCCATTTATGAATCAGGGAACTAATCCCCGTCGATCTGCATCCAAGGATCCTTTGAATTCTCAAAATTCAATTTTGGCCCCATTTTTGGCCAAAATCATGATGGTACCCCTTGGAAAAGTGCGGTCGACGCTTTTCTTTCACTTTTTGGTGAATATTTTAACTATTTCGCAACCGGTTCAGAAGCGGGATGCCATTTATGAATCAGGGAACTAATCCCCGTCGATCTGCATCCAAGGATCCTTTGAATTCTCAAAATTCAATTTTGGCCCCATTTTTGGCCAAAATCATGATGGTACCCCTTGGAAAAGTGCGGTCGACGCTTTTCTTTCACTTTTTGGTGAATATTTTAACTATTTCGCAACCGGTTCAGAAACGGGATGCCATTTATGAATCAGGGAACTAATCCCCGTCGATCTGCATCCAAGGATCCTTTGAATTCTCAAAATTCAATTTTGGCCCCATTTTTGGCCAAAATCATGATGGTACCCCTTGGAAAAGTGCGGTCGACGCTTTTCTTTCACTTTTTGGTGAATATTTTAACTATTTCGCAACCGGTTCAGAAACGGGATGCCATTTATGAATCAGGGAACTAATCCCCGTCGATCTGCATCCAAGGATCCTTTGAATTCTCAAAATTCAATTTTGGCCCCATTTTTGGCCAAAATCATGATGGTACCCCTTGGAAAAGTGCGGTCGACGCTTTTCTTTCACTTTTTGGTGAATATTTTAACTATTTCGCAACCGGTTCAGAAACGGGATGCCATTTATGAATCAGGGAACTAATCCCCGTCGATCTGCATCCAAGGATCCTTTGAATTCTCAAAATTCAATTTTGGCCCCATTTTTGGCCAAAATCATGATGGTACCCCTTGGAAAAGTGCGGTCGACGCTTTTCTTTCACTTTTTGGTGAATATTTTAACTATTTCGCAACCGGTTCAGAAGCGGGATGCCATTTATGAATCAGGGAACTAATCCCCGTCGATCTGCATCCAAGGATCCTTTGAATTCTCAAAATTCAATTTTGGCCCCATTTTTGGCCAAAATCATGATGGTACCCCTTGGAAAAGTGCGGTCGACGCTTTTCTTTCACTTTTTGGTGAATATTTTAACTATTTCGCAACCGGTTCAGAAGCGGGATGCCATTTATGAATCAGGGAACTAATCCCCGTCGATCTGCATCCAAGGATCCTTTGAATTCTCAAAATTCAATTTTGGCTCCATTTTTGGCCAAAATCATGATGGTACCCCTTGGAAAAGTGCGGTCGACGCTTTTCTTTCACTTTTTGGTGAATATTTTAACTATTTCGCAACCGGTTCAGAAGCGGGATGCCATTTATGAATCAGGGAACTAATCCCCGTCGATCTGCATCCAAGGATCCTTTGAATTCTCAAAATTCAATTTTGGCCCCATTTTTGGCCAAAATCATGATGGTACCCCTTGGAAAAGTGCGGTCGACGCTTTTCTTTCACTTTTTGGTGAATATTTTAACTATTTCGCAACCGGTTCAGAAGCGGGATGCCATTTATGAATCAGGGAACTAATCCCCGTCGATCTGCATCCAAGGATCCTTTGAATTCTCAAAATTCAATTTTGGCCCCATTTTTGGCCAAAATCATGATGGTACCCCTTGGAAAAGTGCGGTCGACGCTTTTCTTTCACTTTTTGGTGAATATTTTAACTATTTCGCAACCGGTTCAGAAACGGGATGCCATTTATGAATCAGGGAACTAATCCCCGTCGATCTGCATCCAAGGATCCTTTGAATTCTCAAAATTCAATTTTGGCCCCATTTTTGGCCAAAATCATGATGGTACCCCTTGGAAAAGTGCGATCGACGCTTTTCTTTCACTTTTTGGTGAATATTTTAACTATTTCGCAACCGGTTCAGAAACGGGATGCCATTTATGAATCAGGGAACTAATCCCCGTCGATCTGCATCCAAGGATCCTTTGAATTCTCAAAATTCAATTTTGGCCCCATTTTTGGCCAAAATCATGATGGTACCCCTTGGAAAAGTGCGATCGACGCTTTTCTTTCACTTTTTGGTGAATATTTTAACTATTTCGCAACCGGTTCAGAAGCGGGATGCCATTTATGAATCAGGGAACTAATCCCCGTCGATCTGCATCCAAGGATCCTTTGAATTCTCAAAATTCAATTTTGGCCCCATTTTTGGCCAAAATCATGATGGTACCCCTTGGAAAAGTGCGATCGACGCTTTTCTTTCACTTTTTGGTGAATATTTTAACTATTTCGCAACCGGTTCAGAAGCGGGATGCCATTTATGAATCAGGGAACTAATCCCCGTCGATCTGCATCCAAGGATCCTTTGAATTCTCAAATTCAATTTTGGCCCCATTTTTGGCCAAAATCATGATGGTACCCCTTGGAAAAGTGCGATCGACGCTTTTCTTTCACTTTTTGGTGAATATTTTAACTATTTCGCAACCGGTTCAGAAACGGGATGCCATTTATGAATCAGGGAACTAATCCCCGTCGATCTGCATCCAAGGATCCTTTGAATTCTCAAAATTCAATTTTGGCCCCATTTTTGGCCAAAATCATGATGGTACCCCTTGGAAAAGTGCGATCGACGCTTTTCTTTCACTTTTTGGTGAATATTTTAACTATTTCGCAACCGGTTCGGAAACGGGATGCCATTTATGAATCAAGGAACTAATCCCCGTCGATCTGCATCCAAGGATCCTTTGAATTCTCAAAATTCAATTTTGGCCCCATTTTTGGCCAAAATCATGATGGTACCCCTTGGAAAAGTGCGATCGACGCTTTTCTTTCACTTTTTGGTGAATATTTTAACTATTTCGCAACCGGTTCGGAAACGGGATGCCATTTATGAATCAGGGAACTAATCCCCGTCGATCTGCATCCAAGGATCCTTTGAATTCTCAAAATTCAATTTTGGCCCCATTTTTGGCCAAAATCATGATGGTACCCCTTGGAAAAGTGCGATCGACGCTTTTCTTTCACTTTTTGGTGAATATTTTAACTATTTCGCAACCGGTTCGGAAACGGGATGCCATTTATGAATCAGGGAACTAATCCCCGTCGATCTGCATCCAAGGATCCTTTGAATTCTCAAAATTCAATTTTGGCCCCATTTTTGGCCAAAATCATGATGGTACCCCTTGGAAAAGTGCGATCGACGCTTTTCTTTCACTTTTTGGTGAATATTTTAACTATTTCGCAACCGGTTCGGAAACGGGATGCCATTTATGAATCAAGGAACTAATCCCCGTCGATCTGCATCCAAGGATCCTTTGAATTCTCAAAATTCAATTTTGGCCCCATTTTTGGCCAAAATCATGATGGTACCCCTTGGAAAAGTGCGATCGACGCTTTTCTTTCACTTTTTGGTGAATATTTTAACTATTTCGCAACCGGTTCGGAAACGGGATGCCATTTATGAATCAGGGAACTAATCCCCGTCGATCTGCATCCAAGGATCCTTTGAATTGTCAAAATTCAATTTTGGCCCCATTTTTGGCCAAAATCATGATGGTACCCCTTGGAAAAGTGCGATCGACGCTTTTCTTTCACTTTTTGGTGAATATTTTAACTATTTCGCAACCGGTTCGGAAACGGGATGCCATTTATGAATCAGGGAACTAATCCCCGTCGATCTGCATCCAAGGATCCTTTGAATTCTCAAAATTCAATTTTGGCCCCATTTTTGGCCAAAATCATGATGGTACCCCTTGGAAAAGTGCGATCGACGCTTTTCTTTCACTTTTTGGTGAATATTTTAACTATTTCGCAACCGGTTCAGAAACGGGATGCCATTTATGAATCAGGGAACTAATCCCCGTCGATCTGCATCCAAGGATCCTTTGAATTCTCAAAATTCAATTTTGGCCCCATTTTTGGCCAAAATCATGATGGTACCCCTTGGAAAAGTGCGATCGACGCTTTTCTTTCACTTTTTGGTGAATATTTTAACTATTTCGCAACCGGTTCGGAAACGGGATGCCATTTATGAATCAGGGAACTAATCCCCGTCGATCTGCATCCAAGGATCCTTTGAATTCTCAAAATTCAATTTTGGCCCCATTTTTGGCCAAAATCATGATGGTACCCCTTGGAAAAGTGCGATCGACGCTTTTCTTTCACTTTTTGGTGAATATTTTAACTATTTCGCAACCGGTTCGGAAACGGGATGCCATTTATGAATCAGGGAACTAATCCCCGTCGATCTGCATCCAAGGATCCTTTGAATTCTCAAAATTCAATTTTGGCCCCATTTTTGGCCAAAATCATGATGGTACCCCTTGGAAAAGTGCGATCGACGCTTTTCTTTCACTTTTTGGTGAATATTTTAACTATTTCGCAACCGGTTCGGAAACGGGATGCCATTTATGAATCAGGGAACTAATCCCCGTCGATCTGCATCCAAGGATCCTTTGAATTGTCAAAATTCAATTTTGGCCCCATTTTTGGCCAAAATCATGATGGTACCCCTTGGAAAAGTGCGATCGACGCTTTTCTTTCACTTTTTGGTGAATATTTTAACTATTTCGCAACCGGTTCAGAAACGGGATGCCATTTATGAATCAGGGAACTAATCCCCGTCGATCTGCATCCAAGGATCCTTTGAATTCTCAAAATTCAATTTTGGCCCCATTTTTGGCCAAAATCATGATGGTACCCCTTGGAAAAGTGCGATCGACGCTTTTCTTTCACTTTTTGGTGAATATTTTAACTATTTCGCAACCGGTTCAGAAACGGGATGCCATTTATGAATCAGGGAACTAATCCCCGTCGATCTGCATCCAAGGATCCTTTGAATTGTCAAAATTCAATTTTGGCCCCATTTTTGGCCAAAATCATGATGGTACCCCTTGGAAAAGTGCGATCGACGCTTTTCTTTCACTTTTTGGTGAATATTTTAACTATTTCGCAACCGGTTCAGAAGCGGGATGCCATTTATGAATCAGGGAACTAATCCCCGTCGATCTGCATCCAAGGATCCTTTGAATTCTCAAAATTCAATTTTGGCCCCATTTTTGGCCAAAATCATGATGGTACCCCTTGGAAAAGTGCGATCGACGCTTTTCTTTCACTTTTTGGTGAATATTTTAACTATTTCGCAACCGGTTCGGAAGCGGGATGCCATTTATGAATCAGGGAACTAATCCCCGTCGATCTGCATCCAAGGATCCTTTGAATTCTCAAAATTCAATTTTGGCCCCATTTTTGGCCAAAATCATGATGGTACCCCTTGGAAAAGTGCGATCGACGCTTTTCTTTCACTTTTTTTGGTGAATATTTTAACTATTTCGCAACCGGTTCAGAAGCGGGATGCCATTTATGAATCAGGGAACTAATCCCCGTCGATCTGCATCCAAGGATCCTTTGAATTCTCAAAATTCAATTTTGGCCCCATTTTTGGCCAAAATCATGATGGTACCCCTTGGAAAAGTGCGATCGACGCTTTTCTTTCACTTTTTGGTGAATATTTTAACTATTTCGCAACCGGTTCAGAAGCGGGATGCCATTTATGAATCAGGGAACTAATCCCCGTCGATCTGCATCCAAGGATCCTTTGAATTCTCAAAATTCAATTTTGGCCCCATTTTTGGCCAAAATCATGATGGTACCCCTTGGAAAAGTGCGATCGACGCTTTTCTTTCACTTTTTGGTGAATATTTTAACTATTTCGCAACCGGTTCGGAAACGGGATGCCATTTATGAATCAGGGAACTAATCCCCGTCGATCTGCATCCAAGGATCCTTTGAATTCTCAAAATTCAATTTTGGCCCCATTTTTGGCCAAAATCATGATGGTACCCCTTGGAAAAGTGCGATCGACGCTTTTCTTTCACTTTTTGGTGAATATTTTAACTATTTCGCAACCGATTCAGAAGCGGGATGCCATTTATGAATCAGGGAACTAATCCCCGTCGATCTGCATCCAAGGATCCTTTGAATTCTCAAAATTCAATTTTGGCCCCATTTTTGGCCAAAATCATGATGGTACCCCTTGGAAAAGTGCGATCGACGCTTTTCTTTCACTTTTTGGTGAATATTTTAACTATTTCGCAACCGGTTCAGAAACGGGATGCCATTTATGAATCAGGGAACTAATCCCCGTCGATCTGCATCCAAGGATCCTTTGAATTCTCAAAATTCAATTTTGGCCCCATTTTTGGCCAAAATCATGATGGTACCCCTTGGAAAAGTGCGATCGACGCTTTTCTTTCACTTTTTGGTGAATATTTTAACTATTTCGCAACCGATTCAGAAGCGGGATGCCATTTATGAATCAGGGAACTAATCCCCGTCGATCTGCATCCAAGGATCCTTTGAATTCTCAAAATTCAATTTTGGCCCCATTTTTGGCCAAAATCATGATGGTACCCCTTGGAAAAGTGCGATCGACGCTTTTCTTTCACTTTTTGGTGAATATTTTAACTATTTCGCAACCGGTTCGGAAACGGGATGCCATTTATGAATCCGGGAACTAATCCCCGTCGATCTGCATCCAAGGATCCTTTGAAATCTCAAAATTCAATTTTGGCCCCATTTTTGGCCAAAATCATGATGGTACCCCTTGGAAAAGTGCGATCGACGGTTTTTTTCACTTTTTGGTGAATATTTTAACTATTTCGCAACCGGTTCGGAAACGGGATGCCATTTATGAATCAGGGAACTAATCCCCGTCGATCTGCATCCAAGGATCCTTTGAATTCTCAAAATTCAATTTTGGCCCCATTTTTGGCCAAAATCATGATGGTACCCCTTGGAAAAGTGCGATCGACGCTTTTCTTTCACTTTTTGGTGAATATTTTAACTATTTCGCAACCGGTTCGGAAACGGGATGCCATTTATGAATCAGGGAACTAATCCCCGTCGATCTGCATCCAAGGATCCTTTGAATTCTCAAAATTCAATTTTGGCCCCATTTTTGGCCAAAATCATGATGGTACCCCTTGGAAAAGTCCGATCGACGCTTTTCTTTCACTTTTTGGTGAATATTTTAACTATTTCGCAACCGGTTCGGAAACGGGATGCCATTTATGAATCCGGGAACTAATCCCCGTCGATCTGCATCCAAGGATCCTTTTGAATTCTCAAAATTCAATTTTGGCCCCATTTTTGGCCAAAATCATGATGGTACCCCTTGGAAAAGTGCGATCGACGCTTTTCTTTCACTTTTTGGTGAATATTTTAACTATTTCGCAACCGGTTCGGAAACGGGATGCCATTTATGAATCCGGGAACTAATCCCCGTCGATCTGCATCCAAGGATCCTTCAAATTGTCAAAATTCAATATTGGCCCCATTTTTGGCCAAAATCATGATGGTACCCCTTGGAAAAGTGCGATCGACGCTTTTCTTTCACTTTTTGGTGAATATTTTAACTATTTCGCAACCGGTTCGGAAACGGAATGCCATTTATGAATCTGGGAACTATTCTCCGCCAATAATTGGATCCATTGGATGCATTTCAGGATCCTTAAAATTACCAGGGATTTTCGCAGTAGGAATAGCTAGGCGGCACCGAAAGATCACTTGGACGGATGTGATCTCGCGGAAGGAGGACGATGCGACGGATGCCAATGAGATGATGAGTCCTAAGCTTATACATCTCCGCTGTCGGGTAAGCAAGTATCCGAAAGAAGGAAAGCCAATATTTCTTTGAGTTTCATTGGGTTATATTCTACCAGGTGAACAGGAGCAATCGGCTGTCCCAGGAGATCGTGCAGACGAATTATCTGCACTAGTGGCTGAGAGTCAACAATGGACAACGAGGATACGCAGAATCGCCGCCCATCCGATCGAGAGTTCACCAACGCCTCGTCGACTTAATTTCTGTGCCTGTTAGCCATCAGGACAGCACCTGATGCATTCCACGAAGTATCCTTCGATGGCCTGTGAACTTCTGATCAGCGTATGCAGAACTTTGCTGTATATGTAGCTTAAGGTTGTACTTAGTTGTAGTTAGACTAAGTGTGTGAATCTTAAATATCATGATTGTAATAAACGTTTAAATAAATATCATGTGTTGTTTATTCAATGGGGATTGTTTGCAGGTATGGCGCCGTCTTAACTTGGCCAACATCGGAAGCAAAATGGCCAAGATATGCGGAAAACCAGTTTACAGAAATTTCCTGACGTCACAGACCTTTGGGAGGAAAAGTTTCGGATTTTGGGCCGCTACCAGGTCCGCAGTACCAGGCCAACAGAAATGGCCAGCAGGTGGATTTCGATTTTTGAATTTGTGATGTGTGACGTCACTGATGGATCAACTGATTTGTGTCTTGGATGGAGAGGTTCACCCAATACATAAGCCGGTTTAGCCAAGACGCGCACCAGTGTAGCCAAGACACCACTCAGTGGTGACGTCACGGATCCAAGCTCGATTCGTGACGTCACAGATTTTTGGCAGCTGAAAATTGTTAAATTTTGGGCGCTACCAGGCCCGGAGTACCAGGCGAACAGAAATGGCCAGTAGGTCGATTCCATTTTCCAAAAAAGTTTTTTGTGAATATCTCGGCCGTTTCGCATCCAATCCTGGCCTGGAATGGCTCAAAAACAGCGGAAAAATATGCTCCACCAGCCTGGCTGAAAAAGGATGGTATTGGCCAAGTTGACATCCTGGTAAAAATACTTTTGGCCAGGACCTTAATTTTGCAATACTTCTTTGTTTATATCTCCAACATTTCATAACCGATATTCGAAGGGAATGCCACTTCGGAATCAAGCCTTCAAGGTCCTTTGAACTGCATCACAAGTTTCTGCATCAAAGGATGTTTGATCCTTGAAATAAAACAAAATCAAATGCATTTCATTTTGATCGCAGGAACAAATTTGTTTCAAGGATATCAAGGATATTTTGCTCAAGATCGATGGACATTGATGTCCTGATCCCAAAATGGTACGCCGTTTCCAAATCGGCTCGGAACTGGCCGAAATATACACAGTCGATAAATAGAGGCACTTATTGATATATTCCTTTTTAGCCAATTTTATTTTTCCCACGCTGTTAACTTGGCTAACACCAGGATTTCCTGGCCAGTCGATGCGCCTTATTTTTGCGCATTTTACGGGTAGTCGCGATCCAGGATCAGATGCGAAATGGCCGAGATATTCACAAAAAACTGTTTCAGAAAATAGAATCCACCTACTGGCCATTTCTGTTCGCCTGGTGCTCCAAGCCTGGTAGCGGCCGAAATCTGAAAATTTTTCAGCCACAAAAGTCTGTGACGTCACGGAATAGGCTTCGATCTGTGACGTCATCACTGGGGGGTGTCTTGGCTGAACCGGTTAACCGCTTAAAGTCACCGGTTAACCGGTTCATATTTAAAATTCGCGGGCGCGGGTAACTATTTTTGAATTTGAAAATTTTAAAAAGCTGGATAATATCCTGCGCGCGCCTTCCATTTTTTTAAATTTCAAATTCAAAATTAGTTGCCCGCCCCCGCGAAATTTAAATTTCAACCGGTAAACCGGTGACTTTAAGCGGTTAACCGGTTCATCCCAGACACAACCCAGTATAGCCAAGACACCCCCCAGTGATGACGTCACTGATCGAAGCCTTTTCCGTGACGTCACAGACTTTTGTGGCTGAAAAATTTTCGGATTTCGGCCACTACCAGGCTTGGAGCACCAGGCGAACAGAAATGGCCAGTAGGTGGATTCTATTTTCTGAAACAGTTTTTTGTGAATATCTCGGCCATTTCGCATCTGATCCTGGATCGCGACTACCCGTAAAATGCGCAAAAATAAGGCGCATCGACTGGCCAGGAAATCCTGGTGTTAGCCAAGTTAACAGCGTGGGAAAAATAAAATTGGCTAAAAAGGAATATATCAATAAGTGCCTCTATTTATCGACTGTGTATATTTCGGCCAGTTCCGAGCCGATTTGGAAACAGCGTACCATTTTGGGATCAGGACATCAATGTCCATCGATCTTGAGCAAAATATCCTTGATATCCTTGAAACAAATTTGTTCCTGCGATCAAAATGAAATGCATTTGATTTTGTTTTATTTCAAGGATCAAACATCCTTTGATGCAGAAACTTGTGATGCAGTTCAAAGGACCTTGAAGGCTTGATTCCGAAGTGGCATTCCCTTCGAATATCGGTTATGAAATGTTGGAGATATAAACAAAGAAGTATTGCAAAATTAAGGTCCTGGCCAAAAGTATTTTTACCAGGATGTCAACTTGGCCAATACCATCCTTTTTCAGCCAGGCTGGTGGAGCATATTTTTCCGCTGTTTTTGAGCCATTCCAGGCCAGGATTGGATGCGAAACGGCCGAGATATTCACAAAAAACTTTTTTGGAAAATGGAATCGACCTACTGGCCATTTCTGTTCGCCTGGTACTCCGGGCCTGGTAGCGCCCAAAATTTAACAATTTTCAGCCGCCAAAAATCTGTGACGTCACGAATCGAGCTTGGATCCGTGACGTCACCACTGGGTGGTGTCTTGGCTACACTGGTACGCGTCTTGGCTAAATCGGTTTATGTATTGGGTGAACCTCTCCATCCAAGACACAAATCAGTTGATCCATCAGTGACGTCACACATCACAATTTCAAAAATCGAAATCCACCTGCTGGCCATTTCTGTTGGCCTGGTACTGCGGACCTGGTAGCGGCCCAAAATCCGAAACTTTTCCTCCCAAAGGTCTGTGACGTCACGAAATTTCTGTAGACTGGTTTTCCGCATATCTTGGCCATTTTGCTTCCGATGTTGGCCAAGTTCAGACGCCGCCATACCTGCAAACAACCCCCATTGAATAAACAACACATGATATTTATTTAAACGTTTATTACAATCTTGACATCTAAGTAAAACCTTAAGATACATATAAAGCAAAGTTCTCCAAACGCTGGTCAGAAGTTCATCGGGATTCTGTATCCTTCGAATCCTTCGAATCGTGGAGTGCAGAGGTGCTGTCCTGAAGTCGTCCTGCTGTCCTGTGAAGAAATGAAGTCGACGAGGCGTTGTTGAACTCTCGATCGGATGGGCGGCGATTGTGCGTATCCTCGTAGTCCATTGTTGATTTCCAGCTCCCAAGTCACGGTATACCGCAGCCGGATAAATCGCCTGACCGATCTCCTACGGCAGCACATTCGTCCTGTTCACCTGCGGGAATAGAAACCATGACAACTCCAATGTTGGTTCTGCTGGCTTTCCTCCAAATGGATATCCGACAGCTGTCCCAGTTACCAGCACCAGGACACATCCTCTCAGTCACCTTCGTCGTGTCGCCAGCCACAGGATTAGAAGATGAGCGTCCTCCCAGTGGCATAATCCGAGGAAGCACTACCCTATTGGGACAGGGATGCTTGAAATTCACAGAATAAAATTTTGGCCCACTTTTTGGCCAAAATCATGGGGGTACCCCTTGAAAAAATTCGAAAATTTTTAAAACGGCTGTTAAGCAATATTTTGAATAAGGAAATGTGGCAGAGGGTTCGCTGATTACAAAATGGTACACTATTTCTCGATCGGATACAAATTGGCAGAGCTATGCCAACCGAAAGGAGAGAAAATATCCGAAAACGGGGAAATGACGGAATCTCGAAATTTCATGGGGTACCCCTTGAAAAATTCGAAAATTTTTAAAACGGCTGTTAAGCAATATTTTGAATAAGGAAATGTGGCAGAGGGTTCGCTGATTACAAAATGGTACATTATTTCTCGATCGGATACAAATTGGCAGAGCTATGCCAACCGAAAGGAGAGAAAATATCAAAAAACGGGGAAATGACGGAATCTCGAAATTTCATGGGGGTACCCCTTGAAAAAATTCGAAAATTTTTAAAACGGCTGTTAAGCAATATTTTGAATAAGGAAATGTGGCAGAGGGTTCGCTGATTACAAAATGGTACATTATTTCTCGATCGGATACCAATTGGCAGAGCTATGCCAACCGAAAGGAAAGAAAATATCAAAAAACGGGGAAATGACGGAATCTCGAAATTTCATGGCGGTACCCCTTGAAAAAATTCGAAAATTTTTAAAACGGCTGTTAAGCAATATTTTGAATATGGAAATGTGGCAGAGGGTTCGCTGATTACAAAGTGGTACATTATTTCTCGATCGGATACAAATTGGCAGAGCTATGCCAACCGAAAGGAGAGAAAATATCAAAAAACGGGGAAATGACGGAATCTCGAAATTTCATGGGGGTACCCCTTGAAAAAATTCGAAAATTTTTAAAACGGCTGTTAAGCAATATTTTGAATAAGGAAATGTGGCAGAGGGTTCGCTGATTACAAAATGGTACACTATTTCTCGATCGGATACAAATTGGCAGAGCTATGCCAACCGAAAGGAGAGAAAATATCAAAAAACGGGGAAATGACGGAATCTCGAAATTTCATGGGGGTACCCCTTGAAAAAATTCGAAAATTTTTAAAACGGCTGTTAAGCAATATTTTGAATAAGGAAATGTGGCAGAGGGTTCGCTGATTACAAAATGGTACATTATTTCTCGATCGGATACAAATTGGCAGAGCTATGCCAACCGAAAGGAGAGAAAATATCAAAAAACGGGGAAATGACGGAATCTCGAAATTTCATGGGGGTACCCCTTGAAAAAATTCGAAAATTTTTAAAACGACTGTTAAGCATTATTTTGAATATGGAAATGTGGCAGAGGGTTGATTACAAAATGGTACATTATTTCTCGATCGGATACAAATTGGCAGAGCTATGCCAACCGAAAGGAGAGAAAATATCAAAAAACGGGGAAATGACGGAATCTCGAAATTTCATGGGGGTACCCCTGAAAAAATTCGAAAATTTTTAAAACGGCTGTTAAGCAATATTTTGAATATGGAAATGTGGCAGAGGGTTCGCTGATTACAAAATGGTACATTATTTCTCGATCGGATACAAATTGGCAGAGCTATGCCAACCGAAAGGAGAGAAAATATCAAAAAACGGGGAAATGACGGAATCTCGAAATTTCATGGGGGTACCCCTTGAAAAAATTCGAAAATTTTTAAAACGGCTGTTAAGCAATATTTTGAATAAGGAAATGTGGCAGAGGGTTCGCTGATTACAAAATGGTACATTATTTCTCGATCGGATACAAATTGGCAGAGCTATGCCAACCGAAAGGAGAGAAAATATCAAAAAACGGGGAAATGACGGAATCTCGAAATTTCATGGGGGTACCCCTTGAAAAAATTCGAAAATTTTTAAAACGGCTGTTAAGCATTATTTTGAATATGGAAATGTGGCAGAGGGTTGATTACAAAATGGTACATTATTTCTCGATCGGATACCAATTGGCAGAGCTATGCCAACCGAAAGGAAAGAAAATATCAAAAAACGGGGAAATGACGGAATCTCGAAATTTCATGGGGGTACCCCTTGAAAAAATTCGAAAATTTTTAAAACGGCTGTTAAGCAATATTTTGAATAAGGAAATGTGGCAGAGGGTTCGCTGATTACAAAATGGTACATTATTTCTCGATCGGATACAAATTGGCAGAGCTATGCCAACCGAAAGGAGAGAAAATATCAAAAAACGGGGAAATGACGGAATCTCGAAATTTCATGGGGGTACCCCTTGAAAAAATTCGAAAATTTTTAAAACGGCTGTTAAGCATTATTTTGAATATGGAAATGTGGCAGAGGGTTGATTACAAAATGGTACATTATTTCTCGATCGGATACCAATTGGCAGAGCTATGTCAACCGAAAGGAAAGAAAATATCAAAAAACGGGGAAATGACGGAATCTCGAAATTTCATGGGGGTACCCCTTGAAAAAATTCGAAAATTTTTAAAACGGCTGTTAAGCAATATTTTGAATAAGGAAATGTGGCAGAGGGTTCGCTGATTACAAAATGGTACATTATTTCTCGATCGGATACAAATTGGCAGAGCTATGCCAACCGAAAGGAAAGAAAATATCAAAAAACGGGGAAATGACGGAATCTCGAAATTTCATGGGGGTACCCCTTGAAAAAATTCGAAAATTTTTAAAACGGCTGTTAAGCAATATTTTGAATAAGGAAATGTGGCAGAGGGTTCGCTGATTACAAAATGGTACACTATTTCTCGATCGGATACAAATTGGCAGAGCTATGCCAACCGAAAGGAAAGAAAATATCAAAAAACGGGGAAATGACGGAATCTCGAAATTTCATGGGGGTACCCCTTGAAAAAATTCGAAAATTTTTAAAACGGCTGTTAAGCAATATTTTGAATAAGGAAATGTGGCAGAGGGTTCGCTGATTACAAAATGGTACACTATTTCTCGATCGGATACAAATTGGCAGAGCTATGCCAACCGAAAGGAAAGAAAATATCAAAAAACGGGGGAAATGACGGAATCTCGAAATTTCATGGGGTACCCCTTGAAAAAATTCGAAAATTTTTAAAACGGCTGTTAAGCAATATTTTGAATAAGGAAATGTGGCAGAGGGTTCGCTGATTACAAAATGGTACACTATTTCTCGATCGGATACAAATTGGCAGAGCTATGCCAACCGAAAGGAAAGAAAATATCAAAAAACGGGGAAATGACGGAATCTCGAAATTTCATGGGGGTACCCCTTGGAAAAATTCGAAAATTTTTAAAACGGCTGTTAAGCAATATTTTGAATAAGGAAATGTGGCAGAGCGTTCGCTGATTACAAAATGGTACACTATTTCTCGATCGGATACAAATTGGCAGAGCTATGCCAACCGAAAGGAAAGAAAATATCAAAAAACGGGGAAATGACGGAATCTCGAAATTTCATGGGGGTACCCCTTGGAAAAATTCGAAAATTTTTAAAACGGCTGTTAAGCAATATTTTGAATAAGGAAATGTGGCAGAGCGTTCGCTGATTACAAAATGGTACACTATTTCTCGATCGGATACAAATTGGCAGAGCTATGCCAACCGAAAGGAAAGAAAATATCAAAAAACGGGGAAATGACGGAATCTCGAAATTTCATGGGGGTACCCCTTGGAAAAATTCGAAAATTTTTAAAACGGCTGTTAAGCAATATTTTGAATAAGGAAATGTGGCAGAGCGTTCGCTGATTACAAAATGGTACACTATTTCTCGATCGGATACAAATTGGCAGAGCTATGCCAACCGAAAGGAAAGAAAATATCAAAAAACGGGGAAATGACGGAATCTCGAAATTTCATGGGGGTACCCCTTGAAAAAATTCGAAAATTTTTAAAACGGCTGTTAAGCAATATTTTGAATAAGGAAATGTGGCAGAGGGTTCGCTGATTACAAAATGGTACACTATTTCTCGATCGGATACAAATTGGCAGAGCTATGCCAACCGAAAGGAAAGAAAATATCAAAAAACGGGGAAATGACGGAATCTCGAAATTTCATGGGGGTACCCCTTGGAAAAATTCGAAAATTTTTAAAACGGCTGTTAAGCAATATTTTGAATAAGGAAATGTGGCAGAGCGTTCGCTGATTACAAAATGGTACACTATTTCTCGATCGGATACAAATTGGCAGAGCTATGCCAACCGAAAGGAAAGAAAATATCAAAAAACGGGGAAATGACGGAATCTCGAAATTTCATGGGGGTACCCCTTGAAAAAATTCGAAAATTTTTAAAACGGCTGTTAAGCAATATTTTGAATAAGGAAATGTGGCAGAGGGTTCGCTGATTACAAAATGGTACACTATTTCTCGATCGGATACAAATTGGCAGAGCTATGCCAACCGAAAGGAAAGAAAATATCAAAAAACGGGGAAATGACGGAATCTCGAAATTTCATGGGGGTACCCCTTGGAAAAATTCGAAAATTTTTAAAACGGCTGTTAAGCAATATTTTGAATAAGGAAATGTGGCAGAGCGTTCGCTGATTACAAAATGGTACACTATTTCTCGATCGGATACAAATTGGCAGAGCTATGCCAACCGAAAGGAAAGAAAATATCAAAAAACGGGGAAATGACGGAATCTCGAAATTTCATGGGGGTACCCCTTGAAAAAATTCGAAAATTTTTAAAACGGCTGTTAAGCAATATTTTGAATAAGGAAATGTGGCAGAGGGTTCGCTGATTACAAAATGGTACACTATTTCTCGATCGGATACAAATTGGCAGAGCTATGCCAACCGAAAGGAAAGAAAATATCAAAAAACGGGGAAATGACGGAATCTCGAAATTTCATGGGGGTACCCCTTGGAAAAATTCGAAAATTTTTAAAACGGCTGTTAAGCAATATTTTGAATAAGGAAATGTGGCAGAGCGTTCGCTGATTACAAAATGGTACACTATTTCTCGATCGGATACAAATTGGCAGAGCTATGCCAACCGAAAGGAAAGAAAATATCAAAAAACGGGGAAATGACGGAATCTCGAAATTTCATGGGGGTACCCCTTGGAAAAATTCGAAAATTTTTAAAACGGCTGTTAAGCAATATTTTGAATAAGGAAATGTGGCAGAGCGTTCGCTGATTACAAAATGGTACACTATTTCTCGATCGGATACAAATTGGCAGAGCTATGCCAACCGAAAGGAAAGAAAATATCAAAAAACGGGGAAATGACGGAATCTCGAAATTTCATGGGGGTACCCCTTGAAAAAATTCGAAAATTTTTAAAACGGCTGTTAAGCAATATTTTGAATAAGGAAATGTGGCAGAGGGTTCGCTGATTACAAAATGGTACACTATTTCTCGATCGGATACAAATTGGCAGAGCTATGCCAACCGAAAGGAAAGAAAATATCAAAAAACGGGGAAATGACGGAATCTCGAAATTTCATGGGGGTACCCCTTGGAAAAATTCGAAAATTTTTAAAACGGCTGTTAAGCAATATTTTGAATAAGGAAATGTGGCAGAGCGTTCGCTGATTACAAAATGGTACACTATTTCTCGATCGGATACAAATTGGCAGAGCTATGCCAACCGAAAGGAAAGAAAATATCAAAAAACGGGGAAATGACGGAATCTCGAAATTTCATGGGGGTACCCCTTGAAAAAATTCGAAAATTTTTAAAACGGCTGTTAAGCAATATTTTGAATAAGGAAATGTGGCAGAGGGTTCGCTGATTACAAAATGGTACACTATTTCTCGATCGGATACAAATTGGCAGAGCTATGCCAACCGAAAGGAAAGAAAATATCAAAAAACGGGGAAATGACGGAATCTCGAAATTTCATAGGGGTACCCCTTGAAAAAATTCGAAAATTTTTAAAACGGCTGTTAAGCAATATTTTGAATAAGGAAATGTGGCAGAGGGTTCGCTGATTACAAAATGGTACACTATTTCTCGATCGGATACAAATTGGCAGAGCTATGCCAACCGAAAGGAAAGAAAATATCAAAAAACGGGGAAATGACGGAATCTCGAAATTTCATGGGGGTACCCCTTGAAAAAATTCGAAAATTTTTAAAACGGCTGTTAAGCAATATTTTGAATAAGGAAATGTGGCAGAGGGTTCGCTGATTACAAAATGGTACACTATTTCTCGATCGGATACAAATTGGCAGAGCTATGCCAACCGAAAGGAAAGAAAATATCAAAAAACGGGGGAAATGACGGAATCTCGAAATTTCATGGGGGTACCCCTTGAAAAAATTCGAAAATTTTTAAAACGGCTGTTAAGCAATATTTTGAATAAGGAAATGTGGCAGAGGGTTCGCTGATTACAAAATGGTACACTATTTCTCGATCGGATACAAATTGGCAGAGCTATGCCAACCGAAAGGAAAGAAAATATCAAAAAACGGGGAAATGACGGAATCTCGAAATTTCATGGGGGTACCCCTTGAAAAAATTCGAAAATTTTTAAAACGGCTGTTAAGCAATATTTTGAATAAGGAAATGTGGCAGAGGGTTCGCTGATTACAAAATGGTACACTATTTCTCGATCGGATACAAATTGGCAGAGCTATGCCAACCGAAAGGAAAGAAAATATCAAAAAACGGGGAAATGACGGAATCTCGAAATTTCATGGGGGTACCCCTTGAAAAATTCGAAAATTTTTAAAACGGCTGTTAAGCAATATTTTGAATAAGGAAATGTGGCAGAGGGTTCGCTGATTACAAAATGGTACACTATTTCTCGATCGGATACAAATTGGCAGAGCTATGCCAACCGAAAGGAAAGAAAATATCAAAAAACGGGGAAATGACGGAATCTCGAAATTTCATGGGGGTACCCCTTGAAAAAATTCGAAAATTTTTAAAACGGCTGTTAAGCAATATTTTGAATAAGGAAATGTGGCAGAGGGTTCGCTGATTACAAAATGGTACACTATTTCTCGATCGGATACAAATTGGCAGAGCTATGCCAACCGAAAGGAAAGAAAATATCAAAAAACGGGGAAATGACGGAATCTCGAAATTTCATGGGGGTACCCCTTGAAAAAATTCGAAAATTTTTAAAACGGCTGTTAAGCAATATTTTGAATAAGGAAATGTGGCAGAGGGTTCGCTGATTACAAAATGGTACACTATTTCTCGATCGGATACAAATTGGCAGAGCTATGCCAACCGAAAGGAAAGAAAATATCAAAAAACGGGGAAATGACGGAATCTCGAAATTTCATGGGGGTACCCCTTGAAAAAATTCGAAAATTTTTAAAACGGCTGTTAAGCAATATTTTGAATAAGGAAATGTGGCAGAGGGTTCGCTGATTACAAAATGGTACACTATTTCTCGATCGGATACAAATTGGCAGAGCTATGCCAACCGAAAGGAAAGAAAATATCAAAAAACGGGGAAATGACGGAATCTCGAAATTTCATGGGGGTACCCCTTGAAAAAATTCGAAAATTTTTAAAACGGCTGTTAAGCAATATTTTGAATAAGGAAATGTGGCAGAGGGTTCGCTGATTACAAAATGGTACACTATTTCTCGATCGGATAAAAATTGGCAGAGCTATGCCAACCGAAAGGAAAGAAAATATCAAAAAACGGGGAAATGACGGAATCTCGAAATTTCATGGGGGTACCCCTTGAAAAAATTCGAAAATTTTTAAAACGGCTGTTAAGCAATATTTTGAATAAGGAAATGTGGCAGAGGGTTCGCTGATTACAAAATGGTACACTATTTCTCGATCGGATACAAATTGGCAGAGCTATGCCAACCGAAAGGAAAGAAAATATCAAAAAACGGGGAAATGACGGAATCTCGAAATTTCATGGGGGTACCCCTTGAAAAAATTCGAAAATTTTTAAAACGGCTGTTAAGCAATATTTTGAATAAGGAAATGTGGCAGAGGGTTCGCTGATTACAAAATGGTACATTATTTCTCGATCGGATACAAATTGGCAGAGCTATGCCAACCGAAAGGAAAGAAAATATCAAAAAACGGGGAAATGACGGAATCTCGAAATTTCATGGGGGTACCCCTTGAAAAAATTCGAAAATTTTTAAAACGGCTGTTAAGCAATATTTTGAATAAGGAAATGTGGCAGAGGGTTCGCTGATTACAAAATGGTACATTATTTCTCGATCGGATACAAATTGGCAGAGCTATGCCAACCGAAAGGAGAGAAAATATCAAAAAACGGGGAAATCTCGAATCTCGAAGTTTCATGGACTTAGAAACGATATGTTGTGTCCGATAAAGCTCATCGGGCAAAGCGATGCAACCTAGTGGATGTAGAGGGCCACAGTGCTGCCACCTAGTTCCGAGCAGCGAAGTTTTTTATATAGGAGGTTGTTGATTCGGGACGGATCGGATATTTAACAATGGACTTATCCGAAGATAGGATTTTGAAGGTTATTCTAAAAAAAAAGTGGAATAGTGCGGAATAGTGGAATTTTTGTTAGCGGTCTAATGGGAACGGACAGGGGAGCCACGGCCCTTGATGAGCTAGCCAAGGTCAGAACCATGCCTACTGAAGGACCGTAGGACCCGAGGTGGGTCATACCACAATAGAAATTAATTAAATCTGCATTTATTAATTTAAATGAATATTTAAAAATTGTCAGGTGTTAAAATTCCTATTAACTAATTATTAACATTTATAATTTAGTCAGGCAACTCAACAGGTTTAACCCAGCTGGCAACTATCGATGATGTCCCATCACTAAGCCACGCTAAGATTGAAAATCAAAACAAACACCATGCGTCTGGGTATTTGCGAGGTGTGTGCCGCCAAGGAGGCCCTCTACGCCTGCCCCAAATGTGAGGTGAAGACCTGCAGCCTGGCCTGCGTCCTCATCCATAAAAAGGAGCTCCAGTGCGATGGCCAAAGAGATCGCACCAAGTTTGTGCCGCTCAGCGAGATGACCGCCCGCGAGTTCATGAGCGACTACTACTTCCTGGAGGAGTGCACCCGCTACACGGAGAACCGGAAGACGGACAAGTGCAAGGGTTACACCCACGAAAACAAAAATTTGCCCCAGACCCTGTATCGACTGCGAACCGCCGCCACCAAGCGCAACATCCAATTGCGCCTGCTGCTCCCCAACTTCAGCAAACGGAGGCAGAACACTACATACCTGGACTGGAAGCGGAGGCATCTTTACTGGCGGGTCGAGTGGCTGTTTGTGAACACTACACCTGCTGAGGAGGGCAACAAGACCATCCGTTTAGTGGACGACCGCTGCGATGAGAAGCTATCGCTGGCGGCTCTGGTCCTCAAGTATGTGGATCTGGAGGAGGAGACTGCTCGAGACCTAAGGAAACAATTATTCCATCATCAGACAGCGGGCATTGGACAGCTAAGCTTTTGGCTGCGCGCCGAGGGAGTGCGCAACAGCAGCAGGCGTTGCTATCTGCTGGACGCGAGCAAGACTCTTGGAGAGAACCTGACAGGAAAGACGATCGTGGAGTTTCCCACGATATTTGTGAACTACGAGCAGAGGCCACCGACGGGCTGTCACCCGATTGAAAGTGGTGGGTTGGTCTCACTTATTTTAATTACAATTTTTAAATTAATTAATTAACTATTTTCTTTAGATGAAGAAATTTTGGAGGAAGAGGAGGAGGAGAAGGAGGATCTGGAGGCACCAAAGACCAGCAAAGCAGAACCATCAGAGTCTGAGGAAACAGCAGAAGAAATGCCCGAGAGCGAACTGAATCACATTCTTAAAGAACTGGCGGCATCTCTTGCCAACCCAGACGACCTGGCAATGGACACGGAATCGGAAACGGAATAGGTCCATCAGGCTCTTAAACATGATGCTATTATTAAGAAGAGGAACCTCCCAAAAACACACACTATTTTTAATATTTTTACATAAATGTGTATTCTTTTCAGACGCATTGAATTTAGTTTTTAAATATATATATAATTTTTTAGACTAATTAAATGTTAAGAATTCATATACCACACTTTTGTTTCGCTCTAGTCGTTATCATGTCTGTCCATTCGTGTTTATTTTTTAATTATATATATTTAATATATAGTGTATAAGGTGTAAGTGGGGAAAATCGTGTTACAGATCTCGGGGTCTCTAATCTTAGATTTGTGTACAAATTCTTGTGTGGTCTGATTTGAAACGACTTGCACAGCAGTATAATATTTTTATTTGTCCCTAGTTTCTTTTTTAACCGATTGGCTTTAATTATTTTGTACATAAAACATCATGTCTGTCTGCCAACCATTTTCTATTAATTTCTAAATATTTCTCTTATTTTCGCTTTTTTTTTTGCTTTGTTTTTGCCTGCACCAGTTATTTTTTTCGTAGTTGATAAAAATTATAAATTAAAGCATAAACAAACAAAGTTTTCAACAAAATGCATTTTCAATTTCAAACACAAACTCAAATGTTAAAAAAAAAAAATGGGAAAACAGAATAAAAAACCATTTAAAAATTGTTCTAAAAAATAGATACATCCATACATATATTATTTGAAATTGGAATTATTTTAAATAGATTTTTTTTTTGACACTGAAAAGAGGGCGGGGAAGAATTCGGAAAATACAACACTTAAATTGATAAATCATTCTTTTTTTAGTTTTTTTTTTTTTTTTAATATTTTAAGTATTTTTCCTAATATTTTTTTTAACTCTTTATCCATTAAGCATAACAAACGCAGAAGTTACATGTAGAAGTAATACATAATATTTAAGAAGTGAAATAGAATCGAAAGGTAGTGTCTGTCTTCCATCGGATACATCGAGTTCCATCATATACAAATACATCTAAACAAAAAATAATCATAAAACTATGCAACATACAAAAGAAACATGTATTTGTTTTTTTTTTTAATATAAACATATATGAGGAGGGGGTAGAGGTTGGGTCTTATAGAGTGGGGAGATGGTGGTTTACATAAAGAAAGATTTACACACAACTATATATATATATATATATATATTTTAGCTAATCGTACATAGATTTCATTATCCTTTTTTTTATTTTTTTTGCGCTAAACCTTAAAAAGACATCCAACGCAAAAACACTCAAAAGTTCTTTAATATGTTTCTTGTTTTTTTTTTGTTTAATTTTTTTAGATTTGTTTTTAAGATACACACACACGAACACGAATTGGGAAGAAAAATTAAAATTAAAAGACAGACAGAGGCTCGTGGGACAAAATTATATATCGGGGACGTGGCGCGGACGTGTGTGTGATCCTTCAAGTTGGAAAAATGTATAGGAAATACATATTATAACGTAGTAAGATCTTTTTTTTTCTTTTTTACGTAGCTCTCGTAGTGCTGCTGCTGGAGACAGAGAGTGTGTGTGTGTGTGGGGTGTGTGTGTGTGTGTGTGTGATATAGAAAGAGAAGAAGAGAAAAAGAAAGAAAGAAAGCGGAGAAAGGTAAAGAGAACACAACAAAGTATTCGAATCAGTTGACAATTCCTCCAAAATGCTCCAAACCACTCACATTTCGTTGGCAATTCTCGTTCTATCGCCACCAGTAACAGATCCTTCCCTCAGCACTCTCTCCCATAATCCCTGGGATTACTGGGGCACGAAGTACCCACCCTGAGGCACTGCCGCCGGTGCCATTATCGGCGCCAGGACACTTTCGGGTGCCGCCGCCATGGGAGCACCCGAGGGATTGAAGACATCCACGTACGAGTTCTTCAGGGCTGCAATAGATGGAGATTTAAGACAAAATCCTGGAGGGAATTACCTAAGATCTTACTGCGATTGCGTTGCATCTTGAACATGTTGGACTGCAGCTTGGGCTGGGCGCCACCGGGAGCAGCAGCTGTTGCAGCCGGGTTGGCTGGCGCCGGAGAGGCAGCCAGGCCGGGTGATGGGGCAGGTAATGGGGCCACTGGAAGCCACTCGGGCTGTGCCGGAGCAGCCGTATAATCAATGGACTGCGATGGCGTTGGCTCCATGAACGTGGGTGCTGCAACGGCTGGCAGGGATGGCGGACCAGCTGGTAGTCCTGGTGGTCCAGCTGCTAGCCCTGGTGGGGGTAGAGGAGGTCCTCCTCCTCCTCCCATTCCCAGATCACTCATCTTGGGCGGCGGCTTAAAGCTCTCCACCTCCTCGCCAGCGCCCTCGGTGTTGGTCCAGCACTTGCGCTCCTTGTCCCAGACGATGGTGGGATTCTTGTCATCCGGCAGGATCATTTGGTTCTTGGGCTTCAGGGAGAGCTTGTTCCAGAGACCGCCGAACCAGCCGGAGTTCTGGTTGCCAGGGGCACTGCAATAATAGGATTTTGAAGGATTAAGAGGAGGGTCAAGCCAAAAAGGATGTAGAACCTTACCCAGGATCACCGCTGTTTGGTTTTCCCGCCGCCGGCTTGCCAAGTGATGTCGCCTCCGCGGAGCCACCAGCTGCCTTCTGTCCGGGATGGGCATGGCCACCAACTCCACCGTCATCCTCGTCGTCGTAGCTCTTGGACTTGGGCATGGAGATGGCCGGACGTGATGTCTGGAGCTGGAGAGGCCATTGTGGACAGAAAAAAACAGAGTTAGAATGGTTTCTGGATGGGATTCCTCATTAAAAATATAAGAACATGGTGTTTGTGAGGGGTTAGTAGTAACAGAGAGTAACAGAGATTAGTGGGGGAATTAGTTTTCAATTAAAATCGATAACTCGATAAATCGAAACGAAAATCGAAACTGGCGCAGTCAAAAAGCTATCGATCTCAGACACATCACTATTAAAGGCTTAAGGTTAACAGGATTTCTTAAATCTACTAATGGATTCAGATTCAATAATAATAATAGTAGATAGTGTGTCCAGAGAGTCGTATCATAGAGAGTGTTCTACAGACAGGTACAAAAATAAGCGATAGCCGCCTCAAAACCTGATCTCACACCGATCCTTTATCCTTTTTTTTGTATTTCTTTTTTTTACAGAAATCACAACAGGATGGAAAAGGTACTCTACTACCAATATACCATACTGGTTTACAACTTCTTCTTAGAACTAAGTGCTCGCATAGGAGCATCTATGTCGTAGGTTCGGACTGTGCTGGTGGATGCTCCTCCTCCTCCTGCTCCTGCTCCTGCTCCTGGTTGCTGTTGGGGATGATCCTTCTTCCGATCCAAATAGCTCTCGAATCGAGTCAGACTCTGCTCCACCTCGGAGCACATCTTCTTGTAATTCAATGGTATGGCCGGATTGGCTATCAGCTCCTCCATGGACCACACATGCTGTGGCTGGGCCTGGGCACTAGCCGTCTCCGGCTTGGTGGCTATAATGCCGTACTTGTTTAGCAACTCCTGCCGCCGATAGTAATGCCTCTCATCGTCATAGCTCTCATCATATAGGAGATCATCCTCCTCCTCATCATCATCATCATCCTCTTCATCATCCTCGTCCTCTTCCTCGCCCTCGGCCTGCTCCTCACCCTCGGCATCCTCATCGATGACATCGTAGTCGTTTAGGACATAGCTCCTGTAGCGCTGCAAGTCACTGCGATCGGCATTCGCCTCGGGATCGTAGGAACTGCTCTTCTGGACCTGGCCCAGCGGCATATCGATCGGATAGGTGCCATTGAAGACGATGTGCGGCTTGCGGGCGAGATGGTATTGCGAGGTCCTGGGTGTGGCCAGTGCCAGTGTTTGATTTCCGGTCATCTTCTCCAGTTCCAGTTGCTGTTCCAGCTCCTGTTCCACCGACTCATCAATGGTTGTTGGGAGATTGAAGTTGACTCTTTTTGGGTTGGTTCTAATGGAGGCAGTTGCTCCTCCTCTTGCTCCAGCTGTTGTTGTGGTTAGGGGCGGTTGGGGCGTGGCTGTCACTGTGGCTGCCTTGGCGGCTATGAAACGTGTGGGCGTGGTTAGCGTTTTGGGCGTTTGTGTTAGATAGTTGTTGTGGCAATTAGACTTTTTGTTGGTTAGTGTTGCAGTTGCAGATGTTGCAGTTGCTATTGCTGTTGCTGTTGCTGTTGCTGTTGCTGTTGCTGTTGCAGATGTTGCATTGTTGCTACTGATGATGCTGTGGCTGCTGCTGGTAGCTTGTTGACGTTTATTTGGGTTGGAAATACTACTTACATCATTCAAATTGAATGCCTTTGTGGTGGATGTGGCTCCTGTTTGGGTTGTTTGCTGCTTCTTGCCCAAGGAGCTGCTGCTGCTCCTCTCCTGCTTCATGCCCTGCGACTTGAAGCGATTACCATTGCTGCGACTATGTTGTTGCTTCTTCAGGAGTTGCTGCTGCTGCAGCTGCTGTTGGATCAAGAGTTGCTGTTGCTGTTGCTGTTGCTGTTGCAGTTGCAGTTGCTGCTCCTGATCCTGATCCTGCTCATGCTGATCCATCTCCATTTCCTCCTCCTCCTTGAACTCCACTCCTTCTTGCTTGTGATTCTCAACTGGCAGCTGCATTCCATGCGGACATAGGTTTGTGGTTTTTATTTTAGAATAGTACTGGTTAGTCTAAGGCGAGTCCTACTTAAAAGGTCAACTACAAACACAAGGTCAAAACGGGTCAACCACAACAGAAGAAGCCTTACAAACGCTCACAATCGAACACAAATCAGGAGTGAACTCAAAACACTAGACAGCACTCGGGCAGCCAACTGAGAAGCAAACTAAAAGCCAACTGAAAGCAAAAGGGCCTTAGCCCTACAACTCTACGAACTCCCGAATGCTCTACAAACTAAGAGGGGCTGGGATTGCCGGGCACTCGAACTCTTCCAACTCACCTCATCCCCGTACGGAGGCTGCTGCGATCCCGACCAGTAATCGTAGCCATAGCCGCCAGCTGCTCCGGGAGCGGCGGGATCGGCTGGCTGATCGTAGGATGGATAGTCCTGCGCCTGTCCCGGATGCTGCTGCTGCTGCTGCTGCTGCAGGTGCTGTGCCTGGCTCATATTCGGATCGTAGAGCTCTGCCGCTGGCGTGGCCGTGTTATCCACATCGTTCGGGAGGTAATTGTAGCCGGGATAGGCTGCCACCGGAGCCGGTGCTGGCGGAACAGTTGCCGCAGAACCAGTGGTAGCCTCCTGCTCGTATTCCGTCGGTTCGTACTGACTCGGATTAGCATTCGGGTCGTAGTACAGGTTCTGCTGCGGTGGCTGTGGGACTTCTTGGGGCTTCGGGGTCTGCAGGGTGCTCTCCAGGTTGGCGCCAACGTACTGCATGTTCAGCTCCTTGAACTGTTGGTTCACTTCCGCGAACTGTTGGTTAATGTCGTTCTGTTGCAGCTGCAGCTGTTGCTGTTGCAGTTGCTGTTGCTGCAGAGGGTCCTGCTGCTCCGGTTGTGGCTGAAAGGTAAAAGAAAAGTTTAAGTGGCGACCAGTGACGAAATCCAAAGAAAGCACAACTTACCACATCGGCCAGAGCTCGCAACTGACGCAGCCAGGCCTTCTCCTCGGGGGCAGCGCTATCCTTGCCCGTGGCATTCGGGGGACTGGCAAAGGACACCCGATTGATCAGAATGGGATCATGGTAGCGCAGTCGTTCGGCCAAGCCACAAACCTAGAAGACAATAAAGAAATAATAAAAACAAATAAAACAGAAACGAGTAGAATCCCCACCCTTTGAATGAAATCCGCGTCGTAGCTATCGGGCTTCAACTCAATATGACGGGCTATCTGCTCCAAGTAGTTGGTGCAACGGAAATGCTGGCCATAGTCGAGTATTCGGGTGGCCAGCAGGAACTTGTAGTGCTGGAATGGAGCAATGCTGAACTTGGGATCCGACAGGGAGCGAGCATACTCGTAGATCTCGGTCATGATAATGGCCTCGTTGCTGGCGAACTCATTGAAGTGCTTGTAGTGCGAGGCGCCCAACAGGATCAGACGGGGAACGTTCGCCGTCAGACTAGCCTGCTCGGTGGCGGAGCTATCGTAGCGTCCGAACTCCTCCTGGGCCACCAGATAACAGAAGTGTGCCGCATAGATATCGCCACGCTGGAACAGGGTATCGCCCAAGGCCACCACTGAGCTGCGATCGTACTCCGGTTGCCGGCTCTTGTTGGTCACGAGAATGGAGAGATGGGAACGCCAGTCGCCCCAACGCTCGTCTCGCAGCTGACTGACGCAGGCCGGCGTGTGGCAGGACTTCATCTGGTAGAGGGTCTGCAAGGGATCATTGGTCTTGATGGCGCGACTGAGGAACTTCTGGGCCACATCGGTCAGCGCATAACGATCCTCGTACAGGGCCAGGAAGAAGGCGTGCGTCCACAGGCCATTATCGGTGGCCCATTGGAGTGCCTCCTCCACGTTGCCGCGCAGGACGTAGCTGCGGAACTTATCAGTGGCAGCCTGCTCCGAGAGTGGCGACGAACCTTCAGCAGCTAGAGGGGAATCGATTAGCACTGGACATCACTCG
Organism: Drosophila atripex; assembly: GCA_035045925.1. NCBI lineage: Eukaryota > Metazoa > Arthropoda > Insecta > Diptera > Drosophilidae > Drosophila > Drosophila atripex. The sequence goes on from JAWNOP010000009.1 coordinate 1,840,001, forward strand.
TTTCACATCGAATCTTACCTCCGGCACTGCTGGGAGTGGTGCCACTGCCAGCTGCACTGGACGAGTTAGCGCCAGTGGCCGCCGAGGTCTCCTCACCCACCGCCTCCACACTTTCCGCGTCCGAGTAGACGGTTTTCTCCGCCGTCCCAGCATCTGGATCAGTGCCAGTCTCGGCCTCGGCATCGGGCTCCGCTTCGGTTTCGAATTCGCTGGGATTGTAGGGATATTCCTGCTGATTCTCCAGCAACAGATCACCCACATCCGTGTCGGCAATGTACTGGAAAGGGCAACAACTATAAGTAACTGACAGAGGATACGATTCCGAGGGGACTCACTCCATTCTGGCGCAACAGCAGGATCAGCAGATGCCACATGAGGGCATGCGAGGCCCGGTACTTGTCCACACTGCCCTGGGGCTTCTTCTGTGTGGCGTACAGCACCGTACAGCCGCGGGTGGGCCCCAGCCGGATCTGATCCTTGCAGAAGCTAATGATCTTGTCCTTGTGCAGCTTCCGGCCCTGCAACGGACCCGGATACATGCGCAGCAGGCTGCTAGTTGCGTCACGGATGCGCGGCGGTGCAACTTCCACGTCGTTCCGGAGGCGGCCGCGGCCCGCGAACTTCGGCTTCACCTTCAGCAGCAGGCTCATGGAGTAGGAGGCCACCAGATGGGGTCGACTGAAGAGCAGCGGAGTGCGCCGGCGTGGCGGACGGGCCACTGCCGTGGTGAACACACCGGAGACACTAGAACCGCCGTAGGTCGATGGCGCCACTTCCGTGACAGCTCTGGGGAGAGAGAACAGAGACTCTATGGGTTAGAACGACATGGTTTTCGGAAGACATTAAAGAATTCATCATGCAAAAAGAAAAGGAGGAGGATATCAAGGATATTGCAGGATATCTGGGGCACCCAGAAGCACCCACCATCAGAGCTTCATGCAACTTTCAAAAAACTCAATTTCGAACCAAATTAATAACAATTTATGAATAAAAAATCAAATAAAATGAATAATTTTCAACAAAAATACTAGAACCCAGGAATGTTTTTGAAAAACTCTTTTCAAAACTTTTCAATGTTTTTGTTTTATAAAAAATTAGAAAATCTGATCTACAGAAGATATATATATAATGAATATAAAACAACATTATATATTCTGATCTGAAATAATTCATAAGAAATTAGAAAATCCTATTCAACGATCTATCTTTTATATCTATGATCTATAATCTATTATATATTATTTAGATCAAAAATCAGAAAATCTAATTTATAGATCTATTATCTATATCTATCTATTAAAATCTATCTATGATCTATTTTAAATCCTTTATTAATAATATTTTTAGATTAGAATCCAATATTATATATCCTCTCTCTGAAATATTAAATCAAAAATGAGCAAAGCTGATCCATTAGAAGACAATATTATATTTTTAAATCTTAACTAATAGATCATAAAGCCTTTAAACTGCATGTTTTTACAAGTGTGACATTATAACACTAACATAAAATATTTAGTTCATAAATCAGAAAACTGATCCCTAAAAGATCATATAAAGCGTTATATATTTTTTTTAGAATTATTATTATATCATCTGATATGAAAAAATTAGTGCGAAAATCAGAAAATCTCATCTATTAGAGATTGGAAAACCTCTATATAGCATTTTTTGGTATTACTACCTTATATCGAATCTTTTAAAGTGAAATATTAAAGCAAAAAGCATAAATATTGATTCATAATAGATCATATAACAATTTTTTTATATTATAATCCAAGATCATATTCTCTGATCTGAAATAATAGAAAAAAAATAATTGAAAACTGATCCCTAATAGATCATATGAGGTAATAAACCCTTTATAAATCATTTTTATAGATTAAAACCAAAAATAATATCTTTAAATCTGAAAGAATAGATCATATAACCTATTCCCTGATCTTAAATATTTAGTTCATGGCCTTTATAAAGCATTGTTTTTTAGATAAGAAGCCAAGATCATAACCATAGATTTGAAATATTTAAGTTAATAATTCAGAAAACCGATCTTCATAAGCATTTTTTATTAGAACCCTATATCACAATCCTATGATCTAAATTATTTAGTCCATGGCCTTTATAAATCATTTTTTATATCAAAACCCAATATTATAGCCTCTGATCTAAATATTAAGTTCATAATTCAGTAAACTAGTCCTAGTAGTGCCTAATAGATTAATATCCCTAATAAAGCATAGTTTTAGATTAGCACCCGATATCGTAATCCCGGATCTATAATATTTAGTTCATAGCCTTGATAAAGCATTATTTTTCAGATAAGAACCCAAGATGATGTGCCAAACTAGACCCAACCCATGGTAGAACCTGATAGAGCCGAAGAACAGACAGAAACAGGGATCGATCGAGAGGAGCTGAAACAACGGAAGAGCGCCACAAAAAGGAGAGGGATGATGAAGAGTGGATGGAGAGTGAGTTGAAGCTTCTTTTTTTTGTTTTTTCCATAAAAAGCATAAAAGTGTGACAGAAAAGCGACAGAATGTGTTTTTTTGGAATTTGGAATTGAATTTTTTTTTGAGGGGGGATTTGATTTGATTGTTTTTTTTTTTTTTTTTTTTTTGGTATGACAACCTGATATCGAGGCCGCACTCGGAATTGGCATAAATGGGTCCACAGCGGGAGGAGCGTCCATCGCCGCCATTTAAGTTACTCAGCGATCCGGCATGGGACAGATTCGAGTATGGATTGGGATGGAAAACAGATCCATAGTAACTGGTACTATCCTCCGTATAACTGTTGTTCAGGATATCCTGTTGTTGTTGTTGTTGTTGTAGATGTTGGTGATGCTGGTGTTGGTGTTGCTGGTGCTGGTGTTGCTGATGCTTCTGGTAGATCAACTCTTTGAAATGTTGTCGATGGAATTCATTGGCTTGATTTATGTATGCATGTGTATACCTATTTTTTGGGAAGTTTTTTGGAAGGACATTGCACGATGTTGTATTTTTTTTGTTTTGTTTTATTTTGTGCAGTTTTTTATTTTTTGTTTGAGGTTTGAGGTTAGAGACGAAAATATTTTGAGGTTATTTACGAATTTGCATTAGTTTGTTGTGCTTTTTGGATAGTATCTTGTTCTTAGTTAGTGGAACGTACACAACGAAGGATATTCGATTGGAAAATGGTACAATTATAAAGGAACTACAACAATTATCGAGAATATGTCGTTTTTTCGATTTATCGATTAATCGGCATATTTTCGAATCCCTAGGAGGCGTAGATGGGAGAATGAGCGAGCAGGAAGGAGATATACAGGGTCTGTCTCACACACTCACACACACATACACACACACACACACACGTAAGAAACTGTAATCACTAACTACTAATTAGCATAGCACAGCTTATAGATAAGATTAAAGCCCTAAAGTCCTACCAAGTTGGAGGTGAGAAATAGTACGAGAGTAGTACGAGTTATAGGGCTGGGGGATCTCCCCTACACTTTGTTAAACAAAAACGTTTGTTAATCTTCAGATTCCAAACTAATTTAGCGGAAAGTTAAATAAAAAGATTAAGAAATCAACAGCTACTACAATAAATTAAAGGTTTTCAAATAAAAGGATTAAAAACAGGATTAGGGATTAAAAAAATCGTAAAGAACAAGTAAGAGAAAGAAGAAACAAGCATTTCGGTCAAACCGAAACTGTGGAAACATGTTGAAACTTGCAGGGATTGTTTAGATCATAAATTATTCGATAGTCTGCTTATCGAATTAGAAAGAGATGGGTGTAAACAACAGAAGCTACAAGGCCATTAAACCATTACTTTAATGATATTTTTCTAATAAAGTTTATGGCTAATAGATAAAAGAATAGATAACAAAAAATAGATTAAAAAAATAAATAATAGGTCCCCACGTTTCCAGCATGTTTTTTAAGCATTTATTTTATCGGTGACCTCGCCTACCAACTCCCTAGGAACTTACCTCTCGCGCTCCATCTGCATAGCAGCATCACTTCCAGCGGTAGCGGCCACTAGTTGGGTCGTCGGAGCACCTGGAACTATGCCGGCGGCCGGTAGCCCGCCCGCACCTGCTACATTGGTCTTGGAGGCCACCGCACTCACGGCCGCCGTCATCGAGTTGATCATCTGGCCGTAGATTTTGGCGTACATGTCGGCATAGGCCTGGGGATTGCGGGACATTTGTTCGTACATGACATAGGGATCGTAGCCACCGGCGGCATATTGGTCGTAGTTGCGATTCCGCTTCCCGGAACCAGACCCACCGCCGGCCGAACCGCCAGCGGAATTGGGATTCCCGCCGTTGATGCGCTCCTTCTCCAAATCGCTGTTGCGCGAGCTCTTCCGGCGGTACTCTTCGTAGCCGTCCCAGTGCCTCAGATCCGGATGACGATTTCCTGCTAGAGGAGAAGATGAAAAAGAAAGTATTAAAAGGGACAAAATGGAAGCTACTGGGAAGGACTTACCTCTGCCCTGGTTATCGTAGCTGCGTCGGTTGCCGGAGGGGCGGTACTTCTCGCCGGATGACTGCTTGGTTGGCCGCCTGCCGCCATAGTTCCTGTCCCGATCGCGTTCCCTCTCGTACTCATCGTAGTCCTGGCGACCAGTTTTGCTGCTCCTGCCGCCACCGCCGGAGGCTCCACCGGTTCCGGGGCCACCGCTACCCTCCAGCTCCCCGTCGATCTGGTTGATGTCCCGATTGTCCGACTCGCCGTCGTAGTTGTAGCGCCTGGAGTGGTCATAGGACCGGTCATGGTCCTCGCCACCACTATGGTACTTGTGCGATCGCGGGCGCCAGTTGCGATCCCGCTTACGATCCCGATCCCGGTCGCCGCCACGCTCCCGCCCGCCGTTCCTTTCCCGCTCCCTCTCACGATCCCGATCCCTGTCCCGCTCCCATTCATGGTCCGCCACCTGGTGCTGACGATTCGAGTCGTGGCTGCGTCGCGGATGGGACTCCCGCAGCGTCTTCGAGTCGCTGTGGTGGGACATGCCGCCCCGGACCGAGTCCTCCGTTTCTCCGTCGTAGGTATTGTAGTGACCATGGCTGCGTCCGCGTCCGGCGCGCCGATCCTCGGCCAGATCCCGGCGGTCGCGGTCACGTTCTCGCTTCCGCTCCCGTTCCCGCTCACGATCCCGCTCCCGTTCGCTTTGAAGGAACTCGTCCGACTCGTCCTCGGACTCCAGGTCCAGCGAAGTGTTCCCCCTTGGGCCCACCGAGCGCTTCTTCTCCAGCGGCAGCTGCTTGTTCTGCTGGATGAGCATCTGGACGTCCGAGTTGGACAGCAGGGGCGAGTGCTCCACGGGCGGCAGCTCATCCGAGGGCAGTGAGGACGGCAACTCGGCCTGCGCCACCGCCGGCACGATATCGTCCCGATCCTCCAGGTTCTCGCCATCCAGCACCACTTCCCGCTGCTCACGCACCGGCAGGACGACCGGAATGGCGGATATCTCCACGCCGGTCACCACCCGCCTGGCCGGGATCTGTTCACCCTCCGAGGTGTCCTCGCCGTCGGCCAGTCGCTCCTCCATGTGCAGGGCCGCCTGGGCCTGGGCCGGCTGCTCAGTGGCTCCAGTTACAAGGCGCTGCTGCTGTGACTCCAGCTCCGGCTGGCCGAGCACCAGACGCGACAGTCCTGGCGGCGGCAACAGTCCAGCGTCCTGATCCGCCTCCAGATCCAGTTGCTCGGACAGGTGGCTGGTCTGCAGGTACTGGGCACGCTCATCATTGGGCGCCGAGAGCACTTCCTGGTTATCCGGCTGCTCCATGACATTGGACGCTGGTGGTAGTGGTGGAGGGGCATAGTAGGATGTGCTGGGCGCCGGTAGTGTTGCTGGTACTGGAGCTGGGAGTGATGTTGGAAGTGGAGCTGGCACGGGAGCCAGTACATTGAAGGCATCTGGTTGGGATTCAGCTGGAGGAGCCCCCAGGGGTGATGCTACGGAGGCCAGGGCAGCTACTGCTGGTAGTGGAGCTACTGCTGGTGGTGGAGCTACTGCTGGTGGTGCTGCCACTGCTGGTGGAGCACCTCCTGCCGGGCTGGCCAGGATGTTGACCCTTTTGCTGAGACCCGTGGAGCGCTTGAAGGGATTACCGCCTGCCGGTGGACCTGCGGCAGGTGCCAGGTTAGGGGGAAGGGTTGCCGATGGCGGCACCAGAGACGGTGCTGGCGGAGATGCTGCTGGTGCTACTGGGGGTGGAGCTCCCACAGCCGGCGGTAGACCTACCAGTGATGTGGTTAGTGGTGGTGGAGGAGCTATTTCCACCACTCCGCTTGGCTGATTCTGAAAAGCCATTGGCGGCACAATGGCATCGAGTTCCGGCTCCTGGCCCAGCTCTGGCGGGGAGTGCAGCTGCTGGTGGAGCAACTGCTGCTGCTGTGGCGGTTGGTGGTGGTGTGGTTGCAGGTTACTGTTTGGCTGTTCAGCGGGCGGAGGCAGCTCCACGTTGTTATTATTGTTGTTATTGTTGCTGGTGCTGCTAGGAAAGACTTGCCAGTTGCCTGGCGAGGATTGTACATTGAAGGCATCCTCCAGGAGCTGATCCCCAGTGGATGGCTCGCTGGTGGTGCTCCCAGCGGTGTTGTTGTTGTTGATGCTATTATCGTTCCAATCGCCCCAATCTCCCCAGCCATCGTTCCGGGATCGGTTGTTGTTGTCCAAAGGATCCATGAGGTACTGAGGGGTTTCCAGAGGATAGGAGAGGTCCTGTTGCTGCTGCTGCTGGGGAGGTTGCTGTGGCAGTTGCTGGGGCAGTTGCTGTCCACCGTAGTAGTTGTTGTAGTTCAAGGATTGCTGCTGCAACTGCTGATGTTGCTGAAGCTGCTGCTGCTGGGGATCCTGGGTATTCTCTGGCCAGTAGTTAGGCTGCTGTGGTTGTTGTTGAAACATTTGGCTGGCATAGACAGGCTGCTGCTGCTGCTGCTGCTGATGATGATGCTGAAGCGGCTGCTGCTGCTGTTGCGTGGGTGGCAGATGTGAAGGATGCTGCTGCTGCTGCTGCTGCTGCGGCGGAGGAGGAGGATGTTGCTGCTGCTGCGGAGGCTGCTGATGCGGCGGCAGCCAGGGTGCATTGTTGTGCAACATTTTGGAGCTACCGGAGAGGACGAAACAGAAACCATACAATAATTAAAAATTTATAAAATCATTTAAAAATAAGTATAACGAGTAACAATCGAGTAATAGCCTGCTTTTATTTTAAAATATTAATGAAAAAAATACAAAATATTTTAATTTTAAGAACAATTACTTTTTCCTATTTATGTTTTAGTGTAGAAGTCTTAATATATTTTGGGTTTCTGCTTCAAAATAAAAACCAATCGACTTGGAAGTCATTTCTCCTGCAGTGTGACCGAAAATCCCAATAAAATAAATTATTTTTTTAAGCTAATATTTAAATTTCTTTGAATATTTGTTTTTTTTTTTTTTGACAATTTATTGAAAGGTGGTAGATGGAAAATCGGTTCAATGAACGAAACCAGTTTCTTCGAGAAAAGTTACCCGTTTTTCCAGAGTTTTTTTTTGCCCTGGAAACAAGTACACTCGTAAAAAAAAGAATTAAATCACTGTCATTAAATCAATCAGAAAAAAAATTAAAATAAAACAAAATTAATATATATCTTGCAGTAGTAGTAGTGGGGAAGAGAAAAAAAAAAAAAAACCCAAAAAAGTTAAAAGTTTACGTGGACGTTTGCTACATAGTCACCCCCTCCACCCATCGGCACTAGTACGACCCCCCCCTCCTGGACAAGTCTCTTCAGTTGCTGCTTCCTCTTCTTCACTTTGTTACCACCATTTCGCTCCCTCTCTCTTACTGTTGTTTTTGTCTTGACGCAGCAGGTTTTTTGTTTTTTTTGGTATTATTTTCTTCCCAACCAACTTCCAGCACTGATAATTTTATAAACAGATTCGGGTATCACCTTTATATTTATTTTTTATAATCCTGAATTGCAAAATTGTATTATTTATTTGTCTTTTCGACCCGCAAGTCAAAAGTGAAAACACTCTCCGAGGGGGAATGGAAAAAAAATAGATTTGGAGCAGTGGTCGTGAAAAGAGAGAGGGGGATAGAGAGTAAGCCAGAGAGAGAGTTTACTCTCTCTTCCCCTCTCTACACAGGGTTGCAATCCGGTGTCGCTCTTGCAAAATGGTCCACAATAATTCACATTTGTAGCAGGAATAAAACACACTTTCAGGCCAGTTGGCTTTGTCAATTTCTTATAAATATGAAACACGGCCAAATACGCCAACGGGAGAGCGTCAACGCAACACACTCTAACACTCTAACGGGCCGCAACATTCACACATACAGGTGGATATGTGCCTTGCTTTTTCTAATTAGCTTACGCTGGACATTTGACTTACGAAAAATTTGCTCTGTTTCGTTTCGTTCGCTTATTTACACACACACAGTGTTCTCATCTGACAGACGACTAAACAATACATTTACTTGATTGCTGATTGCCGTAAGCAGTCGTCGTTTTTTTAAACAATTAACTTTGGAAAACGCAGCCAAAATCCAAATGCCAACTCGACTTTAGTGCAGCGTTGCCAGACTGGCTAGCGGGAAACCATGGCTGCCAGATGTGTGTAAGTTTAAAGTTAGAGATGATAAACAAAACAAAGTAAACTTTGGAAATATGGCATTTATATGTTTTGTAGCAAAAATTAAAAAGTTTGACATATCATAGCTATACAATTATACTATATACTTATACGTGTAATGGTGATTAATGAAAAAAATTTGTTGTGCCAACTTTTACTTAATGAATTTGTTACATCCTATTTAACGAAAATTAGTTTTAGCTGTGATTATTTATTTTTGATATTTTTATAATATTAAAATTTTAAGTAAATGGTAAGCTACAGAATTTAAATTCAATAAACCTAATTTTAAATATTGATTAAAAGAAAACTTATCGATAGTGAAAACACCTGCAAGTTATCGCCAGCGAGCCGTCACCAGCGGCAGAAACAGCAACAATTGCGGGGGAAACAGCAACAAAAACTAGCAACAACAACACTGCTCTGATGCCTTAGCGCTTGCGTATTTTGTTGATATTTGCAAGCCATCCGAGAGGAAAGAGGCCGAGAACGGAACCGATGCTGCGCCTACTCGTCTCCAACTGCTGTCGCAGTAGCAGCGGCGATCTACTCAGGTAATCCCATCGAAATCCCCCTCCGGACTTCCTTCTCCAAGGCGTCTGGCTCGCGGCTCCCTCCACGGCCCCCTGCCCAGGTTATGTCATCAATCTGAAATGTGTTTTGTACTTTGTCGTTGCCAATTTTAGCCGCCACCTGCTGCAGCCGACCTCGCAGCCACTGCCACGCCTCCAGAATGCCGCCCGCCTGATGCGCCAGCATTGGAGAGGCACGCACCTAACGCCACCAACGCCCACGCCGCCCTCGAATGCCACCCGCCTACTACACACCACACGGCTGCTGGTCTGGGGCGGCGGCAGTCTGGCCCTGGGCATGGGCGCTCGGTCCTGGTGGGCGGGGCGAGGATGTGTGGTGCACTGCGAAGGCAACCGCCTGGCCCTGCGCGAGGTCCCGGATATAGATGAGGACGCGAAGGCGGAGAAGTTCGACTGGCTGAAACTCTGGTCGTACCTGGAGCCCCATCTCTGGGAGCTTATGGGCGCCGTATGCGTGAGTATCCGAATTATCCGCATCCGTCCAGTAATCTTTAGATTCTCCTTCCTCGCCGCCGCCACCACAGGCCGCCCTAATAGTGGCATACATCAACATCCGGATACCAAATCTGCTCGGTGACCTGGTCAACATACTGGCGCGCTATGCCAACACCTATGTGAGGGATAATAGCCCGTTCGTGAAGGACGTTAGCAAGCCGGCCAGCAACCTACTCAGCCTCTATATGCTCCAGTCGGGGTTCACCTTCATGTATATCTACCTCCTAAGTCGCGTGGGCGAGCAGATGGCGGCCCGGATGCGGCAAGACCTCTTCAAGCAGATTGTTGTCCAGGACATAGCCTTCTTCGATGAGAATCGAACGGGGGAGCTGGTGAATCGACTGACAGCTGATGTCCAGGTGCGATGGATTAAAGGAAACAGTTTCCTGGATGATTATAATTCTGTTCTTTTCAGGACTTTAAGACCTCCTTCAAGCAGTTCGTGGCTCAGGGCTTGAGGATCGCTGCTCAGCTTATTGGTGGCGGCATATCCCTCCTTATGATATCACCCCACATGGCGGCCATTGCACTGGCCAGTGTGCCGTGCGTGGTGATGTTCATGTCCTATTTGGGACGACAGCTCCGGTCGCTGAGTAAGAATTCGCAGGCGCAGGCGGAGCGGGCGACGGGCGTGTGCGAGGAGGCTCTGTCCAATATCCGGACAGTGCGTTCCAGTGCCTGCGAGTACCGGGAGATGCAATTGTTTGAAATGGAGACGAATGAGGCTGCCCGTTTGGCGCAAGAGCTAGGCTATGGCATCGCCATCTTCCAGGGCCTGACCAACTTCTTCCTCAACACATTAGTGTTATCCACATTGTTTATGGGCGGCCATATGATATCCAACGATAGCCTGACGCCGGGCGCCCTGATGGCCTTCCTGGTGGCCTCGCAGGGCGTCCAGCGATCCCTCGCCCAGGGATCCATACTGCTGGGCACGATGATCCGGGGCATGAGCGCCGGTTCCAGAGTCTTTGAGTTCCTCTCCCTGCAGCCCCAAGTGGAGCTGTTGCGTGGCTATGTGATTCCCCAGGAGCGACTGCACGGCGAGATTCGCTTCGAGAACGTATCCTTTGCCTATCCCATGCGGCCTGAACAAGTAAGATTTGTTATTTCTTTTTGAAAATCACATATCTAATGTCGAAATACTGTGTACTAACCCAGGTGGTCCTCAAGGACTTCAGCCTCGTACTCCGACCCGGTCAGACGGTGGCTCTCGTGGGGGCCAGTGGCTCGGGGAAGTCAACCATCGCCGCTTTGGTGGAACGCTTCTATGAGCCGACGTCGGGCAACATCAAGATCGACGGGTACAAGCTCTCCGATATATCGCCGTACTGGCTGCGCGCCAACGTCCTGGGCTTCATCGAACAGCAGCCGGTCCTCTTCGGCACCTCGATCCTGGAGAATATCCGCTACGGCAAGCCAGATGCCCGCGAAGAAGACGTCTATGCCGCATCGCGTCTCTCGCAGTCCCATGACTTTGTGACCGCCTTGCCGGATGGCTATGACACGCACGTGGGCGAACGGGGCACCCAACTGAGCGGCGGGCAGAGGCAACGCATAGCCATTGCCCGGGCGCTGCTGAAGAATCCCCGGGTACTCATCCTGGACGAGGCGACGAGCGCGCTGGACGCCACCAGCGAGGCGGAGGTGCAAAAGGCGCTGGACACGGCCGTCCAGAATCGAACCACTCTAGTCATCGCTCATCGGCTGTCCACCATCCGGAATGCAGATCTGATCGTTGTCATGGACCAAGGACGTGTCGTGGAGGTTGGCGGGTTACTTTACTATTCTTTTTGTATCCACATTCAAATCCTAATCTTTTCCAGACTGGAAAACATGACGAGCTGATGGCCAAACGGGGGCTGTACTTCGAACTGGTGCGACAGCAAGAACGAAGGGACATCCAGGATCAGATCCAGACTAAGGACAACACCGTTGCCACCACGGGGGAGCCTGCCAATACACAAGCCAAGGATACTGCAACGTCGACGGGACCAGCGACGACTCCAACGACCTTCAAGGACATCCCACAAAGTAGGGCGAACACCGCCCACGGCTGACGACCGCTTACGGTTGAGGAGCGCGATTGTAGAAAAATTTATGATTCCCTGTACACTTACACCTAACTTATTAGATTGTTTTGTTTCCCCTTCTCCTTTTATTTTAAACACCGACCAACAAAAACAAAGAAAACATTTAAAAACAAAAAAAAACAACAAAAATTTTAAAACTGGTAAGAGAGATTCTAATATAAGTTTACAATCAAATAAACGCTGAATACAGTATTGTTTTTGTTATAAACTGAGCGTATTTCACTGCCATTTTCAAATATTTCACGAATTTCCATAAAAGAGGGCTGCGTTTTAAATATTTTCTTTAAAAAATATAAATATAATAATCACTGAGGTGGTATGTAGCTGCCACCTATGAGAATCGAGGAGGAGGGCGATCCGTTTCAATTAATTTTTACCAATTTATTATTAAAAGACCATTAAAAAAAATCGTATATTTTTATTTCAGATTTATTTTTGTCTTTTTATTTTAAATTAATTAATTTTATTTTAATAAATAAAATAATTTATTTTAGTGCCGAAAAGAAGCAGGAAAAAGGAGGAGTGGAGGGTGGCTGCGGAGAGAAGTGGGTGCTACTTTTTTATATTAAATATTATTAAAGAAATAATAAAAAAAATTAGCAACTTGTTTTAATTTTTGGCGCGGCTTAAGTGCCATCTATGAGAATCGAGGAGGAGGGCGCTTTTTTGAATATCAAGAAATAATTTTTTTTTTATAAATAAAATAATTTAATTTAGCGCTGAAAAGGAGCAGGGAGAAAAGGGGCAGGAAAAAGTAGGAAGGTGACGGGGTGGCGGCGGAGAGAAGAGGCCGCTATTTTTTTATGTAGTGTCACCCATGAGAACTAATTATTTAAGAAATAAATCGAAATATAATCTTTTTATTTTAAATTTTTGGCGCTGCTTACGTGCCACCTATGAGAATCGAGGAGGAGGGCGCTGTTTTGTTTATGAATTTCCATTAATTTATTATTTATTTTTTATCAAATTGAATAGTTTGTTTACTTGTTTATATATTTGTTTTTGGTATTTTATTGAGAGTAGATGCATGGGCACACTGCTGGAACCAAAAGTGAATGAACCGGTTCCGGAGCGAACATTTCATTTTGGTTTTGTTTTTTTTTGAAACAAATGCAGATTTGTTTTTTATTGTTTAAGTTGTTCGCCCGTGCTGAGCCCGTGAGTGCTGCTATTCAGAATCCGGCGGACAGTGCGACCGTGACCGTGGAGCGTATGGCGGGAATCGAATTAAATAAATAAACGAAGGGACGCGACGAATATCTAACGAATGTGCAATGTGCGTTAATCCAACAGCCACCACAACACATACAAACAATTATGTAAGTGTGTTGGTATGTGTGCTTCCAAAAAAAAAAAACCAAAAGCAATAAAAAAAAATAGTTAACAATGTTGTTGTTATTACCTTTTGGCTAACAGCGTTGTTGTTCCCGTTCCCCCACACACATTTTTTTGTGTGCCTCTGTGTGTGTGTGTGTTTTTGAACAGCACCTGTACGCGTGTCGGTGTGCGGCTACCTGTGCCTATGTATTGGTGTGTTGTGTTTCTGCCGCTGCACAATGGGCCGCATGAGCAACTGTTTTCCCCAAAAATAAGATAACAATTTAATTAATTGTGTTTTCACAATTGCGTTAAACAGCTTTAATTGCTGAGATAATTGTTGTTGTTGTTTTTTTAGTTAATCGAAAACAATTGTTTAGTTAGTGTTTGATTACCGTGGGATGAATAAGGTGTAGAGTGATTAAAAGAATAAATATTTTTAAAAAACTTTTGCTAATCATATTAATAAAAGGCTTACAAAATTTAACTACATTCTAAAAACTATATTTCATTTTTATTATCTTATACAATTTATCCCACTGTACTTGACCGTGTGTTTGAGAGAGCGTGTGTCATTGCTTTTTGTTGGCCCCAGTGTGGAGAGGTGGGGCAGAGGCAGCACAACAACTACAGTTACCCCAGTTGCATTTGATTTAAAAAAAAAAAAAAAAAAAAACATCTCTCAGAGATGTTGCATCAACTCCCATTTCAGGGTCAATGTTGCAGCGCATTCCACTGTGCAACAGCTGTCTATTTATTTATTTCTTATTTACTTAAAAAATTGATTACAGAGTTAAGCAACAGATTCCATAACAATAGCCAAGGGCTGACTCAGGATCGTAGTGGCGCAAATTCATTCTCTTAGCCATTTTAGTTATTATTATTTCGCTAACTCAGACACTGCGACTCGATTTTCACTCCAGCAACAACAACAATAAAGGGGGAAAACAACAACATCACGATGTACAGTAGTCACTCGTGACGAGACACCATAGCTGTGTTAGAGTATAGAAGTTTCGGCTTGGCCGGAAGTCTATTTTTCTTTTTCATCTTTTTAAAATAAAATTTATTAATTTATATTTCATTAAATAAATAAGTAATAATCATAAAAAAAAGAGAACAAATTAAAAAATATAAGATAGAATTGAGTTGACCGATTAGCTGCTTCTTATGAGAATTGAGGAGGAGAGTTCAGTTTAATTTAAATTTACAATTAAATTAAATAATTTCTAATATTTATTATTTACGTTTGTATTTTAATGAATTCTATAAATTATTCTTTGGTGCTGTTTAACTTCCTTATATGATAATCGAGGAGAAGGGCCTTATTTTTACTAATTAATTTTATATATTATTTTATTGATTTATTATAATCTTTCTTTTAATAAACCTTTTTTATTATTTGGCGCTTTTTAGTTGCCACCCATAAAATCGAAGAGTAGAGTCTTTATCAATTAATTCTATTTTTTAAATATTTTATCATATTTGTTTTAAATAAATTTAATATTTTTGAAATATTTTTTCATTATTTGGCGCTGCATAGCTTCCAACTATGAGAATCGAGGAGGAGGGCTCTGATTTCTGATTAATTTTCCAAAATTTGTGTAACGCTTGCATTTGAATAAAATAATATTCAAATTATTATGAAATTCAAATTAATTTATAAACTAAACTGTGAAACCTAAAATAGGCGTAAAAACAAGACTACTAAATAATGATTCCAAAACAAAAAATAAAATTAATTGCTTAGTCATAATCGATTTTATTAAAATTCAAATCATTTAGGTTTAGGGTTTTCTTTGTAAAATAATATAATGTTACTATAAAATAATAATAATTATAAATCCTTAATATATTTTTATTTTTATTTTGAATTAAAAGCAGTTTTAAAAATACGAAATGGAAATTATTTCCAAATATATTTTAAATAAATTATTCTAAATGTATTTTATTTTTTAAATATTTAAATGTAAATCAAAATGACTTGCTCTATATTTAAATAATGTATATAGATAATTTAATATATTTAAATAATATAAACTAAATGATAATATATTTTTTTTAAATAATATAGATTTTTTTCAATAAATTTCTTTGAAGTTCTCCAGTGTTTTTTTTAGTTTCCCGTCTTATCTCTCTGATTACTACTATGACTAAGTATATTCATAATTCCTGAACTATTTCGTCATTTTCTAATCTAAGTATCTTGTCCTTCCCCCCTCCCCCCTTGTATTTTGTTTTTTTTTTTAGTTATAACGTAATCGGGCCAAGCCACAAAATCGACATTCCATGCATCAGCAGCAGCAGCGCCTGAGGACGAATGGCGCCTCCCGAGGAGCCGGAGGAGGAGGAGGGGGAGGACTTGGAGTTGGAGGTCCTGGCAACTATTTTAGTGGACCATCCTGCGCCCACTGCCGCGGCCAGCTGCTGCCCCATCCCGAGGAGCCCATCGTGATGGCGTTGGGACAGCAGTGGCACTGCGACTGTTTCCGGTGCTCCGTCTGCGAGGGCCACCTCCACAACTGGTACTTTGAGCGCGAGGGACTACTGTACTG
The DNA here is from genome assembly GCA_035045925.1 of Drosophila atripex. NCBI lineage: Eukaryota > Metazoa > Arthropoda > Insecta > Diptera > Drosophilidae > Drosophila > Drosophila atripex. Next base: position 1,855,673 of record JAWNOP010000009.1, read on the forward strand.
CCGGGAGGACTACTACGGCCGGTTCGGCGACGCCTGCCAGCAGTGTACGGCGGTCATTACGGGTCCGGTGATGGTCGCCGGCGAGCACAAGTTCCATCCGGAGTGCTTCTGCTGTGCGGCGTGCGGCTCCTTCATCGGCGAGGGCGAGTCGTATGCGTTGGTGGAGCGGTCGAAGCTCTACTGTGGCCAGTGCTACGGGAAGCGGAACTGCCAGCCGGCGGACGCCAAGGCCAGGATAACGACGGCCGGCAAGCCGATGCACTCCATCCGCCTCGTGGAGATCCCCAAGGACGCGACCCCAGGCCTGCGGGTGGACGGAGTGGCCCTGGACGATGGCTGTCCCACTGTCCGGATAGCAGAGTGAGTGGAGATTGTTTTTCCTTATTTTTTATTGCTTATTCGTTTTTAGAGAGTTTTTTAAATATTTTATTTAAAATAAATACCATAAAGATCTATATATTTTTTGGGTTTCTGGCTTTTCTTTTTTCATAAAAATCATTGTTTTTTATTTTTTATCTTTGAAGTTACTTTTAATATTTATTGTTTCTTTTTTAATAAGAAAAACTATTTCCTTATTGTTTTAAAATTATTTTTAAGCACTCAAAACTTTATTTTATTGCATTAGTAATTTATATTCATAAAAAACTTTTGTTTACAAATTTTTAATCACTTTTTATTTTTAAAAAGATAAAACCAACTCTCTGATTAATTTTTAGTGGATTTTTCAATTCCTAAACATTATTAATAAGTGTGTGTGTGTTTGCTTAAATTAAAATATTTATTAAAATTTTAATATGAATTTTTAATATATTTTTTGATAATATTTTTTATATAATTAATCACTAAGCTTCTCTGCTCTTAAAAACTCACTAATTGGATGAATCTTTGAATTTATTTTTTAATCTCTTCCTAAAAAAAACATGCTTGCCTTAAAAACTAAATAAAAAATAATGAAACATTTAACAAATAAAAAATAAAAAAAACGGATTAGTTTATTCTGCAACTTCTTTTTCTGGCTGGCCTCCATGGCGGAGCAGTGCTGCGGGGCGCCCTATAGGTAACAGCAAGGATCAAGGATCAAGGATAATTATTTTTTTTATTAAAAAAAATATGAAATCTAAAAAATAATGCACGTTCTAATGACATCCTTTATCTCCCGCTACCCCCCAGGATCGATGTTAACCTCACCAATCTGCACATCGGCGACCGCATCCTGGAGGTGAATGGCACTCCGGTGAGCGACTCCTCCGTGGAGCAGATCGACAAGCTGATCCGGAGCAACGAGAAGATGCTCCAGCTGACCGTGGAGCACGATCCGGTGCAGGTGTGCCGATCCTGCAGCCAGGCGGACATCCAGCGGGCGTGCTCCGCCTCCACGCTGATCCTGCCGCTGAGCACCTCCGCCTCCAGCGTGGAGGTGGGCGGCCGGGAGAGAATGTACAAGGCGGCGCAGGGGGATCAGAGCGCCAAGGCCCGGAAGCTGAGGCAGGCCAGCAACGCCTCCAGCATCACGATTCCGAACGCCACCACCCAGTTGAAGGATAAGGAGCGCTGCTCCAGCATGTCCAAGCTGCAGGATCAGGCGCAGCAGCACCTGGCCCATCCGCTGTCCAGGACACAGTCCTGTCGGGTTGTCCAGAAGCCGCAGCGCTTCTTCCGCGCCTCCGATCTGGTCATTGGCGAGAAGCTCGGCGAAGGATTCTTCGGCAAGGTATTCAAGGTAAGGATCAGGACAAGGATACTCGTTCCGCCTCTGAGGAAAGCTAAACGTTCCATTCTTGCAGGTCACCCATCGACAGAGCGGCGAGGTGATGGTCCTCAAGGAGCTCCATCGGGCCGACGAGGAGGCCCAGCGGACGTTCCTCAAGGAGGTGGCTGTCCTGCGACTCCTCGACCATCCCCATGTCCTTAAGTTCATCGGTGTCCTGTACAAGGAGCGGAAACTGCACATGGTGACCGAGTATGTGGCGGGCGGGTGTCTCAAGGAGCTAATTCACGACTCCCGCCAGATCCTGTCGTGGCCGCAGCGGGTCTGCCTCGCCCGGGACATCGCCTGCGGGATGAGCTACCTCCACTCGATGAACATCATCCATCGGGACCTCAACTCGATGAACTGTCTGGTGCGCGAGGATCGTTCGGTTATCGTGGCCGATTTCGGTCTGGCACGCAGTGTGGATGCTCCGCGAGTCCCAGGCGCCTCGAGCGCTGGGCCAGGGACACCCGGCGGCTATGGATCGGCAACGAATAGCGATGCTGGGATATCCCCGGGCGGAACTCTCCGGCGGAGCAAGAGCCGACAGCGCCGGCAACGATACACGGTGGTGGGGAATCCCTACTGGATGGCGCCGGAGATGATGAAGGGCCTCAAGTACGACGAGAAGGTGGACGTCTTCTCCTTCGGCATCATCCTGTGCGAGATCATCGGCCGCGTGGAGGCCGATCCGGACTTTATGCCCCGCAACTCGGACTTCAGTCTCAACCAGCAGGAGTTCCGGGAGAAGTTCTGCGCCCAGTGCCCGGAGGCGTTCGTCAAGGTGGCCTTCGTCTGCTGCGACCTGAATCCGGACATGCGGCCATGCTTCGAGACGCTCCACAAGTGGCTCCACGAACTGGCCGAGCACCTGGCCGCGGAGCGTCAACTGCCGCCCGAGAGTCTCCTGCACAGGATCGAGAACTTCCAGGAGAGCTATGCCAGTTCCGAGGACGCCCTCTCGCCCACCTCCCAGCGCAGTCTCGACAATCTCGATGAGATCGTCAAGGATGCACCGCCAATTGAAGTGGAACTGGAACTGGAACTGGAAGTGGCAGTGGAAGTGGAAGCGTCACCCGTGGAGAAGGAGAATCTGGTGATACGGCCGCAGGATATACCGAAGTCACCGCATCTGGGCAAGGATTTCTCGCCGAGTGGCGAACGGCTGAGGGACAGCATGCGGGCGCGACGCAGGCAGCGGTTTCTGGGCGCCCAGGAGCAGCGCAGGAACCTAACGCCCGAAACGGAGTCCAAGGAGCGCGCCCTGAAACAGGCGCTCCGCAAGTGTCGTCCGTTTGGGGAGCGCGGCTACCTGGTGGATCTGCGTCCTGGCGGGGATCTGCAGCTGCAGGATGTCCGGGATCTGAACACCTACTCCGATGTGGACTCCAGCTGCGACACAAGTCTCAACTACCACGAGATCAATAATCCGCCAACAGCCTTAGATATTCCGCCGGAGGAGCCAAAAACGAAGGTGGAGGCACCTCCGCCAGGCGCCTCCAAGGAGGAGCCACAACACCGGCAGCAGATCGAGGACATGCGCACCCGACTGAACCAGTGCCGGAGCAAGTTCGAGCACCTCGAGGAGGCCAGTCGGCGGAACTTCAGCCAATCGCAGCACTCGATGAGGAACTTCTTCAAGACCCCGCCAGTGGCCCTGAAGATGTTCCAGCGGCTGGAGCACGAGGCGGCCGCCGCCCAGAATGGTAACAACAATTGCCAAACCACCACGCCACCACCGCTGCCGCCACGGACGCAGCGCATCAACCAGACACCGATCTTTGGTCGGCGGAAGCCTCCCATTCCCACGCCGACGGAACAGAAGCTACAGCACTCGGAGTCGCTGGAGAACTTGGTCGGCGGACGGAAGCCGATGCCGCCCATCCCAGCGCCCAAGAGGAGCAAAGGACCTGTTACCCAAACGCCCGCCATCATCCTGCCAAACAGTAGCACCACCAATGGCACGCCGGCGGCTACCGCCGGGGACTTCCCTACGAAGAAGCACAAACTCACCCTGCCACTGCCCCCCCAATCCCAGGTTTCGTCCGTGCCGCGGTCGGGCCACTCAAAGCCATCCAATGCAGCCAAGGTGAAGCCCTCGAAGGTGCCGCCGTCCTCCACCCGCATCATGTCCAGCAACAGCATCTCCCCAACCCGCAACAGCCGTCCCAGTTCGCCCACAAAGCATCTCGCCCAGCGCCATACCGCCGCCACGGCCCAAAGACTGACTAATGGTAAGTGTTTTGGCCAGTTCTGGAAGGGATTTTAATTCAATTGTCCTCCCTAGTGGCCGCCGCCCATCATCAGCAGAGCCTGCAGCCGCCGTCCCAGCGGACAACGCGCCTCAACATCCTCAGTCCGGAGAAGGTGCATCGCCTGGGCGCTCGACTCACCGACCAGAAGCAGAAACTGCGCGAAGAGGCCGCCGCCAGTGGCGGTCTAGCTAGCAGTGGCGGTGGCGTGACAGGATCTGCCACGAACGGTGGCCAAAATGGTCACCGAACTGCGGCTCCAGGTGGAGGTAGTGCAGCCGCCGGCGACCGAAGGCGAAGGGCAGCTCCGACGCCTCCGGCACGAACGCATTTCAATACCAGATGCTAGCTGTTATACGGCTTCAAGGATCATCGTTTTCCACTCAGGAATCTGCCTAAAATGCCTATCGATAGTGTGGCCTAGAACGTGTTTAGACATGTTCGGTTGTATAACACTTTTCCACAATGATTGTATAACACTATTCGATGTCAAGTAACTTTTCTACTCAGAAACAGTCGACACAGAAGACTGTAATACGCCAATAACCGTACTGCATCGTAAAGCAATGCCACTGTTATACACGCAACTGTTATACGCACATTCCCGTTACAATTCCCGGAAAAACAAACAAACAAAAAAAACATTCCAACAAAATACCAGAAAACGAATATTACGAAAGCGACGTTTTTGGATGAGAACTAGAAATGGATCTGGAATGGATGAGAGATAAATATATACCAGATTCCCGAAAATAATAGTCCAAAGGCAGCAAGCGACGATGGGTTTTTTGAAAACCCTTAAACAAAAAACGATTCATATAACAGTTGTGCTACAACCTGTTATACTATCTCTCTGATTTTTATTAAAAATCTTTTTTTTTTTTGTAATTACACGATTGTAGGCTTATGTAACGAAAGGTTAAGTGCCTGACTAGATAAAAACGCAAGTTGCAATATTTACAAAAGCGAATAATTATATAGTATTTAAGATTACAGGGTAACAACTGTTCCGACTAACCTAACGAACTCAACTAAGAATGCAAAGCAATTACTTTTTAACTATTTAACCCGACTTATATGATAGTTACTGTCTGACAAAGATAAAAATCATAAAAACTATAAACAGAAATATGAGAAAATTGTGCCATGAAGCCGCGACCAGGAGTTACGAGAATCTGACAATTGAAGGAAGGGATTATGGATTAATGTAGATGGAACCCACCCACAAAACAAAACAAAAAGAAAGACAAACGAAATGTGTACTTTATTAGATAAATTGCGGTTTGAATATTTTTTGATATACACCATATATACATATATTATACGTATATACATAAATACTATATATATTCCATAATTATATAGATAATGATATTCCATGTTAGTGCTTAAATCTAATTTATTATTTATCGACAGTTTCCAAAAACCTTGAACAATAATTAACAAACTACTTTTTTTTATATCGAAAAGAAAAAAGTCTAACTTGTATTAAAAAAAACGACAAAAAACTAAAAAAAATAAGAAATAAGAAAGAAAAGCTAAATTCGGACCGAACCGAAGTTGATATACCCTTGCAGTTAAGAGGCAATTTCATTGAATACAAATTTAGAAAAAGTTGGAATCTCCTAACTTAAAAAACCACAAAGTTGTGTATTTTCCGATCGTTCTGTTATATGGATGCTATACGATATAGTCGGCCGATCCTGGCAATTCCAACTTATATACTGCCTGCAGATAAAAGAAGTATTTATGTAAAGTTTCAAGTCGATAGCTTTAAAACTGAGAGACTAATTCGAGTGGAAAAAGGCAAACCGCGGACAGACGGACAGGCGGACATGCAGTTGTAATAAAAATTATAACACCCTCTGCAAGGGTATAGAAAATATAAAAATATATGTATGAACGTTTTTGCTCAAAAGGCAGTAGTTTAAGTCACGACACACACCAACACACACACACGCTCAATGCTAACTGTTATACAAGAGACGCACACGCTCAAGCCTAATACTGTTATACTGTTATACCGTAAACCTTAAACAAAATGTCCCTAAGAAAACCCTAAACTTAAGTCTGTGTGAATCAAAACGCTTTGAAATTGAATAACTGCTTGAATATGACACTTGAGGGAAGACATTCTATACGAGAATATGCCACTCTGACCGTATAACAGTGGGTCCTCCCAATATTTTACTAAAAAAATACAAAAAACAAAATGTATCTAGCATTTAAACATAAATATGTGCGATATTTTTATACACCGATGATAATTATGTACTGTGTTGTAATTTTTGTCAAATTTGTTTGTAAACTTCGTTTATACGCCGGCCATCTTGTTTTCGAATTTGTTTTTGAAACTATACTACTACCTAATATTTTATGTTTTTATTCAATATTTACAATTTTAGCCGCTTATGGTAACAATATCTCTCTTTTTGTATATAAGACTACTAATCACTGTTTTTGTATTCGATTTTGAATAAGTTTTCGTTCAAAACCTCAAGCCTGTGTATAAACATAGTTTCTGAATCCTTAAATTGCAAGCCTTGAATATTTTTTTTGTTAATAAATAAATAAAAACTGAAAAAATAAACAAAACGAGGATTTATTTTAGATATTTTTCGACTACTTCAGGGGGTATTATAATCAGAATAGCCTCCTTTTAAAAGAAATCGATCAATATCCATGTTTTTTCAATGGGTACCTTTACTACAAATTTCGAAGAATGTTTAAAAAATATTTAGTAACAGGATTTGGATGTACGTTGGTGGGAGAATTTATTCACAAATGATTTAGGGTATTCCGTTTAAGGATCGGATAAGAAATACTAAAGATATAGACATCCGATGGGGCACTCTAAGAATATATCGGCTTATGCAAGAGGAAAATATTAAAAGATATAATATTCTAAAAATATTAAAAAATATTTTGTGTCAGAATTTAAATGCATATTGGTGGAGAATCGTCTCACAAAAGTTTTACACTCAAGGATCGGATAAGAATTACCAAAGATATAGACATCAAAAGATAGACATCAGAAGGGGCTATATGCAAAGATCCCTGTTATGTTTTAATTAAAATTTGAAAAAAAATAAATAAAAAACATGTAGGATTTATCCAAAAACACTGTAAAGCATTTCGTTTATGAATCGGAGGCTCGGAGATATAGTCTCCATGTCTGAAGAATAGTTGGGACTTCAAAGTCCTTAGGATTGCAAAACTGAAACAAATCGAAGTGTCCAATTGATGAAAAGAAACCCATAAATTTCCTGGGCCAATAAAAGCTTTTCCCGTAATTGAAGGATATATCCTGGCGGGTACAGTTGTGCAAGTCTGTGGCAGAAACATATGGTCTGGACTGTGGGGGCGGGTTAGGGGGGGGTGGTGGTGGAAAAAGCAGGGATTCCCAGGTCAGCCTCGAGACCCCGTTACGAGGTCGTTGCTTGGTCGTGTGTATCTGTTGGCTCCTTTTTCCGTATTGCCTTTTTCCAGGAAGCTTTTCTGCAGGATACACACACAAACACACACGCAGTTACACACACACACATATACAAGAAGACGGAACGGCATGGCACATACAGATATCGTGGAATTTGCCCCAGACCATGGTCGGAAATCGATGCAGGCCAACAGCCCAGGACAATGCGTACGAAAATCAATGCAGTTCGTGATCCTGCGCAGTGAAAAACGGCTTTTTTCCCCCTTTTTCGTCCTGCCGACGCTATGTGCTGCTGAGCGGCGTTGCCGCGCTTCAGCTTTTAATTTCATTAACAGTAACAGTGCTCTGTTAAATCAGCTGTTCGCCCCATCACGAAAGAGAGCGAGAAAGAGAGGGCGCTATTGAGAGATGCAACGCGGTGGCACGAGCGAGATATTGCGACATATTCAAGGTCTACCTTCGTGTATCGATACCGAAAGCGTTCTGACCCGCCCCCGCCCACCGACTGGATAATTGCATGTATGTATACCATATCGTAAATATATATATTTTTGTATATATGTGTACATGGATGCGGTATGTATCTGGCAGGACGCACGAACTTACATGGTATACTTACTGCCGAAACTTTGGCCGCCCACTCAAAAACGCGCCCCTTTTTGCATGAACGAGGGTTGGTCAGGACGGGGGGTGGTGGGGGCCGGGCAGGGGACGGGGCAGTGGCGGCGTCGTCACTAGTGGGCGCTGATGGTCTTATTTTTTTGTTGTTGGCTATGACGTGCTGGCACGTACGCGCCCAGAGGCGCCAAAAAGGGCAGCGCGGCATGGGCGTTGTTTCACAAGTAATTATATTTTAAAATAAAAAATGTGTTAACCAATTTATTTTTATTTTACTATATTTTTGTACGTAGTAATTAATTTTAGCAGTGTTTTAAGTTTCAAATTATTATATAATTGCTAAAAAAAAATTCATGCAGATTGATCTTAAATGTTATTTTTGTTGAAGAATAAGTTAAATTTAAGAATTTTTAATTTTTTTTTAATGTTAGACCTAATATAAATTCAATTTATACCTTTTGGAGTCTACAATTACCCGTAAATGCTTTGAAAAACTGTCGAAAAAAATGAACTTACATACATAATTAAATAAACAACATTATTTTTACTAATAATAATTTTTAATATTATGTTTTAATTTTTCGTATTAACGTTGACAAAAATGAATCGATATGTGCCAAACGATAGTTGGCATCTGGACATCACTGGCCGAACTGTATATTCTAAGGGAATATCGATATATCGATAGAAAGGAATATTTTGGACATCGACAGCACTGTGCCACCACTCAATACATACACCTATAAAACCAACGTCAGCGTCAACCACGGACAGTTTGAATGCGCGGAAAGTTTTGCGAAGCGGACAGTTTCGTGGCTGTTGTTTGTCGTTCTCTCTGGAAAAGTGAACAACACAGATATTTGAAGCGTGCCGAATGTTTTTTTAATGGAACAAACTGTGTGTTTGTGTGTTCCGTGTGTGACGATTTAAGCAGTAAATAAAGTAGCGTCGAACGCGTTTACTTTTTTTTATTTATATATGTATATAAATATATATATGTATATATAATTAAATTTTTTTTTGTAGTGCAGCGCAGCCCGACACGGCATGTGCAAAGCAAGTGTGCGAGTGTGTGTGTACGCGCGTGTGTGTACAACGAAAATATTGATTGATCGCTCAATCTTTGCCTCACCCCCCGTCAATTCGAATGTCTGCGAGAATAAAAATCGGTTAAATCAAAAGCGACACACGGCCGAAGCTAAAATAAAGTGTCCAGCATAAGAAAGAGAGAGAAAAAAAACATCTACAACTAAATAAAAAAAAAAACGAAACAGAGAGCGGAAGGAAGAGAGAGAGAGCAGCGCAAAAGAACAGTTAGCGTTTCGCGCTTTTCCGAGAGGACAGCGAGCAAGAGGAAGAAGAAGAAGGAATTCATTCCACAGAGTCGCTAAAGAAGAAGAGTGTGTGTGTGGTAGTAGCGGGCTTTCCAGGACCACCCCCCCTACCGACCTCCCCTTCTACAATTTTCCAGGACCACCATGTCACTGCAAACGAAACGCCAGCACTGCTACCTGTGCGACCTGCCCCGCATGCCATGGGCGATGATCAGCGACTTCTCGGAGGCGGTGTGCCGCGGTTGCGTCAACTATGAAGGCGCCGATCGCATCGAGGCGGTGCTGGACGCCGCCCGCCAAATGAAGCGTCTCCATCCCGCCAGCAAGCGCGCCCACGAAAACGGCGAAGTGGCCGTCGTCCTCCAACAGCAAGCAGCCGCCCAACAACAGTTACAACAGCAGCAGGTACCGCCTGGCTCTCACAGAGGCGCTCCACCACCGGGCGGTGCACCCGGCCCGTCCGGCACCGGACCACTATCACTGGGCGCTGTTGTGGCAGCCGCCTCCGCCGCCGCCCACCATCACCATCATCAGGCGGTGGCCGCCGGCGCCTATCAGATGCCCGTGCCCCGTATCGGACCACCGCTTGATTATCCCGTCAAGCTAGAGGATGCACCCGGCGGCGGTGTACGTCCCGTTCGCATTTCACACATGACCCCGTTGCACTTGCGGGGCGGCGGCGGAGTGGCCGGCGGTGGCGGCGGCTCGGGTGGTGGCGGTGGATCGGGTGCCGCATCGGGAACCGCCTTACCACCCGCACTATCGGTTAACCTCAAGAGGCCGCCGTCGGACGATGTGGACGTGGATGTGGCCCAACAGAATGCACATGGCATACCGCCGGATAATGCGGCGCCACTCTCGGCCGGAGTCGGCGGTGGCGTCGGCGGAGGCGTCGGCGTCGGTGTCGGTGTCGGCGGCAACGGTCCGTCCAGCGTTAAGCGCAGCGCCATGGATGATCCCGCCGGCGGTGGGGTACGACCGCCACTAACACGCGGCGAATCTCTGCCAGCAGCGGTCAGCTATGTCCCGGAACGTCAGCTCGGCGGATTAAGGGATAAGCAGCAGCCGGTTCGGGCGCCCAGCTTCGATGCCTCGACCTTCAAAGCAGGTGTGAAAAATTACATACTCTTTTTATTTCAATGACAGTGGGTCTTGGCTAAGCGGGAAAAGACTATTATTTATTTCAAAGAAGTTCATTCAATATTGCCATTTTTCCAATATTCCAGTAGGTTCCTATTGAGCAAGTTTAGACATGATTATCAAGACTTTTAAGACAAAAGCTTCTAAAAAGTTAATTTCTTAAAAAGTAGAGTTTGTAGCAAAGTAGTTCCTATATCCTATATTATTTTTCCAGCATTTCCAGCATTCCAGTACTTCCAATGGATCAAGTTTATTCATAATTATCACAATTTCTTTGAAAAGTAGATCCAATTTCTTCAGATTTCTTCCAGTTGCCAATTGGAGGAGGAGTCCGAGGAAAGACATTCCTAGGTTCTTGAATTAAATGACAGTCTCAATTAGAATTATTCCGCCTAATAGATCACAATTTTGTTCTCCCCCCCTCCGAGTTCTTACTGGAAATATACATAATTTGAGCTCTAAACTTTCTTAAAATTTTTTTTATCGGTGTTTGTTTATCCTTGATTTCCGTTTTATGGCATTCGTTTGTTTAGGGGAACAATTTTAAAGGAAAAAATAAATTTAAAAAAAAAAGTGAATTGTAAGCAAAAAAAAAATTGGTTATTTTTTTTTAGTTTTCAATTGGATGGCGTCCACCGTATTTGTTTACCGTTTCGTTTCGGGAGAGCTTGTCCCGAAAGTTGGGCTATGATCGAGCGGGAGAGAGAGTGGACTGGGCACACTATCTCGTTCGCGTTAATGGGAGTGGGAACGATACAGATAACTGGAACACACAGTACAGATCCAGGCCAGAATGAGGCAGCGTGATTGCGATTGCTGTTCCTTATCGCTCCTGCCAAGTATATGTGTATGTGTGTGTGTGTGTGCTTGAACTGATAAGCGGGGTGGAGAGATTTGATAACGGGTCTTATCAGCAGGGCTGCTGCAGCAGCAGCGGCAGCGGCAGCAGCTTGGAAGAGCAGCCCTCTTCCAGATGCGTGTATCTCAAACACACACATAGATAGAGGGGGGATGGGGGTTAAAAAAAAGTAAAATTCAAAACGCATTTTGCAAGCAACCCTCCAAAACCAGAAAAGGAGCTACTGCTGGCAACCCTTGCCGTCAAAAGGCATGCGCACAAGTCAAATATATAGGGAAAATATTAAAATATATATACAGACATACATACAATATATATATATACAAATACATATATAGTTAAAGACGTGTAGGAACAGGCACGTACGTAATCGTAAAAGCAAAAACAAAAAGCGCAAAATAAAAAGGGCGGCCGCAGAATGTAATAAAAACAGAGACGTGCAAAAATCGACGCCGACGCTGACGCTGACGCGATGCTCCCCGACTGCCCCACGTAATGCTCCCTCTCGCTGTCTCATTCTCTGTCGTTCCAACATATTCGTTTTGGTCTTCTTCTTCTAGAAACCCGTTTCGGCGCCCAGTGACGTAGGCAATGGGGATTGTGGAGGTTAAACACCTTTTAAGAATTTTCGGCTCTTTATCTTGCCCTCGTGTATATGTGTATGTATGTGTTTTTGTTTTTAGAAACTGTTACCCCTTTGGATACCAAACTACGCCACTGTTTTTTTTTTTGTCTGCCAGTTTGTTTCTTTTTTGTTGTCTTGGCTGCGCGCGCAAAACGTCATTAAACTTGTTTTGGTTTTCGCTGCTGGTGCTGTTGCTGCTTCTTCTTCTTCTTGGAGCGTTTTCTGCGCTGTGTTTTTACGCTATGCGATAACAAGTTGCACACACACATATACACATAAACACTGAAAGATACAGATACAAACGTTAAAAACCAGAGTATAGATAAAATTTAGTTGGTATACGAATTACGGAACGAGCTGCATTGACATAAAAAAAAACAAAAACAAGAAAAAACGGCATGAGATGAAACAGCAACTGTGGGGCCAATATCACTTTTAATTGTTAAAAAAAAAGAGAAAAACCCAGTGTGCCAATTTTGTATTTACGTTACGCTGCTGCTTCTGCTTCCTCTTTTCCCATCTTATTTGTTTCATTACCAAAAAAAAAAATTCCCAACTCAAATATGTATATATATATGTACATATGTATATGTATGCTGCGTGTATATATACTAAAAATATAACAAACATTTCTCGGTGTACAGAGAAAAAATTGTACAAATACAACGTGCGCGCGCGCTGCCTCCCCCTTTCTCACTCCTCTCCAGGTTATTCTTTTTTTTTTTTTTTTTGTTGTTTCGTTTCATTCAGCGCTTCGTGTTGCCGGCAAAATTATGTATCTGTATTTGTGTGTGAGTGTGTGTGTGAGGGCTCCATTCCAATGCGTTTGCCAGGAATTTTTTGGGTTTTGGAGTGAGAAGAGTGCAGCGTGTGCAGAATGTACATATCTTTCGTCTCCATCTCTACCTTTCTCATAATTAGAGATTGCGTGCAGCAGCGGCAGCATCCTTGTCTTGTCAGTGCAAGTGAGATAGCTAGTTGCTAGTAAACCGTTAAGCACGTGAAACTGCCCGTTGGGGCGGTGACGTTGCTGCGCTGCCTCTGTCGCAGCAACACTTGCGTGCAAAATATACAATTTTTTTTTATTTACTTTTAATTGAAACTAAAATTAAATTCAACCTAAACAATGTCAACTAAAACGACATATTTTTCTGTTGATTTTTATGAGCAAAAATATAGTAAAAAAATAACCTTGTAGATTAGAGTTAAAAAAATATAATTAAGCATAGTATGTGGTTAAATAAAACAAAAAAAAAAACTATATATATATATTATAGAAAAATTTAATAGAACATTTAAAATAAGAATATAAAATAAAAAATTGTTAAATTGGAAAACTTATGTAACCCAGTAGCTAGTCTAGAAAATATAAATAATATAAAAAAAAATTTTTGTAAGGGTATTTGAAGCTTTCCTTTCATCCTCCGTGAGAATGTGAATGAGGTTGACGGTGGATCTATATTTTGTTGGGTTACTTTTCGAGATAAGACCACCAAGTTATCGACAGAGATTGCGCCAGCAAACCATATCTTATCATATCTCAGGGAGCCGACCATGTGGTTAAGTTGATAAGCTAAGCAACTGCTCGATAAGGCGGGCTCGGGCCCTAAGCCCCGAAACATGCCCCAAACGACCGACCCACACATCCAATAAACGGAAAGAGCAGCGTCCTGTGCGTAAAGTCGGTAAAAAAATGTCTGATATGATATGTTATCGCTCCTGATCGATTACTGACGGATAGATGTCAGTATAAACAGTATGGATTTATCAATATTTGTTTTTTTTTTGGGAAAGGAATTTACTGAACACGGGGCTTTTTTGGGATTTTCCATTCATATTTGTGTATTTTGTTTTTATTTTAAAGTACTGCATACTAGACGACGACGACTATTTATAAAAGTTCTTCCATAAGGAACCCTGTTGATAGGCAACCCAGAAATACATTCTTGAAACTGAGATAACGATTGAAATTCTATGCAACTGATGAAAAAAAAAATGTTTCTTGGCTATTCCTAATTATTTTTGACGAAATTTTAATAGATTTTTGCTTGAAAGTGTATTTTTAAAGCTAATTAAATTTTTATTGATTGATGATTAGGCTTGACAGTTTCCTGGTCATTCTGTTGAGATAAGCTCTTTTTTTCCGTCTAGTTCTAGGAGAGATATGGAAAACAAAACTGAGGGAAAAAAGTACTAGAAGGAAAAGGAGTACAGGGTACACAAGTTACCGCTTAAATTTGCTTATAATTCCACTTTCGTTTGCTCTTGGCCGCACTCTATACACACAGCTGTTTTGTTTATCTTATCTAAGTTGTTAAGTGGTCCGTCCGACCGATCGACCGACCTCCTCATTCCCAAATACATAAGTATCTATATCTTATCAACCAGGGCCAGCTTTGACTGATAGCGTCGCATTGTACCGGGTCGAAACGAAGCTACAAACTCTTCAAACCCCATCACCCCATTACCGATTCAAAGTGAGTGCATCCTGCATCGCACACAAGAAAATTTGTTTATTTTTCATTAGATCGCCGCTCTCCGACCTCTGTCTTTAAAGTTTCCCTCTTTAAATAAACACACAAAGATATTTTAGAGGTTATTTCGACTTTGATGGTCGGGATCCACTTGAAAAATGTATTGGCACTTGGGAGATCTTTCGTTTATTGTAGGGTTTCTAAATTCTGGGACTTCTAAAGTGGGTTCTATTAAAAATAATTTTTTTGTAAACCAATAATGAACCTAAATTGCCATCACTTATAATATTTTAATTCAAGAATTGCTGCTGGGTATTAGTTTAAAAAATATAGATAAAAAATGTAGTTATCTTTGAAACATTGTTTAACCATTAGACCTTATCTTGTGGCCAATAAAATTAGTTATTTTTAAATGGGTCTTAATTGTCATGTGAGTTTACTTATAATGGATCCTAAAATGTTATAATAATTTGCCAGACTGCCCTAAAAAAGAAGATTATAATTTCTCGGATTGCTTAATTCCTATTATTAATTTAAATAAACAAACAGGAGGATATAAGACCCAGAGGGGTCTCATATTAAAAAAAAAAAAAAATAGCTTTTTTAGGCTCCGGGAAAAAGGGTGTGGTGTATGAACCACACACCCATTCATTCCAAGTATGGTTTTCCTTTTCCACATTCTAGAACATTGTATTGTTTAAATATTTATTTGTTTACATTTTGTTTCTTTTCGCTAGAAAACACACACACTCTCACTGGTCATTTGTAATACATGGTTTGTCAAATGATTCATTTTCGCAACGATACTAGTGCGAAATATAGGAATACCAAAAAATATTCCATAGGAGGGCAAAAAAAAAGAATCTCCTCAGCGGAAAACTAAAATTCTATTAATAGTTCTCGTATTCGATACTGAGAACTCGCTTCTCGCCAATTCGTTTGTTTTTGGGCTTCAAATGTATGAAAAATAAATAAACATTGGGGAATCGGGAATATATACACACCAGGTTTATATACAAAGTGCCTTCCTCCTTTTCAGTCCATGAATAAAAAGTTGTTTCAAAAATAGAATGCAACGAAGTTGCAGTCAAGTTTTCAATTGACAGTGGTTTAAAAACAATATTTATTTTATCTATAGCAAAAATATTTATTTTTTAAAAATATATATTATTATATTATTAATTTGTTTTGGTTTAAGTTTTGTAATAGTTTATTACATATTATAGTATTTAGTTTTGGAAAAGTGTTATTTGTACCACTGTGCCAGGCACTTGTAACTGCAGGCCAGCTATCTCGCTCTGACCTTTGCTAACTCCACTACTTCTCAATGGGCCGAGCACATGCAACTGCAACAATAGCACTAGGGCGGCAGGGATGGGCAATGCAAGGGAAGATGAGCGAGTGAGGGAGTGAGTCAAGTGAATGTTGGAGCTAGTGATGGGTGGGTGGATGAAGAAGAGACGAGTTGGCTTTTATTGTTGGTAATGCTATTGCTGTTTTTGTTTTTGTTCGCCACTCTGTGCATGCAAAATATAAACAAATGCTATAAATACACACGCACACAATTATACGTGTTGGGGCCACACAACACGTCTTCCAACCCCCAAGCCCGCTCTCCGCTCTCTACGCTCTCCTACCTTTTCTTCTTCGTCTTTTTCGCCAATTTAGCCAGCGTAAGCAATTCAGTTTAGAGGAGAGGGAGTGGGACAGGGACACGGAGAGGAGCTAGCGAGTGGTAGAGGGAGCAAGCAACAGTTTATCAAATAAATAAACATAACAGCACACTCGCATGTGAGCCCCATTTCGTATGCAGTCCACTGTACGCCGCCGGCAAACTGACAATTTGAGCAATGTGCCATCACTGGTGGGGCATACAAATTAAAGCTTGTCTTGTATACTGTTTTTTGCTCTTTTACTCTATACTTTTTTCCCCCATCTATGTATGTTTTTTTCTGTTTCAATATCAAGCAAGCAGTAGCTACGCGTGCGCGTGTACCGCATACGAAAAATTAATTAAATAGTCTCCACAAAAAAAAAAATAGTTAACAGAGTCCCCGATTACATAGTGAGGTAACAGAGCGCCCCATTAACAGAGCCGCGCGTAATAGGCCCCAGAAGAGAGTCAAAACAGAACTGAAATGTGCGCCGTGTGGTATACATACACAATATTGCATGCTGGCATGCAAAAAGCAAAAGGGGGGGCCTGTGGGTGGAGAGAGGGAGCTGCTGGCCTGGCTAGGTCGGGGGAGAAACCGGCTATCTGCCCTCTCTCTCTCTCTTGCTCTATCGCTGTGACGTATGCGCGCAGCAGCAAACTCGTTTTCTCATTCCGTTTCGATGTGGCTTTCTGCCAACTGACGTTTGCAATTGGGGAAAGAGAAGAGGAAGAGCAGACGTGGAATAGGGCAGCCAAAAACAAAAACAACAAACAAAAAAAAAACAACCAGCTGTGAGAGCGTCACAGTGGGACGAATCAGATTAGAGATGGTAGAAAATGGAATTCGTATATTCTTAATTGGAAATAGAAAAAAAAAATAAAAAAAAAATTAACAAAAAAATATGAATAAAAATATTTTGAATAATTTTATTTTGAAAAAATATTTTAATAAAAGTATCTATATATTAAAAAAAAATGAAATAAAATACGTAATGGAAGTGACATGCAATCGTATCGTGCGGCTGGCGATTGTGCTGCGGCTGTGACGTCACATTTTATGGCTCGCCGGCGGCTGGTGAATGAAACTGGTTGTACATATTTGTTGTTGTTGTTAAGCCGGTTGCCAAGTAATATATGTAGGCATGTACTATATACACGTATATATATTATATATATAAACAAGATAGAAACATGTTTCGTGCCAAGTTCTAAAATTACACAGCCGAAAGCGAAACAAAAACAAAAACAATCGCAACTAATTTTCATTCGCAATGGCCGAAGTAGGAATAAATAGAAACAGAAAGAATTTAATTCAATTTTTTTTTATTCATTCGCATGAAAAATCAATAACAAAAACGGCGTGAATGAAAATTACGAAAAGGGAAAAATATTTACGTAAATATTCAAAACACTTGGGCGTGGAAATTGTAGCGTAAACATTTATTTTTAAATAGTTTATAGACATTAGAATAATGGATTTATTTGTATATTATTTTGTATTAAGTTTGTAACAAGATTTTATAAAAATATGCTTTCTTTTAATTCCTTAAATCTTGGAAGAATCTTGTAAGCGAAGTATAGGCTTTGGGCCAAGGTCTGCTGTTCATTGCACTTGAGTTCATAAAAAAAAAAACCAAATCCAAATCCAGCCAGCTAATCCGTTCCCATCCTCCGATCTGTACATTCCAGAACACATGTCCCCGGCCAGCCGACGCAATGGATCGAGCCCGCCCTCGGGGCCCATGCCTCCGCGCAGCGTACACTCGCCAAACAGTTCGGGTTAGTTTTTATAAAGTTTTACATTTTTATTTTAAAGTTTTACATATTCTGTTTTATTTTTATTATCGTTTTTTATGATTTATACAAAAAACAATAAAAACAAAAAAAAAAATAACTAATATAATTTTTTGTAAAAAAGTTTTTAATTTTTAAAATTTTCTTTTTTAAAAAAAGATTGGGGAAAACTTTTTAAAGAAATCCTAGGAAAAAAAAAAGTTATTGAATAAAAATGAAAAAATGTTAATTTTAATTAAAAATTTTCGCTTCATACTTTTAGGATCTTCGTCGGGTCGCCGTTCCTCGGGATCACGTCATGTTTCCAGCACTACGGTAACTAGCTCCGAGGTGGGCGGCTCCAATCCCAGCCAGGCGGTGGTGGCCGGCGGCCTCGGCGGCGCTGGCGGCGGTGCCGGGGGATCTCTGGGCGGACCCGGTGGCGCCGGCAGCGGACAGTTGAGCAGTTGCACCAGCGGCGGACCCAGTGGCGGGGCGAGCGGCGGCAGTGGCGGCAACGGAGCACCTGGAGGAGCATCCATGGGCCCCAATTCGGTGGCTGGTGATGGCAGTCCGGCCAGTGGCGGCAGCGGCCCGTCCGGCAGCAATGGCAGCGGAGGATCCGTGAATCCCGGACCGGGCAGTAGTGGAAGCCAGGGTGGCGGCGGAGGCGGTGCAACTCCGCTGTCCACGCCGGGTGGCGGAGGATCGGCAGGCGCGGGCGGACTGAGCGGAGCCCCGGGAAGCAGTGCCGCCTCGAATTCGGCAGCCGCAGCGGCGGCGGCAGCAGCCGCCCAGAACGCCACGCTGAAGTGCACCCTCTGCCAGGAGCGGCTGGAGGATACACATTTTGTGCAGTGCCCGTCGGTGAACCACCACAAGTTCTGCTTCCCCTGCAGCCGCGAGAGCATCAAGCGACAGAATGTAATTACTTTCTAATGAATTTTTGGAATTGTTTTCTAATAAATCTTATTCGACTTGCAGGGTTTGGGCAACGAGGTTTACTGCCCCAGCGGAGATCGATGTCCTCTGGCCAATTCTACGATACCGTGGGCCTTCATGCAGGGCGAGATCACCACCATCCTGGGCGAGGAGGTCAAGGTGAAGAAGGAGCGCGAGTCTTAATGTCCGTTTTACTGTAAGAAGCTGCGCAGAGCTTTGGAGAACTTTTGAAAAGAGCCCCGGGTTCGCATCCTGGCGATTCCTGGCTTGAACACACACAGTCCCTGGAATATATATCCCCCATTCGGAGGAGACGGGACTAATTTTAATTTATTTTTTTTTTAAATTTTTTTTTATTTTATTTTATTATTTTTGTTTTTTTTACCAAGGCGGTGACATCAGAATTTCATTATCTGAACTTGTCCATGACGACCGACCAAAAAACCGAGTAACAAGAAACAAAAACAACATCAATTTTGTAGAAGTTTAAGGAGAAAAGCGAGAAGATTTCAAAAAGAAGAAAGAAACAAGCCGATGATGAATACAAAACAAAGGATACAAAACAAGACCAGCATGAAAGTCCGCTAAAAAAAAGAGAAAAAGAGCAAATTTGCTGCAAAAGGTGAAAAAAAAACCTGAAAACAGAATCACCAACAACAATGTTGAAAATTTTGAAACATTTTTGTAGCATACTTGTAGGCGGCGTTGGGGGCGGGGGAAATTTGTCCAAAAAAACACCAACATAAAAATGAAAAACTTAAGAAAAAGCAAAAAACATGCATACGTAGCCAAGTGAGAAAAAACTTTAAATATTTCTTAATAAAAAACCAATCTTAATTGTAGCGGAAAAAACACAAAAGAATAAGAGAAGAAAAATAAGAAAATACACTTGCTGGCATTAGAAGTAAAGTCCTTTTTTTTTTTTTAAATACGAGTATACTTTAATGCAAAAAAAGTAACATACGAAAAAAAAGGAATAAGAAAAGAAAAACCTATATACTATACATTAACTATTAATTCTGTTATTTAGGAGAGCGATTTAATTCATAAGTTACACTTAGTTCGTACTAATTAATTAATTTATTTCTATACATGTTGCCTAATTTACAAAAAAAAAAACTACACTATATCCCTCAAAAAATCTATATCGTAAAGCTAAAAAAAGTTCTTTTTTTTTATTATTTTTTATTTCCATAAGATTTTTTTGTATTTAAACAAAAAAGAAAATAATTTAAAGAAAAACACAACACAATGAAACGGAAAAGAAAGAGAGAAAAACAGTTAATATGCTAAAGATCTGTACATACGTATGCATACCACATAATCGGAATATAAAATATATACAAATATTTAATAATATAGAAATATATTTAATGTTGAAACAGAATTTTTGGCGGCAAAACTAGCAAAATTTTGCTCGGGGGGGTTCCCACACCCACAAACCACAACAAAACCCAAAACACCGAAAGGAATTTTAAAGCAGACTTTTTAAACTCGAAGCGAATAAGCCAAGGCGCCAATCAGTAAGGGCCCACAAAATGGTATATACACAAAATGCAATATTTGTAGCTCTAAAACAAAATAACAATTTGGTGGAGTTGAAAACCCTCCTAAAAAACGAAAAAAAAAATGGAAACATTTACTGGACCAACCGATTTGAAGAGCGATAACCGAATGGAAACAGAAAAGGTTGTTTTTGGGGTGCTCGACCGATATGTTATCGGCAGTTGCAAAATTATCGGACTTTTGGTCAAAAATGTCAACTGTACTTTTTCCAATTCCTATCAGAACTCATTTTTAAAGCAGTCTCTTGGCGGTTTTTTTTTTTGTGTATTTTAAAAACAATTATGCTTGTTTTGAAGCATTAAAAATAAAAACAAAACAAGTCAAGGGATTTTTCCATTTTCTCAAAGTTTACTTTTGAAATACAAGAAATTAAGTAATTTCTGCATTTAAAGAATGATAAAACGTAAATGAAATTTCCATTTTGTTGGTAGAACAATTGATTCGTTTTTGAGTTGGAAACTTTGCAACTTTGGGCACACATTGAGAACTTATCGATGAAAAATCGATAAATTTGTTTGAAAAGTAAGTGAAAACTCAAACAAACGTGTAGCCGAGGTATACATTTCGAACTTTTTGATTTAATATTTTATTATTATTTGTTTATCCACCCCTTTCCCCAACAGAAACAAAAAACCAAGCAAAAACGAAAAAAAAATCGATAAAGAAAACACATTTTGTGATATAGCCTAGCAAGAACAGCAACAACAAGAAGAAGGAAGCAAGGGAGGTCCTGGATATCGGAAAAAACTTGATTGGAAAAAAGAATGTGGAGCCTAGATGAGAAGCAAGTCCAGCAAAATTTTTTAAAGGTTCCCCAAGATTTGGAACAAAACCAAGAACGATCTCAGACAAGGGGTTGAAATCTCAATGAAAAAAAAAAAGAGAAAATGAGAAAATGAAATTTAAAACAATTTAAAAATCATAAAATAGGCGAATACCAACGTTTTAGCAATCTAAGTCTAAGAAGGAAACTAATCGAAATTTTCTTTACAACAATACTAAAGTAAACTAAACTAAATATAAATGAAAACCAAAATATTTAATAACGTTTGTAAACTTTGTGAGTGTGTGTGTAAAACAGTAGTGCTATAAAAATACCAATCCAGATATCCCATAATGCATCAAAACCTTATTGAAGTACATACATTTCAATATAAAACTAAAAACAAAACATGAAGAAAAAAAACACAAAAAAAAATGAAAATATAAACTATATTTGTGTGTTTGATGTCATTTAACTAAATGTTAAAAAAAGTCAACTAATGATCACGTAATTGTATTGCATAGCCTAACATTTTTTGAACGATGCCGAATAAGTAAAAAAATCAAATCGATTTAGCATGCGTATCAACTTTATACTACATATATGTATTCATATACATAAATATATATATTTGTAACACATACTATATATATATATGTGGTAGAACTAGCAAAGAGGCGGAATAGGAAGTTGGCAGAACGATTGATTAATCAATCAATCAATCGATTGATTGGAGACGTTGATAACGGGGCAAACAATTAAAAGTAATATAAAAAGTCAAGAAGAAAGCCATGCCAGCGATTGCTGTTCGTGTTTTTATTGGTTCGGGTGGGATGGATATTGAAAAGAGGACTTCAAATGGATTTTAATGGTTCTTTGATTTTATTTAAAAAAAATGTAGCATACATTTGTGGTGATGAACATTATTGCCGTTTCTGCCCTTAATATTTTTTGTATTCAAGTTTATGGTTTTTTGTATTTCGTATTGATTTTTTTTAGTCTATTATTGGCAGTCAGAAAAGTATTTTATTTTCATAAATTTTAAAAAAGTTTAAAGCCTACATGGCGTATGATTTATATTTGTTTAATGGTTCCAAAAAGAAAACCTTCAAATATGAAAAGATTGTGTATTGTATAATATTTTGTAGTTTTTGGCTGAGCTTTAATCAGAAAAGTAAGAAATAAGAATTTTTAAAAGACACCCGGGCGTATGAGTGATGAATATTAATCATACGACATGTGGGCTTACCGAAAATTTGAAAAGGCCATCTTTAGCGCATTTTATCGATAGGAATTGATGCGATAACTGTTTTAGTTTTGAAAGGATCATATCCATAAATTTAATTTTAATTTAAATGGTTTTAAGATATATTATACATAAAGTTTTCTAGGTAAGTATAACATTTAAAAGCTTTCCTTTGTAAGCCTTTAAAAGAAAATCCCAAAGCCCGCCTTTTGTATTTAAACATTTTAAAAGTTCCACCTCTAAATATCCTCTAAAGCCTAGTTACAGGATATATGCCATAGAGGTCGCTTTGCTGCGCAGAGAGCAGTGGAATTTCCTCCCTCTCTCTTGGCTTTCCCCTCTGTCTTCAGGCCCGGCAACCGATGGGCTCCAATGTTTACATTTTAACGACCTGCAACCCACACATGCACACATACACGGCAAGAGAGAGAGAAAGAGCGAAAGGCGACAACAGTTCGTACTCGTGACTCTTTTTTTTCGGCTGCTACTTCGGGCGGAGGCTCTCAGCTGCTGTGGCCGCTGATTGCGATTCCGATTCTGCTGCTGCTGGCGCTGCTTTCACCGCCGCCTTCACACAGTGGCTCCGTTATTTGTGCGTGCGCGTTGCCAATAAACGGGCAGCGGCCTCTGCTGGCGCAGCCAATTTCGTGTGATAAAAAAAAGGATGTGGACTCCGATTTAGACGTGTTTTTTAGCGTGCGTGTGTGTGTGATCCCCTTTTTTCCGGTAAAATTTTAAATTCCACTTGATTTTCATTTCATCTTCGGCTTATCAGATTAGATCTGTTCTTGGTAGTGGTGTGTGTGTGTGTGTGTGCGATGGCCCTAAAATGTAGGCAACCAAAAGTGTTAGGCAGCCAGCTTCCTCTTCCTGCCTCTCTTGACATTTTCCTCTCCGTCACTTACGGCCTGCCACAGCAGCAGAGCAATGTTTTTGTGTTATACACAGAAGGACACAGAAGGAAACACGTAAAGGAACACCGTGTGCGGAATACACCGTGACTTGCCTTGCGCCCACGCACACATCTCCAATAAAGGAGAGTGACGCGGGCGCACTCATGCTCTCACGCGGAAGCTCCAACGGTTATGCTCTCTGGCTTTCCATCTCTCCGGCGTGGTTGCTCCTGGTTGCACAGTGGTCATGGATAGTGTGTTTTGTTACTTAAAAAATGTAATCTATTTATTAATAAAACTAAAAAATACTTTGAATACTTATAATAAAAAATAGTTCTTAAAGAACTTTTAAAAAATGTGTTAAAAGTGGAGAGGTGTTTAAAAATGTATTGTAGTTGTAAAAGTAGTTCAAATATTTTTTTCAGAAGACCAAACGGTACCTTTACAAATTATTCAACGTTCGCCTCCCACTGTGCCAAGAGACAATGTCCCTAAAATTTTTTTTCGGTCTTTTCTTTTTGGGTGAACTAAAATGATGTTGACTCAACAACGGTAAAGGCAAAAACAAAAACAACGCCAGCAGAATCAGCAGCAGCAGCAACAACCTGACAACGAGAGATAACAACGTTGCTCTGTAGTTTTCATTGCGGAATTTCCCAGCTCTCAATAAGAGTATTTTCCACGCTGCTGGACAAATAGCTAAGCTAGAAAATTAAATAAATTGTGCAGAAAAATTTTTAAAGGTGCAAAAAAAAGACGAAATAAAATAAAAATGAAAAACCAAAGTGGTGGGGTCGGACAAGCAAAGAGGAAACAAGCTGGGTAGCGAGAGTGAGAGAATGTGGAAGGGAAATAGAGAGAGAGGCAGTTAAACAAATCGCCATTCATTCACAAGTGCAATGTGCAGCAACAACAACAAAAGCCACAAATAGAGCGGCTTAGGATCTAAAAAAAATATAAATAAATACGAAAAAAATATGAGTGAAGCGCGTGCTTAACCTAAAAAATTGAGAATACAAATTCGCACACACACACACACATCAACACACACTTGGCAACTCTATTCAAGCTCTTTGTCTTTTACTTCCGCTATCCACAGACAACAACAACTACAGCAACAATCGAAATAACAACAACAACAATGCATAGTTCCTGCTGAGTAGCTTTTTGTATAATCGAATGAATGTGTGAGTGTTAGTTATTGTGCATGGCTCTGTGTATGTGTGTGTGTGTGTGTGTGAGTGTCCAAGGTAAAGAACGAGATGAAAGTCAATCGAACAGAAGAAGCAACACCAAATAACAACAACAACAACAACAAAGGACAACTAAACACTGCCGCCTACAAACAATAAGAAAATAAAAACGAAATAAAAGAAACCTCGAAGATGCTCTTGTAACATAAGCCACAACAATAAACCGAAAGCCGGAAGAAGAACTAGAAGATTCGATGTTCGAAAAAGTGTACGGTGAATAAAGGACGAAGGAATAATAGCTAAGAGACGCAGTTCAACCCCTGTAGCTAGTTGAAATTGAAAGAAAACCCAACAAAAACACGATAACAACAACCTACGCACCTTAGGAAAATTGCAACACCTGTTCCAACAACAACAACTGTAATTACAACAACGACACAACGTTAACAACAAAAAAAGCAACTAGAGCTGTTATAAAGTAAAAAAAGCTAAATACTTTCCAACAACTATAAAATCTAGACGATTCCCTAAAACTACTTGTTGAAATAACAATTTTATCAAAAAAATAATTGTTGGAATAACAATTCCAATAATAAAAAAACATATTTCAACAACAAAATATAAGAAATAACTTGTACTTCTGGTTGGAATAACAATTTTAATAACAAAGTATAAAAAACATAAACACTACTTGTTGGAATATAAATTTCAACATAAAAAAAACGCATTTCAACAAGAAATAACATGTAATACTTGTTGGAATAATAATTTCAACAACAAAATATATAAAAAAAAACATCATCCAACGATAAAAAGCACAAAAGTTTACTTTCAACTACGCATATACTACAATTTAAACTAAAACTTCAACTAAAAACTAACATTTAACCTTAAAAAGCACAAATTTTAAAGCATCATAGTTTTCGGCACTCAGCTATATTTAATTAAAGAAATTAACTTCTAAAATATAAACTCATACTAAATAATAAGCAATTCATAATAAGTTAATGATTAAAAATGTATAAAAAATCATACAACTATCTTTTGATTAAAAAATGATCAAAAATAAGCTGAGATATCAAATCTAGTTGGAAAACATTTGAAATATCGACTTTATTGGATAACTAAAAGTCCAGAATGGAGCGGATGTGGCGTAAAGTGAACCACAGTTTGCGGAACACCAACAAATCCCAAGTGCCGCAGCCGGCAGCAGGAGGTGGTGATGGGACACCCGGTGGCGCAGCTGCCACAGCTGCCACACCACAATCCACCGATACAATCAGCTCCGCCGGCGGCTTCGGTGACGGTCAGCTGGTGGTGGCCGTCCAGGGTCTGCCAGCGGGCACCACTGGCGGGAGTAATGCCACCGGCCGGCGCCTGGCCACCAGCGGCGGTGGCAACTGCCACAAGTCTCTCAGTCAGCATGTCCTGCAGACTCGTACCGCATCCTCGGAGCGAAGGAGACGCCGTAGGCGGAAGAGTCGACCGCGACGCAGCGGGGGCATGGGCGTTACCAGCTGTGTTGGCGATCCAGGTGGCGATAATATGTCGTAAGTGTTACCTAATACTCTATGATAACTATAGTTACGGACAGGCGGACAAACGGACAGTCTCATGGACAGATTGCTTAAGAGACTAAGTAGTCCTGACTAGTCCTAGTCTTAACGATTTTTAGAAAACTTTTAAGCTTAAAAACTTATAATCTAAAGATAGACGGACATACGGACAGTCTAGCGGACACACGGACAGATGTGTAAAAAACCCCCCTAATTTTAAAACCTCTCTTCAAAAAAAAAAAACCCTTCTAGTTCCTCTGGCGGCTTTTACACTTTGAAGGAACACCACCAGCACTACCGCCCCAGTCACCATCATGGAGGGGGCGTGGCCGGAGGAGGCGGGAGCTCTCGCCGTCTGTTTGCCACTTCGGCGCCCAGCGGCACAGTGATGATGTATCCGAATCCCCAGAGAACATACGGCGGATCTGTAACCACTGGACAGCAGGCAGCTGGCGGGGGAACGGCCGGAGGTGGTGGAGGAGCCACAGCCGTAGGCGGTACCGGAGCCGGAGCTGGTGGATCTGGCGGTGGTTCAGGCGGAGGACAGCCGGACATTTCGCTGCGACAGCGGGCGGTGGCCAAGCTGAGAATGTTCAACTTCCATCTCAACTGGGATCTGCACATGACGCATTGCAAGCCCTGCGGGTGAGTGGAGTCTTCTTCTTTTTAGCTGGCACGCCAATGCACTGAAAGAAATTATTTATATTGAATGGATTAGAGATTTGTGAAGAAATTAGAATTTGAAGAAGGTTAAAAATATATATAAATTATAATATAACTTAGGAATATTTGGTTCGAAACTTCTTCAAAAATATTAATAAAATTTTAGAAAAAATATTTTATTTTAAATCTTTAAAATATATGTTTGGAAAAATCCAAAAAAGATGAAAGATACATTTACTACACCATTATAAAATATTTTTAATAAATAAAATGAAAATTATAGAAACTAGTCTTGATGGTAAGAACTTTTTTAGTTTTGAATTTTGAAATATTTAAATTTCTGGTAGATTTATAAAAATACCTAGAATAATACCAAAAATCGTAGACTTTTGAAACTTTATATTGAAAATGGAATGGAAAAGAGCCTCTCAGCTTCAGAATACTCAAATTTTTTACAAAATTCCAGACTCAGTGAAGACTTAAAATCATTTTTCAAATCTGAAGTTTTGAAATTTATTCAAAAATTCAAAAAGGGGTTAAAAATAAAGCTAAAATATATTTGTGCTTAGTCCTTTAAGCCATTTCTGTGTGTGCAAGTTGCCAGCTGGAGTTGCAACTGGAGCCCCCCAGTGAGTTGGAGTGCCCAAGTGGCTGCCACTTGAGTCTGCTCCAGTGGCTTGTGCTTTTGTTTGCCACAGAGTTTTCCACCGGGGTTTTCCACCGGGGTTTTTTTTTTTGTTTTTGTTTTTTCTCCTCACCCCTCCGCTTCTCTATATTTTCTCTCCGCCCTCGAAACTTTTATATTTTGTTGTTGTTTTTGTGTTGTGGTGCAGTGGTTTGGTTGCAATTTGCAACTGGGTTGCCTTTGCAACCCATTCAAGTGGCCGCGGGCGTTGAACGAACCCGCAAAATGCAAAGTGGGTCGCCGTTCGTCTTCCCAACCGTTTCTCTTCATTCCATTCCATTCCGGATTTAATTTTCCGCCGACTTTAAGCCCCAGCCCATAACTTTCCGACATCAGGGGCAATAAGGTAAATGGAGCAGAGTTTTCTTTGGACCTCGTACTTCGTACCTCGCACCACACGCCCCATGCCCCATGCCCCATGGCCCATGTCTCTCCGCTCGCGCCACTCCTGCCTCATTCTCCAAAACGTATGTGTGAAATTTTAATGAAGCCCAGCTAACGAGCTCCAATGTGCCTCATACTCTTTGTCTTTATTTGCCTTTATTTTATTTATTCTTTTTCGGCTGTAGGGATTAACAAACCGCATACCTTCGGTGTGGGAGAGATTTGGTTTATTTTATGTAGGAATTTTTAGAGGGAATTGACATTTTAATTATAAAGTAATGGATTATCAAGCGGACAAGTTAGCGGACAAGCTAAAGGACAATTAAACGAAAATGCTGCCGGACAAGCTAGCGGACAACCTAAGAGATAAGCTAGCAGATAATCTTGCGGACAGTGTAGTGGACAAGGTAACGGACAAACTAGAGGACAATCTAGCAGATAAGCTAACGGACAATCTATCGAATACTCTAGTTCACAATCTTGTGGAAGAACTTGCGGACAAACTAACGGACAATCCTGCGGACAAACCAAAGGTCCAACGCACAACCTAATGGACAAGATATAGGGCAAGTTAACGGACGAAATAGCGGACAATCTAACGGACAGTCTTGCGGACAGACAAGTATATAAAAATAAAGGACAAAGTAGAAGACAATCTAACAGATAAGCTAACGTACAATCTACCGGACAAGCTAGCGGACACTCTTGCGGACAAGCTAACGGACAAACTAGAAGACAATCTAACAGATAAAATAACGGACCATACAAACTAACGGTCAATCCTGCGGACAAACTAAAGGTCTTACTGTAGGTAATCCAACAGATAACTTAAAGGACAAACTATCGAAAAACCGAATGCCAACAAGCACATCCCAAAGAATTTTGCAAAATCCTAACTTTAATCTCATATTAAATAGAGAAAATTTTTTATATTCAATTAAAAGCAGACAAGTCCTTAGGCCCTTTCACTAATCCTCATTCCTAATAATATATCCTTAATCGTATATCCTTAATTGACAGACCTCGTCTGAGCGGCAGTGGCGGCAACATAATCACCCGCCGGCTATGCAGGAATCGTCGGCGGGAGGACAACGAGCTGTACCGCTCCAACAGCTTCAAGTTTGAGCGTTTTGAGCGCAAGGAGTGCCTCGAGGAGCTCTCCAACACGTTACAGAAGCAGGTGAGTGGAGATACACAATTATACTTTGGATAGAAAAGCACTTGAAACAAAATATGAAGAAAATAATTTAAAAATTGTATTTAAATATCTTATATACTGGCTTTTAAAGCTTAATTTTTCAAAAGCGTTAGTCTTGAAGACTCTTTTTGAATATTCCAGGTTTCGGCCACACTTTTTATTAAATACAATTTTGACACACTGGTTTTAAAAATGTTGTATTTCTTAAAATAATTCATGTATAAAGTTATTTATAAAGCGGTTTAGTTTTTAAGATTGTTGATACTTGAATACTCCACCCTTAGCAATACTGTTTTTTCCATATACAACTTTGCAACACTGGAAACTTGAAAACTTTTCTTAACTTTATAAAAAGCTATTTTGTCAGTGCCATTAGCGACCACCACATGTTGCATGTTCCCAATAATTTATGCGCATAGATTACGCCTAATTGAAGTATCTCCAAAAAAAAAGGGAAGAGAAGAGAAACAAAAGCAACGTCGGCCACACTAATTAGAGGGGCTGCCAGGCGCTGCAGGGGTTCGTTGGGCTTCAAATCACATTAAAAGGATGTGGGGGCAAATTGCATCAGCCCGGGACCTGGCTGGGGCTTGGGGCCAGCCTGTCTCAGGTGGTTGCCGTTGTCTGACCGAAAAGAAAGTTCAATCCTCCTGATTATTTAGTTAATTTTTTCTCAGGCGGAGTAGGGGAATGTTGGGGGTGTTGGTGGGATGGCCCGGAATCTAATTAATGGCGCGCAACAAATTGAATTTTAATTGGGCGCCGAATTTGATTTGGCAGCCAAAAAACGAAATCGCTCAGCGCTTCGGGCCGCAGGACGCCAAGGCCGATAACAAAGTTAAATTGAAATTGAAACTGGCGGCGGGTGGAGCCTAATTAATATTTCAACATAATTAAAGTTGCTGCTTTAATGAGGTTTACAAAAATAATACTTATAATGGAATAAAGTAGGGAAGTCAAGTAGATTTTTGGTGGAAATTTAAATATTTAAAGGCTGGTTAAAAATTCAAATTTGCAAGCATCCAGTAGTCTGTGCAGTGTGACCAGGTTCTTGCACTTTTTTGACCAAGGTTGTAACCACGGTAGGCTGTGTCTTTTTTTTGCGTTGGGAGAATTTTGAAAGCCCTTGATTTTCGCATTATTTTCATCAGTTTAGTCCGGGGCTCTGAGCCCGAAGGACTGTAAACTCCCAATAATTAAAAGTTGGTTTTATTATTTTCTTATGTTTTTTAAATTATTTTATTTTATATCGAGCACCGGTCGCTTTTTGACGCCGTCTCTATTTCCCGTGGCTGCTTATTTTCTGATTTTTAATTTTTCAATAATGAGTTCCAGACTCGAATTTCCTCCGCCCAAAAATCCCAGGTGTCCACTTACACTTGGCAGTTGGTACACCTGGGATTTTTATATTTTGAATTTCTGATATTTATTTTTTTTTTTCACTCCAACACCTGGGATCTGTTTGACGGCGTCTCGATTTCCCGCATCCCAACTGCTCTGATTTTCTTATTTAATTTTTGTTTATCTTTAATTCTCTACTTAATTTTCAATACTTAATGAAGGTATGTCCTTTTTTGGCCTCTTCATCGTCTTCCTGGTTCCAGTTCCTCTATGTTTTTTTTTCATTTTTTATTTATAAATAATTTTCGGCAGCTGGGACAAGTTTCTCCCTCATTTTCTTCTTTATTTTTAAGCTTTTATTTTAAATTTAAAATCTGTGGGCTCTTCCTTCCTTCCTCCCAGTAGAGCCCCTGGTATTGGGTACTTATATTTCATTTATTTCTTAACATTTTTTTAAATTTTTTATTTACCTATAGGCTATCGGTACTGGGTCCTTATTTTGTTATTTATTCTATTTATTAAATTATGAGCTATGGAATTTGAAAGCAAGTTGGCTGGAAAAGTGTGACCAGTTGTTTTGAATTTTTTTTACCAAGGTAGTGAACAAGGTAGGCTTAGACTTTTTTTCACCGATTAAAAAATATTTAAGGCCCCTGCTGTGGCATTATTTCCGTCAGTTCAGTCCCGGGGCTCCGACCCCACAGGACTGTAAATTCCCGGAAATTTTAAATTTGGTTTCTCATTTTTTATTTTATTTTCTTTTTTTTAATTCGTGCACCGGTCGTTTTTTGACGGCGTCTCTATTTCCCGAGGGTGCTTATTTTCTCATTGTTATTTTTATTTTATTTCTTCATTAATGCGGTCTGGACTGTTTTCCGCCTAAGTTGAAGGCTGCCGGCACTGGGTCCTAATTTTATTTATAATTTATTTTTTTTTTTCGAACTTTCTATCAATGGGCTCTTCTTCTGCTGCACCGATCGCAGCAAATGGCTTAAAAGATTTTTTTTTAAATAGTCCCTCTTGAACAAAAACTTTTTATTTTTATATTTATTTACAATATTAATTTAAATCTTTCTGGTTCTTCGTTAACTGGAACCATGTGGGCTGCTTATATATTTTAGTGACGAAATAAACTATACTTTTTTTTCTGTATTTTAATTTAATTTATTTTTTTGTGTATTTTTTTTTATTTTTACTGAATTCTCTTACATCTACAATGCCTAATTAACAATCGTCTTCGAGTCTAGCCATTCGACTATGTGAGATAATTCATTTTAGTGACGAAAAAAGTATTTTTTATGGGATGAAGCAAGGACGATTATTTATTATTTTGTATAATGAATTGAAAATAAAATGAATCCTACAACTATTAAAATTGTTTTCAACTTAAAAACTCAATCGCATACCAAAAAAAAATGCTCTAATGCGATTTCTTTTCAAAGGAACATAAACATTGCTTTGTTTTTTAGAGCGCCTCCGGGCGACTTTGTTTGGTGGTTGGTTGGTTGGTTGGTTGGTTGGTGGGTTGAGTATCGAAAGTCCTGTTCGGATTTGGCACTCCATCAGGACGCGGCTAAGTGACAGCCAACCATTTATCAGTTTGTCTAAGTACGCTGCGGTCTCTGTCTGCCCGAGCACTTTAAATCATCATCCTTTTCCTTAAGTCCTGCACTCCTCCACCCAGTCGCCTCGTCTATCCATCCATCAGGTTGGATATCCTTAGCCGTGAGTCCAACTGTCAGCTGTCCGCTTCGATAAGCCGCGAGGACATTTGAGCTCCGGGGCGAAACCGAAAAACGGAAGTGAGTCCTGAAGTTTGGACTCACCTGCCTCAGTTCGCTCGATAAATAAATAAGCACTGCAATCTGGAATGCATGAAGTGGTCTTTGGCTTGGGGAAAAAATGGATATAGACCTCAGTAATACCCTGGAAAATTAGGATTCAAACATAAATATATAGATGATAGACTGAAAAGGGAAATGGATTAGTTTCCATTATCAAAAAATAAGAGATTCTAATAATTTATAAAAATACTATATCATATTTAGTTGTTGAATTGTGTCTATAAAAGTATTAAAAAATCTTCAAAAATAGTATCTAATGTTTATATTTTTTTGTTAATAAAAACAAACCCTTCATCAAAATCAAAACACCCAAAAAAAAAAAACAATGGGTAAACAGCGACTCCCTCAAGCCATTCCCCATCCAATTTCCAACTGATGCTGAGGCTTTCGGATTTTGATGGATTTATCAGGTGTGTGGTGTGTGTTTGGGGCTTGTGGATGTCTGTGTGGGAAACCAGGTATCCGGCAATCTAACAATCCGGGGAATACACCTATCCAGCAGCCCCCCAATCCCCAGCGACGACTCTCACGTGAGGGGCCAAAAGGCACTCTCACTAATAACTTGTCGGAGTTGAAAGTTCGGGAGTTCGAGTCCCTCGATACTTGCGCACAACCACTTGTGGCTGTCATTGTCAATTTGATTTAATCCGATAGGAAAACAACAAGAAACCTAACCAAAAAAAAAATAATGCAAAATCGGTAAAGGGACGAGAAAAAATGATATTTCAAATTTTTGTTGGCAGTTTAAGTAGTTGCCGCAAATCACTCTCGAAAACTCGAAACAAAATGGGAAATAAATAAATATATAAATAGATGAACTTCAAAATTGGAGCAAACTCAATTTGATTCCGGCTTGATTGAGGTTTATTGGCATTTGATTGACCAGAGACTTGAGTGGACGAAATTGGGTTATAAAATATTCAAAATTGGAATGTTTATTGGGGGATTAGGGTGCCGGTTCTTATGAGGGTTGAGGGTCTATTTTATTATATAAATAAAAGTTGATAAAAAGCTTTAGTTTTTGGTTGTTTTATAGCCATTTAAATATTATAAGAAAAAATATCAAATATCATAGTTTTAAAACGTATTTATTATTATTTTTTTTAATTAAATCTAGTCTAAAATACTAAAATATTCATTATTTTTAGCTAATAGTATTTAACCAGTGCTGCTAATTTGTTATATTTGCTTTTACGGACTATTTAGACTTTTTAGAGATATTTTATTCTAAAAATGATGGATTTCAGCTTGTTAAATAGAAATAATTACAGTGACTGTTTATTTAACCTTAAAATACTTAAGATTCGCAAGGAAAAGTAAACAAGTTTTCAAAAAACTTCAAAATTGGCAGCACTTTGTTTATCTTCAGAAGAATGGGTATCACTTCTGAAAAAAAACTGTCAGTTGTATCTGTTAAGCTAAAGTAATTTTCCGTTCTTTAAATTATGGGTTCTCCCCTCTACAAAAAAGACAAATAGATGTCTAGTAGGCAAGGACACTTGGCCTAACAAATTTTGATGCATTTAAATTACACTGGCCTCAATTTTTTATTGCTATAATTCCCAACTGGGCGTTCGGGGGTGGTGGCGATAAGGTGGCCTGGCGGAGGGGTCACCTCATTTCAATTTCTCCCTTTTTTTTTTTTTTTTTTGCAGCCGAGCGTACCTTCATTTGTCACTGTTCACCTTTGGCTTGGCACTTTCTCGGCCGTCGACTTTCTCCGCTTTCTCCACACTGCGAGCCACAATGGCCTGTCGACAGGCTTCTGCTGCCATTGTCCTGGATAATTTCCATCATCTAATGCTGCGTTATCTTGAAAGATGGTGGAGCAAGTTGGGGGATGGTTTTTGTGGAAGTGGTAGTGGAAGTGGTAGTGGAAGTGGGAGTGGGTTTTGGGTTTTGGGTGGGTGCCCTCATCATCATCACCCGCCTTCACATTATTTTTGATGGCACAATTTTGAACATTAGAGCTGCTCAGTGATCTGTGTGCTGGCAATCATTAGCCTCGATGTCCTGACCGCTTCTTCTCGTTGTCCTCGCTTTATTCATGCAACAATTGTTGATTGCCATCCGAGTCCCCCTCTCTGGTCTGTGGAGGTCCTGTAATCCCCCATCCTGTAACCAACCCCCTTATTTGGTATTTTGGTATTTTCCCATCGTTTGTTGCGTGTGAATTATTGTTGGCTATAAACGTGGAATTGCCCTGTCAGTCAGCAATCTGCAAGAAATGAAGGCTCACTTTGGCATCTAAATATAAGTAGCTTTACGGAATAAGCCCTCTACCTTCCACTTTCCTCGCCTTCTTGGATAGTTGCAATAAAACGAGTTAATTTCCGATGCCAACTACGAAAAACTTGGTACGACTTCAAGGAGGTACGACCTCAAACTCAGACCCAGACTCAGACCCAGATTTTCTTCAACAAATTTAATCAAACACATACTACATGGGTGGTGAAAAAAAGGGGGAGGGGGAAGGGGGAAGTCCTGGCATCCCCTTGCTCTAAATAATTCATGTCGACAACATTCGTTCTGGGCGCTTTTTAGCTTGGAGAGTTTTCTGCAACATTTCCAACTTGTTGTAATACATTCAAATGAGACTTGCCGGGAGGTGGTGGGGGTGGGCGTTCGTAGGTAGGGGCAGGTCGAAAAGGGGGTTACGCCATCCACTCACACCCACACATGTGCCAAATCTCAAGTTGTACATGCAAAATATACGAGTTTACGGGGAAAAACGAACACACACCCATTCAAAAAATAAAAAATAAAGGAAAAAAGTATATTTTTGTATCCCCAGTACAGTGGTAGATCCAAAGGATTATGCAAAACAAACTGTTAGATAATCCAACTAAATTTTAAAACTAGTTAGGGGACTTGGGGGAGTTACTTGCGTAACAAGTTCTTTTTTTCAAGTTCTTCATATTTTATTAATAGAATTTTAAGTCAGAGCTTCCACTCTATACTCTATTCTTTTTGCATCAAATACAGACCTGGCCACACTATTTATCCAACTGTTACATTCCACTTGTTTCTCTTAAAGTGATTTTATCTTTTAGCCTTTAACTGTAAGATGTGTGAGTATTACTTACAATTTCTAGTTGGTTTATTATACTTAGTTTTTTATTGATTGAATTGCTTGAGGATTTTAGTTTTTTTTTCAACCTTTTTTCATTCCATTGTTGCAGCAAAAATCTGCGACGTCACGCCGTTGACTCCAAGTGTGCCATTCACTTCATTCCTCTTTAGTTCACTCCGCCCGCCGCATTACTGGCCGCACTAAATTTATGTTCGCAATTGTGCTGAGTTGTGTGCAACGCCCCGAACACACCAGCAGGATATTTTCCTCTTTCCTTTCTCAATCCCTCCTTCCCCCTGGCCCCCTCTTTCCTTACTGCTTTCTATTACTTTCTCCAGCCAAGGATTTGGCATGTATTACATGGCAATGCTTTTGTGCAGGTTTTTACACTGAAAACTAATTACTTTTAATGGTATTTTCAATAAAAATCTAAGATGACTTTATTTTCAACTTGAATCTCTTTGAAAGTTCTTATAATTCCCAACTGTTTAAGGTTGAAATCGTATTTTTCTAGTGTGACCCTGCTTTTTGTTTTTATTCGCTATTGTGATGTTATAATTCCCAACTGTTTCTTATTGAAATAGGTAGTTTTTGTTTAATTTGCTCAATAGTTTATTTAATTTGAACTTTTCTTCAAATGTTCAACTACTAATTGTTAAAAATCTTAGTTGTTAGTACTAGTTTGTGTTATAGAAGAACTCTCACTCAAAAGCTTATAATTCCCAACTCAGATTTTGATTTCAATATAAATTTTTTACTGATTTCTCTTATAATTCCCAACTGGTTGAGGCTTAAATCGCATTTCAAATCACATTGTTTTGAGGCTATACGTTTCACTTCATATAATTCGTGGAAATATTTTTTGATTTATATAAAAATCAATAGACTTCTAGTTTTTCTCTCAGTGTCTCAGTACAGTTCAAATTTTCCGGAGGACCTGCCTGGATTTCCGTGGCTGTGGCTCCATTCGATTTATCCATTTGTCGCCGGATCTATAGTTACATCCATGGAAGCCGTGGATTCTGCGGCACCTTCTCTTTTTTCCTTCGCGTTTCCAATGCTTTTGGCCGAAAAGGTCCTTTGTGTGTTATTATTCAAAATCCAGTCAATAATGCGAAACGCGATGCTAATTTATTATACCAAATAACGCAACAAGATGCTGCTGTTTGGCTTCTGGAGGGGAATGGATATGAGGAAACCAGTTACAATTACCAGGACCAGGGACCAGGGAATACCCTTAGCCGTTAACACGTCCCTCTGTGGCCAACACATACGCATGTGTGTCCTGGCTGGGTGTTTTTCAATTTTATCCCTTTTATTGGCTTGGCATTTGTAGCAGCTGCTTAAAATTCATACGCAAATACATACTTGGGTGAAAGTTTCTTTTTTTTCCAAGGGGCTGGGGTGGAGGTCCTGGTATTTTGGTCCATAAGGTCCTCGCCGTCAACTGTCTGCCAAAAGTTTCCTTTGCGCTTTTGTGCAAATTAGTTTATTGGAATTTCTTGTTTTCCATTTCGCTTCGATTTATTTCAATTCGCAAGAAAATGCAAAGTGGGGGTGAAAAAAATTACAAGAATCTGGTTAGATATTCGCACTGGAAGAGATTTATAGTTTTATTTGCTTTAAAAAATTAATTTGAGAGATTGCTTAAAATCATGGAAGGACTTAAGGTCTTTAAGTGATGGCCTTTAAGTGCTTCTGCGTTAGAACTGCTTGGGAATCATAGTCATTTAATTAATATTTATAATAATTTAGTTTTTATTAAGGTTAGATTCTTTCTTTAAAGTTGAAGTACAAATTATAGCTAAAGAATTAAAAATATATTTTTATTGTGCTATTAGTATTATGAACTTGTTTTTTTTTATTTATGATTCTCAAGTGGTTTTAGCCCTGATAGAAATAAATATATGCGCATTGTGGGTTTTCGTTTGGAAGTTAGTATAACTTGGCAGATATTTTCTATCAAAAATATATTTTTAAAACTAAAAACGCAACAACTAAGACTAAAATGTTGCATTAAGAGGATATAACTTGTTTTAAAAGTAAAAAAAAAATAGTAAAATGTAAAATGACTAAAAAGAATAAAAATCCAGACTAAAAAAAGAGCAAACAAAGTTTTTTTCAACCTTTATGTATTCCCCCCCTGACTGAAGGCACTTAAGTTAACTCCATAAGATCTTAAATTTATAATATTACGTGTTACACACAGTTGGGGCCCAACCGAGGCGGGGGGCTTCCGAGGGGGGGTCTATTAAAATTTTAATGAAAATGATGTCCACTGGGACGGGTAACAACGTTCTCGCATCGCCAATGAAGATGACTCACCCGTGGCGGTGGGGAGTGTGTGTTGTGGGCGGGGAGAGGGCTCTGGGCTAAGGCTAAATAATGTAACTGTTAAAGGGGAGAATGTGTGGTGGGTGGGGAGGGAGGGGGAGGGGGAGGTTGTTGTGCGTGCAACTGCCATATCAATATCAGAACACACACGCCGTGGAAGTCATGGCTTTTCCTTTAGTTTTCCACCAAACTCAGGTGGATTAACATTGAAATTGACTGACAGAATCGTTTCTCCTGCTTACTTTTCTCCCATCCTTCTCCTCCGTTTCTCCTTAGCAACCCATTTCTCCACTTCTCTCCGTCCAAGTCTCTCGTTATTGCAATTTCTCTATTCTAACCCGAGGCTACATATATATTTCTTGGCACGCAATTTCAAAAACTATTTCCAACTATGTATGTGTTTCAAGTTTTGGTTCAAAGCTCGAACTTTAAGATTAAGGATTAAACTAAGAAACTTTTGTTTTAAGATTTATTTTTTAAATAGTACAATTTTATAATCAAAGTTATTTGTTTTTTAATAAATAATATACCATTATTTAATATTTATACCAAAAAAAAAAAAAGAATAAACCTTGTTTCTAAATTAGAGCCTTTGTTTTAAAAACTATTCTCAATATTTTTTTCATAAATTCCTAAACTAAAACAGGCGGTTTGTTTACCATTTTAGCGCACACTTCACCCCCTTAATTGTCAGGACATGTGTGTTTTGAAAGAATGAAAGAAAAATATATGCATTCTGTGGAATTTTTGCACCTGAAGGGCGTTCGCTGTTTACCTGTGCGATTTTAGCATATTCTTTGGCATTAAAACTTGTTCGAAAGTGTCGGTAAGCACTTCCATCCCCGTCTGCCTCTGGAAGGAGCCCGCCCCTGTCTGAGGGTGGCTGTTCTTCATCGTTTTTCTTTTTGAGTCCGCGGGCGAAACGCCAAATCCGTTTAAATTTATGGCGTGTCATTGTTTTGGCATAAAATTAAGTGAGTTCATTGCTGGGACAGGGACTGGGGTTGGGGTTGGGGTTGGGGTAGGGGCAGGCCCAAAACGAGGGGGGTATGACATGTAGTTAAACATGCACAGACATGCATGCAAATGATTGCACCAACCCTTCCCCACCCCCCTAAAGAGGGAGAGTGGAGGCCCAGTTCACATGTTAATGAAATTCAATAAGCGCTGCCTACTTTCAGGCGCTTAGGCCCTACAATGTCTGCTCATAATGGTCGCTTTACTAAAAATACTGGAAAAAAATTCAATTTTTATGCTAGAAC
Source organism: Drosophila atripex (assembly GCA_035045925.1). Taxonomy (NCBI): domain Eukaryota; kingdom Metazoa; phylum Arthropoda; class Insecta; order Diptera; family Drosophilidae; genus Drosophila; species Drosophila atripex. Next base: position 1,894,534 of record JAWNOP010000009.1, read on the forward strand.
TAATTGAGAATTATAGAGATCCTAAAATATTGATTTTTTTGGTCAGAATTCAATACCAGTTGATGGTTTTTCTTATATATTTATTTTTTAAATTTTTTTTTATAATTTTTTCTCAGTGTCAAATATCCCCCTTATGCAGTCTAAGCATTTTCCTAGCTTTTTCCCACTCATTTCCACCAGCAATTGTTCATATTTCCCTCCATCCGCCCGCAACATGGAAAATAATTTATAAAATTCATAAGCGCCTTTAATTTATGAGAACATCCTTTTTATCCCCACGCTCCTCCCCGACTTGTGTCCTTTCCTGGGAATCCCCTTTTGAATGCCCCTGGAGCAATTCAGTGTAATTTTAATTAATGCTAGAAACGGAATGCGAATGCTAAACGACCGAACGGCGGTTAGACATCCAAAGAAAACCAAAAGACACAGGACCCATGGAAGAATCTTCTTCCTTTTTTCAAAAAAAAACAAAGAGTGGGGAAAAAATGTAGAAAAAGAAAGTTCCGAGACAATAAGAGTGAGAGAAATGAGAAGAAAAGTGAAGGAAATGGTGGGAGGAATTTTCATTTAAAAATTTTTTCTCTCAAAAGGCTCATTGCTTCGGACAGTTGACAGTTTTTATTGGCTTTTTTTTAAGGGGGTTTCCAGTTTTTCTAAAGACAATAAAAAGATAGTTTTTAAGAGATTTTATTTGTGATAAATAAATTGCATGATTTGGAAAAGTATATTTCTTTTGAAATTATTTCAAACATTTAAAAAAAATAATAAACCAAAAATAGAGTAATATCTGAAGCCCAAAACCCTCAAGAAACCCATCTAAAGTAATGTTTTCCCGACTTATGATTAATGCCTCTCAACAATGACAGAAAAAAACAACTTTTTCCAAAAAAAATAAAAGTTGGAAAAAAGGATAAAGCTTGTTTTGATTGCAGACTTTAGCTGCTTAACTGCATATTAATCAGTTTTAAGGTCTGTGTCGTTATCCCACTGTCTGTGTCTGTGTTTGTCTTCCCAACTTAGTCCCCCCCCTTTTTTTTATTTTTGGCCAAAAAGTCAAAGACCACACAACACGAGAAAGGCGTGGCCAAGTATTCTTTTGGGGTTAAAGGCGGGCTCCCCAAGTTGTTCACTTAAATTAGCCATAAAAGGCGGTTTCTGGTTAGGAATTGTTAATGGATAATGGGGTCTGGAAGAGGTATTAACGGAAAGGTTATAGCTTTTTTATGGGCTGACACTTTGAAGTCGATTGGTGGACAAAACGGACAAGCGGACACGCGGACAATAATTTCGTTTGCTTTTTAAGCCTCTTTTGGAAAACTATTTGTCACTGAGTTTCAAAAATATTTATTAGATTTTATTCCATTTACATTACACAAAAAAAAAAGTTTTTAGTTTTTTTTATTATTATTTTTTAGTAGTTCCTGCGCTGACGATATCCTGGAGGCAGATATCTGGTGGCAGGAGCTGGAGCAGCGACATGAGAAGAAGCCGATCCTCTGTACGCTCCACCATAGCTGCTACGTCTAAAAAAAATATTATTTTTAATTTTAATATTATTATTTTTTTGGAGAAATATTCATTAATTTCTTACCCAGCTGGGGCGGCAGCTGGCACTGAGGGGGAAGTGGGCAGATGTGCTCCTTCCGCATGGAATCCGGTCTTGTCGGCATGATAGTTCACCGTGTACTGTTGGCCATCATCCCCGGTATAGGAGTAGGAGCCGCGAACACCCAGAGACCCATGGGGCCAGCCTCCGCGGAACTCTCCGGTCTCATCGCGGTGGATTCCATTGCCAGTATCGAAACTGAAAGGATAATAGATGGTTTGAATATAAGAGAGAAGTCTTTTGAATTCAGTATCTATTTTTCAAAGGTTTACAAAATATTTGAAAAATATTGTACACCTTTTGGAAAGTATTTTGAATATTTGATTAGAGGTTTGTTGGCAGAGTTTCTATTATATATTTTTTAAAGACTATAATTTTAGCTGAAAACCTCACCCAAAATTGTAGTTGCCATTGGCATCGCTCTGGTAGTCGCTCCTCACGATCGGCACTTGAGACTGTGCCTGCTGGCGCTGGAAGCCACCGGCCACGGCATGTCCTGCCCCAGGACGAGCATGTCCTTGGCCACTGACGCCATGGTAGTGCAGCTGACTGGCCTGCGGAGTTGGCAAGTATCGCTGGCTTAGACGCCCGGCCAATATGCCCGAGTTCGAGCCCAACAGCAACACGGCAACGGTCAACAAAGATCGCAGCATTTTCTAATTTTCTCACAGAAAAAAAAAATCACAGATCACAAAATAACTATAAAAAAAAATCTAGGAGCTATGATAGAGCTTGAGGTTGGGATTCTTGATCTGGTAACGTTCGGATCTCGACTGATGGGGAATCTGGCAAAACGTTTTGGTTTTATAGCCGAAAACCCAACGACCTGATGCCACTCACACTGGCGTGCTTTTTGCTTTTAATTGTTTTCTGTTCAGCTTGAACTTCTTCTTGGCCATTTTGCTTCTCTTTTTTGTGTTTTGTTGGCCATTTAATTAGCCAAAAGGCAGACGCCACTAGCTAACAATTTTTTGGAATAGTTTTTCAAACAATCCCCTCCCTCAATCACAGAAGAAAAAAAATAGGAGGAGCTTGGAGCTCAAGGCTTCTTTTCCTTTTTTTATTTTTTGTCGATTTTGTGGGTGAGGCTATGTGGTTTTGGCCTGCAACCCGCTGAGTGGTGCATATGCTACACACTGAATGCTACATGCTACATGCCACTTGGCACTTGGTCAAAATGCTGCGGCTTAACTAATTATGGCAGCCAGCAGCGTGCTGGTCTGGCCAGTGGTGTTGCCAGGGCCGAGACCGAAAAGGGGTTAACTAGCTTTGACTGGGAATTGGGATTTGTTTTTGGGTGGGATTTGCGAAATTTAGGATACATTAGGTATGTTTATTTGTTTTTAAAGTTATTTGTTTATTTTATTCAAAGATTTTGTGTTTTATTATTACTAAAGTTTGCTTTCTAGGGTTTTTTGGTTTTAATTACTTATAATTTCGATTTTGGAAATTATTTAAATTTATTTTACAATAAACAAGTTATAATAAATACTAAAATAATAACTTGTAAATAACTAAAAACTTCACATTTCAAAGAATAAATATTTTATAAAAAAAAAACATAATTAAAAAAATCAGAAAAATGATAAAATTATTTCGCGAGGTTCCCCTTGCATACGTTCATAGGCGCTGCCGCATATCGTACGGCTAGAAAAAATTATAAGTTTATAAGGTCAAGAAATTCAATAGAAACTACAATTTTAAAATATTCACTACATACATTTTTTTTACAATTTTTTTTATATTAAGTATACTACTTTAAGCTTTATACTATATTATTTTAAGTTTTTAAGAGTACGATTTGTTTTGAAATAAACAAATTATAATACTTACATTATTTAGCTCAACACCTCCCTAAAAATATATATTTTAAAACAGAAATCAAAGAAAATTAGCTCAAATTTTCAAATGAAACTCCATTTTCTCACAAAAACTTCAATTAATTTGTAATAAAATTGCCAGGCCCTTTGACAAATTTGTAGCCTCTTAATTTTTTTCTGTATTACTCCCCCTTTTCCCTTTTATGGATTTACTTCAAATCTTTTGATCGACGCGCCTGCTTGCCATTACTAGAGATAAAAAAAATAACCGAAAAGAATTAAAAAACAGTGAAGAGAAAAACACTTTTGCGGAGTTCCGGTTCGCGAATCGCGGTGTTTGGGCTCGAGTGTTTGGAGCCAAAAATCGAAAAACCAAAAATGCCCTCACTCGAGGGCCATTACAACAAAAGTAGCCGCTTAGTTCTAACAAAAAAAAAAAAAAAAAAAACAACAAACCATAAACCATAAAAAACACAATACACAAAGTACGAAAAACAAAAAACAAACTTGAGAGGCTGTCGAGATAATGAAGATAATGATGATGTTGATTGGGATCAGTGGATGTTGATGAACAGATGATGATGGGGCAGAGTTAACGATTAAGATCTTAAATCTATAGATATTCTTTTTTGTACCTTAAGGTCTAAAAAACAAAACAGTAGCAAAAGTTTAAGCAACTCTACCCCACCGGGCCAACAAACATTTCTAATGAATGGTGAATGAAGAAAAAAGCGACAGCAGGGAGTCCAGAGTTCATGGTTAAAAATTCAATAAAAAAAAAAATTCAATTAAATAAATATTTCGTCATATTATAAATGATTTAATCCGCTTCACTTTCCTTATTGATTATTATCCCATAAGTTGGCATTAAAAACTGTTTAAAAATAGTTTCTGCCGCATCATTACTGCAGTTGAACCCGAAAAGCAGAAATTAGAAATAGAAAAACTGGTTTTCGTCTTATTATTATTGTTTTTTGTGATGTTTGTTAGGATTTCCCATCGAATAGAACCGATGGATGCTACAAATTGAATTCTGTATCCGCAATTATGATGATAATCACAGCGAATTTGTTATTGTTGGATGTGTTTAATAATGCTTAATAATAAACAGAATGCCAGCCAGGCGGCAGCCAGCCAGCCAGGCAGTCAGTCAAGAAATACCATTAATTAATAATAATAAATGATGAACTAATCAAATAAAAGCGTGAAAAGTGATGCTGTGAGATGTTAATGATGCTTGCGGCGTAAATCATTCATTAGTTTGTTGTAGTTTTGTTTGTGGTTTTTTAGTGAGAGTATGGTCACACTTTGTGGTCACACAGGTGTTGAAGTTGAAAGATAGTTGAAGCAGACTTAGCGGTATAATTTGCTTTTTATTCCATTAACAAAAAATATAATAATTTTCAATTATTTATTTAGGTCTTTAAAAATGCTTCATAAGGAACCACAGCCACACTATTTTAAGCCTAATCAAGTTTATAACAAGGTTCCATCTTGAATATAAATTTCATTAATATTTTACTTAAAGTATTTTTCCTTTTTAAATGTGACCATATTTGCTAGCTTTATAATGAGATTTGGCCACACTGCCGTTGCGCTTGACTGGCGCCAAAAAGTGCATAATGCACAGTTAGCGACACTCGCTAATGGCGCCTCATTATGTTTCATTAGCCCTCTTTGCCTCGCTGCCTCTGCTCTCCACTTCTCTGGTTATTTTTTCGCTTGCTGTTCTTTCTCCATTCTTTTTTTTTGTGCTCATAATTTATGCAACTTGAGCCGCATAAGCGGATGTAATGCCACTCGCAAATGAACTTGTAATTTACAATGCATCTGACACTGACAACTGACAGGTGACTGTACTCAGGTAACCGATGTTTGTACTCGTTTTTCTGTTACTTAGACTGTACTGTTTGGATTCTTGAAGATTCGGAAAGATTCTGTGCTTGATCTTCACAGAGATTTGCTACAATTTTTGGTTTTGCTTGAGATCTTTTGGATTTGGATTTAGGTTTTTATTAAAGATTTCTTAGAAGGCAGTTTGAAAGAAAATTGTGTAGGGTTGATATTGTTGATATTTATCGATAGAACTATCGATATTTTATAAGATAGCCTGTCTTAGGTCCTAACCTTTAAATTTGAGTTTGTTTTTCCAATATATTTTTTTCCTGAAATTTTAAAGAAACTGTGGAATCCTTCATGGCTAAGACTTACCCATTAAAGTTCACTCGCCTGTGGTTAATTGAATCATGAATGAAAATGCACTGCAATGTGTTCATTTTTCAGCATTTTCCCGGAATCCCAGTAATCGCCTTAGAGGGAAAATGCTTTGCAGAAAGCTTTGGCAAATGGGGTAGAGATATGGCCAAAAGCAAACATTTTTCCTAGGCTTTTCTTTGCTTCCTTTTCTTTTTTTTTTATTTTGTTGTCCGATAAGAAGTCCTCCAGTGACGTAGCCGAAAAGGGGGGTTGGGCTGGCTGTCAGCACTCTTATCGCGATTTCGTTTTTCCCCATCGACTTGTTATTTCCCATTATGATTTGTCCTTTGAACTTATACTGCCTTTGGTTGAGTTTTCTGTTTTTTCCGTTTTGTTTGACAAAAGACAACGAAAAATGTCAAATTCAGCTATTTGTTTAATTGAAAGCAAAGTTGAATGAAAAAAGAATCGGATGCCATTGTGGCCCTTGCAGAGTTTCAGAGTTGAGGAGGGCGTTTCGTATCGTTTGTTGTGTATCATTAATTTAAATTACAGCCTTAAAGTCCACATCGATTTGCTACATCAGTGGATCTGGGCCTGGGTACTGAGAGTTCGTGGATTATGTGATCAACCAGATAAATCAGAGAGTTCCCGGAAGGGGAGTGAGTTCTAATAGCAACCCTCACTTAAATGTACAAAAGTCCTGATGAAATCTAAGGACTCGAACCTATCAAGAAAATGTTTAAAGGTTTTTAATGATTTATCTATTATTTGATTTGGTTTTCAAAGGATAGAGGTCTGAATAAAAATATTTATATTTCTTAATAAGATCTTAACTCATTCCTATTTTTTTCTGAATCTTAATTTCATAATAATCTTTTGGGGGGGTTTTTGCTTCTTCCCATCCCCCTTTCTTTATCTTGTTTTTCCTGCCCAACCCCCACCTGAAACTATTCGACTCCCTCCCTGGGAAAAGTGACTTTAACTTTTTGCTTATCGCCTCTGGTCTGGCAACAATAACAATTTGTTGCTAATGCACATGGCTGTTTGCTTAACCCTCACACATACTAACGCACACTAGACACACACACCAACACCCAGTGCCACTCCCCTTCATCCCAGCCCCTTAAATGGCAATGGAAACATGAGCTAAACTACTCATTAAGCCAACTTTGGCGTTGGTCCATATGAAACTCAAACGATTTGTCCAGAGACCAGGGGCGGGGATGGCCCTGGAAAAATTCCGGAGGGGGGTTTACGATTCCTGCAGAGGCGGAGGGGAGTGGCGGCAGGGATGAACTTATCCGTAGTGCTGTGTTTGATTAAGCAATTCCAGGCGGAAATTAAATGGACACGCAAAACAAACCGTGTACTGGAAAAGCTGCTACACGGATCAGCTGCTCCGGTCAAAAAAAAAAAGGGTCAGTTACACTAAAAAAAAAAATATGAGCGAGTTTATAAGGTGTTTCTAGTTCGGAAGTGTGGTTAGAGAAGTGTTTGTGGCTCTGAGGTACCTCTCAATGGCAATATCCTTTGTCCGCTTGTCCGCGTGTCCGTTTGATGGGTCTCTGAGACTAAGTATTTAAGTTTCCTAATCTTTTAAAATATTTTAAGCTTTAAGAAGTATTTTAAAAAATACACTTTCTGGCTTCTATTTAATTTTTATACAAATTTTAAACTCCATAGTAGAAATACCCCTTGTCCGTTTGTCCGCGTGTCCGTTTGTTAGTTTCTCATCATTTTAGGATTTTTAAGCTCTAAGAAGTGTTTTAAATAAATTACTTTCTTGCTTCTATATAATTTGTAAACAAATTTGAAACGAAACTAAAATCTATAGTAGAAATACCACTTGTCCGTCTGTCCGCATGTCCGTTTCTTTGTTTCGAAGTCATACTCATCCCCTTTCTAAGCGTTGTAGCTCTTTAAATAAACCCAAGTAGGCAGAGGGTTAAAATGAAGTTACCAAGAACCCCTAAATTGTTTCCTGTGTAGAATGAGAGGACTACCCCCCAGATAGCTTGACCCCTTGGGTTCTTCTCTATCAAACTTAACTGAGCAGCGTTCAAGTGAGAAGATTAAATCGCCATAAATATTAACTACAGTTGTTTCCATCACTCAGGGGCGTGGGTTAAATGGGGAGTAGTGGGGGTACATATATTTTACCCAAAAGGTAAGACAATTTGAAAATGCTAGCCTTGATTTAGCGCCGGAAGGCACGCACACCACGTGCTGGCCCCCTCCCTGCCCAGCAGGTCCGCCTCCCTTTCCCGCGGGCAAGTGTACAAATCAAATGATTTATTGGGGCACGGTCAGTTGTTGTTGGGTTTTGTTTAGGAATTTCGCATTTTTGGAACATCTCGCGTGAGAGGGCCAGCAAATAATTGAAACGTACAGCGTCTGTCAGTCCCGGAAAACATGGTCAAATTTTCTGGGCTTCTGGGAGGGGGCTACCTGGCAAGTTGGCACGAAGATTTTCCACCTGGTGCGGAAAATTCCTTTTCAGCTGCCTGCTAATTGGGAATGGGGGTGTGGACTATAACAAGACTTCATTTAGATGTTAATTCTTTAAAGGGAAGTCGCCCAAATTAGAGAACTTTAAATTGAGGGTTCGGGAAAGGAATAAATATATAAAATTTGAAGTTTTGGAGGTAATGTTATTTTAAAACTGATCCAATATGATCTTTAAAGTAAGCTTCTAAAAATAACGATCTGTCACACCCCATAGTTTATGATCTTTTAACTTATAATTTATAACTTCAGAACTTCTAAGTTATATATCATATCATATCCTATATGATCTTAAAAGTTAAGATGTAGTTTAAAAAATAATACTATACCTTTAGAAAAAGATATTTTAAAACCCTCCATATGATCTTATAAGTAAGGAAATATTTTAAAAGTAGATAAAGAACATCAAGAAAAAGTCCTTTAAAATCCAATTATATATAATCTCTTAAGTCAAAATTCGCTTTTAATTAAAAGTATGAAATTGGATTTATTTAAAAACGATATCCGTGACAGTTTAAGCGTTAGCTTTGGGCCAATTTGAGTTTATGCCTAATGCGCGTCATTAAGCAATTGAACCGGTGCATAATAAGATTTGGACTGATGTTGAGCATCCATCCCAAGCACCACCCCCACCACCACTACCCGTGTAGCTCGTGTACCCCTTGTGCCTCCCTGTGGCACTCAGGAATCAACCCCATTTTCAGTTAGTTAATTGCCAATATTACACAAGTGCCACAGCGCTTCAAAGTATGCTAGCCTCTCTGTCGGCTTCCTTCGCTTCGTTGCGGCTTCCGTTGCTCTCGCTTGCCGCCTGCTCTCTCGCTTTCCTTTGAGTTTTCTCTCTCGCTGCACAGTGGGCAGTGCAACAGCTGGTCATTTTTTTTTTCTAAGAATTATATTTTACATGTTTTTAAATAAAACAATTACGTTTTTTTTATTTAAAAGATTCACCTAATAAAAATCTATAATTTTAAAGATTTAAGAAAAATTTAAATAAGAAATATTTAATATAATATAATTTTTAAAATCTTCCACGAACCCGGAACTATATAGACCACTGTTGGTACCATTTTCCTTGCCCTCGTGGCGTTGCCACTGTGCGCAGACTCCGGTGCCAGACCGGCAACGCCGCAGGGTTGGCAGCGCGCATCTCTGTTGTTGTGCCTGCTCTTCCTCTTCACCTCCATCTCCGTTTCCTCTTCAATATTTGTGCCTCACACCACCATTTTGTTGTGGGTGCCGCCGCCGCACGTGCCGTATCCGCATCCGTGTGCTTGTTGTTTTGCTCTCTCGCTCTCGCGCTATGTTTGCTAACTTTCTCTCCCACTGGGGGGTTGTTTTGATGGAAAGCCAGAGAGAGTAAGAGAGAGAGTTGGCGCTTAGCGAGCCGACTTGGCGGCTATCCGCGAAAGTACCGTTTAGTTCAGCATCAGACCTTTGCGAAGAACGCAACGCCACGCACGCCAAAAACGCGGGCGTCGCTGTCACGTCGCCGCCGACGGCCCAAAAACAGTTACCAAAACTAAGATTAAAAACAAAACTAATCGCAAATTTATTTAAAAAAAAATTCACAAAAAATTCAAAGACAAAATAACACGAAAATAGAGCTCTAGTGACTCGAATTTAAAAAATAAACAAGAAAAACTATTGTCAAATTTTTTCTAAATATTTTGTTGTTGTTATTAACGAGTGAGTGTGCGAACTCTCGGTGTGCAACAAAAACCAAAAGTAAATAAAGCATAAAACACACATATCAATAAAAACGAGAGGTGAGTTTAACAAATAAATATTCCATAAAAAGCTAATGCGAACCCGAATGTAAATAAGAAACCAAAACATGTGAGCGGCAAATTAGAGTACACCCTCCACCACGTTCTACTAACGTAAGCTCCAATTTGGTGACTAATTAATGAGCAATTTATTAGTGTAATGAATGGGGCTTTGGCTGGTGGATAGTGGCTATTTTTTAAGGCGCAAAATATTAATAATAATAATAGCAAAACACAAACACAAACAAACATTGCGAAATTGATTTTTCATCTGGCCACCGAAATTTACTCTCTCTCTCTCTCGCTAAAAAGCAGTACGCTCTTGGAGAGAGAAAGTTCGGGAGAGTAAAAGCATGCCGGAGAGTGTTGCCAAACTGTCTGGTAACCTGTCATACCAACAACAACAGTATGAAAAGCAACTCACAAAAAAAAAAACATACCGCTAGCAAAAACAGCGCCTAATCAAAGCGGCGCGTTTTGGCAGCGACTTTTGCCGCTGCTTTCGTCATGACCTTCATGACTCATCGTTTTGGGGCCTGACTCCTGCTCTCTCTCTCGTCTCCTTCTTCTTCTTGTACCATGGGGGCCCTTGTTGTTGCTCCACTTTGCTCTCGCCTGCGCATTTAATTAAATTGTCTTTACATATTAGCCGCATCAAATTGGAGCGCGTGTAATTTATAGTTGACCCATTGTGTTCATTAATTTGGTCTCTCGGCTTGCCACTGTTTTTCGCTATTTTTTTCCACTTGGCCACACCTTTGGTAAAAAAAAAACACAAAAATAATAAACAAAAAACTCTGTTTTAGCTTGGAATTGTCTTTCATTTTTTGTGTTTTTGTTTTCCTTTTTATGCTGACCACAAAATATGCGTGTGTGTGTGCGTAAGATTTCTCTCTTTTGTTTTCTATTCAGCTTCAGAACGGTACTTTTTGGGTGGAAGCTTCCGCTGCGAAATTACGTAGCATACTTTTTAGAGCACTTTTGGTTTATTGCGTTTCAGAAAAAAGGATACTATTTTAATGTTAAACTGTGCTCTTAAAAATATAACTTTTTAATAAAAATTCATCCAACAGCTTACCATAAAAGTTTATGAACTTTTTTTTTATTAAAAAGCCCTCGGATATGCAAAAATTTAACAGTTCTGCAAGTGCCAAAAGGCATGACGGCTCAGAAGGGGCTGCGATGGGCGGTGGTGTCAACTTTTAAGCCTTTTAATGAGCCTCGAGGTTGCGCTTCTCCCTCTTCGAACTTAATGAAAGAGATGCGATGCCAGAAACTGAATAAAAAAAAAATATGCAAATGAATTCTACCAAAAAATAGCCGAGAATTGGGGGAAAAGTTTTGTCGAGTTACGGAGGCGTTGCCTGGGTTTTGAAGCAGTAGAGCCTTTCATAGCAATTCCGCAAATAGAGTCGACAACCCGACAACAAAAAGCCAAAAATGTAATCAAAGAGCAAGAAGCCGAAGCCCTTCTTGCCTTTTCATTTTTCCGGTCAGAGACATAATATTAACAAATGGCCGGGTCATCAATTCAAGGCTTATTTAATGTTCAACAATTGCCCAAAAAAATTCAACGACAAAAAAATGGTAGAAAGGCAACTGTCGCCTTATTTATGTCGAATTATATAAGCACCACACACATTTTTCTTAAAAAAAAAAAGCGTAAAGTACGTGTTTCTCAAGAAACTCACTTCCTCCTTTTTGTTATTTATTTACTTTCCTTTTTTTTGCATATAAGGACATAAGGACATGAATAATAAATTATGTCACAGGGTTGTGTGTACAAGTCGGTGTTTCATGAAGTGATTTTCCGCAATTTTCCAGCAACAGACGTCCCGGTATGACGCATAAGATAAGAAACATTTTTTAGGCCTTACCTATTGTTGTGCAGAGGCGGCGGAAAACGGTGGAAGGGGGGTCTAGCTAGGAGATGAAAGCCAGTCGGAAAAGAAGCAACACAGGCTGCACAGAAAAAAATTATTAAAAAAAACTATGCCTATGAATATAAACTAAAATAAAGAAAATTTTGTAAAAATAATAAAATTTCCTAAAAAGAAATACTATTAATTTAAATATTCAAGGAATTGTTCGTATGATTTGTTTATAAATTATAGAAAATAATGTAAAAAAAAGTAATTTTTGTAAAAAAGAAACTCTTCTTGAGGGAAAAATTAACTTTTAAAAATAAACCCTGATTTAAAAACATATATCGTAACTGTAGAAAAGACTCCCCCACTTAATGGCTGTTCTTGGACTTGGAACTTGGCCATTTCTCCACCCCTCTGATCAAAAAATGAACACAATAGCCCCGCCTCCTTTCAGATGTTCCTTTTCCCCTCAAGCCGGCTCTTCCGTAGACAATCGTCGCATTTTTGCGCTAATGATTAATGGCTGTCGTTGTCCTGAAGGCACTCGGCAGTGGGTAGTCATGTCCTGCCGCTGTCCTCGCCTCCGGTTGTTGGTAAATGCAAAACTCCAACTCGTAATCTTGTCCCCGCCCACTCGCATAGCACTTTCCAGCACTTGTCGATTGCAGCTGTTGCAAATCTCAGCGTCGGAGTGCCAGTGTTGATAAATGCACGCGGAGCGTGTTGTGTTGACATTTGTCATGGGTCTTAAGTAGCCCAGCTTATCGGATCTCAATCTCAAGGTGCTTTCGAGGGAGTTTTTCCGCTTTTCCAGTTACCTTGCTTTTTTCTTTTTCTTTTCTTATATTTTTTTTGCTGACACCTTTTTTGCCCGCCTGCCCTTTCTCTTTGGCTAGTGTTGTAAACTGCTTTGTAAGTGTCTGCCATTCATTTGGATTCATTAGTGGCATTTGCCACCTGACAGGTTTCGAGTGGAAAACTGAAACCGGCGTCCCAGCAGCAATAAACCAAAATGAAAATTGACAAGCTCACACACACGACTGACTGTGTGTGTGCTTTCCTTTCCTTATTTTCCTTCTTTTATAAATAAATCGAATGACAAAGGAAAAGAATTCAAAAGGAAAACGTTTACGGAATTTTAAAACGCTTCATCTCATCCTTTGTTCGACAAGTCCCTGACAGGTTGGATTCAATCGATTGATTAGACACTAGGTTTTCCCCAAAAAGCATGCTTTCTACTTGCTTTCTGCGCTTATAAGCCTATGACTTTATGTTAATTAATTAAAAAGTTTGCCTTTCAGGCAGTAGGCCCAGTTGATGACTCATTTGATGGCTTTTTGAAAAGTTATGACTGCTTTTAATGGCCAGTAAACAATGGAGGTTCATAGTTCATAAATCAAACTATTTATAGAGAAAGAGAAAAGAAAAGCCCTTTTTTTTTTAAATAGATGATCTCATTGGTTATGCAAGAGAGGTATATAAGGTGTATATGGTGTGTATATGATATTACTTTTTCAATTACGCACCCTCCGAAAAAATGAAGCTCAATCCCAAAGGTTCCTGAGGAAATCTTTCTGGCTAATGCCTCCCATGTGTAATTGAGGGGAATTGCGTTGAAAGGTCGAAAAGTTTCGAGGGTTTTGTTCGGAGGGGAGTTTTCGTTTGTCGGAACATGTGTAACAACAAGTGTTAAGTCAGACACCTTTTCGTTCAACTGCCCACTGCAATTTGTCATTTGGTAACGAATGAAAAAAAAAGGAAAAAGTTTACCTGGCACTGGCACTTGTTCTATTAAATATTCACCCCTTTTTTCCCACCACCTGGAGTGGGGGTGAGCACCATGTAAGTTTCGTTTATTTGCTGATGTTTACAAATTTTCACGCCAAAATGAAAAAAGTTTTTCCTGTTTTTTCCGATAAGGTGCTACAATGTGGTGGGTGTGTCTTTGGTGTATGGTATGGAGGGAGTGTGAATTTTAGAAGCTTATATAACTACGTGAGTTGTTTGCCTTGTTTTTCGTCGATTTTCGTTCAAGTCCTTGGCCACTTGGCCTTCTCATGTGTCAAGTTGTGGCGCAAAAATAAACAACTTCATGGGTTTTCATCGAAATATATGGATACATGCCCTCTCTCATATTTCTTTCTTTGTTTTTCGATTTAACATTTACCATTCGATGGGCATAATGAGTCCTCTTTGGGAAAGGGGGTCCTTTCTGCCCCTTGACAACGCCTAAAAGCTGGCAACAGTTTGCACAAATTGCTTATTTATGCCATGTGCCTGTCCTCGATAGTCCATGTCTGCATATCCTGGTTAATACCCATTAATAGGTTGGATTTTCATGGATGTGATGGAGATTGTGGATTTTATTTGAAATGGGAATTGTTTATGGGGCTTTTTGGTTGCTTTTCGAAGCTTAAAGTTTGCATATTTGGATGAATTTCAAGATTTTTTTCTTAATAAATAAAAAAAAATAGCAAAAAATGTTAAAGCACCAGTAACGAATGGCCATGTTATTCCAAATTTCAACAATTTATTCTTCATAAGCTAATAAACCCTTTGAAAAGGAAAAACTCCAGTGACGAATGCACATGTTACAATAAAAATTAACTTTATACAATTTGGTGACGAAATTAAGATATATTTTCTATATGAAAGTATTCTAAACATTATAATATCTAATTGCCAATGGCCCTATTACTTTAGTTACATAATAATTTAAAAAAAAGTGATATTATTTTTATTATTTTTTATGTTCATATTTTCATAAACCTTCCTTTTCTAAACTCCTTTCTTTACTTAAGAGGTATACCAAATGTCGAATAAAACCATTTTGATGATCCCTCACTATATTAGTTATGTAAAGTGCACATTGCTGTATATATTTGCCAAAAAATATTTCGAAAGCATGCCCGTGTTGCGGTCACATACCACGCCCACTGCCCCCAACATCCCTCGGCAATTTCCGTTGATTTGTCACGTTCGGAAAACCAAATACAAATCTAAAAACGGGGAAAAAATGAGAAAATACGTTTTAATAACGAAGTCCGTCCGGAATACGGACCGCAAACAACAGATGGCGCTGCTGTGTGAGTGACTGACCACCGGCCGCCTGGCGCCATCGTGTTCACATTGCGAATTATGCTAATTTGCAACACCCTCTACTTTGTATTCTCTTGCCCTCCACTTCCACGTTCCATGGGTCTATTTCGCATTTCCCTTTTCCATTTACACGCCCCCCCCACGCCCACTTACATGCTTCACACTTGTAATGTGTCAAAAAAAATTAGTTTTCCCGAGACTTCTTTACATGCAGTTGGAAAAATTGCTTAGTTTTTTTGAAAAATTATGTTTTAAAAGAGAATTTTGGGAAATTGGTAGTATTTTTATGTATTTAAAAGATATTTCCTTGACGACAGTAATCTATAAATCTTAAATAAATAAGTTTCTATAAAAATTTAACAAGGGAACATGTCTTGACGTGTTTAGAATTGTGAGGTTAGGTTTCTGTTTAACAAAAATAGTTTTTTTTTAAGTTTTGTTTAATAAAACTGTATTTTCTAAATGTTTTCCTCTTCAAACAAGAATTTTTATTGAAAATAGAGAAACTAAAAGGAAAACTAAGTTGTTTAGCTAACTAATTGAAAAAAAAGAACAAAATCTTTGGAAGATCAGAGCATGTCTTGACATGCTTAGAATTGTGAGGTTAGGTCTCTTGTTGAAACAAAAAATGGTATTTTCTGATGTTATTCCCTGAAATGATTGTTTATTTAGGGGAAATACGCTTTTACAGTATAAGATTATAATAAATTAAACAAATTTTAGCTTTAAAATACAAAATACTTGTTATAATTACCCTTTTTGATGAAATTTCATAGAAACCTTGGTATACCGAGCCATTAAATCATTTTTTTCTCAAGTGTTCGGGGTATTATGTTTCATAAAGTATGCACGCACACACAAAAGTGGGCGGGGCAAGGGCGTTGAAAGGCGAGAGGCATAGGGAGTGGGGTGGCAGAGGTTAGGAGGCAGACAGCGGGCAGTCGACGTCCCCAGAGCTTCCACATGGGCCTTTATGCGTCATCGTGGTTGCCCCTGCCTCTGCCTCTGCCACAGTCTCTGCCGCTGCCACAGTCTTCTGCAGTTACCGTTCGGTTACCGGTGTCTGGCATTATTACATATACAAGATAGATGCCGCACACACACTTGCAGATACACATATGCGTCACATGTGCGCAACAAATTGCGTCTGCCGCTTTGAATTTTTGCGGTTACATTTCCGCTGCATCGCCGCCATAACGGAAAACGGCAAACGACAAACGACAAAGGGCGACATCGACGGCATTTCAATAAGCCAACGGCAGAATGCCGATAAAAATGGTCGCCTCGAGGGGGTGCGGTGGGGGGACTGAATAATAAGGAGAGAGAAAAAAATAGAAAACTATAAGGATAAGGTGAAGGATATAGGAATCAGACCTAGGATCAGATTTCGAAGGCCACAACCGCAGCCACTTGAAGAAGCTCACTGCAGAGAGACAGTGGGCTTGACAGGAATATCTTTTCTCAAAACAATATAAGGTTTTTCATTATTTTATATATAAAATATTTAATATATTTTATATTTCAGCTCTTTTATGTATAGCTTTTATATAAACTTTATAACTAAATTTATGAATTTTAAAACCTATAAAGAATTTTTTCGGAACATTCTACTATTAAATCTATATTTCTTGCTACACTCTTCATTTCTATATTCAATTTTTTTTATTTATGCTTTAAATCTCAAATTATTATTAAATCAAAAATAAGAAAAACTTTGTACAGATAGATAAGGGGTAATAATACCAAGAAAACAACTAATTTTTAAAAAATATTTATCTTTAAAATAGGTAGAAATAGATACTAGCTTAATCGTACCTGGAAAAATTATAATTTATAAAAAATGTCTAACTAAAAAATACATATGAATAGATACTGGGCTAATATAATACCTAGAAAAATTCTCGTTCTATAACATATATCATTAAAAACACGTAGTTTAATAAACAAAATCCAATTGTAAAAATAACTTTCCACAATCCCAACTATTTTTTTATTTACAAAAAAATCCTTGAAAATCCCACTGTTGGATAACGTGCAACCGGAAAGTGTTGCAAACGAAAAGCGAAGAAAAAATATAAATCAGATTTATGCCGCTGGCCCCTGCAACATGTTTTCTTCGCTCATTCCCTCTTTGTTGTGGCACAAGGATGTGGCAAGTGTGGCAAGTTAGAAGACGGAGAATAGAGATTGGAAAAAATCTGAGCAAATTCACATCAAATTTTCATAAATACTATGAATTACAAATTGTCGGATTATGGAAATGCCATTTCGCCCCAGCTGGGAATCGGCTTTGGCATTAGCTTCTGGCGCTCTTTTCGGTTATTGATCTTCCACATGTAGAAATTATTACCAAAAAGGATGTCTGAGGAGAGTGTATGTCTGGTGTTATGACTCATAGTTTTCCAGGGAGACTGGGGAATCATTTTTCGGGGTGTGTTCGTTCGTCAGCTTCATGGCAAGTCGGGGATTATAACCTGATACCTCGATGGGATTGGGAAGAACTTGTTTGTAGCTTCCATACCTGTGGACAAATAATTACAAAAAGGACGAGGATGGACGAGAAAAAAAAAACACTAGAGTGGCTGGGTGGTGCGCATGTAGCATATTTAATGGCCAAGGAACTCGTGTCAAGGATTACTAATTAGTGTCTGGACGTTGACGACCATCATCCTGCTAGTCCTGCCCGTCCTGCCGGTCCTGCCAGTCCTACTGCCAATCCTGTCATCCTGCCATCATGGAAAATGTTGCTCTGTTTATGTTCTTTGGCTTAAGTGCACCACCCCAACCACCCATTATCCTGTGTGGTTTCTGCTTGGGTTTATATTTGCTTTTTAAATTGACTTTGGCCGCCGCCGCCGCCGTTGTTGCCGCCACCGCGTGTTTGCCAAATTGAGTTGTCCAATGGCTCTGGGTGTCTGTCTGATAAGCGTTCCATGTCTTACCTGCGGCTTAAGTGAAATTTTCCTCGAAAACCTCGAGGGAGTCGGGGGGATTACACTTATTCGGGGGGTGGGGGTGGTGTGGGTGCAGGTGTGTGTGGCAGGGGGGCCTCTGCAATACAAACAAATACCAACACTGGGCAAAAGATTAATCTGAAATTAGGGACTTAAGACTCGGGGAGGGCATTACAAGAAGCCCTCTACAAAGCCTTTTCATCTTTTAGTAAAGAAATATTTAACATGTGGTATTTTTTACAAATTTTACTAATTTTTATCATTTTTATTGGTTTTGTTTTATTTTTTGCACCCTTAATAAGAGTAATATAGTAGAGTTTATAAAAAATAAAATAAAAAGAAAATAAACATGATAGAGGCTGTTCAAGTAGGTGACGAGCCTACCTAACTATCTTAGGTTTAAAAATATTACTTAAAAATACTTTTATTAAAGGCCTAAAAATAAAAAAATTAAAAAAATAAAACATTAAATTTTTTTTCATATATAAAGATTTTGTCCCAAATAATATTACTAATAGAAAGATAATAGGATATCTTTTAAAAATAGTTACTTAAAAATATTAGCGTTAACCTATAAAATAAAAAAAAAAACCTTTACAATATATAATTATATAATTTTTAATTTAAATTCATATTTAAATATTATTTCCCACTGTACGTTATCTATTTAATTGTTTTCGCATTTTATTTAACTTTTTTGTGGGTTTCCCAGAATTGTGTTCCATTTGCGGCTGGCTGTCTAAGCTGATTTGTATTTAATGAGCTGTATATACCACACACACCCCACACACACTCCAGTGTGTATCCGAGAGATACGGATAAAAGACCTACGAGATGCAGATACGGAAAGTTTTCAAGTACACGGGCCCCCAGACAAATGGCTGTCAGTCTCGACGTCGAAATGAAAACATTTGCTTGCAAGGATTGGGGGAAGGAATCCGATGCCACCTGTCAGCGACTTTTTCAACACTCCCCCCCGACAACCCCTCTCAAAAATATATAGATATATATATAGGATATTTATAAAATGCCATCCAACCAACCTCTCACATCATTGTCAATTATTTGTTTAACTTTTGGGGGATGGGATGGGATGGATGGGATGGGAAGGAGGGCAGGAGTCTTCGGGAATAGCATTTCATAACCAAGGAAATGCCTTATTTGCTTAGCATTATAGCCGAGGACTGCCAGGACAGCCGGCTCCTGCTCAAGGATACGTTTTTTGATGTCTAACCCGGAGGCTAGAGCTTCAGCTTGGGCTTTCTTAACCTTCATAAATTAAATTCCTCAAATATTTACGACAAATGGAAAATTTTTGGAGCCTTCTGGCATCTGGCTTGTTTGCTTAGCAACAATTAGTCTCTTATATTTATTGATTTATTTACTAACAGATATACATATATTAACAGATATGTATATATACACTTGCTTGTCTATTTAATTTATGGCGGAAGTTTGATGTTTTTCGGAAATTTAATCTGCGGAAGTATATTTTTTTGGCTTGGGGGAGAAGTGCATAAATTAAATACTTGCGGATGGAGTGTTTTAAGTGTTTTATGGGGGATTTTATTATAGAAAGGATAAAGTATTACTGAAATAGATTGGTTTTGTATTTGAAATATATAAGCAAGTGTTTAAAGGAGTTCCACGATGCTTTTCTTCGAGCGGCTATCGCTTAACCTAAAAAAGGGAACTGCCGCATACTGTACGGCCAAAGTTACTCTCCCCGTTAAAAGAGATTGGTTTTATATTTTAAATATATAGGAAATGGATACAAGAAGGACCTGAATTTGTTTTTTTTTTTCAAACGCCTCTCGCTTAAACTACCAAGAGACGCTGCCACATATTGTATTGCTGAAATTTCGGTAGAGCAAGGCATTAATTTCCCTTCCCTCTTATATTTTCAAACTAAAACTACTATATTCAATTGAATTTAGTTATATTTTCAATTTCCAGGCCATAAATTAGAGTTTCAAGGCCGAAATCAGGCTGCAATGTCATGCCTTTTTGGCAAATCCTCCTTATTGAAAAGTGTTTGTTTGCAAGACCAATAATAGTGACGCGACTGGAAATATATTATATGTACATATATTCCACTACTCTATACTGTATATACACTATATAGGATATATAAAGTGTAGAGGGGGAAAGACTGAGTCATAGACAGGCCATTAACTGGGGGATAATTTATCCAGAGTGTCCTTGGGCTTAGCAGCTGCTTTCGAGTTTTTGCGGACAAGGCTTAATCGACTTTGTCGACATTAAATGCGTGCGGTTAGCCAAGCCCAAAAAAAAAAATTCTAGAGACTATATACATATATATAGAAAACTTTACCCCGAGCCCTCTATCTTTTAGAAAATAGCGTGAAAAGTCTCTTTCAGTATATTTGGTGGGGGGGAAATAATATTCGTTCATAGTCCCCTTCTGGCTGTTGTATTATTTATGCCCATAAAAATATTATTGCCATTTTTTCGCATTTGGATTTAGCTTTGCTTCTATGCTAGTGTGTGAGTGTGCTTTTTTGAGACGTCATGCCGGAAAAGGACCTTCTTTCACTCCACAGGACCCCCACAAACACCCCCTGCCTATTGAAAATACAACGTCTTGTCAAATGTCAGGCGTGAAGTGTTTGTTGATGCGCTGCCAGGGGCGTTGTTTTCTGGCCCGAAGGGGGGGTACTGATTGCCGGGCTAACTGGTTCCTTGGCCCCCGCTCTCCGTGCTTTCTTTGGCAAGAAATGAAATCCGGGAGAAGCAAGAAAACGCCGGAAATGCTGCGTAATTGGACCCATATGCTCTGGAATGCGGACCAGAAACTCGGGTAGTTTCCGTGGTTCGTTGCGATGCGATGCGGTGTGGTGGTGTGGTATGGTGGTGCGGTTATGGTTTCTTTTTAGTGGTGGTGACAAATGCCAGATTAGTCAGGCCACAGGCACAAAAAGGGTTTCCACAACCCACACAACCACACCACAGCCCACACACACCAATATGTATATGCATAATATTAAGGTAATGCCAAAAATTGGATCAGGGTTTTAAATTAAATTTTTGGGTTGTGTGGAAGAGGGCTTTTTAGGGAAATCGCATATTTGTGTTGAATTTTGGCTTAGAATTATTATTTTACTGTAAAAACTGGCATTTAAAACCTCGAATAATTTACATTTTTTAAAAACAATCAAAGATAAATAAAATATCTAATAAAGAGTTGTTTATCTGGGAAATTACTTCTAGAAAAAGTATTTTCTTAAGCATTAAACTTACTCATTGAATATTGTTACCAAATACTTATATATTAGTGATTTAAATATTAGTATTTTTTAATAAAAATAAATGAGATTTGAAGAGTAGAGACTGAAGACTCATGAAACCCCACCCACCCATGAAGACCCACTTAAGTATGCTTTAAAAATTTAAAATATTGGTTTGATTTTAAAAGGCAATAGTTTATTGTAAAAAAAAAGGTAAAAAATATAATAAAATTGTAAAAGGTAATGAGGTTAGTAAAAGGTTTAAGAAAATTTGGAAAAAGCAATTAAAACCATTCTGGCTTTTGATTTTTAAACTTTTAAAAATCACCAACTAAAGAAGAGTAAGGTCTGCAATCTGGCCTGTAATATTTAGATTTTATAATTTTTAGTTGAATATATATACAAGTTATCAAAGTCTATCTTGTTTAAAAGGTTCGTTTAATCAATAAACTCAATGAAGTATCTAAAATTTACAAAATAAACTGAGAGTAAGAGTAGTGGGAAGAGTACCGGGTATCATATAGTGTTTTAACTCCATTAGAGCTCTCTGGTTACTAGTTTATCATAAAAACTTTAAAACCAGAAATTATACATTTTTAGACAATTTTCTAATATTTTTATTAATATATTGTTTACTTTTTATTTATTATTATTATTTATTACTTCTGCAATAGTTTCTCTACTACAAGAACCGGAAACAAGGTCAATTGCCAACTAATCAAAGCAGAGGAGTTATAAAATGGAAATAAAAGCGAAAATCCGCATTATCTAATAGCCACCGACCTGGGCACTGGCACGAAAATAAAATAGAAATAATAACCGCCGGGAAGCAGAGCAGAGTCTGGGAAAAGTGCCAAAGTTTGATTGCATTTTGAGGTTTTCGGCAGACAGACTCTCGCAGGGACTGCTGTATGTACAATTTCCGATAGGGAATCGGATTGGAATGGCATTGCCATTGGGTCTCAATTATGGCCAACTCGGCCTGCAATGGCCAATTCATTTGCCTGGCCACGTAATGGCCATTTGAGGATGCCAACGGCGGTGGTGGGTGGGAGGATGTTCGCAAATAAAGTGGCGATTGGATATTACAACGTTCCGGTCACTGCATTTCTGCAAAGTTCACAAAACTACAAGCCACCCAGCCACCCACTGAGTGACTGAGCCACCCAGCCACCCAACCACCCCCTCAACTTCTGCTCCCGTGAGCAGAACAATTTCCAATGTTCGCTCGACTGTGGTGTTTTCAACGAAAGGACCACGGAATACCCATACTTGCAACAGCAACACAAAAAAAAAGAAACTCACACACATGTAGGCGACAGGAAACAGGAAGTTGGCTTCGCTTCCCCCAGAGAGGAGGGGGGGAGTAGTGGGTGGTTGGGTGGTTGGGCCGGCACGTTTGGCAACATGTGTAGTATTTAAAACTCAACCGTCCTTGGGTCAGCCGCCACAAATGAATTTATTTATTTTACGGTTTCACTTTGCTGTTTTTTATTCATTTGATTGCCAAATCATACACTTTCGAAGGGTTTAATGAACAAACTAAGTTTTTTATTATTTATTTTATATTATTTTAAATCTGATAGGCATATTATAGCATTAATTATAATTCTTATTGTTAACAGAAGTCTAACTCCAGAAATATGTGTTTGCTTTCTGTTTGATTTTTAGCTTTATTTTCAAAAAACTTAAGAAAACATTTATCTCTCCAGGAATTTTGCTTAATTTTTTTATTTGACTTTATAAGTTAAAGATTAGTTTATATTTTATATATTTACGATTTTAAAAATATATTTTATGTTAAATTTCATCCCAAATCCATTCCCACCATACGAGCCGTACATTATATGGCAGCTCATATTCAAAAAGCTCTTCAAATCTAAACAACCTCACATTCATAAATATTATTTCCCCACCTTATCCCCAATATTTTAACAAGAGTTTATTTTTAATAATTTTAGAGTGCTTTTTAATTCGTTCTTGGGCCATTTTTTAGGCTTGCTTTCTTTTTTGCGGCGGCATCTTTGGTTATTTTTGCGATTTTCATTACATTTGGGCAAACAATTTATGTGGCCCAGTGGGGTGGTCCTTGTTCGCTAAGTGACAGGGGGGAGTGACAGGGGGGTGGCTCAGTCGGGTGGGTGGTTGGATGTGGTGCCTGCTGCACTCGTGATCTTTCGCCACCCTTGACTGCCGTGGAATGACAAAGTCAGAGTTGTCTGCTCGACTGGCACGCATCGTTATTGCGTTTTTGAGTTTGAGTATTTTTTGTGTTTTGTGTGTTTTGAGTGGTGTGCGACATTGAAATTTATAGACCTACAGGACTGCCAGGAACGGCCGGGATCTGCCAGGACCTCTGGAGAGCAACGGTTGCCGTTTCTGTTTCTGTTACTGATTCTGTTTCTGTTTCTGGCAGGTGGTGCGCCTTTTCAAGTGCCACAAAACCTCACTCACCCATCAACTGTCTGGTCCTCGGCCTCGGTCTCGGTCTCGGTCGGTTTAAAAACATAAAAACACATCGTTCTTCGACGAAAAAAAAAAATATTTAATTAAAATTTATGTGCAACCCCGAATGGCAAAGCCAGCGGGGGGTTTGTTTTGGAAAAACAAACCCTGCCTGTATAGAGTCGCCGCGGTAACTGCAGTTCAGGGAACGTTTTTTGATGACACCCTTCAGCGACCTCCCTCAACCGGAATCCCAGAATCCTGCAAAGCCCGGATTCCTGGCATCCTGGCTGTATCCTCTTGGGTGTGGGGGGCGGTCGGGAGGACGGACGGACGGACGGACGGCACTTGAAACTTTGCTGTTTAACATTTTTAGCTTCAAAGCACTTGGAAAAAAGGTTTATAGACACTTTTAATAGATTTTCTTTTGAATAATAAAATGTGTTTTTGAGAAACTAAAAGTCAAAGGGCTTTTTCAGGGAAATATGGTAGAAAAAGATGGAGAAAATTCCTTATAAAGACAATTGTAATAGGTATGATAAATATTTTTAGATTTTTTATAAAAAAAATCCTATTTTTGGAGTCATTTTCTTTCTCTAATTTTTATCAGAATCTTCACTAATTTTCTTCAAGTGCTTCTCTATATTTTCACATCCCCCACGGCCCCACCGAGACCCTCATTGATGTGACCATGTCGGCCATTTTTAATGGTTCCCGTTGCAACGAGGGCGGGAGGGAAAAAAGCGGAAAAAATTAAAAATATTTTGCATACTTGCCGGCGCATATGCCGCAAAATGCTCCGTGCTCCGTGCTCCGTGCTCCACCGAAGAGCTATTAAAAAAGTTTCAAAACATAATGAAGGGTGGTTCTACTACAAAAGCAAAGGAAAACAGCTAGTAGCGGGGGGTAGTCAGTGCAAACAGGCGGGCAGTTACCTGTAATCGGGCACGCATTAACCAAACAAATCAATTGAGCGTTAAAGGCCATAAGGCATAAGGCCAAACAAGGACTCGACCGCTCTACCCCACTGACGCACTTTCCTCGGACCCTGTCGGGCCTCGCCTGGCCTGGACTGGCTGGGCCTGTAATTGGTAATTGAAAGTGGCCCCTGGCTTTCGGCTAATCAATCAAGCCAACGGCAGCCGGAAAAGCTTAACAGGAAAATGTTGGCAGGGGCAATAAGCAAAGGACTGAGTGGAAGGCCAACCAGTCAGATAGTCAACCAGCCACCAGCCCGCCGATCGATTAATCAATCCATCAATCAATCAGTCCGCTAGTCAGCTAGTCAGTTAGCAGCAAAGATCAAAGGGGGTGCTGGATTTGTTGCCAATTAGCGACACTAACATCTGGATTAGGCCAACATTGTTTACCAAACTATTTCGAAAGTTTCCGCCAACAATGCCTGTTAATAGTTGGCTTCCGAAGAACTCAATTAAATTAGCGGACTTGTTTGATTCAAGATATTAAGCCAATAATCAAACAAAGTGCTAATGGCTCAATTATCGGGGTCACCAGTAATTATAATAATTGAGGTAATTGAGGTTTTGTATGATTCTTGATGAATATTAGTTGCGAGAACGGATATACTTGTGAGGAAAGCAAAATCAAGAAGGTTAGTACGACCATTCGGGGTCACATCGTGGGATTTAATATAAATATTAATAGTCGGGGTCATCAAAATATAAAAAGTGGAGTAATTAAGCGTTATGATTTATTTTAGTTAGAAAACTAAATTTCCAAGCAATTATAATAGCTACTGAAAGAAGATAAAGGCTTCCACCTTCCTTCGGGGTCACCAAACAGCAATAACTTCCTTTCTTTTAATACTTTTCAATGGCTCTTCAAAACCTGACCTCTTGACCAAAAATCAACAAACTATTTTTGCATTTCTGGCACTTTCCTGGCACTGCCAACCTGTCGTTGGCATTCTAATAACAAAAATCAAAGCCGCCTGCATAGAATCATCATTGAAAGGCGGTGAGGACCTGAAGAATGCTTTCCATTCTGTTTGTGGCAACGCAATCTCCGCAATATGCCAGCATTCTGTTCTCAGTGACAGATACAAAATAGAAAATAGAAAGTTGAAAGTGGAAAGCAGAAAGGAGAATGCTTGAAAGGAACCAAGAAGAACCTGGGGTCGCACCATCATTTCCTGCCCGAGCAAAATGTGTGACACAAAAGCCAAATAGCCTGGCAAGGGCAACATGTGGCCAGGACAATATAGAGGTATATGTAGTAATGCCGAAAGCACTGAGAGAAAATGCTACTACTAGAGAGTATTGCCTAGAATGGTGGTAGTATATTATTTTGGAGAGTGGATTTTTTGGTTTCTGGCACTGGCAGCCGGGTTTGTTTTTTGAGCCAGTGCCAAAGTGCCTGCGGTTATGCGCTATGCCACACAAGGAAGCAAAGACCAGAAAAACCGACCGAAGCTTGGCTACCACCTTGAAGGCTATATAGTACATACCTTGCAACCTGCCGTTTGCCGTGTGCCGAGTGCTTGTGCCTTGTGCCTTGTTGTTTTGTGCCACGTGCAACGTGCAACGCATTAATGCCGCCTTTAAAATTTATGATATTTACTCAACCAGACAGACGTACCGACGAAGGCAATGAGCCAGCACACTCCAACCTTTCCTGGCTGCCCCTTCCTGCTTCCACCTTACTTGCCTCAGTTGCTGCATCCATTTTGCATGGCTCTTGGATCCAAAGTGGCAATCACGACCAATGAGAGCCTGCTTAGTGAGTCATCGCAGCGAAATGTGCTTGCTTGTGGATGGGCTGGTCCTGGGCTAGTCTCCTCCCCAAAAAAAAAAGGCGCATAGCCACTTAACTTTTACTCGCCGTATGTGGGTTGATCGGAAAGTTTGGAGTTCGGGTTCTAAACAGTTGTAATTTATGAGGCTTTTGATTAGCAGTGCTGGAAGGTATAAAAATAAACTATAGTGTTGGAAAGTAAGACATTTTACTGAAAATATTAGGCTTGTTGTTGACTTTTAATTATGATACTTGGTTTTATGAATTCTATAATATTTTTTAAACCTTAATTCTTACTATTAATTGCAATTATTTATTGTAGAAATCAAGTTTTTTTTTTTTAAAGAGTGACCATGTTCTATAGAATCAGTGTTGCCAAACGATTTGTAACTAAATTTAAGACCTTTTCTGCTTTAGTTAATTTTTTAGAAAATGATAAATTATAGATAGTCCCTAAGGAATGAGAGTCTCTATACCTTTAAATTTCAACCTCTTTTAGGCCAATTGCTTGGAAAATATTTAAATCAGTGTTGTAAAGCGTATTGTAAAGCAAAAGCCAGACACTCGAAGCACTCCTAGTGGGCGGACATCGGGTCACTGCACACAGCGAGAGCACTAACCGACCAATTGCCCCGAGACGCTTATCCCTCGTTTAGTACGTCTCCGGTTCAGCCAATGTCCTTTCAATTTCGCATCCTGCCCGCGGGCCATCAGCACAAAAGTTGGCCATAGTTGGCCATAGTTCGTCCCTCCATTCCGTGGAAGCAAGCACCACCAAGCACTGACTGAGTTTATCGGTTCAGTTCAGTTTATTTCACGACGTTGCGTTGTCAACACCTGAGACACCTCACTCCTTTGGCTTTCTCTCCAGTTTTCTCCTTTATTTTTGTCGTTTTTTTTTTTTAGTAATTTTGTTAAGTGAAGAAAGAAAGAAGAAAGGTGAAAAATAGGAGGAGAAGACAGCGACTGTGTTGTGGAAATTATTAGCAGAATGTTCTGTCGTCGCTGTTGGATTGATTTTAGGGCCGGAGAACATCCTCCGCTGGAGTGCTCCGGTCCCTGCGGTCGTCGCTTCCACCACAGATGCGTCCTTGTCCCCGGGGAGGTGGCGCGTGTACTCCGCGACCAGGACTCCTGCGGCCTGGAATGGTATTGCCACAATTGTCGTCAACTTTATCGCCTGCAATTGTACTTCGAGGTAGCTATTTTCTACACAAGTATAAGGGAGACATCTTACCTGTAAAACCCCAAGTAGTTGCAACCAGGCGGGTGCTTCTTGAGGGCGGAATTTATGGGCCACAAGTTTCTCGTCTTGATTGAATTTCTTGTCGGGCTGTGTGTGTGTGTGTGTGTGGCAGGTGTTGTGTAGCGCCACCTCTGCCATGACCTTCAGGCCATGACTGTACTTGGCAATTAAATTAGGCTTGCGATGGGCTACGATTATCTCGAGTGCATCAACTTAATTAGCCAAACAGCCAGGCGAAGATTAGGGCCACAGGACACGATAAAAACACTGAACAAAAAAACACAGAAGTACTGATGGTAATTACAATTCATTATCTTCTGGAAAGATTATTATTCTCTTCTGATTTAAATATCTCTACTAATTCTCGTCCGATTCTCAAGAGGCGTTATTATTCTTCATCCAAATCTGCGAAAAAAATATTTTTTAGATTTTTTAGCTTTTCAATCAAAATAGATTGACAATTGACCTTGAAAAACGTGGTAATCCCTATGTGACACCTTCCGATGTCTATATCTCTGTCCATTCTCGTCCGATTCTCAAGATGAGTACCTCAAAAGATCCCTAGATCGGTTCCCCCTTATTCTGCATCAAAATATGAGGGGAAAATATTTTTTAAAATTTGTTCAAACTTTTCCGATGAAACTCCTTGGAAAATGCGGTTGCTACTTATATGATAGTATGATATGTCTATCTACTTATATGATATGTCTATATCTTAGCCGATTCTCATCTGATTATAAGGCGCAGTACCTTAAATGATTTATGCTTCGATTCCCCATCAATCTTTATAAAAACCCAGATACAAAATATTTTTGTACATTTTTTTCCAAATTTTCCTAGGGGTCCTCCTTGCCAAAACCGGGATATTCCCATATGGCCCCTTCTGAAGTCTATATCTTGGGTAATTCTTATCCGATCCTTGAACGGAATACCTTAAACGATTGGTGAATCCGTTCACTATTATTTTGCATCAAAATCTAAAAACAAAATATTTTTTTGATTTTTTCCCATTTATCTGATGACACCCCTTGGAAAATGGTGGCCAACAAGAATTTCTATATCTTTGACAATTTTCACCCGATTTCCTAGAAGAGTGCCTTAAACGATTTCTAGTTCGATTCTCCACAAATCTGCATCAAAGTTTGAGAAGAAAATATATGTTTAATTTTTTTCTAAGTTTTCTGATGGTGCCCCTTGGAAAATCCTTGATTTCCGCATATGATCCCTTCCAATGTCTATATCTTTGACATTTTTCAACCGAGTTGTAGGACAGTTCAGAGACAGTCTACATCAGAATGTCTAATCAAAACTGTCCAGAAATATTTTTCCAATTTTTGTAATGAAACGAAAACCACTTTGGTTTGTGAAAAGTAAAAAGTTGTGTAACTCGTGTCAGGTGTCTGAAACTTTTGAAAGCCCAGCGGTCAATAGAAAGCCACCATCTACGTCAATTGCGTGGCTATTTCTGGCCATTTCTTTTGGGAAAATACAAAACAAAAAATGCATTTATTTTTATGCGAAGAGAATACCCTTGAACCCTTGAGAAACAAAAAAAGAAAACAAAAAAAAACAGAGAAAAATAAATGCATGCAAGGGAAAAGAAACAATAACGAACGCCACGACACGTGCACCTCAAGTGTGTGTTCCTCCCCCAGCCACCCCTGCCCCTCCCCCTCCGCACCCCCTCTGCCCTATCTATTTTGAGCCCAGTTTGCAGACTCTTGCCATTTGGCTGAAAGTCTGCTGCGTCGTCAAAAGTGTACAACAATGGCTAAATTACAGTTACAATTAAAAATGGCGACGCTGCTAAAGGATTTTGTGGGCCTTCCACCCCCTTATTTTCTCTCTCTGTATGGGAGGGTGTAGATGGGTGTCTATGTGTGTGTTAGCCAGGTAAAAAAAAAAAATATAAAAAAATATCCAGATGATGCAAATGTAAGGAAAGCAAGCATTGTTGCTGCCAAAGAGAAAGTCTTGAGAATTGCAATTAACGTTAAGTGAAGAAAAGCAACAAAAAAGGGTCTGGGTTCTGGGCTCTGGGGTTTTGGCCAAAAAGCATAGCCAACTGATGGAAATGAATTGGTAAAGATTAAAGCCAAAAACAAATTACCGGCTTAGACCAAAACTTATTATGGTTATTTCTGGTAGAGCTGCTGGTTTCTGCTTCAAGGAAGACATTAAAAGCAGACATAACAAATTATTGGTAATTAGGTTCTCCAGTTGTGTTTTTCTTTAGTTTTTTGTAATTAGATTCCTTTAGGATTCAAGTGTTTGAATTATATTGTATAAAATTTAATTTTTATTACCATTTTGTAGAAATTTTTAAAAAGGATAAAAAGGATTGTTTTTTTTAAATTATAGTATTTTTTTCACAAACTAACCATTTTTTACACAAAATATCTCATTACTTTTAAAATATTTTATTTTAAACATTTAAATGCACAACCTTTTCAGTAAAATATTATACAAATTTTTAGATTTGAACAAAAGAAAGTCCAAATTGGCAGCACTGATCTATAATCTCCAGAGTATTGCCTCATTTTTCATAAAGTTATATATTTTTTACTCTAAATAGCACATTTCATTTAATATAATACATTTTCATTTAATATAAAACATACAAGTACAAATACATAATATTTTTTTTTAAGATATAATATTAAAATGCTTAGATCTTTACAAAAAATGGTACAAATTGGTAGCACTGTTCGGTCCATCTTAGAGTGACCGTTCTTATTTCCTTAAAAATAAACTTAAAGCTAAATCATATTCTTGTCTTTATACTTGTTTGCACTGAAATAATAAAAAAAATATTAAATATTTATATACAAATTTCAATATTTAAAAAGCTTAAAGAATAATAATAAAATAAAACAAAAAAGAAAAGGCTTCAATGAGTGTCTGGAATATATGATGCCCGGTACTTATTTTTCCTCGTAATCTGAGAGGTATTCACATCACTTAACTTATTTTTAAGGCTTTTGGGAATAAATGGTATTTGTTTTTAGTCAGAAACCTTAGTTTTAAAATAGATTTAGCTAAAATCATAACTTGTATGTTTTCAAAATGAAATCCAGTTGTTAAAATCTTAGTCTTAAGCTTCCCAACTAAAAATAAACTAAAAGCAATAGAGCAAAGAAGTAAAACTTAAAGCCACCTGCTGGGAGATGGCCTAATTAAGTTCTCAACACGCCCTTGTAACCTGTAGCCTGTCACCTGTCACCTGTCACCTGCAATTAATTAAATTTCAACTGAATTTCAACTCCGTTCTGCCATCTCTCTCTCCGCTTTCCAGATTGCCATCTGTGATGATTACAGCCTGCCCGTAGACTTTGTTAAAAAACGACCGTCCAGCTTCGATCCGTGCCTGGCGGAGGCGATACCAGCGAATCCCGAGCACTGGATAGCCCCCAGTCCGCAAACAGAATTTGTAAGTATCCAGTGTTTTCTATATCCTGCATGGCCAGTATCTCCTGCGCATCCTGTCTGTATATCCGGTTATCCTTCAGCATCCTTTCGCTTGGCTAAGTGGGTCGCACTTTTGTGCGGAGGTGGTGGCCGGAGGGGGGTTTGTTTAGATTGGCTTGACGGTTGAATGGTTCGTTGCCAGGACGAAGGACAATTAAC
This sequence comes from Drosophila atripex, assembly GCA_035045925.1. Lineage (NCBI taxonomy): Eukaryota > Metazoa > Arthropoda > Insecta > Diptera > Drosophilidae > Drosophila > Drosophila atripex. The sequence continues at coordinate 1,925,674 of JAWNOP010000009.1, forward strand.
TGCTCTGGACAGCTAATTGATAAACTGCACGCTCCATGGACTTTTTTCGGCCAGAGGGTATGATGAGTTGCACATCCCGGGCACGTCGGAGGCCGTCGAGGGTGGGAGGTCCTTGCAATAAGCGATGCGTTAATGAAAAGCCACTCACTCCTGGATATCCCTGACTGTTTATCCCCGGCTAGCCCTGGATAGCCCTGGATAGCCCTGGTCGGCCAAACAAAGCCCCGGTCCACAACAATGCACCGGCTATTGGATAAATATTGTAGGAAAATGTATATAAGGGCGGGAAATCATAAAAAACTGCCCAGCAGGCGGTCATAAAAAAATGGACAAACAGAGAGCGAAAAAAAGGCTGAAAAGGACCACTAAGTAAGCTATTTCTGAAGCCTAGTTTGTTGGCATTTTTTGGCCAACACTTAAAGCCAAAAGATAAAATCAGGCTGCACCAAAAGGCTGCTGTGCTCCTCGTGCCACAAATCAAAACCTGCCTCCAAAAAAATCCAAAAATGAAAAAAATCTTTGACTCTCATCCTCAGTACAGGACCTTAGATCCTTTGGGGGGTAGCTGGCTGTTTTTTTTTATGGCCCATACGGAAATATTTTGTGTTTTTTTTGTGTGTTTCCCTTTTGCATATTGCCACTAAAAATGAAAATGAAAGCCAAGAGGCACAAGCGCCGCATGAGGCATTCACATAAAAAACGGAGAAAATAAAAAAAAGAAACCGAAACCAAAAATCGAATCTCGTAAATACAAAAAAAGCAAAAGAAAAAAAAAATGAAGAGAAACAGCACTTGAAATTCATTTTATTGAAATTTGTTTAGCCCGGCGAGGAATGCGATTTGTGTGCCTTCTTGCCTCATTGCCTTGCTGCCTCCTTGCCACATAAATAAGATTTGCGGCAAGGACCTTCAGGAGTGGCAGGATCTGGCTGGTGGCTTCCTAAATCAGTGCCAAGTATATGCAGTTGTTTGTTTTTGCTTTTTTCTCGGTTGTTTTTTCAGCAAATAATTGAATAAAAAATTGCTCAATTGTTTGCTGAAATATTAGGAAAGTGGATTATTATTACGAGATTATTGTTTACAAGAAATCACAGCTAAATTGTAAGGATTTTAAAAGGATATTGTTGAACTTTGAACAAGTTTTTGTGAAAATGTGAATTTTTGGGAAACTCTTTTTATTTTTTCATAAACATGCAGCCCTTTTTATAAAATGTTCAAAAATGTTTTTAAATTTGCAGAAACTTAAAAATACAATTATACCTGGTACTCATAACTTTATATTTTTATTTTTTTATATTTTATTTTTTATTTCTTCTGAAAAAAAAATCAGAGGGTAAATATCGCAATACCGAGTATCGTATAGCTTTTATTTTTTTTTAAATTAACTTAGGACCGAAAAATGTCCTATTATCTCAAAACTTAGTTAAATAAAAAAATTACAAAACAACCCCAATGATTTAAAATATATGTAAGTCCAAATTTTATAATTTATTTTAGTCATTAAACTTTAAAGTAATCCCCTTTTTCACCATAACCTCCAACCTTAACTAGCCTTCCCTTTGAGGACCAATCAGTTTGGTTAATTAATCATTAAGCCAAGTATTTTCTTTCTTTGGGAAATGCCACAATAATTTCCCCTGATTTTTCCTGCCAATTTTGCCTGGCCTCTCCCTCTCCCTGCCCCCTGTGGCACTACCCCGCCCCCTCTGCAAAATATTCATGCAGCAAATGGCCCAAAGCGATAACGTTTAGCGCCTTTTTCTGTTCAGTTTTTTTTTTTTTTTTTTTTTTTTTTGTTTTGGACCCATCTCTCTCCCTCCTGTGCGGTTATTAATGTAATTCTATCTCATGACTTTTGTTTGCCATAAACAGAGACGTGCGTGCGACAGAGATGGGGCGGTGGTGGGGGAGTGGAAGAGGGAGAGAGATGGCGCGAGACGCGTGTCCAGAGCCATGTGATGATGCCATAATAGCTTTCACTAAGCATGTGTGTGTGTGTGTGTGGGCGGTGCACTTGGAGAAATTGTATACAATTTTAGTGGTTTAAAAAAATATAAATAAATTTTAAACAATTCAACAATTTTTATCCTAGAATATTCGTTTATTTTCTAATTTTAATAATAATCTTGGGGAATTTATCTCAGTGTATTTGAGCCATTGTTATGGCTCTTTTTTCTTGCCATTTTTTTCGGTGGCAGCTCACGTTTTAATGGCAGCCAGCGAGCGCGACATTTTTCGATATGTGGAGCGTCTGGCTTTGAAGTGGGGCTTTGTACCAGGATGGGGCAAAAAAAAAAAAAAAAAAAGAAGGAAAATCTAAAAAAGAGAGTTGGGGGAGTGGGAGGGAGTATGGTTTGGCTTTTACAGTTGTTGCTATTACTCTCCACGGAGTAATATTCAACGATAACTCAGCCAACATCCAGAGTTGCCAACAAAAGCCGCAGCCAGGACACGTTTGCGTTTATATATAAGTTAGTGTGTGTGTGTGTGTGTGTGTGTGTGAGGGAGTGTGTGTACTTTTGTTTATTTCAATAACTTGGCTATGGCTATGGCCATGGTTTCCATATACATTTTTTCCTCATACACACCACCCACCAAACTCAGCCCATCATCAAAAAGCAAGAAAGCGCCAGAAGAGACAGCTTCAGCTTAAATATCACTCATACGTCCTGTTGTCTGTTGAGCTTTCGAGAAGGATATAGAATTCCACTAGATGATGAGGAGTGTGTGAGGGTAAAAGGGAGATATAAAATTGGAAGAAATAAAAAACTAAAAAAATAATACGGAAAATATATAAATGTGTTTAAAATATTTAAAAAATATGATCGCTTTTTAAAATGTTTGTTTTTTTGTGAAAACTTTTCCTAAGATTTTCTTTTAATTCAGGATTTCGTTTCCTTACGTCTCTTACTTTCCATCTCTCCAACTTAATTGTATTTGAAAATATTTTTCTCAGTGCATTCAATCATCAGATAGTCGTAGATAATTTTTGCCAAGTTACGGGGCCATGTCCAAACAGGAGCTCTTATTCAGCATTAGTCTGTCAGGACTAGAGGGAGGCTGGGGACGAAGGCAGTTAGACAAAAGGCAGGCAGACAGGACAGACAATGCCAGAGGACTGGAAGGGACCTCCTACCCCGACAGGATATCAACCAATAACGACGATTCCGTTGCTTTTTCATTAAAGTTGGCATAAAAATCACGTTGCTGCGGCAACAAGCACAGACAAGTATAGACAAGCACAGACATGCTTATATCCTTGGATAATCAAAGGCAAATATTTAAACATACGATAGGTAGTCCTGGTACTCTTTTTTCAAGTTCAATTTCATTAAAACTGAAGATATCCTAGCACATCCTCCACAACTCACTTGTAATTTATGAGTTTTAATTGAAAATGTCCATGCATGTCCTTTTGGCCGGGACATGTTCGGGTGGCCATGTTGGCGGAAATTTATGCTCAACATAATGGCCCAACATTCGGTCTACGCTAATGTCCACAAAGTGTGGCATTTCCTTGATGTCCTTGATGGCCATTTGTCACTAGAAATTGTCAGTAGAGGAACATCCTGGAGCATCCGGTCATTGTGATTGACATGGAATTGTTATGAGCTGAGGAACTGGGTCCTGGTTTGAGTTCTTTCCACTTGAAATCCATTCCGTTTATCCAGCCATCATCCATCCAGCCATCCAACCATCTAAGCATCCGTCCATCAATCATTCATCCTGACAAATCAAAAGATCGAATCCTGGGCAAAATCCATTACCTAGCAACTGTCTGGCTCCTTTGTTTTCAATTTTCCTCGCAAATGTCCATCATTTTCTCGTTAATTAGTTTCCCCTCTCATCGAACTCATTCGAGAGCAAAACTGTTCGGGATATTAAACATTATATGGGGATTATTTCAATTAACAAGTTTTTAAAACTCTTGGAAGTTCAACTCGAAGCGATTACTTTACGTTTAAGAAGATATTATTTGTCTATAAAGGGCTCTTAGGTGGCACAGCAGCAGCGCCAAAAACAAAAAATATATCACTTTTTTTACAAAAAATGTATTCAAAATTAAAAATAAATTAATAAATAATAACAGCGCCCTCCTCCTCGATTCTCAAAGGCTGCAGCTAAGCGTCTCTTAAATCGGACTATTAATAATTAAATACTAAAAATAACTCCCCTTTAAAGTGAAAAATAATTAAAATAAATAAATAAAAATTAATTAATAAAATGAGCGCCCTCCTCCTCGATTCTCATTGGTGGCACCTAAGCAGCGTCAAAAAATGATAAAAAATATATTTTATTTTTAATAAATTTGTTTTTATAAAAGTACCCTGCTCCTCCACCCTCCACTTCTGCCTTTCCTCCTGCTGCTTCTCCCTCCTCTCTCTCTCTTCCTTCTCAGGGTATAAAAAATCACTAAATAATATTATATTCTAAAAATAATTTAAATAAAATTACAGCAATCTTTTAGAAAGAAAAATACATACTGTTGGTAGCTCAGAAAGGAGGAGGCTTAGTAGCCCCCATTTTTAGGGTGGTTACGATTTGTTAGATTGGTTTCTAGGGTGGCTCAATACCCCCGTTGTATAGTATGAGGCAAGTTCCGCATACCATCTCCCACTAGCCCTCTACCGCCCCGGGAAGCCCGACAAGTTCTATAAACGAGTTGGTCGGGTTGGCCTTTTCAACTTTTTGTTTTTTTTTTTTCATTTCTTTTTTCAATTAAATTGAAAAAGAAATTGGAAATTGAAATGCAAATCAAATTAGTGGGAAACAAAAGCTAATTCGTTCTTTGTTCCAAACAGCTGCCGTTTGGCGAAGCCCAACAAGCGTTGCAAGTACCAGGGGCAGCTGCAGCAGCAACAGCAGGAGGAGGAGGAGGTGGAACAACAACAACAACAACAACAGTAGCAACATCAGCAGCAGCAGCCGCAGTACAAGTTGCAACATCAGCTGCAGCGGCAACAGCAGTAGCGCCACCATTGCCTGCTCCACTTGCCACATTGCCACATCAGCAGCAGCAACAAATCAGCAACAATAACAACAACAATACGCACAGCCATCAACACAACAACAACAATACATTGCCAGTGGGTGTGCAACAACAACAACAACAACAACAGCAACTGCAGCAAGTGCAACACCAGCAACGTGCCACCTTGCAACATCCACCGCTGCCGAACAGCAACATCAAGCAGGCGTCGGTGAAGCTGATCGAAGGATACTCGGATCCGAAGGACACGCGACAGCACAAGAAGGTCTACCACAAGAAGGCCAAGAGGCGCTCCAATCCGGCCCACAAGCGGGCGCATCAGCAGCATCAGTTGCAGCTGCAACTTCACCTGAAGCATCAGCATCAGCTGCAGCTACTGCAGGAGCAACTGCATCTGCAGCAACAGCAACAGAAACAGCAGGCACAGCAACAACAACAACAACAACAGCAGCAGCAACAGCCACAACAACAACAGTTGCAACAAACATTGCCAACAACACGGAGTGTGCAACAACAGCAACAGTTGCAGCAGCAGCAACAGTTGCAGCAGCAGCAGCAACAGCAACAGCAACAACAACAGCGTCATTCCACCTACAACAACAACAACAGCAGCAACAATCTAAGAAAGGACAAAAGGAACAGCCAATACAATTCAGGTGAGCAAGGATTCCCTCATTAATTATGGAATTAACTGGAAGAGTGGGGACCACTAGGCGTATACTCGATATGAGGTACAGAGTACGGTGGGGCAAGATCGACTCCTTCATGACACTTTTAGGGTTCAAGTTGATTTTTTTTTATATTTTTCGTATAGAGAAAATAGATTGTTTTATATGATTTTTTCATTCATTTAATTTTTTAATTACGCAGTTCTTCATTAATTCTAAAAATTGAAGATGAAAATAAATTAAAGAGATTTATTTTTAGAAAAGAAAGACATAAGGGACTAGTCTTTTTAGTTAACATTTAACATTATCCAAACTGGATGATTATGAAATTCCAACTTGAAACCTATTTATTTATATATTTTTTAACCATTTTTTAAGGTATATTTTTAAGATCTTTGACAAAGAAACTTTCGAAAGAGATTTATATTTTTTGAAGAATTTTTATTGCAATTTTTTGTTAAACTTTTATGCCCAAGCTTGCGGATTTATAGGCACTATTTAATATACAATTTCTTAATTTTAAAACTAAAAAAAACTAAATACCTTTAAAAACATTTAATGCCAAAAGATGAAAACAAGAAGAACCTCCCTCCCAAAAAAAAAAAAAAATCTCAAAAGCAAACCGCCAAGAAAATTGCATTTATTTTGCCATTTTAGTAATGAAAGGGGTCTGTCCTGTGGATAATTGTAAGGATGTAGATCCTAGTATATATCCCATGCTAGTACTAGGTAGTTGTTTAAAAAATATATAAAATATATATAGTTAGCCCGAGGCGGGGCTGGGAGACAGTGCTGACAGTTTCTAATTAAGTCGCAGCGACGACACTGCGGCGCCCGAGGACTCGCAATTGAAACGCAAATGGAGTTGACGCAGTCTATTTGGCGCTTGGCTGCCGCCTCCACTTCTGCCTCTGGCACCTCCTTCTCTCGAAGGGAGGCAGGGGTCCTTTGGCAAGGATTCTCCCTCTTGCAGCCGCAGCTCTTAATCAGAGTCTCTGCCAGTTTCCATTTTCCATTTTCCGCTTGGCTAATCGAAGTCGCCGCAGCGCGAAAAGTTCCATCCTGTTGCCAGATGTGCTTGAGTCCTTGGTCCTTCTAATTGGTGGCCAGTTGTAGTTGCAGCCTACCCCAGTTGCCAGGACCTCTTTTTCTTGTCTAATGAACCTCAACAGGCTTATGGCTTTCCCAGAAAGTTTGTTAATTAATTCGTGACGAGCTTATTGATTTTGATTGTCTGTTTTTTATGTTTAGGAAGTTTTTTTTTAAAACTAATAGCATATAATTAAAATAGTCCTTGATCCTTTATACTCTTCAGACTCTTCGGCTCCGAAATCCTCTGATGACGAGGCCGACATAGACGAGGAAGTTGAACAGCCACCGTTGCCAGTTGGAGTTGCTGCTCCTCTACCCGGAACTCTAACAGGATCAGCAGGACCTCCAGCAGGACCCATACCAGCACCTCCACCTGTGCCACAGGCCACCACTGTCCTGCAGTCCGTTCTACCCGCGGCAGGACTCAACTCGCCGGACTCCATATCCGACGATCTAGTGCGTCCTCTGCCGCCGCAGCTGCAACGCAGTCCCAGGAAGCTGACAGTTGCCACCTCGGACCACAGCAAGCGGCAGCCATCGCCCTACTACTACTCCGATCTGCTCAAGAGTCGGGACAAGGATAAGGATAAGGATAAAGACAAAGACAAGGACAAAGACAGGGAGGAGATCAAGTTGAAGAGTCGCCAGTCGACGGCCAGCGAACCGCCGCAACAAAGTGCCTCCCAGCAGCCGGCGGCCTACCGGAAGAGCTCCAGCTTGGATGTGCCACAGCCCCCGGAGGAGTTGCCCCAGCCAGCCGAGAAGGACGAACAGGAGCTAGAGCAGGAGGAGATCAAGGATTTGGATGAACTAGACCCGGAGAACCAGGCCACTCCCAAGCGGTACAGCTTCACCGAGGAGGGCGTCCACATCATACGTTGCGAGACGCCGAGCACCAGCACCTCCGAGGAGTCCGACTGCAGCGAGTGCCTGAAGCGGCGCGAGTGGCACGCCCGGGCCTTGGCCCTCGTCCGGAAGACGTGCAACGTCCAGCCCCGGCACCCGACCGGCACCAACTCCACCGGCAGCGAGCTCCAACTGCAGCTCCAGCACTGTGACGCCGGCGAGGGTGAGCTCCTCAAGTGCTGCCCCCCGCCACCGGCTCCTGTTTCGTCCTCATCTGCCACTGGTTCAGTTTCAGTTTCAGTTCCAGTTCCAGGACAAGGACCAGGGACAGGACCAGGACCAGGACTAGTGAGCGGTATTGAGCCGATGCCACCGCACCGCCTGCTCGGACCAGCAGCCGTGTGCGGAGCCTGCATCGCCGCCCCACCATCCTCCTCCGGCGGCCGGGGTAGCCGTGGTGAAGCCGGAGGCGGAGGCGATGATCTGGAGGAGGAGTACTTCCGGCCACGCAGCATCTTCTATGTCCATCCGCATGGCGTCCACGAATGCGCCGAGTGCGCCATCCAGCCCGGATCAGCGAACCAAGCGCCGGCCAACGCCCTAGATCTCTACCGGACGAACAACGACGACGACGACGAGGAGGAGGAGGAGGAGGAGGCGGAAGCAGAGGAGGAGGACGACGACGACGACGACGAAGAGGACGGTGACGGAGACGAGGAGGATACGGCGGACTCGGAGGATACTGTGGACTCAGAGGAGGACATCATGGGCAGCCGCAGTCGCCGGCAAATCTATGAGACGGCCTTCGACTGCAAGATCGCCAAGTCGGACGATGACCTGGACGAGGTGGACCGCATCACCAATCATTCCGTGCTGCTGCAGCTCACCAACAACGGGAATACGGAGGCACTGGCCCTGGCCCTGGCACCCAAGACCCGTTCCGACTGCAAGCGGGCCAAGAACTCCAAGAACCAGGCGCTGCAGGAGCAGGCGGGCGAGGCGCAGGTTCAGGTGCATCACGTCCAGACGGAGATGGGCAAGCTCCAGCTCAGCCAGGTGGACCAGCAGAATCAGAATCAGAGCCAGAGCCAGCAGAGCCAGGCCTTAAATCAGACAACCAATCCCGGCCAGAGTCTACAGCAGATGAAGGGCAGCGAGCCATCCGGGAGCAGCAGCAACCAGCAGCTACCCGTGCGGGGCTACACTCCGTCGCCGCCATCCACGGCGCCCTTGCCGATGAAGTTTCCGGGCAAGCACGACCGCTACCTGAACATGAACAGTATTAGGAGTGCCCCCAACCTGCCCGCCGCCAACCCAGCCCATCCCCGGCTGCGGGACCTCCGCCTGCCGCTGCAGTCCATCAAGAACCAGCAGCAGATGTGCGGCGGGAGCAGCAACGACAACAGCCTCACCGACAGCGCCTACGTGAATCCGCCCTCCACGAACTCCAACTCCAACGCGGCCTCCGGCTCGGCCTCTGCCTCGGCTTCCATGCCCGGAGGAGGAGGAGGAGGAGGATGTGGCTCCGGGGCTGGAGTGGGTTCTGTGTCGGGGGCTGCTCCGCGAAGACCACGCTCCTTTGTCCTGGAGTCGGGCAGGGTTCTGGAGCTACGGAGAAGTGCCCAGGGACCGGGTGGACAGGTGCCGGGCTCCTCCACGGCGCAGCGCCACCATCATCCGCACCACCATCACCATCGGCGAGGCCACCAGCGACCTGGCAAGGGCCAGGGCCAGGGGAGCACACCCGGACACAACTACAGCAGCACGGAGAGCATCGCCACCTCGAGCAGCGGCGGCAGCATGGAGTCCTTGCGCTCCAGCACCAGCGAGGGCAACCGCAGCACCTCCAGCTCCGAGTCGCGCCACTCCAGCTCCCTCAGCTCCCACAGCTCGGAGAGTGGCGGCAGCGGCGGGAACGGCAGTGCCGGCTCCAGTGTGGCCTATCCCCTGAGACCGGCGCCCCTGCTGCTCCACTCCAAGCTCCACATCCTCAGTCCCATCTCGGACAAATCCTCTCAAGAACCGGCTTCGGCCAGTGCCTCCGAGCAGTCCCAGCAGCAGCAGGTGGTCCAGGTCCAGGTGCAAGGACAACAGCAGCAGCAGCAGCAGCAGCAGGGGCAGGCGGGCCAGGAGGACGTCCTGCCGGGAACTGGAGCCTCCGCCAAGCAACTGCGTGGGAATCGAGGCGCTGCCCCCAACAAGGCGCTGCTCCAGCTGGCCGACGAGCTACTCGGATCGGACAGCGGCATATCCTTGCACTCCCGGGAGGAGGGCAAGCCGCCCACCCAAGCCGGCCTGGCCCTGCAACGCCTCACCCTGCCCAAGTTGCAACTGATTGGGGCAGACACCTCGGTGTCCGGGGCAACTACTGCCGCCGGTGGCAGCACCCTGGCCAGTGGCAGCGGGGCAGGAGCGGCGGCTGGGGGGGCCGGCGGCATGCCGCAGGATCTGAGGGATCTGCCGTTCGACATGCCGAAGCTGAGGCGCCGCAAGACCCTGCAACAGGAGGCGGCCTGCACCTCGGGCAGCGCCACGTCCGTGGACCTCGGCGAGCTGCCCTTCGACATGCCCAAGCTGAGGAGGCGCCTGCGCGCCAACCAGGCGGAGATCAACAACCTGCTGATGCACAGCACCGAGTCCAGTGGCATCTCGCAGGCCTCCTCCAGTCACTCGATGCGAGACGACCAGAAGATTTCCAGTAAGCTGGGTGAGTTTCCACGAATCCTTAGTCCTGTAACTATTCTTAATCTATTTTAATTTCCTCCTCTCTCATTATCCTGTCAGATACCGCCCTGTTCCGGCAGAATCTCACCCTGAATCTGAACGAACCGCGCCAGGCCACCAAACAGTTCGGGAGTCTGGATCTCCGCGGACTCAACAGCAACAAGGAGCTGAACATGAATCTCTGCCAAGGATATGTCACAGCCGTGGATCTGATTGATGTCAGCATTCCATTGGAAAGGCAGGGGTAAGTGTTATTTTAACTTATTTATTTATTTATTTATTAAAAAAAAAACTAATTAAGTCGAAGGATATTCTAGGAGATTATTTTCTCAAGCTTATAATTCTCAATCATAGATTTTGCGAGTTCTTCTTCTTTGCATCTTCTGCCTAGAACTTGCTATTGCTTCCTCTCTTTTAAAAAGATCTCTCTCGCTCTCCCTCATTATATTCTCTCTCTTAAGATGTTTACTTTTAAATAATCTCTCAGATCAAAGAGAAAAATACATATTAATAAATAAATTAAATTTATCGCAGATGGTATCATGGAGCTATAACTCGAATCGAAGCGGAAACCACATTGCGTCCTTTGGCTGAAGGATCCTTTTTAGTTCGCAACTGTGAGTCCACCAAGCAGGACTACTCGCTCTCCCTCAAGTAAGATTATCGATTTTTCCAAAACTAAATCATTCATATTGATGATAAAATATCCATTTTTTTTTAGGGGCGCTAAGGGATTCATGCATATGAGGATACAACGCAACGAAACCGGCCAGTACATTTTGGGCCAATTCAGTCGTCCTTTCGAGACGGTGCCCGAGATGATCCGTCACTTCTGCCTCAATCGGTTGCCGGTGCGCGGTGCTGAGCACATGTGCCTCATTGAACCGGTTATAGCCCAGTTGCTCTAAAAAGGATCTAAAAGGGGCAACACAGGCAACGACGAAGAATAATCGAGAAAAACCAAAAACAGAATAACATATTGATAGCATGTAGCGGATATTAGGAAACATATGTGAACATTGTATTGCACTAGTTATATGCGAATAGTTGTAAACGGAATTTTGCAAATATGTTTTTTTTTTTTCAACATGGTTTTGTTTTTTTTTTGATTACAACAACAACAATAATATGAAGAAGATGAGAAACAACAACAAGTACACCCACACATACTAGTTTAGAATTAAAAGTACGTAGCACATTCAGACAATACCAGCAAATAATAACAGAAAGAAAAAAATCGCAAAAAAAAAACAACGGATATTTATATAGAAGGCATATATATACACACGACGAGGATAATGATGATCGTAAGGAAGAAACGCAATGAATATATATACAAAAAGGATATACAAACAAAAATGCAAATATATATGTAGAAGATACAACAACAACAACAAACAAGAGCACTTGACAGTTGGGCATTTTTTAGATGTGTTTTTACGCCGGAAACGTAGAATTATAATAGACTCTACACTCTGCAACTATCACATACACTCGAAAAAAAAACAAAACAAAACAAAACAAACATAAGTAAAAGAATGAAATCTTGAGTATCTTATGCAACTTTCCGTAGCACACACACACACACATACTCACACAAAAATTAAATTTCCATTCCTGTTTGTCTTCAATTGGCTTCAAATTTCCCATCATACACTGAGAGAAAAATAAAAAACTACCCAAACAGGAATGGATAATGGCTTAGGGCACGTTTACACTATAAGAAAAAGTTTTAGCAAGCAACTCTAAAAATTTGTTGATTAATTTTATGTTACAAAAAGAAAGAAAAAAAAACGAAACACAAAATTGAAAAAAATAATAATAATGTCTATATAGTATAGATGAGAACTATCTTTAGCCTGAAGCGATGTCGGATGTTTTTTTTTTTTGTGAGTCTTAGCTGTAGGTTGAAAAATGAAAAGGATAACAAGGAGAAGGATACGCGAAATAGAACGCTCAAAGCGCTTTTTTGGTTAAAAAACAAGAAAAAAAAAAACAGATCGAAAGGAACTCGAGATCGAAATCGGGTCGGAAGGATATAGCAACGCATATGAAAAGTCGGTTAAGTGTTAGTTTCTAATTAAAAAAAAAAAAACAAAAAACAAGAAGGTGGCAAAAACTATATATGTATGTATATGCATATATATATATATTATGAATGCTAAATGATATATACTTACTATTTATATTTCTATATATACATCTATATATATATATATATACACGATATTAAAGAGCAGTCAATGGTTTTTTGGTTCCAGTTCCGAAAGATATGCAGGATGTGCTAGACGCTAATTAATTAATTAATTAATTAACTAATTATATTGGCCGTTTTCTGTTCCACCTTTGTACCGCCGAGCAATATGCAAAATAATTTCCAATTTACGTTTATATATCCATATATATACATATATATATATGTGTGTGCCAAAGTATTATTCTAGTCTAGTCTATATTATTTTCTAACCATTCTATTATATTTATTTAGTAATACGTTTTGTTTTTTCTTTTGTTAGACTCTCTGTTAATTGTTGCCTAATTTCTAATACTCAAGCAATCCGATGCAGTGCAATATATATATATATGTATTATCTATATCTATTATTTTGAAGAATTTAGCTCTAAGTTGTGCCATGATTTTTGTCCATAATTAAGAGCCAAGTCCAGTGACAGTTTTCCGCGATTTCTCCCGTTGAAAGCTGCTCCAAATTCTAAACGGCTTTTGTAAATAAAAAAAAGACAAAAAAAAAAAACAAACAATTAAAATAAAAAGAAATAGTATAAAAAACGAAGAAGAAACTCACTCACAGACAGATCGGATCAGATAATATGATTTTATTTGCAATAACTTCTAAGCTAAGATTTCAACTTTACATATAAAACCGAACAGCAACCACATACATATACGATATATATATATATAAATATATATTTTGAGGCTTCCGTAGCAACGTAACAAATCCAGTAACAAGAAAATCCACAAACCAAATGATATATCGCTTCCGGTTTTTGTTGTGTATAAATGTACTTATGTCTGTGGATTAATCTAACCGATCCTTGAATTCCGAAACAAAAGAAAAAAAAAAACAAAGATGAAGAGCTCTATCTCTCAAATCGCACCCTAAAATATCTGATTAATTCAATTAGTACAGAGCGAATACGTAATTAACACACGAAGAGCGGCAGCAAAACAAAAAAAAAAACTCAACAAAACGAAACAAACGAAATGTATTTAATAAAAATAAAAATATAAAAATTTCCAAAAAAAATATTCTGTTTTTATTCGCATTTAAATAAGGGAAATAATTTATTTCAATTTATAAAGGTTAGCCGGGCTCTGAACCACAAATACGATATTGGCATAACTACGATATTCAGGCCATTTCTCCTACCTCTCTTTTTTCCTACCTCTGTAATTACGAAACCGATGTGGAAAAGGAGTACCATTTCGTAATCAGGACAGCAATATTCTTCGATCCGCATCCCTAGATTTTCAAAATAGAGCAACAAAATTTCGACCCGATTTTCGCGACTTAGGCAAGGGGTAACATCAGGATTTTTTGCGAAAATCGGCGAAAATTTTATTGTCCGATTTTAAAAATCTTTTGATCCAGATCGAAGGATAATGATGTCCTGGTTGCAAAATGACATCCCTTTCTAAAATCCGATCCAAAATGACCGAGATATGAGCTTGGAAAGAAACGCCTTGGCGGCCAAAACGCGGCGCAAATTTCTTAAAAATCGTATGGCAGAAAATCTGAAGTACCAGGCGAACAGAAACCAGCAGAAGGTGGCGGAGTGACGTCAAAGCAAGCAGTGCACAGATTTTTCTGTTCTGAGGAAGGGAGACAGCATTAGTTTATGGCGGTATTTTGCCTTTCTTTCCCACTAATGGTAAATATTCTCTTGCTGAAAATTCAAAAAACGGTACTCTAATCCATAATGGCTGACATATCGCCAATCCCTGCATCCCAATTTCCAGTCCAGAACGGTAATCTGCCCTTAATGATGGCAAAACTAAAACGACACACGTTGATTTTCTGCGCGTGTCACGATTCGGGGCCAGCGTGAGTGAATGTGCATAGGATCCCATGGGCACGGCTGAGGTGGCGTGCCAAATGTCGTGCCAATCCATCTCTGGCTTTCCCATCACTACAGCAGCTTAAATTGTCTGCCTGTCCCGCTGGGTCGCTTCATCTCTTTCCCCCCAACGGATTATGATACTGGGATCCCCATCCCATAAGGTGCAATGGGGGTGGTAGAGTGCCGCCATAGCCCACCTTCCTCCCTTTCTCACACCTGGCGAACTCAGAAAAAATTGCTGCAGCCAGCTTGTACTGCTTTCTCTCCGCCACCTCCTGCTGGTTTTTGTTCGCCTGGTACTTCAAATCTGGCCACGGGCAAAATTCACTGAAATCGAAGAAAAATTTTGAAGCCGTGGGCAAGAATTTAATGGAGAGGCATTTACAAAATGATTTCAAAAATGTTAATTGGAATAGCTTAAATTATAAAATTATATAATTTCGTTAAATATAAAACCTATAATATTTTATTTTTTAGAGTTTTTAAATCGATTTCCAAATGGCGAAAATATGGACTTGAAAAGTGCGATATTCCGCCGCCGAAAATGTTGCGTCAATTGCTCGAAATTCGTATGGCAGAAAATCTGAAGTACCAGGCTAACAGAAGTCAGCAGAAGGCCGATTTCCACCACCCCCTCACCCTCACTTTGCCAGAAAAATAACTCGATTATCCCTTGACTGGCACAATGGGCTTAACGTTGCCAGTCATTTTTCACAGGCAAAGATTAATTAGTGCGACAATAAGTAGGGTCCCAAAGGTGTCCTTATTATTTAATTTGCATTTTCAATTCATTCTATTGCATTGAATGAACATTTATTCCCTCTAACTAGCAAACTTATTTATAATATAAAATATATGAAAACAAATTAATTTCAAAGCCAAGTGAAGGGTTAACAGAAGTGTTCTGGCATAAAATGAAAAACAACGGTACTGAAATGCATGATGGCCGACAGATCGCCAATCCCTGCATCCGATTTTCCAGTCCGGAACGGTAATCTGCACCTAATGATGGCAAAATTAAAACGACACACGTTGATTTTCTGCGCGTGTCACGATTTGGGGCTAGCGTGAGTGAAAATGCATTGTTTTGTAAGGGGGTTCTTACTGCGTGCCAAGAAGTCGTGATAACCGTGGCGCAGAAACACTCAGCACTGCCATCCCCAAGAGAGCCTTCTTTGTCTTCCTGTCTCCCTCTTAGTGCATTGTCCCATTCCCCCCCATGAAGCCAAAATTGGAGCTTCTAGTGCATTAGGGCGAAAGGGAGGGGGAGCGTGTCCGTTACATATTCAGATCAGTTTGTCTCTTTCCCTCCTTATGAGCCGAAAATAATAATTGCTCTGACGTCACTGCACTGCTTGAACTGCTTGATTTCGGCCACCTTCTGCTGGTTTCTGTTCGCCTGGTACTTCAGATTTTCTGCCATACGATTTTTAAGAAATTTGCGCCGCGTTTTGGCCGCCAAGGCGTTTCTTTCCAAGCTCATATCTCGACCATTTCGGGTCGGATTTTCAAAAGGGATGTCATTTTGCAACCAGGAAATCAATATCCTTCGATCTGCATCAAAAGATTTTTTAAATCGGACAATAAAATTTTCGGCCCTTTTTTGCAAAAAGATCGCGAAAATCGGGTCCAAATTTAGTTGCCATATTTTTAAAATCTTGGGATGCAGTTCGAAGTATATTGCAGACGTCAATGCCAAATGGTATTTCTTTTCCAAATCGATTTCGTTTTTATGGAGATATTAGATAACAACTTAAAGAATTATTTCCATCAATCTTCTTAAATCAAAGTGAAAAACAATATAAAAACATTCTAGGATCTGCGCCGTATTGAACGAAATGTATTTATGAAAATAAATATGAAAATTTGCAAAAAATATATATATCCTGCTGCTTTTATTTGCAATAACATCAGCAATTATTAAATTTTATCAGATTTTGAATTTTTAAAAGGCTAGACGGGTTCTGAACAAAAAAATACGATATTGATAGCAGGTATCGATATTTACGATATTCGGGCCATTTCCCATCAGATCTGACAGAACAATGACATTTTGGCATCAGGATTACTACATCCTTGGAACTTGGAATCATTAGATATTTAAAAATCGGAAAATTTAATTTCGACATGATTTTTGCAATTTAGGACATTGTTTAAACTTTAATTTAAATATAAACTTTTGGGACACATTTTGGCGAATATTTAAGCTATTTCCTATCGTATTTGAGAAAGGGATGCCGTTTACGATTCAGGGTTCTAATTGCCTTCAATCTGCATTAAAATATCGGGAAAATCAAAGAATAACATTTTTGATCGATTTTTGGCCAAAATCATGCAAAATCATACTGCTTTGAAAAATTTCGAAAATGGGGTCAGATTTTAGTTGGCCAGGTTTTGATGTAGGATTGTAGTACTTGAAGACTTAAGGCTTAAAAACTTAAACTTTAAGGAAATATCTCCGTAAATATGAAAACGGTGGGAAACGGAATACCAATTCGCGATCAGGACTGCAATATCCTTCAAACTGCATCCCACGATTTTGAAAATAAAGCAACTAAATTTCGACCCGACTTTCGCGATTCAGGATTTTTTGCTAAGTCCGGCAAAACTTTGATGGTTCGATTTTAAAAATCTTGATGCAGATCGAAGGATAATGATGTCCTGGTTGCAAAATGACATCCCTTTCTAAAATCCGATCCAAAATGACCGAGATATGAGCTTGGAAACAAACGCCTTGGCGGCCAAAACGCGGCGCAAATTTCTTAAAAATCGTATGGCAGAAAATCTGAAGTACCAGGCGAACAGAAAC
The DNA here is from genome assembly GCA_035045925.1 of Drosophila atripex. Lineage (NCBI taxonomy): Eukaryota > Metazoa > Arthropoda > Insecta > Diptera > Drosophilidae > Drosophila > Drosophila atripex. The sequence continues at coordinate 1,942,886 of JAWNOP010000009.1, forward strand.
CAGCAGGAGGTGGCGGAGTGACGTCAAAGCAAGCAGTGCACAGATTTTTCTGTTCTGAGGAAGGGAGACAGCATTAGTGTATGGCGGTATTTTGCCTTCCTTTCCCACTAATGGTAAATATTCTCTTGCTGAAAATTCAAAAAACGGTACTCTAATCCATAATGGCTGACATATCGCCAATCCCTGCATCCCAATTTCCAGTCCAGAACGGTAATCTGCCCCTAATGATGGCAAAACTAAAACGACACACGTTGTTTTTCTGCGCGTGTCACGATTCGGGGCCAGCGTGAGTGAATGTGCATAGGATCCCATGGGCACGGCTGAGGTGGCGTGCCAAATGTCGTGCCAATCCATCTCTGGCTTTCCCATCACTACAGCAGCTTAAATTGTCTGCCTGTCCCGCTGGGTCGCTTCATCTCTTTCCCCCAACGGATTATGATACTGGGATCCCCATCCCATAAGGTGCAATGGGGGTGGTAGAGTGCCGCCATAGCCCACCTTCCTCCCTTTCTCACACCTGGCGAACTCAGAAAAAATTGCTGCAGCCTGCTTGTACTGCTTGATTTCGGCCACCTTCTGCTGGTTTCTGTTCGCCTGGTACTTCAGATTTTCTCCCATACGATTTTTAAGAAATTTGCGCCGCGTTTTGGCCGCCAAGGCGTTTGTTTCCAAGCTCATATCTCGGTCATTTTGGATCGGATTTTAGAAAGGGATGTCATTTTGCAACCAGGACATCATTATCCTTCGATCTGCATCAAGATTTTTAAAATCGAACCATCAAAGTTTTGCCGGACTTAGCAAAAAATCCTGAATCGCGAAAGTCGGGTCGAAATTTAGTTGCTTTATTTTCAAAATCGTGGGATGCAGTTTGAAGGATATTGCAGTCCTGATCGCGAATTGGTATTCCGTTTCCCACCGTTTTCATATTTACGGAGATATTTCCTTAAAGTTTAAGTTTTTAAGCCTTAAGTCTTCAAGTACTACAATCCTACATCAAAACCTGGCCAACTAAAATCTGACCCCATTTTCGAAATTTTTCAAAGCAGTATGATTTTGCATGATTTTGGCCAAAAATCGATCAAAAATGTTATTCTTTGATTTTCCCGATATTTTAATGCAGATTGAAGGCAATTAGAACCCTGAATCGTAAACGGCATCCCTTTCTCAAATACGATAGGAAATAGCTTAAATATTCGCCAAAATGTGTCCCAAAAGTTTATATTTAAATTAAAGTTTAAACAATGTCCTAAATTGCAAAAATCATGTCGAAATTAAATTTTCCGATTTTTAAATATCTAATGATTCCAAGTTCCAAGGATGTAGTAATCCTGATGCCAAAATGTCATTGTTCTGTCAGATCTGATGGGAAATGGCCCGAATATCGTAAATATCGATACCTGCTATCAATATCGTATTTTTTTGTTCAGAACCCGTCTAGCCTTTTAAAAATTCAAAATCTGATAAAATTTAATAATTGCTGATGTTATTGCAAATAAAAGCAGCAGGATATATATATTTTTTGCAAATTTTCATATTTATTTTCATAAATACATTTCGTTCAATACGGCGCAGATCCTAGAATGTTTTTATATTGTTTTTCACTTTGATTTAAGAAGATTGATGGAAATAATTCTTTAAGTTGTTATCTAATATCTCCATAAAAACGAAATCGATTTGGAAAAGAAATACCATTTGGCATTGACGTCTGCAATATACTTCGAACTGCATCCCAAGATTTTAAAAATATGGCAACTAAATTTGGACCCGATTTTCGCGATCTTTTTGCAAAAAAGGGCCGAAAATTTTATTGTCCGATTTAAAAAATCTTTTGATGCAGATCGAAGGATATTGATTTCCTGGTTGCAAAATGACATCCCTTTTGAAAATCCGACCCGAAATGGTCGAGATATGAGCTTGGAAAGAAACGCCTTGGCGGCCAAAACGCGGCGCAAATTTCTTAAAAATCGTATGGCAGAAAATCTGAAGTACCAGGCGAACAGAAACCAGCAGAAGGTGGCCGAAATCAAGCAGTTCAAGCAGTGCAGTGACGTCAGAGCAATTATTATTTTCGGCTCATAAGGAGGGAAAGAGACAAACTGATCTGAATATGTAACGGACACGCTCCCCCTCCCTTTCGCCCTAATGCACTAGAAGCTCCAATTTTGGCTTCATGGGGGGAATGGGACAATGCACTAAGAGGGAGACAGGAAGACAAAGAAGGCTCTCTTGGGGATGGCAGTGCTGAGTGTTTCTGCGCCACGGTTATCACGACTTCTTGGCACGCAGTAAGAACCCCCTTACAAAACAATGCATTTTCACTCACGCTAGCCCCAAATCGTGACACGCGCAGAAAATCAACGTGTGTCGTTTTAATTTTGCCATCATTAGGTGCAGATTACCGTTCCGGACTGGAAAATCGGATGCAGGGATTGGCGATCTGTCGGCCATCATGCATTTCAGTACCGTTGTTTTTCATTTTATGCCAGAACACTTCTGTTAACCCTTCACTTGGCTTTGAAATTAATTTGTTTTCATATATTTTATATTATAAATAAGTTTGCTAGTTAGAGGGAATAAATGTTCATTCAATGCAATAGAATGAATTGAAAATGCAAATTAAATAATAAGGACACCTTTGGGACCCTACTTATTGTCGCACTAATTAATCTTTGCCTGTGAAAAATGACTGGCAACGTTAAGCCCATTGTGCCAGTCAAGGGATAATCGAGTTATTTTTCTGGCAAAGTGAGGGTGAGGGGGTGGTGGAAATCGGCCTTCTGCTGACTTCTGTTAGCCTGGTACTTCAGATTTTCTGCCATACGAATTTCGAGCAATTGACGCAACATTTTCGGCGGCGGAATATCGCACTTTTCAAGTCCATATTTTCGCCATTTGGAAATCGATTTAAAAACTCTAAAAAATAAAATATTATAGGTTTTATATTTAACGAAATTATATAATTTTATAATTTAAGCTATTCCAATTAACATTTTTGAAATCATTTTGTAAATGCCTCTCCATTAAATTCTTGCCCACGGCTTCAAAATTTTTCTTCGATTTCAGTGAATTTTGCCCGTGGCCAGATTTGAAGTACCAGGCGAACAAAAACCAGCAGGAGGTGGCGGAGAGAAAGCAGTACAAGCTGGCTGCAGCAATTTTTTCTGAGTTCGCCAGGTGTGAGAAAGGGAGGAAGGTGGGCTATGGCGGCACTCTACCACCCCCATTGCACCTTATGGGATGGGGATCCCAGTATCATAATCCGTTGGGGGGAAAGAGATGAAGCGACCCAGCGGGACAGGCAGACAATTTAAGCTGCTGTAGTGATGGGAAAGCCAGAGATGGATTGGCACGACATTTGGCACGCCACCTCAGCCGTGCCCATGGGATCCTATGCACATTCACTCACGCTGGCCCCGAATCGTGACACGCGCAGAAAATCAACGTGTGTCGTTTTAGTTTTGCCATCATTAAGGGCAGATTACCGTTCTGGACTGGAAATTGGGATGCAGGGATTGGCGATATGTCAGCCATTATGGATTAGAGTACCGTTTTTTGAATTTTCAGCAAGAGAATATTTACCATTAGTGGGAAAGGAAGGCAAAATACCGCCATACACTAATGCTGTCTCCCTTCCTCAGAACAGAAAAATCTGTGCACTGCTTGCTTTGACGTCACTCCGCCACCTCCTGCTGGTTTCTGTTCGCCTGGTACTTCAGATTTTCTGCCATACGATTTTTAAGAAATTTGCGCCGCGTTTTGGCCGCCAAGGCGTTTGTTTCCAAGCTCATATCTCGGTCATTTTGGATCGGATTTTAGAAAGGGATGTCATTTTGCAACCAGGACATCATTATCCTTCGATCTGCATCAAGATTTTTAAAATCGAACCATCAAAGTTTTGCCGGACTTAGCAAAAAATCCTGAATCGCGAAAGTCGGGTCGAAATTTAGTTGCTTTATTTTCAAAATCGTGGGATGCAGTTTGAAGGATATTGCAGTCCTGATCGCGAATTGGTATTCCGTTTCCCACCGTTTTCATATTTACGGAGATATTTCCTTAAAGTTTAAGTTTTTAAGCCTTAAGTCTTCAAGTACTACAATCCTACATCAAAACCTGGCCAACTAAAATCTGACCCCATTTTCGAAATTTTTCAAAGCAGTATGATTTTGCATGATTTTGGCCAAAAATCGATCAAAAATGTTATTCTTTGATTTTCCCGATATTTTAATGCAGATTGAAGGCAATTAGAACCCTGAATCGTAAACGGCATCCCTTTCTCAAATACGATAGGAAATAGCTTAAATATTCGCCAAAATGTGTCCCAAAAGTTTATATTTAAATTAAAGTTTAAACAATGTCCTAAATTGCAAAAATCATGTCGAAATTAAATTTTCCGATTTTTAAATATCTAATGATTCCAAGTTCCAAGGATGTAGTAATCCTGATGCCAAAATGTCATTGTTCTGTCAGATCTGATGGGAAATGGCCCGAATATCGTAAATATCGATACCTGCTATCAATATCGTATTTTTTTGTTCAGAACCCGTCTAGCCTTTTAAAAATTCAAAATCTGATAAAATTTAATAATTGCTGATGTTATTGCAAATAAAAGCAGCAGGATATATATATTTTTTGCAAATTTTCATATTTATTTTCATAAATACATTTCGTTCAATACGGCGCAGATCCTAGAATGTTTTTATATTGTTTTTCACTTTGATTTAAGAAGATTGATGGAAATAATTCTTTAAGTTGTTATCTAATATCTCCATAAAAACGAAATCGATTTGGAAAAGAAATACCATTTGGCATTGACGTCTGCAATATACTTCGAACTGCATCCCAAGATTTTAAAAATATGGCAACTAAATTTGGACCCGATTTTCGCGATCTTTTTGCAAAAAAGGGCCGAAAATTTTATTGTCCGATTTAAAAAATCTTTTGATGCAGATCGAAGGATATTGATTTCCTGGTTGCAAAATGACATCCCTTTTGAAAATCCGACCCGAAATGGTCGAGATATGAGCTTGGAAAGAAACGCCTTGGCGGCCAAAACGCGGCGCAAATTTCTTAAAAATCGTATGGCAGAAAATCTGAAGTACCAGGCGAACAGAAACCAGCAGAAGGTGGCCGAAATCAAGCAGTTCAAGCAGTGCAGTGACGTCAGAGCAATTATTATTTTCGGCTCATAAGGAGGGAAAGAGACAAACTGATCTGAATATGTAACGGACACGCTCCCCCTCCCTTTCGCCCTAATGCACTAGAAGCTCCAATTTTGGCTTCATGGGGGGGAATGGGACAATGCACTAAGAGGGAGACAGGAAGACAAAGAAGGCTCTCTTGGGGATGGCAGTGCTGAGTGTTTCTGCGCCACGGTTATCACGACTTCTTGGCACGCAGTAAGAACCCCCTTACAAAACAATGCATTTTCACTCACGCTAGCCCCAAATCGTGACACGCGCAGAAAATCAACGTGTGTCGTTTTAATTTTGCCATCATTAGGTGCAGATTACCGTTCCGGACTGGAAAATCGGATGCAGGGATTGGCGATCTGTCGGCCATCATGCATTTCAGTACCGTTGTTTTTCATTTTATGCCAGAACACTTCTGTTAACCCTTCACTTGGCTTTGAAATTAATTTGTTTTCATATATTTTATATTATAAATAAGTTTGCTAGTTAGAGGGAATAAATGTTCATTCAATGCAATAGAATGAATTGAAAATGCAAATTAAATAATAAGGACACCTTTGGGACCCTACTTATTGTCGCACTAATTAATCTTTGCCTGTGAAAAATGACTGGCAACGTTAAGCCCATTGTGCCAGTCAAGGGATAATCGAGTTATTTTTCTGGCAAAGTGAGGGTGAGGGGGTGGTGGAAATCGGCCTTCTGCTGACTTCTGTTAGCCTGGTACTTCAGATTTTCTGCCATACGAATTTCGAGCAATTGACGCAACATTTTCGGCGGCGGAATATCGCACTTTTCAAGTCCATATTTTCGCCATTTGGAAATCGATTTAAAAACTCTAAAAATAAAATATTATAGGTTTTATATTTAACGAAATTATATAATTTTATAATTTAAGCTATTCCAATTAACATTTTTGAAATCATTTTGTAAATGCCTCTCCATTAAATTCTTGCCCACGGCTTCAAAATTTTTCTTCGATTTCAGTGAATTTTGCCCGTGGCCAGATTTGAAGTACCAGGCGAACAAAAACCAGCAGGAGGTGGCGGAGAGAAAGCAGTACAAGCTGGCTGCAGCAATTTTTTCTGAGTTCGCCAGGTGTGAGAAAGGGAGGAAGGTGGGCTATGGCGGCACTCTACCACCCCCATTGCACCTTATGGGATGGGGATCCCAGTATTATAATCTGTTGGGGGGAAAGAGATGAAGCGACCCAGCGGGACAGGCAGACAATTTAAGCTGCTGTAGTGATGGGAAAGCCAGAGATGGATTGGCACGACATTTGGCACGCCACCTCAGCACGATGCGCCGTGCCCATGGGATCCTATGCACATTCACTCACGCTGGCCCCGAATCGTGACACGCGCAGAAAAACAACGTGTGTCGTTTTAGTTTTGCCATCATTAGGGGCAGATTACCGTTCTGGACTGGAAATTGGGATGCAGGGATTGGCGATATGTCAGCCATTATGGATTAGAGTACCGTTTTTTGAATTTTCAGCAAGAGAATATTTACCATTAGTGGGAAAGAAAGGCAAAATACCGCCATAAACTAATGCTGTCTCCCTTCCTCTGAACAGAAAAATCTGTGCACTGCTTGCTTTGACGTCACTCCGCCACCTTCTGCTGGTTTCTGTTCGCCTGGTACTTCAGATTTTCTGCCATACGATTTTTAAGAAATTTGCGCCGCGTTTTGGCCGCCAAGGCGTTTCTTTCCAAGCTCATATCTCGACCATTTCGGGTCGGATTTTCAAAAGGGATGTCATTTTGCAACCAGGAAATCAATATCCTTCGATCTGCATCAAAAGATTTTTTAAATCGGACAATAAAATTTTCGGCCCTTTTTTGCAAAAAGATCGCGAAAATCGGGTCCAAATTTAGTTGCCATATTTTTAAAATCTTGGGATGCAGTTCGAAGTATATTGCAGACGTCAATGCCAAATGGTATTTCTTTTCCAAATCGATTTCGTTTTTATGGAGATATTAGATAACAACTTAAAGAATTATTTCCATCAATCTTCTTAAATCAAAGTGAAAAACAATATAAAAACATTCTAGGATCTGCGCCGTATTGAACGAAATGTATTTATGAAAATAAATATGAAAATTTGCAAAAAATATATATATCCTGCTGCTTTTATTTGCAATAACATCAGCAATTATTAAATTTTATCAGATTTTGAATTTTTAAAAGGCTAGACGGGTTCTGAACAAAAAAATACGATATTGATAGCAGGTATCGATATTTACGATATTCGGGCCATTTCCCATCAGATCTGACAGAACAATGACATTTTGGCATCAGGATTACTACATCCTTGGAACTTGGAATCATTAGATATTTAAAAATCGGAAAATTTAATTTCGACATGATTTTTGCAATTTAGGACATTGTTTAAACTTTAATTTAAATATAAACTTTTGGGACACATTTTGGCGAATATTTAAGCTATTTCCTATCGTATTTGAGAAAGGGATGCCGTTTACGATTCAGGGTTCTAATTGCCTTCAATCTGCATTAAAATATCGGGAAAATCAAAGAATAACATTTTTGATCGATTTTTGGCCAAAATCATGCAAAATCATACTGCTTTGAAAAATTTCGAAAATGGGGTCAGATTTTAGTTGGCCAGGTTTTGATGTAGGATTGTAGTACTTGAAGACTTAAGGCTTAAAAACTTAAACTTTAAGGAAATATCTCCGTAAATATGAAAACGGTGGGAAACGGAATACCAATTCGCGATCAGGACTGCAATATCCTTCAAACTGCATCCCACGATTTTGAAAATAAAGCAACTAAATTTCGACCCGACTTTCGCGATTCAGGATTTTTTGCTAAGTCCGGCAAAACTTTGATGGTTCGATTTTAAAAATCTTGATGCAGATCGAAGGATAATGATGTCCTGGTTGCAAAATGACATCCCTTTCTAAAATCCGATCCAAAATGACCGAGATATGAGCTTGGAAACAAACGCCTTGGCGGCCAAAACGCGGCGCAAATTTCTTAAAAATCGTATGGGAGAAAATCTGAAGTACCAGGCGAACAGAAACCAGCAGAAGGTGGCCGAAATCAAGCAGTACAAGCAGGCTGCAGCAATTTTTTCTGAGTTCGCCAGGTGTGAGAAAGGGAGGAAGGTGGGCTATGGCGGCACTCTACCACCCCCATTGCACCTTATGGGATGGGGATCCCAGTATCATAATCCGTTGGGGGGAAAGAGATGAAGCGACCCAGCGGGAGAGGCAGACAATTTAAGCTGCTGTAGTGATGGGAAAGCCAGAGATGGATTGGCACGACATTTGGCACGCCACCTCAGCCGTGCCCATGGGATCCTATGCACATTCACTCACGCTGGCCCCGAATCGTGACACGCGCAGAAAAACAACGTGTGTCGTTTTAGTTTTGCCATCATTAGGGGCAGATTACCGTTCTGGACTGGAAATTGGGATGCAGGGATTGGCGATATGTCAGCCATTATGGATTAGAGTACCGTTTTTTGAATTTTCAGCAAGAGAATATTTACCATTAGTGGGAAAGGAAGGCAAAATACCGCCATACACTAATGCTGTCTCCCTTCCTCAGAACAGAAAAATCTGTGCACTGCTTGCTTTGACGTCACTCCGCCACCTCCTGCTGGTTTCTGTTCGCCTGGTACTTCAGATTTTCTGCCATACGATTTTTAAGAAATTTGCGCCGCGTTTTGGCCGCCAAGGCGTTTCTTTCCAAGCTCATATCTCGACCATTTCGGGTCGGATTTTCAAAAGGGATGTCATTTTGCAACCAGGACATCATTATCCTTCGATCTGGATCAAAAGATTTTTAAAATCGGACTATAAAATTTTCGCCGATTTTCGCAAAAAATCCTGATGTTACCCCTTGCCTAAGTCGCGAAAATCGGGTCGAAATTTTGTTGCTCTATTTTGAAAATCTTGGGATACAGTTCGCAGGATATTGCAGTCCTGATTGCAAAATGATATTCCTTTTCCAAATCGGTTTCTTATTTACCGAGATATTTGCTTTCAAAAATGCCATGATGTCATACCAAAATCGGGTGGAAAGCATGTTTTTCGATTTTTAAGAAACTAATGATGCAGATCGGAGGAAATTGCAGTTCTTATTCCAAAATGATACAGTACTGCCAGATTCGATGAGAAATGCCATTTTGATCGAAACTCCGCTACCAATATCGTATTTTATACCAATTAGTAACCAATCTTTTATGCCAATTGATAAAAAATTTTAAAAATGGGATTTCCTAAACAATGATTGAAGGATTATTTCCCATCAATCTGCATTAAATAAAAGTTAAAAACAATATTAGGACATTCCAGGACCTGCTCAGAATTGGTGGTTGCCTTATGATTTGAATATTTAGACAGAAACCATGTCTTTACAGAAAACTTGGCATACTTTGAGGCATCTGCACTAAAAATACTCAAAAGCTTGTTGATTTTTATACATATTTAGGCTTTTTGAAAATTTGCATTTGAATTAAAAGTGAATAAGTGGGAGGTAGCTAATCCAGAAGCTACTCGGGCTTTCTGAGCACCTGGACATTCTGGTAAAAAAGTTACAGAATTGTGATGGCCGTTCATTAGGCATTCCATGGATCGGAATAATAAATTACATTAGTTTGGTTTGTTTTTGTGGTTCTATAATTTATTTAATCGTCTTTTGCATATTGGTTTCATACATTTTGTATTTTGTTTGTATATATATATAATATTATTAATAATATTTATGTAGGGGAATACATAACATATAATATATAAAGTTGATTGTTTTTTGTTTGTAATAAATTATAAGCAAGTCGTCTGTGTGCTCGCATCGAAAATACGAAGAATTATATACAAAAGAGTTGTTGTTTTTTTTACGTAAACATTATAAATTATACAATTAAGTACAGGCATTTCAAATCAGTTTCATTTTTTAGTTTAGTTTAGTTTAGGATTTACGTGCAAGTTAATCGATTTGTTTTTTAAGATTAATTCGTTGATTTCATTTCATTTTTGGGAGGAATGGGAAGGTCAAGGACATAAGGATATCATGCGTACTACATATATTTAGTTATAATTTGGTCTGCTCTGCACCAGATCGCTTGGTGGCCACGGATTATACTGATCCCGATTCCTATTCCGATCCTGATACTGATCTTGATCTTGTTCTTGATCTTGATTCTTTAAATGACCGCCTCCACGGCCGCTCCGCCCTCGGCGTTCTTCTTGATCAGGCTCTCCCACTGGGCGATCAGTCCCCGGGAGGATGGCGCCTCCTCGGGCGTCAAGTCGCACAGCTGCGCCAAGGACATTGCCGGACGCATGCCGTTTCCATTCGAGGGGCCAGTGCCGTTGGCCAAGTACGCGGTGGCATTCAGGCTGCGATTTCCCGATGGCTTGTGGATGATCTCTGGCTCGTTTCTGTTCCGTAAGGATGTAAAGGATTGCAAGGATTAGTTGTGCTTATCTTGGATTTCTGAAGTGTACTAACCCATTCCTGTCTAGCTCTTGAGTGGACTGGGCATTCCGCAGCTTTCCAGGACCATAGCAGTGCTCCACCTCCGAGTCCTCGTCGTCGTCGTCGTCCACATCAGCCTCGTCGTCTGTGCTGAGTTGCCTGGAAGGTATAGAGAGTATCTCCTTGTAAGTACCATCTACTATAGTAACTATTCTTGTCCTTACAGCTTGTCCAGTGAGGCCTTCAGCGTGTTCTGCCTGTTGATCTTGCGCTGCCGCTTCAGCTCCGATTCGCGCGACTTGAGGTCCTGCAGCTCCCGCTGGATCTTCTGCTCGACGGGGACATATCCCCGGCGCAGTGGCCGTCCCTCGGAGTCCCGTTCAATGGCCGCCGGCGACAAGGTGACCGTCGGCATGGCGCCCGGCGTTGGGTTGCCGTTCTCCAGGAAGGCCAGCGCCGTCCGAGTGTTCAGCTTGAGGCCCGAGTTCTGGTTGATGGGACTGACCTTTCCGTTGGAAATCAGCGGCGAGGCGAGGGGCAGGCTGCCGGGACTGCCCGGAGAGCCCAGCTTGCCGTGCGAGGCGATGAACCGCTGCATCACCCCCTTGGTGGAGCCACCGAACGAGAACTGCCGCTTCTGGGGCAGGCCGCTCAGCTGGGGCGTCGAAATCGTCCGGGTGATGAGCTTCTGCTGCGGCGGCTCCGGTGTCATGTTGTAGCAGTTGGGACCAATGTAGCGCTGCTCCTGGCGGGTCACCAGGGTCAGCTTCACGGGCTGCTTGCTCACCACATTGTTGCTGTTGTTGTTGGTCTGGGAGGAGGCCGAAATCCCGGAATCATCCGAGTGCTGCCCGTCCAGGCTCTCCTCCTTGTGGCTGTTGACACTGGAGGCCAGGGATGGGGTGTTGGATAGCTCATCGATGGGCAGCAGCAGCGCGGTGGTCTGGATAGCTGCCGGCTGAGCTGTCACCAGTACACCCTGATCCTGATCCTGCTCCTGATCCTGTTCGGGATCCTGCTGCTCGTCAAAGCCATTGCCGCTCACCGTATAGGTCTCGAACTCCACGGCCAGAGGAGTGGTGGGAGTGCCGCCGGAGGAAAGTGTGGCCAGCTGGCGGTACTCCTGTTCGCGACGGACCACCTCCTTGATCTCCTCCTGGATGCGTGTCAGGGGATCGATTTTCTGCAAAAAAAAAAGGTAAGAGAAGGGGTTAAAAAAGGGGTTAAAAAGGGGTTTAAAAAAGAGTTTAAAAAATAATGAAAAAAAAAGGTTTCTCCCAGTGTCCTTCCTCAGTGGTAACCCGATCCATCGGAAGTGATCGAAGCATCTCCGATTACTCTTCAATCTTCTAAGCTGCTTGGAATCGAAGCTGCCACCACGATCGCCTTCACTTTTAATTCGCTTTCAATCAAAAGACGTGTGGCAAGCCGCAAACAAAAAGATACACCCGCATCCGCGGGCATTGTATCTTTCAGATGCAGATGCATCCGTGATCGAAACCAGAGGAGCAAAAAAAACAAATCACAAGCGTTTGCATAATCCAATTGGCTGCCGCCATGTGGGGGAGGGAGGGGAGCTTGAACCACACACACACATGGAGTGGCCCCTAACTGTGGTCTAGGGTGGACCACCAAGCGTAACCTAAGCCGATTATTGTGCGTGACATCGAAGTTGGGTTTCGGTTCGCTGACTCTTTGGTCGGAAAATCTATTTTTTTTTTTTTAAATGCTAAACCAAAACCAAAAGCCCACATCGAGAGTAAAAGTGTTTTTGGTTTTAATTCACTTTCAGCCCCGGTTTTGCGTGCCACACAATGTTGCATAAATTTTTTACATTTTTCCAACAAATTAGCAAGTATCTTGCCGTTTTTTGTTTGTCACTTTTTTTTGGTTTTTTTTTTACTAAACATGCATTGTTTATAGCATAGGGGTGCATAAATTTTATGTGGGCTTCTTTAATAGGGCATTACGGGGCTTTATGGGACTGGAAAGTAATGATCCACTTTTTAAAGGTCATATTACAACTTTTAGACAAGGTTGGATAATAACTTGCACTTTTTAAAAACTTATGATGTCTAAAAAGGTTTAGGTTTGAGATAGAAAGATTATTTTTATTATGAAATTAAACAATAGTTCTTTTTTAGTTTATTAGACCATTCTATAGCTTTTTTTATAGAATCTACTCCATAGTATATTCTGTCTACTAAGATACTATCCTTAAGCCTTCCGCCGTACGATATATGGCAGCGCCTTTTGATTTTCTTTAAATTAGAAGCCTAAAATTTGGTGTTTTATTTAAAAAAACTTAAAAATATTAAAAAAAAAAAGTTATTAGCAATTAATTTTAGTTTTTTTTCTCATTCAATCCTTTTAGTTGCATTATATTCCGTACATTATGAGGCAGCGCCCTTGGATTTCTTGCAAGCGTCAAACCATTTCTTTAGCTTCAAATAACTACCGAGTACCTTTAAATACTTCTACTCCCATACCTTTTATTTTTTCTCCCTTTTTTCTACACCCATCATTATATACACATTTGATGCCTGATGACTAAATACTTCCTATTTGAGCCATAATTCCGTCCCTAAAACTGTCGCCGCAGTCTCTTGTTTGCGTTTCTGTTTGCTTTGGAGAAGAGTGCGAGTGCAGGCTTTGGGGGTTAGATAGGTCAGCTATTTGGGGTCACCAAGCTGGCTTTGGGGAGCACTTGGGCGGTCCAAAGGTCTCTGACTCTTCCACGTGGGTGCTCTCTTGTTTGTGCCTCTGAATGTTGCAGGTATTCATGTGTGTTGATGTGTTGGCTTCCGCATTTTGTCGCATTAGAAAGTGCCATTCAAGAGACCATAGCTTCAACTGTTTATGCTATTTTGTGTTTGTTGTTTTTTTTTTGTGTGAAAATGTTTAAGAAATAGTGTTTATGACAGTTTTGAGTCACTGTTTTGTAGTCACTGTGACTGCATCGATTCGTTGCAGATTTTCACTCAATTGTTTGGGACTTTGTCGTCGTTTTCACTTGCTTTTTAAAAAATTCATTAAAAAAATGTATAAAAAAAGCAGAGTTGAGAGAAAACTATGCAGAAAATGTGCAAAAATTGCTCTAATAATTTAAGCTAAAAAGTAGCTCTCCATTACCTCTTTGTTTATTTTTTTATAATTTTTTTTAGTAAGTAATTTAATATTTTAATTGCTTGTAAGACAAACCCTTTAATTACTTGCCTCTTTTTTGTCTTTTTATTTAGTTACAAGTAACCTGATCCTGAGGGCTTAATTAATAAAAAAAAAAAACCATAAGAAAAAAAAGAAGAGAGACCCTCTTGAATCGGAAATGTTTCCTGTCCAGCATTTAGTGATCAGGTTCGCAAAAAAAAACACAAAAAGCACAAAAAAAAACACACAACTTGCTACAAACTTCCGTTTTTGTTGGAAGACGGCTGCAACACGGCTACTTGTTGCAATGTTGCTGCTGTTCAAGTGCAATGACAGCAGCAGCAGCAGCAACATTCGGCGGCAGCTGCCCAAAGTCAAGCTGACAGCTGCTCCTCCGCCGGCTGTCACTTTTGACTTTTTGGCGCGCGATTTGGCCGCAAGGGGGAACTCCAACTCCAACTCCATCTCCAACTTCAACTCAAAAGGGGCCGGGGAATGGAAATGCAAATGGCATGCGGCTCTTGTCCAAGTTTGAACCCATTTGCATGCCACAGTCGGCGGGGTCAAGCGCCCAATGGGTCGCGCGAACAAGCAGCAAGCAACTAATACTAAAAAGCAAAAAAAAAGCAAGTAAAAAGCGCAAAAAAAGCAAAAGAAAAGCACAAAAGAAAGCATGCAGAAAACTAAGACTAAAAAATTATTTTTCTTACTAAAACAAAAATAAAAAAATTTAAAATATAAACAAAAAATACTATTTCCATTTAACCATAAAAAAAAACAATTATTTATCTTTAAAAAGCATGCTTTTCTGAGTGTAGAAAAGCAGACTTGCGACTGGGAATGCAATTTGTTGCTTCTCTTGCTGTTGCTGTTGCTTGTGATGTTGCTGTTGCTGCTGATGTTGTTGATGTTGCTGTTGCTTTTCCCCGACAAGATCAGCAACCAGAGCAACAAGAACTACAAAAGGCACAAAAAAACAACAAACACAACACAAAGCAAATTGGCAAGCACATAAAAAAGAGCAGCATAAAAAATAAACAACAAATTAAACAGAGCTTGATTAAAAGTTTGGAATTCAAAATACCCAGTATGAGAAAATAAGGCAATTAGTTTAAGCCTTAATAGTTTCTAAGAAATAATATTAATAGCTATTACGGAATAGCATACTATCGTTACTATCGAATGGATCAAATAATCATATTTTGAAGTTCTTTTTTAAGTTTTTTTATTGAAATATTGAAAACAACAAATACTAGTTTTCAAATACTATATAGGACACTTTTTGGAAAATTCAAACATTTTTGAAAATATTAATAATACAAAAATATATATATTAAAATGTATGTATTATTTAGAATATAAAATATTCTTAACTAAGTTATTTCGCTAAGATCTAAAACTAAAAAAAATATAAGAAACTCTAAGCCTAAGATTTAAGACTCTAAGAAACTATTTAGAGCCAAGAAAGTGAAGAAACTAACTCCTAAAAATATTCAACGTAAATAACTTGAAGAAAAACCTTAAAAACCTTTTTTAAAAACCTTAAAAAATCTTTAAGAAATTCCCAATATTTTCCTAATCAGTAACTGACAACAAAATATGCTTCGAAAGAATAGTTTTTTAAAAAATATTTACGACTGCCACCAAAAGACCTTAAAACATCTCCCCTTTGCCATATCTTTTCGAACTTGGAGAATCAATTAGCTTGGGGTTAAAAAAAATAGTGTATATTCCCGCTTTCAAAAAATTAGCAGGTAAAAAATTAAAAAAAAAGAAGGTAAGAGAAAAAAACAAAAAAGAAAGAAAGACTTGGAGAAGAAGAAGACTTGGAACAACAGCGGGAGAACGTGACAAGAAACGTGACCGTGACTAGGGCTCTTTCTTCCCCCTGCCCCGCTGTCTTTCTTCTGCCACAAGCTCTCTTCTCGGTCTCGGTCGCCTCTTCTCGTCTCTTTCTTGTACTTCTCTTTCTAGCAACTGATCCATTTCGGGCCCAAACAGAGCTACACTGGGAGAAATCTTGAGGGCTTCGATTTCTAAGGTTTAGTTTTAAGATTTAACAGTTATATCTATTTTAAATATATTATTTAAGGTGTAAAGTAAATTATTGATTATTTTTAGAATTCTTTTAACGAAAGAAATATTTTAAATTATGAAATTAAAACAAATTGATAAAAATACTTTAAAATATTTAAAATTTAAAACATTATATTATTAACTTTTTCTAAATTTGGATAGATTATTTTCTCCCATCTTAGGCATTTTTTTTCTCAGTGCTGGTTGATCTGGTTGGGCTGCTGCTGGCTCTGCCTCTGCCTCTGCCTCTGCTGGCGTCACTAGTTTCCAGGCGAGTGCCCAGCATTAGCATAACGATCGTCATTATCATCATCATTATCGTCATCATCACCTTCGTGATGAGCGCGCGGAGCACACGTATTTGGGCCAATTCATTTAGCGTTCCCCTCGCCCCCCCCAGGTGACCGCCGCCGCTGCAGCTGGAGCGTGCAAAAAATAGTACTAGTACTACATAGTACATACTACATAGTACCACCAGTACATAGTACTAATAACTACTACTATTGCTAAACAAAACCACCAAAAAACACAACCACAACAATAAAATTTAAAAACAATAAAAAAAAGTCAATAATTAAAATAAAAAAAACACAAACAATAAGTTTATAAACAAAAGACAAGTCTGTTTTTTAATTTTGGTTCGAAAGGGTTGTCAGGTTTTTATTCAATTACTATAGTGTTACCATGCTCATATCTCATGTATTTACAAATGTACATAATCAGTGTTACCATATTTCAAATATATTGAAATTATTTCTCCTGAAATATTTCCTTTTTTTTTTAAGGTATCTAGTTTTAAAGAGTCTTCTATTTAAATATTTTTAAAAATAGGTCTTCAACTAAGGTGTTTCCTACTATATTTCCTAAAATATTATTAAAAAAATAGTAAATAAAAGTATTTAAAATATATCCACATCCTTAAACTCTCCAAAAACATCCCTTCCATAAACCCAACCATCCTACCAACCAACTTATTATAATTCAACCTTGCCTTTCCATTTAAAATCTGAAAAGTATTCTAAAAGAAAGTAATTCCAGAAGAACTACTCTATAAGAAGTACTCCCAGTATTGCCAGTACCACCAATGCCATTATCTTCCGTCTCCCAAATGGCGTCTATAACTCGTATTTCTGTGCTGTTTTAGCCACGATCCGATCGACCCAGTTTTTGTGTGCCATATAACCGAAGAAAATCGTGATCTCTTCCACAAATCTTCCGCAATTCTTCAACAATTCTTCAACAATTCTTCCACAATTCTTCCACATTTATTTGGAATAAGAAAAAAAGTCAAAAAGCGGAGAGATAATCTTTGGGGGAAATCTAAGGCGGATGCACTGGGAGCATGTGTCGATTATGACGCCATGGCGTTGGGATTACCAACCAATACCACTCGGAGGCCATCATGGCCATTAGGAGTGGACCGTTACGATGGCTGTCATTAGATTTGAAGAAAACTTGGCCAACACGACACAGAGAGAAAAGGTTAAGAAGTAGTAGGGTATTATAAGGTTGTAGGTATTCTTAAAGGAATAATAATAGCTACAAGATAAGTAGAATAAGTAAAGAATTGCAAAAAAAATATATATATATATATTATATATACTATATACTAAAATATACTATCTATACTATATTAGTATACTATACTATACTGGTACTATCTTTACTATCTACTCTATTCAATATTTCCCAGAATGAAATAACATTTCTTTCAGTGCCCATCACCATTAGCCAAGTTAGCAAATTGGTCAGGAAACATGGCTGAAAAAAAAATAGGACAACCTGGGCCCAAGGGTCTCCCTCAGTGGTGGGTGGCTGGGAATTCCGGAGGAAATCGAGGCCATAACAAAAAGAGCGAAAAACAAATATAAAAAATAAACTAAAATTTTGCGCAATTCGATTTTCGGGGCCTTATCTCCTACAGCTCTCCAATAGGTGCCCCGATGTGTTTACCAAAAAGCGAACAGAAGAGCCGATAAGCCCGAAAGCGAACCAGAAGAGGGCCAAGAGGCCTGATAAAATGGCCAACAAAGAGCCCTGGTCCCCCTGCTCTCTGGGCCCTGGTCTGGAGGTGACTTTTGGTAACAATGCGTGACCTGGCCAAATCAGGGGCTCCAACCAGAGTTTGCCTTTTCAATTTCCCGGCTCGCTGCTATCTCGGCTTGATTGCGAATTGTTTGGCCATTAATTCGGCTTCGACTCGCTCTGCTTTCTGTCTTCTGCTAGTTGGTGCCTGGCCTCTAGCCCGCGTCCGTATCCGGACAGTTAGTTAGTTAGTTAGTTAGTCGGTCATTAAATTAAGTGCTGCCGACGGATGGGATTCCGGGACGGGACTCGATGAGCCAATGATAGTCCGATGATTCAGTTCCCACTTGGCTAAAAGCAAAAAAAAAGTTAAGAATCCCCCTCTAATCAGAAGCGGAACAAATTTATTGATTTGGAATTACTTCCCTGGAATTTCTAGTATCGTAAAATAGTTCTCGTAATTCTTCAGAAGAACTCCAATTACGGCAGATAAGGGAGAGATATTGGGAACAGTATGTACCTTAAGTTAAGGTATTTATAAAAGAGTTATTGAAAAACTATAAGGAAGCTATTGAAAAGCTCTCTTAATAGCTCTATAGTCATAAACATGGAGTTAAATGGTATTTTGTATAGGAAGTACCAGCTACAATGAGTTATTATCACTCCCCACTCTTTGAAAGAAGTTCTCCATTCAAAGTCTTTATTCCAAAATACAATACCACTTGTTCAGTTCTTAGGTTCTTTATAAAGTTTATCTCTATAAAGCTTAATAATAAAAAAAATATTACATTTTAAAAACTTTTGTGAGAAAAATTCCAAAACACAATAATACTTTTTCATATATTTGGGTTCTTTATAGAGATTGTCTTAAAAATCAACTCTATAAAGTGAAAAATAGAGTTTAGATTCTACGAAATTAATAATAGAAAATAATAAAAATATATTATAACTGGAGAATAGTAATTATTATGTTCTTAAATGATTCTCTTCTCTACTATGATTATCTGAATAAAAAAACCTTGAAATATAAAACAATAATTAGAGTTCTTTTTAGGATCAGTTCTTTTAAGGAGCATCTCTTTTTTCTATAAAGCTTAATTATATTAATCCTTTACAGGGAGTATCTCTATAAAGTATTTTAAAGGACTATTGGGAGTAGCATTATGAAATTCAAAATGGAGTTAAAACGCCATAAAATAGACAGATTATAAAAATATATATACTTTCTCAAACAAGAAACTCCAAAATACAAAACAGTGTGTCTAATTCTGTGGGTTCTAAAACCATTTAAATTTATGATCCTAAGGGATCTATAGTTCCTCTAAAAATCCTTACCGTATAATACCTTATTTTCCCCCTTAACCCTTTACCTCTTTTTGATAGCATTTTTAGGATTATATAACCCTTTTTAAATGAAAGTAATTCCCATGCAAAAAATTCGCCATGTCACCGAAGTAGAGCAACTCGCCGCCATATCTATGTGACTTGCGTGGGCAACAAAAAAAAACACACAAGAAGAAACAAATGAACAAAAAAATAAACAAAAATAAATAAATGAAAATAAAAACAAAATTATGTCACTGAGAGCCTGCAATTGTGAATTCCGAAGACCAGGCCCAGAAAACGTGAACTGAAAACTAAAAAAAAAGAGAAGAAAAAAACTGGAAGTGGAAATGGAATCGAAATGGTCATGGGGACTAGGGGGTCTGGAGGCCCAAGACTCGGAGGTGTCCACCATTATGTCATCTCAGCCACAATTTAAAAAAAACAAAAAAAAATGAAGCATAGCCCAGTGGCAGCTGTAGCTGTGGCTTCTGGGCCATTGACACTCTTGCATTGCAACAGATACTAGGTATCTGGGAGATACAGATACTGGTGCTGCCACATCTGGCAGTTGCGTGCAATGGATTTTGAACTTGGCGGTGCGGCGGCGCTTCACGGAGCACGTAAAAGATACAGATACCAATGTATCTGGATCTGCTAGGCACATCTTGTATCTTTGTGTGGCTCTATTGAAGAACTAACCACATATTTGTGGGCCTTTTTGTAATTGCCGTTGTGTCTTGTGTTGTCTGTCTTCTGGTGTGTCTTCTAGTCTGTCTTCTGGCCTGTCTTCTAGCCTGCCTTCTGGCCCCCTTCAGGCCCCTCTTCTGGTTGTAATCGAAAACTGTGCTTCGGCTTGAGGAGCACCTCGCCGCTTGATTGAAATATGTTCCACCCAAAACAATGGCAAATATTTGCGAAACAAAAACCAACAAAAAGCCAAACCTGAAAGCAGAAAACAAAAAATGAGAACCTACAGATACTTCTCCTACAAATGGAACAAATAGACTCTTCAGATACAAGATACACGAAGCGAGTTAATTGAGTTGCTTTGTTAGTCGACCGACTAACGTGGAGATTCCATAAATGGAATTTATTAAATGCTCGCAAAAATGTAGCTAGTTTAGTTCATTTTAAAGATCTTAGATGTCTTACAGATCTAAGTATCAAAGTGTATCTTTTTAAACAAATAATAACAAAAATTATTATAACCTAAATTACTTTTTTTTCTAAACACTCTTTTAAATAAATCGAAAATCTTCGACATTTTTTTGTTTTAAGTAAAAAGTAATAAATACCAAGGAGTTTCACAAAAAATGCATATGTTTTAATATTTAATCTTTAAACTCTATCTAAAATTAATCGAAAACCTTAGATTTTATTGTTTAAAGCATAAAAAATAAAAATACTAAGTAGTTTAATAACTATTAGTTTATAAAAAATTAAAAGAAAACAAAGAATTTAAGATGCAATACAAACTTTAAACTACTAAAAATACAAAACCTCAAACTTTGTAAAATAAATATAAAAAAAAAGTGAAATATATCACTGGCATTAGTCCCTGTTGTGATTAAGTAAACTCCATGGTGGTAGCCTCCCGATTTTCCCCATTTCCTGAGTGATAACTAGCGGCTGTCCGAGTGCCAAGATCCGCCGACAAGTTGGCATTACTCGTCAGGTTGATTAAAAGCGAAACCATTTCACTGACGACTACGACCGAGTCCAAGCCTGAGACTGTGTTGAGGAAAGTGCCGGGCCGGAGAAACGAACGGTTTTTGGTCATTTTCCAGTGCCAGAAACAGTTAGCCGCTCTACCGAAAAATACCGACAACCCGACCCCACCCACTCACCTCACTAAACTATCACTATCTCGGGGATACACACCCACCCAAGCTGAACTTGAATGAACTGATGGGTCTCTGAGTGATGGGGTTTTCTTTTTTATTCTCTCTTTTATTATTATTTCTATTTCTTTTTCTATTTAATATTTTCTATCTTTTTCTATCTCTTTTTTTGTGAATGAAATGCAGTTGCAGGTGGCATTGTCCGCTGTCTAGTGTCCGCTGTCCGCTGTCCGCTTTTATGACATTTAGCGATCGCTTAGCCACCAACGAACGGTAAACTATTTAGACGTCTTTAAGACATGCTAACTGCACTTTATAAGCGTCATATTTTCCAAGTTCCCTGTCCGCTGTCCACCTGTCCCTCTGTCCGCCTGTCCGCAGTCGTAAAAATTATCATTATCATTATCGTCGTAGACACCTTTATGTTTTATTTTTGTGAAAGGCTATGCATACTTATTAAGACCAAGTGCCATGAAAATTCGCTGCCTTTCACCCGCCCAGTGGGCCCGAGAGCCACATACTCATACATACTCGTGCATGTAGCTCTCATGTGTACGGGGTATGCACTTCTTGAGAACCCCTCGACAGATAAGTCAATTGGACATTGGTCAACAGAAATCAATGTCACTAGGGCCATAAATATTTGTCCTTTATTTCTAGAAGATTAGTTCAGTTCAGTTACCAGCTGACAGTGTTTTCAGTGTAGGGTCTTGAGAAACTAGATCACCAGTCACTGGCAGTCACAATGCAATCCGCCAACACCCGGCTCTAATTTGGCTAAAATGTGCTTATAACAAGCATAACGAAGGTGGGAATGTCTTTCCCACGCTTTGAGGAACAAACCGGAGATCTAGACTAACCAAAAACCAAAAAAAAAAAGAGCCACTCCAGCGATAAAACAGACAAACAGAAACAGAGTGGAGATCCAGCAGACAATTGCCAAATCATGTCAGAGATAAATTACGCGAAAGGCAGCGAAAGATTCAAATGCAAATTTGGACCCAAGCTTCCGCAAGGGGGACTTCCAGAAACTCCATTTGTGTTTCTGGGTCTCTGTGACGAGATGTCGCGGCTACTTAGTGGTAATACATGGGCTAGTCGATGGTAATGCCTCTGCGACGACCGTTAACCACTCGTCCATTGTTATACAAATACAAATAAAACTGAAAATACCGGACAGTTGTGGTGTCCCCCAGTGCAGCACCAGCCACCAGCCACCAGCAGCAGGTGCCAGCGGAAATGGCTTCATTGCAGGAAACTGGGGAGGGGACTGGAGCCATCAACTCTGAACCAGAGGCACGAGACTAGATGCACCAATTATGGGACAGAAATCGAATAAAATAATACGTTCTGTTGGGGTTTTTCGATCTAAAATATATGAGAAACCTATAACATGTTTAAATATATCCATAGAACTCAAAGTATCACTACTAACAGCACTTTTCACTCAGTTTCTGATAATATATCCCAAATATAGATTAATAAAATTTGGATCAAAAAACCTATAGACTATCAAGATTATCGACCTAGTCTTTATCTTTAGACCCATTTTCTATCGATAGAATTCAAAGCTAACTCATATAAGCATAAATCAATGAAATGTCGATAAAAACAACCAAATCTCATCCATTTTCAATGCGATATACGTCCATCGATATAATCTTTATCTTATCAAGTAGTTTAAATCGATAGTCTAAAAAACCTAACTAGCATAGCGATTTATATCGATTTTATAGATACTATCAATAGCCATTTAGCTACATAATCCAGTTTTTAATAATATAGATCTCAAATATACAAGATTTATAAAATTTATACAAGGAAATAGAAACCATCGATAGAAACCTAATCGTTTAAACCCCTTGCAATAGATAGTTTGGATAGGTCGATAGAACTATCGATAGATTGTTACTTAGTCCCCTCCATTCTCTTCCACTTTCAAGGGAATATACGTGTCTATCGATAGAATCCTGGTCGTTTAAACCCCTTTCAATCGATAGTTTAGAAAGTCTTAGTTAGCAACTAGCATATCGCTTTAAATCGAGTGGGTAAGATACTATCAACAGGTATTAAGTATTTAGAAACTCCAGAGTCACCATGAAAGCCCCTGTTTCCTCAATCACACAATTTCCGATGTATATAGCCGAGGTATAGATCAATAAAATGTTTAGGTAAAGCACCCGGCAGACCACAGACTGCAATCCGGCGCATAGGAATGAATCAGAGTGCCATTTATAATTAGCCCGTATTTTCAATTACTTTCCAGCCAGAAGGCGGGCGGCGGAACAACACAACTCTGCCCAAGTATCTTATCTGTTTGGTGGTTTCCTTTTCGGCCCATTTGCCGACATTGCCCCCGAGACTTGTTATTCCGTTTCTTCAGAGCACTACCACTCCAGTAAATAGAACCCGGGTGTCTGGGTGCAATATTATCAATTTTTTTTTTATTTGCCAGCTTTGCAGTTCGGAGAGGGACTCAAGAACCTGGCGCCCCCATGCAGGTGTACCTGGTACCATCTACCATACACTCCCTCTCTCTCCACCCTTTCGGAATACCTATAAGTGTTCAGGGAATATTACGACTGATACGACCTATCAGCTATCATTGCCTTATCGAAAAAAGTACTATATAGTGGAAAAATAAAAAGAACCACCATGTTCAAGTTCACTTCACAAAGGTGAGTCATGGAGGCCTTTGCAATTCTTCCAAATAGTGCTGCTGGTAGGGTTGCCATTTTCCAAAAATATTCAACCATATCATCACTATAATTATGAAATTATCTCTGGAATCGGAATCTCTACTTCATGTCTGGGGGCATTATTTTGGTCTAAAATATTGCTCTCTTCAAGGCATTGGCTAATTTTTTTTTGTTAGATTAGATAGAGTCCATGATTTCATTAATTTTGTATTTTATTTGGTCACTGGGCCTGGGGTTTGGCGGGTCTGGAGCCTCTGTATAGGGGGTGGTGGGTGTGTAGCTTGCTTATTTCAATATTTTATGATCTTGTTATGGAAATTTATTCAAAGGGGCTTGACAGAGGGCGGTATAGGCATGGAGACACAGTGGAAAAATACTTTAATCGATAATTATCGAAAAAGAAAATATAGGGAGTTCTATAAAGGGGGTAATAGGTGTGAAGCTTGGATGTTGTAACATTTTATGATCTTGGTATGGAAATTTATGGAAAAAGGGCATAGTTCCACAATAGAAAACTACTTTAATCGATAACTATCGATAATCCATCAATAGAGGCTATATATTTCAATATTTTAATGAAAATTTATGCAAAAGGGCTTGAAATAAAGCTCTATAAAGCATGGAAAAACAATTGGAAACTACTTAAATCTATAACTATCGATAATCAAGATACAGGGAACAATATATAGGAAGTCGAAAACATGAAGCTTGATTATTCAAATATTTTATAATCTTGGTAGTGTTATTTAGTCAAGAAGCTTGACACAGCGCAGTTACCTAGCAGAAGAACCACATTTATCGATAACTATCGATAGCCCACACATCATACTCAATGCAAAATGATTTTGTGAAACATTTCCGGCTAATGGGCCTTATCGAGCGACATTAAATGCCTTTGAAATCAGCCATATGGTAATTAGCGGGCCGGCAGCCCCGCCCACCTCCACGACCACCGCCTTGACATTGATGAATTGCCGGAGTTGGGAATGGAATCACCGCCATTTCAAGCAAAACTATATACCAGTCCATAATACACCTGTTATGGGTGGAAAGAATGGAATGGAATGGAATCGTTATCGGGCAGATATTTCGAAACTGATAAGGCGCCGAAGCTTATCATTCAATAAGCCGCAAGTCAATAGAACCTTGACTTATATAGAGGAACTTGCGAGCCATCCAGCCATTGCAATTGCAGTGCAATACCATATATGATACTATATATATGATATACCACCCACTTGTATAAAACTTGGTTACAAATTCAATTGAAATTGGAGAGAAAGTGCAGAGACACGGCCCATTGTCTGGTTAGTGTTTGGATTTGGTTTTGTATTTTGTATTTTGGATTTTGGATTTTGGATTTTGGATGAAAATAATAATGATGACACGCTTTTCCCAATGACACTTTGTCTTGCAAGCTTTCATTCAAATTTCTCAGCAGAGTTTCCAAGCCAACCAACTAGAGACTGCCACACTGCCACATTGTGTGGAAAAATGTAAAGTAGCACAAATGGGTGGCAAGTCGAGCAAACAAAATGCCCGGCCCAGACATGCAATCGAAAGCGGCAATCTAATTGATATTTCTGTTTTTTTTTTTGTTTGGAATTCGTTGCAAGTTATAATCGTGTGGCATGTGGCATAAGGCTTAGACCGAAAGAGAGAGTGAAGGTGGGAACAACGATGCCAATGGGTTAAGGTTGCCAGGCTACTAAAATAATTGTGGTAGGTCGCCTCTTTCTCCTTTTTTTTTTATTAAAATATTTTATCAATAAAGTTGGTTTCCAAAAAATCAATAAAAAATTATGATGGCGTTGTGTCTTCCGGAGAAACTAATTACTCATGTTTCGTGTTCTCACACTCTACTCTGGGGAAGAATTCTTCTGGTTCCTTCTCCTTATCTGCCCTCCACGAACATTTCAATCAAATGGTAATTGAAAAAAAAAAAAAAAAGAAAAACTCATCATCGATGACATCTGGCTAGATGATATGGCTTATTAGAGTTTCCCAAGAGCGGCTTCCCAAGTTCCTTCTCTTCCGAAGATTGCAGAAAAGCATGCTTTCTAGAAGAAACCTCATTACATCGCTTGCACGTTCTTCTTCTCAGTCTTGGACTTCCATCGACTTGCCGAAGAAATCAACTTTCAAAGCGAGCGATTTCCGCTCTTGGTTGCGCACTCTGCTCACAACTTGCAACACTCGGGGGCACTCTTCAAAATCAATTTCGGAAAACACACTAACATTGTATGTGTATAGTAGTGCCAGCTGGGATAATCAGCGATCGTGGATCTGTAACTGGCTGCGAAATTACAGCAATGACAACGAATCGATTCGTCGGAGGTACACCATCCATTGGCTACTAATTGCAGGCACTGCGAGAAAATAGGTGGACAGTTAAGGGGGTTCTACTAAAGGATCCTCCCTATGATACCGACTGGATATTAACTAAATACTACCCACAGTATAATTATTATCATTAAGACTAAAACTCTTTTTAATATTCATTATAATACCTAGTATAGTATGTTTAAAGGAAAGGGTATCAGGTTTAGGGGGTTCTACTATGGAATATACTATAGATATGAAAGATATTCTACTAGTTACTAACTAAGATTATAACTATCATATTATATTATATTATTGTAACTAGAACGCTGCTCAATATTCGTTATAAAACATGGTAGATAGTACAGTTATAGGAATCTGTGGTATGGAATTATGGGTTATGGGTTCTATCTATAGGGTTCTATGCCGTTTTCCATCCATAGAGGTTCTTTAAACTTTATACAGAACCTTATACTTTATACTCATTTAGTATAAAGATATTATAGATATTATTATAGATATTATATTATATTATACACAACCCATTTATTAATTTCCAAACATAACTCCTTCTATAATAAGGGATCCTAACTTGTTTTTATAAATATTCCTAAAAATATAACTATACTATACCATATTTTTCCACAAACTTTATGACATGTATAAGCATAAAAATTAAATATAATAATATAAAAAAAAAAACTATATTATTTAACATTTTTTTCTCTCCGTGCCATTATGTGTTATGATCCTCAATTTGTACCTCAATCTGTATCTGTATCTGAATCTGTACCTGTGAGATAATAGCCGGCGATCGGCGACTTGCGATGACTTCTTTCACTTTGATTGACACGCTTTTTGGGTTATGGATTATGGGTTATGGGTTATTGGTTGTTGGTTGTTGGTTGTTGGTTGCTGGGTTATGGCAGAAAATTATAAAATCGAGTAATTATATCAGCCAGCCAACGGTAAACTGTAAACTATAAACTACAAACTACAAACTGCAGACTACAAACTATAAAGCATAAGAGCTCTGCCCGCAATCGGATCAATTAAGAAACCCGGCGACTGCATCGTCCATATAATGGAATAATGGCAGCATCTCGCCATAGTCCGACTATTCCGCATAAAATATAGTTCAAATAACTTTCAAAAAATAGATAATATAATGAAATAAAAGATACATCCAGAGACTGCATTGTGTTGGGAGCTAACGGTCGTGGCATTCACTTTTCATTTCAGTTTCAAAAAAAGAGAAAAAAAAAACTGCTCTGGTCTCTCATTTGAATTTCTAATCGAAGGAAATAAAGACTTATGTGAGACTTATTACTATTATCATTCAGATATGTTGAGATATGTGGGGCTCAGCCGATTTCGTAATCCCCATTTTCGCTTTTTTTCACTCTCTGGGTCTGGGTCTGGGTCTTTGCCTTTTGAGTTCATTGTCAGAACTCCAAAAATAATGATTCAAAAAATACAAAAAAACTGAACAGAAAAAAAAACAGAAATATAAACTGAAACTGACTGATGACGATCTGCGTGTGGACCGGACCGGTTTCTTCGGTGTTTCGTTGTCGGTGAAATTTATGATGCATAATATTTGTTTTATTCACCATTGTTTGCGGTCATAGTTGCACTCCAGATGTCGAAACACCTTCCACCACATGCCTCTGCCTCTGCCTCTACCTCTGCCTGTGGCACGAGATGCAATTGAAAGTTCCCAGAAAAGCGAAAAGGGAAAATGCCTTTTTCCCAGAAGGAAAGTTCAAGTCTTTTTTTCAATCAAGAGTTTACCAAGAAAATAATATCATTTATGAGCTATAGTTTTGAAGATAGATTAGGTACAAGATATAGGTTTCCATTTTTCTTATAAGTAGACTCTTACTGAGGGTCTATCTAATAAAAAACAAAAGAACCCTGGCAACCATAAAAAATATCATTTATCAACTATAGTTTCGAGTAATTATTGTAAATAAACATTGAAAAATGCTTAAAACCTCTCTGGACTGTTGGCAGCCCTAAACACAAACTAAATAGAGTTAGCAACCCTTAAAAATACCATTTATCAAACCCAGTTTAAAAGAATATCTTCTTTCTTAAGATAAAGTTTATTAAAAGTCTTCAAAATCTATAAAATTTAGAGATTACTGTTAATAAATATTTAAT
The DNA here is from genome assembly GCA_035045925.1 of Drosophila atripex. Lineage (NCBI taxonomy): Eukaryota > Metazoa > Arthropoda > Insecta > Diptera > Drosophilidae > Drosophila > Drosophila atripex. The sequence goes on from JAWNOP010000009.1 coordinate 1,971,122, forward strand.
AAAGTTTAAATTGAAAACTTTCCTCTCCAGACTCCCAGCCCTCTTTAAAGAACCAAAGCAATAAATACTCTCAAAAATACCATTTTAGAACCATAATTTTAAAGAACTATCATCATTTAAGCAATAAAGTGACTATTTAAGTTCCTTAAATAAACTGTGATTTATCATTTTACTTTCAGAATTTCTTTGACATTTTTTTATGAACTTTTTTGAGGAATTCCCTGCCAGATATTAATCTTCTCTAAAAGTCCAAACATCATTAATTACTGGGCACTTTTATTGGTTCTACGAGGGACTCTCTAGCATGATTGATTTGAAATTTCTGTTAAAGCTCATCGATTAACTTTTTTTAGCACATTTTTGACATGTTTTGATAAAAAAACAGGTTAAAAAAAGTTATAAAGCCTGTTTTAAATTATAATTTTAATCTTTTATAATTAATTCCTTTACAATTAGTTATAATAACTTGTAAACCATTAACAAGCCCAGGAATATTACTTTTTTTTTATGGCCAACTGCTCCAGTTTTTTGGGATAAGATCGCTCATCTTTCTTTCGGTTCGAGTGCCTCGATAATAACTGTTGTTTTTCGGCTTTTCTCCATTCGTATATCCATTTTTTCTTCATTTTTTTTATTTTTGTTTTTCACTTCATGAGAGGTCAGGGTTTGTTGACCCCAGACATTGACCCCCACCTTCTCCTTCTCCTCCCCTTTGGCGATCGACACACGACAAGTCGCGGGTTTTTTCTCATTTTTTTTTCATTATTTTGGTTGTTTGCGTTTTCCATTAGAGGTTGTTTTTTCTCCCACTCCTCCTCTTTTTTTATGGAATCTCCCCCCTTAAATTGTATATCCCAAGTATTTATCTTTTTGTGTGTAATTATATCCGAGTTCTTCTTAGACAGTTCTTCTTGTAATTATATCTCAGCTTGGTCTCTCTTTTTTTTAATAATTTGTATTATACTTTTTTTTAACTCTTTTAACTTTCAAGTAGCTCCCCCTAACTAGTCATTATCTTCCTGTTTTTTTTTACCGACGATTTGGTAATTTCCATTTTCACAAAAACATAAAAAATATAAAGACATCTATTAGGGGGGGGGGGTGTCAGTGTCAGGATAGCATCTTTTTCTTCGCAGCTTTTGGCCATTTTTTCCGCTCTTCCCTGACCGGTTTGGGCCATTTTTACTTTCAATTGCCAAACGAGTAAAATCGATGTGAAAATTTTAATACCAATGTCTGCCTCCGCAAAAAATCAACAAAAAAAAAGCGAAAAGTTTAATAGACCATCCCCAAATGATGCATCAAATTCTAACCGGTTTTTGTTTATTAATTTTTTTTTTGGCTGGAAAATTGTGAAAAAGTTAATTGACTTTACGAGAGTTCCTCCACAGGGGCTATATTAGGAGGCTATATAGCCTTTCATATCACTAGACTTTTGTCTCTTGAGTTTCTAATCGAATCAAAGTGAAGATCTTCAGATCTCCGGCCTGGCCTGAATCTCATCGACCCGGCCAAGCTGGAGATCCTCAAGCCATGGCCAATCAGACAGCCTCCATCACTTGACCATCAGTGCACTTTAACAAAAAATGTCTATAAGAGGGGGTTTTTTCAATTTTTTCAATTGTTAAAAAAAACTGGGATGGATTATAGCCCTTAAAAAAAAACTAAACAAAGATAGATGGCAGCCCTGAAATAACTAAATAAAACTATAAAATAAAGATGGTAGCCCTAAAAGTAAATTAAATATAGTTGGCAGCCCCAAAAAGATCGGTTTTCTTCAATTCCCGACAAAGCATGTCATTTTTAGCTTTGTTTTTGAAACTTTTAAGCTTATTTCTAGTTAATAAGAAATATAATTAATAATTATTTTAGGCATAAAACTGTATTATTTTAGTAAAAAAATATAACAATAAGAAACTAAGAAGTTGTTAAGAATGACCCTGAAAGACACTTCTTCCCAATGAAACCAGAGACCAGACACTCACTGCCCCCAAAATATAGTGTGTAAGTATTTTTCGCAGTGCCGATCATTTGTCGTCTTAGCCACGCTCTTAGCCTGGCTCTTAGTCTGGCCATGGCAGTTCTTGGGGCATTTTCGTTCGCTGCCATTTATTTGGGTCACGGACAGTCATCTCGCTCGCCGTCGTCGGCTATCCTTGTCGCGGACTACAGGTTTTTCGACTTTTACTTGCAACTTGGCATTGGACATTCCGTTTTTATTTTTCTTTATTTTTTTTCTTCTGTTTTTGGTTCCGTGTTGCATCTTTATTGTTTTTTTTTTTTTTTTAGAAATAATACAAATTACATATATTCTTTTTTTTTGGGATGGCTTTTTTTTGGGATTTCGGGAATCTGAGAAAATTCTTAATAGCCTGGGGCACTGTCACTTTTTTTAAACGTCTCCCAGAAAAACATAGAGAGAAAAAAAGGGAGCACTATCCAAGGATAAACATTGGGGAATAACAGTTCTTATAGTGATTCAAGACTGAAGTTTCAAGATTAAGATGGATTCCATTCCGATAGTTTTCTTTGTGTCTGGGATGGATTGTTTATCGATCTTGACAGTTGTGGCACACTTTTCGATTTAATGCCTGATTCTCCAAGATCTCTTTTTTTTGTAGAGAAGGAGGAGGACCAAGAGGTGGAGAGATAAAGTATGATGGAAAGAAAAGCAGGGGGGGCTCGAGAAAATAATAGCCGAACAATGGCCAAGAAAATTTCACAGCTCTTACCATGACTTTGGGTTTCGAACCCCAAGAAGCCCCAAACCCCAAAAAAAAAAATATCTTATAGTACTATTTATTCTACAAAAATAACAACAAAAAAAAGAAGTTGGCAACTGTGCAAATAAAATAAAAATAACAACAACAAAAATAAATAACCACCTGTGGGAGAAAGAGAACAAAACAAAAAAAAAACGAAAGAAAGAAAAAAAAAGAAGTACAAGAAGAAGCACATGTAAAATGAAAAACAAAACAAAACAAAACCATTTTACAATTGTGGCGCGATCTCATTGTTGTTGTTACGGGCCTTTTTGTTGGTTTTGTTTTCTTTTTGTTATTGTTGTTAGTGGTGGTACTAGTGGTGCTGGTGGTGCTGCTGCGGAAAGTCGGAAAAATCAGTCAATGGAACGTCACGGCAGAGGAGCAAGAACAGCAGCAGCGACGCCAACCGCAGCGGCAGCAGCAGCAGCAGCGCAGCTTTTGGGGGCGGGCTTGAGAGTTCAATGAAATGCTAGTAAAAAAAAAGGGGGGGGCGGGGGCAGTAGCGAAAAAACAAGAATAGAGAACAAAGTAATGAGATCTATTTTTCAGACAATTATTAATATTCGTATTTAAGAATTAAACCATTTTTTTCGATCTTTTTTTTAATCCATATTTTAGAATCTAGAGTAACTGTTCTTTTCAAAAACCATAATATTTAAAAAGAAAAATACCATTTCTCCACTCACCTCTTCAACTTTCTGCTGCATTTTTGTTGATTGTTTTTGAATTAGTGCTTCTGCTTAGTGATTTTTTAAATTAAAACACTGAACAAAACAAAATTTGCAAAAAAAAAAGAGTAATATTACTTCCTCTTGTTGGACAGTAAAGTGTTTTGTTTTTCGATTACTTGTTTTCAATAAAAACACTTGCACTTTTTTAGACAAACAGAACGTTCTACTGCAATGGCAGTCTTCCTCCTCCTTCGGTTGTCTTCTGTTTCCTTTTCCCTCTTAGTTAGAAGAAGAGTTGGTTAGAAGATTGCCGTTGCGCGCGCGCAAAAGGTGGGAGCCAAAAAAAAAAGCGTAGTGACAACAGACGGTTAACGGGACACGAGCAAGCGAGGTGTAACGACCAGCGCGCAGAGACAGCTCAAACTCGAATGTAGAATGCATTGGCTCCACTTCAAGTTTTAGTCTCGCGGGAGCCCCTAGGAGCTTGCAAGATCCAGTGCTGCCAGATGGTCAAATCGAGAGCACTGGTTCTTCCGGAGAGTGAGTCCGCAATTCTCTTGGCAATAAATAGCATTGCAAAGTGCCAAAGCGGGTTTTTTGGCAAATAATAAAAAAAACTATTTAAAGTATATAGTAATATATAATAGTATATTAGTTATAAAAGATCTAAAAGAGAAGATCTGAACTACTGGCGCCAAATGATAAGAGCTGCCATATTTGTTGAAAGCTCTAATAACCATCGATATAAATATCGAAAGCTTCTTACTAGTGCTTGCCAGGGTTGAAAGACTGTTACTACCACCACTAGTTTGGGGTTGCCATGGTAACGGCTTTTCAAAAAACGATACGAAACAATGTAAAAATAGTAAACAAAAACAAATAAATGTATTTTGAACTCTAGCAGGCCTTGAAAAAGAAATAGTCAACAAGAAAGTATAAAATATAATGCACAAGGGCAAGGACATGAAGCGCACTGGAGTTTATCGAGTGAGTGGCAACATCGGAGACTTCCAACTGCTGCTGAAGCTGCGCCACATCAGCGAGTGGCTGCCGGTGCCGAAGTTCGAGTACAACGGTGCCCCAAATTCGGCCGTGCATGGCGAGCACTATCCGGAGACGGAGGAGGACCGCTGGTCGGACTGCTTCATCCATGTGCCGCAGGACGATGAAGTGTATGGCAGTGGCAAGAATCGCATTGGCTATTATGGCAGCTACTACAGCGTGCCCAGTGGACATGGCAGTGCCAGCAATCCCATCACCTCCATAGTACGACGGCGCAAGAGTCCCAGACCCCCAAGAGCTTTAGAGGCGCCTCCTGAAGAGCAGGATCCTCAGGAGGAGGAGGAGGAGCCTGCCACGGAGGAGGACGTGGAGGAGGAGCAGGAGGAAGAGAAGAAGAAGCTGCCAGCCATTAAAGCGGCGGTGCCTCAGCAGGAAGAATCACATGACTCGCAAGAGGCCATCTACCAGGATCCCCAGCGGAGTACATTCTCTGAAACTGGCGGCGATTTGTTCTACGAAAGGAACCGAGAGCTCTGTAATGGAGCCATGGCCTCCATTCGCATATCCTGGCAGCAGAAATACTTCAGTCACACGGAACTCCAGCGTCATCTCACCGATCCGGGTGCCTGTGCCTCCAAGACCCAAAAACGCTATCACAACTGGGCCCTGGAGACGCTGGAACTGCAGCAACTGCATCTCCAGAAACTGGAGGCACAACGAGAACGTAACCACGAAAAGGAACAGGACCTGGAGCGAGTGCGAGTGCGTCGCAAGCCGCGAAAGACCCGAACGCTGAGGCCTCGTCCCGGCGTCACCGCCCTCTCCACGATGCTGGTCAGCAACGGGCTATCGTCGGCCAATATGTCGGAGGTCTCGCTGGTGGATGACCCTTTCTTTGCGGCCAGGACCTGCCTGATTCACACCGTGGTAGATGGCGACTCGGAGGACTTGCTGCCCCGGGAAGCCCACGACCTGAAAGCCCAGGGCTATCAACTAATGTATGTTTACGCCGATCTGCAGCAGGACACCCTGCTGGTGAGCATACGCTATGATCCTGTCCAGGGCCTGCTGTACGTCTATCCGGACTTCAGCTCGAGTGCCCAGGATCTGGACTACGTGGTGCACATTGAGAAGGACAACGATTGCCGCCAGTTGTATGCGTATGGCTTTGAAAACGCCACGCCCTTGGAGTCGGTCGGAACGGCAGAGGATGCTGAGGAGGATGAGGAGGAGTCGGAGACGGATTCCGAGGCGGAGGACCTTCCAGCCGATGCCACGGCCTTGGAACTATTGGACTTCTATCAGCGCCAGAGGTCGGCCGCCACTGAGCTGCGTTCCCTGCTCCACTTCGATATGCCGCCGAAGCGGATGCGCCGGATCTGCCTGCTCATGGAGCTGCAGGAGGCCCAGTTCTTCGAGCATCCCAACATCCATGTACGGTATTATGTGCAGCCACCGCACCACACCCTCTGGGAGTCGTCCTTGGGCTCCGCCGGGGAGGATCCCCTGAGAGGTTCCACTGCCACTTGCCGGGATGCGGGTGACTTCCGACTGGCCAACCTGGGTCACTGCTGGCAGCTGACCCTTCTTTGCGAGGAGCACTACCAGCCGGACGAGCTGATGCACATCTACTTCGAGGTCATTTCCACTGATTTCTGGCAACGCGAACGCTGCGAGGGCTACGCCCATTATTCCTGCTCCCTGATCTCTCCATTAACCACGGACACCGTCACGATGCAGTGCATCCGGCCACTGGGCAGCTGGTTGGATTCACTGAATCGTTACTTCATCGGCGGCCGGCAGCTCTTTGACTTTGTCTCGTACTTTGATGCCCAGAATGTCCAGAAGGAGCTGCACAATCGCTTGAATCTGGACACCGGCAAGGCCATGAGGAGCACTGGCTACCTGGTGCTCCATGTGCGAAAGTTGCAGCAGCGCCACATCGAAACCTCTGCCGGGCAGCTGCAGCTGGACTTGAGCGACACTACCAGCGAGTCCAGTGGCTCCGACGAAGATGCCAAGTCTACCTCGGTGGCAGACACCGCCAGGGCCACCACTCTGGACGAGGTGATGACCGCCTACGTGGAGGCCAGGGAGAGAATAGAGTCCCTCCTGGTGAAAGCCATCGAGGGCTAGGGCCTGTGGACTCTGAAAAACTACCAAAGTATACTTCCAGGCTTGAAAATTAAATAAACAAATACTTTTATTACAAATTTCAACTTTATATAATTTAAATGGTTTTTATGTCGATTTATGGAGAGTCGATATAGAAATCATTCAAGGAATTCCTCTTCAAGTTAAGATAAGAATTCGCACAGATTAGACATTGTAATGGAAATATACGACAGTCAATGAATGAAATGAATGAATGAATGAATAATTTAAGGTATTCCGCTTATGAATCGGATGAAAAATGAGGGAGATATCGCTATGGATATGGGCCAAGTACGAAAATCCAGCATTTTGAAGGGGATCCCCCACAAAAGTTTGAAAAATTTTGGAAAAATATTTTCTGGTAGGATTTTGATGCAGAATCACGGGAAATCGATCCACTAATCGTTTAAGGTATTCCGCTTATGAATCGGATGAGAGTTGGCGGAGAAATCGCTATGGATATGGGCCAAGTACGAAAATCCAGCATTTTGAAGGGGATCCCCCACAAAAGTTTGAAAAATTTTGGAAAAATATTTTCTGGTAGGATTTTGATGCAGAATCACGGGAAATCGATCCACTAATCGTTTAAGGTATACCGCTCAAGGATCGGATGAGAATTGGCCGAGATATAGCTATGGAAGTGGGCCAAGTACGAAAATCCAGCATTTTGAAGGGGATCCCCCACAAAAGTTTGAAAAATTTTGAAAAAATATTTTCTGGTGGGATTTTGATGCAGAATCACGGGAAATCGATCCACTAATCGTTTAAGGTATACCGCTCAAGGATCGGATGAGAATTGGCCGAGATATAGCTATGGAAGTGGGCCAAGTGCGGAAATCCAGCATTTTGAAGGGGATCCCCCACAAAAGTTTGAAAAATTTTGGAAAAATATTTTCTGGTAGGATTTTGATGCAGAATCACGGGAAATCGATCCACTAATCGTTTAAGGTATACCGCTCAAGGATCGGATGAGAATTGGCCGAGATATAGCTATGGAAGTGGGCCAAGTGCGGAAATCCAGCATTTTGAAGGGGATCCCCCACAAAAGTTTGAAAAATTTTGGAAAAATATTTTCTGGTAGGATTTTGATGCAGAATCACGGGAAATCGATCCACAAATCATTTAAGGTATTCCGCTTATGAATCGGATGAGAGTTGGCGGAGATATCGCTATGGATATGGGCCAAGTACGAAAATCCAGCATTTTGAAGGGGATCCCCCACAAAAGTTTGAAAAATTTTGAAAAAATATTTTCTGGTGGGATTTTGATGCAGAATCACGGGAAATCGATCCACAAATCATTTTAGGTATTCCGCTCAAGGATCGGATGAAAATTGAGGGAGATATAGCTATGGAAGTGGGCCAAGTGCGGAAATCCAGCATTTTGAAGGGGATCCCCCACAAAAGTTTGAAAAATTTTGAAAAAATATTTTCTGGTGGGATTTTGATACAGAATCACGGGAAATCGATCCACGAATCATTTAAGGTATTCCGCTTATGAATCGGATGAAAATTGAGGGAGATATCGCTATGGATATGTGCCAAGTACGAAAATCCAGCATTTTGAAGGGGATCCCCCACAAAAGTTTGAAAAATTTTGAAAAAATATTTTCTGGTGGGATTTTGATGCAGAATCACGGGAAATCGATCCACAAATCATTTTAGGTATTCCGCTCAAGGATCGGATGAAAATTGAGGGAGATATCGCTATGGAAGTGGGCCAAGTGCGGAAATCCAGCATTTTGAAGGGGATCCCCCACAAAAGTTTGAAAAATTTTGAAAAATTATTTTCTGGTAGGATTTTGATGCAGAATCACGGGCAATCGATCAACTAATCGTTTAAGGTATCCCGCTCAAGGATCGGATGAGAATTGGCCGAGATATAGCTATGGATATGGGCCAAGTACGAAAATCCAGCATTTTGAAGGGGATCCCCCACAAAAGTTTGAAAAATTTTGAAAAAATATTTTCTGGTAGGATTTTGATGCAGAATCACGGGAAATCGATCCACGAATCATTTAAGGTATTCCGCTTATGAATCGGATGAAAATTGAGGGAGATATCGCTATGGATATGGGCCAAGTACGAAAATCCAGCATTTTGAAGGGGATCCCGCACAGAAGTTTGAAAAATTATTTTCTGGTAGGATTTTGGTGCTGAAGGACAGAAAATCTATTCAGAACTCTTGAAAGGTAGTGCCTTTCAAGATCGGATGAGAACTCGCAAATATATAAATATATATTTTAAAGCATGCTTTTAGGCATAAGGGTTGAAAGAACCCAGAAATATTCTGAAATAATAGACAGTTTGATGACCTCTGAGGGTATTCCCCAAAGAATAGGTAGTGCTCGTGGTTGATCGTTAGTTTAGCCATTTTATTTACTACTAATATCACTCAGTGTATATACATAGATTCGTTTGTGTCTTTTGTCTGGGTTGTGTGTGTGTTTGTGTTTTTGTTTTTTGTGCGTGGGTGTGTGTAGATACATATCATATATGCGTGTACATAAGGTATAATATCATATATAAAATTGTGCTCCGTGTATAACACTAAAAAATGATAAAAAAAAATTTCGCTAGCTCTGTGATTTTTTTTTTTTTTTTTTTGTGTTCCTTATTGGTTTCTTTTTTTTTTCCATTCTTGCCTGTTGTGGTTTCACTTAAAAAAAAACTAAATACTTGAAGCTGGGAAATCGGGAGGGTTTTTGGGAAGGACGGGTAGGGAGTAGGGTAGTTGGGGGGTGGGTGTCAGGTCGCAGGTCACAAACTTATGCCACGGGCAGATATTGACGGGATGGCGTCACCAGAGGCGTCTTCGGGGCCTGGTAGTTGTAGCCGTTTCCGCTTCCGTAGTAATCATTGCCAGCTCCGGCTCCGGCACCGACTCCGCCGTAGGGGGCACCGAACAGCTGTCCGTTGACGCCTCCCTGCTGGGGCTGGTAGCTGTAGTCGTCACCGCTCTGACCGCTGCCCCTCAGGGGTCCCTGGTCGGAGTCGAGGGTCTGCTGCAGGAACTGGAATCGGTTCTTGTTGCCCAGGAGGCTGCTGGGGTCCACAGTCTGGCGCTGTCCAGCAGAGGCCAAAGGCTGGGGCCTAAAAACGATAATACGAGTTTTATTAAATGATTCGGGATAACAGATCAAAGGACAAGGGTCCTGGACTATCACTGCACACTCACTCGGGGATGTCCAGATCCAGTTCGGTGATGGGATGGTAGCCGAACTCATCGGCGGTGTAGCGGGTCTTGTAACGCTTGCCATCGGCGCCGGTGAAGGAGTAGGAGCCACTGACCACGAAGGTCTTGTCGTCCTTGAGCTTGCCCACGCTGCTGACCTCAATGCCGTTCTGGGTCTTCAGTCTGTTTGGGAAAAATGGATAATATTTGGTTAGTAAGTTTAGGGATTAAAATGTAATAGTAAAATAAAATTAATTATTAGTTCTTTTTTAGGAATTAAAAGGAACGAACTATACAGATCTATTAAAATTTATTTCATATTCTAAAATATAATATTCCTTACAAAAAGTTTGCTTTTACAAAACTAATCATTATCTGTACAATTAAGGAATAATTTATAAAAAATATATCAAATTCAGTAGAAGTTTCTATTAATTAAGTGAATAACTCTAGAATCTACAAAGATATAAAGTTATGTATTTAAAACTTCAAAATGATTTTTAGAAAACCCTTTCTAAGCTAATTTTTAGCCAATTTTCCGTTTCTTTTTCAGTTTCTTTATATATATTCTATACATGTCCTTTATATTTTATAATCTGAATATCCCATTTCTCTTAAAAAAAAAATAATACTCACTGGAGCTTGAACTTCTTGCCGGAGTTGTAGTTGGTGAGCTCCTCGGTTTTGGCCTTCATGACATCGCCACTGAAGTGGACGGCGGGCTTGTCGTCGTCGATGTCCTCGGGCAGGGTATAGATGTCGCTAGGATTGTACTTGAACAGGTCCAGATTGCGATCTGTCAGATGCTTGACGTCGGCGGCCGCCAGAGCCACGAAACCCAAAAGAATCAGCTGAGGGACGGTAGAATAAATTTCATTAAAAAATCAATAGGGATACAAATAAATCCTCAAAGTTAAATAGTAAAATAAAAAATTCATTCATTCAAAAGATACAAGCATTAAAAAAAAAAAAGACAAAGCCATTAAAAGATGCTCCACTTGTATGTCGATTCAAAAAAAATGTTTTTCGAATAAATCACTGACAACTGGCCGGGTGCTTTAAATGTTCAACGTTTCAATTTCGATTGGGTTCAAATTTTAAATATATATATGTTTTTTTAGACTTATATATTTTTTTTTGTGATTAATATGCAGATAAAAAATGTGTGCATTAGCGGGCAATTAATCAAAGTCGCGCGCGATTCGCTGGCGTTTCTGGTCGCTGTCGTCGTCGTCGTCGCTGTGTCTCGCGTCGCGTTTCAGCCGCGATTTCTGATTTATTTGATTTGGTTTCGGGCCGAGGCACTAATCATAATGGTCTCCAACCGTTTCGATATTTGTCATTCGTCTCTTTTGACGTCTGATCTTCATTCTGTCAAGGTGACTGTTTTTTTCTCGACATATATTTTTGAAAATATTTTTTATTTTCGAGACACTTTTCGGCGATTAAGTTCAACAACAACAAGGATAGACACTTTCACTTTTGATCCTTTCACAAAAAAAAATACATATTATCGTTCATTTTTTGTTTTTTATATATATTCCAGGCACTTACAAAACTCTTCATTTTTGTTTGTGTGTGTTTTTGGTTTTTGGTGGCGATAAAAAAATTCGAAATACGAGGATATTGGTATCTGCTGGTAGGGACTACTACTGCTCCTCGATCGGCCTGTTCCGATGCTCTAAGATTCTAGCAAATAAATACAAACGATGCGACTTCTTGTTTCCTTATATATGATCTTAGTCAAGCGGCTCTGCTGCTGCGACGCCGGCAGAACTAGGAACCGGACAACGAACTGCGTCTCTGCCAGCGTCTCAGTCGGCGTTGCACAGTGGTCCCGAATCCCTAAATTGTATATGGTTTTTGGCTTAGACTTGGACAAATTTCAGAAGGAGAAATGTTTTCTTGGGAAATATCTATTAAAAAATAAAATTAAATAGTTCAATAAAATATAAGTTATTTTTTAAAAATTAATATGTTATTCTTTGAAACTTAAATTCCAACGTTTTTAGAAAACATTTTTAATAATAGTTCTAAAAATAATAATGTATTCAACGAATATTATTAAGAATTAAATAAATAATAATAATAAAAAAAAACTATGTAAAAATGTATTTATTTTATAATTTGAATTAAAATTGTTGTTCTCCTAGGTTAAATAAACAAGAGTTTTACTTAACAACTATATATATATTATTGTTTTACACAAAAAAACTCTCCTCAAAAGCTTAAACTACAGTGACGAATTCACCTGTATTCCGTTTTTAAAATTTATTGTTTACAAACTAAAGTTTTGTTTAAAAAATCACCCAATATATATTGTTCCTCCCTATATTCCTCCATATTAAATATTCCTTCCTATATCTCCAAGTTTCTAATAAAACCTACAGTAACCCCACGGTGGAACCCAGCCACTTAACAAAGAATGAGAATAAAAAGCCAAAGTTTGTCAACTGTCCGACCGAAAAAATAAAATGGAAAGACTAGTGGGAAGAGGTGGGGGATTAGCCCAATAGAGGGGTCCAGAGTATCATCCATCTGTAGATCGGAATAGCGCTGAACCAGCGCAGATGTAACTATTTAGGGCCTTTGGATATCTGGGATTTGTAGACTGGGTGGTTCGGTGGATTGATTCTTTTTTTTCTCGAACTCGGCTCATTCCACTTTTGTTGCTGACGGAGACTGATCGCAGCATAGAAATCTGGTTTCTGGGCAACAAAATTAGAAAACCGCCATCATCAAATTAGCATACACGTTTAATGATGATTTTTTTTTTTTGTCATTTTTTCTTGAGTTTTTGTTTTTTATTTTTCTGTATATGTGCATGTGCGTAAATTTAAATCGGTGTTAATTTTTTATAAAGCATGGAATATATATATATATATATATATATTGAGAAAAAAAGATATATACTAACTAGCGGTTGATAAAATATGCGTTAGATTGACGATTAAAGTTTTTGGGCGACCAGTTTGTGGATTGAATCCGTAAGATACATTCTGCTGAATGAAACCAATCTTGTGGACGGCAAAGACATTGATGGCGATACTTTTGATAAGCGCTCGAGTGGCAGATCTCTCATAGCACATATCCATATAACATATAGCATGAAACCCATAGCATATGTTAATGCATCAGGTCTCGTTCAGCCTTCGTTTAATTAGTCGTTCCGTTTCGATTTGGTCTTATCGAATTTATCAATTCTTTTTTCTTTCGGTTCTTCTCAGTTCTTTATTTCATTTATATATTTTTTTTTTCCATTTTTTTCCGAACTGGCGGATCAGTGTCTGTTGGGGATTTGAAGATCGTACAGGGTCATCGGAGCTGATTTTATTTATTTTTTTTCTCATCTCGATTTTCGGTAGCTTTTCATCGTTTTGTATTTTCCTCATTAGCATACTTATTAGGGGTCACCCTAATGGCTCTATTTACGAAAATGATTTATTTGTGAATTGTGTTTAAAGGTTTTTGGGTTTTCTCAGGCTCATAGATTGGCCTTCAAAATTGAACAATTTTTTAAAATCTATTATCTAAAATATTATATTATAAATACTATATTATCTAAAACTTAAGAATCTTTCTTAGCCGTTCGTAAAAACAAAAACTCATTTTATGCTAATCCTTAATCAAAAACAACAGATTTATTTTAAACCCCAAATGCTAAAAAATAAAAACAAACTTATTTTTAGTAACTTCCTTATCAAATTTTATGACTCTATCAAGGAAAAAAATAAAAAAAATTATGATACTGGATTTTTTTAATATACCAGAATCCAGACCAGAATCAAGAAAAAGAAATCTTACTTTCCCAATAAAAAAAAGGTAAATAAATAAACTTCAAAAAAATGAAATAAAAATGGGGGAAAAAGATAAGATTGAAATCAAACCGGACCGGACACGGAGCTCTAATGATAATCGCTAATGGTGCCTCTAATTTAAGTTTTATGCTTAATAACTTAAACGAATGCCGCACGGCATTCATTTTTCATCGCCGCAGATGATGATTCTTCTTCTGGTCTGGTCTGGTCTTCTCTGGTCTCCTCTCTGAAGACCCGACCTAATGGAAACGCTTCAACGGCTTGTCCAAGACAGCCTTGGAAAAATAACTGAAATCCGATTTTGATTCGGATTCAGATTCAGATTCAGATTCCGATTTGTTTCTTTAATTTTTTTATTGCAGACTTGATGCACACACGCCCTGACTTTGATGTCTCACTTTATCGAGGGAGTGGCTCCCAACTGAGTCATCTCTTTCTTGTCTTTTGTTTTTTTTTCTTAGTAGAATTAAAGCAAATCGAATTAAATTAATTATCATCGATGTGATTCCAGGTAAAAGCCTTTTCAGCTGCCGCATTAATATTCATTCTCTTAGCTTGAATTTTTGTTTTACATTTGAAATTTGCATAGCGAAAAGAAAGTGTTTCATTTGCCCGTGTCTTGTCTCCGGACTTTATTGCCGTCTATATCTATATCTATATATATATATGAGCCTGTATATATATCTTTGATTTCTTTGGCAAATTAACAGATGGAACAACTTGTTACGCAGGCCGCTTTGAAATTTTGCCGAATTTAAGATGCGAATTGGATTTATTTAATGGGTACTTTAACTTTTAAAAAGGATTTGAAAAAATATTATTTAAAGCCCTTAATATAAATAGTATATAGTTAAGATTTTAAAGGATTTTTTTAAAGAGTTTCTAAACGAGTTGGAAACTAAACTTGAAACTAGGAAGGGCCCAGGAAACTTTTTATATTTAATCTGTTCAAGTTTTGAAGACCTTATGGCCACATTTCTAATGAATTCTACTGCAAATCCCTTTAAATCCTTTAATAATCTCCTAATATTTAGTAAGCCTATTTCTAAAAAACAGATATAACATTTTTATTATATTTTTAGAGCATTCAAAAGCCTAAAATCTCTTATTAATTCGTTTCTCTGTTTATTTTTCCCCGTCAACGCTTAACCAAAACAATAAAGAAAGAGCTGAACAAAAAAATGAAAAAGAGTATAAAATAAATAAATAAATTAGCAATTATAAGGAGACAGAAACGAGATTTCCAAGAAACCAAAACATTCAGTTCTGTTCTATTCCCCTTCTTTTATTTTTTTTTCTATTTTTTTTCCCCCAAATACTCATCTTTTTGCCCTTGAGCTTCGGGCCGGGTTTAATGATGTAAAAATTATGTAAAATGTGAGATTGATCAGGAAAACGTATAGATATCGTGAAATCAGGCCCTAAATTTGACTGGCATGACGATGAACGAATCATTAAATGGGACTTTGATTAAAGACGATGATTTAAGGCAATGGGGGGTCTTCAGTAGCCCCCAGACTTCCTCTAAAAAACAAAAAATATTCTTTTGAGCTAAAAGGGGCTTTCAGAAACAAGTCCTTGGTCGATATTAGCGGAAGTCTTGAGAATTTTCCATTAATGTTTTAAGGTCGATTTTATTAGATGTTCTTAACAAAAGGAAAAGCCGATTTTAATACAAAAAATTATTAAACTGTTAAATAAATGTTAGTTGTAATAATTAAAATTATAAATTATCGCTTATACTTTCACTATTACATCATGCATTGTATATGTCTTGAAACCTCAACAAAAATCGATTCTTCCCATGATCTAATTTCTCATTAATTCTTATAAATATTATGAACAAGCTGTATCATAATTTCCAAGTCTTTATGCTTAATTTGTGCCGGTTATTAGCTAAATTAAGACAATATCTTTCAGTGCATCTATTATGTCCATTCATATGCAGATCGCTATATGGAGCCCATCCTTATACACACATCTCAGCCATAAATCTGGATAACCCATTCACACTTTGGTCCCGATCTATATGTGGACATAAAGAACGTATGCATATATTCTTTTTTTTAATTCGAAACTGGTTCATAATGTTCTGTCCGTTAATCCGCAAACTGATTTGCATCGGGGCACATGCCACCCACTGGCCCCCCTCCCGGAATTATATCATATCGTATATCGATATCATTATTTAAATGAATTCTTGTAGGTGGAGATGACAACGCCCCTCTCGATTCGATTTCTTGATTTCGATTTTGGTAGATCGGGTTATCCGATAGGTGTCCGTCCCTCTCGCCAACAGTGTGTGCGTGATTGAATCTGAATGGAATATTAAAAATCAGTTATGGTTGCACGTTCTGAATCAGTTAAGATCCAGTTGCTGGCCATAAATAATATCTGGCCAAATCATATTTTATGGCCAACTTAAGGAAATACTCGCCTCGTCGTACGCTGGCCCGGCTACAGTGACCAAATATTGATTCTAAAATTCTAGCTCTCGAGTCTAGAACCTAAAGAACATATTAAAAAAAAAACAAAAACGGCCCATCCAAAACCAACTAAATCGAGTTGCGATCAGGTTCTCTGTGGTCTTTGACCGGTTATGCATATTCCTACAAAAAAAAAAAAAACAAAAAAATTAAGAAACGCTCCTTTTTATGGCTGTTTTCTACACTTTATTTTATTTTTTCACCTGTTTTTTTTTTCTCTATTTTTTTGTTTTTTTTTTTGTTTTAGGTAAGGATGGAGGGTAAGGGGATTTTATTTTTTTGTTAGCCATAGAAATAAATAATCAATGCGAATTTGCATAGTTTAAATAGAAAGCTAAACACGTTTTGCTTTTACCCCAAAACGTAAAGTTATATCTGTCCGTCTGCCTGACTTTTTGTAGTTTCTGGCGAATTTGTATAATTAAGACCAGTTTTTTTTTGCTCCTCGATTTAGGGGAGTATTAAGTTCCTTTCAATATCCACAGAATCAGAAAGACAGTGCGGTACGGTTCGTATATATAAATTATATTCAAACAGAGATTAGTCAAGTGCGTCAGAAGTGCGTTGGAAAGTGGATTCGGAATTAATAATTTATGAAATTTATGGGTCGCTGGGATGGGAATACTAATTTAGATTTAATTTAATTTAATAATATATTTAAATCGTGTTCTAAAACTCTTAGTGATACCCGTTTCAAAAACTTGTTTAACCATAAACTTAAATAGGTGTTTTGTTCGAAATTTAATTTGACATCATTTTTTGTATTCTTTTTTATTATTGGCTTAAAAACCTCATTGTTTGGCTTTTTATACTTTTTGTGTGATATTTAAGATACTTTATTTTAAGCCTTACAGTCACGAAACTGTCTGTATTTCGTTAATTTATACTAGATCGGATATGAAAGATCTAGACAGGGCGTGACAACAAGTGCAGAACCGATAGCCAGAATCCAGAAACCGATATAATCGAGAATTGAAAATCGAAAAGCCAAATCGCATAAAAGTGTCACCATTTGAGGCCATCGTCATTCAATTAACTCTGCCTCACTAATTCCATTAGAATTTTATAGGGATCATAAATCTTTCGAGTCGAATCGATATCCGAACACTTCAATAAAACACTGAAAGCCGAAACCCGAAAAGAAACTTTATTCTTTGTTGGGCCATCCAATTAATAGTTCGTAATCGTAGTACGACTTTATTACTTGTTTATTTAATAATTTATTTGAGTTTTCCGCAACGCACGGATCCGGTCAACGAAGCGAAACCAAAAAATCCAGTTTTCTAAGACGATTTTTCAACTTTGTTGGCTTGTTAGCATTTTGTGCGCACACTTCTCTAAAAATAGCATAGAAAAAACCCCAAAAAAAACTCAGAAAATATAAGAATAATTAATTTTGAAATTGGAAAACAGTTTTGGGTGGCACTGGTCCACTCTAAACCGCCATCAAGGGCACGAATTTCGATTGGGAACTATGTCAATCATCATGTCAGGAGGTCACTATGATATTTTAAATAAATACTAAACTCTTTAAATATGAAAACCTGTTTATGTCTAGTACCCACTATACTAATAGAACCATAAACTTGTATATCGAAATACTATTGTTTGTTCTAAACCCATCCTGTTTCGATTGCATCGCTTTGATTGTATTGTTTATTCTTCAAATCAATCATTTATTGCCTCAAACTCAAAATCAACAAGTTCCTAAATTGCTTAATGATCCACCGACTGCCCAAGCTTTCAATTAACTTGAAAGACAAATCAATCATTCGACTTCCCAGATTCGCATAAATCAGCTCTAGAGAGAGTGCCGGGTTCTATTCCCCCACCCCAAAAGAATAATTTACATATTTTTTATTGGCAGAAATGATCGAATCATTATATTGTTGGCATGATGCCGTTATATGGGCTTTTTTCCGCCCCAATAGACACCCCGTGGAGTGAGAAAATTCGATTCAAAACACTTGCTCTACTTCCTAATGCTTACAGCGCAGACAGCGCGACTCCAAAGAACACACACAGATGAGGATACGGTCGCACATACCGATTCATAACGATATATCAGTGATGGCACCGATTTTTCGGAGGCAAAAAAGCTTTGCTTTGCGTTTACACAAATAATTTCCTAAAATAGTTATTTATACGACAATCCATTTTAACAGTACAATAAATATAGGACCTTTGTAAATACCAATTAAATAAAAAATGTATTTAAAAGACTAAAAAATATTATTTATTTTTTATTATAAATTAAAGAAAAGCTAAAATCCTCCCAGCATCACACCTTAAATCCAAAAATTGAATGAGCGAGATCGAAATGTAATCAAGCAGGGAGACTGATAGAAGGTGCGAGTGGGATGCGGCGAGACGTGAGAGCCGAAGCGCGTGCGCGTCTGTCATGACAGCTAATTATAAACGATGCCGCTCTCTGTGGTACAGTTAGACACACATGCGCCAATATTACGTATACGTACGAGTGTACGATACGATCGCTGGCGTATAGCTGTGTGTGTGACGCGTGCGGCGCATGCGCAGCTTTTGAGTCGATTGTTGTTTATTGTTGTTATTGCTTAATCAACCGATTTTTATCTACAGCGTCGCGACTTTTTGTCTCTTATTTATTATTTTTGTATTTCTGTTTTTGCCTTACACATGTCTCATTTAATATTTAATGGCCCACGGTAACAGTCCCTGCGGCTGCTTCTACTGCTGCTGCTTCTTCCTTTTCTTGAATCTTTATCCCCCTCCTTCTCGTGCTTCCCCTACATCGTTTAGCTTAGTCGCCTCTTTATTTTTTTGTCCATAAATTAATATTGTTTTTGTTGCCTTTATTGGTTGTTTTTGGGTCTCATCATAATTTGCACCTGCACGAGAATCGCACTCGCAAATTAGGTGCGTTTCCAGGGGCTCCCTGGAGGGGAGGGTCGCTGTCCGAGGGGGGCGATTCTTCCGAGAAGAGGAGGTTTGATCACAGTGATTGCAAAAAGTTAGCATTTATGATTAACACATCAATAAATATTATGTTTCTACAAGTTGAGAATAAGAATTTATAAATCGCTTTAACCAAAATATTGTAACGATAGTTATCGATAATTTCCTGCTGAAATTAATGAAGGATCTACAGAATATTACATCCTATTCGTCAAACAACATTAATATCAAAGATAATCCTCCATAGACTTTCCGTTATCAGTGTTCTTAGGTGTCAGGCCATAATATACACAAGCCCATAGAGAAGAAAACACGTTTGACCATTAACGACCACTGACTTTCATTAGATAGATGGCCAAAATCCAGTTCCCCTTCTCCATTTCTGAGTGGGTGCCTTTGTTGGGTAGCATCACCCATCGCTATAGCCACAGACAGAGTGGTGGGCATCATTCGAAACCCAAGTCATGGATCCATTTCCATAGACATTTCCGCTTACTTAGGCGCAACAATTTAAAAATTGACAGCTCCGCGGTTGCCAATTAATCTTCTATTGGAATCGGAATGGCCGAAAGCCATAAACCAAATCCAGATAAATTGCTATAAATGTCTTTCCTAGTCGAGTTCATAAATTAAATCAACTCGAAATTGATAAAAATAAAAACAAAAATAGTGAGAAGAACCAAAATCCAATACTGGTTCCTTTAAATAGAATTAAAAACCTAAAACCGTGTGACGTGGGAGAATTGTGGGTTGATTATTATTTATTTTTTCTTTTTAAATCGTTGACCCTACAAAAATTATCTATAAAATATTGTTTCCTTATATTTTCAAGTATTTTTATCCACGAAAGATAACTCAAGCTGTGCATATATTTTTTTACTATTCTTTATAGAGTATCAAAAGTTTCAAAATGCTAATCATGGCAAATTGTTAATTTTATTATGCAGTTGCGTCATGGGATTAATTAACTACCAACGATTTCGATTTCTACGGATTTGTTTTGCCTAATTGAATAGATCACTGCCAACGGTGAGGTGAAAGGTTCTTCAACAGTTCCTCGTTTTGTTATAGCAGAATATTGATTTGATTTTGTCGAATGCGGAAGCATTAAGCGATTTGTTTGCCTTAAACAATTGCAATCAATTATCCATCGATCGGATGGACTAAAAGCATTCATCAATCAGATAGTTTTTGCTTGCTGCTCCCACACACAATATATTTATTTATTTGTATATATTTGTGAATCATTTTGTTCAGCCTATAAGTCGAACTTTAATTTCATGCCCTGAAAAATATGCTAAAGAAAAGTGTGTTTCATGGGGCTGTAATTTTCAATGGCTTCACAATAGAATACTTTAATCTTGTTTTTTTTACTTGTTTAAGTCAGTTATTGAATCAAAACAGATATTGTTGGATTAATTTTTAGTTTAAAAACCAATATTGACTTGGAAACTAAATAAAAATATTCAAACTGTTTTCTTATACACATAACTACTCATGGAAATGAATACTATAGATTTAGATATAAAAACAATATGAATGAATTATATCTTTAAATATTTTTAAACTTGCTAAACATTAAAATAGGAAATAGGAAAATAGGAATAGGAAACAATTTAAAAATACAATTTTAAAAACACGTTACAATCCGATTAGAGAGCCATATTTGGAATCCCTCGATAAATCTATCGATAGTTATCATACTCTACCATCACTATGTGCTAACTGTCATCTCTAAAGGAAATTGAAGTTTTTGTTTACCCGGAATACCCGGAATGCAATAGAATCCAAGATAGAATGGCCAACGCAGTGGTGGTGCTTGACAACGGGGCGCACACGGCCAAAGTGGGTCTGGCCAACCAAGATGAGCCTCAGGTGGTGCCAAACTGTATAATGAAGGCTAAAAGCGAGCGACGGCGGGCGTTTGTCGGAAACCAAATTGACGAATGTCGAGACACATCTGCGCTGTTTTATATCCTGGCCTTCCAGCGCGGCTACCTTCTCAACTGGGACACGCAGAAGACCGTTTGGGATTATATATTCAGCAAGGAAGGCATCGGCTGTACTCTGGAAAACCGGCAAATCGTGATCACGGAGCCGCAGATGAACTTCCACAGCGTCCAGGAGGCGATGCTGGAGATGCTCTTTGAGGAATACCGGGTCTCCGGAATGTACAAGACCACAGCCGCCGATCTGGCCGCTTTTAACTATGTGGCAGACAGCGAGGAGCGCACTACGATGCAGTCCCTCAACTGCATCATCATAGATGTCGGCTACAGCTTCACACACATCGTTCCCTTCGTCCTGGGCCGGCGCGTCCTCGAAGGCATCCGACGCATCGATATGGGCGGCAAGGCTCTGACAAATCACCTCAAGGTATGTACCTAAAATGTGAATCTATTTGTCTAATTATTGTCTTTTTCCAGGAGCTGATTTCCTACCGCCACATAAACGTTATGGACGAAAGCCACGTTGTGAACCAAATCAAGGAAGATGTGTGCTTTGTGGCCGAGGACTTTAAGGAGGCGATGCGTGTGCACACGAGCGAAGAGAAGAGGCGCGAGGTGTCCCTCGACTACGTGCTCCCAGACTTCACTACCGTCAAGAGAGGATACGTGCGGATACCAGGAAAGCCGCGCGAGGACGAGGACCAGCAGCAGATGGTGCCTCTGTGCAACGAACGATTCACTGTACCAGAACTCCTCTTCAATCCCTCGGACATAGGCGTCCCCCAGGTGGGCATACCCGAGGCGGTGGCCGATTGTTTAAAGGCATGTCCCTGGCAGGCGCACCGTGATCTGTTGCTCAACATTCTGATTGTGGGCGGCAGTGCTCAGTTTCCCGGGTTTCTGCCGCGCTTAAAACGTGATTTGCGCGCGTTAGTTCCCGACGATCTGGAGGTGTCCTTGATCTGCCCCGAGGATCCCGTGCGGTATGCCTGGTATGGCGGCAAAGAGATTGCCACTAGTCCCAACTTTGATGACTTTGTTTACACGCGGGAGGACTACGACGAGTACGGGGTGCACGGCATCAATCAGCGGTGAAAGATATGAGAGCGATGTAATCTTAAGTATCTCTAACTATTAAAACAGTATCTCGTGTCTAGAACATTTCTTGTCTATTTATATTCTCGGCTAGGTAGCTGGTTGCAGGTTACAGGTTGGTGGCTGCCTAGCACTAAGCTTTGTACAACTAAAATTTAACTACAGAACACAACTTAAACATTTAGAATTCGCTTTTGGAGTAAAATTTACACGGTTCTTTGCCAACAGAAATGAGATACTAAGCTGCTATCTGATCTCCATTTATATATATATATATAACTGGGTTTTGGTTAACGTTAGGGGTCTGCGAGGCGGGTGCCGGCGGCCCGGGGCGGATCTCCTCCGTCTCCGTCGCCGTCGTCGGTGCTTACATGCTGAACGATTCGCCGCATCCGCAGGTGCCCTTGATGTTCGGATTGTTGAAGACGAACTCGCTGGACAGCTTCGATTCCACAAAGTCCATCTCGGTGCCTGGAACATTTTTGGTTACATAATGGCTATGGCTTTGAAAGGTTACTTTCTCTCACCTAGAAGCGAAAGTTGAGCCTTCTTGTCGATGAACACCTTGACTCCGTCCTGGACCACCTCCTCGTCCAGTTTATCTGCTGGCGGATGCGAATGAAATAAAGGGAAACCTAAGTTCTCGGATACTTTGGCCTCCAAAACCGTTTGGCTTACCTTTTTGGCTGGCGTAGTCCAGTGTGTAGGAGAGTCCATTGCATCCCCGTTGCCGCACACCCACTTTCAGGCCAACCTGCCGGAGAGAGAAGGACTTGGATTAGATGGACGAGGGAAAGGGTAAACTACCGTACCATGTCGGGCTTGTCCTGGAGCAGGGTCTTGATTCGCTGCACCGCCGCGGGAGTCTGAAAGACGGTGGAAACACAAACGTAAACAACAGGGGTAAATATCAATAGCAACATCTGATCGGGGCTGAAGGGACTGTTACTTCATCAACACGCGCCCATTTCACCACGAACTGTATCCATTCGCGATTCTTACCAGGGTCAATGCTGCACGTGTCGGGATCAGTTTGCGCCCCTTGACGGCGCGCACAGTCGCCGTTGCCACCACTCGAGTCGCCATCGCCTCTTTCGATCGCTTTATGTAATTTGTTTTGCTCAACAATTTCCCACGACTCGCAATTCGAAAATATGAACTTGCAAGGAGCTGGCACCGCTGCCGATAGATCACGTGCACCGTGAACTCTTAACTATCGGCTTGTCACTGTGGATTGCTTTTCAAGAATACCCCAAATTTCAGTTTATTTTCGCTCTTTCAATTTTTCGAAATATTAGACAGGAAACTAGTTGACTTTATAATTTTAGGGTTCTGTGACAAACATTTATAGTAAACTGTAAAAAAAATAATCAAAAAGTTAGCTGTGACTTTTCACGATTACCTGTCACAGAGAGAGCGAGAAAAGTTACATCACTAATCAAAATCGAATTTCACACAGATGACCGGAATTCCGTAATATTTTAGAAATTTAACAAAATGAGCAATCTGAGACAAATTTACAAAATCCTCCCTGGCCTGGCCAGACGGGCAATAAGTACAGGGACGTTAAGAACACGAATCCACCAACTGAAGCTGCCGCAACTGCAGCGCCAAGTGCACCATTCGGTTACCACCAAAACAAACTCAGCTGTTCCTGCGTGCATGTGCAGAAGTATCCACAGTACCCCGAAAGTGGTAAGTCATTGTAAGCCTTATCGGAATGGATTAATGAAAAAGACAAACATTTAGGATACTGCGGAGAACACGGCCACGAGCAGCATACCGCTGGCGGAGCTGCAGACCAAGCTGACGTTGATCTACACCTGTAAGGTGTGCGAGACGAGAAACCTGAAAACCATTTCCAAGGTGGCGTACCAGAAAGGCGTCGTCATTGTGACCTGTGAGGGCTGCTCCAACCACCATCTGATAGCCGACAACCTGAAGTGGTTCACTGATCTCGATGGGAAGCGCAACATCGAGGAGATCCTGGCGGAGAAGGGCGAGAAGGTGGTCCGCATAAGCGACGATAACTGCGAGTTCCTTCCCAAAGTCGAATCATAAAATATAGTACAAACTAGTTTTAACTGTAAACAGCTGCGGCTTTACTGAGCAACTGCATCATTTTGCGGGTGGTGGCTGGCGGCAGGGTAGTAACTAGCTGCTGGTGGAACTTGTAGCGGCATGGAGACCGGTTTCCCAGCATCAGATGCGTCACATACGTGGCATCGTCAATGGGAAATTTCGTGTCGATGGCAGGACCGTTGGCATCCGTTTCCATTTCCTCCAAATCCAAATGGGGCAAGTAAAGCTTCCAATAGCTGGTGAGGAATGTAATGAGGCACCCGGCCAGCCGTACATGGTCCAGACAGGCAAAGAATCGTTTCTCGTTGGCGGGCTTAGCGACAAAATCGAAGATGTGGTGCAGGAAGCTGGAGCATACAGGCGATTTTCCCTCCACCAGTATGTCAGAGATCATGTGGCTCAACAGAAGACAGTCTGAATGTAGGCTACTATCCCGAGGCTCCTGGTAAAGGTGCAGCCATACCTAGAATTGTCATAAAGATATAATTATATATACTTTCTAGTGGAAACCCCTTAAAACTTAACCAACCGGAAATCCAACGAGCTCCATGGAACGCTGAAGAGCTGTTTCGATGCTCTCCAGACTAGAGAGCCGGCAAATTCGCTTCACCAGGCAGCGCATCTGCTGCAGATCGGGATGAACAATATTCGCCAAGGATACAGCTTCCGATTGCCGAATCTCGGACCAATCCAGCTCTCGAATGGCTCCCCAATCGGGCTGAACCTCCGACAGGGGTGTCTGTATAAAATGAAGTAGTGGAGCTAGCAGTTCCCCCTTTCGGGTGTTCACTATTGTCGTGCAGAGATCTCGAATGTACTGCCTCCGTCCAGCCGAGGTAGAGCATTGTTCGAAAAACAAGTGGGAATCAACACGATCCGCCAGTGGCTCTCCAAAGCGCTCATGGCACTCAAACAGGTACACCAACGCCTTCAGCATAGTCTCGATCAGTGGTTGGGTGAGCCGGAGGCGTTGGTTCTGTGATCGCATCTCCTCCTGACAGGATCGTAGCCAGGTCAGAAGCTTGAGGCAGTGTGGAGCCACATCCTCCAAGTCCGTGGAGCTGTTCAACGCGAGCTCCTTTCGGATAAACAGATCCATTTTAGCTCAAAATAAAAAAAAAAACAAAAACAAACATACATAAGTAGACTGCCAAGTGGTTTTTATATCAAAAAATAGGTACTGCCAATTTTCGAAAATAAAAATCGATTACAGGTCGAATAATAATCTTTTGAATTAGAATTATTTATGAGATAATGAAATTCCTAGATTTCTGTCAACTTTTTTAAATTAATACTCAGGAAAAAATATTCACATAATCCATAAAATATATATAGTTTTTAACTCTATTATTTAAAATTTGAAAAATATCGATATCAAGTCACGGTTTAGGGCTTTGGTGAAGATCGGCGTAGAATGCAGAAAAAAGGCTTTCAAGGTATCTCGATTGGGGATCAGATGGAAATTGGCCGGGATACAGTCTTATGAGGGCATTGAAGGCATTCCGATCGAAAATCGGATGAAGTTTGGCAGAGATATAGTTATAAAAGCTCTCCAAATATCAGGCGTTTGGTGAGAGAATACATCACAAATTTTTGAAAAATAAAGTAAATAACAATATTTTGTAGTATTTCTGTATAGTAGGGAATAGAGTTTATTTGAGGGAATCGGATTACAAATATATTTAGAAATTTCTCCTTAAAGTTGGGTCAGTATATTCAAAGATATAAAATAATTTGAGGTCACAAATTATCAGAGATATTCTCAGGAGTTGTACAAATACGTATGTATATCCAGCTTTTGCAAGGCAGCTCATCGGAAAAAAAGATATAGTCATATAAGATCTCCAAATACATCAGCTCTCATTAGAAAAAAAGAAGAAAAAATATCTATGTAAAGTCACTGTTTAGGATTTTAAAGCCAATCGAGAAGTATGTATTATATCGATATTTATTTGAAATATTCCCCAAAAAGTGCTGCCAATCTTAAAAAATAATTAATTTTAAACTAATTTACAGAGTAGAATGAAGAATATTTCCCTTTTTACTTTATAAAAGTTTTATATTCCAAAAATATTTAAAAATTTCATAATAGTTCCAGATAAATTCTGGAAATTCTTTCTATTTTTGTCAATATTGGGCTTAGAATTCTTCGCACAATCCCTGTACACCTTCCATGAAAATGAATAAAAACGATTTTTCGAAAATTTTATTGTGATAAATGAGCTTACTCTTACTTTATTCCACTCTCTACACTCTCTTTAAGCTACATCCGCGGCTCATTAGTCAAAAAGGTAAACATAAAATGAATAACATAGGGACTTATACTCTCACTTACATCGAAATACTACAATCCACATGGATCAGCTCCATTCTATCCGAGCCCCCACCGTCCTTCCGGCGATAATCGATCAATCGATCGATTAATCGATCTGCCCGGCCGTACAATCTTCGGTTCGGTTAAGTTACTTAAGTAAACAAGAAACCAAAGCTTAAATCTGTGTGCTTATATGCATTGCCTTATACAATCTATATTTAATCCTTTTGCTATGCTTTTTGCGGTTTCTTTTATAATATTATCGTATGTTTTCTTAACTTTTTTTTTATTTTCACTTTATATTGTTTTTTTTTTCTTTTGTAAATAAAAGTAGGTCGAATCGTGTTTTTATTTATTTATAAATCCTTTTTCTTTGTTTGAATGGAAAATGTGCAAATCGACAGTGGTAGGTAAGAGGCATTCCGAAAATAAATCAATACAATAGGATGACATTCTTTAACGCCGATACTAATTTTTAAATAGAATATGCATTTTTCGCTTTATCAGTTAATCGTTTTTTTTTCTTCGATTCTTTTTTTTAGTTTTTGTTTTTTTTTTTGTTTTTAGTTTAATTTTCTCTTTCTCGTTTTTGTTATTTTAAATTTAGGTATCATTTCTGTTGAAATTTTTATAAGTTTTTGTGTTTTGAAAATTTAAGAAAATATATATTGTATATATATAGGCGCGAAAATTAAGAATTAATTCAACATTTTTATATATACTATGTAACTAATGTATGTTTTTTGTTGATGGATGCTATATATCATCGCTCATTTGCAGTGGCTGTTCTATTCTTCTGTTCAAATCAATCGAATATCCCTTAAGGATTTGCTTTTTTTGCTTTTTAGGAATTGTGATTTCTTTTTTGTTTCTTTTTTTTTTTTTGTTAATATTTTATATCCTAGGAAGGGCTCCTCCTGCACCATCTCCTGCTGGTCTCCTGCTCATGGTCGTGCTCCTTTAGGCGAAGCCGAAGCCCTCGGAGCACTCGTGTATGGCCTTGAGGAGGCAACTGCGCAGCTTGTCGTACGACTTGTACATGGGCAGATCCAGTTGATTGAAGCTGGAAGGGATTAGAGGTTATAGTTATGGGTTATATTTCTTAAAAATATATCAAGTTCTATCTACCAGGTGTGGGCACAGGGCAGGCGATCCGTGGAACGATCGTCTCGATGTATTTGGAACTTTTGGATTCCGTTCATGCCCTCCAGGGAGCCGAAGCCCTGCAGGGGCACCTTCGAGGTGCCGGTCACAAATTGCAGGAACTTGGCGCGGTCCGCCTGGTCGAAGCTGCGCAGAGCTCGCCAGAACCATTGTATCTGGAAGAGTGCCAAGTCATGGATTAGAAAGAGATAGCCAAGGAGAGGAGGAGGGAAGGGTCACCTGTGCGGATTTGGAGGTGTACTTGTGGTACTCAGTGTTCGCCTTCAGATCTTCTATGTCGATATCCGGCAGACCGGATATGAGAAGCTCCAGTTCCTGTTCGTTGAATATCGATATTAAATGCTTTGGAATAATGTCGTAGAAGCCCTCAAGGAAAGCATCCAACCTGGAATAGGGACGAGGGATTGTGTTAAATGAGACACAAGAGCCAACTATGAGCCAACTTACTGCTGCCGGATGGAGCCGCTCATCTTCAGCTGACAGACGAGCTGGACATATTCGAACTTGTTCTCCTCGGTGACGGCGATGTCGCGTCCGTTTGGCTTGAGATCACGGATCTGGGTGACGCCGAACTCCTGCACCTCGGTGGAGAAGGTCAGTTCGTAGCCCAGCGTGGAGATGTCGTTCTTCATGAGGTAGTCGAGGCCCTTGTAGAACTCGTAGTCCTGCGACTCCATGTCCGTGTGCTTCACCTGCTTGCCGAGGATGTGCTTGTAGAAGGAGCGGGTGAAGTAGCACTCCAATAGCTTGTTATCATGGACGGCCTTGGCTGTAATGCAGAGAAATAAGTATGATGGATTAGTATGTCCTGGATGTCCTTAATATCCTTCATTTAATTACCAATTACACGGCCGACAAACTTAAAGTAGCTGAGGTGATTGGGATTGGCATGGCTGGAGGGGTTGATCATGTAGGTGACCCGATCACCCGGCGACACGCAGAACAGGGCGTACATGGGATTGAAGATCTCCCGCGAGATGATCACATACCATTCCCGGAGCAGTCCGCCAGCATCCTGGCCCTCCTCATCTGCAAACAGGATGATTCAAGGTATTAGTATGATTCAAAGATAATAACTGTCAGATGTCTCACCCTCGAAGACGATGTAGAAGCGATTCTTCCACTCCTCCGGGCCCAGACGGTAGAGGACGCGGAACGAGTCCTCAAACACCGTGACACGCCGCACACTGACCGTGTGCTCCTCGCGCCGGATGCCCTCGTCCAGGCGCTCCAGCTCCGTCTGGAAGTACTTGCGCTTGACGTCAAAGTCCAGGATGCGCGTATGGTCCACCAGGACGGCGAAGGGGCCGTCGGAGAGGTGGGTGAGGGACTGGCGCAGGATCTGGTTGAGCACAGTGCGGTGCTTCTCGGCGAACTGCAGGAACTTCTGCCGATCCTGACGGAGTTGGGCCTCGTGGGCACTCACTGCGCCACCTCCAGAGCTGTTCGGAGTGTTGGTGGCCGCGTCCTGCATCCTTGGCTCGTCTGGTGGAAGAAAGTTAGTGGGATTAGTTGGCGGATAGTGAAGCTCCCTGGAGAAGCTCATACCTTCGAAGCTGGCCGAGCTGAGGGTGTTGCCGCTACTGGACTCGTCGATGAGAGGACTGTGCTGCTGGACGGAGGACGGGGGGTTGCTGACCATGCCGGCCAGCCCGCCGCCCAGGGCCCGCAGGGTGGCCGCCGCCACCCCCGATATACCGCTGCCGCGTCCCGACTTCTTGGTGGCGACGCGGTGCGAGGCGTGGATGAGGAAGAAGGCCTCCACGGTGGGCTGCAGCACCAGGACGGCGAACTCGTCCTTGGACTCCTCCAGCGCCACCAGGCACTCGCTCAGCGTGTGCCACAAGACATCCAGGCAGAGGATCTGGCTCAAAGTGGGCTTCGACGGGTTCCCAGCCGCGAAGGAAACTCCTCCCGCTCCCGCGCCAGCCGCCGAGGCAGCTGCCCGTCTCCTGGCCCTTAGACTCCTTGGGTCGTCCGGAACGAGAATGTCGATCTCTTCCTCCTCATCGTCGTCCTCGTCGTCGTCGTCGTCGTCGTCCAGGGTGTCGTGGCTGCTCTGGTTGGTCTCCATGGACGTGGGCGCCGGTGTGGCTGTGGCGTCGGAGCTACTGCCTCCAGACGCTCCGCCATCGCCCTCGATGTCGATGATGTCGTCGTCCATGTCGCCGCTCGCCAGGCCACCAGAAATACCACCTCCGCCTCCGCTGCCGGCGCCACTGCTACTACTACTGCCCGGTCCAGTGGCCGCTCCTGCTCCTCCGCCGGCGAGTCCAGCATTTTGGGCCTCGTACATGTCCCGGACCTGCATGAAGATCTTGAGGGTGCGCAGGAAGTAGGGCTGGGCGGAGGAGTTGGACATGAGCTTCTTCATCGACGGCAGTTGCAGCTCGCAGGTGGGCTTGGCGTTCTTCGGCGCCGAGATCACCACGTGCTCGGCGGTGAACCGATCCTGCATGATGCCCTCGTGGACGGTGAGGTTGGTGAGGAGCGAGGCTCCAGTAGATCCGGTTGCGGAGCTTCCACTTCCACTTCCGCTGGCCGTACTCGGAGCACTTGGAGCACCCGAGACTGTCGCCGCCGCCGCGGCCGCCCTCGACGTGGAGGCCGCTCCACCCTGGACATTGCTGTTGTACGCCCGAATCTCCTCCAGGAGGGTCTGGATGGCCTGGCGCACCTCCTCGGCCAGGCCCAGGATGGCGGCGGTCAGATATTGGATGAATATCGCGTTGGAGGCCTGCGAGCACTGGGTGAGGTTCACGATCAGCTTGGCAACGTTGTCCAGGCCCTCGGTGGTGCCGCACTGGTGGGTCAGCACCTCTATCACCAGCTGCAGCTGCGAGAAGTTCTTGGCGTAGATCTTCCGGCGCGACTTCATCGGCGCCACCGGCAGCGCCACGCTTAGCGTGGGCAGCTGTGGCGGCTTCACCGGCGGCGCCGTCGCATTGGCGCTGTCGCCCGATCCTGGATTACCGCCAGCCGGGCCATTTGGTCCGCCACTTCCTGCCGCCAGGCTATCCCCGCTCTCCGAGCCGGCATTGGCCGCCGCCACCGCTGCTGCCGCGGCACTCAGTGCTCCGACAGCTCCGCCAGGCGGCGGTGCTCCGGTGGCCTGGCCGATGGGTATCAGCGTCGGCATCTGGTCCATGAAGGGCAGCTGCTCCTCCTCCTTGGGCAGCTCGGTGCTGAGGGAGGCTAGCAGCTTGACGAGCATGTCGGTGAGGTGGGGCGACCGGCAGATCACCTTGTAGGGCAGCATCTCGAGGAGCTGGCCGAACGGCGAGTCGCTGAAGGAGAGGAACTCGGTGTTGTTCGGCTGCCACTCCCACGCCGGCTGCGAGGTCAGCGGGAAGTCGGCCACATGGGCCAATCGCACCTCCGTCTGTCGGTCGATGTTCATTACTACGTCCCAGAAGTTCTTGGCGTTCGTCTGGTAGGGAATGGAGCCATTGCCTCCAGTGGCACTGTGGCTGCTGGCCGGCTGGACCTTGCCGCCAGCCGTGGCAGCCGCCTTGGCCGCTGCCGCCTTCGATGTGGACGGGGATTCGTCCAAAGGTGTCGACTTGACCGGCGGGGGATCGTCCAGCATGCCGCGCAACCGATTCGCCACCTGGTAGCGACAGAAGCGGGAGCGGAAGTCCAGAGTGCCGCCCGGAGGCACCGGGTCGCTGTTGGAGTAGAGGGAGCTCATGAAGCGGCGCGCCTTCACCGTCTCCCGGTTGAAGGGCACGAAGCTGCCCGGATAGTGCTTGGCCAGGACGAAGAGCATGTCCAGGCAGTTGCGGACGATCATCTGGGCGGCCTGGGGATTGATACTGATGCTGCTGCTGCTGGTGGTGCTTCCCTCGTGGTGCCTGTTGATCAGAAAGATGTTGCTCTTGTAGCCAAAGGCGGCGTCCACCCGGAGCTTCAGCCACTCCGGCTTGCTGCCGGCCTTGCCGGCTCCAAAATGGCCATTCTCCTCGTTGGTCTTCTGGACGATGCTGATCAGGGCACCGATCACCCAGTCGCGGGTGGGTTCGTGGTGGCACAGGTTCCGGATGACCCGATGCAGCCGCATGCTGTTCATCTTCTGGTCCTCGACGAACAGGAAGAGCAGCAGGGTGGCCAGCGAGTCGGGATCGAGGAGGATGTTCTCGTCCTCCATCATCAGCAGGGCCAGGGGCTTGCCCACGTTGGGGGCGTGGTGGGAGTGGGCCTGGTGGTGGACGATGGTCGTGTGCTGGTGGTGCTGCGGCTGGGGATTCCCGGTGGCGTCGTACCAGATGGCGCTGTGCCAGCGGGCCTCGTCCAGGCCCTGCAGCGTCGACTGGAAGCGGGCTGGAAGGGAGGAGAGGGCTGAGATTGGTTTGAGAACTGGACCGGTTGGTGGCCGGA
Source organism: Drosophila atripex (assembly GCA_035045925.1). Classification (NCBI taxonomy): domain Eukaryota; kingdom Metazoa; phylum Arthropoda; class Insecta; order Diptera; family Drosophilidae; genus Drosophila; species Drosophila atripex. The sequence goes on from JAWNOP010000009.1 coordinate 2,003,107, forward strand.
GGACACACTTACAGAGGGCGTTGCTGGGCGGGTGGGCGTCCATGCGGGCGCCGTTGCGTGACTCCCAGTCGCGGCGCAGAAACTGTGCCTCGGCGGCCAGCTCCGGCGGCAGGCTGGCAATCTGTGACTCCTCCATGTCGGTGAGAATCTGGAAAGGATCGGGATTAGTAAAACTACTTCATCAGGGAGTACTCGGAGGATAACCCACCGCTTGCCGGAGATTCTCGGGCAGGTTCTGAAAGAAGGCTGCCGTATCCACGGGATCCTCCGGATTGGCACTCTGCGCCGCCTGGCGCTGCTGCTCGATCCTCTGCTGCATCAGCACCTCCGACTGGATGTTCAGCGGCAGGGCCGCCAGGAACTCCGGATTGACCTCCACCAGCGAGTCGTGAGCGATCTGGATGGCGTTCTGCTGCGCCCGCTGCCGGATGCGCTGCATCCGCAGGTGCTCTTGGATCACCTCCTCGCGCATCTCGCTCGGCAGGGCCGCCAGGAAGGAGGGATCCACCCCCTCGGGCACTTCCAGATCCCCGAGAGCGGCCCGCACCTCGGGACTCATATCGGCAATGGTGCTGGCCGCGGCCGAGCCACCACTAGCACCTCCTGCCTCGGCAGCCTGGCCGGCTTCTCCACTAGGTGGTGTTGTTCCGCCCTCGGCTCCGCTGGCCGCCGCCGTCGCCTCCGTGGCACCAGTTGTGGTGGCTGCCGCTGCCCCTGAGCCCGTGGAGGATTCTGTTGGGGCTAGAGTGTCGCCAGTGGCGGCCGGTGATGCTCGTCCAGATCGCGGCAGCTGCGACAGGATCAACTCCACTTCCTCGGGCGTCCGAGCAGGAATGAATGGGGCTCTGGGCGTGCTGCCGGGACTCTCCTCGCCTGCTCCGTCCGGCTCCGGCGTGGTCGCCTCAGCGTCGGCAGGCCCGGATAGGGGATCTGTGGCGTTCTCGCTAACCGGCGGCGGGGTCACCTGCTGTTGCTGCTCGTGCTCCTCGTGCAGCGGCAGGTCCAGAATGCCGGGCAGCGCATCCACGTCCAACTCCAGGGACGGCGGCAGGATGAACGGAGGGTTCCTCTCCGCCGCATGGATATGCAACTGCTCCAGGGTGATGGGCGTGGGCGCCGGAGTTGATGGCGGATTGGCGGATCCTGATCCCGACGAGGAGAGGGCTCCCAAGCCGGAGCGGGTAGAGCCGGATCCGGATCCGGAGCCGTGGGCCTGAACGAGCCGCTGCAGGCGGGCGGGCAGGTCTCGCATGGGACGGGCGTTGATCAGCGGGGAGCCGCCGGAGCGCGAGTTGGGGGCCGGGCGGCTCCGGGCGGAGGTTTGGCGGTCGGCTAGCTGCATCAGCAGCAGCTCCGCGTCGTCCAGCCGGGAATGGGGCCGCGAGGGCCTTCCGTTGCTGGGCAGATGCGGCACCGGCGGATGCCGGTTCTGGTTCTGCGAGTTCTGTGAGTTCTGCTGCTCGGCTGCGTCGCCAGTGGCTCCGCCCGAGGTGGAGCCCTGGCTGTCCTGCTCGTTGGTCAGGTCGATCTCCGCGTAGATGTTGAAGTTCACCTGGCTCTGCTGGCGCAGTCCTCGGAGCTGCCGCTGGCTTCGCAGCCCACCTGGTTGCTCCAGGGAGCCACTGCCTCCGGCGGTGGACGCAGCTGGAAGACAAAGATCTAGAATCGGAACGGAACGGGTCTCCTCCAGGATACTTACAGGTCAGGGGTATGTAGGGGGTCGCCCCTCCGTCGCCCGAGGTGCTAGCCCCAGATCCGGTGGCGCTGGCGCCGGCTCCAAAGCTCGAGGGGATCAGTACGGGTATCGAGCTGCGGCGAGTGCCGCCAGTGGCCGAGGCAGCCACCGGAGGAATCACCAGGATGCTGCTGTTGCTGTTGGCCGCGTTGCCGCTGGCCGGCTGAGAGGACGCAGTGCCCGTGGAGGAGGCACTGCCCGCCGCGGCAGTTGTACTGCCGGCAGTGGCACCTCCTGCCCCAGCTCCCGATCCGGCAGATCCCGCTCCTGCTCCCGCAGTGGCAGCTGCTGCTGCGGCGGCGGCTGTGGATGCGGCGGAAGTGCGGGCCGCCTCCTCCTGCTTGCGCTGGTGGTGGGAGCTCTTGATGCCCCGGATGAGGTGCGGGACGAGGAAGTGGGCGGCGTATAGGCAGGCGTCCGTCTGGCTCTCCATGTCCAGGGCCTTGGCCTCCTCCAGCCACCAGTGCAGAGCTGCGGAAAGAGGATTGGATCAGAAAGGGATTTGGCAGAGAAGCCACCTGACTCACCGTCCTGGGTAAAGGTCTCCATCTGGGTCTCCTCCGTGGGGTTCTGGTGCGTCGGCATGCAGACGCAGTACTGCTGGTCCAGGTAGAGCAGCCGCCGGCGCACTCCGGTGGTGCAGAGCGTGGAGTTCGGGTGCTGGGTGGCCGTGCTCCCGGCCCCCGCCCCGCCTCCCCCCACGCTGTTGGACCCACCAGCTCCTCCCGACGCCGAGCCACTGCCACCCGGATTGCCGCTCGGGTGCTCGTCCAGTAGGTTGCTCATGCCACTTCCGGAGTGTCCTCCGTTGCGTTCCAGCTGCGAGAGGGTGGCCGAGTGGAATGCGTTAGCATCGCCTCCGTTCGCGGCTCCTCCGGCGCCCGATCCTCCGCCGCCGGCCGATCCACCTCCTGGTCCGCCGCCAATGAAGCTGAAGTCCGGCGTCATCCAGGAGCCGGACGAGGTGCGCAGGGCGGACGATGCCGAGGCAGTGGGTCCGATAGTGGCGGCATTCGAGGTGGAGCCGCTCGGCTGGGAGCCGCCGGCACTCTGTCCCGTCCCAGAACCGCCACCGGATCCGCCTCCGCCGCCCGCCCCACCGTTCACATCGATGTCCAGGGGCTGGGCAATAGAGCTGTTCATCCGCACCCGGAAGCTGGCCGGGGGCGTGGGCATCAGATGGGGACTGTCGCCGCCCAGCCGCTCGTACAGGTAGGCCTCGGCCCGGTCGGCGGCCGCGTCCAGATCCACGTCGGCGTCGTCATCGTCGTCGTCATCATCCTCCTCTTCCTCGGCGGTGGGCTGGCGGTTGGCCGACGAGTCGCCGCCGGAGCCGGAGGCGTTGACGGCTGCACTGCGTCGGGGCCGGTTGTTGGAGGAGGCGAGGGCCAGGGCGATGTCGATCTGGTTCTCCAGCTCCTGGTCGATGGCGCCGCGGCTCTCGTTGCGATCCTCGTCGTCGGGATCATCCTCATCATCGTCCTCGTCCTCGTCCACGTCGTCCTCGTCTTCATCCTCGTCGTCGTCGGCGTCCACATCGGCGTCGTTGGAGGCCGTCTCCGAGGACTCCGGCTCGTAGATGTGATCGAATACCTCGATGAACTGGCGGGCCGGCTGCTCCTCGTCCACGTCCGTCTCGCTGTGCTCGTCCACGTCCTCGTCGGGGGCGTCCTCTTCCTCCTCATCCTCCTCGTCTTCGTTCCGTTCGTCGTTCTCCGTCGAGCCGTCCGAGTCCGAGTCCGAGGTGCTCACATCGCCCAGTATCGAGGCGTTCATCTCGCGGGCGCCGCCCGGCGCTCCAGTGTCCGAGGACGTGGAGGCGCCATCGCTGCCACCTCCACCCCCGATTCCGTTGTCGTTCACCACGCTGGGATTGTGGCTGCTGCTGCTGCCGCTGCCGCTACCGCCGCCGCCACCACCGCCTCCTCCCGCACTGCTGCCCTCTGCGTCCGGGTTGGTGCGCAGGCGGGGATCTCCTGTAGCGGCTGTACTGGTTGCAGTTCCGGACGCAGTGCCTCCTCCTCCTCCTCCCGAGCTGCCGCTGTTCTGCTGGCCAGTCTGGCCCGAGGATCCGGTTCCGGTGGCCGCTCCGGCGCCGCCGCTGCTCCGAGACGCCAGGCGCAGGCCCTCGCTCTGGAGGAAGTCGTCCCACAGCTGGTCGAAGTTAAGTACTGGACGCACCGGTCCGCTGCCGTTGCCCGAGGAGCCGGAGGCGTTGTTCGCCGACCCGGAGCCGGGGGGCAGGCCGACCGGGTCGTTGGTGTCACCGCCGTTGCTGCGCTCCTCCACCACGTCGATAACCGCCGCCGTGCCGCCTCCTCCGGAGGATCCGCCACCCAGGCCGGAGCCAGAGCCGGAGCCACCGCCGCCGCCGCCTCCCGAGGCAGGAGCGTCCTCCGAATCGACGGCCATCTCGTGCGAGTCGAAGATGAACTCGAAGGCGTGCCGCCGGTCGGACAGCACGTTGCGGATGATGTCACGGAGGACGTGCTCGCCCCCGATGGCATTAGAGCGCTCGACCGCAGCCGAGACGGCCGTGCGAGCGGCCAGCCGCGGGTAGAGTCGTCGGTTGATGATCGTTCCGTAGGTGTTGCCCGGACCGGAGACCGAGTTGATGCCTCCCGACAGCCCAGATCCGTTGCCGGAGCCATTCGCTCCGGCGCCCGCACCGAAGAGGATCCTCTTGGAGCCCAATGTGGTGGTGGAGACACTGAAGCGCAGCAGGATCTCCATGGGACGCAGGATGGCGGCCAGGGTGCTGAGGGTATTGTGGTTGGAGAGGTCCTTGTACTGGGCGATCTTGGTCAGGTACGTCATGACGCCCTGGCGCAGGAGGACGCGGTACATGTTGTTCCGGTGCATGTGCACCTTGTCGTAGAGCATCGGGGACTCGATCAGGTTGGGGAACAGGCTCATCAGCACCTGGAGGCGGGTGTGCTTCTCCGCCGAGTCCGGCTGGGCCAGGGCCCGGGCGACGGCGGCGTGCAGCTCCTCGGCGACCTGCACTTGGACGCCAGGCTGCTGGTAGCAGTCCGACAAGGAGCAGATCAGAACCCGGGACATGGTGCTCACCTCGGGGACGTGGTGGCGCTGGGTGAGCGGCAGGAAGCGGTCGAGCAGGACGCCCAGGAAGGTCTGTTGGGGCGCCTGGATCAGCGGGCTGTCCGCCGGATGGTAGATGTGAGAGAGGAGGACCCGCGGCACCAGCGACTGGTAGGCCCGTGTTGCGTCCGCCAGCAGCTTGAGGAGCGTGGCCCGCGACAGCGTCGGCTTGGCGTGGCTGTGGGCGCTGGTGGGGATGTGCCAGGTGCAGCAGCAGGGCTCGAACTTGTCCGACTGCTGCCCGCCGGCGGAGCCGGAGCTCTGTTTCTTGCTGGAAGCGGGTGCGTTGTCCTGGGAAGAGGATGACATAAGCGTGTGATTCTTGCTGGGACGGGCCGAGCTCCCTACCTCGTCCGGTTCGATTCCGGGCGGCTGGTCCGGCTGGTAGAGCTCCGCCGCTGCCATTGGTCCCCGATCCGTGGACGCAATGCCTCCGTAGTGGCAGCAGGGCTGCACCAAAGCCAGCAGCAGCTCCTTCAGCACCTCCACCGACGACTGCACCAGGACGTCCTCCTTCAGGTCCACCTTGGAGCCGCTGGTCGGCGAGGTGGCGTCCTGGCCGCCGTTCTGCGACTGACTGGGATTCCCGGCGGCGGCCGTCGGTTGCTGTCCGAACTTCGACTTGACCATGATGCGAGCGTCGTCGGTGAGGGGGGAGGAAGAGCCGGCGTTCATCAGGTAGTCGCCCTTGAGCATCTCCTTGGCGGCGGCCACAAAGATCTTGGGATTGCGCGACACCGCCGTGGACACCTGGGTGAGGACGTAGATGAGGTCCCTGTGGCCGATGGGCACGATGCCGGCCGCCCGCATGCCCAGCACCCGCTCCATGGCCTCCTGGAGGACGGGCGGCGCCTCCAGGACGTGCCGCAGGATGATGATCGCGTAGGTGGGGAAGCCCATAAAGCTGCAGGACTGCTGCAGCTGGAGCAGCATCCGGACTCCGCCCCGCCGGATGAAGACCTGGGCGTTCTCGTAGTTGCGGGTCAGGCGGGCGCACAGCCGGAGCAGCGATAGCTTCGTCTCGTGGTGGAGGAGGTGGGCCGGCTGGAGCAGCGCCACGATGCTGCCGATGATCCGGCCGCAGTCGAACTTGCTCAGGCCCACGTGTTCCTCGTTCAGGATGATCTTCTGCGTCCGTTTGGGCAGCGGCGGTGATCCCGATCCGCCACTACCTCCTCCTCCCGATCCTCCCGACTTTCCACCCGAATGGGATGACGCCTTCACCTTGGCCGCAGCTGCGGCGGCGGCGTTCTTCTGCCGGGACTTGCTTCGGGTCGTCATGGCGGCGGCCGCTCCTCCTCCGCCGGCAGCTGCTGGCTGGGATGTGGCGTTCTCCTCGCCGGCGGCTACCTCCTCGCTGCCCTTGGCGGGGGGCTCCTCGTTGAGGTTCACCAGCTGCCGGATGGAGATCAGGTCGTCCGTGTTAACCGTGCCAGAGCCATCGGCAGACGTGCTGACCACCCGGTTGAGGATGTGCTCCACCTTGTGCAGGCTGGTGACCGGGCTGTTCAGGTTGACGATGGCCTCGCTGAGCTTGAGGGCCGGGAAGACCGGCCGGTGGGTGCCGGAGGCCTCGCTCACCTGCGTCATGCAGTTGAGGCTGACGGTGCACCGCTGCCGCCCGATGTTTATGTGGAGCCATCGCTCGCCGGCGGCGTACGCGTTCCGGATTAGCTCGTTGTTGGCGTCCGAGTAGGCGTTCCACTTGCCCGTGGAGGCGTCGTACCACCGCCACACGTCGCTGCTCACCGCCCGCATGTTGCTCTTCCTCTGCAGGATGTGGCTGATGCTGTCGATGGCGTCGATGAGGTCCACCAGGTTCTGCACCCACCGCGGCACTGCCGTCCTCGGCGTCTGTTCGCCGGTGGCCACCCCCTGCTCCAGTATCCAGGTGCTCATGCAGTCTAGCAGTTTCACCAGAGACACCATCGCATCCTGGGCAGTGATCGCCTCCACCAGCGGCCGGTGCAGGTCGCTGTAGTTCTCCTCCAGCAGCAAAGTGGAGGTCTTCAGGCGGACGAACAGCCGGGTGGCCGTCATCCCGGTGAGGCACTCCTCCAGCCGGGTGGCCTTCGACCCGCCCGACTTGGTCGGCTCGAACAGCTGCAGGGTGAAGTCCACCCACTGGATGATGTTGCGCACGAAGTTGGTAACGAAGACCTGCTTGTTGAGGTGGTTGTGGCGCCGGTAGAGCACCGCGATCAGATCGGCGGCACTGTTCACCGTGTCCGGGATAGCCTCCATGAACTCGAAGGCCCGGGAGATCGCCTCGTCGCAGAATCTGTCGAAGATCAGCTGCGGCATCAGCTTCAGGTGCTTGTAATCGTAGGTCGATGTGGCGGAGGACGAGGCGGAGGCCGAGGCCGAGGAGGAGCCACCGGGCTTGGAATGACCCTCCGATGGCGACTCCATGTCCACGTCCATGTGGCCGGAGGAGGAGGGCGGCGGTGGCGGCGGCGGTGGTGGTGGCGGTGGCGGGGGCGGAGCAGCTCCGCCCGCCTGACTGGAGAGGGCACTGGCCTCCGGATTGTTAAGCAGATAGTCGGTGGCCTCCTCCAGGGAAGCGTTGCTGCGCAGGGCCTCGATCACGTGGTAGTGCATGAAGCCCATGTCCGTCAACGTCTTGATGTGGTCGGCGTTGAGGCCGTCGTCGGTGCTCCGGATGTAGAGGTTCTCGAACTTGATCTCCTTCATCCGGGTGTGGTAGCGGTCGAGGAGGGTCTGGTGCGACTTGATCAGGTGCTTCAGGATGAGGATCATCGTCTCGAACATGCTCGGCCCGTAGTTGGGGATGGGGCGGCGGGACCAGATCCGGCGTAGCGCCTGCATGGCCAGCTGGTGGATGTGGATCAGGTAGAAGACCGGCTCGAACGGCACCGAGTCCGGCAGGTAGTTCAGGCGCGGACTCATGGTGTAGGGGGAGTCGAGCATGGCCCGGGGATTCACCATCTTCTCGAGGAGCTGCAGCCAGGCGTCGAGGAACTCCCCCGTCCCCTCCGGACAGTCGCGCTTGTCGTCCTCGTGCGACTGCATCAGATCCTCCATGGACGCCCACTGATCGAACTTGAACTTCTGGGACACATTGTCCAGGGACAGGGCCCAGTAGAACATCTCGAAGAAGGCCTTCAGGCCGTTCTCGGCGCAGAACTGTGAGATCATCAGGTGGAAGGCGCTCCGCTTGTCGTCGAACAGCATCGGCCCGGTGAAGCCCACCGAGCAGATGAGAAAGGTCAGCTTCAGCTTGGGCACCGGCTTGGGCAGGATGCTCTCGTGACTGAATCCGTTCACCAGGATCGAGCTCAGGATGCGGGCTATTTCGCGCGCCTCCGGCGTAGGAACTTTGTTGATGTTGCTGATCAGATCGTTGATGCGACGCTGACGGGTCTGGGGCGAGCCCACCGATAGCTTCACCAGCGTACCGAGCAGCTCGGCCAGTGCCCGTCCCAGTCGCGAACTGGCCGCCAGCAGGGACTTGATGTACCGGAACTGCTCCTCCGGTGTATACTTGGTGCGGAACTCCGCTGCCCGTTCCAGCTTCCGGGAGAGCTCCGCCTCAGTGAGGGGATCGGCGGTGCCGGCGGCGGCGGACATCTGGGCGGCGATTTCGTCCCAAATCAGATCCGGGTGCTGGGTGGGCTCGTCGGAGCAGAGATTCAGCAGGATGGTGCTCTCCCACACCAGCGAGATGTACAGCTGGACGAGCTGCTGGAGCAGCTGGACACCGGTCTCCCGGTTGACGCCCCAGCGCTTGAGGAGAATGGCGCGCATGTCGGTGGAGGCGTTGCGGCAGAGATGCACCAGCATCACCACATACCCGTGCACGAAGCTCATGTTGTGCAGAATGGGCGTGTACTCGGCGTTGGCGAATCCGTCCTCCAGCTTCTGGCAGCAGACTAGTTCCGCGAGCAGAACACTGCCCCCCGGGAAGGTGAAGTGCTTGATGAGCGGCTTTAATTGGGCGACAATGTCCGCCAGCTGCTTGAGGGCCACGTCCAACACCTTCGTCTCCTGGGCCTGGCTGAGGATCGCCTTGCAGACGTTGGCCACCGCCTGGGAGGTGGTGGAGACGGGCGAGTCCACCGGCAGGTTGGGCAGCGACAGCAGCTGCAGGATCGGCTTGAGGCCGCCGTGGAGCACGAACTCCCGGCAGTGGTCGCCGTTCGGACTGTTGCTGAATATGGCCTCGATGAACTTCATCACGTTGAGGATGTAGTCGATCAGCGGAATGGCCTCTCGCTCCGGCGGCACTGAGGGGGCGACCACTTTCACCGCCTGCGACGGAGCGGCCGATGATGATGTTCCTCCTCCTCCTCCCGATGACTGGGGAAGCCGGGGCGTTCCCGTCACTCCCTGCTGTTGCTGCTGCTGCTGGGAGGCGGAGCTCATCTCGTCGTCATCATCGTCGTCATCGCCGCTGCTGTCGTTGGTGTCGGCGGCGCTCTGGAGGACAGAGGCGGCGCCGCCCGGACCGCTGACCGGCGAGGGCGCCGAGGCAGCATGATGATGGCCGCCGCCGTGACTGCCCGACCCGGAACCGGAGCCGCTGCTCTCCTTGTTGGCCCGCCAGCAGATGAAGCTGGGATCGGAGCCGAGGCGGACCAGCTCGTTCAGCAGCCGGACAATGGCTTCGGTGGCATCGGCCCGCAAATACGGATGGTGCTTGATGAGGTCGTCCATGGCGTTGCCAAGATTGGTGGCAGTGTCGCCCAGGGGATCGGAGGAGCGGCGGCGGCGCATGGCCACCAGATAGTCCGGCGACAGTAGTACTTTCAGCACCTTGTCGAAGGGATCGTAGGAGAGGAACTCGAACAGTCCGCGCTCGTTCAGGCAGAGGGCCGAGAAGACATTGGGCAGCGATCCGAGGACTTCCCGGGTGGCCGGCACATCCTTCTGAAGGAGCGCCTTCAGCATCACACTGGTAATGCCCAGGTCCTGGAGCGACGAGAGCAACGACGGCTCGTTGAATACGTAGACCGTGACCACGTCGGTGGCCAGGAGGAAGAGCGAGGGGCCGTAGTACTCCGCATTGGCAATGATGTGGCGGAGCGACTGGGTCAAGCTGGTCTCCATAATGTTGCGCATGTTGCTGAAGTGGGCGTGGTCCTGGATGCTCTTCTTCAGGAAGTTTAGCATCGACTTGAGCAGCGCCGCACGCTGGGTGACGCAAGATGGCTTCTTCGGCTGCAGGCTGCTCGGCAGCTGGGCCGAAAGCTCCGCCTTACGTTCCGACAGTGGCCGGGCGTAGTAGCTGTTCGCCGGGTACATGACGGTGGCCGGCCTGGCGGCGGCTCCATCTCGCTGTATGCCCTGATCCTGACCGGAAGCTCCTCCTCCTCGGATGTCCAGGAGTCCTGCTCCTGAAGCAGCCGCTCCCGCTCCCGATCCTGATGATCCGCCCTGCTCCTGGTAGGCTCTGTACGCCCGGCTGGTATTTGTATCGCTGGAATTGTCACGACGCGGCGATCCACTTCCGCTGGCCACCGAGGCGTTCTCCGTGGCGGCATCTGGAACAGAGATTTGGGATTAGAGTGGTCCGGATGCTATCCAGAAGACCACCAAAACTCACCCTCAACATCCTCGTCGACCTGGTCCAGCGAGGTGTCCAGCTTGTGGTCATCCCGCAGGGTGGACTCCTTCAGGGTGATCCCGATATCGGCCAGGGCCTTGCAGCAGCTCTTGATCTCCTTCTCCAGGCGATCTATGAAGACGTTGAGGCCGTTGTTCTGATGGAACCGAGCGATATCGATGTTGGTGATCAGATCGATCACCCGCACCGCCCGCGTCACAAAGGTGATGTGCTCCAGATCGACCCCCGGCCAGCTGATGACGCACAACAGCGACTGCATCATGCCGCTCTTGACTAGCGCCGAGCCGCCCATTTCGTAGCTGGCCAGATGGTAAAGCAGCGAGAACAGAGACGTGGCCAGGATGAGGGGATACCGTTCCGTGAGTCCGTGTGTGGTTAGATTATCGATGCAGTCGCGCACCAGGAGCGGCAGTGTCCCGCCCTGCCGTTCGGCACCCGTATAGTGCACGATCTTCATCAGACGCGATCCGGCTCTGCTGCACGATTACAAAAAGAAACTCATGAGAATCCTCTAAAGAAACCTCCTCTTAGCCAGAGAAGGAGCCAACTCACCTTGGCACATTCGGATTGCGATCAAAGTGGAGCATCGAGGTAAGTGTGCGCAGCACAGCGGCCCGAATCTCCACCAGATGGACGTCCTCCTTGTCGATCAGTTCGCACAGCTCCTCCCCGAAGCCGGCGTAGAGGACCTTGTCCGTGTTGTCCTGCAGGGCGTTGGAGTAAATCAGTATGGAGACGGCTTGCAGACGGGCCTGGACGAACTGCAGGCGCAGCTTGTAGTTATTGAAGCCTGAGATCAGGCGCACCCGATGAGCGATGCGCATCTGAAGGACACAAGAATGGAACGATTAGGAAAAGGACATCCGAAAGGATACCAGGGCATAACTCTCACCTTGATTGCCTCACTGGGCTTTGAGATCTGGCCGGCAATCGTCTTGATCACCTCGGGAGCCGCTGCCGTGTGACAGAGGTCCATCATGTCCGGGATTTCCAGTTGGGCGGCATGACCGTGCTCGTCCACATAGTCGATGCACAGCTGGTAGAGGAACTCCAGCTTTGGCTCGCCGATGCAGCAGTCCTTGAGCGACAGACCATAGTTGGGATCACCCCAGCGCTGCAAATCACATCAAAGATTAGGATTCGGGATTAGTTGTGGAAGGAATGAAGGCATAATCCAAAAAAACCACCCACCTCAGCTATGTTGAAGAGCTTGACGATCAGGAGCTCCTTCTTCTCGAAGGGCAGGCGGGGTATGAAGTTGCTGCGCTTCGAGAACATGTAGAGCAGATTGAGGACGGCCAGGACGATGTCCATGTTCTGGGAGGAGAGCAGCTGCGTCAGGTGCTCGATCGAGTTGTAGAGGTGCCGCGAGAACGAGTGCTCTATCAGCAGGGTGGTGAAGTTCAGCACGTGCAGCAGCAGAGTGACGTCCTGGGGAAGGATATTGGCCGGTTAGTGCGAGAAACAGTAAAAAAAAAAAATGGTCTAGACATGTCCTATCAAGTTCTTTCTTGTCTAAAACGAATAATAACAAAATGAAACAAGTATCTGCAAGTCCATTCTTGTCTAAAACGAGTAATAACAAGAGGAAGCAAGACCAGACATGTCCCTGCAAGTCTATTCTTGTCAGAAACCAATAATAACAAAAAGAAACAAGTCTAGACATGTCCCTCCTATTCATTTCTTGTCATAATCCAATGATATTTATTGGAAACACGTCTAGACATGTCTCTGCAAGTCCATTCCTGCCAGAAACCCTTTCTTAAGCACAAAAATCTACACGTTTTAGCTATCTTTGATTGTTTACTTGACTGTAGAACCTTCAGAACCGTTCAATGGAAGGGGAATCCCAATTGTGGATCGAGTTTCTTACTTATATTAGGTTTCTGATATCTGAAGCAGAAATTGGACCTGCGAATGACAGTTTCCGATAAAGAAAACGCCTTTTTTCGCTTAGCATTCCTAAAAAAAATGGTTTGTTTTTGGAGTTACAAATGGAAAAACACGCACAAACATGTCCATGCTGGTCCATACTTGTTCGCAACTTGATTTCGATTCGTTCCTTGTGGTTCAAAAGCTTGTGGCATAACTCATTTTGAACTTTCTTGACAAATCTGGATATGATTAAGAAACTGTAGCTATTACTCACCTGATCCTGGAAATTGGTGTCACACTGCAGGACAAACTCATTGGCGTTGACATGACGGGCCGCCTCCTCGAGTATCTTATCGAATCGATCGAGTATCTCGATCCAATGATAGAGCTCACACTTGCCATATATCCAGACGTGCACCGTGTCGAGGAACTCTAACAGCTCCGGACGGCTGCGCCGTTTGGTTAGCTCATCGATCAGCTCCCGGCACTCGGCCGTCAGCTCCGAGGAGCCCTTCTTCAGCTTCACCGTGTCCACCTTCATTGCGATCGGATTGCGAGCCGGAGGGATGGCAGCCGGTGCAGTGCGTCCGCTTCCGGGTCCGGTTCCGACTCCGGCTCCGATGCTGGTGGCGTCGTCAGCGGAGTCGTCAGCAGCAGCAGCGGCGGTTGCGGCGGCGCTTCCCGACTGGATTCAATTGGCAGCCACTCCCGGCTGCGTATTATTTCCTGGTATCCTAGGGGGAGGGAGGGAATATCCTCCTTGTGGGGGGAAATGGTAAAATGGTTCGCTCCTCCGTCGTCGGTCGTTCCAATAAAGGTCGGGGGGGGGGAGTGTGGGAGGACGGAAGGAGGACTGGTGTGGTGTTGGCAACGACGGCGGCGGCAGTCGGTCGGGCGTCGGTCGTCGGATTTGTTTATTGGTTAAGCATCGAATTGCGGTTTAGATGTATACGTCGGCGTGTTCAATAAACTGCAGGATCGGAATAATAACAAGTGTAAGTAGTATACGATGTGCTAGAGTTATAAAGGTATCAAAAAATCTGCCAACTGCCATTTACAAAAAAAAAATTACAAAAATCACCAAAAATAATATATATTTATGCATTTTATTTCGAAAAATGTGTCGAGAGGCCCAGAGTATGTAGTTTCGAGCCTACATACAGAGGGATTCATGATCTGACAGGAATATCCCAGACAACGGCACTCGTCAGCTGAGATTACCGGGGCAAGCCAATTGGAGAAGATACAATTTTTCATTAGAGATGGAAAAAAAAAAAAAAAAAAGAATATAGTTCGAGTCGAATAGGGAATAAGGAAAAGTAACAGTAAAAGCAAAACAGAGAGCGCGCGCGCATCAACAAGAACTCTGAGTTTTCGGGGAATATACTCGATACTTGGATACTCGGTAAGGAAAATGAGGTGTACGACTTGGATTTCCGATTCAATTCCATATTTTTTTTTTGTTGTCTTCTTACACACACACTGGGAAGCAGAGAGTATCAGCATTCACCAATACAAACACAAATCAAACGCAACATGTTTGAGGCAAAATGTCAAATGAGCGCCAAGCGGGGCAGCGGGGAGGGAGGCAGGAAAGTAAGCAAGAGTGGGAAAGGGCGATATACAGTGCGGAATAGTGCGTAAGTCAAGGTTGACTCGAACAACAACCCGAAGACAGGAGTATTTCTTTTTTTTTTTTTTTTTCAAAAATATAAAACAACAGTATCTAAAAACTTTTTCCCCCTCACACAAACACACTCACACCAAATGATATGCAACACCGCATGTGTATGTGCAGTGTCTCAGGTTGCAGAAAAAAAGGTGAAAAAAAAAACACTTTTCCTTCCTCAAAAATTTGTTGTCCGCGTTTTCTTTTCTTCCTTCAAGGGAACTATTTTTTTTTTTTTTTACAATTCACAATAACAATTGAAAATGGCCACACTCATACCAATAAACACACACACAGAAACACATCGTGTGCATGTCTGGGCCTGTTTCACCGAATTTTCATTATTGCAGCCACAGCAACAGCAGCACCAACAACAACACACAACTCTCACCTCCCCACTGCATTTCACGAGACATTTTCTTTTCAACTCCACCAGAGAACAAATGCCAATGAAATCCGCACACTACATTTTCGCACGCGTCCAAAATACAGAGAGAGGGACAGAAAAACACACAAAAAAAACCAACTCTGACGAAGAAAAAGTACCGTAGAAATGTGTAAAAAAAAAAAGCGAAAAAAAAAGAACAGAAACAATGCAATAGAATCGCAGTTGTGGTTGTGCCGTTTTATTGGTGTGCGTGCGTCTTCTCGGTTTTTTTTTTAGCCTAGGTGTACTCATCACAAAAAATTGCATGGTTAAACGGTACTCACTAGTATATTTAATATCAGCATATTGCTGCTATAAAGTTAGCTGTTTGATCAAAAAATTCTAATTTGGTGTTGGCTTAACAATCTCCGTTCGGTTTAGTGAAAAGGCAAACAATAGAGGTGGGACAATAGGGACGTCGAAAATATTTATTTTTATCGAAATATCGATATTTGTTCTCAACATTTTTATTTCCCATTTCTGGCAACCACGACCTAGAAGCCCTGCGATGGCGCTGCCAGAAAACAAACATCGATATTTTTATAGAAATAAGGAATAAAAATTTTAACTTTGTAATACTTAATACTAATTATAGATAATAAAAATATTAAAATAATAAAAATTATAAAAAAATAATCAAATTAAATAAAATGGATAAATTTAATAAAAATAAGAATTCAATATTTTCTTGGCGGAAAAATTCAAATAAAGATTTTAAAAACTTAGTATCAAGTCTAAAATTATGTATTTATTTTTTAACAAATATTTACACTGTCAATAAATTAAACTTATGCTGGGAATAAGATTACTACATATTTATATTGCGTTTAACAGCAAATTAAATAAATGCATTAAAAAAACCTAAAAAAAAAAGGGTCCATCGTTCCTTTTCAGTTCGGACATCCGAACTACGGTCTATAGAATAAATGGATTCATTTTAAGTCTACGGATTAGAAGGTATGCTGCAGCTGCGGGGGACTGGTGGCGTCCACGTTCTGGAAGTGACCTGTCTCCGCCTCGAAGAGCACCTGCTGGATGCGCAGTTTGGCCACGGATCTCGAGTAGGAGTCGGTGATGTTGCGCAGCTGGGAGGCTATGCTCTGGCCGAAGATCATCAGCTCATCGTCGCTGGCCGCCTCGCATCCGGCTGGGTTGTACTTCATTTTTCGTTGTGCTGGCGGGCCGGGCTGATGGTGGGAGGGATGTTGCGCAAACGAGGGGGGGTTCAGGTGCTGCGGCTGCCGGTGCTGATGCTGTGGCTCCTCCACCATGCACATAGGAGAATCATCAATGACGAGCTCCGCTTTGCCCCGGGCTCTTTCACTGCCAACGCTTATAAGGCAGTTGCTCTCGACTGCCTTCTCCTGTGTGTCCTGTTCATGGTGCTCTGGTTCTTCAGTTGCAGCCGTTGCTGCATCCTCCTCTTCTTCCTCCTCCAGGGCATCTTCGCTCATGCTGATGTCGGCAGTGGGGTTGAAAAGCATCTTTACCGAAGGCACCATGGATTCTGACTTGACAGGCGTCTGAGGAGCACTACCATTCTTGTTTTTGGCCTGGAAAATAACCGATTTAAATAAAGAAGAGCAAGAAATTTCATTCACAACTCACTTTTTTGCTGTGGGACAGAGAAACGGAGCGCAGGAAGGAATCCGCCAGCTTGAACCAAAACAATTTAGGCTCGTAGCTCCGGCCCAGCTCCTTCTCCCGCATCCATATGCGCAGCTCCTTCGAGTAGACGGTGCGGACGCTCTTGATCTTTAGCTTAATGTCAACCACGGTCAGTTGGGGAATCTTCAAGGCACGGATTATCGCCCCGTAGGCCTCCTCCCGGGACTCACGGTTCTTGTACGTGTCCAGCAGCGAGTTGTAGAGGCACGGCTGACGGCGGTAGGCCTCCAGAAAGTCCGTGATCGGAATCTTGGTGTCGTTAAGCTTCGACATGGCCAAGTCCGGTCAGGTATCCAAATCCCGTCCAATTCAGTCCCAAGAACAAATCCGATTTGATAAACAACACAATTTTTGTTTACCCTGGATTAGTGAGGCAGTTCGTCAGTGATGTTCTCAAAGCACCATAACGCCTTTAACGATATTTTTATAGAAATATATTTTCTTGTTTTATAAAATATATTTTTAATAAAGACTTGTGTTTCACCAATTGATTTTATTTATACTTATTTAAAACCACAATTATAATTTTCCAAAAAATACGAAATAAAAAATTTATGGTCACATTATTATCAAAGCGATCATATTTTTAAATTTTGATCAATTATTTAAATTAACCTTTAAATTTTTATTAAAATTAAATCAATTGTAACTTTTATGAAAATAAACACTAGTAGGTATAGATTTAAAGTAAAATAAATATTAATTAAATCAAAGATTCTTTTATACCCTGGTCACATTTCAAAATTCGAATACAATTTGTTTCTAAATTAATTTATGCAAGTATTTCTATTTTTTTTTTTGTAGTTACAATTCAATAGATTTTCTTTTAAAACCCCCGTAAAACCACAAATTATTAAAATGTAATATTTAAAATCTGAACCGGCGCCGGAGGCTAGTGTGACCGTTTGTTGAGAATAAACATGCTAGATTTGACGGGAAATGGCTAAGCTGGCAACACTAGCAACAGCAGCAGGCACTTTTCAGCAGCTACTCCGTGCACGTGTGAGATCCGAGATCCGATCCGATTCCGTTCCGTTCCCCTCCGAGCCGTTGGTTGCACTTATATCCGCGATTGCGATTCCTGAGCGCAACACCTTTTTATTTATTTATTATTAACACCCAATTGCAGGTGAGTTTCCGTTGTTCGCCCCCACCGTGGAAAATTCAATAATGTGCGCAGCACAATACACATGCAGTTTCGCGTTTCTCCGACACAGTGTCTATGTGTATAGGTGTTTGTCTGTGTGTGCTGTAACGTGGAGACGCGTGCGAGAGTCCGAAAGAGAGGCAAGATCTCTACGATCGGCACTTTAGTCTATAATTTTTTTTTTTTTATTTTGCAATTTTTTCGCATTTCTTCTTTTCTCCACCCCCCCGCGTCAATGCAGCTCCTTTACCGAGAGGGTATCCAAAAGTGAATCATCCATTCATGCATCCCGAACTAGTCCGCACGGCAACAGTGCGTGAAACGCCAGAGAGTGTGAGAAAGAGAAAGAGTGAGAGAGAGAGGGTGGACGGGAGGAAGAGGATGGCAATGGCGGGGGCGCCTGAAAGGGGGCTGGCACAGTGGAGAGCGCAGGTAGCACAGTGGAAATTTTTTAAGTTTTGCTGACGCTATCTAATTTTAAAATTGAGTTCAAAAACTTTTGTTGAAACAGTTGTGTGTGCGGCAGCAGCTGTCTTAAAAATGTGTGTGTGTTTGAGAACATCTGGTTCGGCTCAGAAAAAGAGAAAGAGAGAGAGCGCCGCCTAAAAGCATGCACTGCCTGGGCAGTCAGGTGTGGCCTTGATCCTCGACCAGTGCTGCCCATCAAATATTTTGCCGCCAAAAAGGGATCCTAAATGGGCACATATTCTATATAAGGATTAAAATCTTTAAAATAATGTTTAGTTATTTGTTTTAATATAAGAGATAATTAATAATTCAACAAAGAAAGATATATTAATAAGATAAGTAATAAATAATGGTTTAATCAAGAAGTAGAATTTTCTCCTCATAGAAAGGGTATTTTATTCTATAAGGCATTAAAAATAAAAAAAAGGCATAAAAAAATATATTTTTTTGTTTGAATCTAAGATATTTGTAATAATTAATGTTTTTTATCAAGCAATAATAGTTTTTGAAGAAAAAAAGTGTCTTAAAAAGTCTTATATTCTACACAAGGACTTATATCTATAAACATTTATTTAAAAAATAGTATAGTTCAGTGTTTAAATCTTAGTGATATATTAGAGGATAATAATTAAATGGTTTAACCAAGAAATTATATATTTCTCCAAAAAAGGGTCTTCAAAAGTTATGTATTTTATATATACGGATCTTACGGATTAAAATCTATTACAAAAAGTACAGCTCTTTGTTTTAATCTGAAAGATAAGATAATGAATGGTTCACTCTAGACACAATCAATTTTTTTCCAAATAAGGGTCTTAAAAAATGTCTATTCCATATGCCAATTTTAATCTATAAAAAAAATGTATTTAAAAAATCTATTCCTTGAAAGGAATGGGTCTTCAAGAAATTAGAATCTATTATCTAAATCTATAAAAATATAATAGCTCATTTTTTTAATCTCAAAGATAAGAGAACATAAAAAGAATTTTTTTTTAGAAAAGAAGGGTATTAAAAAGTCTTATATTCTCTCTTGGGATCTTGAAGGGATTTAAATCTATACAACATTTTATAGTTCCTTGTTTTAATCTCAAAGATAAGACAATGATCAATGGTTCAACCTAGAAACCACTTTTTTTTTTTTTCGAAAGATACGAAGTGTTCGGGAATGGAATTTCAAGAATAGCTTTTCAAGTTCCTGGCGATATTTGTTAAAAATGAATGAAAAAAAACTAGAAAAAATTAGATATTTGAAAAATATTCAAACACTTTGAAATGGAAAAATGGAGATAAAAGCTGTATAGTTGGCGGTTCCAATGTCCTCGAGACGGCCACCGACGGGTGTCAGTTTTTGGGAGAGGCAGGGCCCCAGTACATCGGAACCCTTTGGCACAGCAATATTGAAACAAAACAAAACAAAACAAAACAAAAGAAGACAGTAGAAAATAGGAGGATAGGCACTCAGGCAGACACATCATCTGATCCGATCCGTTTCGTCCACAGCCGGAAGTATGCCATCCGATGCCAAGAAGCGCGATGCGCAGCGCAAGAAGGATGCACGCAACAAGAAGATCCAACAGATACCCTCGACGAAGAAGGCCACCAACGGCACCGCCAACGGCCAGCCCCTGGACCGTGAAATGACCGAGGAGGAGAAGCTGTGCGCCAAGCTGGAGGAGGAGGCCAGGATCAGTGCGGAGGCTAGATCCTGTACCGGTTCCCTGGCGGTTCATCCACGGTCCCGTGACGTTAAGATCGCCAACTTTTCGATCACGTTCTTTGGCTCGGAACTGTTGCAGGACACCATGCTGGAGCTGAACTGTGGCCGGCGTTACGGTCTGATCGGACTGAACGGATGCGGAAAATCATCGCTGCTGGCGGTGCTCGGTGGACGGGAGGTGCCCATCCCGCCGCACATCGACATCTTCCACTTGACGCGCGAAATTCCGGCCAGCTCGAAGAGCGCCCTCCAGTGCGTCATGGAGGTGGACGAGGAGCGGATCAAGCTGGAGAAGTTGGCCGAGGAGCTGGCGATGAGCGACGAGGATGATGCCCAGGAGCAGCTAATCGATATCTACGAGCGATTGGACGACATGTCCGCCGACCAGGCGGAGGCCAAGGCGGCTCGCATCCTCCATGGTCTCGGCTTCGACAAGGCCATGCAACAGAAACAGGCCAAGGACTTTTCAGGTTAGTAGACCCCCAGTAATTACTCCTCTAGATGGTGGTGTTTCTAATGTGGAATCTGTGTATCTGGCAGGTGGTTGGCGAATGAGAATCGCCCTCGCCCGTGCCCTGTTTGTGAAGCCGCACCTGCTGCTCCTGGACGAACCGACCAATCACTTGGATTTGGACGCCTGCGTCTGGCTGGAGGAGGAGCTGAAGACATATAAGCGCATCCTTGTGCTCATCTCCCACTCGCAGGACTTCCTCAACGGCGTTTGCACAAACATCATCCACCTGACCAGCAAACGACTCAAATACTATACCGGCAACTACGAGGCTTTCGTCCGCACCCGCATGGAGCTGCTGGAGAACCAGATGAAGCAGTACAACTGGGAGCAGGACCAGATCGCCCACATGAAGAATTACATAGCGCGGTTCGGTCACGGTTCCGCCAAGTTGGCCCGGCAGGCGCAGTCTAAGGAGAAGACCCTCGCCAAGATGGTGGCTCAGGGACTCACCGAAAAGGTCACCGACGACAAGGTCCTCAACTTCTACTTCCCCTCCTGCGGCAAAGTGCCGCCGCCAGTTATCATGGTGCAGGTAGAGTACTCCTCCCTTTTGGACACATGGACACCACTAATCTTCTACTGACTTTCCAGAACGTCAACTTCCGATACAACGATGAAACGCCTTGGATCTACAAGAATCTGGAGTTCGGCATCGATCTGGACACACGTCTGGCCCTGGTGGGACCGAACGGTGCCGGCAAGTCGACGCTCCTTAAGCTGCTGTATGGAGATTTGGTGCCCACGTCCGGAATGATCCGTAAGAACTCGCATCTGCGCATCGCCCGCTACCATCAGCACTTGCACGAGCTGCTCGATCTGGACGCCAGCCCGCTGGAGTACATGATGCGCGCCTTCCCCGACGTCAAGGAGAAGGAGGAGATGCGCAAGATCATCGGCCGGTATGGACTCACGGGTCGGCAGCAGGTCTGCCCCATTCGTCAGCTGTCGGACGGGCAGCGGTGTCGCGTCGTCTTCGCCTGGCTGGCCTGGCAGGTGCCCCATCTCCTCCTGCTTGACGAACCCACCAATCACTTGGACATGGAGACCATCGATGCTCTGGCGGATGCGATCAACGACTTTGATGGCGGCATGGTTCTAGTTAGCCACGATTTCCGTTTGATTAATCAGGTAAGATGATTGTGTTTCTTTCGAGGATCGTATTGAAACTAATACTAATATCCATCCTAACCAGGTGGCTGAAGAGATCTGGGTGTGCGAGAAGGAGACGGTGACCAAGTGGAAGGGCGGCATCCTCACCTACAAGGATCATCTGAAGAGCAAGATCGTATCCGAGAACGAGAAGAAGGCCAAGGCGGGAAAGTAAACGAACGCTTGGAATGTTTAGTTATGTCGTAGATACACCACACACACACACACACCATACACCCTACACCCTACACCCTACACCCAACACCCTACACCCAAGATTCAGGCGTTCTATACCTTTTCTCTTCAATAAGCAATAGAAAGTGGGTGGAGGACATGTCGTCCGCCGCCCCAGGAACTGTGCTATGGCATTCAATATTGTTCGAAATAAGTGTTGAGTTTATGCTCCAAGAGTCCTGTGAACGGGAGTGGATGATGGATGCAGGATCAAGGACCTCACTCCTCTCCAACAACAACCACAACCACAACAAAAACAAAATCAATCAACAACAAACACAAGAAAACACAAATTTTAGCTGAATTTTTTCTTTTATGTGTCGAATTAAATAAAATAAAAATTATAAATATATATATAAATATATATATATAGTTATCGAAAATGGAATATAACAACAACAAAAATATCAATATAAAAAAAAACAAACAACCAACAACAACAACTACAAACTGCTTGTGATCTTGCGCTTATGTAATTTCGTTTAATTCTTCGCTAGGTTTCATAAAAAAAAAAAAAAACAAAAAACCTATATACTATATAAAAAAATATATTATTTTTTTTGTAATTTATTTACGCCTTAACTATACACTCTATATATTAATGAAAAATATACATATTTAACGATTTAAACAACAATTATGTAATTTAAACCAAAATATATAGGTATTACTGCCCTACCAGATCCGATCCGTGATTATCATTTTAATTTAAACAATTTTTTTTTATTAAAATTCTGAAATTGTTTTTTGTGAAATTCAAACCACGGATTAGAAAGAAACAGATAGAGAGAAAGATATAGAGGCCAAGAATAATGGGTATTACGAATAAAAAATTTTACAAATTACAAGATATTATAGGTTATTAAATAATTAATTAATTAATTAAATAATGAATTGTGTGTGTAAAGCGAATTTTTTTTTTTAAAGCGACCGAATCAGAATCAGAAACTTAATTGTTTAAATTTAAATAAGAACACAAAACAAACTAAAAAATATATACAAGTACGATGTTAAATTAGGCAATTTTAAGCTGATTACCCCCTTGCAGCCCCCACTTAATTGAGAAATTGCTAAAATACAAAAAATTAAGAGTTGCTTAAAAAGGTAAATAAACGAATTAAAAAAAATACAAATTACAGAACAATTATTAATTAATTATTAACTTTATATTGTTTAGCTTTCGATTTTATTTATTGTACATTTTTCAAATCTGTGTGTGCTTATTAGATGCGTGTTTTTTTGTTATTTTTAAATATTTCCGTAGACCGTAGATTTTTTTTCCGTGTAGGCACGTTGAAAGGTTAGTGGTAGACTTGGTTGCTCTTAAGCGATAGTTACATGTGCTACACCATGGTTATGCCGCCGAGCTAGTAGCTCTTGGAGAGATCCGAGTGCATCACCTTCAGCAGCTGCCGCTCCGCCGGGCTGAGGGCACCGAACTCGGCGCCAAAGTCGCGCAGCAAGTGCTTCAGGTCGTACATCTTGCGCTCCACCCAGGCGCTGGCAATCTCCGCCAGCGCGTACTGCTGCTGTTCGGGCACAAAGGCGCCCGGCCGCTGCCCGGACCCGTCGTCCGCCAGGGACGAACTGGGACGCGCCCCCAACTCGAACACGGCCAGCCCGTAGTAGTACTCGATCAGCTTGATGTGGGCGGGCGACTGGCGGGCGGGCGGTAGATTTAGATGCACCAGCAGCAGCAGCCGGAGCACCTCCACGCGACGCAGCAGATCCCCGTACATCCGGGCACCTCGTCGCTCGTAAATATTGTCCACAATGTCGTCGTAGTGCTGCAGGGCACTGCGGAAGTCGCCCCGTTGGCTGCTCGACTCGGCACTCGTCTCCAGGTCGTGGATCTGGTGGGCCGGCGAGGCGAGACTGCTGTTGGCCTCCACTTGCGGCTCCAACTGGCGCAGCTCTCGCAGTATGGCCGCCTTGAAGACGCCGCCGTCGAGGGCCTTTTCGGTCGCCCGCTGGTAGCAGTGAAGGGCACCCTCGCGGAAGCCCGAGTGCCAGGTGCGCAGGTTCAAGCGCCCGCTCTCGTTGTGCGCCCGCTGGAAGGAGCGGGCTGCCCGCAGGAATGCCTCCGCCTCCCGTTGCGAGGAGCCGCCGTAGGATTCGCACTTGGCGTAGCCGATGTGACACATGGCGGCGTACTGATGGATGCCCGACTCCTCGAAGCTGTACGCCAGCCGCTGGAAGTCCGCCTGCACATCCCCGGCATTCGGTGCGAAGCGTCTGCAATAAGATACCAATGATATCCGGTTCTAGAGCTAGATTCATTTGTTACTCACTTGAAGAAGCCGGCGCGTTCGAATTTCTTGATTTTACTGGAGGCCCTTAGATACTGCTCTATCAGATTTTTTGGATACTGCTCGAGCTGCTGGCTGGCGGCTGTCGAGTGCGGATTCTGGTGCGGATTAGGCGACTCCTTGCCAGTCGACGATGACGCCGAGGAGGCGGTGAAGGAGCCGATACCAGCCAGACTGCTGCTGCTGCGGAGCTTGTCCATCCCATCCGGCTATAGCATTAGCAGCTATATCTTTGTTGCAATCGCTCTATATATGCATATTTATTCGCTTTTGTTGTGGAACTCGTCATCGGGCAAAAACAAAAACAGATTTTCTAGCTGCAACAGGGCTGCACAATACTTTAGTGTCGTAAAGGGAGGAAAAAAGTTGGTATTATTTTAAAATCTTGAATAAAATGATATGTTTATTTTGTAAACTATGTTAATTAGATTATTTAATATAGAAGCACATAAATTAAAACATATTTCAAATATTTTATATTTTAGTACCAGATTACCAAAAAATACCTTTTTAACATTTCTATCACAAATCCAGGCTGGTCACACTAAACAACACAGATACAGCGCAAAAACATCGCAAATTTCGGACGCAGCGCATTTAAGCCACAAATCGCCGCTAAAAGCCAGGAAAAACAGGAATTAAACGCAGATTTCTAGCTGAGACATTAGCCAGCGATAAAACAATGGCAATTGCCGAGCATGACAACGTATTTATCTTTGTGCCAAATTTAATTGGTGAGTGGTTTGTGTTTTTGTGTGTTTAGCTGAAATATTGTTGTTCTTATCACGTAAACAAATCGAATATGTTGCTGTTTATGAAACAAACAGTAGTGGCTGTCTGGGCTAATTGGATTAGCGGCGATGGCAACCTGTGAAATGCGAAGGTGCAACGTAGAAGTTCAGGGGCACGGCACCTTGCCACCTTGCTCCCTTCAATGTCAGCCGCCCCTCTTGCCTAGACTTCTTGGCAGTGGCCAGTGGTGGAGCCAAGGGGGATTTATGAGGATTTAAATGCCTTGGCTTTATTTTTTATTGAATAATGTTAATTATTTTAAAAACTACATGTTCTATTTATAAGCTTAATCTTAATTATGTAAATTTAAAAAATATATATATATATTCTATCAAAAGATAAGTTAGTTCTATATTTATATATTTTTTAACCCTATTAAAATGTCCATCTTGTTATTAGTTTAAATCCCCCATAATTTCCCTTTTAGACCCCTTTTCAAATCTTTTCCGACTACGCCTCTGCTGCCAACGTATGGATAGTCATGTTTATGTTTAATTTCCATTGCTTTTCCAGGCTATGCACGCATCGTTTTGGCCCTGATCGCCTTCTGGTTCATGTCCACCAACTATGTGATCTCCGGCTGGTGTTACGTAACCTCTGCATTGCTGGACGCCGTCGATGGACACGCTGCCCGGGCCTTCAACCAAAGTGAGTGCTCTTCCATCCCACCCCCCCCCCCCCCAACGATGAGCCGGTCAATCCAATCAAATCAGTACGATTGTCACTGAATTAAGGGCCGAACTTTGCCCACTTCGCCACATACATACACGTAGAGAAGCACCTGGCGCTCGTTATCTGCCCGATATTTGTTCAATGACACGCCCAGGCACCCCAATACGGTCATGGCTGGATAGGCCAAGCAATAATGATATTAAAATTCTAAAAATAGGACAACCAAACATGGAATTACTTTGAATTTCAATTCCTTTCCTTCCAGGCACTCGCTTTGGGGCAATGCTGGATCAGTTAACCGATCGCTGCGGCACCACTGGACTCCTGGTGACGCTGGCCTACTTCTACCCCAAGTACATGTTCTGGTTCCAGCTGTCCATCGCCATTGATGTCGCCTGTCACTGGCTCTTCATGCAGACGCAAGTTTTAGCTCCGAACTCTCAGGGACTGTCACTCATTTAATAACTTCTACCTTTGCAGGAGTGTGGTGGTGGGACGCAGCTCGCACAAGGTGAACGAGAACTTTGTAATGCGCCTGTACTATCAGAAGGACATCCTCACCTTTATGTGCTGCGTCAACGAGTTGTTCTACGTGTGCCTGTACCTTTTGCATTTCACCTACGGACCGCTGAGTAATTAGTCCCTACGATGTTGATGGGAATTTCAAATAACTCTCTATCTTCTTGTAGTATTCGGCGCCTCGCTGTTCAAGATTCTCGCCTTCCTCACGGGCCCCTTCGCCGTGCTCAAGGCCCTGATCTCGGTGATGCACGCCTATGTGGCGGGCATCGATCTGGCTGCCGTGGATGTGCGCGAGCGCCAGGAGAAGCGTCAGAAATCGGAGAATCCGGTCGCTGGCAAAAAATTGGAGTAAACTCAGATCTTCCAGCACCAGCTCCTTTAGCTTACTGAAGCGAAACAACTCTTGATTCCAACAAAAAATTATAAAAAAAAAAACACTAATAACTAACAAAAAACCAAACATGAAAACGAGAAGCGATCAGAACCGTAGTAGAATTTTAATTAATTGTATGCGCTATTGCAACATTGTTGACTTTATTTTGTATTTTTAGTTAGACGGGGCTTTTCAGCCCCACAAATTGTATTTAATAATATTTTTTTTGAATTTAAAATTGAAATTCATGCGTAGTCATAGCTGTTGCATATTTATTTGCCTTTAGTTAAACGTAATTTACAAACATTTGTGACGCTTACACCAATATATTATACATACATACGTGACTGTATATGTTTTAGATATATACAGGCCGATTTCCAGGAGTTATCTCATTTTGTATGTCTTTGGTTCGATTAAATATTAAAGATTAACGACCTCCCAGCACTTTTCTCAGTGTAACTAATGTATTTTTAATCATAAGTCTAAGAAATGTAATTGGAGACCTGCAAAAAATATATACGAACATGGATGTTAGATGATTTAAGAAAAAATTAAGAGAAATATATATTATTATATTCTAATCAAGTCAGAGTAGATCTGGCGATCGTAGTCAAAATTACCGATGAAAAGTTGGAATAAATAAACGTGGTTTTATGTGCTAAATTTATAGTTTTTCAATTATTTCTTTACAGAGTTTCGCGTTTTTTTGTTTTGTTAAAATATTCTCTTAGAGGGACTTCCATTATAGCTTGCACTTTCTTTTCCATTCAAATTTCGCGCTTTACGGCCTTCTTAGATTTTCTGGTATTTTTTTTTGTTCGGTAGCCCTGGTTTACGATCAGCTGACGCTGTCGGGCAACCCTACACCTCAGCTTTTACACAACATAAACATTCGCCAAAAAAGAATAGAGAAGCGAGCGGCTGGAGATGATCTGACCGCAGCCGGATGTGGACCAGACATAGCCATCGAAGACACCAACACCACGATGAAGGTCCTTAAGCGCTTGGGCACCCTCATGCGCTATACCGTCGCCTATGCGGCGATTACCCACTGCACATTCGAGTACATAGGCGATTTTGTCCTGGTGAGCGGTTCCCAGGCACTACAGATAGTACTATAACTATTACAACCTTCCGTTTCAGTGCAAGGGACCCTCAATGGAGCCCACACTATTCTCCGACAACGTTCTGGTCACCGAGCGGCTGTCGAAATACTGGCGCGGCTACCACCCCGGCGATATTGTGATCGCCATTTCGCCCATCAACGCCAGCCAGTACATTTGCAAGCGCATCGTGGCCGTCGCCGGCGATCAGGTGGTCACCCAGAAGCCACATCCCATCGAGACCGAGTACAGCGTGGACTTGAACAAACCGAAGCCGGTCATGGTCAAAGACTATGTGCCGCGTGGCTGCGTCTGGATCGAAGGCGACAACAAGGCGAACAGCTCGGACTCGCGTTACTACGGACCCATTCCGGTTGGCCTCATCCGGAGCCGGGTTGTCTGCCGGATATGGCCGCTAACCGAACTTTCTAACCTCTAGCGGTGCTCCTCATTCGAAAAACATAAACTGCCTTGGGCGGATTAAACGCTTCGCCAAGGACTCGCAAAAGTGCGTCCTGGTCCTCTATATTTTTTTGTTAGGCAACAGTGTAGGTCTGCTTTTTTATAGATTTATTTTGTCTTATTTTGATGTTTATGGCCGATGTTTCGGCTGTGACTGCATTAAAAAAAATTATAAAATCGAGTCAGCTGAGTTATGGCCAATAAATATTTATTTTAATCGAGAATAATGACCATTTTTAGGTTTCAAATAGTCATTTCTCATTAATTCCCATTTAAAAACAAAGATTTGTAAACAATCGGGAACTGAAGAAATCTGAGCTGTTTTGAAGTGCCTTCAGAAACGAGCACATTAATGCTGTGTCAGCTTTAATTATAGTTGTCTAAAGAGCTCAAGGGATTAGAAAAATATATTTTGTTTCAGTTTTACATGAAATGACATGTTGTGCTTTTTTCCAACACTATTTTGCTTGCAGCCCAAAAATATTTAAAAAATACTAAAATCTTATATTTTGAAAGTTAAATATTCAACAAATATGATTTAATTTACTAAACAACAATGTAAATATTAAATTTTTATTAAAATCATTCTATAAACTTATCTTGTATGAGTAAAAATAAAGCGACACCACAAAGGCAATGTCATTTTTAGCTGTTATACAGCACTTTTCTTTAAGCGCGGTTGCAGCCCTGTTTTTGAAATATTGAGAGGAAAGCCACTTCTGAGCCATCCTGTAAACAATGAGCCACAATCCACCACTTCTGGGAAAGGAGACCTCCATGATTTACCGGGCGTGCTTTGATTGGATGTGGCAGCACAAGGCCTGGACCGTTTTCGGGGCGGGCACTGTCCTAGTTCTCGGCTCGGAGGTAGTCTGGTGGCTCTGGAAGAAGATCCGGTACCTTTTGACGCCCAAACCGCCACTATACGATGTCATCTTTTTCAACGAACTGGGCGAGGAGTGTTCGGTTGTGCACTATCACCTAATACGCCTGAAAGTGCCAAAGGAGAAGCGGGACTGCGGCAATCCCCACTGCAGCGAACGGAACGTCCAAAAGCTAGTGGACCAGATCGATACGGCGCTGTACTCCGTGGATGCAGCCATTTTTTCCTTCAGTTCCGTGGTCATGACGGATGCCTTTGAACGGGCCCTGAGCCGAAACGTACGTATCCGTATACTCACCGACCGCCAGTCGGCCGGCAACTTAGTCTTCCAAAAGCTGCGCCGCCTGGGGGTGATTGTGCACGCACCTAAGCACGTCGGTGCCCGGAATGCCCTCATGCACCACAAGTTCTTTGTCGTGGATACCAAATCGCGGGTGTTGGACATTCAAAAGAGCCGGGGACTTCGCTACCATCGTCCTATACTCAGCAGATTCGCTGCCGGCTCCATCAACTGGACGATGCAGGGCTTTGGCGGAAACTGGGAGAACTGCGTCATCAGCCACGAGGCCAGCCTGACCGAGGTCCTGCAGGAGGAGTTCAATCGCCTGTGGGAAATATCCACAGACACTGCTCCGGTCAAGCGCAAAGTGGAGGAATACGAAGAGCTATGGTAGAGGAATTGCTGCCAAAAAGAAGAGAGCTTTCCAGGATTTCGAAAACTCGAATAGCAAGAATTTCTAGAAAAAATTAGATATACGTATCTCTAAAAATAAAAACTTAAATGCAAATTTAAAGCCAATCTTTTGTAAAAATTGTACATTTTAAGTTTTTATGATGACTTCCATTATAAAAACATTTTTGTAAAATATATTTTTAATAGAAAATACAAATTTATTTGTAAAATATTTTATTTATATACAAATCATCAGTTTTTTATGGATTTCTGGGCAATCTCCTGAGCTTAAAATTGCGGCAATCACGGCTTATTTTATTTTTTTTCTAAGGCTACCACATTATCTTGAAATCTCAATCGAAGATGCTCCTCGACCGACATACAAAACTACATTTTATTTGACAGAATTGTGCAGTTGCAGATATTCCTGCAGGATGGAGGTTAAAAAAAAAAAAACCGACTATTATAGAAATTGCACTAAGAATTTGGCTACGGATTCTGGCAGACAACATTCAGGAGCTCTTCGACTGCTCCCGATCCACAAAGTACAGGTTGTACTTCTTCTTGAGCACTTGATGCACTTCGTCGCGCACGGTTATGGTCAGGTCGCGCTTCTTGTAGTCCAGATATGTGCACAGGAACTGACGATTCGTCTCGTGCACCTGCGGATGATTCAGGTACTCCTCAATGGGCATCCATTGGACCCGGGCGATCTCACGCTCGCACCGCGTAAAGTCCAGATTGAGGGGCTTCAGGGCCACCACGATGTACACATCGGAGCAGCCGAAGGTGCCGTAGTGCGAGTGCCGCAGGGAGACCAACGATTTGAACTCTGACTGAATGCCAGTTTCCTCGGCCACCTCGCGGATAGCCGCGTCTACAAAGTTCTCACGCGGCTCAACGTAGCCACCGGGCAGCTTCCAGCTATTCGGAATCATAGCGAATCTGTCGGTCACCACCAGGACCTCGTCCTTATCGTTGATCACCAATCCCCCCACGCCCATCAGCGTGTGCGCGTAGTTGGGCAGATTGCTGCTCTCGTCCTTGGGCAGCCACTGGAACATGACCACCACTCCGGTTCGAGCGTGATGGAAATCGAAGCCGTTCTCAGCCAGTATCGGCACCCAATCCGCCTGCTCCTTGTACACGCGGAACCATATCGCCCGGTTCTTGTTTGTCCTCCAGAAGTCAAGAGATTCTGCAAGATTTTAAATAATATTTTAATTCAATTTATAGATTCCTAATGACTCCCTACTCTTTAATTTCTCCCGGAAGCCAGAGACGTCCACGTTCTCCTCACGTCCGTCCACTGTGACGCCGGCAAAGCGGTCAACTATTCCACGAAATACACCCGGTGGCGACTCCATGCTCTTATTTCTGCCACAGGATGAATAAAAAATAAAATATTAATTCTCAATGAAATATTAAAACTTACTTCGAGTAGTTGCGGATGCTGGGCTTTTGGAGTTGTGGCGTTGGATACGGGTGTGTGGTTGGGATTCTCAGTGCCGCTGTCGTAGAGCGGGGTCTAGTGGTCCGGGTAAGCGTCCTCCATAAATTGAACGTCGACGGGTTTAGACAGTTTCGGCGACCCAGGAGACTCGTAGCCAACATTAAATAATTGCGCAATATAACGACTACGGGCCAATCACGTTGACAGATAGGATTGTATCGGAACGGAGAACAGGAGAGACGAAGTCGGGACGGAGGGTAGCAGCGACGACGGAGGCAGCTCAGTGTTTCCAGAGTTCGAGGCGTAACCAATCCCCCAGCATGCTGTTTACGGAATCGAAACAGAAGTGGTGTAAGTATGGGCCTTTGAAATATGTACTAAGCTTGAATTAAATTAAAAAGCCTTCGTGATTTAGAGTGGGTATCTTTTTATAAAAAAACCTAAATAGCATACACCCAAAAATTCCACTGGATCCCGTAGATGAACAGATACTATGTGTAGAAGCTCGTGTGGTGGTAATTTCTATCTTTCAGCGGCTGAAGATAAGGGATATAACCGAAACTGTT
The DNA here is from genome assembly GCA_035045925.1 of Drosophila atripex. Classification (NCBI taxonomy): domain Eukaryota; kingdom Metazoa; phylum Arthropoda; class Insecta; order Diptera; family Drosophilidae; genus Drosophila; species Drosophila atripex. The sequence continues at coordinate 2,034,210 of JAWNOP010000009.1, forward strand.
TTTGACATTTCGAACTTGGCGCTCAGACCCATTGTAATAAACGTGACATAGAGATGAGCATGTGAAGGCAATCTTGGGATTTCAAATAATATACATTCTAAAAATTATTTTCTAGAATTATTGTTTTAAATAAGACTTTAAATAAAAACTTAACAACTTATCGTTTAAAGTTATTTTTATGTTTTATTGTTAATTTTTATAAAATATTTTATATTATTTTTATATTGTACTTCTATATTTTACTAATTTATAATTATTATTTTAATTATTCTATTTTATTATTCATTTATTTAAACATATATTTTTAAATGATTCTAATTAGCTGTTTTATTTTTTCTCAGTCACCGTTTTTAATAAACTGTGACTGAATATCGGTCATCTCTAGCGCGCAACCTTGAATGACAATCCAAGGTGCGTGTGGGAGGGTGGCGGTGTTGTTGTTTGTGCACCTGCGACTGTGTGAGTCGTTTGAATTGTTTCCGCATGAGATGCGGTTTGTGTATGTTTATCAGCTGGCTGCCTATTGTTATCAATTTGGACAATTGGCGAAATTTATATAACAAACAAAGCCAAACACTGGCTAAGCTGAATGAAAAAATTTGGCGATTTGTTTGGCGCGGAGTCACCATTAAACTCACTAGGTTAATGCTGCGAGTGATGAACCGGAGCGATCAGTTTAATTGTGGACCACTAAGTAGAACACCGACCATGGACTTTGGCATATACGAGTGGAAGTAAACAGCGCGCGCTTTCAATTTGTCGTTTGGTAAGCATGTTAAGTTCTAGGGATGGCAAGCCAACAATCAGCTGATTCCTAGTGATGACATTTTGGCTTAATTTTTTGAAACTTTTTCCATTTCTTCTACCCCATTTTATTTTACCATCCCTACATTTGTCGATTAATTTCTTTAAATAATCGATGAAATTCGATTTTATGTTGATCGTTATTCAAGATGGCGAGCGCCAAGCTTTTCAGTAGCCCGTGTTTGTTTTACATCCCATTATAATGCGTTAATAAATACTGCAGGCGCACTTTATTTGAATTTGAAATGTCAACCTACATCGGCCTGCGTAATTACATTTACAGATGGACACTTATATGGAGGTGATGCGATCTTTACATAATAAAATATATTTCCCGTGGATTTTCCCCCGTGGGGAGGGGGGCGACGCCAAGACTGTCTTACGTAGAAAATTACGACTCTTGCGTACCCATGTCGCCGTTGAATGTTCCCGGATCTGATTTAGAGTATCGTGGAGTTCCTCCACCCCCGCCACCACCAATGCTTTTTGTGCCGCCAGCTGCCATACGTTCGTTATGATTGTGATTGTGATTGTGATTGTGATCATTACCCCGATCCCGTTCGTGCTCTCGATCCCTATCCCTATCCAGCTCTCGCTCTCGCTCTCGTTCCCGATCACGATCCTGCTGCTCCCTGCCCCTATCCCCATCCCTGTCACCGTCCCGATCCTCTCGCTCATCACCGTCCGCACGCAACCAACTGTGGAGCATGGCGTCCAAGGCGGAGACCCTGCGACGCGGATCGGTCTGAAGCATCGGCTCCAAAAAGGCCACAAACTCTATGGCGTCCTTGCGCGCCCAGCGATAGTGATTCATCAGGACATTGGCCAGAGGACGCGACTGCAGGTTCTGGATGTTCCTCAGCTGGCCGTTCGGCTTGAAGATGTCCGACGAGTAGTCCCCATGATCGATCAGCTCCCGGGGTATCGGACCACAAGTCTCGATGATGTTGGCGATGTGCGCCTCGTCCTGGCTGGCCTTGCCGCGGTCCACCTGCGGATCGAACAGATAGTCGCCGGTGGCCAGTTCCCAAAACAGACAGGCTGCGCTCCAGATGTCCGCCGTTTCGTTGTAGCCGGCTCCCAGGATCACCTCCACGGCACGGTACTCCCGCGTCTGGATGTCGTCGGTGAAATGATGATGGAACCAACACCCATTCCCCATGTCGGCTATCTTCACGCTTACCTTGCACTGTTGCGTCGCCGGATCGTTGCGGGAGTTGATGTCCAGGTTGGGCAAGGATCTAAACTGCTCCCGGGCCTGGAGAAGACATTGGATTGAGGGCTTGAGGCATTCGGGGGAAAGAAACAACATACCTGAACACATCCACCGGACACGTTGGCATTGCAGCAGGATCCCCCCGTTCCACAGGGGCTCTTCTTCTTGGAGCCTTGTTTGGTCTTCTTGACGGTCCCGCTCCGCTGTTTTCTGGCCACCGGCTGACGTGCCTGGGCCGCCCTATCCGACTCGGCCACCTTCTTCTGCACATATCGCATGAACTTCTCCGGACTGTTGACGAGCAGTTTCAGGGCAGTGGAGCTCCGGTCCAGATGCTTGCAGATGTGCTGTTTCTGGGCGAGATTTAGCTTTGCGTTGCCATTGCCATTCCGGGGCGAGTTTTCCGTCTGTCGGCGACGTTTGGAGAGCTTCGGAGAGCCCGGATTCCCGCCCTTGATAGGCGAGTCTAGGGTTCGCTTGTGGGAGGCTGTGGGCATGTCGCCCACCCGTTCGATCAGGGCCACCCGCTCCAGTTGGACGATGTCCGACTCGTCGAGGATCACCAGGCCGTCAAAGGAGAAGGGCATGAACGGCAGCTTCCCGGTAACACCCATGGCCGCAGTGGTCGAGGTGAGCAGACCCCGTTCCGCCAGCCCCAGGAGATCCTCGACAGCCCGCTGGCGCAGCCACTGACGGTGCTGCTGGAAGAAGGTGACACTGCGCTTGGCGCGCGCCCTCATCCGTCTCTTGGCCGTCTTGGTCAGCTTGGCGTCATTGGACGACTGGTTTTGGGTCGAGCCGTGGACTAGTGGCACTGGACTTGGACCGGATGTACATGGAATCTTGCCCTGGGATAGGGGCGACTGGTCTGGATGGGGGACTGGAGTGTGGCCCGCCTGACCGCAGCGATCACCGCCCACCTCCTCCTGTGATGGGGGGCAAGTGGACCGGAGCGCTGAAGACAAGCCGCTGATGCTACTGTTTGCGCCACTCCTGGAAAGAAAAAGGATTAATGCTATTACCTACTTTCAGATATCCGTCGATGGAGTCTACCTGGAGAGATGGGAATGAGCCTGCAGAAAGGCACTAGCCGCTTGGTTGGCCTGTGCCCGGATCGCCACATCGTCCGCCACCAGCAGCACGTTCTCCGGCTTCAGATCGGTGTGTATGATCCGGCACTGGGTGTGCAGGAAGCAGAGACCCTCGAGCACCTGCAGCGCTATCTGCTTGACGTTGCACAGGGGCAGTCCCTGGTAGCGGGATCGCTGGATCAGGGTCAGAAGATTATCGCCCAGCACCTCGAACACAAGACACAGATGGGTGCCGTTCAGGCCGCTCATATAGAAATAGTCCCGGAAGTCGACCAATCGATTGCGCAACGGATGCCACTCGGACTCCGCCACAGTCCGGAGCAGACGGATCTCGTCGCGAGCCGTCTCCGTGAAGTGCTCCGCCGACTTGACTACCTTGATGGCGCAATACTGCTCCGTCCGACTGTCATAGCAGAGCCACACCGTCGAGAAGTGGCCCCAGCCGAGCTTATGGATGGCATAGTAACGATTCTGAAAGATATCGCCGACGGCCACTGGATGATAGCCCCCCACCCGGTACTCCGCCAGGCTCTCCTCCATGCCGTTGTTCTGCCCATATTCTGGATCGATGTGATCGGAGCCCGATGCGGAGCCAAAGTCCGAGCTACTCGACTCATCATCGTCGTCGTCGTCGTCGTCGTCATCGTCCTCGTCTTCATCTTCGTCTTCATCATCGTCCTCATCCTCATCGTCCTCGTCGTCGGCGAGGCGTGGCGAAATCGAAGCGTTCTCCACAGAGTCCTTCGGCAGTGGCTTCCTCAGCTTCCTGGTAGTCTCCAGCTCTTGTTTTGAGCTCATCGGCTCCTCAGAGCTCTCCATACCGTACTTCTTGTTACCGTTGAGATGGTAGACACTCTGGAACTTCTGCTGCAGCTCGACCAGGTGCTGGTCCACCGTTTGGCAGAGCTGTTTCATTTCGGAGACACTCGGTGATGTCTCCACATACGTAACGGATTCCGAATCGGGCGAAGGACCACAAACCGACTTAGTCTCGGGAGATGATGGGGCATCCCTATACCCAGCGGCATCCCTACCACTATTCAGATCCTGGTCTTGTAAACGTTTAATGGTGGCATACTTGCGATACTGTTCATCCTCGTCCGCGTCCTCCAGCTCGTCGTCCACATATTCTATTTCATCCGACATTGAACTACCTCGGATGGTATCGTCCTGGAGTTAGATCTTCCTATGGATGAAATGGCCGCCACTGGGATCCAATGTGGCAATGAACGGAGTCGTATGTGATGATAGAGGAGCTTTATGTGGATCACTGTCCGGTTCGAAGTGGAGCGAAGCAAATAAAGGAAGGAAGTACTGCGGAAGGGAGTGCAAGACTTGGAATGACACTTCACTATTTAGGACTAGGGATGCGGACTAGTAACTAGGCTAAGGTGTAGGGTTGGTTAAGTCTAATATTCCTAATGAGAGTGAAAGTGAAAGTTAATCGTTTTCCAAAACTTATTTTTGAACAGAACTTTCCAGAAATTGTTTTCTTATAAGAATTAGAGACAGGATTTGAACATATACCATTATACTTTATGTTGTAGTTTAAACCTATGAAAGATGTAGTCCTTTTTAATATACTTACGCTGTTTTGTTCATCGGTTTTATAATTATTACTAATTATTATTATTTTGTGTACAAAATATATATATATATATATATCTATACATATATGCACCATCCAAACGTCTCGACGGAAGTGGCAAATGTCCTTGTCCTTCTTTTGTAAATATATAATATAAAATATATATTTTTCTATTTTTTGTTTTGGGAATTTTTGGGAGCTGTTCGAATGTTGCCGTCAAAATATTTTCTGGCCAAATGTGTCAACGAAAAAGTGAGCCCCCCCAAAAGTAATTCTCCAGGCCATCTATGTTATTTTCATCATTTTTCGTGTTAGATCAGTAATTTTAAGTAAAAGTTTATAATAAACAAGATATTTTACAAAAGTAGACTATGATACTTGACGTTAGAAGGAAGCAAGTTTGTTGAAAAACATGGCATACTTTCAGGGATTGCAAGGATTTCTTTAATACAGGCTCTTAAAAATTATTTAAAATATAAAAAAATACATATCCCATTTTTTTTATTTAAGTCTAAAATGAAACAGACTGTCCTTTTTTTTAGTTTTATTTTTTTAACTCTCAAATTGCGCAATTGAGGGCGAATCCTTTGTGCGAGATCAGTGATTTGGAAAATACTGTTTAGGACAACAAAGGACGATAACCAGTTGAAGGTTTATAAAAAGGGATTATAAAGGATCCGTAATTTGTTGCAAAATGCTCACTGGCCAAAGTCAGCATGGCAATAAATTTGTTTCTGTTTCTGTTTAGGGGGTGAGTCCTATAATTTCCTATAAATGTCCTTGTTCCAGATACTCAGGTGCTTCAGTTGGACAACAAAGGCCTCTCTCTTTTCGTATATTATTTGTATTTTGATTGCCGGCTTAACAATTTTTTAGAATCAATTTTTTTTTGTTTTTTGGGGTAGAAATACACCCGATTTTTTGGGAAATAAAAAACCATATTAAAGAAGTTACCCCTTCAGAAGTATAACATATATGTATTTGCTCAGTTGTTTAAACAAATTTTCCGCTTAGGGTTGCATTTCCACCGCCTGTTTGCACACAATGGATTTTCCGAGGAGGCTTAAGTGAAAATTCCATGTCAAATATTTATTAAAAAATCGAATTCCGAATATTCGGCGGGGGGGACGTGGGACATTTTATTCTAAGCTGCAACTTGATCGCAAATAGAAAAAAACACTAAAGACTTTGGATCAAAATTGTAATTCCCAGGCGCTTCTTCAACCCCTTTTTATTTCCGTGGAAAATCTTGTTTGTAATTAGGGAGTTTTCCTTATCATTTTCCCCCGAATGGCTTACGGCATTGTTTCCTTCGCCAATTAAACGTAATTTCAAGTGTCCCGTTCCTGTACATATTTACTCAAAATACAACAAAACCTATTTCTGACTTGGCGTTTTGAGTTTCATAATTCATAACTGGTTGGCTCTTCTAATGAACTGTTTATAAGGACACAATAGCGGGAAATTGAATTAAATGAAGGCTCACATTTCCGGGTAGTTGGAAAAGTTGGAAAAGCCAATCTTGGGTGGGTGTCGGTCCTAGGTATTTACATTTGAGGGATTTGAGTATTTTTTGTTCAATTTTTTAAGCATGTGTTTTATGATTATAAGTTTAAAAGCAGCTGTCTATGATTTTTGAATATTTTTAGAAATTATAGCTTGACTTACAAAAATGATTATAATACAAAATATTTAACATAAATTAAAATGTATATTTTTAAATGTTTTTGAGTATCTAATGATAAGATAAAAACTGTACAAATTTTCGCAAACTTGTAAACATTCTAGGGATTACCTTCAAGAACTTTTTTAAAAACTAGGAAAATAAAGTAAACAAAGGAACCTCCTTAAAAAAAAATAAGAAAACAATAACACCAATTATATCCTTTAAAAAAATCTCTATAAATTAGTTTCCTTCAAAAACCCCCCAATAAAAGGCCCATTTTATGGCCAATCCTTGAAGAAAATGGCAAAATTAACCCATGATTTCCCCTAAATCTGATTGAAGCTCTCCACTTTGGCAGCTGAAGTCCTTTTTTCTTATCCTTTTCCAAGTTAGATAATGAGCAGCGTAATTGGCGCAGTTTTCTGAATTTTTTTTTTCGGGAAGCTGGAAGATATATATAGTTTTTGGAACAAAGGAACTTGGCAGCTGCCTTCGAAATTGGCACACAATGGAGCGGCACATGCCACACACTGGCAAAAAAGGGAGTCCTGAATAGACGAAGTTGACAAAAAAAGAAGAAGGAAGATGGAAAAAAAGCAGGACACGACTTCAAGGAGCTGGCGCAATAGCTGTGCACATTGACAAAAAGGAAGCGGCAGGATCGCGACAATGGAAAAGTGAAAAATCGACGAAGGAGGCAACACCCAAAGGACAGCTGTCTGCGTCTCCGTTTGTTCAAGTTCCTGGCAACGATCTGCCAAGGACTCGATCTGAATCGAAGGTGAGTGAGTGTAAGTGCGAGAATATTTAAAAATCATTAATATTTTATAGAGATTATGCATTACCTGGATTTTTGGATTAAAAATGAAAGTATATTCTTCCTCAAAAGTAGGTATATGTTTTTTTAAGTGCCAAAAAAAAAAATGTATTTAATTGAAATATTTTTTTTTTTTTTTTGAAACACTAGCAATTGGAAAGGAAACATTACGCGCGACTACGCGGTCAATTGGTAATTGGATTATGGCATTTATTTATTCAACCCTTTTTTTTTCTCAACCAAGAACCCAATAGGCATCCCGGGCAACCCAGCATCCAGGGCGATCAACTGTTGACCCTTTGACCCGACGGCGACCCCTGCAAACTTTTCAATCGAAAGATGATGTGCCTTTGGCTGCTGATGATCCGGCTTTTTAGGGAACACGAGTTCCGAGTTCCGAGTTCCGAGCTGTTAGATCCGAGACCAAGAAAAACACGGAAAATTAATTAAGAAAACAGAAAACCCGCCCCGCGGACATCCAGACATCCAGTGTCCCATGGCGGATTTTTATTACTTGTAAGTCATTTATGCACACATCGGTGAGCAGGATACGGACTATATATCTGTTATATATGGCTGGATATTATGTGTAATAAGTATTATATTTTATTGGACGGGTTTTGGGCTTTGCAAGCCAGCTAACAGATGTTTCCGAGGCGGTTCTTGATTTAAACTAGATCTTTTAGATCTAGATCTATATTATTTTGAAAAGGTTATGAAGGGAATAAAAACTAAACTTTAAAAATAGTCTACCTTACTAAATGTAAATGAAATATTTAGTTAAAGAATAACCATGAAAATCAATAAAATTAATAAAAGTATTCAAAATATTTTAAACAAAAGATACAACTTCCAATCTCCGTAACTCCTCATACTTGCATCATTAGACCTCCGGTGGGAAAACTGGTGGGATGATTGTCCTTGGGAATCATTTACTTTCATTTATCACGCCGTGCAGTGACAGGATGTGCGACAGGATATGACATTGCATAAACCAGTGCGTCGATCAAAGCCCATAAACCGCATCCTGCCGCAGATCCTGGACGGCAAACAGAATGCTTTTGTTGCCGACGAGGCTGCTCCAAAAAAAAATAAGTAAGAATGTAACAGACGTGTCTAATGCAGGGCAAGATCATCAATGCCCCGGAGGTCCTGTCTGTCTGTTGTCTACGTCCTGGACAAAAACAAGAAAAGAAAAAAAACCAATGTGCAGCTGTCCTGCAGAAACTCGGCATGCCTTCGATGACCGCAAAGTTCGCGCCCATGTCGCGGCCACTGTAATCCTTTGGCTGTAATCACGTAACCAAAACAAACAACACCCCGGCTACCCGTATGGGTTCACGGGGCCAGGACAACGGCCAGGCGGTCCACGAATGAACCTACGAGTGACCTCTTTATTATACGGCGACGCGACAATCTTGGCGGGGTCGCTAAAGGACATCCCGGGTGGTTCAGTGGCTTGGAAAATTCATGCCACGGTTTTTCGATTTTTCGTTTCGTGTCAAATCCTGATTCTCAAGTTTCAGGACCAAGTGACCTTCTCCTGTTTTCATTATTTTTATTGCCTTGTGTTGGACAATTGATTTTGTGACATAAATTTGGTGTAAACAGCTTTGGTCATCTGTGTCCTGTCGTGTCCTGCAATCGCGCCACCACCACCACCACCGCCACGATGCCTACCTGGGAAAGAATCGGAATGAAGTTGTCAATGGACGGCGGACACAAATAAATCAGTTCCACGTCGCCAAATGTCCTGCTTGATATATAGCCCGTAAATAATCCAAATCCATAATAATCACATCCATCTTTGTGTTTGTAGAGCGTTTAAGTGCTTTCGATGCCATTTTCCACAAGCATTTATTTGTTTTGCTTTAAAACTCGGCCAAATGGGAGTGAGTTTTCGAACAAAATGGCTTTGATTTGAAAGGTTTTATGGTTTCAAGTAGTTTTGGTTTAATAAATCTTACTTCGATATTCTAAACTTTATAGTCTAGGAGTCTCTATAGTCTACTATAGAAACATTCCAAGAAATACCTTTTGTTCCATAGATTTTTAGAAGAAATGAAGTTCCAAGGTCTTAGTTCTAAAACAGTTTGTTTTAAATATTTGCAAAACAGCAAAACAGTTGTTTTTTAAAACATTACTTTTAAAAATTTTGAGGTTTTCAGAAGAAAATATATACATTTCAGTATAAAAATTCGTAAAAGAGAAGAAAATATAACTATTTCAGTATAAAAATTCGAAAAAAGTGCTTTTAAAAAATAGTTTTTCCAAAGTAAATGATTTTCGGCACATTTTCTACATAAAATGATTACATAGTAGAGTTTTTATATTAAGAATTATATAATTTTATTACAAAATAAAAGTTTCAAGAATATAATAAGTCCATTAAACAGTTTCCAAAAAAAAAAAAACCCAGCTATTTGTTAGGGTTTCTCTAAAAAATGTGTTTCTTTATGTTGAATTGTCAAAAAATAAAGTTATATGATATTTTCAAAATAAAAAACCATTCTTGGAGCTTATTTACTTAAATCTTAAATACTTTTAGACCTAAAAATTCCATTTTCAATTAAAAATCATTTAATGAATCACTACTCTCAATGAGTCCCTAAAAGTCCTTTAAAAACCATGGCAACTGGGCAGGAAAACAGTGTTTAGTAATTATGCAAGGACCTGACTTCCTGGCGAAGGAGAACATGCCACAAACGCATTAGAACCGACTCGATATGCAAAACATATAATTGAAAACTGTCAGCGTCTGACAAATTTCCCGTCGCAAGGCCCGCGAGTAACCCTAAATTAACCCCGAAAATAGTCAAGGACATTACATCAAAATTGTGTTCCGAGGGCGGTGGAAACGCATTTCCAAAAGTCATAAAGTTCACGATCGACAGTCGGTCGGTCAGCAGGTCCTTTTCGCCCCTCGCCCTTCGTCCTTCGTCCCTGTGGTCCGTGTTAATGTGTTAGGCGCGTGGGTTACGTAATGGGGTGGTTGGTTGTTTGGTTTTACCACCGAATTGCAATTTTCTGATACGAATCTAGCGGTGTGTAGTTTTGACAGTTTATCATTATGCCGGCCCGATCCTTGACCCTTCCAGGACACCTACCCACCCCGGGTAGGTGGCCGCTCATTATATTTCGAGTATTTTTTGTCCGTTTTGTATTTAATTGATTTTACGCACTGCCCTTGGCCGGTGACTCAAGTTTTAGGTTCTTTAATAATTAATGTTTCTTTTCAGTTGCAGTTTTTAGATATTTCCTGTAATGGAGCAACTTCAACTAGCTACTAGTAGGGTCTTGGAAAAGGGAACTTAAGGACAGAAGGATCGATGGGCGATTAAATTATATCTCTAGAGCCAAATTTGGTTCAAGAATTGCGTTTTTGAGAGCTCAATTGAATCAGATTTTTAAAAACTGTTTTCCCAATTCTATAATCTTAAAAGTGACTTGAAACTTTATTTTTTAAATATTTTAAAGAATTATTATATTATATTTATTATTGTTATTTATAATAAAATACTTTAGTCTTTTCCATTTAGTTTTTCCATCTTAAAATGTCATTACATTATACATTATAATATTATATACAAATTTAAGTCAAAATATATTTCTCACGTCTTCCAGGACTTCCTGGTCCTTTGTGTTTCCTTATGGCTGAACACATGGCGCCAAAATACAAAAAAAAAAACACACGAATATATATTTCGCACACTTTCTCGGTTTCTGGGGAGATTTATTATTTTTGGCAAACACATAAATCTCAATCTGTCGAAAAATGTGAAATCGAAAGTGAAATCATTGTGCCAAAATCAAAATTTAACCGCAAATTAGGCAATAAACAATGGCTAAAGCGGTCATGGGTTAATACGTTTAGCATCACGAGACAACCGCCGGGGTCACAACCACCGCCGCCGCTGCCGCTGCCGCTGCCGGGTTAAAAGGGTTAGTCCGGCCCGGCGCAAGGGGTTAAGGGTTGATCCAAAAACCAATTTTAAACGTGCGAAAAAATATTCGTACTCGCGATCGGCTCTCATTGCTCCAGTTTGCATCTTTACATTTTTTTCGCCTGCCTGCCTGCCTGTTTGGCGAAGAAATACCTTAAGCCTCCTGTGAATAAAAAAAAATAATCAACTTCAATGGGATTTATTCGATTCGAATTGATTTTGGAACAGAAGCGGCAGGGAGGTCCGAGATTTCAAATATGTTAGGAGCTTGCTTTAAAAATGTCTATAAAATGTGTCAATCTATTAGGGTATTTCATCGAGGATCTGGTTTCAAGGACTAATCAGGCTAAGGGGGCTAAGGAGGCTGCGAATTAATACAATTTGTTGTAAATTATGTTTAGGATTTGTTCATTTTTATTGGCCATTTGGTAATTAATACTATCCTGGTTAATAGCAATCCTTGAACAGTTTTGAAACAGAAGCCAGATGGAGGAGGTCCAAGAATTATAATATTTAATAGAAAATATGTTCAAATACTTGTATAAAACTTGTCCGACTATCCTAATTTCCACCAATCCACCAGCGTGGGGCTGGAGAAATTTAACAATATCCTAGAAACTTTGTTTTTGCTTCAGTTTTTGGACCATTTTAATACTGAATCTTGTTTCAAGGACTATCCTAGTTCATCCATTCCTCGTCTCCGTCTAGATCACGGATGCTCAGCTCGGACATATCACTGAAGTCACCTTCGTCACCTTCGTCGACTGATTCTGGATTAAGAACCCGCCTCCTGGCTCTGTATAGGTTATACCTGGGTCCCAGTCCGGGTGAGGGACAACATCGAACAACGTTCCTACAAATAATATTAAATAATTGTGCAGAAGATACATTTTTAGAAGGAAACTTACCTACAATATCACAAAAGGTGTCAAGAACCGAATTCAAGACGGCGAAGAAAATCTTTTTGAAAAACATTCTCGAAAACTGAAACAGAAATTATTGAAACTGAATTTTTCCACGTTCTGAATCAGAGATGATGATTCGATGACTTTCAGTCAACAGTATCCTGAAAACTGACTACAGCCCGATATCCGAGGCGCCAGAATGTCAAAGTTTCTACGAAAGCCTGCCTGGTGCTCGGGAAAAATTTCAAATAAAAATTGTAATTATATTATAATGTGACTAACGGTCACGTGGCCAGTTTTTAGTTAAACAAATAGAAAATTAGCCCCGCCCCCGACGACATATGGAGGCATTTAGAGGGTCAAGGGTCAATAATTTAACAACAATTAGCGACGCCCAACAACAGGACATTCCATAGCCCTCGTGGGTCGCAGGTCAACGATGACCAAGTGATCCTAAAAATGCAATATTAATATATGTAAAGGACCTAACATAATAGGGGTTTCGTCCTTTTCAAGGACAGACAATGTAGCTCCGATATAACAAGTCTCAAATAATAATCATACATATTAAATAAAAATATATAATGTTGAAAAAAATTCTAGACTTTAGTGACTAACCTCTACGACAATTGTGGTTGAAAATAAAAAATATTCTGAAGCCCATTTACTAAAAAAGAAATCCCAAAACAATTCGAAATATCGCCGCTGGCTAATCAATTACGAAAAAAGGGGTTTCGAGCGATAACTTTAACATTTTATTCAAATTGAATTGCAAGGATGCATTAATTTCCAGACGCTATCCCAAGGAGGAACCTGATCCGCGTCCTGTCAAACGCTTGACAATCCTTCCCGGGGTGACATGTGATGGGATGTGATGTGCGGCCCAGTCGCAGGATCGTGGTCTGTCCCCTCACCCCACTCCCTTCTATTCCTTAACGATCCTTTCACGTTTTCCATATACAATATGTATGTATATTTTTGTCCTGGGACCTTTGGTCCTTCTTCATTTGCATTTTAACCCTTTGGCTGTGGCTCTTCCTTTTTGTTCGCGACTTTTCTTGCGGTCTCCTCTCCTTCCCATTCCAAGGCGCGGCATCAACCGCGCTTTTCCGCCACTTTTTGGGCTGTTTTCCGCCGGAATTCGGAGTTCTGGACTCAGTGCCCGCCGGATTCTATTTGGGTGATTTTCTCAGCAATTAAATATGCTAATGGGCGAGCTAAACGATTATTTGTGAGGCGTTTGTGTTGTCATTGCGGACTGATGGCTTCTCCCTTTGTTTGAGGGGGCAACAATAGGGGGCGTGGCAAAGGGCGGCAGCTTAACCTCAGCTTTTTAAGCTAAGAAAGGGTTAACCCTTAACCCTTAGTGACGAATTCGGTTGAACTTTTCCTTGGTTTTTCCACTTTCTGATCGGTTTCTATCGATAAATTAAAATATTTGTACATTTTTTTGGTAGTATTTCTTTTACTAAAAAACCTAAACCATTTTTAAGGTTTCTTTATCTTTTTTTTATTATTCGTTTTTGGCTCTTGGCAATATATTTCAGAAGAATGATGCAAATCACAATTTCAGTGTGGCCAAGCTCTTAAGCTTTTTCGATTGTTTTCAAGCTGGAACTTTTAGGCCTATCGAACTTTTGAATTTGAAAATAACCAAAATTAGTTGAATTAAGCTTATTTCTTAGTGAATTTATATCTTAACAAGTTTTTAAACAAAAGTAGGTGGTTTTTAAAATACGTTTCTCAGAAATCGATCAGAATGTGTCAGATTTGTTGTTGAAATTGTTGCTATGAGCTGTTTTTTACATAAGATAGGACTAAGAATTAGTCCAAAGATCCATAAAAAGTCAGTATTCAGTTTAGGAAGTGGTTTTGAAACCTTCTTGTTTTAATAGCCAAGTAGTTTTAGTGGCAATGTCTAAAATTATTGCTAAAACAAGCAAAAGACTGCCTGCATTCGTCACTAAAACTAAATACTCCTCCTTAACCTTAAAGTTGTAACATTTTTAATAAGAATATCATGTTTAAAAGCCCATTTTTCCGCCAAAAAAGTGAATAAAATTCAAACTTGAAGCCGAAGTCGAACTTCGATAACAAGTGTGACCCCCCCGCCCACATTTTCCATTATGGCGGCTAAGCTGGTTGCGTCCCTGCGCAATCGAGACACCAATGACGACCATCCCGAAGCACAGGGGGCCCCGTGGGCCGGTCGCCAGGCTGTCTGGTAACAACGGGATGCCACGTGTCACCAAACGTCATGTGGAGTCCCACTTCCGGTTTCCTTTCCGATTTCCGCCACGAGCCGAGTCAGTTGATAGTTCGTCTGAAAATCGAGCCCTAACCGAGAAGTTTTGAGTTTCCAATGGAATTCCCCCACCGATTTGCGAACGTAAGTAGAGAATCATATAGCCCAGTGGGATTTAAGTGATTGTGCAACGCAGAAATCCGATTTTCAGTCGCGTAGCGGCAATTCGCAAGACGGTGCATTTCCCGGCAATGTCAGTGGTGGTGGTGGTGGTGGAGGTGGTGGAGGTAGTGGTGGTGCGGGCATGAACTCCGGCGGCGGTCTGCGCTTTCCGGGCAGCGGTCGTGGCGGAGGTCGCCATCCACATAACCAATCGTCGTCCGCCGGACCGAGGAATAAGAGTTTCCCCCAACCGCGTAACTCGCCACGTGCCCCACGCAACCATAATGCTTCCTCGAATGCTAATATTAAAAGTGTGGCTACTGTAGCACCACCAGTGATTCCTGTTACTGTTCAAGAGGACGCGGCAGACCCACCACCTCCTCCTGCACCGGCTGCGGTAGATCCACCGCCTCCTCCTGCACCGGCCGCCGCTCCAGTTCCACCACCTCCTCCGGCACCGACTGCTCCAGTTCCACCACCTCCTCCTGCACCGACTGCTCCAGCTCCAGCTCCAGCTCCAGCTCCAGCACCTGATTCTGATCCGCCGCCGCCACCACCACCTCCGCCGGAAGATGCAAGTCCGGTGATGTTCGAGGGGAACCGATCGCCTTCCCCGGTGGGTGTTGCTTTTGAGGGCGCTGTTGGCTACTACAAGAACGGCTGTTGGTACAACTCGGAGGTGGGTCAGCTTTCTGCCAACAATGGCCAAGCGGAGGATGGAGAGGAGGAGGCAGTTCAGTTGGACGAAGAGTCTGCGGAGGAAGAGGAGCAGCCGGAGGGTGAAATGGAGTCGGAGGAGCCGCCGATGTCGGAGCAGGCTGAAAATCGCGACCAGGAACAGCAGCAGAGGGTGGAGAATGATGAGGTCGAGCCACAGGAGGAGGCTCCTTACGATGGGCAGCACATCGAGGAGGAGGAATCGGTCGCTTTGCCGCTTTCCCTGCCGCCATCACCACCGATGTTGCCGCCGGAGCACTATAATGTAATGGTGCCAGTAGTGGAGGCACCGCCGCCACCTCCACCACCGCCGCCGCCACCACCAGTGCGCCCGGAGCCACCGCCACGCCCTCCGCCGCCACCACCACCGCCGGCACGCCGCGAACCGGCCGCACGCCCCGTCCAAATGGTGATGCCACCTCCAATCCAGGCCATGCCGCAGCCCCTCCATCATCCCACCTACGTGGCCGTGGCACCAGGCCACCACCTGATCGCCATGCCACCGCAGATCCAGGGCCAGATCATGATGCCACCGATGCAGGGACACTACGCCGTCCAGATGCCGGCCCAGATTCCCATACCGGTTCCGATGCAGCCACAGATGCCGGGCCACTACCAGGGTCACTTCCAGATGCCTGCCCAAATGGCAACCCAGCTGCCCGGCCACATTCCCCATCATGCCCAGCCGCAGATCCTGAACGCCGTGCACCATCCGCAGATTCCGCCGGCGATCCCGGCCCCGGTCTATGCCAGTCCTCCACGCCCGGAGCCGAAAGCGCCGCCGTCGGTGGTGGAGGTGAAGGTGGCCCCCGGAGTCAGCGTCACCAAGTCCTCCGACAAGCTCACCATCAACATTGAGTTCTCCGCCCTGAAGGAAGAAGCCCCGCCACCGCCACCGCCGCCTCCGCCGCCGCCACCGCCACCGCCCCCGCCCGCCCGCAACGCGGTGGAGGAGTCCTACTCCAATATGTTCAAAATAATCGGACGCGTAAGTGACCTTTAATCCGATTCTCCGCCAGATTTCCTTACAATCCTTTCCCTTCCGTAGCACGTGATCGTGCGCCGCAAGTCGGTGCTGTCCAGGAACCGCCTGGTCAGGGGCTCCTTGAAGGACAGGCATGACAAGCTGGAGGCCTTCCAGAAGCTAGTGCCGCCGTCGTCGCCTGGGGAGGAGTGTGAGGACATGGACGTGGATGCTCTACCGATGGTGGACGACCAAGACCCTCCCATGCAGGCTCCTCCCTCGAAAGAGCCGGCTGCTTCGGAGCAGCCTCCGTTGCCGGTTCAGGCCCAGATCCAGCCACCAGTGGCTACTCCTCTTGTGGAACCTGTTTCATTGCCCATTCCAGCTCCGGCTCCGGCTCCGGCGCCGGATGAAGTCTCTTCCGAAGAGACCCCCAAGGTGGTCCAGATTCAGCATTCCGAGGTGAAGATCCTCAAGAGGGAGGCCAAGCCGCAGGAAGCGAAGCCAGCTCCCCTGGAGTTGGACCATAAGAGTATCCAGACCGATGTTATTGCCGATCCGAAGCCGATTCTGGACAAGCCCCCGGCTCAGCCCAGGGCCAAGCCCACTGTTCACCAGGATTGCAAGGCCCTGCAGACTGATCCTCCGGTGATAAGGATCCTGGCCCGGAAGCATCTGGCGGAGGACAAGCAGGTCACGGCGCACATTAAGCCGGAAATGCGGCAAGTCACGGCCATCCCAAAGCCGGAAGTGCGGCAGGAAACGGCCCTCCCAAAGCCGGAAGTGCGGCAGGAAACGGCCCTCCCAAGTCCGGAAGCTAGCCAAGTGCCGGTGAAGCCCGAACCGAAGCCGGAAGTCAAGCTTCCGGAAGTAGCTCCTCCGAAGTACATGGAAGGGAAATCCGTGCAGCCAGAGCCGCAGACTCCAACCAAAGCGCCGGCTAATCCCCCGAAAAGCGTAAGGTCCGGAACGATTAGAGTATAACCCCCTTGATGATCCCCTCTCTTTCAGAGCAAGTCGCCGGATAACCCCGTGGTGAACATCAGCTACTGGCCGCCACTGGGCACTCGCCAGTCCGCCAAATCCCTGCCGAAGACACCGAACTCGCCGGGACGGAATGGACCCCGGCAGTACTACGGCGATCGTAGTCCCTTGAAGAGCCGACGTCGCTCCACCGACTCCTACTTCCTGGAAACCATCATCAACGAAAACCTGGTGACTTCCAAGCGTGTTGTCCTCCGCGAGGTCAACTCCAATCTGGTCCAGTCCACGCGCATTTTCCGGAATCAAGGTCCAGCCGACAAGGAGTCCAAGCCGACTCCTCCGGCCGGAAGGAGCGGCCGTGAATCCCCTCAGAAGCCCGCAGAGAAGCCGCCAGTGCCTCCGGCACAAAACAATGTGCCGCCCATGATGCAGGGGAATCCGAAAGGCCAGACCACCGCAGCACCTCCGAATGGTGTTCCGCCGAAGGTCCACAACAATGCCCAACAGTCCAACGCTTCCAGGAACCATCCTGCAACGCATCATCATCATCAGCCGGGCCAGGGCCACATCCACAACCACAACCATACTCACAGTGGCCAAGGAAGGGCTTCTTCTGGGTCGCATCTTCTGCCCAAGCCTCACAACAGATCCCATCCGTCCCAGGCCCAGACTGTGGTCTCCAACATGTTTGATTTGCTCGAGGAATCCGACACCTTGTCCTCCGAGTTGGAGGAGGTGAGTGGCGCGGACGAGGCCAACAAGGAGAACAAGGCGAGCGGCCCCAAGGGCTCGGCCAAGTCGAAGAAGCAAAAGAGACGCCTCAAGAAGGAGCAGCGGGCCCAAAAGAAGTCCACCATGAAGGCCAAGAAACGGGCCGCCAAGGAGGCCAAGGAACTGAAGGAGGCCCAAGATGCTATCGTGGCCATGGAGGCTCTGGAGGCGATTGAAGCCATGGAGGCCCTGGAGGCGATGGAGGCTCTCAAGGCGATGAAGGCCATGAACGCCCGGGAGGCTGAGGAGGAGAGGGAGGAGCGAGAGGAGAGAATGGAGCGAGAGGTGAGGGAGCGCGATGTCGCTCTGGTGGTGGCGGCCCGGGCGGAAAGAGAGGCCCAGATGGCCAGGGACGCCCAGCAGGCCATAGATATCGCCGAGGAGGCCGAGGCTGCCATACGGGCTTTGGAGGCCTTCCACATCGACGACGAAGGTGTCCACGACGACCGAGTGGAAGGCGCCCACGGAGGCCAAGACTACCCATTCCATGGACAGAAGTACGGCCCGATTCCGCCGCCTCCTCCTCCGCCCCCGCCGCCATCGCCGCCCCACGACGAGCCGCCTCTGGTGACCTATACCTCGGGCATTATTCCGAACCAGCTGGAGAACTGGCTCTTCAACGATCTCATCGAGAATGTGAGCGCCCCCGGCCGGGTCATCGTCATCGAGGAGATGCCGCCCGAACAGCGAGCGCCTCAGTCGACCGAGCCGGAGGAGGGGGCGTCCCAGCCCATCGGCCTGCCGATTCCGGTCGAGTTCCAGGTGCCAGTGCCGGGCAACGTGCCGGTGTCTGTGTCCGTCTCCGTTCCAATGGACTTTGTCCATTTGAATCAGTCGCAGGGCGTGCCGCCTCTGGGAGCTCTCGACATTGACGAGCGAGATCCCGCCTTCCAGGAGCAGGTGCAGCAGCAGCGTGCCCAGGAGTGGATGGTGCCGGACCACGAGCCGGAGTGGAGTGTGCCGGACGAGGTGCCGGATCACGATCCGGAGCTGATTCTGCCGGACCACGTGCCGCATTACGTGCCGGAGCTGATTGTGCCGGACCGGGATCCGGATCCGGATCCGTACGAGTACGTGCCGCAGCAGCTAGGGCATGGGGAGGGGCGAGAGGAGCCTGAGGACGACATCGTTCGATTCCCGTTGCCCAGATTCCCATCTGATAGCGATGTTGCGGCCGGGGGCTCCGCCGAAGATAATGCCGGAAGTTCCATCGAGGACGGCGACGAGGTCGGCGAGGAGGGCGACGAAGAAGCCTCAGGGATGGACGGCAGGAGCGGTGCTGCCGGCGGCGGTCCCGGGTGGAGCCGATTCCTCTCGGCGGTGACGGTGGCCGTGCGGGACACTCCGTCGCGCCATTCCCGCCCGGGCCTGAAGCAGGCCATGGCCTCTTCGAAGCGGGAGCTGTGGGAGAAGCGCAAGGCCCGCGCCAATCTCCGCTCCAAGTCCGACAAGGACATGGCCGGGGGCTAGCCCCGAAAATAGTCCATATCCTTTATCATGTCCTTCACTAATCGCCTCACTAATTCGCATTCTCGCATTCTTATACTTTACTTTATTAACTTTATTAAATACTAATCTTAACCCACTATTTTACAAAATTCTTTTATTTTTATTTTGATTATTTAACATTTGTAATTTACTTTCAGGGTAAATTTAAAATGAGTTATTAACTTTAATTTTAAAACAAACAATTACATCCGTCGGGCATGATTTTACATTTTGTTTTAAACACTTTTCGCCAATATTTTACTTTTGTTTAAATTTTTAAAAAGCAATTGTCCAATTTATCAAATTATATATTTCCAAACTTAAATAATTTATTTTTGGTATTGTGGCCATACTTTAATGTTAATTAATATTTTGTTTTCTTTTAATTGGAAGATTTGTAATCTAGGATTATTTTTTATATTTTTTTTATTTTTAATAGAAAACTCTTAAAGTTACTATCCAGATCCATGTAATATCAGATAATAATAATATCAATAATAATAGACTCCATGTTCTATAAAGTTTGTATAAACTCTAGATCAGATCCATTGCATCTACCTATTTTATAGTCTATTTTAATTAAAAATAAACACTGTTCGTACTCCTAGTTATTACTATTTATTACTATTTAATACTATTTAATATATAGTTATTTTGTTTAATAGAAAAGGCTGTTTATTAATAGAGTAAGAGAGAGAATAATAGACTAGCAGTATTCCTACTTCCTAGAGAAGTAGTTCCTATCTGTCTATGAAGTTCCATTTAATCGAGGTTCTATAAATCAGATCTATTAAATCTACCTAATTCTAGATTTAAATCTAAATAAGTTAATAGAAAAGTCTCTTTAACTTTACCTTCAACTCTCCTTCAGAGTAAGAAGTTCTTTAGAGTAATCTATCTAGTTCCATACAATAGAGGTTCTATAAATCAGATCTATCAGATCTACCTATTTTTTAACCAAAACTATAGACTGTTTGTATTTCTACTCTATATATCTATATAATATATAGTTATTTTTTTTAATAAAAAATGCTCTTTAACAATAGAGTTATTCTTATTCCTATGTATAATTGTTAAAAAAAAGAAGGTTAAAGGAGAATAAGTAGTTTTTGTCTATCTATCTATGTAGTTCCATTTAACAGAGGTTCTATAAATCACATCTATTAAATCTACATTTTTTAACAAAAACTATAGACTTTAAATACTATTTCTATAAATTTTTTTAATGTAATATAATCTTTACCTTTACCTTCAATTCTTCTTTAGAGTAAGTAGTTCTTTAAAGTAATCTATCTAGTTCCATATAATGGAAGTTCTATTAACCGTGTCTTTAAATCAGTTCTACGAGATCTACCTATATTTTAACCAAAACTATAGTTTAAAGTCTATAATATATTATTTTAAAATTTAAATGGAAAAGTCTCTTTAACTTTACCTTTCTATACCCTCCTTCGGAGTAAGTAGTTCTTTAGAGTAATCTATCTAGTTCCATATAATAGAGGTTCTATGAACCTTGTCTATAAATTAGATCTATTACATCTACCTATTTTTTAACCAAAACTATAGACTTTTAATATAAAATTATATGTATTATTTATATATAATAATATTTATATAATTATTAATGAAACTTTCAAAGAAGATAGTTTTTATCTACCTAGTTCCATATAATGGAAGTTCTATAAACCGTGTCTTTAAACCAGATCTATCAGATCTACCTATTTTTAACCCAAACTATAGACTATTTGTATATAATTATAAATATTATTTATATATAATAATAATTATATAGTTGTTAATGAAAATTTCAAGGATTGTTTTTATCTATCTAGTTCAATATAATAGCAGTTCTATACAAATTGAATAGAAGTGTCTTTAAATCAGATCTACGAGATCTACCTATTTTTTTAACCAAAACTGCAAACTATTCATAAAAGAAACTATTATTTGTTTTTGAAAACTTTCACAGGATTTATGTCCCTTTGCGTCCTCCCCTCGAAGGATTAAAATTAAAGTATTTCAGCCGGAACCTGTGAGTTTCCACAACTGAGATCGGGTAGGATAATGAAGAACGTAGTTTATGATCTCATCCCGGACTGTTCAGATCTAGACGAGCCAGGACTATGTAAGGACTGATCATCCAGGACGAATGCCGATTTGTATGGTGTCGGAGTGCCGGACTAATTAAGTGTCGAAAGGATTAACAACGCCTACCCGTGGTCCTGTGATTTAGGGTCCTTGTTTAAGGATACAGGTAGCTAACCTGTCCCGATCCTCATTAGCAGCAGCAGACGCATCCCACCCGAGGCGGTGTCCCTGCCGGGAGGAGCGTGTGCCATTCATCGAGTCCATCCATTCATCGCCTCATTCACATGTCCGTCTGTACGTACATACGTCCTGATCCTGTTGTGATCCTTCCTTGTTACTAACTCCCTATCTCTGCTGATCTCTTTCCATTCCAATTTCCGAATCTCAGCTTAGTCCTGCGGCAATTGCTTTCCTAT
The DNA here is from genome assembly GCA_035045925.1 of Drosophila atripex. NCBI lineage: Eukaryota > Metazoa > Arthropoda > Insecta > Diptera > Drosophilidae > Drosophila > Drosophila atripex. The sequence continues at coordinate 2,056,076 of JAWNOP010000009.1, forward strand.
TGCGGCCGAATCCTGTAACAGATCGGAATCGGAATGGAAATCCTTTCCTAGGTTGCACAATGCCTTCGTGGATTTGCATCTTTGGACAGCTGCACCGGCACAACAGCGCCGACAAGGATGGCAAGGACAATGGGGTGTGGGTGCCCTGCATTTGCATCTGGCTTACGGCGACACTTCTTAAGATCCTCCTTCGGCCTTAAGCCAAGCGGATGGGTCCTTTGTCCTCTCTGCTTTTTTGTTCGCTGCTTTTTGTCCCACCAGCCAGCTGCCAGGACATGATTGAGGTGATTGACAACCCATGCACCGCGAGAAAAGTCTACTTTTCACAGAAAATAAGCCAGTTTCTTAAATCTGACCATTGCGGCAGTGACTAATATTAACTAATATTAATAAGTTATATATTTTGAAATCTTTGATGCCACTTAGGAGAGAATTATGAAAGGAATACTTAGAGTTAATCCGCTTGAGGCTCAGATGAAAAATATTGTCTCCGCAGGTACCGTATTTGGCAGCCCCACTCATTTCACGATTTTTAAAAGGGGATCCATGGGAAAAATGTGGAAAAAATTAAAATAGGTTTTTTCGTCAATGTTTTGACTGAGATTCATGGGGATTCGATTTAGAAATCATTTAAGATATTCCGCTTAAGGATCGGAGGAATAGGCACAGAGATATAGCCTCCGCAAGTACCATGTTGTCCTGCCCCACGCATTTCACGATTTTTGAAGGGGATCCATGGGAAAATTGTGGAAAAAATGATAAAAGGTTTTGCTTCCATGTTTTGATGGAGATTCACGAGGATTCGATTTAGAAATCATTTAAGGTGTTCCGCTTAAGGATCGGAGAAATAGGGACAAAGATATAGCCTCTGCAAGTACCGTATTGTGCTGCCCCACGCATTTATCGATTTTTGCAGGGGATCCACGGGAAAATTTTAGAAAAAATGAAAATTGGCTTATGCTTCAATCTTTTGTTAGATATTCACGGAGGTTCGTTCAAGATATTCCGCTTAAGGATCGGAGCAATAGAGACAAAGATATAGCTTCTGCAAGCCCCACTCATTTCTCGATTTTTAAAGAGGATCCGTGGGAAAATTTTAGAAAAAATTAAAATAGGCTTTTGCTTGAATGTTTTGATGCAGATTCACGGGGATTCGATTTAGAAATCGTTCAAGATATTCCGCTTAAGGATCGGAGCAATAGATATAGCCGCCGCAAGAACCGTATTTGGCAGTCCCACGCATTTCTCGATTTTTAAAGGGGATCCATGGGAAAATTGTGGAAAAAATGATAAAAGGTTTTGCTTCCATGTTTTGATGGAGATTTGCGGGGATTTGATCTAGAAATCATTTAAGATGTTCCGCTTAAGGATCGGAGTAAAGGTGACAGAGATATAGCTTCCGCAAGTACCGTATTGTGCTGCCCCAGGAAATTCACTATTTTTGAAGGGAAACCATGGGAAAATTTCAAAAAAAATGAAAATTGGCTTTTGCTTGAATGTTTTGATGCAGATTCACGGGGATTCGATTTAGAAATCGTTCAAGATATTCCGCTTAAGGATCGGAGGAATAGGCACAGAGATATAGCCTCTGCAAGTACCGTATTGTGCTGCCCCACGCATTTCTCGATTTTTAAAGGGGATCCGTGGGAAAATTGTGGAAAAAATTAAAATAGGTTTTTTCGTCAATGTTTTGACTGAGATTCATGGGGATTCGATTTAGAAATCATTTAAGATATTCCGCTTAAGGATCGGAGCAATACAGACAAAGATATAGCTTCTGCAAGTACCGTATTGTGCTGCCCAACGCATTTATCGATTTTTGAAGGGAATCCATGGGATTTTCGATCCATGGGAAAATTTCGAAAAAAATGAAAATAGGCTTTTGCTTCGATGTTTTGATGGAGATTCACGGGGATTCGATCAAGAAATCGTTCAAGATATTTCGCTTAAGGATCGGAGTAAAGGTGACAGAGATATAGCCTCCGCAAGTTCCATGTTGTCCTGCCCCACGCATTTCCCGATTTTTAAAGGGGACCCATGGGAAAATTTCGAAAAAAATGAAAATAGGCTTTTAGTTTCATGTTTTGATGGAAATTTGCGGGGATTTGATCTAGAAATCATTTAAGATGTTCCGCTTAAGGATCGGAGCAATAGGGACAAAGATATAGCCTCCGCACGTACCATGTTGTGCTGCCCCAGGAAATTCATTATTTTTGAAGGGGATTCATGGGAAAATTTAGGAAAAAATGAAAAAAGGCTTTTGCTTCGATGTTTTGATGGAGATTTGCGGGGATTTGATCTAGAAATCGTTCAAGATATTCCGCTTAAGGATCGGCGGAATAGGCACAGAGATATAGCCTCCGCAAGTACCATGTTGTCCTGCCCCACGCATTTCACGATTTTTGAAGGGGATCCATGGGAAAATTGTGGAAAAAATTAAAAAAGGCTTTTGCTTCAATGTTTTGATGCAGATTCACGGAGGTTCGATCTAGAGATCGTTCAAGATATTCCGCTTAAGGATCGGAGTAAAGGTGACAGAGATATAGCCTCCGCAAGTACCATGTTGTCCTGCCCCACGCATTTCACGATTTTTGAAGGAAAATCCATGGGAATATGTTGGAAAAAATAAAAATTTTTATGGAAAAAATTAAAATTGGGTTTGCTTCAATGGTTTGATTTTTGATTTTCAAAGAATTGGCCAGAGTCGTCTGCTTGAGGCGAAGACATTTAGCGAAGATGTATTTTGTAATATTCATTTTTCCCAACTCTGAAAATGTAATAGTAATATTCTGTGCCCTTTTAGATTTGAAGACATAAACTGTTTGAAAAACTACGTCCTGCAGGCTTACATCTTCATTCGAATTGTTGATAGTTTTGAGTGCACTTGGCCCGGAAAGGAGGAAGGAGGAAGGAGGAGGACTTGTCAGCTGCAGCACGTGGCCTCGTCACGTGGCCTCGCGGTCACCTCAATTTGGAGCCATCAAACGGATGAGTGACCCTTCTAATTGGCCGGCTCCTTGGCTCCTTGCTCCTGGCTCCTGGCTCCTGGCTCCTTGGCCGACGGAGAAGGACATAGAAGTGGCTATCGTAATTGGATCTGGATCTGGTCCCTGGACCCTTTTCCTTTCCACTTTTGACTGTGTCACGTCACATGTTGTCGGGGCGGGGAGGAGAAAAGTAAGTAAGTAGCGCAAGTAAGGAGAGCCGAAAAAAAGGACTCACGCGTATCGATGTCCTGCGTCCTTCGTGTGACTGTTGCTGTTGTTGGGCCATTTATTGCTCAATTTATATTTGCTTAGACTGCTTGACTGCCAATAGTTCAATAATTCATAAATGCCAGAGCCCGAGGGGCGGCGCTATCATGTGTCCTGGGAATTTGCATAAATGTGATTTGCATAAGGCAGCTGCCTTTAAGGACGAGGCGGGTTGGCGAAAGGTGTGATTGCATGTAATGGAAGTGAGTCCTGGCGACTCCTACCTGGACCGTCTTGACTCCCGTTCCTCGGTCCTCCAGCCATCTCTGGCATCCTTTTCTGTTGTTGTTTGCTCGCCGTTGTTTTGATATGTAAGTTGATATATGATATTTGATTTCTGGGATTCGTTTTTGGGAGTCGCCTGGGTTCTCAGCTTCAATTACGGTTAGCTAGTTAGGGGCGTAGTTTTGGGTTTCTTTTGGGGTTAGGGGGTTAGGGGCTATGTGGGTAGGCCACATCTGCCAAAGGATCCAGTCCGAACTAGAGCTGTAATTAGGACTACAGGATGCAATATGTACCATTTATTAAGAATAGTTTATAATTGAATATTTGCAATCCTTTCAGTTTAAAACCAATATATTCCCTTTTATTTTCGCGCACAGCTGCCTGTTTTCTATGCAAAATAGTCGAGACCTCGAGTGACTTTTCTGGTTCCATATGGCCTCTGGGACCGGGACTGGCAGGAGATCAGTGTAGCGTAACACACACGCCATCCACTCGTACCTACCACGACCGAGTGCGACCTGTACGGGACGCACCCCCAAGAGAGCCCGACGACCCCGACCTGAAGTGCAACTTCCACATTCCGTGGCCAACTTTGTTTGGCAAATCAATTCAGTCCGAAGGAGCGGTGGTGGGGGTCGCTTTTGAATGCCGCGAAAATCAAGGATGCAGGATGGAAGGATGCCTCATCATTTGGCATTTGGCATTTGTCACCCTCGGGACGTCCTTATCCTTTCCTGCTATTTCTATTTTTTGCATTTCTTCCCATTATTGGGGGAATGCGGAAAATTGCAAATGATTCGATTCTAATCCGTTTTTTTTCAGTTCATTTAAATTTTCTTTTCTTTCGAAGGATGCTACTTCAAGTGAATCTCACGGCTTCCCAAAGGATATCGGGTAAAGGGTAAAGGGAGAGAGGATAGAGGATAAAGGATAATGATTTTGTCACATCGGAAGCGTTGTCTGCTGTCAAGTGAGCCGCACTTAATGAAGGGTTGGCAAGGACTCGAAGGACCCAAGGACCAAAGATTGCAACAGGGATTGCCGTTTGCCGATTGCAGATAGACTATTGACGATTGCCGATTGCGGATCCTTCAAGGATTCGCACACGCAACTGTTATAATAATGTTTTCAATGACATGACAGTGCGCGGGGTGACACTACTCGTCCTGGGGTATCCTGGCCCATAGATTTGCATTAATGACATGCAACATTTGTTCGTCCTTGCCCCTCGAAAGGGTTGCTCCTTGTTTCTTGTCTCTTGCTGCTGCTGCTGCTGCTGCTGCTCCCTTTTGGTCCTTCAAGGAATATTGGCAATTATATATCAGTCGGTAGGCCGACCTGGCGATGATGCATGACGATATTATGCAAAAAGGATTCTAATCCAGATCTAAGAGGCCATAAGATTGATCATCTCGAGGGCCTGTTTTTGTGCATTTTTATGGAAATATTTCCCCGGAATATATCCTTTCCGGGCCAGGACTAAGAATTGATTGATTATAGAAACTGATCATCTTTCTTTTTATTCAAATTTGTATTTCCTGGAAATTGTTGGAGCGGAAAAAAATTAAGATTAATTATATGCAGGGGTTTTAAGATTCGGAATTAATTTTAAGCACATTCCTAACATTACTCAAAAGACTTATAAACTAAATTAGGCAAGTCTTTTTTGATATTGAATGGAGGAAAAATAATTTTAAATAAAATGAATTTCCAGGCGCCTCCGATCAGGCACGATTTTGTGGCCAGCCGGGTCCTGAGCAAGATTTTCAGCTGTGACCGCACAAGGACCTTGGACTGATGGCTCCCCAGGGATCTGAGGAACCTGAAGGACCACTCCTGGATCTTGCCACTTGCCGTGACCTTTCCACCTGCCTGATGAGCGGTTTGGCAGTCCAAATAACATGTTTTCTTTCTCATAATTGGTCCGAAAACCCCGAAAAAAAAACAAGAGAAAAAAAACCCGCAACCAGGATGTCCTGGAAGAAAGTCAAGGACAATGCAACAGCAAGCTGTGGCAGCCAAGTCAAAGGAGCAGGACATTGAACTGGCCAACAGGTGAAATTGTATTTTATTTTTTTGGAAGGATACGGCTCGTTAGAACCTGGCTAGAAATTAGAGCCTTGAGAGTCCTTTCGATACATTTGTATTTTGTATTTAAGAGCACATTTAGCACCTTCCTTGGGGGTTGGAAGATAATTTTTATAGGAAACTAATTTTTAGGATAAAAGTAGCTATTAAAAAAATATTTCGGAAAAAGTTGCCTTTTTCCAAAGCACTTCAGGAGATCCTATTTGTATAAATAAATAAGAAAGTACGCATTTTATATGGATGGTGGTATTGCCCGCAGAATTCGGCAAAAAATATAACTGTTAAATGTCCTTTTATCCTGCCAGTCTCCTGGGCATGGCAATGCGTGCGTGTGTGCCTGGGCCTGTGTCCTGTTTTTGCACATGTTGACACATTTGCACACACGGCGACGGCGAGTGACGTTGACTTCCTGACAGGACATGCAGGATATGCAGGACCGACCAGGCAGCCCCTGCCCCTGTAAGGGGACAGGACTGTAGGTCCTGTTTTTGCAACTGTTCCTGCCGATCGATCAGATCGCCAGCCGATAATAGAGTAGAAAAGGCGCGTGCGTGGCTTTCGACTTTCTCACTCTCTCCCACTTGCACTCACACATCTCTACACTCTCTCTAGCTGCCTTTCTCTCTAACAAGCGGGCAGAAGGATAATGGCAGCAGGATAGCAACAAAAGTGCGGGTCGAAAGGTGCATGGTGGACTCGAACACGAGCTCGAATCCCGGCTATCCCCGCGATGCATTTTTCCAACTTTTGTCATTTTGTGTCCAAAAATAAGCGGGTGCATCGTCCTTTCGTCCTTTTTGCCACTCGCCACTCGAGAAACGTTTAAATCGCAATTAGAGTAGATATTGAAGTGTGCCCACACCCGCCTGGCCATCGCCCGCTTTTCTCCAAAAATTTTCCACATTTTCCAAAAACCAAACGAACAAAAGTGTGCCATTAAATGGTTTTTCAATTGGTTGCCGATCGTCAGATCGACAGATCTTTTAATTGTTACACATTCATAAAACTACAATAGGTCTTCTTTGATATCACAACATTTCAATTATGTCGCGGAAAGGGGTTTCTGAGGGAAATTTAGATAGAAGGACCTTTTAACAGATTACTTTTTAGTAGTTCCTGTTATTTTTACTATCAGATGTAGTGATCTGCTAACTTGGAATATTAATATTACTTGATATAATATTAATATTATTATTATTTATTATTCATAATAATTAATTTTTATTTATTATTATAATTTATTTATTAATCATAAAAACACACTCATATGCCTTAGTGTTTAATTTTTATTGATTTTTAGCTTTTACAAAATAATCTTTTATAGAAAACGCAACAAATAATGTTATTTAGTATATTAATTTAGTATAATTTTATCAATATATATTTTATTTACTTTTTTAAATATTATTTGATTAAAAATAAGGGAGAGTGGCTGATTATAATATTCGCTACATGATACCCAGTACTTCTTATACCAGATCCTGCATAATTTATTTATTTGTTTCATTAATAAAAAAGAGTGTTTGAGTTAAGCACCTTTACTATATGATACCTGGTACTGTTGCGCCTTAATTTTGTTATTCCTTATTTTTAGTCTGGAGAGCACTAGAAAGTTCCTTATGGATTTCAAACATTTTCATTAAAAGACCAAGAAAAGGGTATAGTTTAGACTGAACTATATGGGTAGTAAAGCCTGTCTACTGTGTACATTTATCTCAGTATGATACTAGCCACTACTACTTCTGTTTATATTTCAAATTCCATAGTACCTCTTCTAATAAAACTCTTATATTTTTTGGGAATGATTTAACCTTATCTGGCATCAGTTATGCAACTCTGACTGCCACCAAAAAATGTCGGAAAATAAAAACCCAAGTACGATCATTATCCGAAAGTTATTACTCGTCAACGATCCATGACATGTTGCATAGAGACCATGATCCCAAAAAGAGAGCACTTCCTGGGTGTTCGGTGGGGTAATGTATCCGTTTCACTTTCAATCAAAACGAAATTAAAGAAGTGCATGTTAAATGAGACGACAAGTTCCGAGCTGGACGGAGTCCGGTCATCAGACGGAGTACGGTTCACATAGGAGAAAGGGAAACCCCTGTGATAATAACAATAATTGGAATAATATACTGCCCCTTGAGGAAAACCAAAGAATGAAACATCAGCGCTTGGCTCAGGACGAGGGTATGACAGCGAGGACCTGTATATCCATTTTTTTTTGGCGGGGTTATCTGAAAAAATAGAAACTGCTTGACCGCTCGAACCCGGAAGGACACAAACCTCTGCCAGTCTGCCAGCCTGCCAGTCTGCCAGTCTGTAATCATGTATTTTACATTGTTCGGCCTGACAAGTCTCACAATGGTCAATATCGAGCCGGAGAACCGGGCCTTCTCAGCCCTTTTTTCACGCTCCGATGATCCGGGCACCTTGGGAAGAGAAGGAGCTGCGGTCCTCCTGTGGCTCCTTTGGGAAAATACGTATGTCCATTCTGGCCCTACTTGTCTGTGAGAAGAAGTGTTAACCCATTCCCCCAGACATTCCCCCGGCATTTGCATACACATGGATGTGGACTGGATGTGCCAGGAGGGGGTTGCTGCCAAATGTTATGACAGCTCATTTAACGCGGATTAGGCCATCGATAGGTTGTCATCCATCTGGTCCACTGCTGGCTCGTCTTGGCTAATTGCTCCTGACCGGACTGGTATACAATTGGGCGTCTTGGGGCGATGGATTTGTGGGAATAAGTGTCCTGGCTGTGTGTCCTTTTTCGGTCCAAGCCAGCGGGAGCTTCAGTTTTCTAGTATTTTTGTCGTCAAGACTTTATTAGTTATAGGATATATATTATTATATATTATTTAAAAATATTATTACAATTTTTTAAGTCACAGAGGATTATTATCTCGTAGTTGTCACTGTTTTTATCTTCTATATTTTCGATTTTTAAAATAGTATTCCTTATATTTTATGATTAAACCCTAAAATTCGAATTTCTAAAAACCTTTCATATCTGCTCCTTATTACTAATAATATTCTTATTACTAATACCTTAAAAAATACTACTTAAAACCCATATGCTTAAAAATAATATGGAAAATATTTTAAAAACCAATTTGAATAATTTGGGAAGCCTTATTTCTCCGGAGAAACCCCTGGGAAAATGTGTTATTAAAAGAAGCTTAGGAATCTTGAAGGTTTTTAAAACGCGGTAATTATTTCCCCTCCCTTCCCTTCCCCTTCAAATGGTAATTTACCGACTCTTGCCACTCCTGCCTCTTCTCCGGGGAGGGGGACGGGGGTTACCTGTAATTTTTTTCCAGGTAACTAGTTTCTAACAAAATAACCAAAAAATACGAAAAGAATATTTGATGTTTACCCGCTGGAATCAAGTGGATTTGAAGCGTGAATGTCTGCGGGTCTGGGATCGGGGTCTGGTTCTGGGTCTGGGTGACAATTCCTGTGGTCTCAGCCCCCTGCACCTCGGCCCTCATTACTCGAACTTGGTCTGGACTGGAGACCGACCCCTTCCTTGCTGGCCGAGCATTAAAACGCTCATTAAGTCTCGAAAGAAAGGCAAAAATAAAATAAAACACTTGGACTTGGACACTTGGCTGGGGATTGGGCTCTTCACTTTCGTGTCAAGGAATCCCTTTTCGGACACGCTCCGGCGATCCTCGCGAGGTGTTTTGCATAAACTGCCGGCCACTGCGGCGCTCTCCTTGTGGCTTCCATCCAAAGGCCATCCCAGGCCGAGCAGAAACATTAAAACGCATAACTCCTCTTGCTTAATTTTGCATAAAAAATGATTTATTCCACGACAAAAAAAATGTTCTTAGGGCTAGTAAAAAAAATTAAAAAAAAATTTGTAATTATCCAGAAGGATCAGCTGTGATCTGCCAGCGAAAAGCTGAGCCTTCTCTTGGTGGCGTCCCTGGCCGGGTGGGAGGATAGCCACATGCCCTCCAAATGGCAGGCTGCTTCCAGCTCCTCGCCACCCAGTCCGGCTTCCTCCTCCTCCTCCAGGTCGCTGGTGGAGTTGTGCCCGCTGTCCGGGCTGATGTGGCGCCTCTTGGCAGTGGGAGCTCCTCCTCCTCCCGACTTGGCGGCGGCCAGCAGCTTCTGGGCCGACTGACGGACGCTGGAGGAGATCTTGGTGGTGATCTTCCGCTTGCGCCGCACCACCCGCTGCCTCCGCAGCGCCTGCAGGGAGTGCCGCTTGCGGCTCTGGCCGGGATTGCGGGCGGGGGAGCACACCTCCCGCTCCTCGAACCTCGTCAGGGAGGCCTCCCGCTGCGAGGGCGACTTCCAGTACTCCCGCAGGTCGCTGGCGGGGTCGAAGGCGGGGCGGTAGGTGGGCGAGTGGGTGACTGCGGAGGGGGTGGTGCCCCTCAGGTGGTGCAGGGGGTGTCGGTGCCTGGGCTGCCTGGGCGGTCGGATGTTGGTGGTCTTCCGGTTGCTCTCCAGGATGGCGTCGATCATCCTCTCCAGCGTCACATCTCCCATCTGGCTGGAGGACATGGTCTGGTTGGTCCTGGGCTGGCTGGGGGCGGGGAGGGGCTTCTGCTCCAGGTAGCGCGGCTTCTCGAAGTAGCTGTCCGGGACTCCCACTCCGCGCAGGGCTATGAGCGGCCCCGGGATGACGGAGCTCGGGGAGTACTCCGCCTCGAAGGTGGGCAGCGTGCAGGCGTACTTGGGAGCGGCTCCTGTGGTTCCAGGTACGGCTCCCAGGGCTACTCCCTCCGCCTTCTGCGCCTGAGGCGTGGGGGTGGCCAGGATGTTGCTGAGGTCCTTGAGCAGCGGAGTCCGCGGCATCAGCGCGCTGGCCGGCAGCGGAGTGGAGGTCATCTGGTTCTCCTTGCCCCGGCCCGGCACTATGGCGCTCAGGGACTTCCTCTTCAGCTTGCCGCGGAGGGCGTGGAACTCGCTGTAGCTGGCGACTCCCCTGGGCTCTGTCGCCCCGGCCAAGAGCAGCTCATCCCTGGCCAAGTACGAAGGCCTCGGCTGGTTGACGGCCCACTTGAGCATCCTGCCTGGCTGCGATCTCCTTTTTGTTGAATTTTTTTTGGAGTAGTGGGTGCTGGAAGGGAGGAGAAGAGAGGAGGCGGGGTTAGAGTGGGCTCGATTCTGGTTCTGTCTGCGAATTCCTGCGACTTTTTGGCTTTTAAGCGAAAACAATAAAAAAATGTTCCGACAAAGTTGCCGGGTGAGTTTTCTGCCAAATTGGCGCGCTTTTTCCGCGACGTATTCAGATATATATATGTCTGTACATATATACACAATATATGCGAATATCCAACTATATATGTACGTATATATTTATTGATCAGCCAAGCAGCAAAAATGAAATCTCAAAGGAGGAGACGACCAACCACTTCTTCACGAGCAATTAATTTCTGGACTCTGGCCAGTTTCGAATTAATTGAACTTTCAACTCGACATGACCAATTGTTTGCATTTTTGCGTGTGTTTTCAAAAAGCGTAATTGCCAAAAAAATTATGGTTTTGTGAGCCATCACTTGAAAATTTACCTTTTCAATAGGTTTCAATATTTCTTTGATTTTTTCGCACTGATTTTGTTTCTCAACCCGAAAAAAAAGAATAGTTTACGGATATTTTGGAACTTCTCGCACGTTGCACGTTTCTCTGGAGGATTTATCCGTTCTCCTTGAGGTTGAAACGCCGAATGACTCTCCTCTCAACCCGCAGGCCTCAGCTAACCGAGTTGAGAACGAGGAGAGCCTTGCCGGAGCCAAGGAGCGACCAGAGAGAGCGCAGCGAGAGAGCGAAAACGTGTTGCGCCTGCGCAGAGCCTTTCAACCACCACCGACGCAGTTGAAAGTGGAAAGTTGAAAGGTTGCTTCAATCAGTTTTATGGAAGGTGGGCGGTGGAGAGAATGGGTTTGGATTAAAAATTAGTATGACATTTATAGATATTCTGGTTCAGATTAAGTTATAAGAATAACTTGTTTATTTTTTTAGTTTTTATTGTTATTTTTCATGTAAAAATATAAAATATTGTATTATTTTTGGCTTTTTGTTATTATTATATTTATAGATATTATGGTTCAGATTAAGTTTTAAGAGTAACTAGTTTATTTTAATATTGTTTTTCTTATGTTTTGTGTTAAAATATAAAATATTGTATTATTTTTTGCTTTTTATTATTAAAAATTAGTATGACATTTATAGATATTCTGGTTCAGATTAAGTTATAAGAATAACTTGTTTATTTTTTTAGTTTTTATAAAATATTAAATATTGTATTATTTACTTAAGGTAAATATATTAAAGCCATTCAATGACCTAAAAATAAAGTCTCTACACCCTAATCCTTAAAGCTAAACCCCAAAAATTAATTTCTTATCAATTAATAACTCATACTCGTACTTCTGTGGGTATTTTCCTTTGATCCACATAGTCTATATATATCATCTGTATATTATCCCCGTTTTTACGATCATTTTGATAGGCATTATGGCCATCCATTAACTGATCGAATTTACGATCCTGCCAACAGCTGTGCGAATCTAGGATGGTCGTGAGATTTTCGATGGCCCATTCCCAAGTTGGCCAAGAGCCAGAGCCAGTGCCAGAGAGAGAGAGAGAGAGAGAGAAGGGTGGCAGGAGCTAAAGAGAGACAAAAGATAGCTGGCCAGCTGTTCTTATTCGCTCCTTACGCCACAAAACATAATTTTCAATTACCTTTCTCGCAGCGTGTGGCTCATTTCACCTTGGTTTTGCTCTCAGTGTACCCTGGAATTTATTTGCGGGAAAATTACCTGAGGGGTAGTCTGGCACTCGATTCAGTTTAATTGTTCCCCCCTTTTAATTTATTTATTAAAATGTATTAAAAAAAAACGCAATTGGCAATGATTCTGATTGTAATTTTATTCAATACATGTTTCAAAATTAAATGTTTTGCCAAAATATTATTCATTTCTTATAATTAGTTATCATAATTTTACCAAATATTAAACAAATATTATTTTATATTAAAACATATAAACCATTTAAATGAATATTATTTTTATATTTTAAAGTATAAAAAGATACAGGGTATTTAAAACAATAGAATATTTTTCTATCCCCCTCATTCCTTGAAATTTTTTCAGATCCCTCGTCCTTGGTTTTTTCTCTCCTTTTTTCGCCAAGAAAAGGACAACACAAACACTGTGGCCAGGACCGGAGCCTGGGCATTGTGTCTCACTATTTCTGTAATTTCTGGCCATTGTTTATGGGACAGGCAGAGGAGCGCCGCTGCCTGGAGGAATATCTTGTGGAAAATTGTGCAATTGTTTCGCAATTTATTGGTTAGAGGCTTCCTCTTCCCTGTTCCATATCCCATATCCTGTTCTTCCTGCTCGCCCTCTCTCCTTCCCACTTTCTCCTCACCTTTCTCTGAAAGTGCAAATTTATGTTATTTTCGCAGCCGTCCTTAAAACATCTGGCAAATCCTTATTATTTGTTTTCCCTTTTCTTGCCTAATTTATTTGGCACTTTTTGTGCAGAAAAAAGGATATATTTGGAGCAGTTTGCAATTTATGAATCGGAAGTTAATGGCAGCAGGTCCTTTTGATTTTTACAAGGATACCCCATTGAGACATCAAAACACTTCCGGGCCACCGACTTGGTTTTCATTTATTTTTGGCACTTGTTGGCCTTTCTGGGCAGTTTTCTTTCAGGGTTTTCGAGTGATACGAGTCCATCAGACCACCCCAGAGGATTTTGGATCCCATGGGAACTCTCATAAAATTCAAGGACTAAGGGCAATCAATAAGATGTGAAATATAGGGATTTTGGAAATGTAAAGTCATTGAGGGACTTTGTTTGGACATTAATCTGCTTGTTAATTGATATATATATTTATTATAGTTTTATTAATTAAAAATTGTATAATATAGTTTATCAATTAATTTTTGTAATTTTCTAAAGGCTTATAACTTTTTATTTGTAATATAAATAAAATATAATATATCCTAAATTTAGTTATTATTGAAAAGAAATTTAAAAAATGCCAAATAAAAACATTCAAAACTTTCACTTTCATTATTATATATATAATTTGAATATAATTTTAATAGTTTAGTATATATAATTTTAATAATAATACAAATAATTTTATACAATTTTAATTAAAAGATTTCTCCTTACGGTTTCTAAGACCTTCTAGAAACTAATCTAGAGTTTTCTCTTAAATTCCCATAGACGTCTGAGGCACTTTTCCCACAACCTTTGATGGAGAAATAAATCTCAAACCTTCGTTACGCCAAATTGACATTCGAGAGGCTTTTCGCCCCGGTACCCAACAATCCAACTAATTTGTTTTTCCATTTTCCATTCAGGAAAAGTGTGTAGAGGAACATTGGGAATAAAAATGGAAATTTCATTGGGAAAGTGATCCGATGCTCAGCTGCTGGTCAGAAGAGGGGGCTGGCGAAGTGACCAAAAGTGAACAATAAATCTCTGGACAAAAAATCAAGGCAAATTGAAATAAATCAATAATATTGGGGGACGCAGAGGCAGGACACCTTCAAAGGATATATGTCCAAGGACACGTAACAGCTGCTTCCACATTTTCTTCGCAATAATCCGTGCCAGTCCTTCCTTCTTTTTTTTTTTTTTTTTTGAATCGGAGCCAATTTTACGGATTGGTCATTGAAGGAGGGGGAGATCCTTTTTGCGGGAAGAGAAGGAGACGAGGACGAGGCGAGAGAGGGTGACAAGGAAGATAAATTAGGGCAGGGATCCTGCTTGCAGGACTCTGGGCTCTGGCTTCTTGGGCTTAGTTTTCCCCGATCCCGATTCCGATCCGCTAATAAATTGCCCAACAATTGTGCAATTTTTCAAACAAAATGGGAATGGCAAGGCGATATTCACGCTTCGATTTGCTACCGTTTCTCTCCAAGTCTCTGTCTCTGTCTCCTTCTCTAATTCTCTAATCAATGTGATTTTCTTCTACAGAGAAACAAAAAAATTAAACACATATTTGAGAGGAAAATTTGAGTAAGAAATGTATGGATTATGGAATACTTTTCTGTAAAGTCTGTTTTTTTCAATTATTTATAGACTTAATTTTAGTGTTTAACTATTATTTGTATATTTTTATATATTATATACTATTATATATTTTTTGATATTATAAATTAAGTAAATACTATTCTAGATTAAATGTTATCCTTTGTTTTTAAGCCTTCCTCTAAAAAATGTGACATATTCTGCTTAGAACAAAATTAAATTTAAACTATTCTTTTGCTTTTAAAAAGAATAAAAAATAAAACAACTTAAAATAATAAACTTCAAAATATTTCTACACATTTTTTGAAAATTTAAAACACATCCTTTCAAGTCCTTCTCTAACACAACTTTTAACAAAATTTTCTTTTCGGTGCAGAATCATTGATATTTTATCCCCCCTTTCCTGGCAAGGATCGAGCCTTTCGATTCGTTATCCTTCGGGTTAGCGGAGTACAAACGTGCGGCAGCAAGGACATCTAGAATCTAGATAAAGTGAAAGGTAGGTACACGGGGAAAGGACACAGGGGGATCGGCGAAAGGTAATCTCAAATCACAACTGATAGCGCCAGGAAACGCAGAAGGAGAAGGAGTCGAGAGGGAGGAGAAGGACTCCTCATATCCGCAGGACCCACACACAATCCTTGGACTGGACAGCTGTTCGGGGATTAGCACAGCTCGGGCACACTCTCTCTTTCTCGCTTTCCTTCTCCGATTCGGCGACTTTCTCCCTCACATATCCCAGGCCTCTGCCTTCGGGCGCGCAAAATTATTAAAAACCTGGCCCTGAATTATGGCCCATAATTTAGAATTTCAACGAGGATCGAGGCTCTCCTATTTGTATTTGCTCAGGATTTCCCTCTGGCTCCTCTCGGGCAGAAGGAGTTCTTATCAAACAGCCAGGACTGACAGGATCAGGGGCACACATAGTTGGAGGGACGACCCAGAAAAAAGCAAAATGTATTAAGGATCCGTTGATTTTTTTTTGTTTGATTGATTTGTGAAAACGGAATCGAAAGGAAAAGACTATGTATCTCAAGGACCTGGGGCGCAGGGATTCGGTTTATTTGTCCAGGATGCAGTTGAGTTTTGGGAGAAGAAACAAAACGAGGCCCAGATCAAAAGGTCCTGCACGACATGGCGATTAATTGGATAGGTCTTAGGGATAGTTTTTTTTCGAAAGGGGAGTGATTTTTTAAAAGTTTTTTTTATTTTAGAAAGCGAAGAGTTTAAATTTTTTATATTTAATTTTTTTATATTTAAAATTGTAATTTTAGACTAAAAATATTGGAAAATTAATCAAAAATCACTCAAAAATATCCCAGGAAAAAACAAACCCCCTTTAATAAATGAAAATAAAGAATTCCCTTGAAATCTTGGAAGAAAAGTCCCTGAAGACCCATTAGGATAATGTATGCTGATCGTAAACGGGGCATTTGTCACTTTTGTGAATTATTCCGGGGAATATCCTGCAACTTGACAAATGCCAAGTGAAATGCAATAGTGGCGGGAGATGGAATTTAATTTCCATTTCGATTTCAATATGAAAATCGGATCGCTTCGGAGGGCGGGTTAGAGGACTAAGGGAATGTCCTGTTGTACCCACTAGAATTCCTTTGCACTCTCTCTCTCTCTCTCTCTGGAAACTTCTCACCTTCAATATTGAAAGGTGTTTTGGTGGAAACGGTGGTGGTTCCTCGTCGATTCTCTGGAGAATCTCTGGCGAGGTGAGCACGCAACCTTCCGTGCCAGTGGAGAATCAGTCACTCTGCGTCTCTGAAAGCGACAGGACGTGCTCGAAACTCTCCTCCACCTTCGAAGCGCGCTTGCGAAAATTTTAAAACACAATTCTTCAAATTTGATTTAGAATTTGTACTTTGTTGTTTTTTTTTAAGTGAACCAGAGAACCCACGAAATTATTACAACTGTGCCAACCCAAAAACAAAAATTATAAATACAATTAAAAGGTAAAGATAATGAATAAAGATAAAAAGTAAAGTGAAGTGAATGAATTAAAGCAAAAAACTGGACCATTGCATGTCTATCAAAAATGCATTAAAGGCCAAAGTGACCGGGCCCTAATTAATATTAAAATACGAAGGAAAAACAGAACACACACCCCTTACAAAAATCGCATTAAATTGCATAAATTGTGCGCGTGCGATTTTTTGGGTTTTTTTCTTCTGTTTTTTTTTTTATTGCCAGGCCGATATGGTTTTCTGTTTTTTATGGCTTATGGGTTTTATTTCGAATGAGGCTTCAAGTGCCCTTGAGACTAAAACGAGAGCAGCGGCTGCAAAATGCGCAAAAATGTTAGCACGCATCAGAAAAAGTTTTTTTTTCTTTCCTTTTAATAAAAATGAAAACTTCTGCCCTTCACCTCCTCTACTGCGATCCCACTCCTGGGACTCAAGTGGCCAGAGATCGACACAACAGCAGGACGGGGGGATGAGGTCCAGTAATCAGGAGCAGGAGCAGGAGCAGGCAGCAGGCAGCGGGATCGGGAAACAGGAGCAGGAGGCGGTCTAGGAAGGGAGTGTGGCAGCACCACCATTGCTATTCACTTTACACAGAAAGAAAAACTGTCTACTAGCAGGTTCGCTAGATTGGGTTGAAGTTTTTGGAGATACAAGTCGAGTTTGAGTTATATTTGTTTTTAGTTTAAAATTCTAAAACTCAAGCTTCAATACAATTTTTATTTAAAAATCAAAAAATTTATTTAAAAATTAACAAATTCTTGAAATCAAAGACTACTTATCTTCCGAGGGTCCTTTGATTCTGGAAGATATGGTACGATATAATTGTATATTGTATTATTAAAAAATTATTGTATTATTATTAAAAACAATGGTTTGAGGCTCAAAATGTTACATTGTAAATGTTGATATAAAAATACTTTAAATTGAAAATTAATTTATCTGCTAAAAAAATCAATTCAACTATATTGCCTACATTTTAAGGTTGAATATATGATTATATTTTAAATTATTCTATTAAAAAAATATTTTGTTTTATATGTAAAACTATTTTATAAAATATAAAGCTTGAAGTAATATGGAAATTTGTACTTAGTTTTCGATAAAAGGTGAAAAATATAAAGTAGAATTTGGTAGTTGCTACTAAGAAGTTCAGAATTTAACCCTAGAAAATAGCGTAGAGAACCCTATGGATGTTAGTGCACATATTTTTCTCTCAGTGCAGTCACACCACCCGACAGCCAACGAGTCCTGGAAGGTTTCGGGCGAAATCCGCAGCTGGAGGGCCAGTGCAGAAATTCGCAAATCAGAGAAGCTCTAGCGGGCTTTCCCTTTCCTTTGTTTGGAGCGGGGCTTTGTGCCTGTTCAATTGTTCGCAAGGATACGGGGAACCAGAATCACAACCAGCAACAGAACCAGAAACAGAACCAGAAACAGCACCAGCCAGTCCTGGCTCCTTGAATCCTTGCCGAGAACCCAAGACGAAACCCGTTCTGTTCCTCCTTCTTGCCCTCTCGCTCTGCAAAAGTTTCTATCTATTTTTTTGCAAATGGAAAAAGAGCCAAATAGCCTGATCCTTGAATTAATTGTTTATTTTTTGTTGCTACTTTCAGACCTATCGGGAACGCAAACTCACAAGGCAGCTGGCAAGATGCTCAAGTGGGCTGTCAACCAGCCGCGAAACTCGTATCTGGCCAAGGAGCTGGCCCTGGGAATGGAAACTGGATTGGCGGAGCCGAAGGGATCCAGCTACAGCGAGTTCCACGCCCTCCGCGGCAAGCTGAAGAGGAAGTCCCTGAGCGCCATAGTGCCGGGCCGGGGCAAGGAGAACCAGATGACCTCCACTCCGCTGCCGGCCAGCGCGCTGATGCCGCGGACTCCGCTGCTCAAGGACCTCAGCAACATCCTGGCCACCCCCACGCCTCAGACGCAGAAGGCGGAGGGAGTAGCCCTGGGAGCAGCACCTGGAACCACAGGAGCCGCTCCCAAGTACGCCTGCACGCTGCCCACCTTCGAGGCGGAGTACTCCCCGAGCTCCGTCATCCCGGGGCCGCTCATCGCCCTGCGCGGAGTGGGAGTCCCGGACAGCTACTTCGAGAAGCCGCGCTACCTGGAGCAGAAGCCCCTCCCCGCCCCCAGCCAGCCCAGGACCAACCAGACCATGTCCTCCAGCCAGATGGGAGATGTGACGCTGGAGAGGATGATCGACGCCATCCTGGAGAGCAACCGGAAGACCACCAACATCCGACCGCCCAGGCAGCCCAGGCACCGACACCCCCTGCACCACCTGAGGGGCACCACCCCCTCCGCAGTCACCCACTCGCCCACCTACCGCCCCGCCTTCGACCCCGCCAGCGACCTGCGGGAGTACTGGAAGTCGCCCTCGCAGCGGGAGGCCTCCCTGACGAGGTTCGAGGAGCGGGAGGTGTGCTCCCCCGCCCGCAATCCCGGCCAGAGCCGCAAGCGGCACTCCCTGCAGGCGCTGCGGAGGCAGCGGGTGGTGCGGCGCAAGCGGAAGATCACCACCAAGATCTCCTCCAGCGTCCGGCAGTCGGCCCAGAAGCTGCTGGCCGCCGCCAAGTCGGGAGGAGGAGGAGCTCCCACTGCCAAGAGGCGCCACATCAGCCCGGACAGCGGCCACAACTCCACCAGCGACTTCGAGGAGTTGGACGCGGAGGAGGATCTGAGTCCTTTCGGCCTCTTTTCCGCCGAGGCCACCACGAAGCGGCGCCTCAGTTTCTCGTTTTCCGAGGATGTCTTTGTGGAGAAGTGAGAGTGGAGGAGTCCTTCTCCCCCCTTTTGTTTATATTTTTTTTTGAAAATCTGTTTGGTTGTAAATTCTAAGATTATCCTTTTTTTATTATCCGAGTGGCTCAAAGCGCAACTATTCTTGCCTTCAAATAAAAAATAAAATAAATCTAAATGTTAAAACCCATCCTATAACAATCTAAGAACATCTATTTTTTTTCGATAAATAAAGAATTTTTAAAAAGATACAAATGAAGTATTTATTTTCATAATTCCCTTTCAGTTGTTAATGTTTTTTATTCCTAGAAAGGAATAATCTTATAATTTATTATTCGTTCTATATAGTAAGGACCTACCTTTAGTTTCCCAAAGGACTTCCACAGGAGTATACAATTTTCCATTCAGTTCCTCACTATTTTGGTTTTAGGAAACACGGAATTGAGTTTATTTTATTTTTAATCATATATAACTTCATAAGTTATGAAAACCTGGTTTGAATTCAAGGTATTTTAGTTTTTTAAACTAATTAAATAATGATTAATTTGTAAAATACTAAAAATTATATAGATGACTTGCTTATTATTTCCAATTAAAATACACAATTAAATTATAATGTAACATTTTTTTTAACTATTTAACTATTTTTTTTATGAAAACTTACCTATCATAATCTAAGCAGTTTCCTTAGATATTTCTATTTAAATGGCCTTACATTTTCCTTAAAATATTTATGATTATATAGAAATTACAAGCAATAAAAATTGATTAGTTTTTCATAAAATTAATACTTGAATTCAAAAACTAAAAATAATAGCACAAAAGACTTCAAAAATATCTAGATATCTTATTTTATAATTTTTGAGAATAAAATATGAAACATTGTTTTTTTGGTTTATTTTGATTGCAAAGGTTCTTGAATACTATTTTAAATTATTGTTTTGTTTAAAAATCAACTTTTTGTTGCCTTGAAACTATAAAATTTTATTTTCTGTAAGTATAACATATATGTTTGTATGATATTCTTGGGCAGCGGTTTTTGTTCAGGCGTTTTCTGTTTTTTATTTTAACAATTTGGGCATCGTCTCGTCGGCTGCCGACTTGCAATAGCAGTCACCTAAAAAATAGATTAAAAAACGGTTAAATATTATATGAAAAACATAATAATAAGAGTCACCAATTACCGGTAGTCTGTGGTTCTTCAGAAAAGATGATGCCCAATCCGGACCATCTCCGGTTTGGTTAAAAATCGCTAAGTTGCGTGTCGCGATCCTTGGGCGGATCGCACGGCGGGATCGCCTGTCTGTGTCCGCCTGGGCGTCTGGGACGCGGACTTAACTCCAATGATGAGTTGCTGATCAGGGCCCGGTTGATGCCGAGGCGCCGGTTCTCTTCGAGCCGGGCCTTGGCCATCTCCAGCTGGCGGATCCTCATCTTATCGGCCTGGATCTGGCGCAGTCGGCTGAGGAACGCCTCCGGCGGAGCAGTGTCCACCTTCTTCACAACGTACTCGTACTTGTGGTGGAAGTTGGCGTAGCGTCTCTCCCTGCGAGGCTTCTTCGCTGGCTTCGGTGTCTCCTCCGGCTCCGGCTCTGTTTCCGGTTCTGGCTCCGGATCGGTTCGGAGTAGGTCATCATCCTCATCGCCAGTGTCGGGCGGCTGGTCGGTTTCGGTCGGATTGTCCATGAGGGATGATTGATCGAAGCGTGGCGTCTCCAGGACGGCCTCGTTGTAGCGCAGTCGGCGCCACATCAGCACCAGGATGAACTCCTCGTGGAACTGGTGGACCAGGGAGCGGATCTCCGCCAGCAACTGCCCAGCAGCGGGTGCTCTGTTGTCTACGCTTAAGTTTGTGGTGTCGGGTGTGACTTCTGGCTCGGACTGGACTGTCACGTTGATGGCCAGGTAGGGACGATGGATGATGACCTGGTCCACGGTAATGGCATCGGGCTGGCAGCGGATCTTGCCGACGTGGGGCAGCTCGCGGCGGAGCAGGCGGCGCAGCTCCAGGACGAGGGGGCCGGGCTGGAAGGAGGGATCATCGTCGAAGTCATAGTCGTGGTTGCCGCATTCCGACCCTTCCACTTCGAGGAGGAGGTCTGGCACCTCTGGCTGATTCGTTTCATCCTTGGACTCTCCGTCCTTGCACTCTCCGTCCTTTGACTCTCCGTCCTGGCACTGTTCATTTTTGGACTCCTCATCCTTGCCCCCTTTGTCCTGGCAGCCATCGACCTCATGGGCAACTAGCTTCACTTGATTGATGTCCTGCTCGATGTCCAGGTTCTCCTTTTCCTCTTCGTTCAGTGGCGCTATGTCTTCGTGTTCTGAATGTGGCGGTGTGGATGGCCCTTCCTTCTCCCGGAGTTCTACTTTCTGCTCTACTCCATCCGCCTCAACATCTTCAGTTGGCTCCTGCACATCCTCTTCTTCCTGTGGCTGCCCTGTCTCGGCCTGCCCGATGATCTCTAGCTTGCAGCAATAACGTAAATCGACGAGGATCACTCGAGGGACCTCGTCTCCTGCCTCCTGGCTGGCTTCTGCGCCACCACCTTCCAGTGGAGCGATGGATCGGGCACTAGTACCTCCTACCTCCATGTCCGGCTTGACGTCTAGAGATTCTGGATCGACTTCCCGCCGATTGGCGAGGCCATCGCCCTTCGCCTGAGCATCTTCGCTAACATCAAGGAGTTCCTGCTTCGCGTCTAGCTCCTGCTTGTCTCCTAGCTCCTGCATGGCTTCTATTCCATGCTTGGCTTCCACCTCCTCCTTAGCTTCCAGTTCCTGCCTGGCTGCGATTCTCGATTTCGAATCCAGGAGGGATTGCGATTGCGGTTGTAGTTGCAGTTGCGTCTGCGGTGTCTCCTCATCGGTCGCCGCCAATCCGGCAGCCTTCGCCACAGTCTGCAGGCGCAGCAACTGGCGGCAGTAGTCGTACTTTACAACTTGATAGATGGAACGCCCCTCGTGGGTATCCGGCGGCGAGTCGAGGAGCGATATGCGTACCATGGTTCCCGGCGGCAGGCATTCCTTGGCCACGTCCATGGCGCTGGTATTCGGCTCGGGAATGATAATCTGGGGCTGGTGTAGATCGAAAAGTAGAACCCTATCCATGTTTGTGAGTGGGAGTGGGAGGAGTGCTAGTAAAACCCTGACCGTAAAAAAATAACATAATGAGAATGGGCTCGGGGCCCATACCCTAGGTGTCCCAGAAATCGGATCGGAAGTTCGATCCACAGCCTACTTGTGACACAATTTTGCGAGACATTTTGCCACAGTCCTACACACTTGGTGTTATCGTTAAAATTTTACATTTAGTGCTTAATTTTAAATGTTTTTCGTTGCTAGTTTGTGCCATTAATTTGTTGGCTTTCAGGGGAAGTGATTTTGAAAAGGATTCGTCTCAGTTTTCCAGGAAATTTGGGACATTTAGGGATTTTAAAGTTCTCCTTGCAGAGTTTAATGGTTAAATAACTAATTATTGGGCTAATTTTTAATTTAGTATTTAAATTAAGGTCGGATATCGTCTAGAAAACCCGTAACATCTTAACTATAATCAAGGTTGTGCAGTTGCTTTTTGTTTTAAGAGACGAGTCCTGCTCCTTCGAGAAAACCAAGAAATTGTAAAACTATTTTCATTTTAACTAGTTTTAAATATTAATCAACTTGTTGTTTAATTTCGGTTTTTAAACATTTTTGAAATATCTTAACAAAAAGTATACTAATTAATACTAACAACAATAAAAACTTTTCTTTTTTAAAGAAGAAAAGTACAATTAATGGATTCAAAAATAAAATGTATCAAGTTTTAAGAGAAACAGTTCTTGAACAGTTCTTGAACAGTACTTGAACAGTTTATTTCGATTTGTTATTTTTTTTAAAAGACACACAAGCTTTACTTTCCGAAAGTCCTTTCTTTAGGGTCTACAAGGACTCTTAGAAATAACCTCTAACCTTGTTAAAAATTAAAATAAATAAAACTATTAATTAAGAATAAAGACAAGGATAAGGTAACCGTTTATGGCTCAAGGATTACTCAGCATTTAGTAGAAGAAACCTACTTCCTTGTTCCGCCCATGAATTCCATCATCATGACTTTGAAATCGAAAATTTCTCAGCTTGGAATAAAAAATAGGGTAAAAAAAATACAAAAAAGAAATACAAAAAATATACAAAAGGTGGCGGGGGAGACGGTAGTTACTTTTTTTTACTCAAGACCCTAGTAAAAATGTTGCGGCATATCCTGTGTGAGTGTCCAGCGCTGGTCCTTTACACGGCACTTATCACGCACCTGTGCGCCACCAAATGGAACCACCAACGACCCACGACCAGCAGGACCAGCAGGACCAACAGGACCAAGGACATGGACTACAAAACGTTTCGACATTTGCATAAATTTGCATAGAATCGTATTCGTATCGACAAAAATTATATGGCCATGGGTTTTGTAGTTTTGTGTTGAGTTCTTTTTTGGTGTTTCCCGGCCAGGATTCGTGGTCCTTGTTAGCCGTACACCGGCTTAGTAAGCTAGAGGACCAACCACCCATAACAGCACTCGAAGAAAGTAATTGTTCTTTTTTGAGATATATTTTTTGTGTTTTTTTCCAGGTCCATTTCCTAAGTTCTGAATTGAAATTTTTTGTTACGAAGTAGGTCTTGAACAATATTGTTCGTTTGTTGGGGAATTTTGTGTGGAAATGGACTCAGTTTAAATCCAAGAGTCGTACTGTTTAGACCTCATCCCAAATTCTATTTTATTTTTAAAATGTTTGTGAAAGTGCTATGAGTTTTGTAAAAAAGTAGCAGCATTTTTTTAAATTATTAAAATGTAGTGTGTGTTTATTTTTGGCATCGAAATGAAACCTTTTTTTTTGAGAAAAGTTCAAGTGTGATGTTTAGTTATAAAAAAAATGGAAACATTTTATTTTTCGAAAAACGTGAATGTTAAACGTGACGAAAGAAAAGCATAATACGCAACAAGGTGACGAGCAACACATATACCTACCTATGTATATCTTGTTAAAATGTCAAAATACTATTACTAGAAACTCATACATTGTTTAAGTTGAATCATTTAAGAAAGATAATAATGCTAGAATGATAATATATAATAATGCTAGGTGACGAAGAACACATATATAAATTTAAAAAAAATATCAATACTACTTCTACTTCTATTTTGCGTCAGAAATTGTTTAAATTAAGTAATTTAGGAAATTTAGCTACAAAGACCATGCCCCAATATATTGCAGTGCAGTCTGAGAAATGGAATAATCGGCGAGCCATAACTAAGTTATGCCAGTTACGTATATAAAGCAATATACAAGGATATGGAGTGCAGGAGGGCGGTGTCATGTGGAAAATTGTACGGTAGCCAGATGGCCAGGATACAAGATCTAGAATCCAGGATCCAGGATCCCGATCCAGATACTGTAGCCTGCAGGATCGGCAGGACTAGGCTGTTGCATTAAATGTGTATTAAATGCATTTTGGAGTCATTGTTGAACACTTTTTGAATTGAAATCTCATTGTTTGCCTTTCAGATTTCGTTTCTCGTTGCGTCGTGTGCCGTCCTGCGCTCGACTCGATTGAATGGAGAACCAGCTGGCAGGATCTGAGGATCCTTGACGCCAGGACCAAGTGGCGGGGGAGTTGGCACACTCGCCGCTCTGATTTAACGCTCTCTTGCCAAATGTCGCATAAGAGTCGAGTCGATCCGATCCGATCCGAGCTGAGAAAAACACCTTTTCCGAAAAGTGCGCCAAAAAGGGATCCTGATCCCTGGTCACGAGCCAAGCAAACACAAAGGACTACTGCCAGGACTACCGACGTCTGCCAGGTCTCCGAAGGACTCGCCAAACAACAAGAACAAGGAGCCGAAGAAAAGAAAAGGAAACAAAATCGCATCGCGGCATGCGTCGGCGGTTGAAGGAAAAAAAACACAATACAAGAGCCCTTGGGACATCTGTCGACGCTCTCCTTCGGCAAACACTAACGAAAGTACACTTGAAAAAATAACTGATGAATTGGAGGAACAATTAAATGGTCCTAGGATGGAGTTTATCTGAAAATGGTAAGTTTTCAAAGGAAATTTCGAAAAACTTCGGAAAATAATCATTTTTTTCACTGCACTTCAGGCTAGGATCCAAACAAACCATGGATAACAACCGAAAGGACCCAAAAAGGAGCAAAAGGAGTCGGGGGAGTTGCTCAAGTGCTTGCCACATGTTGCCTTCGTAAATTGGGAAACAATCGACGAGCTAATAGGGTTAAGTGCCGGAAACGGCTCCAGCCCAGGGAAGGAACTGCTAAACGTTGCAATTTCATGCCATTATCCGGGAAGGCAGTAGGTGCTGGAAATAAAAAGATGCTCCGCTTCCCGGTCGGGTTAGAATTGGGTCGGATATTGGCAGTCGAAGAGGGAAATTTAGGTTTTTGAAGGGAATTTGCTTCGATTTTTTGATCCAGATTCACGGATTGGATCCAGAAATCATTTAGGGATCAACTAAACACCTAAAAATATATGGCAACGGTGGGAAATTTAAACAAAATCAAACAATGTCCTTAAAAGGATTTCGAGATTGGCGCAAGATCCTTTGTTTAATGAATCGAAATGAAGCAAACTGAAGGAGAGCAAGGATTCCAAAGTGATGGCCATCATTAGCGACAAAGTTGAATGGCAACTCAATCAACGTCGGACGGAAAGGAATCGCAGCCAACAAGGACGAAAATGAATCGCAACTGTCAATAAATGGAGCAGAGTGGAGAGGGAGAGGGAGAGCGAGAGCCGAGCGAGTCCTGCCAGAGGACAAGGTTCTAATCCCAAGTGACGGGCGCAGTGGTTCGAAATCAGATCAGATTCTTCCCAAGAAGGAAGGAGAATATAATAGAAAGGACACTCCGGGGAGGGGAGGCTCGGCTCGGCTCTGAACTAAATCGGAAGGAATGTCGAAGGAGATTGCTATTTGTATTTGTCAAAAAGGCTCTGATTTCACGGCAGCGCAGCGAACGGAATGTCCTGATCCTTGACAATTAATCAAAGTGACGGGCTCGCACACTCGCTCTACCCTGCTCTTTCTAGCACCGGTATGCCCTTCTCTTTCTCTCCGAACATCTTGAAGTATTTTTCGCGCCAAGCACTCTGTTTTTTTTTTTTAGTTTTTGGCTTAATCTTTTAAGTTTAATTCATATCCTGTGGCTTTGTTTTAAGGTTTAAGGGTTAAAACTAAAATGGAAAAAAATTAAAGCTAGAGGTCGGGAGTTCGGGCCAAACCACAGGATCAGGCAATCGATCGATGGGAAGGGGTTGCTGCTGCTCCTTTTCGAGGTCCTGCGAGATGCTGATCTCAGATACAGATTTCTTATGTAAATGTTGTTTGCCCGACAAACAAATGCAAACTAATAGATACATTTATCGTCCTCTCCAGACTCGCACACCAAAAAAAAGGGTAATTAAAAATCTTTACGGTCAGCCAATGCAAATAAAAGGATCAGAGGAGGTCGAGCCGGGAGGCTGCACATCCTCTAGGAAGTGAAAGGACTCTCGGTTAAGCACTTAAGCCAATTTGAAGTGAACTTTCGCTCTGCCGATTTGTTTATCTTGTGACTTTGGATTTGGGCTCTCAAATGGAAAGTTTAAATCTTTTTTAATTTCAATTTAATTGGAAATAGTTGTGAATATTCAATGGGTCAGTGTCTAATTATATCTTATTTTTAAATATAAATAAATAGCTTTAAAGGTCATACAAATAATTTAATTGTATTAAAAATTTCAACTTAAAGTGATTGGATGTTGCAGTTCAATTTTTTCTTTGATCCTGAAATTGTTTATGAATTTTAATTATGCCTGTAGTATCTAAAAAGTTGATAGAAAACTTTTATAAAATAGGAAAAAGTCTTAGAAGTTTAGAATACTATTGTATTTCCTCCAGAGAAATATTCATAATATATTTGAATAAAAAATTTGAAAATCTTCAGATGCATTCAAAAATGAACAATAATAGTCTTATTATTACTCGACTATTACTCGACAATAACTCTTTAAATCTTGGCAATAAAATCAGCTTAAGAGCCTCCCCTAAATACTTTCTAATAAAATGAAAATGGCAATAATAAAATCATATATTTTCCCCCAATTCGTGAATAAAAACCAAACTTCTAACTCTTTTCCCGCAACACGCAATGTTTGTCCACAAAGATGGATCGTAAAACGGCGCAAGAAGTCCCTCGGAGTCCTTAATGCTTAATGAATTGTTTGTCCCCTTAAGTCGTAAAACTTACGAATTAAAGAAAGCAATTGTCTTTGCTGCAAGGACTTGAGGATTTTAACACTCTTTTACGATCGCGACAGAAACAGTTTACGATCGAAGGCGACTTTATGAAATTGCCATTAAAATCGGATGCCCGAGGGGCGTGTGTCACAGAAAAATGGCAACAGATCTGGGGTATTGTGATTAGCCATTAGATCGGATATGGGATCTACACACATTTATGTTTTTTATACACTCCGTACTTGTGTACGAAAGGAGTCATAAACATTTGCACCTTGGCTGGCAATATCCTGGAAGCAGCTGAAGATGCGGGCCAAATTATGGTTTTTCTCTCCTCCCCCTCTGCCAGCCAGTCAGTCAGCCTGCCAGGACATCCCTTTTCCGATTTACGATTTCCCATATCATTGTCATTGTGCAGTCACCGGGACATGTGCGAAACATCCTCCATCCTGCGTCTAGCGTCCTGCTTAGTCCTTAAACATTGTACTCTCTTCCGCAAAATTAGCGTATTCGGTGATGAAATTAGTAATGTTACGCAGGCACTTGGCGGATTATGCTGGTTGTCCTGTATTATCCTGGAGTGTGGACCAGCAACCTGCCTCCATAATGTATTCAATATTATGTGGGTTTTAATGGGCATAGTTTCTACACTGAGAGGTTTTCCTAGGGGGATTCCAAAAATAGCGAATAAATAAAAGGAAAAATTATGTTTAAGGTAACTTCTTTCAACAGTTTCCTTGTTTCTAATTTATAAACATTTTTAAATTGAATAAAAGACCCAACATTTTAGACTCTCTTTTAATTTTCTCTATTTTTTTTGCCAGAGTTTTTCTTCAGTGTAGCCCGAAAAGAGTCATCTCTTGTACTATTCGTTCCTTTCTGGTTTGCATATATTTTGTTTTGGGCGTTTGGTGAGTGCTGTCCTGCCGTCCTGTTGTCCTGTGGCACCTGTCTTCATTAGCCGACTGCCCTCGATGCTCTTCTCTCGATAAGGAATCAATAGACAGAGACGGCGGCCAAAGACTAGAAAGAGATGGCACTCACAGGTGCAAATGCCTGCTCCAATTTGTTGGGTCGGCCTCCTTCTTCGTTTCGTTCGATTTCTTTTCGGAATACTATTTGGAAAAACAGACTCCTCTATCCCTTTGCATATTGATGAGATGGAATTTATGGGTTCTTGGCTCAGCTGCTGCAGGATAACCAAAGAGAAAGGATAAAGGATTATGGCCACATGCCGGGCAGGTCTAATTGGTGGGGCAAGTAGAGAATACAATTTCAAGAAAAGTGCATCTAGAAAATGGTATAGATAAAATATATTTTTAAACTTGAACATTCAGATTATTAATTTATCTTTTTAGATGATATTTTAGCTCACTAATAAATGAAAAATAAAATAAGAATTTAAACAACAAAGTATTTTAAAAGATTATATTAACATGACATGCCAATTTATGGGGAGGATCTAAAGTACATTTAATTATATTAAATATTTTATATATTATTATATAAGTATATATTATTTAGAACCCTTATTTCAAATAATTTTCTAATACATTTTCTAATTTCTATATTTTATTCTCACTGCAAGAAATAGGTGGCAAGAAGATATATTTTAAACAATTTAGGCAAACACCTATCCCATCCCGGGCATTCCCACTTGGACCTCCTAATGAGGTTCCATCAGTTGGCCATTTGTTATCCTTGAAGGGAAAAAGGAGCGATCATCTTTTCTCTCTTTGGCTGGCACAGGATCTGCAGCTCTCTCACCTTACCTGACTGGACTGTTAATCCTGGCGCAGGATTCCTTCGCAAGTCCTGTGTCGAATGCGAACCAGTTTTCCGCTTCGCTGCAACTGACGCATAAATTGCGGCACTTTCCCGTCCCATTTGCTCCTTGAGCGAAACAGGACGAAACAGGACTCAGTTCTACACAGTAAATATAAATGGGATTCATTTATTTTTAATTATTTTTTGCGACAGTATTTCTTCCCGTCTATAATAAATTTTTATAAAAAATTTAACAAATGACTCTAGAAATATTTCGAAAAATATAATTTTTTGTATCACTTGTATTTTTCCCAGTGTACTCCTAGCTACCAGTTGGTTTTCCTTCAACTAACATTTGTTTTTTTTCTCCAAGGAGCGTCCGCAACGCTCTTCTATTTAAATTATTTGAACTGGCAATGTGGCACGGTGATTTTTCATATTTTTTTCCTTCCACCAGCAGGATCAGGATCCGGAATTGGAATTTTCGGCATAAGGATACAACGATAGGGTTCTCGACTGATCCCCAACCATGGATCAGTTAATGGGGCTTTATGTGTTTAAGAATGTCCAGCACCTGTCGCGAAAAGTCTCGATTTTCCCGGGCTCCAGGGCAGGTGCCAGAAGTGGAAAACTCTCTAGGCTCTTCGATGACATTTACATATTATTTTTGGGATAGAAAACAAAACAACCTGCTCAGTCCGGTGAGATCCGGATGATAGCCATGCTAAGTGGAGATCCTCCTGGTGCTGCTTTACCTTTTAAGGATGTGGTCCTGCAGGACCTGCAGCCTGCTGCTGCATGTCGTCATCTCGTCGACCCTCGTCAAATTTTTGTCGATTTTTATGTGTGTTTCCTCAACAATTTTTCACGCTGCATTTTCCACTGACCACTGGCCTCTGTTTTTCCCTCCAAGAAAGGGTTGTAAGCGGGGTTGTCCTTTTGCTTCTGGTTTTCCCTCCATTTTTCTGCCGAGGCAAAGGTCCTCTTCCTTTTTGGACACGCGCCCCTCCTGGTCAGTTGGTCAGTTTTTCCATTTTCCGAGTTTTTGTTTTCGGTTTTTGGTTTTTGACAAGCGTGTTGTTGTGACAGCGGAAAATGGAAAAATGCTAAACGGACAACGGCGAATCGGGAAAGGACAATGGTCAGTCGCCTTTGGGAAATGCAATTCAATCCGATTAAAAAAAAATAAAACAATTGAAGCATCAATCATGCCACTAACCGCGATATGACAGGACGCGAAAGGCCGCGAAGACACCAACTTGTTGATGGGATAATAAACAGGATAATTAGGCTCTGAGAAGGATATGGGTGCTATTTACTAATCATTTGTTGGTAGAAAAATACTTGGAATATTTGAATTACATTATAAATTAATAAGAACGTTAGATTTATGTTTTATTCCATTGCTTTTTCGTTTAAAAACAGTCTTTCAATTCAAATTTGCAAATTAAATACATTTTTTTATAAAATACCCAGTTTTTTTTTATTTTGAAATTGATTTTTATAAAATATTTGTATTTGAAAAATAAACATGAAATCAAGCATATCTTGAACTATTTCAATAAAATATTAAATGCCTGCCAAGTAAAAGGATTTTATTTACAAATATTTAGGGCATTTTATTAAGTTTTTAAATTAAAACTATGTGATAATACTATTTTAAACCAAGACTAGTTGCCTTATCATAGTCTGGTCTTGGTTAAAAAATATATTTAAAAATTCTAGCTCCCAAGGAAAAACCTTAATGAGTATCCTGTGAGTAAGAAAAGTGTCCTTTTCGGCAACCCAACACAAAAATCAAGTTGAAGGGAAATTAATTTGTTGCACCACCGTCCCATCTGAGGAGACCTCTCCCTCCTTAACCCCCTCTACCCCTCCTAGTCCTTAGCTAAAATATTCACTTTAAAATTATTTTGAAAATATCAATCCAGTTTCGGGACCATTTCCCAGAGAGAGAACCGGAGAGAGATCTGTCAAAGGAGGTTGACAACTTGAATTCCAGGATTCGGGGGTTGGATCGCATATTTTGGGCTTGAGATTCGGCAGGATTCGGGGTTTGGGATAGCGATCGAGCCCATGGTCCAAGGTGTGTCCTGTTCCCGGATAGCCCAGTTCTTTCTGCTCGAAGGATTCGTGTTCATTTGCATTTAACCCTTTTCGTCCTTTAAGGAAGCCGCGGGGTTTCCACTCGCTCGTCACCAGCCAACAGATTTCAACCTCCTCCTGGACTTTAATTTGATTTTTTTCTCCTTCGTCGTCGTTCCTCACTTTTGGTTTCCTTAAATTCCGCTTGACATTTTCTTAGTTTTTATATAGAAAAGCGACGAAAAAAAAAAAATAGACGATCCTTTCCTGGGACCTTGGGACGTTCTTCAATTAAATATGCAAATTGTCCCGATGATGCTGCAGAAATGTCAACAAGAAGCCATTCTCCGGTGATATATATTTCCAAGTGGGACACTTGAAGTTTCGCTTAATTAACTAATTGCCCGTGCAGCGGAAATTCGGGGGAAAATTCAGGGAAATCGTGGAGATCCAGGGACAATCAAGGACACCATGGATATCAAGAAGAAACTGTAAATGAGTCTTCAGATTTTATAGGCAGCTGCTGGTTTATATTTTGCTTAAAAAATATAAAATATTGGATATTATTCAGAGTTTTTGGGAATGTATTTTTAAGACTTACTCTTAACAATTCCAATAATAAAGTTAGTATTTTAGAATCAAATAATTTGAATAATAAAAAAAGGAGGGTTAAAAATTTAGTTATGGTTAAAATATCCATTCCAAATTCCAGAAACTAAGGAAAATTAGAAAGCCATTTAGGAAATTCTTTAAAAAAATCAAATAAATTTCACCACAACAATATTTTCAAGTTTTAGCTAGAAGTTAAAGTTTAAATATGTATTTAAGATTTCAACAAAAGAAATCTCTTTTCATACATGTGCTAAATTATAATTATAACTAGTTAATACTAGTTATTGATTAAAAAATAAAAATCCTGTGTTTCCTCGCCCTATGGGTGTGTGAAAAAAAATCTCGGCATTGTTTTTTTGAAATTCTATAAAATGGGAAAAAATGCTAAGCATGAAATTGAAAGTTTCCGAGCCAGTGAGCCGATTTTCCAATGCCAATCAAGGACGAGGAGTGCACGGACGGAAGGACGAAGAAAATAATAGTAAGGATGTAGGAAAAGGTCTGGTGAGTAAACTAAATAATTACAAGGCCCGTCAGGCTGCTAACAACAACAAAAATAATGGACCAAAGGACTAATCTTGACACCCATGGCAGAAAGGGGGGTGTCCTTTTTTCCTGCCTTTGCCACATTTTTTTGGTGGCGTGAGTCCTTGGCCGTGTCCTTACGGATCGCACGCAAAAAGAAAAAAAACGAAACGAAATTGAAAATGAAATGTAATTGCAGTGAAGGATGAAAAAAAAGAAAACTAGACCAGGACTTTGGTTTTTTTTTCTGTTTCCTTTGGCGGCGAGGGGTGAGCCTTTTCTCCAGCTACCCCTTCGCCGCCTTTGTCCTTTTGGGAAAGTCCTGCCAGAGTGCCCTCCTGCATTCGTCGCTTTCTTCGCTCTCCCGCTCGGCTTTCTTTTCTTGATTAGATTTGATTTGTGTGTTTGCGGCATTTCGTGTGTTTTTTTCTCCACCGATCCCATATATAGTTTATTTTTTACCCTACATTTAATTTCTAAATTATCGACTCGGCGCCGGAATGGGCGTTTCAACCAGGAGCAGGATCCTTGCCAGGCTCTGTAGTCGGAGGCGCCCCCTTGCGTGTTGCTGTTTTTGTTTTGATTAACAAAATTATAGAGCTTCTGGGCTTGCTAGGATCGGGGAGAAGGATCAAAAAGTGAAAAGGACCCCATTGGAATTTATTTCATAATTTTTAGAGACAATATAAGCCCGATGTGTCGAGTAAGACGTGAATATTTAATAGATTTTCGTTGGAAAAATATCGAATATCTCTAATAATATTTGTAATAAAAATTTGTGAAATCCTAATTTCAATATTTCGAAAGTAAAATATTAAATTACAATCGTTTAGAGCCCCAATCGATGGATTTCCCGAAGGTAATGAGGCAATTTAAATGCTAATACGTTTGCCCAACAAAATATCGAATTATAATCCGGCACTCGTACTCTCGAGGGTTGGATTTACGAAATATGGAATATAAATTATACAGTATCACATTCTGCAATTCACAGTCTGAAATATGGAATATGAATAATGAATAGAGAGTGGCTGGGCTTACAGCTTTTATCATTCAAATGGGAAGAGTAGCCTAATAAGATTTTGGACTAATGAGTTTTTTCGAAAAATACAACTGCAAGCTTCGGAGTTATTTCACTGAAAAGTATCGACTGAAATTTGTAACCCTAAAGTTTAATTTGATTCTAGTAATTGTTTGTTTTGATTCAGATCGAGTCACACCTAAGCAAACAAAGGAGGAGCCGGAAACCACCACCAGGACCGCCGCCACCTACCACCGCTAAGCTGCTGGACCTGCTGGCCGCAGGATGACCGCGTGCCAGGGTCAAAGGACATCCGCATCTGCATCCGCGGCCGCATCCGCAGCTGACTTTTCCAAAATTAGACAAACAAAAGCCCAAAGCCCTGACCATTTCATTTTCTATTTTTTTAATAAATTAAACAAATAACCAAAACGGGAAATGAGCGCGCGCGCGCGCTTTTCATATTTTCTATTTGCTTTTCCATAATTTTGTTTTTTAAATGTGAGCACGCTCCCTGGAAGACAAAAAACAAAAATGAAAAACCAAAAGTATAAATAAAAATAAAAATGACAAATGGCATCGCTAAGCCGCGACAATACGAGGCTATTAGGGTAATAATTTGTGGGATTAAAAAGCAAGTTTAATTCAGTTCAGTGGAGAGACATCCACCCCTTCGGTCCATTTTGCATTTTTCAGGATTTTCAATATTCAGGATCTCGCTTTTTATAAACTACAAATTTTATTAGTTTTAGTCTAAAAACTGCTCTTCAGTCTATTAATCTTTTTTTTTGTATCTTTTTCTTGCACTTGGAATTTTGTAGAAGGATTTCAAAAAGGACACTGACATAGTACTGATGAATTTTTCAAAAGGTTATATCTTCCTCTGCTAATAATCGATATGCTGGATTCCTGAAGTGTCATCCTGACTTCCTGAAGTTTTCTTAATGAGGATCAGAAGCATCTTTGCCGGCCGAGTCCGCCCCAGACTCGTGGCTACCTTGCTGACACTTCCGCTTTCTATCCTCCTGCAGGACAATGGCAATAGATGCCTCCAGATTCTGGCTATTCTGGCTCAGCTTCGGCAGCGTGTATCGGTTGTCGATCTTCTGGATCCACGACCAGTGGACTCCCACTCGAAGTGCCACCTGGACACTGGTGTGCATCCGGTACTTGGAGACGTTGAAATAGACCGATACTTGCTCCAATATCTGATCGAAGGTCAGGGGTTCGGCATCGCGCAGAATAGCCCTCAAAATAGCGCCCATGGAATTGCAGACAGCCATAATTTCAAATAAAATATTTTACTAAAAAAATATATGATTAAAAAAAAATTTTGTTTTCGATTTTGTTGAGCTCTTTTTTTTTTTTTTGTATGACTTGTTCAAAGGGAATTCTCTTACGTAATGATGTGAGGGGTATGAGGCTTGCAAGATATGAGAAATCTACTAAAGATTGAAAACTCTCCAGTCACTAGATTCTAGTTTTTGAAATTAATAAAATAGAATCTTTCTCATGACCCCAATTTCTCTGAGTGCAGAGGTCAGTCTAAGGTGACGTTGACCTTTCTTTAATTTTTGCATTTCCCCTGGCCCAGCCCAGCGGGTCTTTCATAAATTTTATTCATTTTTCTTCCCTCAAGTCCTTTTTGGTCCTTTGACGGACCAAGGGCCCCTTGGTGCGAACTACTTGCCTCTGCGGTTTCGGGAAATTATTTCGAATTATGACATATTAAGATTTATGCATCTTGGGGGCACGGAGGGAGAGAGAGAGGGTGAAAACCGTTTTTGGCAAAATCCTGCGACCGCAGGATGCCGATGCTGCTGCTGCTGCTGCTGCCTCCTCCTTCTGCCGCCTTGGACTGCTCGGATTTCAGGCGATCGCACAATGGGCGCTCAGTGACTTACAGCTGTTCCTCGTCCCGAAGTCCTGGCAGAAAAAAAAAAAAAGAATTAAATTCGAGCCGTGTATCATCCTGGGCCGCGGGCAATGCCACGAACACGGTATTATTATTTCATATTTTGATTTATTGTTTTGCTTATTGTTTTGCAATACATTCAGCTTTCAGTTCACAGTTTTTGGCGATGGCGCCATAATTTTTGGCAAATGCCCTTCCATCCCATCTTGCCGTCTTGCGATCCTGCCGCATCCTTCCCGGTCCTTCCTTTTATTTGTTCAGTGCGGTTTCTGCCTGCGGTTTTTGGCAAGCGAATTATGGTAATTTCCTCAACCGCAAAATCATGTTTTATTTTTGTTTTCTTGGCGGCTAACAAAAGGATGACAAAGGAGTTCATTTGCATAACCAGAAGGGCTACAAAGTCAAGAATCATTCATGACTATAATTATAGTTTTAATTTTAAAATATTTATTGTTCTACTATACTAAAATAAATACATGTTTTCACAAGTAGACAAAAAATAAAGTACCAAGTTGAGGCTTTTTTTGAGGCGAGAATAGTTACAATAAAATATTTAAATTTAAAACAAAAATAACAAATATAAATGAAATACATGTTTAAATATTTTTAAAAACAAGTAAAGTGAGCGCCATTGAGTTCCTTGATGACGGAGAGCGCCATCTAGAGCCCATGCTAATTCAAATTATCTAATCTTCCTAAAGTTAGTTGTAAGAAATATTCCCATAAGCATAAAAATTAGTAAAACTAAATATCTAATTAAGAAAATGTGTTAAAATACAATCCAGACAACAAGATTGGTTCTAATTTTCCAATCAGAAAAAGCGCCACCTATTGGTCAAGAGTATTTTTTTACATTTTTACAGCAAGTTCTCTAGGTCAACCATAGATGGCTCTTGTGAATGTAGAATACTTTAAAACTAATTATTTTGGTGAATAAATAATATATATTCTAAAAGATAAATGAATAAATAAAAAATATACAAATTTCCATACTCAGCCTTGATTCATAATTTAAAAACTCACTAGAATCACTCACTTCTTGGAAAAAAGTGATGCATTCATAGATTTATGATCGAAATCAAACAACAATATTATACGATTGAGGATCGATACTTTGGGGCCATTAATTTCAATTGGAAATGGTTGTTCGGACGAGTGTTTGGATTTGAAACTGATTGATTTCGTGGAGGCGCCGCCACCGATGAGGTCTTCACTCTGAGTGGGCTCCCACCCACTATTTTCCGGTGTGGAAATTCTCAGCGGGATTCTCGGTGGCGGAGATCTCATCCAGAAATCGGGCGCTGAAACATGACATCATCGACGGCAATCATCGCGGGGCATTGTGAATGAAATCGATCGCATGAATGACCTAATAAAAAACTCAGCAGTTGCCATCCAGCAATTACACTCTGTGAATCAATGGGAAATTGCAGTTTCACAGCGCATCACATGGCATGGACTTGTGGGGAGTGCATTTCACCAGAAACAGACGCGGTGTCGCCAGTTGCCAGTCTCCAACCACCCACCCAGGCACCCACCCACCCAGGCACCCAATCACCCAAGCCACCCACTTTCTTCGCCCTGCAACCTGCAACCTGCAACCTCATCGAGTCGCAGAAGAGACACTAAAAACCTCAATTAACCGCCTCGGTATCGTAGCATCGAGTGACGTTGCTGTGTGAGGTTATTGTTGTTGTGCGGGCTCTGTTGTTAATTAATCAATGGAAAATGCCGTTTCACCCTTAATCACTCTTAAATGATCCCACTGACTACCGAGCCCACCCACTGCTACCCACCGAGCCACTCAAGCCACTCACCCATTCATCCACTGAAAATGATTACGCATTCGCGGCAATTTTTGTTTCGATTTCAATAAAATTGAAAATTATTTTAGTTATTTTAGAAGCAGAGCGAAAAATAAGAAGGTTTTAATGGTGGGTTTTATATTTACTGAATTTTTTAGCCTCAGAAAGTAAATTTCTAATAAATCTTTGTTCTGACTCGATTCGATTTGGGCCGTACTATACGCGGCAGCACCCCAATTTCTTCCCTCGTTTTGAGAGCCATTTTCAAGCTTGAATTTGATATTTAAACCCATAACTTTAACAATAATTGTAAGTTTAATTTTTTTGAATATTTCAAAGCTATTGAGAAAAGTTCCCCTATCAACTGAATCAATTAGTTTATAATTCTAGTAACCCCACACGCTCTATTTTTGCCCCACAAATCTACTAAATGGTAATTTCCATTTCCAACACCTCATTACACACTCGTTCCTGCTTTTATTTTGGCTAATTGGCCCGTTGTGGGTTTATTTATTTGTTTAATGGCATCGGGGCGACCTACGCATGACGGTTCGCTGTCGATTCAATTTCGGAAGATGTATTTATGGATTACTGAGCCAGATTACTCATACGCCCGGTTGGCTCTTACAAGCTTGTTACAAACAAAAAAAAAGAAAACAAAAGCAAAAGCCAAACCGCCGACGGCAAAACGAGTTTCCCCCCTCAAGCTGAAAAAGCAACAAAATAAATAAACAAACTACTCTCCC
Source organism: Drosophila atripex (assembly GCA_035045925.1). NCBI lineage: Eukaryota > Metazoa > Arthropoda > Insecta > Diptera > Drosophilidae > Drosophila > Drosophila atripex. The sequence continues at coordinate 2,094,125 of JAWNOP010000009.1, forward strand.
CCTGATTTTTTTATGCTTTTTTGATGATGTGTGATATATGGACACGCAATGAAATGGCAACAATTATTATGCAAATGCGACGTTTTGTTTTATGGGCCATAAAAAAAGTAGAGGCAGGCCAGAGAAACATTTGGCCACAGCCGTGTGTGTGTGTCAGAGTGTGTTTAGCGACTAGAAATGGCAGGCAGATTAATTGAAGCTAATTACGAGCCAGGGGAGGGGAGGGCCAGGACGCCAGATTACCCAAGACTCTGCAGGGACCACACGTGCTGCCCTTTTCGCTGCACCCGGAAGATGATGCAGCTAAGCAGCCGAGCAGTCGAGGCAGATTTCCAGCCCTCACTGGGGAGACCTCTTCTCTATCTGCCCCCTCTCCACGCCGCTGCTTTGATTAAAGCAAGTTGCAACAATAAATGCAGTTTCATTGAAGTTAATCAGCCAAGACAGTCGCTGAACTCCTCGGGAAACTACAGTCCCACCTCTGTGGCTTCAACCAGGAAGTTGGTTCTTTAGAAAGGAGTTTCTAAATAAAGGAATTTATGGTGGGTGTTTGGATGGAGGTTTTTAAAAATAAAAGGTTAAAAAATTGAGTTTTTAAACAAAAGTTCAAGTTTTACAATTTTAAAAACTACCTGATTCTCCAATATTACCAAGAAACTAGCCAAAAATATCAGTTTTCATATCGAATATTTTTTTTAAAATTCGATTTCCTAAGAAAAACACTAATATTATTTTCTAAAAACGCATTTTTTGAAGAAAGACTGTAGAACAGCAATTACTAGAGTCGCAGTGAGAGGGACAGAGCACTTGTTGCAGGGTCAAACTGTGGCACATGTCGGCTGTGTTCCCCGATGGGCATTTGATTGGAATTTATGGCAAAAGCCAAGCCACATTGCCACCCCCATCAGTGGCCACTTGAAACCACTCTTCAGAAATCACTTGGAAAGATTTGAAATATTTTAAGCAACTTGTAGGATTTTTAGGATATTTTTTACGGAAAAATCCAAGGGTTTAAGGCTGTTTTAGGATATTGATTAATATTGAAGTAATCGCGTTTTCTTCCAGTGTAGGTGCACTGCATTGACTGCTGTTTGAATGGAAATTGAAATGACTTTGTTGCAATGTCGTTTCCAACAATCAATTTTCTTAGCTAATTATTTGCCCCTCCAAGCTGGAAGTTTTTGTATATTTGGTAGAATTTCTCGAAAGCATGTTTCTCTTGTAAACTGTATATTTTGTAGGCAATTTCGTACTTTTTGATTGACTGGATTTGGAAATGGTATAGTTTCGATTCTCTCGGTTTCGTGAATGAAAATTCCAAATAATCTGAACAATCCGAAAGCGTTTCAGTGGCCTTAGAGTGCCAATAATAAATTCTATAAATATTCCCCGAAACCAAGTGGGCCAAGTGGTGCCAATGGCCTCAAGTGGTGTAATATAACTACGCACCCACCCAACGCCCACCCATCCACTTGTTGTCGAAGAATGATCTTTGCTTTTCCGCTTTTCCAGCCGCCTTGATTGGCAGCGTACGTGCGCTCGTGTTGCCTGAACTTTGATTGCCAATTTAAAAAAACAAAAAAAAATACACTTATATTATATGTAAAAAATAATACAAGAATGCCAAGGCATTTGGCCAAGTGTCCGATTGGTCATAATTTATGCATCAATGCAAATATGCGCGCCCGGCGACGATCAATCCAATCATCGATCAGGAGCCAAACTATCGATCACCGAGTTGCAGTCGGCCAGCCCAGAGAAATGTCAAATAAATAACGCCGCCAACAGGCAATAAAAATAATGGCCAACTCGATGAAGAGAGACGACGAAGGCGAAGAGCCACAGCCCCAGTCACATCGACAGCCAAATAGAGCGGAGGTGCAAATGTTTCCACTTAAATGAAAACAATAAATCTTCATCACATCGAATCGAATCGAATCGAAATGCAAAGCAATCGAGTGAAAATGTCAGTGCAAAGTGACAGAGACGGGCGTTTTATATTTTTTACAATAGTTTTTATGAAAACAGGAGGCTTAAATACTTTTGAAAATTACAAGAAATTTCGACTTAAAAAGTGTCTATAAAATGGTTCATAAAGTCATACATATATCCTATGTCATAGCATTTTCTCCCTTAAATTAACAACCCTTTTAATATGAAACTAAATTATTATCACTTATATTTAGCCCCCTTTGTCTTTTTTTGCCATTACGCCTTTGACTTTGTTGATAATTTATTGAGATAGAAGTGCACTTGTACATTTTTACACAAAAACGTGGCACGTCAATTTATAGAGCTCTTGCCGCCCGCCAGGAAACACTGCCCCGCCCACCGCCCACCGCCCCATGCCCCACGCCCTTTTACCCCACAATTTATTGTGAACATTTTTTCGAAATTGAAACGGAAGCGCAAATTTTGATTAATTGAAAAGCAAATGAGTAGCAAAAAAAAAAATGTAAAACAAAAGCGAAATTTGAGAGGTGAAAAGTGGAGAGGATGGAGGGTCCGGCACTCGCGTAATTGGCCCCGGGTGGGTGTGTCCATGTCCGTGTGTATCCAACACCGATCCACTGAGCCAGTGAGCCACCGAACCACCCAAAAACATCATCCAAAACATCGATCCACCGAACCACAATTGGCGTCATCGCCACTGACGCATACAAAACGGCGCAAAAAAAATATAAATTCCAATGAGAAAAACTGATGGCACTCTTCTGTTTGATTCTTGAGTTGTCAGCCACAACTATTATGCAATTTATTTTTCATAAGTGCGCACCATCCACCCAGCCACCACCCACCAAGGCCATCACCCGCCGCCGAATGCAAATTTATCGATACCCGTTCGGTCGTTTGTCAATCAAGATTGAAAGTCAAGGAACCAATTAAATGACCTGAGTTATGCACCGATCGCTGCTGACTTTTATCGATGAGATCACTGGGCCAAGACATTCTCGAATCGCCTTCCTTCCGGCACTCTTATTAAATTTGTGCCACCATTCCCATTGAAAACCTATCAAAGAAACACATAAATAAAAAATTATAAAGAATTAACTTACTCTAATACAAATATGAATATGAAATAATATGATTACCAATATGAATCCCAACAAAAATGAAACAATTGGGAAACGGGCTCTCGTCACTACAAACGGGCTCGAAACGGGCTTCCGTTTCCTGTCCAACAATGGCGTTCAAATGGCAAATTACTGATTTTGACCAAAAATAAGCAAAAAAGTATAAGAGCATCCCACAGAAAAAAATCAAAAAAATAAAAATCGATATTCAAGCAATGTTTTTCAATCCGTTTGTAACTTTCCCCACTTTTGCCCCTTCCGATGTGCATATCTCTGCCAATTCGCATCCGATCTTAAAAAAGTGTACAATTTTGTAATCAGGGAACTAAGTACCTCCATTCCTCATCCATAACATTGCTTGAATATCGTTTTTTAATTTTTCGATTTTTTCCCAAGGGGTACCCCTTACGAAATGGTGGAGTTTCTTACTTTCGCCACTTTTGCCCCTTCCGATGTGCATATCTCTGCCAATTCGCATCCGATCTTAAAAAAGTATACCATTTTGTGATCAGAAAACTAAGTACCTCCATTCCTCATCCATAACATTGCTTGAATATCGTTTTTTAATTTTTCGATTTTTTCCCAAGGGGTACCCCTTACGAAATGGTGGAGTTTCTTACTTTCGCCACTTTTGCCCCTTCCGATGTGAATATCTCTGCCAATTCGCATCCGATCTTAAAAAAGTATACCATTTTGTGATCAGAAAACTAAGTACCTCCATTCCTCATCCATAACATTGCTTGAATATCGTTTTTTAATTTTTTCGATTTTTCCCAAGGGGTACCCCTTACGAAATGGTGGAGTTTCTTACTTTCGCCACTTTTGCCCCTTCCGATGTGCATATCTCTGCCAATTCGCATCCGATCTTAAAAAAGTATACCATTTTGTGATCAGAAAACTAAGTACCTCCATTCCTCATCCATAACATTGCTTGAATATCGTTTTTTAATTTTTCGATTTTTTCCCAAGGGGTACCCCTTACGAAATGGTGGAGTTTCTTACTTTCGCCACTTTTGCCCCTTCCGATGTGCATATCTCTGCCAATTCGCATCCGATCTTAGAAAAGTATACCATTTTGTAATCAGAAAACTAAGTACCTCCATTCCTCATCCATAACATTGCTTGAATATCGTTTTTTAATTTTTCGATTTTTTCCCAAGGGGTACCCCTTACGAAATGGTGGAGTTTCTTACTTTCCCCACTTTTGCCCCTTCCGATGTGCATATCTCTGCCAATTCGCATCCGATCTTAAAAAAGTATACCATTTTGTGATCAGAAAACTAAGTACCTCCATTCCTCATCCATAACATTGCTTGAATATCGTTTTTTAATTTTTCGATTTTTTCCCAAGGGGTACCCCTTACGAAATGGTGGAGTTTCTTACTTTCGCCACTTTTGCCCCTTCCGATGTGCATATCTCTGCCAATTCGCATCCGATCTTAAAAAAGTATACCATTTTGTGATCAGAAAACTAAGTACCTCCATTCCTCATCCATAACATTGCTTGAATATCGTTTTTTTAATTTTTCGATTTTTTCCCAAGGGGTACCCCTTACGAAATGGTGGAGTTTCTTACTTTCGCCACTTTGCCCCTTCCGATGTGCATATCTCTGCCAATTCGCATCCGATCTTAAAAAAGTGTACAATTTTGTAATCAGGGAACTAAGTACCTCCATTCCTCATCCATAACATTGCTTGAATATCGTTTTTTAATTTTTCGATTTTTTCCCAAGGGGTACCCCTTACGAAATGGTGGAGTTTCTTACTTTCCGCACTTTTGCCCCTTCCGATGTGCATATCTCTGCCAATTCGCATCCGATCTTAAAAAAGTATACCATTTTGTGATCAGAAAACTAAGTACCTCCATTCCTCATCCATAACATTGCTTGAATATCGTTTTTTTAATTTTTCGATTTTTCCCAAGGGGTACCCCTTACGAAATGGTGGAGTTTCTTACTTTCCGCACTTTTGCCCCTTCCGATGTGCATATCTCTGCCAATTCGCATCCGATCTTAAAAAAGTATACCATTTTGTGATCAGAAAACTAAGTACCTCCATTCCTCATCCATAACATTGCTTGAATATCGTTTTTTAATTTTTCGATTTTTTCCCAAGGGTACCCCTTACGAAATGGTGGAGTTTCTTACTTTCGCCACTTTTGCCCCTTCCGATGTGAAAAGTATTTTGCCCTTCCGAAAAAAGTATTTTGCCCACATGTTATGGATGAGGAATGGAGGTACTTAGTTTTCTGATCACAAAATGGTATACTTTTTTAAGATCGGATGCGAATTGGCAGAGATATGCACATCGGAAGGGGCAAAAGTGGCGAAAGTAGAACTCCACCATTTCGTAAGGGGTACCCCTGGGAAAAATCGAAAAATTAAAAAAACGATATTCAAGCAATGTTATGGATGAGGAATGGAGGTACTTAGTTTTCTGATCACAAAATGGTATACTTTTTTAAGATCGGATGCGAATTGGCAGATATGCACATCGGAAGGGCAAAGTGGCGAAAGTAAGAAACTCCACCATTTCGTAAGGGGTACCCCTTGGAAAAATCGAAAAATTAAAAAACGATATTCAAGCAATGTTATGGATGAGGAATGGAGGTACTTAGTTTTCTGATCACAAAATGGTATACTTTTTTAAGATCGGATGCGAATTGGCAGAGATATGCACATCGGAAGGGGCAAAAGTGGGAAAGTAAGAAACTCCACCATTTCGTAAGGGGTACCCCTTGGGAAAAATCGAAAAATTAAAAAACGATATTCAAGCAATGTTATGGATGAGAATGGAGGTACTTAGTTTTCTGATCACAAAATGTATACTTTTTTAAGATCGGATGCGAATTGGCAGAGATATGCACATCGGCAAAAGTGGCGAAAGTAAGAAACTCCACCATTTCGTAAGGAATACCCTTGGGAAAAAATCGAAAATTAAAAAACGATATTCAAGCAATGTTATGGATGAGGAATGGAGGTACTTAGTTCCTGATTACAAAATTGTACACTTTTTAAGATCGGATGCGAATTGGCAGAGATATGCACATCGGAAGGGGCAAAAGTGGCGAAAGTAAGAAACTCCACCATTTCGTAAGGGGTACCCCTTGGGAAAAAATCGAAAAATGAAAAACGATATTCAAGCAATGTTATGGATGAGGAATGGAGGTACTTAGTTTTCTGATCACAAAATGGTATACTTTTTAAGATCGGATGCGAATTGGCAGAGATATGCACATCGGAAGGGGCAAAAGTGGGGAAAGTAAGAAACTCCACCATTTCGTAGGGGTACCCCTTGGGAAAAAATCGAAAAATTAAAAAACGATATTCAAGCAATGTTATGGATGAGGAATGGAGGTACTTAGTTTTCTGATCACAAAATGGTATACTTTTTTAAGATCGGATGCGAATTGGCAGAGATATGCACATCGGAAGGGGCAAAAGTGGCGAAAGTAAGAAACTCCACCATTTCGTAAGGGGTACCCCTTGGGAAAAAATCGAAAAATTAAAAAACGATATTCAAGCAATGTTATGGATGAGGAATGGAGGTACTTAGTTCCCTGATTACAAAATTGTACACTTTTTTAAGATCGGATGCGAATTGGCAGAGATATGCACATCGGAAGGGGCAAAAGTGGCGAAAGTAAGAAACTCCACCATTTCGTAAGGGGTACCCCTTGGGAAAAAATCGAAAAATGAAAAAACGATATTCAAGCAATGTTATGGATGAGGAATGGAGGTACTTAGTTTTCTGATCACAAAATGGTATACTTTTTTAAGATCGGATGCGAATTGGCAGAGATATGCACATCGGAAGGGGCAAAAGTGGGGAAAGTAAGAAACTCCACCATTTCGTAAGGGGTACCCCTTGGGAAAAAATCGAAAAATTAAAAAACGATATTCAAGCAATGTTATGGATGAGGAATGGAGGTACTTAGTTTTCTGATCACAAAATGGTATACTTTTTTAAGATCGGATGCGAATTGGCAGAGATATGCACATCGGAAGGGGCAAAAGTGGGGAAAGTAAGAAACTCCACCATTTCGTAAGGGGTACCCCTTGGGAAAAAATCGAAAAATTAAAAAACGATATTCAAGCAATGTTATGGATGAGGAATGGAGGTACTTAGTTTTCTGATCACAAAATGGTATACTTTTTTAAGATCGGATGCGAATTGGCAGAGATATGCACATCGGAAGGGGCAAAAGTGGCGAAAGTAAGAAACTCCACCATTTCGTAAGGGGTACCCCTTGGGAAAAAATCGAAAAATTAAAAAACGATATTCAAGCAATGTTATGGATGAGGAATGGAGGTACTTAGTTCCCTGATTACAAAATTGTACACTTTTTTAAGATCGGATGCGAATTGGCAGAGATATGCACATCGGAAGGGGCAAAAGTGGCGAAAGTAAGAAACTCCACCATTTCGTAAGGGGTACCCCTTGGGAAAAAATCGAAAAATGAAAAAACGATATTCAAGCAATGTTATGGATGAGGAATGGAGGTACTTAGTTTTCTGATCACAAAATGGTATACTTTTTTAAGATCGGATGCGAATTGGCAGAGATATGCACATCGGAAGGGGCAAAAGTGGGGAAAGTAAGAAACTCCACCATTTCGTAAGGGGTACCCCTTGGGAAAAAATCGAAAAATTAAAAAACGATATTCAAGCAATGTTATGGATGAGGAATGGAGGTACTTAGTTTTCTGATCACAAAATGGTATACTTTTTTAAGATCGGATGCGAATTGGCAGAGATATGCACATCGGAAGGGGCAAAAGTGGGGAAAGTAAGAAACTCCACCATTTCGTAAGGGGTACCCCTTGGGAAAAAATCGAAAAATTAAAAAACGATATTCAAGCAATGTTATGGATGAGGAATGGAGGTACTTAGTTTTCTGATCACAAAATGGTATACTTTTTTAAGATCGGATGCGAATTGGCAGAGATATGCACATCGGAAGGGGCAAAAGTGGCGAAAGTAAGAAACTCCACCATTTCGTAAGGGGTACCCCTTGGGAAAAAATCGAAAAATTAAAAAACGATATTCAAGCAATGTTATGGATGAGGAATGGAGGTACTTAGTTCCCTGATTACAAAATTGTACACTTTTTTAAGATCGGATGCGAATTGGCAGAGATATGCACATCGGAAGGGGCAAAAGTGGCGAAAGTAAGAAACTCCACCATTTCGTAAGGGGTACCCCTTGGGAAAAAATCGAAAAATGAAAAAACGATATTCAAGCAATGTTATGGATGAGGAATGGAGGTACTTAGTTTTCTGATCACAAAATGGTATACTTTTTTAAGATCGGATGCGAATTGGCAGAGATATGCACATCGGAAGGGGCAAAAGTGGGGAAAGTAAGAAACTCCACCATTTCGTAAGGGGTACCCCTTGGGAAAAAATCGAAAAATTAAAAAACGATATTCAAGCAATGTTATGGATGAGGAATGGAGGTACTTAGTTTTCTGATCACAAAATGGTATACTTTTTTAAGATCGGATGCGAATTGGCAGAGATATGCACATCGGAAGGGGCAAAAGTGGGGAAAGTAAGAAACTCCACCATTTCGTAAGGGGTACCCCTTGGGAAAAAATCGAAAAATTAAAAAACGATATTCAAGCAATGTTATGGATGAGGAATGGAGGTACTTAGTTTTCTGATCACAAAATGGTATACTTTTTTAAGATCGGATGCGAATTGGCAGAGATATGCACATCGGAAGGGGCAAAAGTGGCGAAAGTAAGAAACTCCACCATTTCGTAAGGGGTACCCCTTGGGAAAAAATCGAAAAATTAAAAAACGATATTCAAGCAATGTTATGGATGAGGAATGGAGGTACTTAGTTCCCTGATTACAAAATTGTACACTTTTTTAAGATCGGATGCGAATTGGCAGAGATATGCACATCGGAAGGGGCAAAAGTGGCGAAAGTAAGAAACTCCACCATTTCGTAAGGGGTACCCCTTGGGAAAAAATCGAAAAATGAAAAAACGATATTCAAGCAATGTTATGGATGAGGAATGGAGGTACTTAGTTTTCTGATCACAAAATGGTATACTTTTTTAAGATCGGATGCGAATTGGCAGAGATATGCACATCGGAAGGGGCAAAAGTGGGGAAAGTAAGAAACTCCACCATTTCGTAAGGGGTACCCCTTGGGAAAAAATCGAAAAATTAAAAAACGATATTCAAGCAATGTTATGGATGAGGAATGGAGGTACTTAGTTTTCTGATCACAAAATGGTATACTTTTTTAAGATCGGATGCGAATTGGCAGAGATATGCACATCGGAAGGGGCAAAAGTGGCGAAAGTAAGAAACTCCACCATTTCGTAAGGGGTACCCCTTGGGAAAAAATCGAAAAATGAAAAAACGATATTCAAGCAATGTTATGGATGAGGAATGGAGGTACTTAGTTTTCTGATCACAAAATGGTATACTTTTTTAAGATCGGATGCGAATTGGCAGAGATATGCACATCGGAAGGGGCAAAAGTGGGGAAAGTAAGAAACTCCACCATTTCGTAAGGGGTACCCCTTGGGAAAAAATCGAAAAATTAAAAAACGATATTCAAGCAATGTTATGGATGAGGAATGGAGGTACTTAGTTTTCTGATCACAAAATGGTATACTTTTTTAAGATCGGATGCGAATTGGCAGAGATATGCACATCGGAAGGGGCAAAAGTGGGGAAAGTAAGAAACTCCACCATTTCGTAAGGGGTACCCCTTGGGAAAAAATCGAAAAATTAAAAAACGATATTCAAGCAATGTTATGGATGAGGAATGGAGGTACTTAGTTTTCTGATCACAAAATGGTATACTTTTTTAAGATCGGATGCGAATTGGCAGAGATATGCACATCGGAAGGGGCAAAAGTGGGGAAAGTAAGAAACTCCACCATTTCGTAAGGGGTACCCCTTGGGAAAAAATCGAAAAATTAAAAAACGATATTCAAGCAATGTTATGGATGAGGAATGGAGGTACTTAGTTTTCTGATCACAAAATGGTATACTTTTTTAAGATCGGATGCGAATTGGCAGAGATATGCACATCGGAAGGGGCAAAAGTGGGGAAAGTAAGAAACTCCACCATTTCGTAAGGGGTACCCCTTGGGAAAAAATCGAAAAATTAAAAAACGATATTCAAGCAATGTTATGGATGAGGAATGGAGGTACTTAGTTTTCTAATCACAAAATGGTATACTTTTTTAAGATCGGATGCGAATTGGCAGAGATATGCACATCGGAAGGGGCAAAAGTGGGGAAAGTAAGAAACTCCACCATTTCGTAAGGGGTACCCCTTGGGAAAAAATCGAAAAATTAAAAAACGATATTCAAGCAATGTTATGGATGAGGAATGGAGGTACTTAGTTTTCTGATCACAAAATGGTATACTTTTTTAAGATCGGATGCGAATTGGCAGAGATATGCACATCGGAAGGGGCAAAAGTGGCGAAAGTAAGAAACTCCACCATTTCGTAAGGGGTACCCCTTGGGAAAAAATCGAAAAATGAAAAAACGATATTCAAGCAATGTTATGGATGAGGAATGGAGGTACTTAGTTTTCTGATCACAAAATGGTATACTTTTTTAAGATCGGATGCGAATTGGCAGAGATATGCACATCGGAAGGGGCAAAAGTGGCGAAAGTAAGAAACTCCACCATTTCGTAAGGGGTACCCCTTGGGAAAAAATCGAAAAATTAAAAAACGATATTCAAGCAATGTTATGGATGAGGAATGGAGGTACTTAGTTTTCTGATCACAAAATGGTATACTTTTTTAAGATCGGATGCGAATTGGCAGAGATATGCACATCGGAAGGGGCAAAAGTGGGGAAAGTAAGAAACTCCACCATTTCGTAAGGGGTACCCCTTGGGAAAAAATCGAAAAATTAAAAAACGATATTCAAGCAATGTTATGGATGAGGAATGGAGGTACTTAGTTTTCTGATCACAAAATGGTATACTTTTTTAAGATCGGATGCGAATTGGCAGAGATATGCACATCGGAAGGGGCAAAAGTGGCGAAAGTAAGAAACTCCACCATTTCGTAAGGGGTACCCCTTGGGAAAAAATCGAAAAATTAAAAAACGATATTCAAGCAATGTTATGGATGAGGAATGGAGGTACTTAGTTTTCTGATCACAAAATGGTATACTTTTTTAAGATCGGATGCGAATTGGCAGAGATATGCACATCGGAAGGGGCAAAAGTGGCGAAAGTAAGAAACTCCACCATTTCGTAAGGGGTACCCCTTGGGAAAAAATCGAAAAATTAAAAAACGATATTCAAGCAATGTTATGGATGAGGAATGGAGGTACTTAGTTTTCTGATCACAAAATTGTACACTTTTTTAAGATCGGATGCGAATTGGCAGAGATATGCACATCGGAAGGGGCAAAAGTGGCGAAAGTAAGAAACTCCACCATTTCGTAAGGGGTACCCCTTGGGAAAAAATCGAAAAATTAAAAAACGATATTCAAGCAATGTTATGGATGAGGAATGGAGGTACTTAGTTTTCTAATCACAAAATGGTATACTTTTTTAAGATCGGATGCGAATTGGCAGAGATATGCACATCGGAAGGGGCAAAAGTGGGGAAAGTAAGAAACTCCACCATTTCGTAAGGGGTACCCCTTGGGAAAAAATCGAAAAATTAAAAAACGATATTCAAGCAATGTTATGGATGAGGAATGGAGGTACTTAGTTTTCTGATCACAAAATGGTATACTTTTTTAAGATCGGATGCGAATTGGCAGAGATATGCACATCGGAAGGGGCAAAAGTGGCGAAAGTAAGAAACTCCACCATTTCGTAAGGGGTACCCCTTGGGAAAAAATCGAAAAATTAAAAAACGATATTCAAGCAATGTTATGGATGAGGAATGGAGGTACTTAGTTTTCTGATCACAAAATGGTATACTTTTTTAAGATCGGATGCGAATTGGCAGAGATATGCACATCGGAAGGGGCAAAAGTGGCGAAAGTAAGAAACTCCACCATTTCGTAAGGGGTACCCCTTGGGAAAAAATCGAAAAATTAAAAAACGATATTCAAGCAATGTTATGGATGAGGAATGGAGGTACTTAGTTTTCTGATCACAAAATGGTATACTTTTTTAAGATCGGATGCGAATTGGCAGAGATATGCACATCGGAAGGGGCAAAAGTGGGGAAAGTAAGAAACTCCACCATTTCGTAAGGGGTACCCCTTGGGAAAAAATCGAAAAATTAAAAAACGATATTCAAGCAATGTTATGGATGAGGAATGGAGGTACTTAGTTTTCTGATCACAAAATGGTATACTTTTTTAAGATCGGATGCGAATTGGCAGAGATATGCACATCGGAAGGGGCAAAAGTGGCGAAAGTAAGAAACTCCACCATTTCGTAAGGGGTACCCCTTGGGAAAAAATCGAAAAATTAAAAAACGATATTCAAGCAATGTTATGGATGAGGAATGGAGGTACTTAGTTTTCTGATCACAAAATGGTATACTTTTTTAAGATCGGATGCGAATTGGCAGAGATATGCACATCGGAAGGGGCAAAAGTGGCGAAAGTAAGAAACTCCACCATTTCGTAAGGGGTACCCCTTGGGAAAAAATCGAAAAATTAAAAAACGATATTCAAGCAATGTTATGGATGAGGAATGGAGGTACTTAGTTTTCTGATCACAAAATTGTACACTTTTTTAAGATCGGATGCGAATTGGCAGAGATATGCACATCGGAAGGGGCAAAAGTGGCGAAAGTAAGAAACTCCACCATTTCGTAAGGGGTACCCCTTGGGAAAAAATCGAAAAATTAAAAAACGATATTCAAGCAATGTTATGGATGAGGAATGGAGGTACTTAGTTTTCTGATCACAAAATGGTATACTTTTTTAAGATCGGATGCGAATTGGCAGAGATATGCACATCGGAAGGGGCAAAAGTGGCGAAAGTAAGAAACTCCACCATTTCGTAAGGGGTACCCCTTGGGAAAAAATCGAAAAATTAAAAAACGATATTCAAGCAATGTTATGGATGAGGAATGGAGGTACTTAGTTTTCTGATCACAAAATGGTATACTTTTTTAAGATCGGATGCGAATTGGCAGAGATATGCACATCGGAAGGGGCAAAAGTGGCGAAAGTAAGAAACTCCACCATTTCGTAAGGGGTACCCCTTGGGAAAAAATCGAAAAATTAAAAAACGATATTCAAGCAATGTTATGGATGAGGAATGGAGGTACTTAGTTTTCTGATCACAAAATTGTACACTTTTTTAAGATCGGATGCGAATTGGCAGAGATATGCACATCGGAAGGGGCAAAAGTGGCGAAAGTAAGAAACTCCACCATTTCGTAAGGGGTACCCCTTGGGAAAAAATCGAAAAATGAAAAAACGATATTCAAGCAATGTTATGGATGAGGAATGGAGGTACTTAGTTTTCTGATCACAAAATGGTATACTTTTTTAAGATCGGATGCGAATTGGCAGAGATATGCACATCGGAAGGGGCAAAAGTGGCGAAAGTAAGAAACTCCACCATTTCGTAAGGGGTACCCCTTGGGAAAAAATCGAAAAATTAAAAAACGATATTCAAGCAATGTTATGGATGAGGAATGGAGGTACTTAGTTTTCTGATCACAAAATGGTATACTTTTTTAAGATCGGATGCGAATTGGCAGAGATATGCACATCGGAAGGGGCAAAAGTGGGGAAAGTAAGAAACTCCACCATTTCGTAAGGGGTACCCCTTGGGAAAAAATCGAAAAATTAAAAAACGATATTCAAGCAATGTTATGGATGAGGAATGGAGGTACTTAGTTTTCTGATCACAAAATGGTATACTTTTTTAAGATCGGATGCGAATTGGCAGAGATATGCACATCGGAAGGGGCAAAAGTGGGGAAAGTAAGAAACTCCACCATTTCGTAAGGGGTACCCCTTGGGAAAAAATCGAAAAATTAAAAAACGATATTCAAGCAATGTTATGGATGAGGAATGGAGGTACTTAGTTTTCTGATCACAAAATGGTATACTTTTTTAAGATCGGATGCGAATTGGCAGAGATATGCACATCGGAAGGGGCAAAAGTGGGGAAAGTAAGAAACTCCACCATTTCGTAAGGGGTACCCCTTGGGAAAAAATCGAAAAATTAAAAAACGATATTCAAGCAATGTTATGGATGAGGAATGGAGGTACTTAGTTTTCTGATCACAAAATGGTATACTTTTTTAAGATCGGATGCGAATTGGCAGAGATATGCACATCGGAAGGGGCAAAAGTGGGGAAAGTAAGAAACTCCACCATTTCGTAAGGGGTACCCCTTGGGAAAAAATCGAAAAATTAAAAAACGATATTCAAGCAATGTTATGGATGAGGAATGGAGGTACTTAGTTTTCTAATCACAAAATGGTATACTTTTTTAAGATCGGATGCGAATTGGCAGAGATATGCACATCGGAAGGGGCAAAAGTGGGGAAAGTAAGAAACTCCACCATTTCGTAAGGGGTACCCCTTGGGAAAAAATCGAAAAATTAAAAAACGATATTCAAGCAATGTTATGGATGAGGAATGGAGGTACTTAGTTTTCTGATCACAAAATGGTATACTTTTTTAAGATCGGATGCGAATTGGCAGAGATATGCACATCGGAAGGGGCAAAAGTGGCGAAAGTAAGAAACTCCACCATTTCGTAAGGGGTACCCCTTGGGAAAAAATCGAAAAATTAAAAAACGATATTCAAGCAATGTTATGGATGAGGAATGGAGGTACTTAGTTTTCTGATCACAAAATGGTATACTTTTTTAAGATCGGATGCGAATTGGCAGAGATATGCACATCGGAAGGGGCAAAAGTGGGGAAAGTAAGAAACTCCACCATTTCGTAAGGGGTACCCCTTGGGAAAAAATCGAAAAATTAAAAAACGATATTCAAGCAATGTTATGGATGAGGAATGGAGGTACTTAGTTTTCTGATCACAAAATGGTATACTTTTTTAAGATCGGATGCGAATTGGCAGAGATATGCACATCGGAAGGGGCAAAAGTGGCGAAAGTAAGAAACTCCACCATTTCGTAAGGGGTACCCCTTGGGAAAAAATCGAAAAATTAAAAAACGATATTCAAGCAATGTTATGGATGAGGAATGGAGGTACTTAGTTTTCTGATCACAAAATGGTATACTTTTTTAAGATCGGATGCGAATTGGCAGAGATATGCACATCGGAAGGGGCAAAAGTGGGGAAAGTAAGAAACTCCACCATTTCGTAAGGGGTACCCCTTGGGAAAAAATCGAAAAATTAAAAAACGATATTCAAGCAATGTTATGGATGAGGAATGGAGGTACTTAGTTTTCTGATCACAAAATGGTATACTTTTTTAAGATCGGATGCGAATTGGCAGAGATATGCACATCGGAAGGGGCAAAAGTGGCGAAAGTAAGAAACTCCACCATTTCGTAAGGGGTACCCCTTGGGAAAAAATCGAAAAATTAAAAAACGATATTCAAGCAATGTTATGGATGAGGAATGGAGGTACTTAGTTTTCTGATCACAAAATGGTATACTTTTTTAAGATCGGATGCGAATTGGCAGAGATATGCACATCGGAAGGGGCAAAAGTGGCGAAAGTAAGAAACTCCACCATTTCGTAAGGGGTACCCCTTGGGAAAAAATCGAAAAATTAAAAAACGATATTCAAGCAATGTTATGGATGAGGAATGGAGGTACTTAGTTTTCTGATCACAAAATTGTACACTTTTTTAAGATCGGATGCGAATTGGCAGAGATATGCACATCGGAAGGGGCAAAAGTGGCGAAAGTAAGAAACTCCACCATTTCGTAAGGGGTACCCCTTGGGAAAAAATCGAAAAATTAAAAAACGATATTCAAGCAATGTTATGGATGAGGAATGGAGGTACTTAGTTTTCTGATCACAAAATGGTATACTTTTTTAAGATCGGATGCGAATTGGCAGAGATATGCACATCGGAAGGGGCAAAAGTGGGGAAAGTAAGAAACTCCACCATTTCGTAAGGGGTACCCCTTGGGAAAAAATCGAAAAATTAAAAAACGATATTCAAGCAATGTTATGGATGAGGAATGGAGGTACTTAGTTTTCTGATCACAAAATGGTATACTTTTTTAAGATCGGATGCGAATTGGCAGAGATATGCACATCGGAAGGGGCAAAAGTGGCGAAAGTAAGAAACTCCACCATTTCGTAAGGGGTACCCCTTGGGAAAAAATCGAAAAATTAAAAATCGATATTCAAGCAATGTTATGGATGAGGAATGGAGGTACTTAGTTCCCTGATTACAAAATGGTATACTTTTTTAAGATCGGATGCGAATTGGCAGAGATATGCACATCGGAAGGGGCAAAAGTGGGGAAAGTAAGAAACTCCACCATTTCGTAAGGGGTACCCCTTGGGAAAAAATCGAAAAATGAAAAAACGATATTCAAGCAATGTTATGGATGAGGAATGGAGGTACTTAGTTTTCTGATCACAAAATGGTATACTTTTTTAAGATCGGATGCGAATTGGCAGAGATATGCACATCGGAAGGGGCAAAAGTGGGGAAAGTAAGAAACTCCACCATTTCGTAAGGGGTACCCCTTGGGAAAAAATCGAAAAATTAAAAAACGATATTCAAGCAATGTTATGGATGAGGAATGGAGGTACTTAGTTTTCTGATCACAAAATGGTATACTTTTTTAAGATCGGATGCGAATTGGCAGAGATATGCACATCGGAAGGGGCAAAAGTGGCGAAAGTAAGAAACTCCACCATTTCGTAAGGGGTACCCCTTGGGAAAAAATCGAAAAATTAAAAATCGATATTCAAGCAATGTTATGGATGAGGAATGGAGGTACTTAGTTCCCTGATTACAAAATGGTATACTTTTTTAAGATCGGATGCGAATTGGCAGAGATATGCACATCGGAAGGGGCAAAAGTGGGGAAAGTAAGAAACTCCACCATTTCGTAAGGGGTACCCCTTGGGAAAAAATCGAAAAATGAAAAAACGATATTCAAGCAATGTTATGGATGAGGAATGGAGGTACTTAGTTTTCTGATCACAAAATGGTATACTTTTTTAAGATCGGATGCGAATTGGCAGAGATATGCACATCGGAAGGGGCAAAAGTGGGGAAAGTAAGAAACTCCACCATTTCGTAAGGGGTACCCCTTGGGAAAAAATCGAAAAATTAAAAAACGATATTCAAGCAATGTTATGGATGAGGAATGGAGGTACTTAGTTTTCTGATCACAAAATGGTATACTTTTTTAAGATCGGATGCGAATTGGCAGAGATATGCACATCGGAAGGGGCAAAAGTGGCGAAAGTAAGAAACTCCACCATTTCGTAAGGGGTACCCCTTGGGAAAAAATCGAAAAATTAAAAAACGATATTCAAGCAATGTTATGGATGAGGAATGGAGGTACTTAGTTTTCTGATCACAAAATGGTATACTTTTTTAAGATCGGATGCGAATTGGCAGAGATATGCACATCGGAAGGGGCAAAAGTGGGGAAAGTAAGAAACTCCACCATTTCGTAAGGGGTACCCCTTGGGAAAAAATCGAAAAATTAAAAAACGATATTCAAGCAATGTTATGGATGAGGAATGGAGGTACTTAGTTTTCTGATCACAAAATGGTATACTTTTTTAAGATCGGATGCGAATTGGCAGAGATATGCACATCGGAAGGGGCAAAAGTGGCGAAAGTAAGAAACTCCACCATTTCGTAAGGGGTACCCCTTGGGAAAAAATCGAAAAATTAAAAATCGATATTCAAGCAATGTTATGGATGAGGAATGGAGGTACTTAGTTCCCTGATTACAAAATGGTATACTTTTTTAAGATCGGATGCGAATTGGCAGAGATATGCACATCGGAAGGGGCAAAAGTGGGGAAAGTAAGAAACTCCACCATTTCGTAAGAGGTACCCCTTGGGAAAAAATCGAAAAATTAAAAAAACGATATTCAAGCAATGTTATGGATGAGGAATGGAGGTACTTAGTTTTCTGATCACAAAATGGTATACTTTTTTAAGATCGGATGCGAATTGGCAGAGATATGCACATCGGAAGGGGCAAAAGTGGGGAAAGTAAGAAACTCCACCATTTCGTAAGGGGTACCCCTTGGGAAAAAATCGAAAAATTAAAAAACGATATTCAAGCAATGTTATGGATGAGGAATGGAGGTACTTAGTTTTCTGATCACAAAATGGTATACTTTTTTAAGATCGGATGCGAATTGGCAGAGATATGTACATCGGAAGGGGCCAAAGTGGGGAAAGTAAGAACCCCACATTTTCGAAAGGGGTACCCCTTGGGAAAAAATCGAAAAATTAAAAAACGATATTCAAGCAATGTTATGGATGAGGAATGGAGGTACTTAGTTTTCTGATCACAAAATGGTATACTTTTTTAAGATCGGATGCGAATTGGCAGAGATATGCACATCGGAAGGGGCAAAAGTGGGGAAAGTAAGAAACTCCACCATTTCGTAAGGGGTACCCCTTGGGAAAAAATCGAAAAATTAAAAAACGATATTCAAGCAATGTTATGGATGAGGAATGGAGGTACTTAGTTTTCTGATCACAAAATGGTATACTTTTTTAAGATCGGATGCGAATTGGCAGAGATATGCACATCGGAAGGGGCAAAAGTGGGGAAAGTAAGAAACTCCACCATTTCGTAAGGGGTACCCCTTGGGAAAAAATCGAAAAATTAAAAAACGATATTCAAGCAATGTTATGGATGAGGAATGGAGGTACTTAGTTTTCTGATCACAAAATGGTATACTTTTTTAAGATCGGATGCGAATTGGCAGAGATATGTACATCGGAAGGGGCCAAAGTGGGGAAAGTAAGAAACTCCACCATTTCGTAAGGGGTACCCCTTGGGAAAAAATCGAAAAATTAAAAAACGATATTCAAGCAATGTTATGGATGAGGAATGGAGGTACTTAGTTTTCTGATCACAAAATGGTATACTTTTTTAAGATCGGATGCGAATTGGCAGAGATATGTACATCGGAAGGGGCCAAAGTGGGGAAAGTAAGAACCCCACATTTTCAAAAGGGGTAACCCTTGGGAAAAAATCGAAAAATTAAAAAACGATATTCAAGCAATGTTATGGATGAGGAATGGAGGTACTTAGTTTTCTGATCACAAAATGGTATACTTTTTTAAGATCGGATGCGAATTGGCAGAGATATGCACATCGGAAGGGGCAAAAGTGTGGAAAGTAAGAAACTCCACCATTTCGTAAGGGGTACCCCTTGGGAAAAAATCGAAAAATTAAAAAACGATATTCAAGCAATGTTATGGATGAGGAATGGAGGTACTTAGTTTTCTGATCACAAAATGGTATACTTTTTTAAGATCGGATGCGAATTGGCAGAGATATGCACATCGGAAGGGGCAAAAGTGGCGAAAGTAAGAAACTCCACCATTTCGTAAGGGGTACCCCTTGGGAAAAAATCGAAAAATTAAAAAACGATATTCAAGCAATGTTATGGATGAGGAATGGAGGTACTTAGTTCCCTGATTACAAAATTGTACACTTTTTTAAGATCGGATGCGAATTGGCAGAGATATGCACATCGGAAGGGGCAAAAGTGTGGAAAGTAAGAAACTCCACCATTTCGTAAGGGGTACCCCTTGGGAAAAAATCGAAAAATTAAAAAACGATATTCAAGCAATGTTATGGATGAGGAATGGAGGTACTTAGTTTTCTGATCACAAAATGGTATACTTTTTTAAGATCGGATGCGAATTGGCAGAGATATGCACATCGGAAGGGGCAAAAGTGGCGAAAGTAAGAAACTCCACCATTTCGTAAGGGGTACCCCTTGGGAAAAAATCGAAAAATTAAAAAACGATATTCAAGCAATGTTATGGATGAGGAATGGAGGTACTTAGTTTTCTGATCACAAAATGGTATACTTTTTTAAGATCGGATGCGAATTGGGAGAGATATGCACATCGGAAGGGGCAAAAGTGGGGAAAGTAAGAACCCCACATTTTTGAAAGGGGTAACCCTTGGGAAAAAATCGAAAAATTAAAAAACGATATTCAAGCAATGTTATGGATGAGGAATGGAGGTACTCAGTTCCCTGATTACAAAATTGTACACTTTTTTAAGATCGGATGCGAATTGGCAGAGATATGCACATCGGAAGGGGCAAAAGTGGGGAAAGTAAGAAACTCCACCATTTCGTAAGGGGTACCCCTTGGGAAAAAATGCCATAAGGACCTAATAAATAATTGTGGTTGCAAAGTTATTGCTGATCATAGATTGGTGTCTGATATCCTAGTCGGATATCTCTTGAGAGAACTTGGGGAATCTTTTTCATAAAGATGCCGATATTTTGAGTTTCCTGAAAACGAAAAGTGTAAGAATTCATTAACTGCAAAGTGCCCAGCAATAACCATTTTGTATTTGTCATTATTTTTGCCATTAAAGTCAGACATGCAAATGGAGGCAATATATTATGCAGATTTTTAGTAATTTCCCACCGCCGTTCCGCCAGTCCGGTGATTTGCGATTTCTGATTGAACTGCAGATCGGAACGGTTTTGATCCACATTCCAGGCCACAAAAGAATTTTAGCTATTTGCCAAGAGCGGTGGGTGTGGTAGGGGGCAGGGGGCAGACGGCAGGGGGCAGACGGCAGGGGGCGTGGGCGTGGCCACACGTGATTTACATGCATTACTTGGCTAATTTGTTGATGCAAATGCGGGTGTGGCCTGTACTCACTTGTGGCTATGGCGGGGGAGGGATGGGATTGGGATTGGGATTGGGACAGAGGCTATGGGGGTGGCAGTAGACGGAGGAGTAGGGTGCTGCGGGTGCTGCGGGTTGTGGGGGGAAATGTGTCTGGAAGTCACCGCCCTCACCCCAGCACGCGCCCACAAAGCCAGAGTCTCTGTTTTTTTTAGGTGGAGGCGACAATTGGCATTCACAGTCGCAATTAATCATCATCGCCGTCCGATCGACAAACGGACCGCAAATAAATCAAAATCAAAGCCATAAACGGCGAATGCAAAGTGCACTTCAAGAAAATGCTAAATTTTTTATTTAAATTGAAAATTATCAAATAAATATTTGTTTTGTTTTCGTGGAGGATAGGTGGTGGTCTTTGCCTTTAGACTCTTGGTTATATAATTGTTTCAAATATCATTTAGAATATTCATAAAAAGTTTTATATTTTTGATGCAATCCTCCTTCTTGATTGAAGTTCCTTCATTTTAGAACCAGGGAAGTCCTCCCAGGGAACTCCTCGCCCGACAGGTAGGCCAAGGATGTGGGAATTCCCAGGATATCTCCGCCATATCTAGTATATGACACGCGGAATGTGTGAAAACAGATGCCTCGTCCTTAAAAGGGGCGGCAGGATAAGCGCAGGACGAGGTGCGTGGGAAAAGCCCAGGCGAGGCGAGGCGAGGACGAACCTGTGCGGTTGGCGCATCATTGCCGCCATATTCCCGGCCTCACATCCTTGTGCAAGGACTCTTGTCCTTGCGACGAGACAAAAAAGAAGGTAGAAAGGAGGATCATAAAACGGTGTCGCTTTGTTTATGCTGCTTATTTAAATTGGCTTCTTGGCGGGCGTTGTTGCGACCTGGTTTCTGGAATATGTTCCCTCTACTACCTGTACCGTTGACCTGACCTGACCTGCCCGGGCCTGGGAATTTCCGGACAGTCCCATATAACCCATATGTGCAACAGGGAATCGACCTCTCTCCTCGGACCGTTTTCTAGATCATCGCGGGTCTGTGGACAACAATCGGGTGGGTTATTGTCCTTGCCGCACATTTCAGTATTTTCGGGAACTGTTTTCTGGGTTTTCTCTGGCCTCTGGCCTGGGTTTTTCCGGCTGGCATACCGTCATCTGGTCCAGGACGTGGCACTTGCCCCTTGCTTTGCTCTGCTGCTCTGCGTCCAGGATTACGGCTTCTGCACCTTCTGTGGAAGTGCCCTCCTCACCCACCTGAGCCACTGGCACGGCCTCTGAGCAACACCATTGATTGATTTTCCGCTTCGAATCACATCCATGACCGATGCAATTTTGGATAAATTTGTGCAAGCTAAACTATATTTTTATTTATCTAAAAATACACTTTCCATTTGATTTTATTACCTGGACTCTTTGGTGTTGACTCGAAAATAGCCTCGACTCTGATCCCCAAGATCTGATGGGCTCATCCACAAACAGTGCTGATCTTCAGAAGCCAATAATAACGTTTTATAGCCTCCTTTGAACTGAATCGATGGACATTTTATGATGGACACAAAGTCCTCATGTCCATGTCCGAGTCACTGTCTATTTCGCTGTCGGGCAGCCGTCCATTTGCTAATGCCATCCATTTCCATTTCGGCACTTTCGACTGTATAATCCCATAGTAAACATCCCAAATGGCACTTGAAAGCCCCCTCTTTGGGGGAAACCCCCTTTTGGGATTGGAAACTTTTCGTACAAGCCCCAGGGCACCCCCGCTTGGAATTTCCACCACCTGCGCCCCCCCGACGAAAGCACTTTCCGATCGCACTTGTCGCTGGCACTGGCACTGGCGCCGGCGCCTTCAGGGTCGTCATTTTCAGCGACATCTTGTACTCGTATGTAGCTAAATACAGAGAAACCCAAAAACCAAAATTAAAAAATAAAGAGAAGAATATCCGAAAAACAAGCAACAATTTTTGAAGGGAGACACGAAACACAGAAACCGAAAATTCAAATAAGCAAATTGTTTGGGAAAAATGATCGGCGCCAGACGGGCATAAAAACGAAACAGAATCGAAAGCCAGCAAAAGTTAAGAAGCCTGCACTAAACAAAATAATTTATAAACTAAAGATTTGATATTTTAAATATAGTATGGAGTAATTTAAGAGCTATGGGGAATTGGTTAAGGGGCTGGAATAGAGGCAATGTTTTAAATGCAGTTCTTAGTTTGAGTTTCATTCAAGATTTAATATTCCAAGTACTTCATGTTTAAAATAGAAAATAAAAATTATTCAACAAAAATAAATCTCATGAACTTGTCAAATAAAATGTATTTATTTTTTTCTCTGTAACAAAGACGTATTTTATCATTAACTTATTTTGGATTTTTAAGCTCTTTTTAATGCTATTTTTTAGCTGAAACAAATGCGATTTACTTGTTCCGCCCAAGAACATGTTCTTTTTTCGTTGCATTTACGATGTTGGACGGATATTAATTAATTTGTCTACCTCCATGTCCACCTCTCCAGCCCCCTGGAGTACCCATTGCTATTCTCGTTCCCAACATCCCCCCATTTCCAATTCCAAATCCAATCCAAGTCAATGCCATTAATGTGGCCATAAACCGAACGTATTAAGGTCTATAATTTGTCTGGTCGAGAATACGGCCCACGCTCTATATTCCCCATTTCCATTTCCATTCCGATTCCCATTTTAAAATTTAATTTCAATTTGCATTGGAATAGCCGTAGTATATCCCATAATACATATCCCATCTCACCCACTCCGGCTATCCATCCCACCGATCCGTATGATTCATTAAAGTCTAAAGAGCTAACTAATAGTCGAAAATTTCATTAAATTTACGCCTCTCGTTTTATTTATGAATGTTTATAGAACCCGAAAACGTATTCTTTGTGTTATCTGCTTCTCAAGGCGAACAAAGGATATGCCTGTGGCGATTTTTATTTGGCTTTGGTAATACCCTATAGTTTCTTTGAGATAAAATTTTAAACTAAATTATGTTTCAAAGAAAATGTAGTTTCTTAGTGAATGATTTTTTAACGTGTTGTATCTAATATTTCATAGAGACTTAAAAATAATTTTTTAAAACGGTAAACTATACTGCATTCTATTGGTACAATGGGTAGATTTTCTCTGATGGCTTAAAACCCCAAAATGAATAACAAGAGTTTATGAAAAAAAATGTAAAACACTGAAAGGAAATCCAAACAGCCAACCTCTTGGCTAAAATACAGATGTGTGTGTATTTTTTGTGTGTATTATTTTTTTTTTGGTGTGTACTATATAGTGTGCTTTTTGTATTTGTCGTTTCGCTTTCTTTGTGGGCTGATGCCTTTTGATTTCGCTAATCGTCTACAACAACCAGGCCCAGGGAGATGATCTAATTATTGACGCACGAATCCGCAATGGCCAACACAATCCACCAACAACAATAACAATAAAAACAAAAATAAAGAAAATTGAAAATTGAAATATTGAAAAGGCAAACAAATCATTGTTGTTTGTTTTTTTTTTTAGATTTTTTTGTTGGTCTAAACGAGCGATATCGAAATCATTATCTAAGTCATTAGCTCTTTAGCAACTAGTTGTTGTTTTTATTTGATTCGTTGTCATTTAGTTGTTCTTGTTATTGTTGTCGGATATAAAAAAAAAAAATAGTCTAATGTATAATATCTATCTATATATATGTTTCGAGCGATTCACAACCTTCAACTTTTGAACTTGACGACCTCAGAGCTTAAGTAAACAGATCGAGAAGCGATATAACGCATTTGTCTATCAATGATTGGAAATTGGTTCATGGCTGGATTTTGGCCTTGGCAGACACTCTTTGTTATACCGCCACAAATATTTAACTTTATCTATATATTTTGGCTTAATTTTTAATTATTTGTTTGCGGTAAACCAGTCCAAGAACAAAGGGAGAAGTGTTCAACTTTGAAAGGTTGTAACAGAAAGGGGAAAATGAGATTCAAGAGAGAAGATGTTTAGGGGAAAAATATTATTTTAACAAACGATGGTTTTATTAATATTAAAAAAAAGGTTAAATTCAAATAAATAGAAATAAAGAAATAAAACAAAATTTACTTAAATTATCTATAATTCATATAAATAATATAGAACTCAATAAATTGTAAACCAAAAATGTGGCTACAAATCATAAGATTTTAAAAATGATTTCTAAATTTATTCTACTTAAAATATACACACATTAGCACACTTCTTAAATTATAAAATAAATCCTTGTATTTCTTTTTGATTTATTAGCTTTAAAAATGTTGAAGAATGCAATAGAAATTCCAATAAATTTTCTACTCTTCTAGGCGGCGAAAAAGCCCATGATTACAGACTTGAAGTCTCAGTTTAAAGCACAATAAAAATTCAATTTGATATCGCACCACGACTAACTATATAATTCCATATAATGCCTCTATAACCAGCGATCTGCAACTCACTAATTTACATCCAACGAGTGGATGGAATTTTTGCGAAATGATTGAAACCCAATTGCCATTTGGAGGCGATGGACGGATTGGATGGATTGGATGGATGGATGGCTGGATGATTGGTTGGTTGGGTGGACGTTTCCCAGCCATTGAGTGCAGTTACATTTGCTGCCTATTTGTCTCCCATTCCCGCCCCCTATGCCACACTGCCCCCCGCCCCCACTGGAGGCCCCTCTGTGGCCTTCTTTCACCTTGGATACGTGATGCCATGGCGTGATCGTGTAACAATGCGAGTGATTAGTACGCGCCGGCGTTCAAAATGCGCAATCCGCCGATGGCAGCGAACTTTACCTCTTTTTTCCCTTTTTTTCTTTACGTTTTTTAAGCTTTTTTATCTAAAGTTTTTTAATACTCTATAAAAAATATCTGTATGTTTTTTTTTTTGTGCTTGGGAATTATTTAATTTGGATACCAAATTATGATATTATTTTATATATATTTTTTTTATACAATTCAACATTATTTAAAGGATTAAAATTCATAACATTTCAAGTTTAATTTTAAAAAAAGTTGTAATTAGTTAAAGTGTTATTTAATTGTGATGACTTTCATATAAAAATCACTTGGACAGATATTCTTTATACATAGACAGACAGAAAGCTGATTCTTGTTGGTGTATCTATTACGATTAATGGCTTATTTTTAACATAAAAGAATATTTAAAAAAACCTTGCAAGTTTTAAAACTATTTTAAATTATTTAAATTACTATAAACTTTGAAAATTATTTCAGAAAAACCTAAAAAGGATTAAAATTTGATAGTCTGCTATGCATACTTCAATTTAAAACAGGAAAACTTAGACCTAAAAGTATTAAATTTCATGGTCTCTCATACATTTATTTCGACTGAGCATTCAAAATTCGTTACACCCAAAAGTTTCCAATTTTTTTTTGTTTAATTTTAATTTTTTGCTAAACTTTTTATAGCCGTTGCAGTGGCCTTTGTTAATGCTGTCTGACTGACTGTTTGTGGCTTCGGCTTTTGCGGGTTGCAAGTTGCCAGTTGCAAGTTGCTGGTGGCATGTTGCTGGTTGCTTGTTGCCTGTTTCTGGTTGCATTGCAGCATGCGCCGGGCGAGCAGTGAAGTGAAATGATTTAGTGTGATTTATCTGCGAATTCCTTCTTTCAATCTCTTCTCACGCCACAAAAAGCCTCGGAAAGGGCCGAACTCTGTGCCTCTGGGCCTTTTGCGCCTTTTTTTTTGGTCACTTTTTTTCGTCTGTGGAGAGATCTCGAAAAGATCTGAAAGGAGTTGGCAGGAAACAGGGGATATAACTGGGGTTAAGCCCTGCTAAATGCGGCAGTGCCACGCCCCAAAGTGTCGACTCTTTGTTGGTGAAGGTGTTATAAGAGCGATAATAAAAAATTATAAGCTATGCCCCATAAATTGGCATTTAATAGTTGAAATTTACACTGAATTTGACAGTGTCTGGCAAAAGTCTGCGGCCACATGCACGCAAAAATATAAATTATTGCCACCTGGTCAGGTAGGTCCTCCTGAGATCCTGAGATCCACCCGCCACCGTCACCGCCAAGATCGGTTCGAGAAAATATATAAGAATCTTTATTTAAATCGGAGGTACCTTGGCTTGAAGCGTTTCTTTCGATTTATGGTTCTTCATGATAAATAACTTTCTTTAAGGTTTTAATTATGTTTAATTTTCACATATTTTCTATAATTTTTCATTCTATTTATAAATATTTTATTAAAGCCTACCCCACTTATTAAATGCCTTTAATTATCTTATCTTGTTGGGCAAACAATAACAAACTAAGACCTCACGCCCTCAATTTATTACAAATATATTTTTGTTTGATTACCAATTGTATTTAATTTATAGTTTTTAAGTTTTTCAATAAATCTATCTCAAATAAGCTTAAAGAATTAAATAAATTGGCAATTAAAAGATATTTTTCTATGCTACAGATGATACTAAAATCTTGTAAGAATGTAAGTGAATATCTGAATAATAAAATCTTTTATGAATCACAAATAAAATTTAAAGACAAGCTAATTTTTGCCAAATAAGAAATATTTATTCGCCTTATATTAATGAAACGCATAGTACCATCGCCTTATTTTTATGGCAGATCTTATCAGTTCCCCCGACTTTTGGCAATTTAATCTGAATCAGTCTCATTATGAACCAGGAAAAAATGATTATCTGATACTGCAATTCTGGTGCAATTGCTGGGCATTTTTTATCATTATTATTTTTGCTCCACTTTTAAGAAGGCGGTTTCATTTATTTTCCCCGAAATTATATACATATGTATATAGCATTTTTTAAGGGGGGTTTTCTTCTCTGTTATCGGAAGATTTTTTGATGTTTATCTTGTTTATGACTGACCATCAAAGTTTTAACACATTTTTCGGCCCTGTTTGTTCTTGGTTTGGTTTATTTGCCTTCGCGGGTCGGGTTTTTCATTATTTGGTTTTTGGTTTCTTCTCTTTTTTTTTTTATTTTTTGGTTGTGGGGTTTGCTTTTTGGTTTCATTCTTTTTGGTTAGTGTTTGGCTATTAGCACGGCATTCGCTAATAGAGTACTTAGAGCCGATTACCGGGACAGGGAGACAGGCCAGGCCCCGTTGGTTAAGGCCCAGTTAATCGCACGGCGACCAGTGACATGATCAGCGGGTTTTTTGTTTTCCTTGGTTGGTTGGTTGGTTGGTTGGTGTTCTGCCTTCGTTAATGCCCTTCCAGTTATACACAGAGACAAAAATTATAGAATTTATCTATCATTTTGGAAACTAATTTGTCTACAATTTTAGTTCTAGTCCTAGTGTTTTGTTAGGATACCTTATGGTACAATTCAAGCCATATTTTGGTATATCATTTTTTATTTAATTTAATAATAATTTTTTCCCAAAATTAAATGGCTAGGAATAACCATTAAATAGCCAATTAAACGGTTAAAATTTTAACTTTCACCTTTTAAAATGTAAATGTTCTAAATAAAATATATCGAAGAGAGAATTTATAAATTAGGCATAGAACCTTAGGCCAGAAAGAGATTTCTGTACAATATTTTTGTAGTGTAATTATTTCATCTGTCACTGTTTCTCCCAGTGCATTGCAGATCCGTCGATTTGTTGTGTCAGACAGCCAGGCAAGTGAAGTAAAGTGAAGTGAAGTGGAGTGAAGTGGAGTGGAGTGGAGTGGAGTGCATGTTGCTGGATGTATTAAAATTCCAACAATTAGGGAACATTTCACATGCCTTTCTAATAGCCAACAACGTGCTTGCCAACCCAGAGGGTATCTCTGGGCCCAGAAGCTAGGGAAAAGGGGTCAAGGGAGGGGGTGGTTGGCGGGGGGCAAGAGGCATGGGTGTGGCGTTTGTTTTTTGGGGTGGTGGGGCAGTGGGGTGGGCACTGAGTGTGTGTGTGTGTGTGTGTGTGCACTGAGATGCAACAAGTTGATAGCCACATCTAGTCAAACCGCTTTGCTGTTCACTCACTATGCAATTTTGAAGCGGAAAAAAAAGGAGCAACTCCATGAAGCAACAAAGGAACACCAACAACACCAACAACAACAACAACAACAATAAGCAAAGCAAAAGCATTACAACAACAAGCAAACTGGAAGCAGAACAACAGCATGTTGGCATGTCAATAATCTTGTACAAGTCGACTCCAAGGGGAAGGAGATGCACTTGAAACAAAAAGCGATGCCCCTAGACTCCAAAAATATACTTCCTGTTTTCGATGCCCAAAAGGACACGAGGACATACGGACAGAGCAGACTTACGGACAGAGTTCAGTACAGTACGTTTAACTTCTAATCTCTCTCTAGTGTTTGTATCTCTTTTAATCTTAAAATATTTATATTAATGTTTTTTATTATTTTCCTCAGTATAGAAATCGCTTGAAAGATGCATTTATGGTCGAGGGGAAAGCATCAGCCATGCCAATAGCAATAACAAAAGCAAAAGTGGCAACAAAATCCAGACTAGTTGCTGGTTGCGAGACTGACAGACTCTTGTCTTCTCCACCAGATTCTCCCAACAGATTCTTGAAGATTCTCCAGTGCGATCCCTGGTAGCTATCCCAGAGACAATAAATCCAATTCCTATTCCAATTTGTATACGTGACTTGGCACTTCCGTTTTCCAGTTTCCCAGTATCCCACTTTTTCAAATCGAAATTCAGTTGAAATCGAGATCCGATTTGCGGCATTCATTGTCGATCCGTCAATTATATTCGCACTCTCCCACACACACAGTCCCATCAGGGGTTTTCCTTCGGATTCTCCTTGTGTGTGTCACGGATTGGTTACAGCCATTGCTACACCCACAAACGGACAAATGGAGAGGCGGACAAGCGGACAAACGGACAAGCGGACAAACGGACACACGGACAGAGCGGACAAACGAACGTGATCTGTACAGTGGGCACGCACACTCCAGTGACACAATTGAATTCCTTTTCCATTGTTTTCCACCTAATACTCACCTCGAAAATGTTTATAGAAAATTCAAAGTGACTTGGTTTTTATCTCGACTGACCTCAAAAATATTAGTTACTTCATCAAATAAATAAAAAAATTATATTTAAACTATATATATTTTGTTTTTTGAGAAACTATGGTATCTCATAAGGATATTAACTTATGATTTCTTTAATTTAAGTTCGGAAAATATGAAATTTTTAATAATCTACAACTTATTTTGCACAAGAAACTATCTGTTTTCTAAAAAAGGAAAAAAAAGCAAACCCAAAGTACTTCTTTAAAACTTTTCTTTGAGAAAAAGATTTTTTTTAGGAGCTCAACAAAATTTCAACTAACAAAAAATGAATATTTCTAGATTCTGAAAACTCTTGACTTGGTTAGTTAAAATATTTTTCCAAACATTTTTCAAAGCCTAATAATTTAATTGAAAAAAAAAAAAAAACCATTGAAGGCCTTGTGTCGTATGTGTTTGTCAAGATCTTTGCCCCTGGTTTTTGGGCTTTAATTTTTCCATGGCAGCGAGACGATTTGGGACGTGGCCAGCAAAGTGACGTGAAGGTGGCCAAAAGCAGAGGTGGCCAAGAGCCCCTCGGCTAGCATGTAGTTCCCCACGCCCCCAGCCACCGAAAAGCAATGAAAACCACCGAAAGCCACTGAAAGCAGCCAACTGACAGTGTCCCTCGCACGTTCCACGCTCCATTGACAGAAAACAAATTTGCATTTGCCCAGTCAGTTGTATATTCTATATAGACGAACATATATATTCAACGAAATATGCACATGTGTATATATATGTAGTGTGTATAAAAAATACATTAGGAAAAGTGCGAAGGGTGCGAAGTGTGGCAAACATTTCTCATCGCTCTTCGCTTTTTGGCCAAGTTAATCACTGGCCAAGAATTCCATTTGCCATTAGGAAAGGTCGCAAACGATTCGCAAATTATATTATATTTTTTCGTTGGTTCTGTCGGTTTGTTTTTAGTTCATAATCCCAAGATTATGTTCTGAGTCAAGCACTAGAGTATGGCAACATAAATCTTCAATAAATAATATATACACTTTTTAGTAGTAGTAGCCTATTACTCATATCAAGTGTTTTTTGTTTTTATGTTTTAAATGCGAAAATTGCCAACTCTTTGATATTTAACTAAAATTCTTTTCGATTTGGCAATGAAACTTGTTCGGAAGCTAAGCAAGTGTTTTGCGGGCATTACGTATACGCCACATTGGTTCTGTCACAAAAACCGAATATTACGCATACGCCGTGTGAACTAGAATTCGAAAAACACATAAATAATTGCCCAACAATTTGCGCTGTCTGCGATTTTTAGTGATTTCACTGATTGGGCCATCTTTTCGCTTTTATCTTGATTTTCTCAAGACTACTTTTGTTTTTGTCTTCATTTTCAATTCAGTTTGTATCTTTGTGTCTATGTATCTTTTTGTATGATTGTATTTTTGGTCTTGTGTTCGGGGGTTGTCGGTTTGGTTTTGTTCTGGTTCTGTTATCTTGATGATATATCCGCGGCTCCCTCTTCAGTGCCCATTGTCTTAATTATCTGCGGATTTCGTACTCATACCGTGACTATCTATTGCCGCCGCCGCCTCAGCTGCCGAAATGACTTGACTCATCGCCGTCATCACCCCGATTCGCCTCTAGATTTTTTGGCGGCTCTACCCGACTGCCTTCCTATTGAAATCCACATCCTCCTCATCCTCATCCTCATCCTCGTCCGCATTTCACATTCTCAATTCCCTGCGGAATCATCACTATCATCATCTAAACACAGAAAACAAAAATAATTAGTTGGAACAAAGGAGTTGGAAACGAAAATATTCCCAACAGAGTTTTAGAAGCAATACCAACTAAATAAATAATATTAAAAAAAAATGTAAATATTTAAAATAATATCATATTATTCACATTTTATTTTTTAGAAAGTCTTGCCATTTTTTCCTGTGTACTAAAATCCACAGTCAACGTCACCGTCCCGCTTATTTTGTTTGCTCTCTCGCAAGATCACGCGCCTCTACGCGAGATCGTTGATAAAATTCTATTTTTTTCCCAGACAGACTGTATTATTTTTTGTTTTTATATTTTTTTTTGTGTATAAACACATTATGTATTGTATTATTTAATTAATTTATTCAATTATTTGTTCAAGTCTAAAAAGCGCCTAGAAATCAAGAGAAGCTAGAAAGTATAATTCTTGAATAAAGTTTTGTCTCAAAAGTCCAACAAACTATATCACATAACAGAATATACATCTGTAGATACAGGTATATAAATATATTTATTTATATATTTTTTATGTATATAGCTATAGTTTTTGTTTATATCTCTAACTAAAACCCCGTCCCTCACGTGCCTTTGTGTTTATGATCGCGTGCTGTTTGCGTTCTTTGTTTGTTTCTTTGGTCTGCTTGTTTGCTTACCTTGCCAACTTGTTTGCCGATCTACAGAGAATGGCCCGATGGGGTCTCTCGACAATACCTGGTACGATCTGTTAAGATATATACTATTCCACTGGTCCCCTAGATTCGGAGGCTCTAATTGCAGATGATTTGGCGCTGAGCTTCATTCCCGTCTCGTGTCAATCATTAAACTTGGCCCAAATACACAGCCAAAAAACTTGCTAACCAGCCAACATCCATGGCCCTGGAACTGGCTTAATTCATATAATTTTTAGCCTAGTCATTAGCTGACTATTTAACTATAACTTCGCTGGAGAACATCTTAGGTAGCCGAGAAAGAGCTGCATTACCTTTCGCCAGCTTCTCTATTACCAATTCTCTATTTACCAATCACGTAGCCGCAGTTGTTTAGACCAAAAGTCGGGACTGGGACTTCGTGACAGAATTGAATTGAAAGGGAAACCAGATTGTTCAAATGCAGGCATGCCCATCCAAATGCACGGATATGTCTCCGATTATATATATATGTATTTTTTTACACACATTCCAAGCAGCTGAAAATGTTCTGCAAACTTTTAGCAATCTCTATTTTTAGCAGGAAAGTAACACCCGTACTACGAAAATAAATATTCAGGCTAACTCAGTCAGTCAGTTTCTTGACTTCACATTTATGATGGATCGCTCACTCGAAAAACACTGTTTGTTGCACTCGAAAAATGGCAGAAATATTCGAAATATTTTGGCAAATATTCACGCACCACAAGTCTCCGATTTCGCTGAGTTATTCCAGATCGATTTCCAACCATCGAATATCCAATCGAACACGGCCTGTCCTAGGTTAGTGCCCACTGTACGCGATCTGGCACAGTGGGTGGGGTTGCATGCCTCACTGATTATTTTCAGGGGGTGCTGGCTGGTACTGGAGCTTCTGCTGGAACTCACAAAAAACACTCACCGTAAACACTTGGCTACAGAGAGAGAAAAATAAAAGAGTTTTCTGCCGGATATAATCATCAAAATAATCGAAGTTATCGAAAGTAAAAAATGTATAAAATAAATTAAAACAGAATATGAATAATTGTTCAATTTAATCTCATCAAATACTCTTTTGAAATTCATTACATTTTTCCGGAAATTATTGAACCTTTATTTTCGATATATTTCGATAAATTCGATTTCAGAACCAAATATAGTTTCCAAAATGTTTCCTGAATTTTTAAGTTTTAGCATCAACTCTTCCAGTGCCTTGAGATCCTAGTCGAGGAGAT
The DNA here is from genome assembly GCA_035045925.1 of Drosophila atripex. Taxonomy (NCBI): domain Eukaryota; kingdom Metazoa; phylum Arthropoda; class Insecta; order Diptera; family Drosophilidae; genus Drosophila; species Drosophila atripex. The sequence goes on from JAWNOP010000009.1 coordinate 2,127,587, forward strand.
ATTGGCACATTCCTTCACGAATTCGTAGACAGAGTGAAATATCTTGGGAAATATCTTTTTATGGATATATCGACCGTCGACAGATCAGCTGTCCGTCGTCTATTTTGCGCCCAACGTGAGAGCGAGTGGGTGGTGGGGTAGGTGGGGTGGGTGGGGTTATGGGGCAGCTTTTGGGGGCGGCTGGGCGACTGGGCGACTGGGCGACTAGGCGACTGACACAGACACAGACAGAGAGAGAGCGCTGGTGGAGAGGGAGAGAGCGCCAACTGTTGCTAACTGTATTGTCGCACACTTTTGTGTCGCTGTCTCTGTCGCCTTGCTTCTATCTTTCCATCTATTTATCTATCTATCTCTATTTCCATCTCTATTTGTATCTGTATCCGTGTATCCAAGTATCTGACGCTGTATGTGTATCTGTATCTCGGTGCTAAAGCAGCGGACAGAAAACTTCAGTTTGTCAAAGATCGCGACGACCGAACGAACGCCGCTGAAAAAAACGCGCGCGCGCTTAAAAACGAAAGAAACACAAAACGAAACGCGACCAAAATCGCCTCGAAAACGCGGCCAGCAGTATGTCCTGTGACCTAACCAAGCTTCGATTCCCAAAACTATCGATATCGATAACTGGGCGGTAAAAAAAAAACAGAAGATCGAAGCGAGCGCGCGCGCGTTCAGCGACGCCACTGAGAAAAAAAAAGTTTATTCAAAAACTAAACGAAAACGAATCGAAATTGCTTAACTTTTCACATCATATTTAATTTTTCTTATTTTTTAATGTGAACGTACGTGCCATTTAAATGTGTATGTATTATGCATATATGTGAGTGTGTTTGTGTGTGTGTTGGGGAGATGGAGAGGGAGAGGGCGGCGGAGGGGTAGGGGCTATTTGTGGGGCAATTACAGGCACAGTTATTGGTTTTTAATGGAAACTCAAATTGCCATTTTGAATAATGTGGCACGAAAAAACAGTGTCGGATGGCAAAACGGAAATTATGCTTTGTACTTATGATTATTGGCTATGGAAATTGCAGCTTAAATCGCCATTAAAAGTCATATAAGTATATGGGCATACGACAACAGTGCATTGAAAAAGTATAAGGACAAGAAATCAAGTATTTTAAAGAAAAAACTTAAGAGTAAGGCTAAAGTTACGGAAGATAATGTTAATTATTTAAGCAAAAATATTAGTTAGTTCCAAATAAGTATTATAATATTATTACCCAACTCTACAAAATAAATTATGGAATATAAAAATATAACATAAGATTATGTATATTTATTTTTTTTAAATTAACCATTAAATTGCTGCTTAGACTTGAAAAAGTTGATTTGAAAACCCTTTTCAAAGAACAATTACCAAACCTTGTAATACCTTTATGGAGCGCACTGTACCACGTTGCATTTTTCTTGAAAGCTCAACACCCTTGATTGCCATTCTGTCACTTTCGGTTTTTTTTATGACCGCATTCAAGTGGAATGTCATCGGATTGGCCAATTTTAATTTTAATTCCAATCCGATTTGATATTGACTCGATATCGGCCTGCGTTAGCCGGGACACACACCCACAACATAAGAATGAATAAAAATAGATCAATAAAAAACAAAAATGAGACAATTACCCAGGAATGGGGATTGATTTCTTTTATTACAGTGTTTAGACCCAATATCCGACGCCAAAAGGGCGACCTAAAAACATCGAATGACAATCGATTCGAGAGGGCCAGGGAGTGGTGGGGGGGGGGGGGGGAGGTATGGGGTATATAGGTGGGACAGATCGATCAATCGATCTGCTGAATGATGAAATTTTCTAAACAATTCAAAAGCAAAACTAAATTCAAAAGCAAAAGTAACAGAAATAGCAAAGGCAAAACAAAAAAATGAAAACATTTACAATTCCAATCGACCGGCAATTGTTGGTGACTTGCGGCATGATTCAAATATTGAGGGCGTGCCAGAAGAGGGCGGGGCAGGGGGCAGAAACTGGGAGGGGTGTGGAGGAAATAGGGCGGGAAGGTGGCGGCACGGGCGGCCAAGTACTCGGTATCACAGATTGTTCGAGTCGATGACGCAGCCAAGCATTCTTGATCATTTTTTTTTGTTATAAATAGAGAGAGATGGAAAAAGGTTAGAGAGTTTTTTTTAAGAAGGAGAGAGTTAAAAAATAACACACAATATTAACATTTTTATTTCAGATTTTTTTTATATTACTTTCTATAAAAAAAATAGTTTACAAAAGATAGGCCCTTTAAAGACCTATTTTCTAAATATATTTAGGATCATAGATTTTTTATTTATTTAACAAAAAATGGTAGAGATCTAATTTTTAATATATTCTTAATTATTTTCATATTCTATACTTTTTTAAATATTTCTAAATCTCAAACTAAATTACTCGCCTTATTAAGTTCTCTAACTAAACAAACTTAATAAGTCAATTATTTTCAAGCTGGAAAAAAAAACAGTTTTTAGCCAAGTTAAGTGGCCGCTAAAAAACACTATAAAAAATTGATTCCATCAACTGATCAAACAATATATCGCCGGATCGGTCGATCGCCGGATTGTGAGCTAAAGACCTCGGCTAAAAGTTAAAAGCCAAACGGCTTTCGGCCAGGTTAGCTGGCCGCAACTATTTTACTGCCACTTTACTTGCCGTTGTCTGGCAAACAAAAAGCAAAAAATTAAAATAAATAAATAAAAAATAAAAACAAAAACCTGCGATCTAGCCCTATGCGACGGGCACACATGACGTATACGTGATATTTTTGGCTTGAGACAAAAAACACAAAAAAAATAGGAATCTCTGTTGCCAGGTTGGCAGTTGGCTTAGTCAGCTTATAAATAATGGAATTTCTATTTGGGATTTCAGCCGGAGAGTACTGTGAACTTTCATTGGAAAATTACTTAATCGAAAACGGTAGGGAATCGTAGGGGGGAAATTACTGGAAAACCTACTCGACTTACTAGAAAGGAAAATACTTGTGTTCATGGCCAAGTTTCTTCCATGCAACCTCAAATGATTGAACCCCCTGACTTTTTCAGAGTGACCATCAAATCAATTTCATATGACAAATAAAATGTAAAGAAAAAATAGCACATATATGTGAGATATTTATGTAAGATCGGTTTGTCACTTAAATGCTTCTGTTTCCATCGTTTTCCATTTGATATTTGCTATTTGCCATTTAAATGAATCGCGAACAATTTCGATGTGGTGGCAAGTTGCTTTGATTGGCTTCTAATTTATGATTGACAGTTACAAAAGTCTCGAAACGACCAAAACTCGATGAGCGGTGGTGCCACACAGCACCGAGACAGCTGCAACAATTGAGCCTACCGCAAGAGTTTGAAAAAAACGACGTTTGAAAACGGGTACACCGAGAGAAATACTCATCCCTTAAAGGTTTTAAAAAAAAAACCGAATAATTTATCGTGAAAACTAGCCACTAGTGGAACTCTTTTAAGTAAGACTTTTCGCCTTAAAATGATAACCTTTTTGTATACATTTCTCTCAGTGCATTTGTAGACCTTATAGTTAGATATCGGCTTAGCTCACGGTTGTCAATCAAGCTATTAAATAATTTACAAACACACACAATGCGCCTAGAGACCTGTGGAGACGAGGGGGCCAGAATCGAATTTATGAACTAACGTCTTGATTTACGTAGTCTTCGCTGGTTGAATGCGGTTTGAAGCTTTGACACCTTGACGGGCATTGTCAAAGAGTTTCACACTCAGTACTCGAAAGACGCACACACATAAGCACCACACACCACACACACATTCGACTACTGGCTACTGTTCTATCGGATTACGCGGCGTATGCGCAATGCCCCAAGCTAAAAAATAAAAAAATAAATCGAATATCGAACAACAACAAATGCACTTTATCAGATAGTCACTAAGTCAGGCAGTCAGTTGGTCACTCCGCCATTTAGTCAGTTAATCATTTAGTGAGTTCCCCCCCTACACAAGAAAAGTTGTCTGCCCGATATGGGCCACGTTGTGGGTCTGTAAACAAAACACGGATACACTTTGAAGCACTGACATAACCGAGTTGAAATTTCCACTGATAGCGAACGTAGCGAACGTAGATGCATTCGCCAACAGTGGCATAATAGTCAGTTGCCAATGACCCTCAGTGATGGCAAAAGGTGAACAATTTACACCAACAAGGGGAGTTTGTTGGAATAAGCTTAGAAAAGCTAAGCAAGAAGCTTGTGATTTATTTCATACTAGATTTAATAATAAATGTCCTAAAAAGGTACACCAACAAGTATAACAACGCTTACACGAAAACTTACACCAACAGTGCACATTTCAAAAGAGAAGCTTAGTAAATCAAAACAAAGATATCACCAATTGTAAGAATTAGTTCATTAATGAATTGAACAACAAATACACCAACAAATTCATTAAAAATAAACCAACGTTTACACCAACAAGTATTCCAACACCTATACCAACAAATTCCTAAACAAATCTTGACTGCATCCATTAAATGAATGTCCATAGAATATATCTAATAATACCACGAAAATATATACCTAATTTCCATTCATGTTAGTACATTTGTACCGGAATTAAATCACGGACGGACGGAAAACAAATGAAAATCCCTTGCACACTTTTTGTACAAATAATTCCCGAAGCTTTTCTTCTGACACACAAATCATATTTTTCACTTTTCCACCAACTGTATACAGATATTGTTCAGATACATATAGTGTGTATATATTTTACAATCTATATGAACATAAATATGCTGTGTGTGTCATGTTGGTGCTATGCTAGCGACGTTGACGCCGACGGAGACAGCGACAGCGACAGCGAACAGCGCTGTCAACGTCAACGTCGACGGCGCTCGCTAAAACTACATAAATCAAAGGAAAAGCATTTTTCTGTTTTCTGATCGTCTAGCAGAAATTTTACTTTTGTTTTTTTTTGGTTCATTTCTATTTTCTTAATTTTTATTTTGTTGTTGTAGTTGTTATTGTTGATTGGTGTCGTCGGTGTTTTTGTTGGTATTGTTGGCATTTTGTACGCATGTTTCAGGCATTTAACAATTTTTTTTGTATGTTTTTTTTTTGCCATATAGACAAGAGACAGATATCGTTCATGCACACAGAAAAATGTATATAGATTTCTGTTTTTCTGTTTTTTTTTTGCGGCGGGGCCGTGAGGCCAAAACATTTATAGGAATATTTCAAATTGCAGACGACGACGACGACACTAGGCAGCGCATTAAATGAGGTTGACCAAAAAAAAATGAAGAATATGGAACCTAAATAAATAATAAACAGGGAAGAATATTAGGAACTTGTATTATTATTTAAGAAACTAACATATAAAAGCTTTGAAAACACCAAAAAGAATGACAAATGCAGCCATTAAGACAAAAAAAAAAGTATATTTTGTTGCCGTGTCTATTGTTAATATTTTTGTATCTATTTTTATAGAAATTATTTCATACACCTTACCCACTATAATCATATATTTGGCTTTTAATAAACCGAAAACTATTTTAATTTGTTTTATTTTTAATACGAATGTGACAGAAATGATTGTTAACGATATCGCCAGATTTTATTAGAGAATACATATTGGTTCGTCTGGCGCCGTCCACTTGTTGATACAATGAAATCGAAATCGAAATAAAAATCTCAAAAATCAAAACTCAAGCGAAGGCGAACAAATTAATTAACTAAATCTTTTCACAAAAACCACAAAAATTTGGTCACTTAAGTTACTTATAGACTCCCATTCCCATGTCTTGTTTTTTATGTTATTCTTTTTTTTTTCATAAGTTCGCAGTTCCAATTCGAATTTTTCAGTTTGTCATATTTTCTCACATTATTTATTAGCAATACTTAATATATGGTTCATTTTTTTTATTTTTATTTAGTTTTTTTTTGGGTTTCTGTTCGGGTTTTTTAATTGCGCTCACACGTGCCGGCGACTCAGAGCCAAGAATATTTATTATATTATTGCCATGATATATGGTATGTTTCGGCCATAAAGGGATTTCTCTTCGACCAAAGGAAGAGGCTTTTGCATTACCATTAGGAATTCCTTTTTTAATTTTCCATTTAGACCTTGTTCTGTTTTTTTCTTGCATTCCTAGTTTCATGACTATGTTGTGTTGGATGTTTATGTATTTTTTAATATTTTTAAAAGGAATTCTTTAGCAAAGAATTTCCATTAGCTTCCATTAGCACATTATGACCAAAATACTTAGCGGCTTAATTTTTAGCTCAAGGATTAATTTTGGATCTTCAAAGTTAATCGTTTTTTTAATCGTTGGGATAATCTAAAAACTGTTAGGCAAAAATAAAGGATCTACAAGGATAATAAGACTTCTTGGCTGATGGATTTCATTTAACAAGCACTTAGTCCTAAAAATCTGTAGTTGTTGTATATTATTTGTGATTTGATGTCATAATTTATGTTATATTTGATCGTATAACTATAATTTATTTGTTGTAATTTTTAATAAAATAAATTGATACATTTTTGAGCCAATCCTGCTGGCCTCTCTAGACTGCTTTCCTAGGATTGGACCGAAGGGGTTTTTCAGAAATAAAATAAAAGAGATAGAGACAGAGGTCCTGGAAAATGGGAGAGAACGAGCAGGTAGTTAGGATGTTGGCAAGATCACGCCCACAAGAGCCTCGCAACATTACAGGGAACATTACATACTTCATACATGATATACATACGTATAGAAAATAAAGCAGAAAATTACCTAAAAATACTAAGTTTAAAATTATTATCCCTAAGTTATTTGTATTAATTATTCGTTGTTAAATTTATTTAAAACCAAAACTGTGAGCCTCTGAGGAAGGCTCTCAACATGTTGCTGGCAGATCTGTAGCAACAACATGTCAGCAGAATTTTGAGCCAGCATTTTGGTGCAGCAGCGACGTTGGCTTGCGCCAGCGGCGACGTCGGCGTCGGCTGCAGCCGTGGCGGACGGCAGGCAGACCGAAGAAAATTGCATGAGCAGCCGAAGATAAACCGAAGCGATCGATCCGATCGGAAACTTTGTTGCCAGCCAGCCAGCCAGCCAGCTAACCAGCCAGCCCTCTCTCGGCGCTGGCTGCGCTGCTTTCGCTGCCGGCGTCGACGGCGGCGTCGCTGCCTGTTGGGCCGACTTTTAGTTTATTTATTCCGCCGCCCGACTTGTGTGTTGGACATTATTTTACCAAACGTTCGCAACACCACACAAACACACACACACACACACACTGTCACAGTCACACACCCACAAACAAACACACACACAAACACATCTACAATATATATACATATATCCGCTATAGAAAGAGAGAGTCGGAAAAGAGAGCGCGGCGCAGCAGCCGAACCGCACCGCAATCGCACCGCATATACACGGGCGGTTTTAACCGCGAGCTATCTAGTAGATAAACAGTCGCCGACTCGCCGACACAACTGAACTGAAACAGGAAAAAAATAAATAATTTAAAATTAACAAAAATCTAATACAAAATAAAACAATTTATAACGCCGAACTGACAAGAACAAAATACAAACGAAATCAAGCCATATATATATGTTGAGACGAGTCTATATATAAAGCCTTAAGTCCAAAACCAAATCGAGATTCGAGACTTACAGAAAACGTTCCGTTTGACTAGCGAAGAGAAGAGCTTAAAGATACAAAGATACAAACAAAATAGAAAAAGATACTGAGTGCGAAAAAAAGTGTAACTGAAACAAGTCTCTAACGAACGAAACTCTATTTCTTCATTATTAATACTATTATTATTTTTTTATTGTTAGAGAGCGAAATTTATGCAAAAAACAAAAAATAAATAAAAAATAAACAAAAAGATCGCATAGAAAATAGAAAACGGCATTATATAGAAAATATATAGAAATCCAAATCGGGGCGCGAAACTTGCGTGTGTTATCTAATCTTGACGAGAAATACAAGAACAAAACATCAAGTAGTGCTCTGCTCGTTCGATCGGATCGGGATCGGTAACGGAATCTACTACTATATAGTAAATAAAAAAAATAAATAAATAATATATACATTATTTAAAGAAGAAAAAAAAAATAGAAGCGAGAAAGCGAGAAACGCGAGTGTGTGTCTGTGGCCGACCTTTGTTTTATTTATTTTTTTTGTGACTGTGAAAACGTGCTGGGAAGCCGGGCTAAAAGTCAATCTATATAGAGAAAAAATACAATAACAACAAGAAATACATATATATAAAATCTAAGCCAGAGAAAATGGCCAAGAAGCAGCAGCAAAAGCCACAAAAGCAACGGAAATGGTCGAGTGCCGTCGGCGGAAGTGAGACTTTGGCAACTGCCACCGGAACAGTAATGCTTCTGGACAGAAGCCAATGCCACGCCCACTTAAAAGATGACACCACCACCGCCTTTTACACCTGCTCCACCACCACTAACAATAGTACCAACAATTTCAACAACAACAACAACAACAGCAACACGAACAACTTGCAACATCACAGAAATATGGAAAAAGTACGCTTGCCAGTTATGATCTGCCACCTGCGCCATCTGATCACCGTTGCCGGCCTGCTCCTCCTTCTGGTGGCAGTGGGCGGGGCCGAGGGGCGGCGACACGCCCCCCTCATGTTCGAGGAGTCCGACACGGGCAGGCGCAGCAACCGTCCAGCGGGTAAGTGTCACCACCAAACCATTCAATATCGTATGTCGTTTTAAGCATCTTTTTAGTCAACAATCGAGGTCGCAAAATTAGTAAATATTCTATTAAATAATACTCGCAAACACTGATTTCCTCTTCAAAATTCCAAAAGCCAGTATTTCCGTTTCAAATTCCCTTTAAATTCCATAAACAATGGCTGGTTTCTCATTAGATGCGTTTTAAGGTTTAAGGAAGAAGGGTTGGACATTCATTAAAAAAATTAAAACAAGTTTATTGATAGGGTTTTGAAAATTTACTTCAAGGCATATGTATTTCAAGGGATCTAGGTTTTTTTTTAAGAATTTTTAAATATATTATTTCTGAGGGAAAGGTTTCTGTTTAGAAATATAAAAAATATATATATATTCTAGCTTCAGTTTGGTTTTAAATGTATGTTAAAAAATATAATATTTAAATTCTAAATAATAGCAGACATCATAACTTAATAGCTTCTATTTAAAAAAAATATTTAAAATCTATTGGGGATTCTAGTCCTTCAAAATCTCAACTCTAAGCCTCAAACTGCTGAATTTTTCCAAAAAATCATTTATTTGTATTTTTCTATAACTTCATCTTAAATATTAGACCCTGATTTATGGCTCCCCTTGTAAAACATTGTGTCAGAATCATTTTAAGAGAATTCTTTGACCTGCCATTGCTGTGTGATTGCATAAGTTGCATTTCGCATTGCGCATACGCCGTGTCGGCCAATGGCGGCCGCTAAGGGGGAGGGTAGCGGGGGAAATCCCTATGCACCACCACCACCACCAATGCGGCGGCAGGTAGAGAATCCCGAGGCGGGACCTGCTCGCACCCCTGATCTAATCCCCGGCCCCTGGAAAAGGGATGCCTTCGCCTGGGATATTCCCAGCCTGTTATAAAGATTTTTTTATTGTGTGGACTAATCCGGAAAACGGGAATTCCCTTCCGTTTGGTGCCTGCCGGCCGGTCCGCAGACTCTAGGGAGACTGCCTAGGGGCGAGATAGAGAATAGAATCCGAAAGATACAAAGACACAGATACCAATTGCAATTTGTTGCAACTCACACGCTTGATTAGTTGCACATTTCCTGTTTGGGGGACAAATGCATGGACGGACTCTATAGGCACTGGTCCATAGTATATGTGGGATATATGTGGATATGTGTAGTACCGATCGCAGTAGTATAGATCTCTGTACTATTATGTTTCCCATTTTCTTGACGGTGCTACTGTTGTTGCATTTTCAATTAAAAACAGATTGCGGTTTAGTTGGCAACCAACTTTGACTTTGAAACGTTACTCGTTTTACATTGCCATCCCTGCCCCCCGCTCTCTCTCTCTTTCTCTTTCATAACTATTATTATTAATTTTTTTTTGATGTGGAGAGGTTCTGTTATAATCACAGTTGAGACCTCTTCGGCATAATTGGCTATTTGTAATAGGAAAGCCCGAGCCTCATTTCCCGTTTCTCGTCGGAAATCGTAGATGGCACACTTTAACGCCCACACAGAGTGCATCCTACCTGGTAATCTGGATACTATCGCGGTGCTCTGGGGGCTACACTCCACCCACTCCGAGAAGGAAAAACAAAAAAGCTACACATACAAAGTCTTGGCATAATTTAGTCGTTATATTGGCTGCGAGACACACTTATCCGCTGTTTGGTTTTCAGTTTTTTTCGTTTTCGTCGTTTTTTTTTTATGAATGAATGAAAAAACAGCGACAACACACTACCACAACAGTTGCCTTTTATCTGTTTTATCTGTTACTATTATTATTACCGTTTTTGTTGGTATTTTTTTTTAAGGAGACTAATCAAATCACAAAGACCACGCAGAAAACAAAAAGCAGGCCCCACAAACTTGCCAGCCAATTCGTTTTGTTCATTTCGCATTTAATTTAACTGATTAACAAGCTGACCGACCCTCATGTCCCCGCCCCTGGCCACCACTCGCCAGTCACCAGCCATCAGCCATCAGCCATCAGCTTCTTCGTGGCCCAAAACCCCCTCACCTGCCTTTTTCGGCCCACATTGCCGCCATTCGTCAGCATAATTCATTTATTCAACTGTCTGCCGCCCAGTTAGGTGTTAAAAAGTTGTTAACTTATTTTTAATGAATGCGTGTAAAAAACACAGCACACACTCGCACACTCGTCTTGAGACGTTCAACAAAAAAAACCAAAAAAAGGCAATGAAATATAAAGAAACAAAAACAAAAATCCAAAAAAAAACAACAAAAAAGATCAAGATGTGCCTACGTAGAGCAACCTCAACAAGCCGCCGGCAACGGCAAAATCGTTTCGTTTTGGTTTTTGGTTTTTGGTTTTTGGTTTGGGGATCTCTCGAATCTCTCGGCAAACATATCATGATCAGTGGCAGAAAACGTAGAGCAAAGGAGAAGAGGGTGTAGCCGGGTATAGAGGGGGGCCAGGGTATATATGTAGGTATTAAGTACACCCCAGAAACCGAAAAAAATAATACTCTAAAAAAACGAATATGTATAAAAATTAAGTGATAATTTTTAGCAAATTTTTCTCTTCTAATAAGTTGTAATATTTAGTGTTATGGTATAGCTGAGAGACTCCATGTTAGGCCATTTCCCCCCAAAACGAAACACGTTAAGACCAAAGCCAAAGCCAAAGACTGCCTGACGTTTGTTTGGGGCCGTGCATGTCTGCGACAGCCACCCGAAATCGAAATGAGCCACCGCCATCGTATGTCCGTCTGTCCGCCAGTCCGTCTGTCCGCCAGTCCGCCGGTCCGTTTGTCCGTCGACGTTGTCAGTTGCATGTCAGCCACTCGAATCTCGTATAAGGGGGAAACGACGAGCTGGCTAAAAAATCAGGGGAGAGCCAAACGAAATGCAACCAATTTGTTGCATTTGCCACACAGACGAACAGGAGACGTGTGGGCAGAGGAAGCACTTAATGCCCACAAGGTGTCAAATTGCAGCAAACTCCGCTTCGCCCACCAAAAAAAAAACACACACACACATATATATATATATATATATAAACACACAAAAAAGTGTGTGTGTGTGTCTGGCGTAAATTAATTTGGCCAAGAGCGTAGGCAAAGTAGATACGATACGATCTCATTGAATCGAATCCGTAGGCTCCACGCCGTTTCCGTTCCAATGAATGAAGTTGCAATTTGATTGGACTAACTAACCAAAATGAGAAAAAAACGAATATATTATAACGATGGCAGATTTCTTTTAGCGTTTTTTTTTTCTTCTGATATTATGGGCGCCATCCATCTGCAACTGCATCATTCTGTGGCATTTGCCATGCCGCATTCTTGCCATGCATTAATTATCAAGTCGCAATCAGCGTTACAGTCCCCCCCAGCTCTGGGTTTTCTTTTCCCTTTTTGTGTTTTTTTTTTACTAAATTGTGAGATGCATTTGTACGCATCATCTAAAATGTGGATCTCTGATAGCTCGACAGAGGCCGAGCATTAATTGGCTGGGTTTATAGGGCTATTTTGTAGCAGAAATGGCTCTGAATGGGTGTGGTTGTAATGGGTTTCAACAACAAACTCCACAACTATTGATAATAATTTCAACAACAGCTCAAAAACATTCAACAACTGCTTTGCAACAATTTCAACAACTATTTAGAACAATTTCACCAACATTTTCAACAACAATTTCACCAACATTTTCAACAACAATTTCAACAACATTTTCAACAACAATTCCTAATTTATAAATTCTTCTCCTCTTTTCATTTAACCATTTCCTTAAATACCAAAATACACAATTTGCGAATTATATTCAAAATAGCTGACAATTTTCGTCTCCGAAACAAACCACTTTGTAATTGGGCATGCAATTGCATAGCTTAACAATTAAATTTACCCCTTAATAGTCGCACATGGGCCAAAACATTTTTCAATACATATTTGTACATATATGTTATACATATATATATATATAGCAAAAATTTTTTCCTGTGCAAAAACGCCCACCAAAATGAGATGAAAGCCCCGAAAAACGCCCGCAAATCGCGTGTCGCGTGACGCGTTTTGTCGGCTGCCCCATTCATTGCAATTCCCAAAAAAATACAAAATACAAAAATAACAAAATACAAAAACCAAAAACCAAAAAAAAAAAAAGAAGAAAATACATCCTCAACATATTTGTGCAACTTATCAGCGCATTTAAAATTAGCTGGCAACACAACGTGAATGTATTCAGAGTTGTTGGTGTTGTTTGTTTTTGATATTGTTGTATATATTTGTTGTTGTTGTTACAGTTGTTGTTACAGTTGTTGTTGCAGTTGTTGTTGTTCGGGGCAAGTCGCAGAGTCGCGTGATTTGGTTTGTAAATGGGAAGGAAGGCGAACACGATTGGGGATATATATGAAAAATGCAAAAACTAAAACCGAAAACCAAAAACCGACAAAAAAAAACCAAACCAAAAATAAAAATAGTCATTGAAAATGTTTACGGCCAGGCCTGATCTTCAATGTAGCTTTTGCTTGTTTTTGTTGTTTTGATTCTTCCAAAAAAAAAAAAAAAACCAAAAATGACAAAACAAATATAGGAATATATAGGTATATGATTTGCTTGGGATGTATAGTGTTTTCTAAATGATCCATAGATCGTTTGGTATTTACAGAACCGAACCAAATTGCATTTTAAAAACAGTCAGGATATATTCTAGGCAAGAAACATAAATGGCTTATTGTAAAAAGTGCATTTTTATTTCTTGAATATATTTTATTCAAGCTTATGGTACTTTTGCGAACAAGCCTTAGTCCACTTTTCTAACCTTAGCTTGGCCTAATGGTTTGCTTATATTTCTTTAAATTCTTTATAAATTTTTAAATGAAATTTGCTCTAACCTTTATAAAAGCCAAAAGAATATATTTATATTTTTTTCGAAATTTCTTGGCTAAAACCCATTAGCAAAAAAAGGAAAGCAACCGCCAAGCGAAATTGAACGAGCCCCTTTTTTTGGTATTGGGGAGCAAGGCGGCTTTTTTACTTTTCAACCAAGTGTATATAAATTTATATATAAATATATATTTATATATATATACATATGTATTTATATATATTTTTCAAATTTTTTTTTTGAAGACAGGAAGACAGTTTTTTTTTTGGGAGGGAGTGTCCCCCCATGGCGCGGGTTTTTTCTTTTTTGTTGTTTGCCGGCTGTTGTATTTGTTGTTTCTGTTTACTTTCTCACTCCCAAACTGTCATAAATTATCAGGCGGAAAAGCCAACAGTCCCCCATGGTAGTACCTCCCACCTTTACAGGCCAGAACCCCCCCCTCCCCGCAGTCCAACCGCCTCAGTTAATCAACGATTAGAAATCTTCATTAGAACTGGCGTGTCCCCAAAAAATGATTAGAGGAGGGGGGGAAAAAAAATTGAAAAATTATATACGTATTGGGAAAAGTGTAGAGCAAACATTTTTCACTTTTGTTTGCTTTGCACTTAAATAATTTAATTGCTTATAAAACAAACAAGAGGAGAACCAGTTCGTGAACCATTTTAACAAATATTTCATTTGGTTTTTATCGCTTCTCTGTATTTTCTCCTTTTTTTTTTGTTTTTTTGTTGTTTGCCGCCGATTGACTGATTGACAGTCCGACACTCGTAGCTGTCAAATTTGTAGAAGTATTTTTTATTTTCTTAAATAAGATATATACAAGGAATATAGAGACATAAAAAATGTAGAGGACGCCTCATTGAATTTTATGATATCCAATGTTGAGCTTTAACATTTGCGCTAATTATTTTGCCACAATTAATTAAGGCGCAAAATAAAAATAACATTAAACAAGAGAGGGAAAATAAATAAATATATATAATATGTGCATGTTATATATATTATTTTTGTGTGTGTGTGTGTGTGTGTGTGTGTGTGGTCTATATATTGCGATCTGCGCTGATCTTTTAACTCAATTAAAAGCGCGTACGAGCGCCAAAATTTTCAAAGGCACTTCTTTCTGTCCCTGTAGAAATACACACATATTTACATATATACGTATATATATCAAATAATATATATATATATTTAGCCGACAATCCGACGCCGACGTTCTGCGTCATGTGAGTCAGCAGCGTCGACTGCAGCGGCGGCAGCGACTGTGGCAGCAACGCATTTGGCAATAATCACAATTGCTAGGCGAAAATTTGTTGCCTCCCCCCCGTGGCCCCCCGTTGTTGTTGTTTTTTTTTGGCCACCAACACGATGACACATGTATGCCCCCTCGGCCACGCCCCCTTCAAGGCTTGTGGCTTGTTGGTCCTGTTTTCTTTCGAGTGTAATTAGCACATTGTAGAGCTGCAGCAAAAGTGCAACCCACAAAATTGTCACAAAAATGTTGAAAAAGATTAACAGCAAATAGTTTGAATAATTCGTTAAAAAATAAATTATTTTAAAACAATATTTAGGAGGAAAAAATGAGGGGAATAGAGAGCTAAACGAGCATTTTCGAACAGCAAACGAGGAGATTCGAACTCTAAACTTGCCTCTTGCAAAAAACTGAGAGAAAGCTTACGGTTTTGTCGCCTGGTAAGTGCCAGAAAATTGCAAGAAAGTGCAGGAAAACCGAGGGGGGAACTGTGCGGATTGCGATATTATTTTTAACATTTGTTTGCTAATGACTCGTATGCCGCAAAATGTTTGCCCAGACACTTTCGAGTTGTGCCTCTTTTCGTGGCACCATAATTTGTTGCAATTTGCTCTCTCCACCTCTCTTTTCTTGCAGCGCGGCCGTCTCTTTCTTTCTGGCGCGAGTCAATGCACCATATTGGAGGTGAAAAAAAAAGCCACAACATTTTATTTCTAGACATTTTGTCTTAAATTAAATTTAAAAATAAAAATGCATATAAAGTGGATATATTTTGGAAGTGTTGGTTGGAGGAGTGCCGTGGTATTGGTAATGCCACCCACCCTATCCCCTCTTGTGTGTGTTTTTTTTTTTGGAATTTTCATTTTCATCAAAATATTTACATGAAATACTCGTATTTTTGGCGAAAATCATTCGGCTACTCGCCCGTTTTTCATGCCATGCTTGTCAATCAGGAATCGCAATCTCGATCCACAATAATAATGCCAAAAACAGCCAAGTGCACAAACAAACAAACAATTGAGTCAATTTATGCACAAATTGCTCGTAGTATTCTTTTTTTCAATTTTTTTTTTATTATTATTGAAATAATAATATTTTTTCTGCTTATTTCGCGGTCATACATCAAATTGTCTAGACAAATTGTGGCAGAAGCATTAGAAACAATAACAACAGCTGAGGCCGAGGTACAACAACAATTGGAATAATAAAAAACAGGAAGTGGAGTGTCGGGGAAAAGAGAGATAGCGAATAAGGCTAAAGATGGCCTAAACAGACAGGTGGACAGGTGGACAGGTGGAAAGCTCAAGGTTTTTTTTTTCGGTCCATTTTTGGGCCATGAAATTACGAAGAAACAGCCAACTAGTCTTGGTGGTTTTAGTTAATATTTTTCATTTAATTATAAACAAATTGAGTTTTGATAAATACTTGATAAAGTTTCTTGCATTATTTGTGGAATTAATCGAACTGATATGCTCATCGGGACTCTCCCTCCATGAACAAGTTGAAAGATCAAGACTTTCGGAACATGATTAATGGACATTATGGGGATTATCATCACATACATTATACAGTATAATGCTGTATTCTATTGCTCCGAGTCTTATTTTTTATTGTTTTGCTATTGCGAGTGTGTTGTTTTTTTATTTTTTATTTAAATTGTTTCGCACGCAAATAAAACTGGCGCCAATGACAAGAGGCAGAGGCGTCAGCCGAGTCGGTGGCAGAGGCAGTGCCAGCAGCAGCAGCAGCGGCAGCGGCAGAGCTACAAATAACAAAAACAAAAAATTGATAAACGTCGCGCGTCGTTAGCGCCACTTATCACGTATACGCCATGGGTACCGCCGAGCGGTACAGTGGCTGCGGTAACTCAGTGGGTGGCTCCGAAAAAATGGCAAAAAAAAATGCGAATTTCAGGCCACCCGCTATCACGTTTATTTGGCTAATTAGTTTATAGTTCCAGCCCCCTTCTTGTTCTATTTTTTCTCTATAAAGTTTTTATTTTTTTTTAGCAAGCAAATGTGAAATATCAAAAACAAAAAAATAGCAGCGATATGGAATTGTGAATGATGTGTGCGATAACAGGGGAAAAAAAAACCTTACAGGTGTTTGACTTTAAAAAAAAATTAAACAAAAAAATAACAATCAATTGGGTTATCTAAAAAAGTTATTTTTAAAAAATCAGCCTTACAATTAACCAATTTATTTCTGACACTTGAAAAGTTTCCCAAACTTGACTTCATTTAAATTTATTTACTTTTGTCGTGCTTGGCGGCTTCTTTTGTTTCGTTTACATTTTTTATGAGTGGCGCCAAAAGTTTTAGCATAACTTTTGGTCTCAGACATTTTAAAATGTATTAATAATTTAGCGCGTTGCCTTAGCGATTTGCATACGATTTTGTGGGACTTTGTATTGCCAATTAACTAAACAAGAAACAAGCATTTTTTTTTTGGCCAAGCTGGGAGAGTGTATAAGTCGTTGGCATTTGTAATTGAAAACGCTGCCGGAAGCAAATCAAACGCCTCTTCAGTTAATCTGGCGCCAATTGCATCTTGGCCATCTCAGACATCTTGGCCATCTCCGGCATCTCGGCCGGGCTGGCTCACCAGATCACTACTGCCCACCCGTATCAGGCTCTGAAAAACCTGAACAGGCCGCAGACAGAAAGAGAAAAAAATATAGAATACTGAATTCATCTTCGTATTGGGATTTAAAGTTAATTAGTTGCTGATCGATTGCCAATCCCCCTTGGAGATACAATTTTTCGTTTTCCCATTTTTTTCGTGGGCGTCTGTCATTTGGCTTATGCATTTTCATTATTATTATTGAGCTCGGCATCATCTGTTTTCAAATATATACATTTTTTATGGGCAATTGCAGTGCGACTGGCGCCAGCAACCTGAAAAATATACGTACGTTCGTATATAGCTCGCAATTCCGATTCCTATATAGATCTTAAATGGCAATTGAGGAAATCAGAACATGCCCAAAAACACAACATATATCCGACACAATTTAACACAATTTATGAACTCATTATTTTTTATTCTTTACTTGCAGTTACCGAATGCCAGTTTGGCAAAGTTTTGAGGGAATTGGGCTCGACCTGGTATGCGGACTTGGGACCTCCATTCGGGGTTATGTATTGCATCCGATGTGAATGTGTGGCGGTAAGTTTTATATTTTATTAATATTTTTATAATTTTTCGAGAGCTTAAAAGTTAATTAAAAATGTATAATATGAAAGGTAGGACTGACTTTTGTCCGAAAACCTAAAAACTTGAAGAGAAAATGTTGCCAACTAACTTTTAAGATGTTTAAAAAATCGCATAAAATAAGAGACAACTCAACCCTGTTGGCCAGTGTATATTTTGGGTAAAAGCAGCTGGAAAGTTCACCTCAAATGCATTTTGTGGCCTCTGACAATCCGCAAACAAATTCGGTCGGGGCGGGCCTCTGGGTAAAGATTTTGACTAATGACCGTCGACATTCGCTACAAGCTACAAAACGTCAGTGGCAAAAAAAAAAATTTAAAACACTTATAAAAAAAATAGGAAAATAGAGAAAATAAATTTTATTTAGAGAAATATGTGGCAGCTACAGAAGGAAAATGATTGTGTTTTTCGATTTTTGGACGCGCCTTAATTTATGGCATTTCCACGCATGATTAATATCGATTTTAAAGCTTTCCATTCTATAGATGAATTGAGAAATAAATTCAATACATATTATTTTTCGAATATTGAGTACAAAAAACCAAAAAACCCGTCTATAGATAAAGATTCTGAGAGGCGAAAATTAATGAACGCCAAAGCTAGACATTGTTAGTCTGCGATGGACCAGACATCCCACGGATATATTTATTCTTTAGATATATGGTCTGGGCATATAGTAACTTCTCCAGTATTATATACTCTCCGAACACACAGAGTCTCCCTCCGCTTTGTTTTTAATTTTTAATGTGCATTGCATAAAAGTCAGCTTTGAAATTAATTAATTATAATTTATGTTGGCTGCAGCGTCGCCAATGAGCACATCATAAAATTATTTAAAACATGTTGCTGCTGTTTAACTTTAAGCACGAAGGCGACGCGGCGGCAACATCGTCTCATCATCGTCATCGAGACATCAAGAGCAGTCCAATAAAAATTAATAATAAAAAAACACAGCCGGAGGGACATCAAAAAGACAAAACAGCAGCAGCCAAAAAAAGAAGAAGCTCTCTAACAAATTCATAAAAATAAAAAAGATATATAATTATAATTAAAAAAAAAAAACAATATCGCAACCTGATTTAGACCAGATTCGATGGCCAACAAATCAAAGATTTCGGACAGGTCGACAGGCCTGGGAATCTGCATTACTAATTCCAATTAATTTGTTATTTCAACGCTTGTTTTGTTCTTATATATTTTACATATATTTTTTATCCATGCTTTAATTATATTTTATTTTTTATATTTATTCACGTTGCAGATACCCAAGAAACGCCGCATTGTTGCACGCGTCCAGTGTCGCAATATTAAAAACGAGTGTCCGCCGGCAAAATGCGATGATCCCATCTCCTTGCCTGGAAAATGCTGCAAAACTTGTCCTGGCGATAGAAATGGTAAGTCCATATGACACGTATATTTTTGAAAATTTTTAAAACAACAAGAAACAGAGACAGGCCGCTTCAAAGAGAGGGTCATAAATTTTGATAATGTTTCAATATTTTGACACAAAACGGGATTAAATCTTTAGACAAAAAAAAATAGAATTAAATAGATTTAATCGAGCGATTGCTAGTCCGAATCTAAATCTGAATCCGAATCTAAATCTGAATCTGAGTGAATCGTTCGGATATATTGGATATATATTTGTTTGTCTGTCGCCATGAATAATTAAGCGTAGCATCTGAGGCAGCTGCTGCCCGTTGAGGAGGGGCCATATCCACCGTCTATATCTTTATATACCCAGACATATATGTAGAGCTCCACATATATTTATATAGAGAGATATTTGGTCGAAACGCGTAAATTGTTTATGAAAAATTACTTGGCCCGAAATGAAGGTCAGCGCTACGCAATTTATATTTCGTTTTTATGTCTCTGTCTCTCAGTCTGTCGCCGATGTTATAGACGATATAGGACCCATATAGCCATTCCCATTTCGATTCTCATTCCAATTCTGAATCCGATTTCTGTTTCTTTTTTTTTTTCGGCAAACTACTTAGCATGGCATATATGTTTCAAAGCACTTTTTTGTCTTTTTTTTTGCATTTATTTATTGCCTTTTTTTTTTGTTTTGTGTTTTGTTTTAATTTTATTTTCAATTTATTTGATATCACCGGGAACGACGGCGCCTGAAGTTGTTTCGGTTTCTATATAATCGGTCGAAAAGCCAAAAGCATTTCAAGTATTTAGTCGGAGGTCCCATTGGGGGCGCACGTGCCGCATTTGAAGTTGAATTTAATAGACCAATTACAAAGCAAAAAATGTTTAAAAAATACCACTACATTTTTCTTTCGATATATATAATATTTAAAAATGTATATATATTTTAGCTTTCTAAACATAATTTGTGTTTAACAAAGCCCGTGACTCACAAAATGATCAGAATCAGACTTTCTGCTCAACATTTTTGTTTTGTGGTTTTAAAAAATATTAAAAACAAAAAACAAAATTATTCCCCTTTTTGCGTTAAATATATGTATATATTTTTAGTTCCTTAACTCTTTCTTTGAGACATTTTTCACATAATCAGGCAAGTGCTGGCTGAATTCCAGTCTTGGTGGAAATGCATGTTGCATGTTGCTGGCTGGCTGGCTGGCTGGATGGCTGGATGGCTTGCCGGCCTGTTGCTAGTTGCTGTGTGGCATGGGGCAAACTGGTTGCCACCGAACGGGAATGGGGTTACCCCAGGGGAGGGTCGAAGGGGGCTGGCCCGGTGCGGAGGGGTCGCTGCCGCACATCATTAGTTTCCGTTTTGCGGCAATTTTTCATTTTCTTATGCAAAAAGCCGTTGACCCGCGAACCTTTTTTCTGCCTTCCTTTTTTTAATTTTTTTTTTGCCTAAAAAACAATTTCACTTTTAAGTGTTTTTTTTCATCTTTTCGTTAAATTTTATAACTATTAATATATATTGGTAGTTTTTGGTGTGGTTTTGAGCACATAAAAAGTAGTAACAACTCGACTCCCAACTCGTTTGCCATAAATAGTTAGAAGGCACGGGCGCGGCTTTGGCTTTTCCAGCGCGACGAGACTCTTTGGCTCTCACGCAGTCAGGCCATCCTATGGCCATCCTCTGGTATATGGCCTATAGCCAGTCAGTCCATGGCTATTGTACAAATATTTTCCACTAACAACAAAGCAACAGAAAAGCAGCACCAGCACCACCAGCAGCAGCAGCAGCAGCAACATCAGCAACATAAGCAAGTTGCAACGATCGTTTCCAAAGTTATTTTTTGCCTAACTTGGTTTTTTGCTTCATAGTCGGCATATTATGCTTACACAGAGAGAAACTATTATATTCTTAATCCGATAAAATCAATGAGGAATTTTTCAAAATTTTCGAAATATTTTTAAAACGCTAGAGACCAAAACTGGAGATCGAGGGAAGGATAACAACAATATTTGAGTCAGATAGTCTCTTCAAATTCGTATTCCCATGCTTCGGTTGATTCAGATGAGTCCTTACTGTACCGGACAAGTCCTGGGCAAGTTGTCAGTGGAATGGAGAGCCCGGAGACCGATGCCTGAAGCCTGAAGCTCATGACATGGCCATATAATCAACATCAACAATTGCCTTACCTTCGTTAAATGTCCATTTTGGGATCGAATCTTTTGGCTCTTCACTCCAGCCATCTCCTTCCCGCATCAGTTATCCCTCTCTGTCAGTCTTCCCCCTGGCTTGTCATTAATTTATTCGTGGTATTTTTTTTTGTTTCGTTTCATTTTTATAATGACATAACTCGAGCATTTTAACGCTTATTAAATTATCTCATTTGCCGCCACAAACGGCGGGCGGTCCCTAAACTGCCCAAAAAAGGGAAGGGGCTGTGTGTCCACGAAAGAGATGGCTATCTATAGATAGAAAGAGAGAGAGAGCCAGATGCCGAGCACTTCTACTTCAGGTAGACGATAAAAGTTAATGCTTTTCGATTCCATCCGATTCCACCGATCCCATTAAGAGACCCGAGACTTGCCCGAGAGACTTGACAATTCAACTTGATGACATCTTTTGTGGTCCGTTTGTTCCTTTTTCTCCTTTATTTTTTTATTTATTTATGTTCTTTTTTTTTTACCCCCCAACCTATACCTATATCTTGATCTGAATTCCGATTTTGATTCGGATACCCGAAGATCTTGGGCGGGAGATCTTCGCCAGCACAACTTTGTTGGCGAGACAAAAGGATCGCCGCGCATTTTTATGGCCGGGCGTGAGGTGCGTCCATCGTCCAATAAAATCTTTAACTTTATCTTTAATCTCAATCTGTATCTTTATCGGTTCTGGATCGGTGGCGGTGGCGGTGGTGGTGGTGGTGAACGGAACTGTCTATTAACCAGACCCTTTTCTCTTAAATGGAGATTTTGGTTTAAAGATCAAGTCCCAGAACTAGAGGCAACGAGAGGGTTAGGGCCTCGGAGGGAAATCAACTAAGAAGTTTAGGTATATAATAGGCCACTAAAAACTGTAATTTATTTTTTAGAGATATACATATATGTACATGTCTATGTATATATTCCCAAGTGATCTACATTTCTCACGTGCCTGGAATTTCTCGGAAATCCCAAAATGTACAGCTTCAAAAAAAATCATTTGTACATTTTGGCATTTCATTTGAAGCGATCGGTTCTGATTTCTGATTTTCTTAGCTCGTTTTTTTTCACGTTATTTCTTCTTTTTGTTAATGAGCTGCCGCCAGAGATTCTTTTTGGGGTCTTGAGCCCCACATACCAAATACCGAAGCGTTGAGTCAATCCCGAGGTGTCGTTTGTCTTTCGGTTGCGGCTTTGTCGGCTCGCCAGTTCCCCTTCTATCCGTTCTGTCCGTCGCTGTCCGCACTGTCCACGCTGTCCGCCGCTGTCCGTTTGTCCGTTTGTCCGTTTGTCCGTTTGCCTACCGCTACCCATTCCAACTTGGAGCAACGTGTCGTCGTCTTTGTGCTCACCAAAACTCATTTATCTTGGCTTACAGACCCCGAGTGAGGTAAAAAATATAAAAAAAAAAAAAAAAACCAAAAAAGAAACGAAAATTTCATTCATCTGCAAGCGCGACTCAAGGGCAGAGATGCCTGCAATGACTCCAAGCTCGGTAGAGACACCAATAAGCCCCAAGAATGTAGAGCCCACAAATTGAAAAGGAGGCAAAAAGAGTAAGATCTGGAGAGGCTAAGAAAGAAGCGGGTAGCTGGGGCCGAAACTGGCTGGCGAAGTGGCTCGTATTAAGATCAGGCGATAAGATCGGACAGCAGAAGCCACAGAAGAGGCCCAAGTCCGAGGTCCGAGGCCCAGGAAACCCAGAACCCCTGAGTCTGGATAGTCTGGATGACCATCCAGAGGGGCTCTCAATAAAATGCTATACAAGGTGTCAGATTTGTCGCCCTTCATTATGCGATGCCGACGTCTTGGCTCCTCTACCTTTTCTTTTTTTTTTTTTGTGTTTTTGCGGCTTAAGGAGGTTGGGGATTTCGAGAAGGAGCGAGAAGGAGCGAGAAGGAGGAGCACACAGCATAAAATAATCGAAATGCCAATGCGGCATCATCGACAGCCAGGCACTGAGAGAAAATGCCTCTCCCTTTCGGCACTAATCTTTGGCTTTAATCAGCTTTGTGCAATTCTAACGAACTGTAACTGCTGACGATGACGATGACGATGATGATGGCGATGGTGATGGTGATGGTGATTTATGGGTTTCCCTTGCGAGAGGAGGACGAAGCCTCAGCAGGAGTCTGGCGGGAGGATGGGAGCGGAAATGTGTCCACCTACTTTCACGCCAGGAAATAAGCATGTCATCCGTCCGTCGACTGGACGGACACGTTTCCCGGGAACACTGCCTCTACGCCTAAACGAGAAACACCCGAAAACCAAACAATGGCACTTCCCCTAGTTAGATGTGGGTTGCTCCAGAGGACCAACAGGAGTCCCAGCTCGTCTACCTGCCGCGCTATTTATGCCGCGATTAATGAATGCCACCTGGGCGGTGACGGCAAGGATATCCTCCTACCTGGCCTCGCTCCGCAGTGTCCTGTGGCAGCCATTCATGACATCCTCCCAGCACTCCGCCTCTGATCCGATTCGAACCCCTGCCATGCCATTCACCTTCCGTCCATTCAGCTTGTTTCGAATAATGAATACCGAATAGTGGATACTCGAATACCGAGTACCATTCAATGGCGGTGCGACCTCTTTGATGAGGCAGCTCTTGGTCTTCTTGTTGTTGTCCTAACCATCTAAATTCCATTTAAGGTCACTCAGCACCCAGTATCTTATATCTGATCTCGTTCTCTATCTCTATCTCTATCTTTCAGATACGGACGTGGCCTTGGATGTGCCAGTGCCCAACGAAGAAGAAGAGCGCAACATGAAACGTAAGTAGTCCAGATCCCATAATCCCAAGGGTCTTCTTTTCTAGGCTTCTTCTATTATTCCTCCCTTCCTTTTTTGTTTGTTTGTTTTTCGGCCTAAAGGGAGTAACTAAAAGTAATCTACACTTTACTTTAGAGGGACTAACTTATTGTCCGCCTGTCCTTCTGTCCGTTAGACTTCCACCAGTCCACCAGTCCGCATGTCCTTGGGACATCCAGCTCACTTGTTCCCCAAAAATAAATACAATATGTCCTCATTCTTCCACAGATTACGCTGCGCTGCTGACTGGCCGCACATCCTACTTCCTCAAGGGCGAGGAAATGAAGTCCATGTACACCACCTACAACCCCCACAACGTGGTGGCCACCGCCCGCTTCCTGTTCCACAAGAAGAACCTCTACTACTCCTTCTACACGTCCTCGCGCGCCGGACGCCCCCGGGCCATTCAGTTCGTGGACGATGCCGGAGTGATCCTGGAGGAGCACCAGCTGGAGACCACTTTGACGGGCACCCTCAGCGTCTACCAGAATGCGACGGGAAAGATCTGCGGAGTGTGGCGGCGAGTGCCCAGGGACTACAAGCGCATCCTGCGCGACGATCGTCTGCACGTGGTGCTCCTGTGGGGCAACAAGCCGAACCAGGAACTGGCCCTCGCCGGAAAGGTGGCCAAGTACACGGCCCTGCAGACGGAACTGTTTAGCTCGCTGTTGGAGCCGCAAGTCCTGCCCGGCGGCAAGATCGATCCCCAGCTGGCCGGAGCCGGTGGCACCGCCATTGTGTCCACCAGCAGTGGCGCCGCCTCGTCCATGCACCTCACCCTGGTCTTCAACGGTGTCTTCGGAGCCGAGGAGTTCTCCGATGCTCCGGTTACGGTCCGTATCGAGTTGCCCGAGCGGAAGGAGCTGGTCTTCGATGAGGTTCCCCGGGTCCGCAAGCCCTCGGCGGAGATCAATGTCCTGGAGCTGTCCTCCCCGATTTCCATTCAGAACCTTCGGCTGATGTCCCGCGGCAAACTCCTACTGACCGTGGAGTCCAAGAAGTATCCCCAGCTGCGGATCCAGGGACACATCGTGACCCGGGCCAGTTGCGAGATCTTCCAGACCCTCCTGGCGCCCCACAGCCCCGACTCGACGACGAAGAGCAGCGGCCTCGCCTGGGTCTACCTCAACACCGACGGCTCCCTGGCCTACAACATCGAGACGGAGCACATGAGCACCCGGGACCGTCCCAACATCAGTCTGATCGAGGAGCAGGGCAAGCGCCGGGCCAAGCTGGAGGACCTCAGTCCGAGCTTCAACTTCAACCAGGCCATCGGCAGTGTGGAGAAGTTGGGTCCCAAGGTCCTCGAGTCCCTGTACGCCGGCGAGCTGGGCGTCAATGTGGGCACCGAGCACGAGACCAGCCTGATCCGCGGTCGCCTCGTCCCCCGACCTGTGGCCGATGCCCGCGACTCGGCGGAGCCCATTCTTCTGAAGCGCCAGGAGCACGCCGATCCCCAGAATCCCCACTCCGTCGGCATGGCCTGGATGTCCATCGACAACGAGTGCAACCTCCACTACGAGGTCACCCTGAACGGAGTGCCCGCCCAGGACCTGCAGCTCTATCTGGAGGAGAAGCCGATCGAGGCGATCGGAGCGCCAGTTACTCGTAAACTTCTGGAGGAGTTCAATGGCTCCTACCTGGAGGGCTTCTTCCTGAGCATGCCCTCCGCCGAGCTGATCAAGCTGGAGATGAGTGTCTGCTACCTGGAGGTCCACGCCAAGCACTCCAAGCAGCTCCTGCTCCGCGGCAAGCTGAAGAGCACCAAGGTCCCCTCGCACTGCTTCCCCGTCTACACGGACAACAATGTCCCGGTGCCCGGGGACCACAACGACAACCACCTGGTGGCCAGCGGCGAGGCCAAGTGCTTCCACTCCGGACGCTTCTACAACGAGTCGGAGCAGTGGCGCAGCGCCCAGGACTCCTGCCAGATGTGCGCCTGCCTTCGCGGTCAGTCCAGTTGCGAGGTCATCAAGTGTCCTGCCGTCAAGTGCCGTGCCGGCTTGGAGCAGCTCCTGCAGCGCGAGGGCGAGTGCTGTCCCAGTTGTGTGCCCAAGCGGGATGCCGAGTGGCTGGGCCTCAATCCCGCCCAGTCCCCCTCGGGAGGCAATGCCTCCGACTCGGCTCGCACTCGTGGCTGCCGCTTGGGCGATCAGTTCCATGCCGCCGGCGCCAGTTGGCATCCGTTCCTGCCGCCCAACGGCTTCGATACCTGCACCACCTGCAGCTGCGATCCCCTCACCCTGGAGATCCGGTGTCCGCGCCTCGTCTGCCCCCCGCTTCAGTGCAGCGAGAAGCTGGCCTACCGGCCGGACAAGAAGGCCTGCTGCAAGATCTGCCCGGAGGGCAAGCAGAGCAACTCGGGCCACAAGTCGACGCCGAACAATCCCAACGTGCTGCAGGACCAGGCCATGCAGCGCACCCCGGGCCACAGTGCCGAGGAGGCGCTGGCCAACGGAGGGTGCAAGGTGGTGAACAAGGTCTACGAGAACGGACAGGAGTGGCATCCAGTGCTGATGTCGCACGGCGAGCAGAAGTGCATCAAGTGTCGCTGCAAGGTAAGCATCAAAGAGCCCAAAAATCGATATTAATCGATAGTCAATATTGGTGTGACCAAGTGTCTATAAACTGCAAACATAACCTATAAATTTTTTTCGCTCAATTTCTAATAAAATGCCATTTCTTGTTTATTTTTTTCAAGGACTCCAAGGTGAACTGCGACAGGAAACGCTGCTCCCGCTCCACTTGCCAGCAACAGACCCGTGTCTCCAGCAAGCGGCGGCTCTTCGAGAAGCCCGACGCCGCCGCTCCGGCGATCGACGAGTGCTGCTCCACCCAGTGCCGGCGTTCGAGGCGCCACCACAAGCGGCAGCCCCACCATCAGCCGAAGACCGGCGGCGGCAGCAGCTGAGCAATTTCCGAGTTTGGCAAAGGATTCGATTCGGTTTGAAAAAAGGATCGAGTCCAGGGGAACCACTTAATCACTCAGCTACTCCGTGCGATGTAACTCACCCACAAACACCTCTAAAGCCACACCCACACACACACACACAAACGAATATACACACACACACACACTTGAGCAAGGAGTTGCATAAATCGTTGTTGTTTTCTCGAGACAACAATGTAAACTTGTATTATATATTTGAAAAAAAAATCAAAAACAAAAAACTAAAAACAGAGATAGAGAAAGGTGAACAGCGAGAAAAAGAAAGAGCTAAAAAGCTATAAGAAAGAGCAAGGTATAGAGCGAAGGGAAGAGAGAGATAGAGATCCTGAGAATGGAAAAAAAACCAGTGCAGTTTGCTTTAAATTCTCCAGCGAAGAATTTTTTACAGAAAGCATTTTCTGAATTTCTTTTCAACAAGCCCTCCCCCCTTTCCCCCCAGCCCAAAAAACTCACACAAAAAAAAATAAAAACTTAAATTTAATTTATTCAAAAAAAAAAAACCAAAAACAAAAAAAAGAAATTAAAACTGTACTGAGTTTTGAAAACAAAATATTTGACTTGAAAACAGAAATCGAACTTCGAAACCTTTTCAAATCATTTAAATTGAAATTTAAATTGAATTTTGAAAACCACGAAATCGGGCATGGAGATAGAGATCGATAGAGAAACAAATCGATAAGCAGCTATCGTGGGAACATTAACTTAAATCTAATTATTCTGATTATACATATATATATATATATATATACAATATTTTTTATATATATATCCATATAATTTATGAGAAACAAAACACAGTGGGAAACGCATTTGGCGACTTATGTATGTTGTTATCGACATTTTTATCGATAGATATATTTTAGCAACCCAAGAGTTTCAACTGATTGACTGAATGGCAAAAATAATACTAGTTCTAAGTATGTTTTTTCGAAAGCACAAAAAACCAGATATATATATATATATATAATAAAACAAAAAAAAATATATATGAGATGTGAAATTATTTTTTACTAATTGTTACTCACACACATACATTTGGAATTTTACATGCACTCACACACATACACATTGAAGAGTTTTTTTTTCTTTTAAGAGTACACTTTGAAAAAAGAACCAAACATTTTATGAACAATTTTCAATAATTATGTACAAAATTTGTTACAAAAAAAAAAAACAAGATAAACTATGTCAAAAATGCCATGTACACATATTTATATACACACACACACACACACACAAACACACACACACACATGAAAAGAACAAAAAAGAAATGAAAAAGAAATTGTATTAATTTTTTATTCTATTAAATTATTCTTATTATTATTTTTATGTTTATTATTATTATTATGATTTTTTTTTGTAGTTAGTATGAACATATATATATATATACTCTATATTTAATGATTGATTGATTAATTTTAAATAATTGATTAATTGCAAGCAAGAATATTTAAAGCGACGAGGAGCTAAAAACAAAAACCTGTACTAATAACTTAAACTTAGTGTTTAAAAATTAAAAAAAAAAATTAAAATCAAAAACAAAAAATCACACACCAACACACACACACTAAGAATAAAACAAAACTACAAAATCTTAAAGCCTTTATTTTTTATTTCTTACTTTTAAAAATTCGAATTTCCTATCAATTTTACAGTCAAAAAAAAAAATATTTTGTTAAAAGCTCAAAATTAGAACTGAGCCAACCACAAAAAAGCGAAATGAATAATTTAAAAAAGAGTGAATTGAAATATAGACGGAATCTATTCGAAATATATATATATATGCATAATAACAATCAAAAATCGTTCGTTTTTCTGATTCACTGGCGGGTCTAACAAAGAGGAAAGTTAAGTTCGAAGGAAGTCGAAGTTTAGATACTCTACTGAAGTAGAAGGCAGTAATGAGATAAGTGAGATCGCTTTTGTTATGTTTTATTCTTTATATTTTGTCTATATTTTCTCTATTTTTATATACCCATAAAATGGATTAAAAAATGAGGAAATAGGCAGACAGGCTTACATCAAATATAAAAATATTTTTATATTCAAAATATTTAGCCAGAGACAAAATTATAGTACTCTTAGCCAGTGTATCACCAAAAGTTGTTTGTTTTCTTTTGTTCCATTAGAGAATTATATCTCTTTTGTGTATTTTTTGTTGTTTTTTCGCTTTTGTTTCGAGCGATGATTCCTATTAGGCAACTCAATTTTCGAAATAGCAATTTACAGACAGACACTCTCCCGGCCAATTATACCAATAAATTATATTATAGAGCAATTATATCTCGGTTTTTATTACCGACACACCAAATTATCCAAATGGTTTTTATGGCCCAGAATGATGATTGCCAAATGCCTTATTTCGTTGCCGGCATGTGCGCCCTCGCCCGATGCCGATCTTCGACATTTTGGCCTAAAACGAACCAGAGTTCCTCGCATTTCCGGCAAACAACAGCCTCTTGATTAGATTATACTATAAATTGCAAATGGTATGATTTTTGGTTCTAAAAAGAACCATTTGCTTTCGGATTTTACAACATTGTTTCAAATTTCTTCAAAGGAAATAAAGAATTCCTTGAAAAAATCGAAATACTCCTATGTCACTCTCAACAATGCCTATATCTTTGCTTATATATGTCCTATTTCTAAGCGGGATACCTTAAAAGGTTTGTAGACCGATTCTCCATAAATCTACATCAAAACTTTTAAACAAAATATTTTTTCAAAATTTTTCACATTTTTAGTGGGGCTACTCCTTGTAATAACCGAAATATTCGTATCTAGCATTTCTGATGTCTATATCTTCGCCAATTCTTATCCGATCTTTGAAAAGGATACGTTAAAATATTTGTGGACCGATTCTCCATTAATCTGCATTAAAACCATTCAACAAAATATTTATATAGACAAAATCCTCAAACGGGATACCTTAAAAGGTTTTTCGACCGATTCTCAATCAATCTGCGTTAAAACCCTTTGGAAGATTTTTTTTCTGATTTTTTTATTTAGTTTTTGTGATGAAAAATATGTAGAAAAAATGAAAAAAAATTCCACATTTTCCAAAATCTCTTTAGCTATTCAAATATTTTGGTTGTGCTAAAAAGCCACGCCAAATAATCCCAGGCAGATTATTTGGCCTGAACTTTTGCTACGCAAATGAAATCAATTCAAAGCTTTGATAAATCAGTTGTAAGCCGGGATTGTGCCACTGCATTTGAGGCTATCTGTTGTCGTTGTTGGTGCTGGGAATGGAATCGAATAATTAAATATTGGCATAGTCACACCTTGTTGACAATTATTGACAGGCTGATTGGCAAACAAATGAATATACTCTTGCCATGGCAAGGGGCGCGGCCCAGTGGCACGACAATCGTCCCTCAGTTTTTCGTATCGCTTACTTTTTTTCTATTTTCTATTTAAATTTATTTTTTTTTGTGTGTAGGTGGTAGGTGGGAGGTGATAGGTGGCTGCTGTGGGTGTGGCAGCTACCGAAAGCAGCCAAAAGTGATGCCAATCTGCAGCATCCCGTCCCGTCTCGTAGAGCGTCGGCGTTTCGTGTTGACAGTATCTTACTATTTCCCTTATTTTTTGTAGCATTTTTTTGTGGCATTATCATATATTTATTTATAAGATACAAAAGCAGCGCTGACATTTGCATTCTGGGCTATCAATTAATTGATTTAGGCTGGCCTGGCCCTGGCACTGGCACCCACTGTACAGTGAACACACCAATATTGGTAAAATACTATCAGCCAGATGGTATCTGGTGCCGTTTATTTATGCGTCACTCCAAGCAACTCACGACATTTTATCCAATGCACTAAAAAGAACTAGAATTATTGATTTTAAATTAAATTGGAGCTTAAGAATGAGTATTATTTACAATAAAAAACAGCTGAAAGCCTTTAAAATTAAACATGCGATTTATCTGAAATTTCTGTATCAAAAATGACGTCCATTTTTTTGGCGTGCATTCAATTTTGCCTTCTCAGTTTCAGTTTGAAGCTCATAATCATCAATTATCCAGAGCTGTCTTGACTGATTCCGATACCGATTCTGAGCCTGAGTCTGATTCTGGCTCTGAATCGGATTCCAAGCCTCATTCCCAGTTGGCCGGGTAATTGCGGCAAATATGCAAAGCATGTGTAAAACTTTATTGATATACAATGTGAATAAACGTTTGCCTAACTTTGTTTTGATTGCAGCTGTCACTGCACTGCACTCGTTGAAATCCATTCACAGTTCAATGGGCCCATGCCACGACTTGGCGATACACTTTTGCAGTTTAAATAGATCATGAAATGGTTGCACTGCGAGGTAAATATAATTAAAAAGCTGAAAATTGCATTTTTATTTTATTAAATGTGAACCAAGTTGAACAATGCAATCTTGGTCACACTTTGTTTGTTTTATCTACAAATTGGCAGCACTGTTTCATTTTTAATTGCAACTTGGCAGCACTTGTTTGTGTCAAAATATTTTCAAAATAAAAAACATATTTCTCTGTGTAAGCAATGATTTCTGCTGTCCACGAAACCGATTATCGTTCTCAAGTGGCAGCAAGACGCGATCACGCAAGGCTTGGGACTTGCGACCAGACTCTTTTCAATGGCTAATCATCGAGTCAAACCGCACCGTATGTAAACATATCTGTCAGACTGTACAACTGTACTTATATAGTCAGTCAGTCAGTCAGTCAGTCAGTTAGTTAGGCAGTCAGTCAGTCAGTCAGTCAGATATAGGAAATGCTAAGTCGCATCCAAGACAGGCGATGACTTCATCTATCAGCACTGCGATTGCCTGGCAAGTTGATCTATATATCGGGCCAATGCAAAATCATTATAGCAGCAAGAGAAAAATGTGCAACGGACTCAACTGAAATGGAAATAACAACAAATCGATTGCCATTATGATCGGTATAAATCGGTATATCAAAAAGATTAAATATATATGGAGTTTATATTTCTTAATTGGATAAACTTGTTTTAAAATGGTTTCTTGCTTTTATTTTTGTTTCTCAAAACGTTGCAAGAGATTGTAAATCTTCCTTAGAAATCAAAATATATCAAAGATTTCATTTGAAACAAAAGAAACAGAACAAAAAATGTACATATATGAATATTAATGGAAAAGATGAACAAATTGTGGAACAGATTCGATTAGCATTTTGAGAGATTTCTGCGTAAAATTAACACGAAACCAAAATTCTCGATACGCCATGCTCCAATTTGGAATCATCTCAATAATTTTCAACGAATATTTGAAATTAGCTGCTGCTGTTGATTGTCGATATTTGTTTGGCCACGCGATCTGACATAATAATAAAAATACAAAAATACAAAACACAAAAATAAAAAACACACACCAAACAAATATTACTCTGAAAACATCAGAGAAAAATTTCATTTTTATGAATTGAAATCCAATTTGGTGCGACGAATCTGGAAGCGTATCTGGACCTGGACATGGCCATAAAAAGTTGGCCAAAACAAATCTTGGCGTCGACAAATTTGGAACTAATTATAAATGCAGGCAACCCCAGACCAAAATCGGAATGTTCCGTTCCAGTTTCAGTTTTTTCTTCACCGATCACAGTTGGGATTCAAGTGTCCAACAATACAATGGACCATGTTTACAGTATTTTTTAGCATAATAAAATATAAGAAATAAAATTATAAAAATAATGCACATAATCATTTTGTAGAACTCATGTTTTGCCTTGTAAGAGTTGTAAGAGTTGTAGTTTTCCAAAAAAAAAAACATTGCTCATACGCAGTGTGTAACTGTAGACAAAAAATGTAAATTAAAAATAATATAAAAATAGTGTGACCAAGTTGCAGTTTGAAGAAGGAAAGTGCGACCAAGCTTTTTAAGATTGAAGACCACATTAAAATCTTATTTAAAAAATACTATTTAAATATTTATTATACATTTTTCTCTTTTAGTATTAAAGCCATTGTACAGTGTTGGCTTCCAAAAAATGAAAATGAAAACAAAAACCGAAATCCGGTGGGCGGACAGTTAAAATGCTAAAAAGAAAGACACAAAAACTGCACGAAGTGGTCATGAATGAAATCTCCACACCAGGTGGAAAGAAATCCGAATCCGAATTGGACATGGAGACTCGAAGACACGGAGGATGGAGGCTGGAGAGGATCGGACGGATGGATGGATGGATGGATGAATGACTATCCGAGTGGGTGTTGCAGTTTTATATTTTTTCGGGCGTTGGCGTTTTTTACCGGCAAAGTGTGAAACTAATTTGTCAGCATGACAATAACAGCCAAAAGCCATAAACATCATAATAATATTCAATAAACATCAGCAAAATGCGCCAATTAAACGCCACCGATTTTGGCCATGTTACCTCCACAGACTCTAGACTTGAAACTATAAAATAAATGCCATTCCAAATGCAAAACAAGAAAAAAATAATAATCCACTGAATGGAAATTATATATATTTCACTTTAATTGAATTATAAACGCTGCTGGCTAATAAAATCGATGATGTAAATTGCACTCGCTTGCATTTAACACCTTCGTCTATGGAATTTCATCTATTTTGTTTTAGGTTGTTTTTTTTTTAACGAATAATAAATACACTTATTTATGGCAGAATAGTTGTCATTTTTGGAATTTTATTTTGCAAAGTTTACAAGGAAAACTTAAGGGCCATGGCATTTACTTTCCTATTTTTGTGATTACGAATTCAATACAGATAGGTCTCTAACTTTTTTGATAATTTATTATATTAGGAAGAAATGCTGGATTCAATTGCTTTTTTTAAATTATATTATTTTATTTTGCCCCATTTTTTTCACACATATTATATATCTTATAAGCAATAAAAAATCATTTCATCCTCTCACTCATTCTTTTCTCACTTCGAATAAATTCCATTATTAAAAATTAATCAAAATATATTTAAATTAAAAATCCTACATTTCCAAGCAATATAATAATAATAAAGTGTATAATTTAATTCGTTTTCATCAAACTGACACTTTTCGATAGTTGATTTATTTATGATGGCAGGCAGAGTCAGGAAACATGTTTGAGTGCCAATTGCATGCAAATCGTATGCGATTATGACCAAAGCCACACAAAGCCTCCGATTTCGATTCCAATTCCGATTCTGATTCGGTTTCTGTTTCGGATCTGGTCTGTCCAGGTAACCATATCCCAGCTATATATCTTCGATTTGCCATTTGCTACTGTCTCGATTTCAAACTCGATTTTCCAAACGATCGCCGCGGGACTATGTAATTGTAACGCAACAATCAAAATCAATTGCTATGTAAATAAAATTGCAAATTAAATTACAAATTACGAAAAAATACACAAATAAAATAAAAACCAATGTTGAATGTGTTTAGAGATAAGGGAAAAATGGGAGAAGCAGAATGGGGAGTGTTTGAAATAGAGTTTCAAAGGAGCTCTTAGTTTAATTAGTTAAAGGCTAAATATTTCTTATATTTTTTTATATTGGGATTTAAAAAATAACTCCCTTTAACTCCCTATTTTAATTACCATTTTCTAATATTTTTTAATCAACTTAAAGGCTTAAGAATAAACCGCAATATCTATTAGCCTTTGCCTGATGTCTTTTTTAATACTTTTTTAACCATTTAATATTTTTAAACAAACTAATTGAGCAAAAAAATATAAAATTAAAATTTAATGGAAAACATTAGTCCAGTTACGACAATTATTGCCTTTGCCATTTGCTGGCTAATGGCAATGATAAAATGTAAGGAAAAATGCAGTGGCCACTGGTACATACAAAAAATCCATTTAACAAATGCTCCAATTAGCATTGTGGGTGGGTCAGTGGCTTAGTGTTTTAGTGTTTCAGTGGTGCTGTGGTTTCAGTGGTTCAGTGGGTGGCTGACCAAGTGGGTTAGCTTGCAGTCGGCTGTCCGAAGTGGCCGCCAGTCACAGAAAACACAAAAGTCGGGCTTGGCACTCGGGAAGGAAACTCTTTTCAAACAGTATTGTCAATTATTTTATGCCCTAAGAATTATACAAAAAAATATTATAAAGTATTAAAAAAGTTTATCTTGCTTTAAAACAATTATATAGTATTTTTTAAGCCTAAAAAATTGGTTTGAAAAAATTATTAAAAAGTTCCAAGTTTTCAGATACAATTTTTAATTTAAGGACTTTTATAGGCCGTACTATAATTTATATATTCTAAAGTTCTATTGCCGAAGTTTGTTGGGCTAGAAACAAGAGTACACATATATCTTCAGGCCTTATATAGGGTATATATATATCTATACGTATATATCCAGTATATTGGTTCATGATCGGCTGACTGGACTGACAGAGGCGACGTCATTGTCACGACATTTGCTTAAATTATGGACAGAGCGCCCGGCGACCAAAACGAGGACAGTTGTTGCCTTCGACTTTGTATCTGTATCTGTATCTGTATCTGTATCGGAATCTGTATGTGTATCTGTATCTCTTGCACGGCTCTGGCCTGGGTAAATGTATCTGCATCCCAGTATTGGGTTCCGATTGAAGCGGCTTCGATTGTTTCTTTTTTTTGGGCCGTGCCCAGGCGCTATGTCAATCACCAGATCAACAGTTGTGGGGGCGGCTTTTTGTATTTCTCCCGTCTCTTACCATTTTTTTCTCTTTGTGTAGCATTTTTTGTTTTCTTGCCAAATGGGGGGCGTGGCCGACCCCAAAAAGCCAAGCTACTTGCTGTTGTTGTCTTTCATTAGTCGTGATTAGTTTTGAAAAGGAGCACAAAATGCACAAAAATTGGCAATTTCAGTTTGTTGTTTGTTTTGCCAACCGAAGAAGTACTCTTATAAATAGAGGGGTATATTAGGCTGGACAAAATTCATTGGAATGTTTGGAGCGTCTGGGGATTTCTTTGAAAAATTTTACAGGATTGAGGTAAATTTTTGCAAAGAAATACTTACTTTATTTAAAACCTTATAAAGTAG
This sequence comes from Drosophila atripex, assembly GCA_035045925.1. Classification (NCBI taxonomy): domain Eukaryota; kingdom Metazoa; phylum Arthropoda; class Insecta; order Diptera; family Drosophilidae; genus Drosophila; species Drosophila atripex. The sequence goes on from JAWNOP010000009.1 coordinate 2,163,875, forward strand.
GAAACATTTATCTAACAACAAATTCAAGTTTAAGAAATCTGATTTATATTGAAGATTATTTAAAATTATTTTTATGAATTTTACGATCTAAAAAAATATTATACAAAGTTATATTACAAAATATAATATATAAAATATGTTGAAGGGAAATAAGATATTTTTTAAATACTTTTTAAGCCACAAGCTTTTAAAGTTCGGGTATTTTTGATGACATCCTTTACCATTTATTTTTTTAGACCTCAAAATAGGTATCCTGTCTTCGACAGTCACGTAAGCGGCATTCTGGCATTTTTGTTGTTGTTTCCTTAATTTGAAGTCGCGCCACGCGCCACAAACAACACAAACACAAAAAATAAAAAAAATAAAAAATAAAAAATGGGAAAAGCGAGAAGCAAAAAAAAACACGCCACTTGGACTTGACAAATTGCGAGCAACGTTTACAATTGAAACAATTTAATCAAACAACGAGCAAGAGTTGCACAAACCGGAGAAGGGTGGTGCGGGCAGTGGCGGGGAGGGGGTGGCATCGGTGGCAACTCAACAGAAAAAAATAAGAAAAAAGACTAAATGTGCCGCTGAGTTGCACATTTTGTTGCCTCACTGTAACAGCAACAGCAGCAACGGCAGCACAAAAAATAAATAAATAAATGGGCGAAAATAATAAATAATCAAGACCACAAAATGCTGACAAATTATGTGAATTGCAAAAAACTAGAGACTATTTTTTAACTACGGCTTAATTTCTGTGGGAATTTTAATTTAGATTAAATGCATTTTTGGGGCTCCCATAGTTGTTAAAAAATTAAAGTGAGATTATAGGCGTTTTTAAATATTTTCAGAAGGCTAATTGAAGTTTTCTTTTAAAAATGTTAACTTTTTAAGCTGATTTAAAAAAAATAGATATATTTAAAAAACATAAAACTTTATTAGAAATATTAGTATATTAGTTTTAAAGAATAATTCTTAAAATAAATCGTATTTTTTTTAAAAACCTTTTCAAAGTACAAGCGCCAATAAGACTTATTATTTAAAATCGAAAATAAAGTTAGAAAAATCAGTTACCCCTAAAAAACTGAAATCTATATCTATATTCATTTAAAAAAATATCTATTGAAGCCCCGAAAAAATCCTGAAAATATATTCAATTAATTAATTAGATAATTAAGTCATCAGAAGCTGAATCGCTCCAGATGGACGGAATGTATTGGCTTGGTAACTGGTTGTTGGGGCGATTGAATTAATGGCCAAGAAAAAGTGAAAAAAAAAATGGCTTAGACGACAGCCCGTCGGCGGATGTCTTGACCTTTTTAACCCACTGACCACCTTAACCCCTCTGGGGCTCTGGGGCCCCCTTTAACCCCCAAATCCCACCCCCCTGGCCCTGAAAGCCGAGGCATGCCGTCGTGTAAATGGAAATGAAAATGTTCATAAGAGCAGACTTGATCGAATGAAAGATATGTACAAATAATATATATATAGAGGTACAATATCTGGAATATTTGAAATGCCGATGGGCAAACACATGTCGTCGGCTCCTGCCACGACTAGAAAGAGATGGCATTATGGGGCGAGGAAAGAGATAGATTGAACAGGTGAATGATTAATGTGCATTTAATTGGCGGGCTGGCTGCCGAGAAAACGAAGAGCTCGTTCAGCTCGAACGAGATAAATTCGATAAATTCACACTAAACTGTGGGTTGCTAAATGTTTCCATTTATTAAAGATTAAATATATAACAAAAACAATAACAACAAGGAACACACAGCGAAATGACAACAAAATAGATAGATAAATAAATAAATAATAAATAAAGTATAGAGTAAACAACATAGCACCGATCTTGTCTCATTTGCATATCAACTTTTCGCATTAAATTCAATTGAAAGCTTTTCTCACTTTAGCATCATTTTGAAATTCAATGAGCCGCCCTCGCCCCCGCCCCGGCCCCCGCCCCAGCCCTCGGCAAGCGCCCCCTATACAACCCAATGCCCCCTAGGACACCCCCTCGTAATACCCCCGGAAATTGATTCTCTAATGTATTTATTGCCATCGGATGCGAACACAAAATTTATGATGGCATTAAGCTAATGTTAAATGTTAAATGCAAAATATTTCAAAAGCAAAAAAAAAAGGAAAAGGGGAAAAAAATTTGAATAATGATAAATTTATAGTGTTAGTTGTAATTTACACGAAGCACAACATAACCACCCCCGATTCCGTATAATTCCGATTCCGATATATTGAATATTTTTCCCCGCTGGTATTATATTAGCATGGTTAATTATATTTTCTGCTGTCAGTTTAGCTGCAACGCATTTGTTTCTCACTTCCCATTTTTTATCGAACAACAAACGACTAATGATAGCTAAGCGATTTCGATCTTGATGGATTGACTTCTGGGAGGAGGGGTCCACTACTTTGTTTAGTCTTTTCTGCCATATGCATGTGCAGTCCACACAAAGTGTCTGAAATGTCATTAACATTTCTCTTAAAAACTAATTCAAAAACTACTATTCTTAAATAAATTTTATGAATTATCGTTAGTATCTGGTATCATACAATATCTACGCATAAAATAACACCTATATAGGACATACCTATATATTTACAGACTTAAATAAACAAATTTATTAAAAATTAAAATAATGTTTAAGCAACATGGATTTATATATAATATTGTTAACAAAAAACAATTATGTCTATTTATTTTTAGACACTATTTCGATTTAACTCCATTTATAAAAATTCAGGTTATCATACATATTTTCCCATACAAATATAAAATTAAATTAATGTTTTGTTTAAATAAAAATAACAAAAATCTAAATATATATATTTTTTTACACAATATTCTACAGCTAAAAATAAGCGCCACCAATGGCCAAATAAGAAACTAAGCAATCAAAACTTCTCAAATAGATGGCGCTGCTGAAAAAAAAATATTAATTCCCTTCTTTTAAACAATTTAATCTAAAAAAAACTACTTAAAAAGTAATGAAACTATATGAAAATATTTAGATCCTTAAAAAAATGTATTTTATTTGAAATAGTGTCAGGTTTTTTATTTAGTAAAAAGCGGACACCTCACTATAAACATTATAGATGACACATGCTTTCCGCTAATTTCTTTGCTTTTCAAATTAAAATTAAAATTCTAACGCTACCACAATGTTTAGGTATTTGTTCATTCGTTTCTCAACTTTTATACAAAAAAACTAAATGTTTTTTGTCAATTCTTCGAACTATAAAACAGGAGTAACGAAGCAAGTAATCTCATGGATGCGAAGAAGCCACCACATGTTGTCGGAGATACAGATACATTGGAAGACGATGAGCAAGGCACTCGACCGCCGATCCATCAGATACGCACACCAGGGGCCTAACATTAAGATTTAAAAAAAAAGGGTTTTAAATTAAGATTTATTTTTTGTAAGATAGTTTTTAAGAATAATCCCCTTTATTAATCCGACTGACTGCGTAAGTGATTGCCACATCCGGATATCTTGGAGATGCCTCAGAAAACACAGAAACGGTTAAATTTTAAATTAGGTTTGTATTTTTAATCAACTCTATTTTGTATTTTATTTATGTTTTTTAAACGATTATTTTTTATATTTATTTTTTTTGTATCAAACAAATTCTGTGGATCACTGTGAATATATAATATTCAACGCATGCCTGACCGTTTAAGAACCAGCTGCGAGAGTATCTGAGAAAATCGTATCTGAGAGATACTTTCTTAGCGCAAAGGTAGCCGCCGCGCCGGTCGTCGGTCATGTGCGCTCACTCTCTCTTTACACACTTACTGCTCTCTCGCTCTCTTCGATCCGTTCGCATGCCACAGTAGTTTAAAATTATAAGAAATTTTTTGAAAATTAAACTTTTTTATTATTTTTATATTAATTATTTTAAATATTATTTTTTCAAGGATATATTTCTTTTACTGTTTTGAAACAGGATTTCTGTAACTTACTCGTATAACTTGTTTATAGAAACTTTTTCTAGAAATCAGAAACAGAACTCTATGAATATTTTAAAATACTTAAAAAATCCTATTAAAGTTTTAATTATAATAATAACTTTAATCTCTGTTAATAATTGCAAACAAATCAAATGATTTCACCCATAATATTCCTTTTCTTTATAAGATTTATTAAAACAAAGCAACCTTTTTAATAAAAAGAATTAAAAATTTAAACTATGATAATATATGATTTTTGAAAAGTAAAATTTAAGAAGTTCTATAAATTTTAAAATATAATCCAACATTTTTACTTTTAAAAACAAGTAGAAAAAAATTAAAATTTCTTTGGCTTATTGGCTTTTAGAAAAATGATCAACAGTTGGTTATACTTGGCTTCACTGTACCGGCTCTCTGGGGAAACATGTTGGCTGCGTTAGCGACTGTTGCCGTTGGGTTAGTTCTTGGACGGAACTCGACGTTTTTTGACGTTTTTTCGAGGTTTTTTTTTCTGTATTGCCCTCGGGAAAAACGCAACAAATATAGTTTATTGTTAAATTAAAAAATAAAAGTGAAAATGAAGTGACGAAATGGTTTTGTTTAATAACAACTCGGCTTTAATTATTTAATATTTTCGAGTGTGCGTGTTGGCCAGAGTTGCTGGATATATGTGGTACATATACACATATATACATGTATTTATTTTTTTAATGGTTTTCGTGAACCGACCTTTGCGAACTTATCGTCGTAACAGGCAACAACCAACAATAACAACAACAACAACAACAACAACAGAGGCTAATAATAATTAAACAGCGTGTGTTGTATGTGCTCACCGAGGCGAGTGTGTGTGTGATTTTGTGAGCATAAGAGAGTGTATGTTGTCTGTTTTTTATTTTCTCCTTTTTTTTTGCGGAGACACACACACACCAAATACAAAAAAAAATACAAAAAAAAAACGCAACAAAAAACAGAGCCATAAAAAACGTATACTAATTGTCAAGAGTCGAGCAAGTTGTTGAAATTGCAAACAAAAAACAGTCCAGCAACGAGGAGATACTTCGATTGGAAGATACTGCATCCAGAAGATACACTCGTCCCAGAGATACCTTGAGAGTCTTATTGGATCAGAGCCGGAGAGGAGTTCCTATTGGGGAGTCGGTTCAGCCGATCATCCGATCGATTTTTGCCTTCGCACGCGCATTGCGAGGCCCAAACAAAAACCCAGTCCCGTCCAGACCAAGTTAGGCCCAAATCTGCTAACTGGGCAATAATATCCAGAAACGTGATCGGTTGGAAGCAAAAACAGGTGAGTTTAATTCAATTAATTTGGGCTGTGACATGTGTCTTTCTCGAATGTTACAAAAAAACGGAGCCCTAAAAAACAGATATCGATTTTTAGATAGAAGTACTATCTGTTATAGTCGTCATATTGATCCCTTATTCCCTGTCATATCGATCCCCTATTGGAACTGGAAACATCAGCCTCCAGCAAGTCTCAAAAGATTAAAAATAAATCACTAAAATTTTGCTGTCAAGGCCTAATAGGCCTCGAAGTCGGAGGTTTCCAGGCCCCAGAGCTAAAATCCAAAAAAAAATATGATAATGACGGATTATACTTTCTGATTTCCAATTATACGGTATACCCTTCCACCGGCACGGCACGGCACGGCACGGCACTACGACATATTCCCGATGATAAGACTCGGCAATAGCTCGGCAAAAAATAGGGGAAAAAAAATTTCAATAAATCAGTTTGGTATAGGCCTTATCTGACCCATTGGGAGAGAGAATATACAGAGTATATACTATCTGAATGGTTCAACAAACCGAAATCGAAATCGAACTGGGGGTTGGGGAGAATAGAGCTAAAGCCGATATATAGCGACATCGGGGCTAGTTGCATAATGCAGACACGCACCTGAGCAGGTGAGTCAGGCCGGCAGGGAGAAGGTCAGACCCGTAGAGGTGTGCAAAATGGTTTTGCGTCAAGAAAATAACACAAAAAAAACTATTAGAACCGAATAGCTAATAATAATGAATCTAATGGATTGAACACAGCCAGTGTTTTCCTTCTCTGTGTTTTTTTTTTTTGTATTTTTTTGCTCTAGTTTACGTTTGCCGGCCTTTGATTTGTAAACCAAATAGTTTCCTCGAGATGTTTGTTTATTTCATTAGCATTTCGGACCGGATTCCGTACTGGAGAGGTATACTTGGCGCCCGGGTCTTTTAAACTTTACGAAAGGTGAACGCTTTTGGGGGTCTCAGTTGGCGGACAAGCGGACAGACGGACAGAATCTCAATTGCCGGACAGACGGACAAAGCGGACAGACGGACAATTGGCATAGAATTGGATTTTATTTTAAAGAAATATAATAATCAGTGGCAGTGGCAGTTTAAAATCTTAAAAATAATTGCCGGACAGACGGACAAGGCGGACAGGCGGACAGTTGGCATGGAATTGGCTTTTAGTTTAAAGAAATATAAAAATCTTCAAAATACTGTATTAAGAAAGGTGTACCTTTTTGGGCTCTCAATTACCGGACAGACGGACAAGCGGACAGACGGACAAAATGGTCCAATTGCCCGACATTCAATTTAGCGAAATGCAAACACCAACGCGATCGCCTCAATTTATAAATAGACACTCGTCTGGAAGTCCGAGCTCTCGGCGCGTTTATTTTCAAGCGCGACTCAAGTATTATTATGCCCCGCACCTCAGAAAAAAGAAGAAAAGAAAAACGTATTTAAGTGCACTGGCGAACCACCAGACCACCGCACCGGACACCCACCAGTGCGTTCGCCTAATGGAAAACAATTCCAGGAAGCCATGGGTATAGTTCACTACTCAAATGTATACCCCAGTCCCCCTTAAAAGGCACTCAAATATTTGCCATCGTATTCCGATTTACTCACGCAGGGAAAAGTATCTCAATCTTTTTTTTCCCTGAAAGCATCGGATTTCGCAGAAAATAGGTATGGCTAGGAAAGAGTTGAAGTAGGAATTTAAAAACTATTATTCATTTATTACAATATACATTGCAAAAATATTATTAATAAAAAAATATATAAATATTTTATAGATTTCAAAATAATAATTCATAAATCTTGTACCAGCAACTAATCAAATAAAATTATCAACAGTTTTTTGAACAATTAAACATTATTCGTACAGTTTTTTCTTTTTTAATATTCCAACTATTTATTTCAAATTTTTTTTTTATATTTTTATGGCACTTATGTGCCGTTTAATCAGATTAAAAAATGTTCACTTGAAATATTAAATAAGTTTACGGGATAGGGGTATTTTTAGTGTTTAATTTTTAATGTTTCCGGCACGTGGCAGTGGTTTAAGTGGTTTATTTTTCGGATTTATCCCCCAGATACTCCCCCCAGATACTATATAACCGCACTCCGGAGCCCACTCCCTCGACGTACATGTATAAGATCCGGATACGGATACTGATCCGGAACAAATCCATGATATTTCAAAACACAATGACGCGGGGCAAGACCATGAAGATAGCCTTCTTTGGGATACTCCTGGGCTTGTCCATCGGAACGGGCCTGAAGACCTACCAGGCCCTGGAGATCGTCAAACGATGCGGCATCCGGCCGACAAATCAAAAGACTCCGGAGGAGATCATCGGCCTCAGCGAGGAGGACACCATCCAGAATTCCCAGAGGAATCTGGTCTTTGTGGGCGTGATGACGGCCAAGAATTTTCTGGAGGGCCGGGCCCGGGCGGTATATGATACGTGGGGCAAGGAGGTGCCCGGACGGATAGCGTTCTTCAGCTCCGAGGGCAGCTACTCGGAGGACCTGCCGGTGGTGAGTCTCAAGAACGTCGACGACCGCTATCCGCCCCAGAAGAAGTCCTTCATGATGCTCTACTACATGTACGAGCACTATATCGACCGGTTCGAGTGGTTCATCCGGGCGGACGACGACGTCTACATTGAGCCGGACAAGCTGGAGCGATTCCTGCGCTCCATCGACAGCTCCAAGCCGCAGTTCATCGGCCAGGCCGGCAAGGGCAACACCGAGGAGTTCGGCCTCCTCTCCCTGGAGTTCGACGAGAACTTCTGCATGGGCGGTCCGGGCGTGATCCTCAGCAGCGAGACCCTCCGCCGGGTGGCCCCGCACATCCCCACCTGCCTGAAGAACCTCTACAGCACCCACGAGGACGTGGAGGTGGGCAGGTGTGTCCAGAAGTTTGCTGGCATACCCTGCACCTGGAACTACGAGGTAGGTGGCTACTCACGACTGAAAAGTGTGAAACATACCCGGGGATTTCTTTATGGACTCCAACCATGTCTATATCGTCCGACGTCTATATCTTTGCCTATCCAGATCCGATCTTCAAAAGTGATACCTTGAAAGATTCGTGGATCTATTCCCCACCACTCTGTAGATATAAATTGAAACAATATTGTCGTTTTTTATTTTTAAAAATCGGAATATCCGTACATGCCAAACCATCTGTATCCTGGCCCATAGCCACTAGATCCTTTAGCGAAAAGTGTATATATTAGTGTGTAAACTATAATCCTCCTTAGATGCAGTACATCCTGCGGCACAACTCGAGTGGAAGGAACGCATATACCGGAAAACTGAAGCGGAAGGAAATCCACAACGCCATAACCCTGCATCCCATTAAGCAGGCTCCGCTGATGTACCGACTGCACTCCTACGTACAGGTGGGTCTCCCCGCGAGAAACCTTACAATGCACACAATAATCCCAAGATCTCGTCATGAACAGGGACTGAAAGCTGAGGAAATGCGCCAGGAGTCGCTGCTTCTGCATCGGGACATCAAGCGAATGGCCTCGTACCTCGAGGTTCCGGACGAGAGCACCTACATGCTGCCCAGCGTGTCGCCGGAGAGTGATTCGAACAAGAGGCACTTCCAGGACCACAACATCCTGGGTGAGTTTCGGGGATGTTTCGAAATAAAATTCCATCTCTCTCCAAACAACGATGTATTTTGCAAAAAAAATAACTGAAAAAGTTAAGAAAATATACAAATGGTGGCTAACCGGGCACATGGTCCTGGTTGCAGGCCGTGAGCCCGTCGCCCAGACAGGCGGCATAGCCCATCAGGTGGGGCAGGAGGTTCTGCTCCATGACGCCGCCGAAGAGATGGGCCTGCGGGCCCATGGCGAACACGGCCACATCCTCGCCAGAGTGGACGCCCTTCCGGCCATGTATGTAGCTGGGCGTATAGGAGGCTGTGGAGGAGCGGACTTAGTCAGGATTGGGACAAGCTACTGGTGGTACTCACTGGGACCCAGGGTCTTGCCGGGACTCTCCCGCTTGCCGTCCTTGTCCAGGCTCTGCCACTTGCCGATCGCATAGTTCAGGGTGCTGTACGGCACACCGTCCACGTCCCGCTGCTGGTCGTCCATGCCCATGATGGGGGTGCCCCGCCTCGAGTAACCGGCCATGGAGAGGGTGTGCGAGTGGTCCGCCGTGACCACCACCAGAGTCTCCATCGGATCGGTCATCTTGAGGACCGTCTCCACTGCGGCATCGAACTCCAGCATCTCGTCCAGGGCATACCCGACCCGGGTCTCATGGTGGCCGTGATCTATCCTCCCGCCCTCGATGAAGACCACAAATCCGTGGTCTTCTCCGGTTTCCTGATCCCGTTTCGCCAGCTTCTCGATGGCCGCCGCCGACATCTCCTTCAGCCTGGGCTGGTCCTTGTAGGCGGCCATGTGGTAGGGCATGTGATTGTCCCCGAAGATGCCCAGCAGCTTGCCGGGAGAGTGGCTGCAGTTCCTCAGCTCCGCCATGTTGCGGGCAAAGCAGCCATCGGGGTTCTGCTCCCGCCAGATGGCCAACAGATCCTTGTCGTCCCGACGCTCCGTGTCGAATTTGCCCAGACCACCGCCAAGGATAACCTGAAAGTACATTGGTTTCCAGAGATACCTCCACAAATATCCACGATCTCACCTCGAAATTGCGGCCGGGCTCCTCCTCCACCAGTTGGCGGGCAATTTCCAGTTCCTCGGCACGCTTGCCAACGTGGGCGTAGGCGCCGGCCGGACTGGCGTCCGTCAGCCGGGTGGTGGTCACCACGCCGGTGGCCTTGCCCGTTTTCTGGGCCCACTGGAGCAACGACTCCACCGGCTCCCCGCTAACGCTCTGCCCGACCGTGCCGCTGAGGGTCTTGACGCCGCCCAGGTAGGCGGTGGCCGTGCAGGCCGAGTCGGGGGTCTGCTCGTCGACGCAGTACGTCTTGCAGAGGCCGGCGAAGGGGAACTCCTCCACCGCCAGGCGGGAGTCCTCGCCGCGCCGGCCCTGCCGCTGTCCCTTGAGGATGCGGGCCGCTGTCATGGTGGTCACCGACAGTCCATCGCCCAGTAGTATCACCACGTTCCTGGCCCGCCGACTGTCCGAGGCGTAGTCTCGGGTCCTGGCCAGCCGCTCCCTCAGCTGCTCCTGGGCCTGGCGGTGCCAGTAGCCCGCCGACTCTTCTCCTCCTTCGGATGATTGTTTGCCTGCGGTCTGGATATCTGCTCTGAGAAGAGTCGACAGGAGCAGGAGCAGGAGCTGAAGGATCAGCCAGTGTCCAGTCTGGGACGACATGTGGCGACGATAGGCACTTTAATTGGGGCGGAATCCCGAACCGAAACCGATTCCGATCTGACTGCCGGTGGGACTGACTGGGATCGGCAGTTATAAGGGGCCGGGCCGACTCGGTTGAAGGGATTCCGCACAGCACCTGTGATCCAAATAAAAAGTGCAAATCATTAGCCCCATGGGGTGCTGGAACCCAGCTAGCTGGCCCCCAATTCCAAGAAGCCCCCAGATAAGGGCCTCGAACTAGATACTCCGTGGCCCGGAACTACAACGTCTTCTGCTTCCATTCTACTTACAGGAATCAGTCCGGAGCTGAATAAGTTTGTACCGAGCAGTACGGAGGACCTCCTGGACTGGTCCTTCATCGCGCGCAGCCTGTACTCCGCGAGCTCGGCGAATCCCAAGCAGAAAATCGACTCGGCGATGCGGGAGGGACTCGAGGACGTCATCACCGAGGTGATGGAGAACATCAACAACTACTCCCGGCAGCGGGGTCGGGTGATTGAGTTCCGGGAGCTGCTCTACGGCTACCATCGCCTGGACGCACTCCACGGGCAGGACCTGATCCTCGACCTGCTGCTCATTTACAAGAAGTACAGCGGCAAGAAGATGACGGTGCCGGTGCGGAGGCATCTCTACGTCCAGCGGGCCTTCACGGGGATCTTCGTCAAGGAGGTGGACGAGGACTTCTACAACGTGACCTTGCACCAGAGTGAGTGGCGGGACCTATGGATACAATAACGAAACAATCTCATTAATCCAAATGTTCTAGGTCTCCTGGGCAGCCTGCTTCAGAATGGGATGGCCCGGCTGAGCAGCCACTTCACCATGCCCAGTGGCCTGCTCCCGCCCACGGAGGACAAGATCGTGTTCGTCCTGCCGATAGCCTGGCGACTGGGTACCTTCGAACGCTTCCTGCACACCTACGAGCGGATCTGCATCCGCGGGGAGCAGCACTGCGACCTCCTGGTGGTGATTTTCGGCTCGCCCGAGGAGCTGGGCGACCACATGCAGCTGCTCCACGACCTGCACGCCAGGCACGTATACCAGCAGGTCAACTGGATACAAAGGAGCGGCCCCTTCTCGCGTGGCGTGGCTCTGGATGTGGCGGCGAGGTCCTCGTACATCCGCCAGGAGGACATCATTCTGTTCATCGACGTGGACATGGTGTTCGAGGTGGAGACCCTGCAGCGGGTGAGGATGCACACGCAGCGGGGCAAGCAGGTGTACCTGCCGATCGTCTTCAGCCAATACGATCCCCAGAGGAGGGGCAACGAGGCGCCGTGGGAGGGGGAGTCGCCCCGGATTGATGACGAGAGCGGGTACTTCCGGCAGTTCGGTTTCGGGATCTGTGCCATCTACAAGTCCGACATCCTCGACGAGGACATCAACGGCTTCGACAAGGACATCACCGGCTGGGGGCTGGAGGACGTCAAGTTCCTGGAGAAGATTGTGCGCGTGGGCACCCGCCAATGGGGCTTCCTGGCCAACACCGCCGAACTCTCCTCCGACTACAACGAGGCCGCCGAGCAGTGGCGACGGCTGAGCGTGTTCCGCGCCCCGGATCCCACGCTAGTCCACATCTACCATGACATTAGCTGTGACATCCAGCTGGACGCGCCGCAGTACAACATGTGCCTGGGCACCAAGGCCAACTCCATCGGCAGCACCCGGCTGATGGAGCAGCTGTTCCACAGCAGTCCCGAGAATGTCCAGTTCGCCAGCGACTTTAATCGCCAGAAGCAGCAGGCCCGGTGATGATCCATATGTGTCAGGTATCCTGCCCGCCAGCTATCCTGCCACCATATTGTAGTATTATCCTGTCCTAGGCTAGTGTTTCGATCCGATATGCCAAATAGCAGCGTTAGTCCTTAGTGCCTAAGTAGGATGAGTGATGGAGAGGAATAGGATTTATGAAAGACTATCCTTAAGCTGTTGACCAATGAGAGAGAACACACTCACCCATGTAGATACTATCCTCCATCACGGGTAGACGGTAGTCCTTTAGTTAGTTAGGCTAGGTCCCTAGAACCAACTAGAATTTAAATCGAAGCTAGACTAAGTGGAGGAGCAGCACTGTATTCCAGTAACTTAACTAAGTAACACAACTAAGGTGAATAAACTCGTCTTTATTCAAAACAAAAAACAACATCTTTGATTAATTCTCGTCGATGGATGGATTTCTTACAAGGCGTACGCGGTGGCACTCTAAAACTATATGTATGTATGTGTCATTAAATGCTAAGGGAGATCCTTTCTGGTCCTCCGATACAGCCTCTCTGTCGGCAGTCTAGTGGAAGTCTTCTCTTCTCTTTATTTGTGAGGTTTCATCTTTTGCTTATTTTTTCAGATCCATTCAACAGATCCTACACATAGTCAACGGGCATGATGCCCAGGAGGGAGAGAGCCTGGTTCATCACCTGACGCACAGCCATAACGAGAGTGATCCTGGCGTACAGAATCGGCACCAGTTGGTCGCGCTTCTGCACCAGCACCTTCTTCTGGCGGTAGTAGCGGCTGAACACAGTGGCCAGGTTCTCCAGGTAGCGGATGAGCAGGTGGATGCCCACTTGGCCCTGCTCCAGCTGGTCAATGGTGGTCTCCAGCACCTCCGGAAAGGTAAGCAGGCACGAGAAGATCAGCTGCCAGTCCATCTGAAAAAGTGGATTGGATAACAAAAGCTACAGGGTGTACAGGAGAGCTACCTCGTCCTCCAAAATGCTGAGATCAATCTCCTCCAGCGGCGGCAACGGGTCATAGACACCTGCAGCCACCTGACTCTCGAAGCTGCGCAGCAAGGTCTCCACCCGGGCCGAGTTGTACAGGATGTAGGAGGCGCCTTTGGAGCTGCCCATGCCGTTGCGCACCACGCAGGCGGCCGAGGCGTGACGCACCGAGAACAGGTCCACAATGACGGCAGCCTCTCCCAGGCGGCGCATCAGGGTGTCCAGTCTGCAGCTGCCGGCCGGACGCAGGCCACTGCGGTGCAGGGCCATCAGGCGCATGTGAGTGGACCGCATGCTGTCGCGAAAGAGAAAGAGAGGTATCATGTTAGAAGATAGGCGCCTCGCGTCCAATTGGAATGCAAACTGACTTCAAGTAGGTGTCCAGGTCCATGTCGGTGGCCGTCTTGTTGCCGGGCTCCAGAACGGGGCCACTGACCAGGCAGATGTGGGCCCGACGCTGCTCCAGGCTGCACCGCTGCGACTCCACGTTCACCAGGACCGTGTCGGCCTGGGCGTTGCCGGCGGCCAGCATGCGCCAGTTGGAGCACTCGACCAGGCGCTTCACAATCTCGTACAGCTGCTGGAGCCGGTAGTGACGCAGCTCGGTGGGCCCATCCGGCTGTCCCAGGCCAGCGCTCTGGTTCAAGGTCAAGACGAGCGACCTGTGGGACTTCTCGGGAAGCCCGTAGCTCAGGCCCTGCTTGAGTATCGAGGTCACCACGTAACGGACTACCGGAGCGCGCTCGAGTCTCAAAGCGTAGCGCTCTCTCGGCAACTTAATCGTATCCTTAATCGGCATCAGGCCCTTCCTGGAAAGGTCGATCAAGTCCTCGCGCTGCTTCGGATCCTCCATGAGGCGGTCATCGCTGCGACGCAACTTACAGCCCAGCCGGTTGCAGAAGCTCTCCCAGTATTGAGCGTTGGTGGCGATGCTCAGGTCGCCGCCTTCGGCAAAGCCATCAATGTGGTAGCGAATGATCTCGCCGCAGCGTCGCGGGCGCAACGGAGCCGAGTCGCCGTTCTCCGGATTTTTCCATTCAGCGAAATAGTCGAAAATCATCATATTTATCTTTGCTAGCGGATTGGACTCCATTGTCAGAACAAACGAAACTGAGATGAAACAACACAAAGAGCCGGGAAAAAAATATAAAATAATTTGAAAATCAGCAAGGTGGACTGGACAAGAACGATCCGGGCAATTGTTATCGATAACAACTTTTTCCTCACACTTTCGACAAGAAACTCCGTCCGCTATGTCTTGCCGATATACATGTTTAATTAAATTTTTTTTATTTGTTTTAAATTAAAACAAAGACAATGCTTTGAACCTTAATCAAAAATTGCCTTCTGGCTTTGTTTATTTTATCGCAAAGCTTTTTAGAAATAGCTCATCGATAGTTTGATGTTTGTGTAGCCCTGGAATCCAGGGCCTAGACAGTACTTAGAGGAAGTCACGGTTATATTTATCAGTATTAATATATTTAGATACGGTAAATGCCGAAATGGACGTTGTCTCCTTTGAACAAAGCTAAGTTAATATTATTTCTTATAATGTGGCCACAAGATCAGTTTTATTTGAAAAGAACGCACGACTTTGTCTACATACATATGTCAAAATTATACCAAACACAACTTGTAAAAACTATTAAATTACTCCAAAATAACTCCAAAATAACTCCACTAAAAGTAACATCAAATCATAAAAAATAAATCCTCCTTAACCAAAATATATTATAATATAATCAAAAATAATTCAAGAATCCTGCGCAAACTGTGACTTTTCGTGACTTCGTGCCTCGTCGAGTTCGCGTGAGTAGCCACGGAACAGCAATATTTCCCCATCCCTAGCGCGACCAATAGAACAGAAATTTGTGTTTTTGTGAAAATTGGCTTTGGACCTGCTAAAGCTTCAGCGCCAGGTGTAAGTGCCGCTGAGAGGAATGTCCGGAAAGCTGGAGCAGCGGTTGGTCGACCTGGGCACTGCCTGCCTGGTCTGCCTCAGGGACGAGCCCCTGGATACCTGTTCGATCTATGGGCGCGACTCCGAGCCACCGCATCTGCGGATCGTGGACAAGATTCGGAGCTGTACCAGCCTCCAGCTGGGGGAGAACTTGACCACCACCTGGCCCGATAAAATCTGCCGCCAGTGCCACATGGAGCTGACGGTGACCTATCGCTTCCGCGAAAAGTGCGCCGCTGTGGAGGTGCTGCGTCAGGAGCAGCAGCTGAAGCAGAACCTGGAGCAGCACCACCTGCGGCTGCCCCGCACCCTGAAGATCGAGCGCGTCGAACTGGACCTGGAGCCAGGCTCTTCAGTCAGTGGCGCCGCCACCCTAACGGAGGTGATTCAGGCGGTGGACGACGAGCCGCCGTACTCCTTCCAGGACGAAGGCGGGGACATCAGCCTACTGCCGGACGCTTCCGGAGCTCTTGTTTTGTCACTTAACGCGTCCCTCGACTCCACCGATTTGGTCAAACAGGAGTCGAGGGACAAAACGTGCTCCGAGGGAGAAGAAGACAAGATGCTGGCGCTACCGCCGTGGGACGAGGATCACACTCCGGAACATCTGTACGAGATCGAAACGCAGCTAGAGAGCTTGGTGGGAAGTCCGACGCTGGAACAACCGCCCGCCCCGCCGCCGTCGAATACACCACGGAAGCGACCCTACCGCCGGGTTACTCCCGTCAAGTATGCTGATTACCAGCCCGGATCCTCGATCGCGGCCGTGCCATCCACGAAGCGTCGGCATACCGAGCGCTCGCCAAAGATTTGTGATGTGTGCGGGAACACGTACAAGTACCAGCACGCCCTGAACGCCCATATGCGGCGACACAACAACGATCGTCCGTATCCGTGCGAGGTGTGCCAGAAGGCGTTCATCTCGAACGTGGAGCTGCGCCGACACATGCGCGTCCACACCGGCCAGAAGCCGTACAGCTGCCGGTTCTGCGATCGCAGCTTCTCCGACTTTGGCAGCAGCAAGAAGCACGAACGCATCCACACCGGGGAGCGTCCGTATGTGTGCGAGGTGTGCCAGAAGGGATTCGCCTACGCCCACGTCCTCTCCGTCCACCGGCGCACGCACACCGGCAAGAAGCAGTTCCAGTGCCCACACTGCGTCAAGGGCTTCACCAAGAAGAGCTATCTGGCGGCCCACATGGCGCAGCACGGCGGATCGGTGGAGGAAACTGGGTCGGGGACTAAGAGCAATACATTGGGTAGCACCAACAGTGTGCGAGTGAACGGGCGCAAGGACTCGGGGACTTTCATTCTGGACTCGGTCGTTCTGGGGGATGAGAGCAAGGTCCTGGAGGAGTGTATCGTCACCAATGACTTTATGTTCAAGGACCAGGACCCGGGGGCCGACGACTCCCGTGGAGGCGAGGAGGATGCGGAGAACTGCGAGGCGAGCGACCAGAATGGCCAGCCAGTCCTGGAGCACCATCGTTCGGCGTATCCTGGAGGGGATTTCGTTGACGTGGACGGGTATCAGGGCGTGGGCGATCTGCTGGACGGCGGGGAGTTTGTCGACGATGCCAAGTATCTGATCGACTAGTATTCTGCTGCTATCCGAGTATTAGACAGTCCTGGAGTGTTAGACTCGCTCCACTTCCTCCCACCCCCTAGCCGTTAGTCCAGTTAGCTCAGTTAGTAACTAGCTTTAAGTCCTACTACTGTATTAGGTGTACAAATAATAAACTGAGAACGTAAGCAATAAGTAACTATTTATGTGGTTTTTTGTCAATTTTTTGTATTTTTCATCGAAGGGATCTTTCTGTTTTTTATGTTTTAGTTTTTAATTTGTAAATATATACTCTTGTAATTAGTGATTAGTCATTAACTATTTAAAATATAAATATATTGTATAAAACATATAGCATCTCTTAAGATCGGAGACTAATATTCTTAACATTTTTTTTATTTTTTAAATCATTCATTTTTACTTTAAGAATTTTTGAAATTCCTTGAAAAAATCATGAAAGAGTTTAGTTTTATTTTTTAACATTGAACATTTAATAGTATTATTTTTAATATTAAAATATATAGAAGTTCTTAAAGAAGACTTTACAACCTAGCTGAGACATACAGATCTTAACGCTTCATTTGCTCTTATTTTTTTGCCACATGATGTGTTCCTTTTTTAATAGAATTTAAAATTTGTATGTTTGGCAGACGATTATATAATAACTCCAAAAAAAAAATACACCATTCTTGTGGCAATCTGTGCAAACAAGAGCTGGGAAAGATGGCCTAAAGCGATCTCAGTTCTTAGTTATTTCTGCCACGAATTCCAAAATATTATTTTTTTCGGCTATTGCGGAACAACTGTGCAAACGGCGGGCACAGTGGACACCCAGTAAGACGGCCGCTTCTAAATTCTAGCTAGTTTATTGGTTGCTTGGGTTAGTCAAGTATCAGGGGGACGGGCAATTGTTCTAGGGTGAGTCCCGGGGAGTGCGTCGTAGCCGGTGGCCACTGTACCGGCCGCCACCGGCTCAGACGATGATGATGTTGGCCACGTTCTCGAACCGGTTTTGCCGGACAACTGAGAGCTGGGAGAACTACGGCGGGGTCAACGCTTCTTCGGGTCGGTTTCGGTTTGGGGGATGCTTAGGGTGTTGGTGGAAATAAAAATAAAATTCATCAAAATCTTCAAATAGTAGGGCGAGAGGGAATTCTAATCCTCGAAGGTGATGCGACCGGGACCGTGGTTCTTCATGTAGCGACGGTAGGCCTTGTAGCGCGGATTCTCGGCCAACTTCTTCTTCATCTCCTCGTCCTGCTCGGCCTTCCAGGCGGCAAAGTTCTCCCGCTTCCACAGCTCCAGGTGCAGGTACTCCTCCAGCTGTTTCTCCTCTTGCGCCTCAAACTGATGCTGTCCCATACCCAAATGGCGTCGAATCAGATAGAGCTTCTGCTCCCGGCCATAGGGCTGCTTCATGACCGTGTAGCGCCAGAACCACTGGGCATGCCACGCTATAAACGAGAGCAGGGTGTACGGGCAGATGAGCAACTGCACCCAGAGCACGTCCCACAGCGTGGGCTTGGCGTAGCCACCCTTCACGTCCATCTTCTCGGCGATCACCCGACGCACAATCCGCTCCAGCTCCTCGCGCTGATCGATCTTCGACATTTTGTTCTTTCCCTTCTTCTGTATCCGCTCCTGGATCTCGTCCCGGGCGATGTCCAGGGCCTGGTTCCGATACTTCGGCACTGTGGCGAAGTATTTAATGGCCGAATCGTATCGCTGCCAGCCGGAGTAGTACTGGATCACCGAGACAATAGTCAACACCACCACGATCACCACGCGCACATCCACTTTGGGAGCCACGCGGCGCCTGTAGTAGCGGTAGTAGTGAGCATAGTACGCATCCGGATTGTCCAGCATGTAGTCGTAGTCCGTTCGCGACTCCTCGTCACGCAGGATCTCGTAGGCGGTGGCCACCAGCTTGAACTGGATCTCGGCAGCCGCCTTCGCCTCGGCGCCGCGATGCAAATCGGGATGGTATTTCCGGGCCAGCTGGCGGTAGGCCTTGCCGATCTCCGACTTGGAGGACTCCCGAGTCATGCCGAGGACATCGTAGCAGTTCTCCTTGCCGCAGTAAAGACCCTCCAGTAATCCCAGCGCCACGCCGGGCAGCAGGAGGAGCACCAGCAGCAGCTTCTGCATCTTTCTCTCTGGGATCAGGGGTGGGGGGGGAGCACTCTGAGCTGAACCTTGTGCAACTGGTGGCGGTCGCGTTGGCGCTGGAAGTCTGTCTGTCCGGCTGCAGAGTTGGCCGCTCGTCAATAGGGTTGTTGATAATATATTAGAGTATCAGTTTATCGATACTATTCGAATAAGAATTAATATCGTATAAGCATATGCCAAAATATCGGATAAAAGATACATTTTCGTTCCTAATTATATTATTTACGATTATAAAAAAAGCTATATCTAAATACATATCAGGAAGACATATATTAAGAACTTTTTATACACAATCATCAATATAATACACATATGTATACATATAATATTTTTCATTCTTAGTTTCGCATAAAATCTGCATAATCGTGAAAAATACTTGTTTAAAATAGTTAATATGTTTTTTAATAATTAATATAATAATTGTAGCTTTAAGATTCCAACTAAATAATTATAATCTAGCCATCAAGTAATAAATATCAATTTCAAAACAAAATATATCGCTGTTTGTCCATCACTATTTTAGCGCGCCTATCGAACTATTTGTTTGAACTTCTGGCCAAACATTTTGTTTTAAACCTAAAATTTACGAAGCTAATTTACCTTTTAAATATGGAGGTGATCCAACAGATAGACACTGTACTTGGCGCTTTACCAGATAACACGCAACTGTTTAGGGAGCTGGCCGAAGGTGAGCTGATGCTCTGTCCATACTTCCTATTAAAAAACTTAATTTTCCCCAGGAACTCCTAGTGAGTATGAGGCTCAGATCAAAAAACTTCATGAAACCAGCACTAAAAAGCGTGTGGAATACGCGGAAAACTTGATCCGTATAAGGAGCTCGCACCAGGCCATGCACGCCGCACTGGATCGTGCGAAACAGGACTTGCCCAACTACCAGGAGTGGAGGAGCGGCTGGAAAGCGCGCAAAGGGGCCGTGGTGAAAAGTAGGATGCACGTGAAGAACATGACAGAGTACAAGAACATCAAGCAAGCCATCGAGGTGGCGGCCAACCTGAATAATCCACGAACGTCCAACGGGAGTGAAAGGGATAAGTCGACGAATGCGGATGACGATGACGACGAAATCCAGATCCAGGGCAACAGCGACGTCTTCTCTGTATTCGACCCCTGGTCGAAGGCGGTGATGCTGAATCCCGTGCGCAACACGAAGTGCGGTCATGTCTACGATCGCGAGTCTGTATTTAAAATCATTAAGGAGAACATTGGCATCCGATGTCCGGTCCTGGGCTGCGGAAGCAAAAACTTTTTGCACCCAAACATCTTGGTCGACGACGAGGAGACACGCCAGAGGGTGCACCGTCATTTGGCCGAGGAGGAAAAGGAGGAAGAGGAGTATGAAGTAGAAGCTCTTGACGATGCGGACCAGGACGAAGAGGTGGAATAATTATAATATGAAAACTGAAACATTGCTTCCAAGAGGGCAAGCAGTACCTGTAAACCTCTCTAGGGATAAATTGTGTTATTATATTGTTTTACAGGATATTTCTTGCATCCTTTTTAAAGTTATCTCCTAAAATCGCATTGTAGCTAGAATACTATGATATAGTTTTTAAAAAATAATTATTTTTTTAATGTGTTTAAAGATTTTAAATACATATAAAAGATAAATTAACATTATTTTTAAATATCTAATAACTTTAAAATGCATTGCGCAAAAATAAAGTTCCATCGCAATTTCGATAAGTCGATAAATCGGCTGGGTGTCATCACTAAAACCTGCAGCAAAACAATAGAAGGAATATTACGAATTTGCATTGTTACAGGAGATTATTTGGCTTAAAGATTGGGCAAAGCTGTTGCTTGACGGGCCGGGAAAGCTGCAAGTATCCATGCCCGAGTCTGCGATAACCAAGATGCTAGTTTCCCAGCTAAACTTCAAGTAATCGGAGCTATGATGGAGCGCTAGCTCCTGGTGGCCAGAATGTGGCTGTTCAGACGCCGGATGTTTTTCGCGCTGGCCTATGGCATCGTATTCCTGGTGACCTGCCTGGTGATGATGATGGCCATTGAAATATTCATAATCATACGAGTAAGTAACACCCGGAGTTCCCATAGTAGTTGTAACCATAATTTTTGTTAGGACGGCTTCAGAGGACTGCACCAGGACGAGGATGTGGTGCGCACGCGTCCTCTGTTGTGGACTCAACAGCTCCTACAACCGGAGGAGCATCTGAATCGAACTCGCGCCGACCCGGAGGCGCGGTGCCGCAACTCTGTTCAAGGCCGGCAGCTGCTGGCCGACGAGAGGGGATTCGTGTGCCGACGCGAGGAGCTTCTGCCAAGCGGTTGCTGCAATACCGAGTTGCCCGGCATTGCTTACTATAGCTGCCGTTCCTGCAACACCACCACCCACTGCTGCGGTATTTACGAGTTTTGCGTCTCCTGTTGCCTGCATCCCGGAAAGCAGCCACTGCTGGAACAGGTACTCCGCTCGACCAACACTCCCAAGTACATATTCACCAAGGTGGCCGATCACTTTGAGCTGTGCCTGGTCAAGTGCCGGACGAACTCGCACTCGGTGCAGCACGAGAATCAGTACCGGGATCCATCTGCCAAGCACTGCTATGGACTGACGGAGGCCCACGAGTCGCAGAAGAACGTGGCCCCGAAGGTGGCCGGCAGCTGATCGATCTGGAGATTCCTTTCCGAGATTCAAGCATCGCTTAGATAAGTCTTAGGCCAAGAGATGTGTTCTGATTCATCATGAAAGGGTAGCCCTTTCCATTCTCTTTCTCTTTGAAACTCTCCTGCTATTTACAGAAAGTGCAATATGAGTCACTCTCCTGATCTGCCAGCCATAAAAAGCTCTAGAGGTCTTTGTTTATAGCCAGATAATCAGTGCAGGAGGTTCCTGTTTCTGTCAATTCCGCAGTCTGGCAGGTAATCCGAGATCTGGCCAGCACATCGAAGCCCTAGTTGGGAGAACTTCTCTTCAAGCTTTATAATATTGTAGATTGCCATGCAATATGGGTAGTTCTTAAGGAGATTGTCCAAAAGTTGGTGACAAAAAGTTAATAATTATGTTGTAAGGCTTCTGATTTCTGAATTTTGTAAATAGCAAGTAGCTTTTTCTTAAACGAACAAATGCTTTAGCTCTCTTTTTTACAACTCTTTTTTTATTCTCTATTTAATACTAATAGTAATATAGTTAATTAATTTATTGTTGTTGAGATGATAAGCTATAGGATATGATATATTTTGTAAATATTTCAGAGCTTATTTATTTTTGGGTCGAAAGTGTAAATAAATGCGAGTACATAGTGACACTACCAGAATTTCAAGTAGAACATGAAGAACTCATGGAGAACAGGGATAAATGAGGATCTACTGGGTGAAGGGCTCCTGGTGGACCACTTGCCCCTCGATGCCGTAGAAGATGGTATCGTCCTTAACATACCCCCACGCCATGCGCCGCGATGTGAAGCTGATGCCGATCTCCCCGCTGGGGGCCACAACAATAGCGCCTCCGGTGCCGCCCAACCGGCGGGTCATCTCGCGGCACTCCTCGTCGGCGGCAACCTGCGGCGACAGGCCCTTGCAGTCCATGGCGGCCAGGATGCGCTGTGCCAGGTTGTAGCGCATGATTGTCTCACCGTGGCCAGTGGTGGAGACACCGCCCCGCAGATTGTCCGCATAGGTGCCGCTGCCCAGGATGGGCGTGTCACCGATCCGTCCTGGCCACTTGCCCGTAATGCCGCCCGTGGAGGTTCCAACCACGATATGACCCTCGGAATTGATGGCGACGGCGCCCACGGTCTCGCCACTGGGATCAGTCTTCAGTGCATTGGTGGTGGGCTTCTCCTCGGCCAGTTCCGTGCGCGCAAAGAACGGATCCTTGCCCTGGGCCACCTGCTCCTGAAACTGCTGGAGCGTAAAGCGAGCGCCCTCGGTGACGAGGGCGTTTGGCGGCAGCTTCTCACTGCCCGTCGCCAGGGCCAGCTCCAGGGCAGCATCTCCGCCGAGGAACGTGTGCCTCTTCTTCTCTATCAGCCGTCTGGTAACCGTGATCGGATGCATCACATCCCGCAGCAGGGTTATGCAGCCGGCGCGCAGATCCTTGCCCTCCATCAGACTGGCCTCCATCTCTACCTCACCCTTGGTGTTCAGGCAGGAACCATAGCCAGCGTTGAAGTTCTCGTCCAGCTCCATGCTACGCACCGCCGCCTCCACGGCGTCCAGAGCGCATCCGGTGGCGCCGTTCTCCGGATTCAAGAGCCGCCAGGCACACCTCAGCGACTGCTTGATGCCCTGGAACTTTCCGGCGATACGGGAATCGGATATATCACCGGCTCCGCCATGGATTAGGAGCATGGGACGTGGCATCTTCCGGTCTATTCGGCTGGGGATCTGTTGGGCTGGGCCTGCTGAGGTTCCAGAATCTGACTCTGAATGTTGTTGTCGAGCAGCTGGGGCGTCGATTGCTTTTGTTTCGCTTGTGCGACGAGTGCTTTCTTTAAATACGTGTGTCTGTATACTTTCCTGCATGATAATACCCTGTAATCTAGGGTATAATAGTTTCTTAATGTGATTTGTTATTTCTATTTTTCATATTTTATAAAAAATTTTTTTGCTTTTTAATAATTTTTAACAAGATTTCTTTCTAAATAATATTTTGTATGTAAAGGGCATACAGTAGTCGTCTTGTTTCAACTAAAGAGAATGCAGTTTTTAAATTTTTTTGTTGTTTCCTGAGGTTTCTCTCTTATCCCGCGATAAGAAGAGTAATCAACCTTGTAACATGCGGTGGTTTATGGTTTTAAATTCCAGTGCTGATATCGTCTAAATTCCAGAGGATCTGGGAAATACATACACATACATAAAAACATGTATAAGCATGCATGTGAATATGTAAACATGTATGTGCTTGTTAAAAACTCACTCGAGAACAGGCTTAACCCGTTGATGCTGTTCAAGTGCCTACAAAAATCCCTTTGAGCTCTTCACTTTACACTGAAAATTAAACTTTTTAATCAAGTGTTTTTTATTTAATCAATAAAAGGATAAGCGCATATCTCTCGGCCATTAATCGTTCTCATAATTATAGCCATATAGTCGTAGTCATCATCGCTTTTTTGTGGCAAGCCAAAGTTCAATGGTCGCGGCGAGTTCGTGTCGCCACAGGAGGGCATGTCTACCCCCGCCACAATGATGGGGCAATTAAAGCGAACCGTTTAATCAAAATACTGGAAATTGTGACTTGATTGAGTGAAGCTTCGTCATAATAATAAACTGTTATTTTGCAGGATATCTTTTTCTACTAAAATATTATTCAATTTTTATATATTTGATAAATTTAAGAGAGAAATATTCTTTCAATTCAAGTAAGTAATTCAATTCAAAGGAATTAACCCTAATTGTTAGTTAGGAATGTAGAGCATAAGGTGGGCAGTCCAAAGGTGGGCAGCTCCACCGCACTCCTGCATAATTGCAAGTGCATGCCCAAACACGCACACACCCTCTCCAGTGTTTAATAACATTTCAAGGCATCGAACCGTGAGAGGCGTTGCTTGAACTCTTCCTCATCCCCACATCTATCTGTCTTTGTTTCGCACTGTTCTCTACTCTCTTTGTTGTTCCTTCCAGTCTCCGGGGGGTCTCAAGGAGCAATTTTGGCAGTCTTCCCCACTCCTTCGGACTCCACCATTCCCTGCTCTTCCATTTCCTTTGCTTGCTTCTTCCTTTGGCCCAGCTTCCCGTGCGATTCCCTGTCTTCCTTTCACTTGGGGATCAAACGTAAATTTCACTTTGAGAAAAATGAGAACGAAGGTCTAAGGAGCACAAAAGAACAGTACCAGCAACCGAGCACTGAGAGAAATGCTGATGGAGCTTAGAAATAATACAAGGGAAAAATATAAAATTAAAAATAATAAGTGTAATTAAATCTTTAAATTACTATTACACATAAATAATAATAATCATAAAGACTTTCCAACATTTTTTGTCACTGTATAAAAAAAAAAAAACGTTAGATTTTTTTTAAGATGGCGTTGGAGAATTTATAAATCAAAACGTCAGAAATGGTTAACGGTACCAGAGCGACTGATTTTGTGGCTATGGTGAGAAGGAGTCGTCCTTTTTCGTCCTCACATGACCCAAACCCCCCTCCCGCCCGCTCACACATCATCATAATCATCGGCGCCATTATTGCCCCGGCCATCATTATCGCGGTGAACTCGAGAGGGAGATTTGGAGAAGGGTTACGGGATTAAATGGCGTGAGATGGAATCACAAGGGTCATGGGTTAATAGTTCACGTACCTTTTGGCCTTATCAGACTAATTGGGTGTGAAATGCACATACAAAATGGTGTAGGGTGAAGGGTTAAGGGTGAAGGGGTGTGCCATAAACAGGTGTACGGTTTAAGGATTTATTTTATGCGATTAATTAATAAATATTGTCAGACTTTTGGCATTCCATTACGCAGCAAGGTCGCACCTGAAGATCCACCTGTCGATATCTAGGGGTAATTGCAACTCCAAGGACTCACAGGGAACTCGGGGAGCTGGAAAAGCAAACACAAACGAGAGCGACAATGATGACAGAGACGCAGTGGCTGTCCGCTTTTGTTGCGGCTTACGGATGCCACTCAATGGGGTCCATTACCACACTTCCATCGCAGCCCTTGCACTGCCACCTCGTCGTCGTCCTTCGTTGTGCCGTACTGGTTTTTTTCCGGTTCACCCTACCCGTCAGCAGGAAACCGGATAATTTGCTGTCTCTCTCCGGGAAAGTGGAGAAGGGCAACAAGCTTTCTTTCTTTCCGAGTGATGGCCCATGACTGGCTCTTGACTTAAAACACCTAACGGTACTCAGCCCTTAGGGTTTTAAAGTCAATTTCCAATTAAACATTTTGTTGTCTATAGATGCACTGAAAGAAATAGCTAAAGATAATAAAAAAAAAATATGTCTAAGGTATAAATAGTAATATTTCTTGTAGATTTAAATTAATTATTTATGATAAAATATAAAACTATTTTGTTCAAGTGTAATTTTAAATCATTTTCCAATTGAACTCCTCGTTGGGGTTGCCTACTTTTTGGGGCTTGTTTGTGGACTCGTTGTGGGCGACTTGATACCCTTTTGGCCTAAAATTGGATGCTTGAGTTGCCGGGATTGGCAAATGGTCGGCCCAACCAAATCCCCCATATCTGTTACGCTCGGACACTCTCGCCCCAGCCCTGGCCCCGGCCCAGGCCCAGGCCCAGGATAATAGCCCGGACCCGGGAGTCCTTTTTGACGCATTTCACTTAGAACGGCCCGGCTCACAAATTAAATTGTCAGCTATGCTTTGGCCTTCGCTCTCGCTCGCTGTCTCCGTCTTTATCCTGTGAGTTCTTTCTTCGGGCTTTTCCCACCGTACTTTTCCCCAGGATAACTCGCACATCCTTGGAACCTGGCACTTGAAATCATTCGACTTGACTTTGATTTTCGCTGGCGGTTTTGTCTCTCGGCCCGGCTTTGTTCGGCCGATTTCTGGCCACTTGAAAATTAATTTAGAATAATCCTCGGGCTATACCCACAAAAATATATATATTTTATTTCATATATATGTATGTCCCTGGCAGATAATTGAATTTATCGACTTCTCTCGTCCAGTCTTGGCCGAATTTCCCCAGCCAGTTTGTTTGGGCCAAATTGCGTGCTATAATTTAATTTCCTCGCCATTGGCAACCAACTAACTCCAATTTAACTAAAGTAAATATATAACTAAAATATATATGTATAAAAAAAATATATATACTTTTTTTCCCAACTTTAAGCGATTGTTCTGGATTTTGTCTGTTAGGCGTCTCAATTTTGGCCAAAATGTAGCAGATTGCAATTAACAAGGGAATGGACCTTGGAAGGCTTCATTTTAATATAAAACGATAAAAAATATGTTAAGAAAATATTTATTTACTTAGTTTAGATATTAATAAATATAATTATAGAAAAAAATTAATAAAGTAAACAAAGCATATATATTTATAAATTATTTTAAAGTATAACTTAAAAACAGACTACACTGCGTATGCGTAATATATCAAAGAAACATATGTGTATGAATTATAAATGACATTTTTTAATCAAATAATTTTAAATACTTATTAAATAATTATTTATAATAACAACTTAAGGCTCAACTTAATAAATAACCCACAAGGAGTAATGAACTCTTGTCCTTGCTTTTGGCAACTTTGGGGGGCAACAACAGATGGAATTTACGAGCCGGCTGTGACTTGTCTATTTTCCTGGCTCAGTGTTATCCTTCATCGTGTATCCTGTATCCTTTAGCATGTATATAGTACATATGGCTAACTCGCTTCCTGTTGTATGGCCTTAGTGCCCCTGTCTTCTCCTTTCCCGGCCTATTCTGCGCACTAATTCAATTTTAATGTACTTTGGCTGGAAGTTTCGGTTAATATGGTTTTGGGCCAAGAGATTTCAGTCGGCAGTCAATGATTAAAGCCAGTTTCGTTAGGGCCTTGTTAGGGATTTAACCTCGGCTGTGGTGGCTTGACTTCATTTGGCCAAAAGTTAAAGTTTGATTAACATTTAACTTGGTTAAGGAGGTTGTTTTACTTGAAGAGTTGCATTTTTAACAATTTTATTTGATATTTATGGTGGTTGGGGAATAATCTATATAAAAAATATAAAAATTGAAGAATTTAAAATTGGAATAATTTTTCATTATATTTTAATTATCAACAAATTCCTTATGAACAGTTTATAGAGTTTTGGAGATATGGGTCGTAAGGAAAGAACCCAAAGAATCTTTCAAAAAATATTAATTTCATATTTATGGGATATGATATTAAATTATGATACGATGGTTAATCCACTCTTTTAAAAGAAGAACCTCTAACAATTATTTTAATAATATATTTTAAGCCTTTTTAAAAGAAAGTATATTTTTTTTTAAATTTATATAAATTCTTAAGCTTAAGTTCTAAAAATAATATGATAAATTGTATCATATTATATTAATGTATATTTTATGATATTTAATCAATGCATTAAAATTATAAAAAACCCTTCGTTTAATATTAAAACCTCTGTAAAAAACATATCCAATCTGGGACTGGGGACTGGGGGACTGGGAATATTTATGTATTTATTCTGAAAACAAATATAGTTGTTTTCGCTCCTCAACACCCCATCTCGTATTCCCAATTCTCATTTCCCCGACAAGGGGTAAGGAATAACTTTCGCCATTGCGATTAATTTACTTGTTACTCGGCACTCTGTTGTTGTTTTTATGATATTATTTTGTTCGCCTTTTTATTTTTTATTGCGGCGCTTTTTTATTATATTTTTCGTGTTGTTTATGCCTTCTGTTTTGGTGTTCATTATGGGAATGAAGAAATATGAAGCAGCAAATGACAAGCAGCGGTGTCCCCAGTCCAGGGGCGTCGAGATTCGAGGGGGGCAGTCAACAAAAGTTGATGGCACAACACTCGTCTGGGGGCTTTGCCTTGGTGTGTGTGTGTGTGTGTGTGGGTTGTCCTGCATATGGGCGTCGAAGGGGGCGGAGTGGCAGGTGGAAGGTGGCAGGGGCACGTGGCAGGAGCTGGTAGCAGGGGCGTCCACCGTACAGGGGGGGTGATAAAGTATTTTGCGACGCAGAATGGTTTCACTTCAGGCTCCCGGCATACGTGTCCAGTTTAACTATGACCCATGGGTAAAAAAAAAGGGTTTATGCCTTGGAAATGCTCATGTTAATAATTCTTCAGATTTTTTAACTGAAAACTTTAGAACTGAATATTAAAACGCTTCAAAATATCTATATCTCTAGCTTCTATATTTGTAAGAAAATAGTTTCCAAATAAAATTATATTTTTAAGAAATTACTTTCCCAAAACTTTCCTTATTTTCCAACTATTGTGATTAAAACATTTAATTTTTAAATATTATTTACTATATTTTAATATTATTCTTACTTTATTATTTATTTTGTAAATGACAATTTTTTAACTTCTTAAACTCTCATATTTTTTTACTTTATTAAAATAATTATTTTATTGTGTTTAATGAAAGCTTCAGTAAATTTTAAAATATTATTTTTAATTTTTTTCCTTTTGTATATTTATCTAAGAAAATGGATTTTAATAATTTATAAACTATTAAACAATTAAAGTATTTTTTGTATTTTATTATTTATTTATTTTAGTCTAATTTCCATGTTTGAATTTAATTTTTTAATAAAATATTATTTCGCTGATCACGCACTCAAACCGCATAAACTTATATTTTTTTTGTTCTAGACATTTTTTTTGGGGGAAACTTGGGACAGGACTCGTTATGCTTGTCTCTCCACCTTGCTGAGACAAAACAAAACAAAACAGAAAAAGAGGACAGGCCGTACAGGACCAACAATGGACAAAGGACATCAAACACTTGGCTTTTTATGTGTTATGTTGCCTTGGTGGAAATTTGATTGCTCTCGTCCTTGTGCACCTCGTCCTTGGATCCTTTCTCCTCGATGCCCATGTCCGGTCCCTCAATTGTCCTGTCTGTTTTGACTGCAACACACACACACACACACACACACGTTCGTATATATTTATTAGCCCGCCGTCCTCCACTTTAGCAATTTGTTGCGGCTTTCGGTGTCTCTATAAATGCCACGCCCCTTTAACAGTACACACACACACACACACACCACATGCCGACCCCCGCTTTTTTGGGCATCGTGGCACATTTCACTTGATTGTCAGTTTCAGTTTTGGGCTTTTGAGTCGAGAGTTTGTGTTTCATTATCGCGGTTTCATTTTTTACATTCGACAGGACAGGGTATTCTGTCTGTTGGGGATTAAGGGATATTCGTGTTTCTTAATAAAAGAAAAGGCTTATTTATTTATTAAGCTTTTTAGCAATATTTTAAACTTACTATTTTCAAGTAAAAAACTAAAGATATATAAATATAAATAAATATAAAGTATAAATTTCTTCTCTTAGCAGCTTGTCTTATTTCTAATTCCAATTTAAAAAAAAAGTAAAATTGAATTTTTGTGAGATATATTTTATTTTAATTTTTTATAATAAAATTTAATTATATCGTAAAGAATATTCTTTTGTAAAAAAGTACCAACAAGTCTCCCTTTAATCTCACTATCTTTTATCCTCGGGCCTGACCTTGAACTTGCATCTTTCACCCTATGTTGTTGTTGTTGTTGTTGTTGTAGCATACCCTATTTTCCATCCCCTCCTACAAAAAAGAAAAAGAAAACTTTTTCCCAGATCCATTCCCGCTTGAAGCGCCTTTTTTATGTTTACCCAAGTTCGCTTTGTTTCGATTTGTTTTGTTTGTGTGCTCTTTTTTATGTGCGTGAGCTGCGTTCCGATTGGATTTTGGAATTAATTTGTTTCCCAGATCAATTCTTAATCCCCCCTCTCCACCCACTACCCCCTTTTAGTTAACCCCCTTACACCTCCCTTGCAATAACGATTTTTTAGAAGAAAATTTATTGCAAGTCTCCTAACTTAGGAATTAAAAAAACTTATAATTCCTATAAATAAGTAATTTAATAAATTAAATATGGAAAAAACCAAAATATTAATTTGTTTTTATTTATTAAATTAAATATTATAAATATTTTTTAAACAACTTCCAAGATTCATCAATTAATATATTTTCAAAATAGCGACAATTTTTTTGATTAATGAGCAAAATAAAATGTTGTCCTCCAAACAAAATCTGTAAATAAATTATCACAAATTTCTCTTAGTGTCAGTTTGATTTATTTTTTAGTTTTAAATGAATACAAAGAAAACTCCTTTAAGCCTCCAATCGTTATTTAAATGCGAACAATAAAGTCCTCAATCATGGTTAAAATGTTTGAATAGGTGATGTAAAAAAGGACATCCGAGTGAATAAAATAGGTAAGGGGACTTTTTCTATTTTTTTTTATATGTGTGTATTTTTTTCGTCCTTTTTTGAGGGGATTGTTAGTGTCCATAATAAATGTTAAGCCACCGTTTGTGGCAACGCACGCATTTTGGTGCTTTTGATGGCTTTAACCCCACAGAGCTCTATGTTATTTCCCCCTCTGTTTCCTTTTCCATTAACCACCTGCACAGGTAGCACAGGTACCGGTAGTACATGGTATGTAAGTACGTGCCCGGACCTATTCAATGGCATTGTCATTGAGGGACCTCCAAGTGCGACTTGAATTCCTGTGCCGACTTCCGTTTTCCTTTTAGTATTTTGGGCATTTTCGCATTTTTTTCCTTCGGCTTACATGGTTCTACACTGAGGAAAAATATTTTAAAAATAAAAGGAAATGTAGTCTTGGGAAAACTAATTTTTTACATATTATTTTTTTAAATTTTATTTTAAAATGATTTCAACTTAACTGATTTTAATTAAAGAAAACTAAAGCCACTTTTTTGGTATTAAGAGTTTTTTAAACATTAAAATTAAATATTAAATAGTTATATTTTAAATTGATTTTACTGATTTAACTGATTGATTTTAACTGATTTTAATTAAAGAAAGTAAAGCCACTTTTTTGGTATTAAGAGGTTTTTTAAACATTAAAATTAAATATTAAATAGTTATATTTTAAATTTATCTTATTAAACAATATTTTTTAAATCATATATGTATTTTTTTGTAATTTTTGGAGCTTAATTTTTCATGCTAATGAAGGGGGAATGTTAATTGTTTTTCTTCGTTTTCGTTGGCATTTTTTTGCTTTTGGCCAAACAAACCAGAAAAATGGACCCCCCCCTCCCAAAGTGGGACAGGATAATTGCCAGGCCATCAGGTGGCCACAGGACTCTCTAGGTCCTGGCCGGGTAGACCCTCGGAAAAAAATCATTGGCAGGAAATTAAGAAGCATTTTGCGTTTTGTTACGCACTTTTATATAAAAAATGCTGAAGAGGGCTCTTTGGGAGGGGAACTCATGGATCTATATAGCCTTGACCCTAATGCCCCAGCCCTGCCCCTTTGCCCTTTGGCTTTTGTGCAGAAATTTAAGTGATTTTTGTGTTCTTTTGCCAAACAATACAATTATTGAAAATCTCTGTTTGTTTTTGGTTTTAATAGAGGGGCTTTTGTAAATTAATTAAATGTCACATTTAATAAATAGACATTTTTAAACAAACAAAAGTGTTTATTTGCCCAGCATACTAATTAGTATCCGATTAACATCTGATTAATATCAATTGTTACCCCTTTTGTTCAATATTTAATTGGAATTGAATCTGTGAAGCTTTGTTTGATTTTTGGTTTAATATTTTTTGTGTAAATATTCTTGGTGTAAATTATAATGAAATTAAATTATGAGGGGGAACAAATAGAAATTATGTATAATATTTTTTCAACAGCAATCTGTTGAATAATAACTTTTAATAACTTTTTTCTCTATTGATTTTAATGTCCCCCAGGCAGTTGGGCTCCAAAATGCGGTCACATTTCTGCACACACCACACACCCCCTCCCTGGAGAACAACACGCATATTTGCATATCCTGCCATTGCCTGAAAAGTGGAATTTAACTCATTTTTGATCAAAACGATACCAGCCACGCCCACAACGCCCTCTCGATTATTCGCGAATTTTGTTTTTTTTTTTCGTTTTTTGGCGCAGGCAGTAGCAGAGGCGTGGTCCATAATTACAATGCGTGTGTGTGTGTGTGCGGTGTTGGTGAAATTTTTGAAATTTATAGCATACTTTTCAGCGAGAACGGCAATCTAGGCATTGCGTATCCGCCGCGTTGGCCCAACAGAAAATAAGAGTGTGTGTGTAGAATGTGTTTAAGTGGCAGGAAAGTTGAATTTTTATTGAGCAAATTCACGAGTCGCTTAAATAACACATAAAAATAAATAAAAATACAAAATCATCAGCAAGAAATTGTCAAAGAACGTCGCCTTGAAAAAAAGCCAAGCCTGCATCCGCATCTCATCTTTATTTTTTTTTTATGACACACACACACACCCCAGGCTGTCGTAAAAAAATTCAACATGCACTCCACGAGCACCTTCAGCTAAAAAAAAAAAAGTAAATAAAAACCCTTACATCCCCTCGGGTAACACCACTTTTTTTTTGCCAAAAAAGCCCTTCTTTCCCCGATAATCCTTCGTCGATTTTGGGGTTTTTTTGTTGTGTTTTTTGGGAAACTGCATTAAACCAAAGTAATGTGCAAAGGACATAAAGAGGTTGACTGTAAAGGAAAAGGAAAAGCAGGGCAGCAGGACGAACATTTTGGTTTAAAAGCCGGAAAATCGGAAATGTCAGAGACAGGTGCAAAAATTGATGATACTTTTCCCCACATTTTCGTTTTGTGGGTTATTTTTGTTTTAATGGAAGCTTAATATTAAAATAAATTATTATGGGTTTTTTTCCAAAGTAATTTTTTGTTTGGTACTTTTTCTTTTAGGTAGTGCCTTTAAAAAAAATATCCAACTACAAAAAAAAGAAAGTTTCAACAACGTTGGTGAAAAAAAAGAGATTTCTAGAGACTGTTTAGCTTTTTGATTTAAAATCTAAAACAAAGATTTATATTGAAAAAACCTTAAATTAAATCTTAAAAACAAAACCACTTAGAAGAGAGCGAGGAGGGTGGAAGAGGGGCGGGTAAAAAAGGACCCTGGACAGGACACATGCAACTGAACTGGAGTGGCACAAAAGTGCGTCGTAAATAAATAAGCTGCATGATGCCAATTGATGGCGAGTGGTGCACACTAGTGCCGAGTGGTGCAGAGTGGTGCAAAGTGGTGGCCTGATGGCTCAGCGAGCGGGCCAAGGACACCGAGGACTCCTCCTGGCTCGTAATTAGAATACATTTTGTTTACCAGTAGCTCCAGCTGCGACTGCAAAAGTAACTGCCACAAAATATGCATGTCGGTAGGTGGGTGGGTCGGTGGATGGCGGATGGCGAATGGTGGGTGCAACTAGGTGGTGTGGGGCATCAAGTGGAGTAGGCGTGGTCAGTGGAGCGGCAGTGTGGGCGACGCCAGTGGCAGAGTGGCAACGAAGGCGGAGCCAAGCGAGTAAACACAATTACCGCACGAGCCAAAGTCAAAGTCAACAGGTTGGCCAGTAAACCATTTCCATTTTCAAGAAATAAAATATTTTAATGGGTTAAGGGTGTGATATTTTTAAATAAAAATGTTTAACAATAATTTATTTTGTAATTAATTTTTTTAGTTTTTTTTTTATATGTTTTGATAAATATTTTATTTTATTTCTCTGATCAAGTGCGCTGTACCATCTGAGTTGTCAAGAAGTCGCTGGAAACCCTTAGTTTGTTAGATTTTTAATAAACTTTGGCAAAACTTGAATAAACTAAATATTTCTTCTTTGAATTCTCTGCATTTTTAATCATTTTCTAAAAGTTAATTTATGCCTTTTGATTAACGCGAAAAGTAAATGGTTGGATTTTAGTTGAAGGCCTTTGATTTAGAAACTTGGTTTTGAGTTTCGTCTCTGCAATCCACCTACACCTTCTATTTTCCCTGCCAATCACATTTACCCTATCATTACACTGAGAGAAAAAATATAGTATATTAGAAAAAAGTGCTATAATGAATAAACATATCAGCATCAAAAAATGTTAAAAAATAATATAATTAAAACTTAGGAATAAATGTAACTTTTCAAATATATACAATTTTTGTATTTACTTTTCTGAAAAAAAATAAAAATTAATAATTTTTTTATGTGCATCTGTAACATAACAAATCCGTAGAAATCGAATGCCATTTTGCAAGGACATGCCAGGCATTTTGCTCCTAGCTCTGGACATCCGCCCTGCCTGCCACCGTTCGTTGCTTCTTGCAACTTCCACTTGCAGTTTGGAGTTCTCAAATTTCCGTAATTACTCGCATCGCTGGACCCGCTGGGCATTCGTCCTTTTTGTGTCGTCCTTTTGTAGGCCCGCTGTTAACAACCAGTAATTAGTCACTGGACGTCGCTGGTGCACGGATCCCTGCCTGCGGAATACCTTCTATGTAGTGGCAGCCCCCCATGGTGGATGCAACACGTGGCCCACTACGTCCCACGCTCCGCCCACATGCCAAAACCTGTTGCTGCCACGTGGAGGCAGCCAGTGTCCTGTGTCCTGTGATGGGGCACTGGCAGTGGCAGTGGCAGTGGCAGAGATTGCCATGCTGTAATTAAGTCCAATGCATTTGTCATTTGTCAGTTGCTTTCCCAGCCAGAAGGTATAAACCACTGTCCAAGGACATGGTTGGTTGCTGGGATGTTGTTCTGGTCGTCTAGCTCCTGGTTGTTCTGGTTCTGGTTCTGGTTCTGGTTGTCCTGCGTGCGTGCTTGGTGTCCCTTTCTGCAGCTCTTATTTCAGGCAGGCTGCCTTTTGTTTCTTGAATTATTTATGCCTGAGTGTGAAATGTGGTATGGGAATGCACTGGGAAAAATAAATGCTAGAATTCATTATAATAATCTCTTTTATTTAATTTTGTTCTAAATTCAATATTTAAAGACTATATATTCATAATTTTAAGTCAATTATTTTCGAAAGTTAAGCAATTTTAAGTTCTTGAGAAAAGTATGACCATTTTACACATTTTAAAATTTTTTTTTTCGTAGAATTGGTTACTTTAAAGTCTAGTTATAGTTCTATACAAATAATATAAAACGTCTTTTTAAATTTTACTAAATTTTCAACTTTGCTTAGTTTATTCTTTATTAAAAAAAAGTGTGACCATTTTAAAGACCATTCCATAGAAAAATACTAGAAATACTATGCAAATAGTTACTATTTTTATTCCTATACTCTGATTATCCTTTTTTTCAGTGTAAATCTGAGATACCTGAAAGCAGAAAGTGATAACCATAGGTGGAAAGAGATAGGGAGATAATTAAAAGGAAAGTAGGAAAAAAAGGAAGCAAGGAATTTAAAGTCCTGCCGCTGAAATGCCCTTCGATTTGACCCGATTTTCCGCCTTTTTGCTTGCCACATTCTGGCACATGCAACTGGCACTGCCGCAGTCGCTGTGGCTGCCACATGGCCCAGTAACAATTTCTTTTAATTTACTGGGAAATGAGTTTACCATTTGACAAGAAAAAGGAACAGTGAGTCTCCAAGGAGTCGAAGGAGCAGCAGGAATAGCAGGATGCCCGCAATTGTTGACTTCTTCTAATTGACAGAATACGAAAGTTTCCAGGAATTATGGGCCCACAATATGCATTTGCCTCCTAACGGAGGCATGGGCGTGGCAAGGAGGCAAGCAAGTCCTTAATTTGACAGGCACGGAGATTTACAGGATACAACGCGAATCTCAAGGAAAACACAGATGGATGGGCATCGAAGGATCAAACAGGGGAGTCCATTAACTTGGTCTAGAACTACCCAAACAAAAAAAAAGTAATAAAGTTATAGCTTTTAAATAAATTAAAAAATATTTAAAATATATTTTTAAACAATTTTTAAAATGATGATAGGTAGATCCTAAAATATTGGACTTTATTGTACTCTTGTATCATACTTTCAGGATTTTTTGATGAAAATATTCAGTTAATTATTCGTTGCATATTTTTGGGCTTGGCTACTGAAAATGGTAAGCTAATTGGCGGTTGATTAGCACTGTCCGGACTCTTACAAATCCCAAATTGGATTATAACCATAATCCCAATCAACGTCGGAGGTCATGGGCTCGACCCGCTAATGAGTTTCGGTTCGTTCTGAATTTTTATTTATTTTTTCCCAAGGAAAAACGGAAATCAAGTTACAAATGTTCCCAAAAACAGAGTAATTAAATCGGGTTGCCGTCGACCAATTTTTCAGCCAGATTTTGACATGAAATGACATATTTAGGCAGCTGTTGGTAATTAAAGTCTTTTATTAGCCTTTTTTTTGGGATTTTTTTATTTGTAAAAGGTTTTTAAGGTTTTTTCTTTCGTATGCTTCAACTTCCTTATAAAATTTACTTATTTTAATAATAAAAATAAAACTTTTTAGAAGTCTTAATATCTTAAACTCTCGAAATGGAATTTAAAAAAAAAAATATATCGTAGAAATTCAGAAAATTCTGTGATGTTCGATAGCCAAACTCCAGGTTGTATCAAACAGTTGCTTGCAACATGTGGATTTTTTAAAAAATACACTGATATAAAATGAAATGATAAAGGTAATATATTAAAACATAGTTTTAAAATCGAATATACATGTATACTATTTAAGAGTTTTAAATAAATAAAAACATTTCTATCAAGAAACGGCAAAACTTTTTTAAAATAAATTTTTAAAAATATTTATAAGAGTTATTTCAAATTGTGAGGACTGGAAGTTCTCTTTATTCATATAAATTTAATCCAACCATAAAAAAACCCTCTTGAAAAAGTTACAGTGTATTGCTTATTTTCAAACCTGTTGTGTTTTGTTCGCTATGCCGGTTCCAGGGCAGTTCTTTTGTCACTCCCGAGGCGCAACCAAACACAACACAACGCTGGCATGCTCGATCATATTTAAAAAATATAATAAAATTTATAAATTAACGGCTGGAAACTACATACTGATTTTGTTCGATTAATAATAAAGAAATAATTATTATTTCCAGTTTAATTATTTCAGACCAAGCTTTTTGTTGGACGCAACATCAAACATGTTTCAAAAAAAAAAATGTTGGATGCAACATCAAACAGAGCAGACTACACTATACCACGAACAGCTGTTAAATGTTAATGTTCCGAAAACACTCGTGTCGGTCGGATCACAAAAAGATGCAGCACCAGCAGCAGCACCAGTAGTAGCCAGTAGCCGATCAACAAGAGCTTAGAATTTTCAAAAAATAAACTCGAAAACTATGAACTAAACAAAAAAAAAAAGAAAACCAACAAGACACGGTAATTAATAAGAAACATGAGAGAAAAACAAAAATAGAAACAGAAAGGTGGACAGAGACAGAATAAATTAAAAAACTAAAAAGTAGCCGAACGTGCGATAAGAACTTAAAGAACAACAACAATTTTGAACAAAAAACAAAAAGTAGTCACTAGTAGTGCATCAACAACAACAAGAACAATAAAAACAAAAACATAGTGGTCGCGGCCGCGTTTATGTGTGTGTGTGTGTGTCTGGCTTAAAATCTTATTCTTCTCTTATTTTGTTTTTTGCTATTTTTCGGTTTTTTGTTTTTTTTTGTTGCCATTCGTGCAACAACAACAGCGGGCTTTAAAAGAGAAACAAAAAAAGAGAAAAAAAACGTGGCTCAAACACATTATACAAAATTACGGTTTTTGTTTTCACTTTTTTTTACTGTGCATGTGTGTGTGTGTGTAGTAGCTAGTGTGTGTGTGTGTTAGTTTGTTTGCCTTTTTAATTAGTTGGCCGCTTGTTTTGATTTTTAGTCGAATTTTCGTTCGGTGATCTGTTTTATTTTCGAAAATCTTTCCATTTGTGACACGAGAAGGTGGCTCTGCTGGGAAATCAAGTACAACTGCTGCAACAACAACAACATCAACAAATACAACTAAAAGCAAAAACAACAAACATAAACAAAAACAAACAAGTGAGTGCATTAAGTATTTACAGTTAGAATAGAGTCAAGTTCATTTCATTGCCCGGTTTTGTTATTGTTTGATTTTTTCCTCACTCCGCATTCTGTTTTCTTTTTTGTTCTTTGTTTATTTGTTATTCCCTTTTTTGCTTGCATTCTTTAAGACGAGCTTAGGATACACAAAACTGCAAGCGATCTGTTGCTTCTTCTGCTTCTGCTTCTGCCCCTGTTGCTGTTTCTGCTACTTCTTGATTCTTGATCTTGATCTCCAGCCACCGCGTACGAATGGAATCAAAACAAACGCGGATAAAAGCAAAGCGCACAAGAAAAAAGCGAACTTAAGTTTATGGGAATTATTCTGGAAGAATATCCCAGCAGCATCAAATGCTAGTACTATGTTGAACAACACTATGTTGGGCAACATTATGTTAAAAATTAACACTGTCAACAGAAGATCAAAGAGACAAAAATTTCCCTCTTTTCAACACTCTTTCAAAGGGTATTCTGATCCTAAAGATAATTCCTATAAGATAATGATTAAGGAAACATACAAAATTAGAAATACGTTGTATAGCTTTTGTAAAATTTAATACATATTTATTTTAAAAATTTGATAAAATTATTGGCTCATAAATTTTATAAGATTTTTCATAAAAATGTAGGTAATCTTTTTAAAAAGATTTTAAGATATTCCTCTTCAAAATCGGGAGAAAATTGGAAGAGATATAGAAATATACAGGGGTCCTATATGTGAATTCAGTATTCAGTACAAGGGGTAGCCCCAAAAAAACAGATTAAAATCTTGAAAAATATTTTGTTAGAAGATTTTGTTGTAGATTTCTGGGGGATCGATCTAAAAATCTTTTGAGGTATTCCGCATCAAAATCGGATGCAAATTGTAAGAAATATAGACATTCTTTGGCGTCACATAAGGAAGTTGGAGATTTTACAAGGGGTAGCAACAAAAATATTAAGAAAAATTAAAAAAAAATATTTTTTTGGGAGATGTAGATGCAGGTTATTGGAAAATCCATCCACGAGTCTTTTAAGGTATTCCGATTAAAGATCGGATGAGAATTGGAAGAGATATAGGCATGATAAGTGGGCACATAAGAAAACCACCACTAAAAAATTAAACAAATTTTTTGGTGAGATATTTTGATGCAGATTTGTGGGAAAATGTTCCCCAAATCTTTTAAGCCATTACCTTTTAAAATCGGTTAAGAACTGGAAGAGATATGAACATGTTGATAGACGAGTACCGGGTATCATACCGTCGGGAAGCACAACTGAAGCCCCTCTGGAGGTTCAGTTGGTAGAACCCTATGTTTGGGCCCAAAATTAAGCTCTGATTAATGGATGCCAAATATTCGAGGCCCTTGGTAGTGGCTGGCCACGCCCTTCCGCCGGGAGTCCGCCCATAAAACATAACGAAGCTTAAACCAAAGCTGAGGAGTTTTTGTTATTGTTTTACATTTTTTTTTTTTGGAAAAGGAGGGATTTTCGAGTGGTGCTCCTTCATCGATATCGAAATTGTTTTCGCCAGATGCTCTTGGCTTTCCAGAATGCAAAAAAAAAAAAAAAAAAAGAAATTGGAGAGGGAGAGTGTGGCGGTGGATGGTCGAAAAAAATGGGTTAAAGTTGGAATTTTCCGGGGTAGTGGGTTATGGCCGAATAGCTTGTTTGTCTGCGGTGATAACGGGCCACGAGTTTCTTCTTTATGCCACATGCCACATGCTGGATGGTGCAGGCTGCATTCCTCTCCCTCCACACACTCCATAGCATTGCATGCTTCGGGTTCCCCCGTATCCTTGGAAAATTGCATTCCCCGGATATATCTGGGAAATAAACGTACTTGCGAGCACATTCCCTAGAGCGGAGTGCAGTTAAGCGCAATCTTGTCTAGAATTTCAATACCAAACAGAACGCTTGACGCTTTGACAGCCCATGAATCGGATGGGCGGGGTGGGAGGGTGGTGGAGGGGGGATAGTGCTCCAAGGGGTGGGGCAGTCGGGAAAAGCGGAAAGCGGGGGCTTCTTAGAAGCAATCTAGACAAGTGGAAATTGTTCAGAATGATGCAATTGCATCGGACGTCAGGCAACAAAACAGCAGAAAGGCAACAGTAACAAACAAAAGCCACTGAAGCAACCGAAGCTCAAAAACCCCCACCCCAGAAGGACGGAGAGCAGATATGACAGACAGATATGGAAGTGGGTTTAAATGTTTCAACAGAATTTAATAAAAACAATCATCAATCATCACTGTAAGTTCTAAAATAAATGTCTGTATCGGAAAATACATTTTAATTAATTTTTTATCGATTGTTTTTCGATTTTTCCGATAAAAACATATTTATATATTTATTTGATTCTTAAGAGGCATATATCCTAAAATATATGGCATATGGAATATTTCTCTAGTGGCTTTAATTTCTCACAGACTTTGTAAGCTTCTCTTAACTAAATGTTTAATCGATAGTTTTCCGATTTTGTTGATAAAAATCTTTGAAAAAATGGTTTCTCATGTACTGTTTCTTAAATTGTCTATAAATTTGTCAAAATTTATTTGTTTCTTAAATGGAATACTTAATCTTATAACTTTTGTTCAATCGATCATTTCCCTGTTTTTTTTTATGAAAACCCTTCTAAACAGAAGCCGTCTAAATTCCTTACAGATGACTAAACGACCAATCGATAGTTTTCCGATTTCTCTGTATTATCGATATTTTATCAATTTTTTCGATAAAACCTCTTGTTTAATGTATGAAACGGGGTCTTCTTTTTGATCATCTTCCTCAAAAACAATACCCCAAACTATTACCAACTAAAAATCCCAACTGAAAAGTGAAAACTCAAGAAAATAACCCAAAACCATTCTCACACTGAAACAATTTATCAAACGGACATAAAAATCTATTTACTGAGCCATTAAATCCAACTATATTGCCATAAAAGCTGTGCCACCAACACTGTTTATACTCGGCAGGCAACTAGAGGCGAACAAAAATATAATTTATCAAATAAACATTCAGTCTGATTGCAGATTTGCGAGGTACTTAAAAAAAATCATTCGATACTAAGTGAAAAATGGGGGGAAAAACCAAAATTCCTGGCTTTCGTTCGCGTATTATGGGGATTTCATAAATTATCTAGTCTTTGAGTTGTTGGCTCGCGATTTGGGGGAAAGATATATCGGATATTGAGGCACTGGAATGCGAGAGTTGATTTCAAACAGCAATCGATACACCGAGTTGATTTAAAATCGAATCAATCTTTGGAACGATTCTTTATCGAGAAACTGGCATATTGTGTTTGTTCTGTGCGATTGTTGTATCATAAATATAATAAATAAATACATTTTTGTGATTTATAGAGACAGAAACAAACAGGCCGATTGATAAACGATTTGATATTAAAACTCCGATAATTTGGCTTAGCAACGGAGTGCGGTGTATGGGAAGTGGTAGCATTTGAGGTGAAAAGGTGACACACTGACCTCCCTCTGGCTCTCTTTCTTTAAATTTTCAAGAATACCCCGAAGGCATCTCCCTTTAGACTTTGCAGTCCATTCAAATGCATTTTCTTTCCTCCCGGCTACATGGCTGGCTGGCTCTGCCTCTGACTCTGGCTGGCTTGGCAGTTTCGTTTTTCACTTTATTGCCGCAGGACATTCGTTCTGGCCACAAACAGAACAAAAGTTGAACAACAGAGCACTCTGCACACCCACACTTTGAAAGCCAACCAGAATCCTCCTTCTTAGTCTCTGACATTCAACTTTTTGCAGCTCAACTTGCCACAATCACTGCCTCCTATTTGTGTTAAATTTAATTTAAAAAACTGATTAATTAAGCAGCGCCAACTACAAAAAGCCACATAATTACACACTTCCCAGGCTATTCAAAAACAAAAAAAATAAATAAATAAATAGATAATAAAACATGTTGACTTTTCGCTCAACTTTTGTATCAATTTTTCAATTACACATATAATATTTATGTTTTTTTTTCGTTCATGGGCGGCTGCCAAAAGGGGGATTTAGTCAGAGGGGAAGGGGGCCACTACAGCCAGTGGCAGTGGTGGGGGGCGGCCAGACCAGTTTCAGTTTTCAGTTTTGAGACTTTGTCGCTGAAAAGTCTAGTGACAAAAAAAATTAACAAACCGTGAAGACCAGAGTCTCACATTTAATTCAACAAAAATTAATATCATGTACAAATATTATAAAATTTGTTGAGTAATTAATAAAGAAGGGGGTAAGGGTTATAACAGACTATTTTCATCTTTTTAGACGTAATACTCATAGTGTTTTCCAGACCACCCGCCTCTGAAAAAATCAAAACAGCTGTTTTTTGCTCTCGATTCGAACTTGATTTGTTTTTTTGTTGCCTCAGTTGTTGTTGTTCGTTGTTGTTATTACTATTATTGTTTTATTTTTTATATATATGTATATATGTACATATATATTGCTTCTGTCGTCGCCATCACCGGATCTGTAGATCTCCAAGTTAAACCGAATTAGATGTCGCTTTTCGGCTCGATTGAGAGATTTTCTTTTTTTGTTATATTTTTTTCTTTAAGAAATACTCTAAAACAATGCTGAGTCTTAAAGTTATAGTATGGAATATGAATATTTATAAGAAAAACTTTATTATAATTATTATACAAGTTATTCTGACACAAAAAAAAATTAAAGTCTGTTTCCTAAAAAGACAAATACTCAAAAAAAAATACGGCTTGTTATACAATTAAATTAAGATAATTAACATTATTAAAAATAATATGAAATATTTCAAGCATAAATAAAAAAAAAAAGGTAAAATGTTTTTAGAAAATAAAAACTTTAAGAAATAAATGATCAATATACAGAAACTTTATTCAAAA
Organism: Drosophila atripex; assembly: GCA_035045925.1. Taxonomy (NCBI): domain Eukaryota; kingdom Metazoa; phylum Arthropoda; class Insecta; order Diptera; family Drosophilidae; genus Drosophila; species Drosophila atripex. The sequence continues at coordinate 2,207,185 of JAWNOP010000009.1, forward strand.
GTTAGAATTAAGCTTAAATATTTTACATTATTAGATATTATGGAAAACTATTTATTTTAGATATAAAATTATAAGAAAAATATAATCAAGAGATGTAGAGTTATAGCTTGTAGCTATAAAGCTAGCTACAAGTAGAGTATTTCTTATTCGTTTTCGGGTTTTTGGGCAAAAATAATTGTATTTTAGAACTCTGATGTGTTGCTGTTTGAAGTTGTATTTTATTAGATTTATGTTTTATTTTGAATATTTTATTTTTTTTATTTAGTTTTTATTTTATATTATATATATTGTTTAATTTTTTGAGCTTGAAACCCAAACCGATTCTCAGATGCTGCCTATTTGTATCCGAATCTGTATCTGAATCTGTAGTTGGTAAATGTATCTGTATCTGTGCCCGAATCTGTATCTGTATCTGTATCTGTGGCGGTGCCTGTGACGTTAAAAATGAATCTGAATGTGAGGCTGACTCAAGGTGACGTAATGCCAACGCCTAAAGTGGCTTTTATACGCTCCGCCGGATCAAGTATCAATTACAAATAAGCAGAAAGTGAGCACTCTGGGCTGGGCTGGGCCGGGGGGAATCTAAAGCATCTTTCAGATCGGTTCGGGATGAAGAATATATAGCCGAGCGGCGCTAACAGGCTGGATAAACAGAATAAGCAGAGCAAGTGCCACTTGGAGTTGGCCGAAAGATATAAAAATATCTCTACTTGTGCGAGATTTTTGCCTTTTTTCTCCTTTTTTGTTCAGAAACTTGCGAAAAAGTTTTCAAGTTTGTTTGAGTTTTAATTATAAATTACTAAAAATAGATGAAATTACTTACAAACAAAATAGTTTTTTTTTTCTTACTTCTTAAAGGCTTGTGAAAAATTACACTTGTTAACTGGGAAAATAATTTTAAAAACAAATAAAAATAAGTAACTTAAAAAATATATAAGGATTAGGATTTTAAGATAAAGGGACGATAAAAATATTATTAAATATTAAAATAGCTATATTAAATTTGTTTTGTTTATAATATTATTATAATTAGACAAAAACTGGCTTGAAAACTTGGTTTTTAAAAGTTTTTGAAACTTTTTTCAAAGGGCTTTGAAATTGTTTTCCATTAATAATATTCCAATACGTACATATATTGCTAAACTATTTGTTACTGAAATATATCTTCAAAATAATGAATTAAAAACCAAGAATTTTTTCATTAAATTTGCTTAAAGAGTTTATTGTTGTTTATCTTTTATTGTTACTTGGAGTTTATTTATTGAAACTTTGTATTTTTTAAGAGACTAAAAGGCCATACAATTTTAGAACTAAATGAGTTAAAAAATGAAATATTTTATTTTTGAAACAAAACAAAAAGTAGCCCCTTGTGGTCTAGTGTTCTTTGAAGTTGCAGCTTCTTTTGGAGCTTCTGGCAACAGCAGCCAAGTGATATCAGCTTACATTTAATACTTCCATGCACTACACCCCTCTTTAGACCCCCCCTTCTGCCTTAACCCTCCCCGCGATGCTTTTAGCCATCATCCATCTTTGTGTTTTTTTGTTTTTTTTTTTTTGGCTGCAACTGACGTTCAAACATCATCGAAGCTGTCGGCTTCTGTCGCCTTTCGCCATTCACTTTGCCACATTCTGTTGCAGACACTTTCTGACCAGCTGTCACTCCCGCATATCCCCTATCCCCCATCCCCCATCCCAAAAAAAAACAAAGAAAAAAAAATGAAAACAGAAATCCCTCCCTTGATCCAACCTTCAACTTGAACAGAAGCCCAGAAACTCAATGTTAATCATACAAACAGCCAAACAATCTCTCGAAAAAAGTGAAAAACCAGTAGCAATAGCCATTCGCACACCAAATGTAAATAAACAATAACAAAATGAACAAAAAAAAATGTAAAAAAAAGTTCACAAAGTAACAGCATTAATTGGCAGATTGGCAGAAAATTAAACAACCCGAATCGTAACAACAACAGCCATCGGAAATCGCACAGAAAATTAACTCGACCAAGTTTGTTCAGTTTTTTAACGCCTCGTCAATGCCGCCCAGCAAAAAGTTATACGCCTTTCCATATAGACACTTGGGTGATGAAAGCCAGAACTATGGTATACGAGATGATACATACAATTTTTGTTTTTCGAGAGAGACTACGATTTTGAAAATTAATTGTTGCTTTCAATACTTACTTTTGATATTTTAGGCAATTTTAAGACAATTTTTAAAACATTTATAAGCTTAAAATATGCTTAAATTAGATATCTCTATTAACTAATTTATGATACAACATTTTTCTAAGAATCTAAAACATTAAATTATTTAGAAGAAAAAAGATAGAATGCAGAGAATTTATTAATTAAGAAGTACTAGTAATCACAAAAAAATTAAAGAAATTAGCCCATAAAAAAAATTTCCGAATTTTTGATACTTATTTTTAAAAGTGATTAAAAAAAATGGCATAGTTTAGAAGTACCGGGTATCACATAAAATTTTAATGCATAATTTTTGATACTCTTTTTAAAAATGTTCCATTTTAAAAAAGAGGAGGATTTGGATTTAAAATATTGATTTAAAAATTATCTGACAGTTTAAGTTACCCAGAAGTACCGGGTATCAAATACTAGTGTATTCCAAAACTAGCTTCTTTAAAAAAAAAAAAAAATAATAATAAATACTTTTAATAATTATTTTATGATAATGATTTAAAAATTATATTTGTAGTTTTAAGTTTGCAGAAGTACCGGGTATCATAGAATTGAAAAACCCAGGCTCTTTGCAAAATGTGTAATATTTGAAAATCTAATAGCTCAATTAAAAAATGGCTCAGGGATAAAGAAAATGAATTTTTTCAAACCAAAAGTACCAGGCATCGTACAACTAACAAGCTGTTCCCCCCTTTGTCCCAAACATTCCAAATAACTCTTGCTGTTAACCCTTTTCTAAAGAAGTCCTGTTTGCCTGTAATTATCTGCCATTTGTGTAACTTTTAGGAAAGTTTATAAATTAGCGTATTTAAAAGTTGGTCCGCCAACGGAATTAATTTTTTTTCGGTTCTCAGTTCGCAGTTTATTTCATTACCCGCCACCGCACTTGTTGTGTCCCAATCGGGTTTTTATTTTCTATCTGGGCCTTTTGTTTGTGTTTATTTTTGTTGATCTGTGTCTTTTATTGTTGCCGTTTTTTGTTTTTTTGCCTATTTGCACTTGGCCGTCGTTTATTTGTCTTTCAACTTTTCGACTTTGTGCTTAGAGTTCATGAGCGTCGAAAGGCGCCCCTTTTTTCGAGGAGCCACTGCCACTGCCACTGCCACTTGCCACTGCCGCCCGACGCGGTTAGTCATGTAAACAAATGTTGAAAAATGAATTTTTCAATTCCCCATTTAATGTGGCAACAACATGGACAATAACACTAACAATGCCAATAACAGGCCGTCCTGCTCATGTCCCTTACCACTTGCCTGGGTTTCTTTGCGACCATCGCCAGGGACTTGTCGACGGAATGTGTGGAGGTCAAGGACGTGTCGAGGTCAGCGCTCGTTCAGGGGGTCACACACGGGGTGGGGGCACTGGTGCGGTTCTCGGGAACAGGATTCCCTAAGAATCCACTTGCTCATTGACCGCTGGGAAAACTTTGCACACAAAGTTTATGGGACACTTGGTCCTCATTTGGAGTCCCATTTTTGTATTTTTGTGGTTGCTCTGATGATTTATTAATCACGTTTCTCTAACCCACTTGTTTTAATTTTTTTTTTAGTTTTCTAGTTTTTTTTTGTTCTATTTATGAAGTTTTGTTTTACTTTTTTTTAATTGAAAATTAGAAAAATTACAAATCAATAGTAGCTAGCTGTAGTCGAACTCAAGGCCTACTAACTACTCTCTTTTACTTTTTAGGTAATTAAAATATAAAATATATACATCTTTATGTTTTCTTTCCATATTTTTTCAACAAAAAATATTAAAAACAAAACAAATTCAATAGTTTTTAACCGTATTTTAACTCTAACTCTTACCCCTACTTCTCCTTAGTTTTCATTTAATTAAAATATAAAATATACACAACTTCATGTTTTTTCGCTTTTTTTTTCAATTAAAAATATTAAAAGTAAAAAAACTCATTGGTAGTCATCTGTAGTCGAACTCTTAGGCTTCAACCTACTCCCCCTTAGTTTTCATATTTAAAATATATAAAACTTAACGTTTTCTTTCCATTTTTTTTCAACTAAGCATAATAAAAATAAAATAAACTCATTAGTTGTCATCCGTAGTCGAACTCCCCCTTTGTTTTCACGAATTTGAAATATTCTCTCCCATCGATCCATTCGATCCTTTGTCCAAGAACCCTTGAATGCCTGTTTGTTTCTCCCAGAACACTCTCAGTCTATCCAATTTCCATCACCAGCAGTGATTTGTATTTGCTTCCGTTGCCTCCACATGCCCCTGAAACGATCTCGAACCGAGCCCAGCATGTGGCGGGTGATTAGCATTAATAAAGTGGAAGCGGCGATGGTTCCGCTTATCATTGGCAACTGTCGGATTGGGATGGGGCTCTGATGGATGGAGAATTTTCCGTTCACATAAACACATCGTTATTGCTGCTCCAATAAAAATTTAAATAAAGGGAGCAACAGTAAGAATAATACAAAATGTTTCCATTCTCATTTATTGGCCATTATCGCACGGCATGATCATTACTCGGATCGGTGAATCCCAAAGGGGTGAATGGATCATAAACGACAGGTATGGGAGGATACTATCCTATACTGTACTCTCCTATCCTATAGTAGACTATTCTATCCTATAGTATCCTATAGTAGACTATTCTATCCTATAGTATCCTATAGTAGACTATTCTATCCTATAGTATCCTATAGTAGACTATCCTATCCTATACTTTTCAATCCTATACTATCCCATCAAAGAATATCCTATAGAATACTATCTTACAGTATCCTATCCTATAACATCCTATAGTACTATCATATACTATATCCTATCCTATCCTATCCTATCCTATACTATCCTATACCATCTTATATATACCTATCCTATACTAATTCATCGTAACTATATAGTATTCTTTCCTATCCTAATTGTTAGGATCCTCTCTCATATCATATCTCTCATATTCCTATACTAAAATCTCCTAAACTATCCTATACTATCCCATCCTAACTATATAGTATCCTATTTTATCCCATCCTAACTATATAGTTTCCAATCCTATCCTATCCTCTACTATCCTATGTCAGTGTAGGAATACTATGTTATCCTATACCTCTCTCAGGCCAACCTCTCCTATGCTATCCTCTAATATTTTATAAATAAATTAGATAATAGTTAAAGTTTAAGTTTGTTTGGCTTGGAAATGAGATCCGAATATCTCACGTTTTCCCAACCATCGAATTAGAATTCCCATTTGTTTTCCCAGCCCCCCCGTCCACAATTCCGTAATTAATTTTTTCTATTTTTCTTTGATAATTATAGAGAGCTATTGAGCGGGTATAGCTGGCCTCTACGCCATTTGCGCTTTACAATTTGGGGTTTACTTAACGATTTTACAATTTGCATTGTTCTGGGCCTGCCATTAAGAAGGTCTGGTCGCCTGGGCCCCCCTAGACGCCGCCCCTGGCCTCAATTAAGATTCCAGATGGGGGGGCGGAGGGAGAACAGCTGCATTGACTTTTGTTCTTAGTTGTCTGGCTAAGTCTTGGCTTAGCAAGTGATTACCACATGAATGCAGTTTACAATAAATATGTGTACAACAATTACACAAACAAACAGTATAGTACATTACAGTACAGTCGGGCGGATTGCAGTCATATCTGAAAACTTTCCAACACAAAGACCGTATGTAGTTTTCTGTTTTAAATATTTATAAATCGTCGCACTGTCTGGCGTTGTCATCGTGATCTGGGATCTGGGATCCGGAATCTGGGTTCTGGGTTCTGGGGGAATAGGAATCGGAATTCGAATTGGAATTGGAATCGGAATCAGTTCACTGGCAAAGTAGGCAACTCATTGTTTAAAGACAGGGGTTTACACTGAGAATTAAACTTATTTTTGTATTATTTATAATTTTATTATATTTATTTTTATTATTGTCATTTTTATTTCTATATATATTTTTAAGAATAATAAAAATATAAGATACTAGAGAAGAATAATACACATTTTCAGAACATATGTATATTATATTTTTGGTATAGAAATTGAAAAGAAAATCTAATAGTAATCACCATAAGTACCGGGTATTTATTAGGTTTTTTATTATTTTATTTTAAGTAGATTGTTTTTATTTAAATTCTCAGTTTCCTTTTTAAAAAGAGTTCAAGTAAAATAAAGTATAAATAAACAAGTAAATGGATAAGTAAATTAATAAATAAAAAGAAATACCACGAGTACCGGGTATCACTACAAGATCTCTCCATATCCAGAGCTAGAGCTCTTATAAAATATTTTTATTTTATTCAAGCCTGGAATTATATGATATAATATAAAGTAATAATTAGTTACAATTATAAAATAAACCCCGTAACTATTTTTTTCCATCCACTCCCGAGTATTATCTCGCAATCCCCCTAAAATACTCAACCCAAACTCGCCTCCCAGTGTAGCTGGGAGTATATATGCATGTATTCTGCTGACAATGACGATGATGTTGCTGGAAACTAACGCCACCAGCACACATCCAGCCATCCAACCATCCAGACATATCATATCAAATGTTAATGAGCAATTTGTGCATAATCATGGCGCACAAGCCGCAAAAGCCCAAAAAGCCGCACATTGCGAAATCACAATGCGGCCCGGGCTGCGTTTTGCAAACAAATGAGGCGAAAACCTGAACTACAAATGCAACTACAACTGCAACAGGCACTGCAAGTAATGAACAACAAAAAAAGTGAATAAATAAAATAATAATCAAGAGAACAATAGGACGACAAAGTAGAGCAATCAGTGGAATTTTATTCGGAATTTATTTTTTGCGAAAATCAAACAAGGCCCTATAACTCGATTATCAATCAAGAGCAGATGATTTTTTTTTTAAATAGTTTAAGGCTGGTCTCCATTTGTTTCTTGAATGGGATTCCCTTCCCTTATCGCCAGACAGTGTCTGCTATCAGGAAGCCTTGTCGTATCGCCCTAATCGATCCTCAAACAGCAAATTACCCGCGACCGTCAGCTACTTTGGCAACAAAAGTGCACAAAACTATGAATATGGAGAGGGTCTATTAGGTGTCTTGCTTCCTGCTCCAACTCGCTTGCACTTGGCACTGCAGGCGAGGTTCACCTTCCGAATGCCCGATATCGGAGCCGTAAATGAGCAAACAATTGCGCTTTTCAAATGACATAATCCCCGCCCATAAATACTCTCCATAAACAATCCACGAATCGAGTTCTATTTGCTATTTGTTTTCCCTCTTTTTTTTTTGTGTCTCGATGTGTCATAAAAGTAAAGCACACTGGCGAGAGAAGACAAAGAATTCCATGAATCCAGTTGAGGTTGCAAAGTTGCAACTAGACCGTAGGCGTGACGAGTTCCAGTACCACACAAAGTGCAACAAATGCCGCTGCAACAGTCACAGCAATCAGCAATCAGCCGCTGATACAAATTAATTACGACGCAGACACTGCCCAGACTCGGCACAGTGACTCAAAATAATTGCTTTTCTTAGTCATTCAAAGGAAAATATTTATTGCAATTTTATAAGAAAAGGTTGCTACGCCAGGATTGTGTTTAAATATAATTTTGCAAATGAATATATCATTATTTCGTTACCGGTATTTCACATTTGTGTTTTAACTTTCTTAAGACCATTTTCATTAGTTTACAATTCTGTTTAAGTTTTAGTTTTAAACTCTGAAAAGTAAAGTTTAAAAAAATTAAATAAAACATATTTTATATGTATTATAAATAGAAATCTTTACAAAATTAAACTAGCATAGAAATTATAAATATTATATTCTTCCTTGCAGAATAACTTAAATATTTTCAGCAAAGTTCAATCATATAATGATAAATATTTAACTTAAAAACTTAAAGGCAACATAGTTTCGAATTTAGCTTTTATTTTGGTAAAGAATACTACAAATATACTACGTCTTCTATGTTTGGTTTTTTTTATCAAGAAATAAATATTAAACTAAAATAAAGAAGAATTAATATAAATTGTACCATTAAATACAATTTTTGTAGACCTTTATAAGAAATTTTCGTCACAAAATGAGATTTTTTGGGCACTACATGCGCCTTCGTCACTGAATAGTAACTTGAATAGATGGAAGTTAAAATTTAAAGTTCAAACTAAATATTTCATACTTTTTAAAACCTATGAGACCACTGTGCCTGGGAGAGATACTCCCGTGCTATGGGTATTGGCAGATATCGCGTGGGGAGATCTCGACTTGACATTGGTTCCGCGCCGGCCAGAAGGGAAGCCCGCCAAGTGGTCGGCTTAGACTGGGCTTTTCGAGAAACCGGCTGGGAAAAGCCAAGCCGAGAGCAGAGAGCCGAGGGCCGAGAAGCAAGTGCCTGGGCTGGCGTCTGGAAATCCGAGACGATCGGCAGGCCGTCAGTGAGTCCCCCGGCATCTCCGATCGCAGCTGCATCATAAAGATATATATATATATGTATCATAAAAAATATATATTGATGTGGAGAGGAAAAGAAGAAAAAAAAGCAGGAAGCAATCGGTCTCCTTTGCATGCCAGCGATTTAAAATAAATAATTATGATAATGCCGCGGCTGGCACTGGCAGAGATGAATCTCCGGAATCTGGACTACAGGCCGGGCAATGACACATCCAGGCCAGGAAGGAAGTGGTTACACTTGTTAATCGCTCTCCCCCTCTCTGAGAGATCTCTGATCTCTGATTTGTGATTTCAGATTTAAGATATCGGATTTTGTTTCGGAAACACCATTATTATCCCAACGGGCAACACCTTCGGCATGAAAACTTTTATGGCAGGCGGGGAGAAGGCGTGTCGGATGCATAGGGGCGTGGCTACATCAGATTTAACACAATTTGTTTTTAAATCTTAATTTTTAAGGGGGTTTCGTAACGTAATAGTTGAAGAAATAATAACCATTTTTATAAAAGAAAGAGTTACACTTTTTGCTTAAGATTTTCTAAGTTTGTTTTTTATATTTACTTATAGAGGGACCTTTTCTTTATTTTTTCAGTTATTATTTTTTCTTTGTGTAAAATTTTTTTTATAATATTTTATTATGTATTATTTTATCCCTTCCTTCAATTTTTTTTGGTATTACTTGTCTTTCTGGCACTCGAGTTCGATGTTCGTCTAAAATTTCGATGTACGACTTGTTTCCAATTTCTTGGCACTTGGCATTAAATGTCGTTGATAGCTGATCGGTGGATATAAAATATATATAGTTATTAATATATATATCTGCCTTGTTGTAATATAATTCGTAAAAGAAAATAATTCCTGGAATTGCTGGCATTCCTTAAATATTTTGTAAGTCATTCGACTGTTAATTATTGCTTTCAGTTTCTTATAGAATAGAATTTTATTTTATAGAATTTGTGTTTTTTTTTTTTCAGTTTATGTTTTATATTTTTTATGTTTTAGTTTATGTTGTATCTTAATTTTATGTTTATGCTTTTTGGCCTTTGGCTTTGTGTTTTTTTTTTTGGTTTAAATTAAAAGTTTTTGTAAACAAATCATAAAAATCTCGTGCATAAAAGCATAAATTGTTTAAACATCAAAGACTAAAAATTCCATTATTTAAAGAATTTATTTCTTGGAAAGAAATAGTTTAGTTCAAAGTTTAAACCAAATATAGTTGAAATTTTTTATTTAAGCTCAAGCTACTATTGGAAATTGCTTCTCTGAATGCTATTTATGGGCTTTTGTATCATTATGTGATTATTGCCCCCCGTGGTGACCTTCCATCTTCCCCTTGCCCCCAAGTTGCCACCCGCATCTCGTAGCCGGAAGTAGCCGGGAATGGGAAAAAGCGCGGGATTCATGCCACACATCATCATTATCATTGAAGCCATTATTATGCATTATGTGTGCCCCGATCTCTAGTATCTCTAGACGAGGGGGCTTCCCCACTCTACGGGGGAGAAGGGGTGTGGCATGCCGCCCTCGTCAAGGGGGGGGTTTGTAGAACTTTTAGTTTTGAAAGCCACTTACAGGGGTGTTTTTTGGCTTTTTATGTTCTTTGGTTCGATATTTTGTTTTAGAAACTAGAAGAACTACTAAATTGTTACAGAAAATTAGGATTATTATTAGGTTTATTTATTTTTAAAAAATTTATAATTCTTTATAAACTATTAAGATGATAAATATTTAGAAAAATATATCAAAAACTAAACAAAGTTATGAAGAAGAGAGTTGAAATAAATTCTTGTTTCTAAACTAAGAGCCAGAAAAGGTGTTAAGCTTGAGCTTACTAGATATACTATATCTACAGTTACATATATAGTATAAATATATAGTACAAATATATAGTACAAATATATAGTAGAAATATATAATATGCAGAACTCTATTTTCAAATCGCATAAAACTTTTGCAGCCAAAAGTTTGGTCAAGTGACTTGGAAAATAAGTTTTGTTGTTGATTTTCATGAAAATAGTCAAAGTGTCTTAATGATTTAAGAGGGGTGGTGTAGGGGATAGAGTAGGTGATAGAGTAGGGCACCTAGAACCATAGAGACCCAGCGAAGTTTGGGAAAAGTTTCCCGAAGAAGCTGAGCCTCAAGCCTCAGATACGAGATGCTAATTAAAAACAGCGACAAACTTCATCAAAATCAGTCAGGGCATCTCCCTCTCTCTCTCTTGTTTATCTAGCCATCTCCTTCACTCTGTTTTGTATTTATCTGTATGGGAATATACATATGTATGTACATATATATATATATAATAAGTATATATCTAAAAGCCAGACAAATAGCCGCCACCGATTATCGATAAACTCGAAACGAAACTTGAAATTTATCACCGAAAGATTCTTGAACTCGTCACTAAGGTCGACAACTGTCGCTCCCCTCCCCTGGCCACCTCCCCGCCGGGTCTGGGTCTGGGGAAGCCCCCTTCGGGGACGCCTCTGGTGGCGATCGGAACTGGTATCGCGGTGTGTGCCGACTGATTGTTTGACTGATTGATCGCTCGATTATTGATTGATTAACTGCCGCTCTCTTTTAGCATGCAGTCTCTTTTCTGCACTGAAATAAATACCATATAATACTTTATAATATTAATATATAAAATAATAGTATATACAAAAATACTTTATAATATAATACAATATTTTTTGATTTGAAAATTATACATTTTTATTTTAGTTGGTTCTTTGATTTTTTATTAAAAGTTCTAAAAGTATTTAAAAGAAAAATACTGTGCCTGTTTATTTTTTAATATTTATAGCTTATTTAATTTTTTATTTATTTAGCTTATTACTTAAATAATTAATTAAATATTCGTAATATTTATTATTAAATTTTTTTCCACCTTTCAGATATGAGGCAGCCATGAAGAAGTGGCAGCGTTTAGTTTGCTGTCATTGCCATTAAAATGTCCTGCCACTTGTTGCAGGCTTTCATAATGCAACAGCAGCAAAAGCAACAACAACAACAACAACAGCAGCAACAACAATTAAAAAAACAAAAACAAAAGCCGAAACAACAAAAACAACAACAACGAACTCGATTCAAGTCATTTGCTTGCCTCAAAAAACACTCATACGCCATGTGGGCGCGAGGCAATCCAAGGCGGATGTTGCAACAACAGCCAACAATAATAACAAAAACAACAACAGCAACAGATATATCAGTAGCAACAAAAATAGCAACAATAACAACAACGACAGTACTGGCCCATGGCCAAGGCTAAGGCCGGTGGGGCAGGCAACTCTCGGCACAGCAACACACACGACTACATTGCCACAGACAACCACCGCCACCTGCAACAACAACACTAGATACCAATACCAATTCAACAATAGCAACAACAACAACAAAAACAACAACAAATAAATAATACAGTTCTTACGGAACAACAACAAAACAAGAAAGTAAAGCAACTGAAACATCAACAAAAGTTGAAGAATTCCGTTGAACTGAAAAGGAAACAAAAAACAACCTACAATGTCCGAGGTAAGTGAACAATTATGCACTGAAAAAAAAAATACTTAAGGTATAAACAAAATATATCTAACAAAAATATGAAACAAATAAAACTAATTATTAATGCAAGAAATCATAATGAATAACTAGAATAACATTTTTCAAAACAAATGATTTAAATTAATCTAAAAATAAATTGCATAAGCCAATAAAAACCTAAGAATATAAAAAAGGAGGATATAAAAATAATAAGGAAAAGATTTTAAAAAGTTGAGGAATAAAAAAGTTAAGTTTGTTTTTTATATTTACTTATAGAGGGACCTTTTCTTTATTTTTTCAGTTATTATTTTTTCTTTGTGTAAAATTTTTTTTATAATATTTTATTATGTATTATTTTATCCCTTCCTTCAATTTTTTTTGGTATTACTTGTCTTTCTGGCACTCGAGTTCGATGTTCGTCTAAAATTTCGATGTACGACTTGTTTCCAATTTCTTGGCACTTGGCATTAAATGTCGTTGATAGCTGATCGGTGGATATAAAATATATATAGTTATTAATATATATATCTGCCTTGTTGTAATATAATTCGTAAAAGAAAATAATTCCTGGAATTGCTGGCATTCCTTAAATATTTTGTAAGTCATTCGACTGTTAATTATTGCTTTCAGTTTCTTATAGAATAGAATTTTATTTTATAGAATTTGTGTTTTTTTTTTTTCAGTTTATGTTTTATATTTTTTATGTTTTAGTTTATGTTGTATCTTAATTTTATGTTTATGCTTTTTGGCCTTTGGCTTTGTGTTTTTTTTTTTTGGTTTAAATTAAAAGTTTTTGTAAACAAATCATAAAAATCTCGTGCATAAAAGCATAAATTGTTTAAACATCAAAGACTAAAAATTCCATTATTTAAAGAATTTATTTCTTGGAAAGAAATAGTTTAGTTCAAAGTTTAAACCAAATATAGTTGAAATTTTTTATTTAAGCTCAAGCTACTATTGGAAATTGCTTCTCTGAATGCTATTTATGGGCTTTTGTATCATTATGTGATTATTGCCCCCCGTGGTGACCTTCCATCTTCCCCTTGCCCCCAAGTTGCCACCCGCATCTCGTAGCCGGAAGTAGCCGGGAATGGGAAAAAAGCGCGGGATTCATGCCACACATCATCATTATCATTGAAGCCATTATTATGCATTATGTGTGCCCCGATCTCTAGTATCTCTAGACGAGGGGGCTTCCCCACTCTACGGGGGAGAAGGGGTGTGGCATGCCGCCCTCGTCAAGGGGGGGGTTTGTAGAACTTTTAGTTTTGAAAGCCACTTACAGGGGTGTTTTTTGGCTTTTTATGTTCTTTGGTTCGATATTTTGTTTTAGAAACTAGAAGAACTACTAAATTGTTACAGAAAATTAGGATTATTATTAGGTTTATTTATTTTTAAAAATTTATAATTCTTTATAAACTATTAAGATGATAAATATTTAGAAAAATATATCAAAAACTAAACAAAGTTATGAAGAAGAGAGTTGAAATAAATTCTTGTTTCTAAACTAAGAGCCAGAAAAGGTGTTAAGCTTGAGCTTACTAGATATACTATATCTACAGTTACATATATAGTATAAATATATAGTACAAATATATAGTACAAATATATAGTAGAAATATATAATATGCAGAACTCTATTTTCAAATCGCATAAAACTTTTGCAGCCAAAAGTTTGGTCAAGTGACTTGGAAAATAAGTTTTGTTGTTGATTTTCATGAAAATAGTCAAAGTGTCTTAATGATTTAAGAGGGGTGGTGTAGGGGATAGAGTAGGTGATAGAGTAGGGCACCTAGAACCATAGAGACCCAGCGAAGTTTGGGAAAAGTTTCCCGAAGAAGCTGAGCCTCAAGCCTCAGATACGAGATGCTAATTAAAAACAGCGACAAACTTCATCAAAATCAGTCAGGGCATCTCCCTCTCTCTCTCTTGTTTATCTAGCCATCTCCTTCACTCTGTTTTGTATTTATCTGTATGGGAATATACATATGTATGTACATATATATATATATAATAAGTATATATCTAAAAGCCAGACAAATAGCCGCCACCGATTATCGATAAACTCGAAACGAAACTTGAAATTTATCACCGAAAGATTCTTGAACTCGTCACTAAGGTCGACAACTGTCGCTCCCTCCCCTGGCCACCTCCCCGCCGGGTCTGGGTCTGGGGAAGCCCCCTTCGGGGACGCCTCTGGTGGCGATCGGAACTGGTATCGCGGTGTGTGCCGACTGATTGTTTGACTGATTGATCGCTCGATTATTGATTGATTAACTGCCGCTCTCTTTTAGCATGCAGTCTCTTTTCTGCACTGAAATAAATACCATATAATACTTTATAATATTAATATATAAAATAATAGTATATACAAAAATACTTTATAATATAATACAATATTTTTTGATTTGAAAATTATACATTTTTATTTTAGTTGGTTCTTTGATTTTTTATTAAAAGTTCTAAAAGTATTTAAAAGAAAAATACTGTGCCTGTTTATTTTTTAATATTTATAGCTTATTTAATTTTTTATTTATTTAGCTTATTACTTAAATAATTAATTAAATATTCGTAATATTTATTATTAAATTTTTTTCCACCTTTCAGATATGAGGCAGCCATGAAGAAGTGGCAGCGTTTAGTTTGCTGTCATTGCCATTAAAATGTCCTGCCACTTGTTGCAGGCTTTCATAATGCAACAGCAGCAAAAGCAACAACAACAACAACAACAGCAGCAACAACAATTAAAAAAACAAAAACAAAAGCCGAAACAACAAAAACAACAACAACGAACTCGATTCAAGTCATTTGCTTGCCTCAAAAAACACTCATACGCCATGTGGGCGCGAGGCAATCCAAGGCGGATGTTGCAACAACAGCCAACAATAATAACAAAAACAACAACAGCAACAGATATATCAGTAGCAACAAAAATAGCAACAATAACAACAACGACAGTACTGGCCCATGGCCAAGGCTAAGGCCGGTGGGGCAGGCAACTCTCGGCACAGCAACACACACGACTACATTGCCACAGACAACCACCGCCACCTGCAACAACAACACTAGATACCAATACCAATTCAACAATAGCAACAACAACAACAAAAACAACAACAAATAAATAATACAGTTCTTACGGAACAACAACAAAACAAGAAAGTAAAGCAACTGAAACATCAACAAAAGTTGAAGAATTCCGTTGAACTGAAAAGGAAACAAAAAACAACCTACAATGTCCGAGGTAAGTGAACAATTATGCACTGAAAAAAAAAATACTTAAGGTATAAACAAAATATATCTAACAAAAATATGAAACAAATAAAACTAATTATTAATGCAAGAAATCATAATGAATAACTAGAATAACATTTTTCAAAACAAATGATTTAAATTAATCTAAAAATAAATTGCATAAGCCAATAAAAACCTAAGAATATAAAAAAGGAGGATATAAAAATAATAAGGAAAAGATTTTAAAAAGTTGAGGAATAAAAAAGTTAAGTTCCTTAAAAAAGTTATAATCATTTTTGGGATTTAAAAAAATACATATTTTGAAAGCTTTGGCTATGATTCTTAAAGGTATTCAAAAAAAGAGATAACTATAGTAATATTTAGCGTTTGAATACTTTTTTTAACTTTAAAATTGACTTAAAAACCATGATAATATTCATAATCAGAAATGTGTTCATAAAACATTTTTATAAAGCTTAATGTTTGCTTTTTGAGAGTCTACTTGAAACCGTCATCTTTTGATTCAAAATTGTTTATTTTATTATCAAATGAAAATTATTTTTTCTCTGTGCATCTATAAGGACATGAACAGGGGTTCCTTGACACTGTCTTTTGCCGGGCGGCATTTCCATTTTTATTGAATTAAAATCGATTTTCAGTTTATTTTATCAAAAGACTTAAGAGCATCAAACACATTAAAAGCAAAAAACCACACACACTCTAAAGAGGGGAAAAAATAGAAGATGCTAGTCAGACAGAGGGTGGAATTTATATATATTTATAAGATATCTAAATATATATATTTTATGGGGGATGGAACTACATAGAAGATGCTCTGTTTATCTAAGGTTGTGAACTTTTACAAAAAAAAGCTACAGATTACAAATGATAAGAGGAATGGCCTCTAAAGGCTCACATTTTTATTGAAAATAATAAACTATTTTTTTGTTATATTTTTAATAAATATATAAAGAAGCAATGACCTTTACAAAAACAATCTGCTCCCAAGAAAAGTTAAAACAATATTTTTAAATATTTCTACATTTATTCAAGCAACTAAAATTACAAGTTGAATAAACATAAAAATTGTAGAGCTATTATTAGAGAATTCTATTACTTGAAAACTACTTCTTGTAGAAGAGAATTTTACTTTACTTCCTGCCGAGGCCCGCATGGGAATTTGAATTTTGGGTCAGTGACGTTGCCTTTTGGCGACGGCGCCTCATGTTTATGTATGCATGTCTATATAGTATATATGTTCACAAACAGTAAGCATCGTGAGCAACAGGCAACAGGCAACTGGAAATGAAAAAAAAATAGAGTGAAAAACTGGGAGAAAGAAAAAAAAAAGAATAACAGGCAAACTGGCGGCCATAACGACTCCGTCGAGCAGCTGTCGCCATAAACAAACACGGAGGAGAACACAACACTCTGGCAGCACACACAGACATAAATATTGACCTAATTTGCACCTGTTTACAAATTCATTCGAGCCATTGCTAAGCCGCCCAAGCACCGCCCATCCATTCGGCCCAGTGACGGCGCCCGACTCCCATCCTGGCAGGACTTTGTGCCTTTCGCGCATGATTTATGCAGCAAGCGAAGCGCGACAACCTCGACAGCGGCTCCATGGCGAGCTTTTCTAAGTGGGTCGACCATGTCCACATCCACATCCACATCCACAGCCACATCCAGGTCCTAGTCCAAGTCTCGGAACTGAAACCTAGCCCAGAGCCAAGCCAAGTCCATGCCGACTCTCACTAAAGCAGTCTAGGTGTGCTATGTAGTACACTGTAAAAAAAAATACACCATTAACTACATAGATTTCATTTTGCTCATAAAATAAAACATAGAAATGAAGGTTTTATGGTTTAATATTAATTTTTTAAAGATTTAAACTTTAGTACCCCTAGAAACAAACCTTTGGGCTACAAATGAATAAAACTGAAAATGTAGTTGAGAATTATAAAATTGGAGGACAAAAATGGAGAAATAATATAAATCATAATAAAAAATCATATTCATAATAATGAATCATAAAAATATAGGTGTTATGGTTTATATTTAATTTCTAAAGGATTTAAACTTTAGAGGTCCTAGAAATAAACCTTTGGGCTATAAATGATTAAAACTGAAAATTTAGTTGAGAATTATAGGAAATTGGGTTAAAAAATCTAATATATAATGTAATAATAAGCTTTAAAAGTAAAACTAAGAAGAATCCCACCAATTTTGTTGTGTTTTTGTATATATTTTAGCTGATAATATATATTTTTATCTTAGAAATCTTAAAAATAATAATTAATTTAAATAAATCTGAGTTAGTTGGGAATTATAAGCAAAATGAAATGAAAAGGAAA
Organism: Drosophila atripex; assembly: GCA_035045925.1. Lineage (NCBI taxonomy): Eukaryota > Metazoa > Arthropoda > Insecta > Diptera > Drosophilidae > Drosophila > Drosophila atripex. The sequence continues at coordinate 2,224,906 of JAWNOP010000009.1, forward strand.
TGAAATTTAGGAAATAAGTGTTTTTAAATTCTAAATTTTTTAAATAAATAAAAATAAATAGCTTGTGGAACATATTAGTTTAAAAACAAAATGTGCCATATGAGAATTCTCTCAGTGTGCGAGTTTCTCGGTCAGATGGCTGGTTGGCATGTTATTAGGGAACAAATTTGCATTTTCGCCCCATACATGGCAGCCCCGGAGTTAAAAGTTACGAGAGGAGTGCGAGGCGATGGAGCTACAAAATTTGCAAATGCAAAAATTCGATGTTATTTGGGGGCTGGCTTACGCGGCGTATACTTGATCTGCGAAGAGTGACAGAGCAGAGCCCTGTAAGAGATGGGAATTAATAGTGGAATTTGGGAAAGGATATTGTAGAATAATTTGAAAGTAAAACTGCAACGCAATTTCCTCCACTCTTGGAGTCACTTGAAACTCATCGGAGCTCCTTCAGCGATCAGTCAAGTGGATTAATCCGGTTGAGAGAAGAGTCTCGGATTGAGATACTTGGGGAAGGCGAATGCTTGAGTTTAATTGCCGATATGGCACTAGCTGCGGATTAGGAGGAGCACTCCAGAAACTCGAAACGCGATTCAATCGAGGGCCTAATGAGTGCCTTCTCGGTCATTTGCCGGCTGAGAACGATAATGAACGATAATGATTCGGGATGATTCTGTTTTCCGACCAGGATGATGTTTGGTAATTAGCCTTGATTTGCCAGTAACTTGTCCACGAATCGCTATCAGTGTTGACTGTTGGAGTGCGTTCATCCTTAGCCTTATCCTCATTACCATTACCATTACTATAACCATTACCATTTGGATTTCCAGTCTGGTTGGCATTCAGGGCTGGTGGTCTCTGTGACAGCTAGAATCTGGGCATTGATTTCCCTTGATTGATGCGTTTTTAATGAAGCCGAGTCTCAGGTGCCGCGAATCATTAGTCAGTTGCCTGCGTTCTTCTACGACTCGGATCTATCGAAAGACAAACACCTTGATCCGCAATAAACTAAATGAAAAATAAATAGTCAATAATATATAGGAGGACAGAAACGGAGGAGAAGAAAATGAAATGAAATGGATGTGGATGTGGAGGTGAAAAAAAAAACTGAGAAAGAAAGTGTCGCAATGTCGTGGCCTGAAATTGACACAGCACTAAAGTTACGACTAGCAAACAAAAGTGGCCAGCAAGCAGCTTCGGGCCAGGTCAGGATATCAGGATGGGACCAGGAACAGGAACAGTAACAGGACGACACACAATACAACAAAATGAAGCTCCACGTGAGTTGTGTACACAGACACGTGGACATGGATATATATCTAAATATATACATATACATAGACGATGGGAAATGGGAATACCTTTAGTCAGCAGGGGGGGCCACGAGAGGCAGAGAGAAGGTGGTCAGGACACTGCGCCTGTAAGTATGCCATGAAAAGTATTGTAATCAGTTTGCGATGCAAAAGAGCCACACAAGCAACATGTTATGCACAAAACTGACAAGGCTATTACTCTGTTTCTAATTTTTTACCTGGACAGAGAGAATAATAGTAAAAGCTCCAAGGGAATGGCTTTTTTTTTGGGCGGCCACTCGACTATATGATACCTGGTACTTGGCACTTGAACATTTTTAGCCAATGCCTTGTTGTAGGGGATTAGTTTCTTGAAGATTGAAGAATAGAGTGGAGTAGAGTTCAATAATTAAGTATTTTAGTATTATTTTGGTATTTGGTAGTATGTGATATACTTTTATTTTAGTATTTTTTACTACGTAATATCCAGTATTGCCAAATCTAGGAGCTATTTGGGGAGCTTATCTAGAAGCTACAACTAGTATAAATAATTTTAATAATTTTATTTTTTGCTATAATGATACCCGGTACTTGTGGAATTATATTTCAGTATTAAGTGCATCTATGTAACCTTTTTTGCTATAAAATGTTTGTATTTTGCGATACCCGGTACTTCCACTAAAAGTAAAAAATATTATTACACATTTTATTGTGGCTTATTAATATTTTATTAAAAGTAAATTTAATATCAAAAGATTATAAATTGTTGTATTGGCTTTTATGAAAGTTACTTTAATCATTTTTGAGTAATATTTGTTATGAATTTATAGTAAAAATATCAAATAAATAATACAAAATGTTACCATTTCCGACAACTTAATCAGTAATAGCAATAAATAACTTGGCCTTAACTATAAATAGTAACTATGTGATTATTTGAATAATATTTTCTAGGTACGATCTAGGGTACTTATGGACTGAAGAACTCCTATCCATAGGTCTCCCATTCAGGCCAATGAATAGAAATTAATGCGGAACAAAAATAAAAACAAATGTAGGATGTCGATTAGTCCTGTATCAGGGAAACAATGACCAAAATAAATTGGCCAATCTCCTGGGGAATAATAAACCGACTATTTCCCACACATTAGCTCACTGTCGGCGGCAATTTCCAATCGAATCAAAGTCCTTTCCGGGCTCTCCTTGTGTGTGGTGTGTGGTGTGTGCTGTGTCCTGTGTATGTCCTGTGTCTGCCTTCCTGCCTGCCCTCGCCCTCGCCCTCGCCCTCGTTGCAAATTCATGACTTTGACGTTCCGAGGAGGCCACAATATCGGGGCTGGGGCAAGGTCATAATGAACTGTGTCCTGCCACCCCGTCGCCCCCAACCCGGGTGACCTCTAATCTGTAATCGGTAGACCTTCATTGAACTGGAATCTCTCTCTATCTCGCTCTGTTTTTTGGGGGGGGGGGGCTACCAGGACATTATCTGTTGTAAGGACATTATCGGGATACTGGCCGACTTAAATGAGTTTTTAGATTAGTGGCTTGTATCCTTTGGTTTTGGAAATTTAACAGAAAAATAAGAGAATGCTTAAAGTTCCTTGGCCAAACAGCTGTTGGCTCTCGAATCCTTGCCAGGATCTTGGGTCATTACTCGGGCGTGGAAGGGACATCCTCATCCTGCTGCGCACCAGCTGTCGAAATTAACATAAAACATTTATGGGAATGTCGCAGAGTCGCGGCCAGGACTAAGCTGGCCTGTAAGTCTCTGTCCTCGACGCCTTCCCTCTCTCCCACTGATTTGCATTTTGCATTTGCATACGGATGTGTGTCTGTGTGTGTGTGTTAATGGCAGGATGCGGAAACGGATGAGGATGTGGGTGTGGGTGTGGGTTTGGGTGTGGGCTGGGAAGGGTGACACAGGGAATGGTTTGTCGTCGAGTGTCCTGGCCGCTTGAGTTGTCGCGTTGAAGCGCGTTTATCTGTGCGTATGCAGAAAGTTTTCCAATTAAAACTTTCGCCCAGGTCCAAGTCAGTGGCGGCGCCCCTACGACCTGCGACCTCCTTGATACTTGGAGCCTCCTTTTAGGGACCTCCTCCCCGCTCTCTTTTGGCGACAATTAAGCCGCATAATGAGCTATAAACTTTCAGCGACAAGTGCAAAAGCCCTGTGTTTGAACGAGCACATATGCCAAATAATTACGCATACGCCAGGTGGGCCAAAGTGGGCGCCAAATCACAGGAAACATTATTCCACGAAATTTAATTGAGACAATTCATGTTTTGACTGCCAGTTTTTCAGGAAAATAAACACAAATAAAAATTGCATTTTTTATAAATTTAAGAGAAAATTTCTGTAAATTTGTATTATTTTTTGTTTATTTAAATCCATAGCTCTCTTACTCTGTTTGGATCTTCAAAAACACATATATATTTAATATATTATAAACCATTATGAATTTAAAAAATAACTAATAAGATTTCAATAATGTTCGGAAAGTAATATTTCCAAAAAGCATGCTTTTTCAAAAACTATTCTCTGACTAATTCTCTAACTATTCTCCTGACCTTATATAATTTTAATTTTTCAAATGCAAATGTCCCACAAATGTAATGAAACTAATATGTTGAAAATACAATTCCAAAAATTAATATTTCCAAAAAGCAGTCTTTTTCTTAAATTTGGCATATAATTCTTAAACGTTTCTGAGTAATATCTCTCTTTGTTTTGATCTTCAACATCAGATATTAATGTTAGCTTGATATTATAAAGGATTATAAATTTAAAAAAAAATCAAAATCTAAAAATAAAAATGTTTTTTAATGTTCGCTTATAATTCTTAAATAGTTAAGACTACTCCCTTACTCCATTTTAGTCTCTGAAATCACAAATACATGCTTTATAATATTACCCAAAATGCATAAAATAAAATTTGAATAAAACTATTTTCAAAAACATGCTTTTTCGTAATTATGACTTGAAAGTTCCAACCAGTTCTGACTAATATTTTTCAATGTGGGCAAGCCCACTTTAAAACCAATTCTTAGATTTCAAATACTATTTGATTGCTTAATAAAAAATTGTTTAATTTAGAATTAAAATTAATCTCTTAAAAAAAACTCTCTAAAAAATGTCCAAATCCCGTCACAATTAAAAATGAACTTGTCACCTGATGATTATTCAGGACCTGCTCCTGCAAGTGAAGTCGCCGGGATGGAAGTCCTTTATCCCGGGAGCTACTTTTGTTGCTAAATGAAGCGTGACAGGCGGCAGGAGTTGTGAGGCAAACAATTGTTGAAAAATTATTACTGCCTCATTTGGTTTGGTGGCCCAATTTTTGGCTTTGACACCTTTGACAGATTGCTTTGCATTGTTCGTCCTTTGAGTCCTTTGTCCGCCTCTCTACTTTCTTCTGTATTTTATTCCAGATATTTATTTTTCCCAGCCAAGATATTTTTGCCAAGTTCGTTCTACCTTTGGCATTTTGACCAACTCGATGATTGCGTGAAGAATTTCATAATCAGCAGTTGTGATAAAAATAAACTTTGGAGTGTGGATTTACGAAAAGCGGATTATGTGAGGGGTACGTGGACTTGAGGGGGCAGCATTACTGGGTGGGGCGGGGTGGCATTACGTCAGGCATGTCGCACAGAGCCGCCTCTGCAACTCATCCAGCAGGGAGGCAAGTGGGAAATGGCCTGCAGCTGCCACAGGCAGGGATTTGTCGAATGTCATTTGCAATATGCGACCGGGAACGGAATGCCAAGTGTGTCTCTGTGTGTGTTTGTGTTTGCGTCTCTCTCTCTCTCTCTATCTCTTTCTAAAACCAACCACTCCCCAGGCTCCACATTTCTCAACTTTCTCCAATAGACTCCCCACCGCCATCGCCGCCCACAGAACGCCCTTTGATTATGTCCTTGCCTTCCGCCATAAGGATTCCCTGAAAATCATTTCATTTCACACACAATCAGTTGACGAAATCCTTTGCTCAATTTCCTAAAGGATTTTTTAATAGCAAGGACATGGAAGAAGTAGCAGTAGCGCAGGCTTAGTTTCATAAATTTAATTTTTATTTATTGAATATTTTTAATTACTATTTAAGATGGGATTGTAGCTCTTTTCGGTCATAAGTATTTTTAATGCTCTGCTTAAGCATCGATGGCCATAATTTTAAATTAATAGTCTGTATTAACTTTTCTCTTCAGTTTTAATCGGAGAGCTTGAAGGATATTGATAGTGTCCTTGCAGCCCTTTTATAGCCAGATGCAGAAAGGACTTTATTTCTCTTTATTAAAAGGTTTTGTGGAAGAGTTGGCCTTTTAAGATTATTTAAAGTGAAAATTACAAGTATTAAAATATAGGTATTTTAAAATAATTATTTTATTTACAAGATCAGGCTAGAAGGCCAACACTTTTGTCTTTATTTATCTCAAATATCGATTTATTTATCGATTTATTAATTAAATAGTTATTATCATACTCATTTATCGATTAATAATCGCAGATCGCAGTCAGCAATAAAAAGATAACTTTTTTATCTATTGATTGTTATTAAATAATAGGTAGTTTTATTAAATTTAATTTTTTTTTAAACTATATTTCACTTAACTTCCTGAAAATATCATTAAAATCATTGTAACTCTCGTCCAGTTGTCTTAAATATTTGTATAAACGTAGTAACTAAAAAGTATAAATTTCTAAATAATATTAGTTTTATTTCAATTTCCTAAAAATAAATAAAAAAAAATAATAAACTCCACTACTACCTTGAAAGTTTAGACGCTTTCGCCACCGTTTCTGGCCAAAAATTCAATTTAGAATGTGTGGAATTGCCATTTTGGCCAAGTCGCCGCTTTCGGTGCCTTTTGGGGACATAAACCTCAATCTGTATATCCCCATTTGAGGGCTTTCAGCGATTTGCCAGCAAATAAAGCTCTCTGCTTCCTAGCTCCCTGCTGGTGGCAGTCTAGACTCGCATCCGCAGCCGCATCCGCATCCTCAACCACATCCGCAGGCATATCCTTATTCGCTGGTAGATGGTAGCTGGTAGCTGTCATCTCGTTGGGCCAGGCCTTATCATAAATTTGAAGCACGCAGCAAATAAATCCAATTAAATTAGCAACAATCTCAAGTGGCCGACGGATGATGATGGGTCCTTGTGCTCCTCCAGGATGCTCCAGAATGTTCCTGCTCCTATTACGATGCCCCAGTAACATTATTTTCAATTTGCCTTTTGCGGTTGAATCCATCCAAATCCTCATCATCCTTGTTTTTTTTGTTGGTCTCTCTATTTTTTTTCCTGTTTTTTTTTTTTTTTTTCTTGTGCCAGGACCTCATCTCATCCGGCAGCTGGGCTGACCATTGGGCATCGGTTTTTATGGGGATTCCTTCTGTTTAATCTGCTGCTCCCATTTCGCAGACAGTCCGCAATGGCTATGAAGGATCTGAAAAAATATAGGCCTTGGGGAGAAGGATATAGGGATTTCTTTAGTAATTTTAGCTTGGTCTTGTGTTTGATGTGGTTTTTTAAATTATTATATATATTTTTTTATTAATTATAGAAGCTACAAAATAGTTCTTACATTCTTTTTTAAGATATTATTTTATGGGAAGTACCAGGTATCATTTATGACAAAAAATTGCTTGTATATTCATTTGTATAATAAATGTTAAATTATTATATTAAATTCCTAAATTCTAACTACAAAATGTACTGGGTATCATATAGCCGTTCTTTATTGTTTTTTTTTGTTTGTTTCGTATTTAATTTTTGTAATTTCTTTTATTTTAAATTCTTGAACTTCGAGTACTGAAAAGTACCGGGTATCATATAGGCGAAATAAATAATGTCATTTATTTTTCTTTATATTAAGTAAATCTGGTTTTAAACCCCAGAACCGGGAAACATAGATTTGAGTATTTAATTAATTTTTCCTTAAAAAAATGTCTAAAATTATTTCATTTAGTTTCTAAAAATCTACATTATTTCCAAATAAAAACCCTCTTGCTTGCTTCAAGAAAACTCTTGCCAAATAAATTTCAAAAGAAATTCTCCCAATAAAATCTTGAATAATTATAGTCACCTTTAGCTAATCCTCACTGTACTCATGTGCATAGTGCGATTGGTAAGTCGACTTCTATTGCTTCTCCCATTCTGACTTCTTAATGCCGCCCCTGGCCTTTTTTGTTGTTTGTTGTTCAATAGAAAATTAGTTTGTTTGTTTGCCCAGCCCCCAGTCCTTATTCTGGACATGCCTCATCCGATATATATAGTATATATATTCATGCTTACAGTACGTATAGTCGGGCAGAGTACCCGATTGTAAATCCTTAGCACAGATGCACTCGCCTAATGTGATTGCCGCACGCACTTTTACGTGAGATTTTTATTACATTTCCGTTTGGAAATTATCAGCATCTGGCCGATGTGGTGGTCTTCGTCCTAATATCTTGCCCGGCAGCTGGAATAAATTCGAAATTGGACTTTAGTGACCAGCAGGATATCGTAGGGTTGCGATAATGGTTACGATTCCAGCTGTTGTATGGAAATTATGGCCCCCTGAGCCCCAAAAAGGTCTTTTAAGAAGTTTCTTCAATTTTTTTGTTCATTTCCCATTTAATAAAAATATTAAAGAAGAAATGATTTCTCTCCAACCGCATTCCACAAGGCGACAAGTTATTTGATCCAGTTTCACTTTACTTCCAGACTTCTCGGACTCCTCCGACTCCTTAGACCCTTTGGTCTGTGTGTCCTAGTGTCTTGTGTCCTTGTGTCCGTGTGTCCGTATGTCCGGATGTCCGGATGTCTGGGATGCCAGTTCGCGACCTCTGGGCAATCAATTAACTTCAGCGGCACGCAATCACCCCGAGTGTTGGCCACCCAATCCGGAACCCGCTTCCAAACCGAGTCCCCAGTCCCCAAGAGCTGTCTCATTAGGAAAGGGGCCAGGGTAGGAGGTGTCTGTGCATTCCAGCTTCCCTTGGAGATGAAAAAGTGGGTGACTAGGTGACTGGGTGTGTCTTTATGGAGTGTGTTTGGGGCACGTTGCGGATACGTGACAAAACAAGTTGCCCGAATTTCGGAGCCACTGATCCGGCGATTTAATAGAATTTAAGCATCATTTAGGCGACAGCCGACAAGAGGCTATGAGAGATGACAAATTCCGCAAAAGGGGGCACAGCCCGGGGAGGGGTGGACCTTTGCCACATAAATCTGTCAGGCCGAGAGCAATTCTCGTAAAATAATAATGGCAAAAAAAAAGCAACGAAACAACAAAAAATATGAAAGAAACACGGCCGGGCAGGTAAATGCTGCAGCGATAAAAAACGCGATAAAGTCATTCAAAGTGTTTAACCCACTGGCGGGGGTGGCTGTGCCAGGGGTGTGCGGCCAAAAGGGGGGCTCAGACTGGCAAACAAAGTCAAAATTTTCCACATTTGCTGTCCCAAAAAAAAAAAAGACAAAAAAAAGAGAGAAATTACTTCCCTACCGTCGTCTTTTGTTTCTGTTTGTTTGTTTGCCCGAGACAGTGTCATAAATTTGTTGATGTTTGCTGACACCGTAGGGGGGTACCCCCCACCACCCCCTAGGGGGCAGCCAACAGTGGGGCGGCGGGGGCAAGGTCACCGTCACCATTTTATTGCCGCCCGACAAACGGCTCTGAAAATTGAATGAAAAATCGCCAAGCTCCATCGCCGATTAGGTCGAAAAAATAAATAATGTTTTAATAAAACAAAAAACATTACATTTCTATAGATTGTTTAAATTTTATTTGAAATAAAATATGGCTAATAAAAAATATATATATTTGTGAAGATAAATAAAATAAGAAGCTATGCTTAGTTATTTTGAGAATAAATAGAAAACATAAGTGTTCCCTTTTTAGAAATCTTAAAAAATTGAAGAAAATTATTTGCATTTGATTCTTTTTTTAAATAAAAAACTGGCATTTTTCATAGAGTATTTTATATGTTTTTAGATTAAAAAAAAAATTCTATAACTCTAAATTCTATAACTCTATAATAGAAATATAAGACAAGAGCACTACCGGGTATCACATATTCGAGAAACTTAACTTACTCTTTCTAGTACTGCAACCCTTTGAATGCACTTCGCGTATATTTGCAGGTGTATGATAGGTCCAAAAAGGGGTGGACATGTGGGCGGAGAGAAAGGCGGAAAAGGGGGGCTCTTATGAGTGACGTGAACACCGAGCAAGTGCGAAATGAACAGTGAACTCTGACAGGTGGCGACGAGAAGTGGCATATTATGCATTATCGCATTAGCTCATCTGCCGGACAGGTAATTCCGGGCAATTCACCCATGAAATGTCCACGGAATCAGTTGTGAATTTGCACTTAATGGGGAAGGATGTGCCAGACAGGCAGGTGGACAAATAATTACTTGTCAGTTTACAAATAACTGCATTAATAATGGTGATTGGCGGATGACTTTCAGAGAAGATGTTACCAAGAAGAGTTGCTAAGAAATCGTTTAGAGTAGAAACTGAAAGTACCGGGTATTTTATATCTTAAATTACTGACTACTTGAATTTTATTTACTGAAGTATTAGGAAATCTTTTAGAGAAGCTATTGCGAATAGGAAATATTCTAGAGAATTACTTGACTTTTGTTGGGAAATATTGGTAAGGAGATGGTACAAGTACCGGGTATCATATAACTAAGATATATTTTACAAAAATATGGTAATGAAACTTATTACTAGAATTTTTATTTGGAAAATATTCAACAGAGGATAGTAGAAGTACCGGGTATCATATAATTCAGAAATCTCTTAGAGAAAATATCACGAGTACCGGGATAGAGCTCTGAAGCTTATTACTTGCTCTTTGCTAAGAAATATTTGAAATTACAAGTACCGGGTATCATAGAACTACAACATAGAACTTGAATTTTATGGACTGATATTTTAGAGAAAATATAAGAAGTACCGGGTATCATAGAGTTATACGGTCTCTTAATCACTCTTGTATTATTCCTTTTGTTACTTTTTCTGTATTTTTCAGTTTTGTATTTTTGGCCCAGCAGCAATTGCTGCAATTCCAGGCAATACAAATATTTGGCAAGCTTTGACGAGCTCGGTCGGCGATTTCATTATCAGACATCGTCTCACCCGCGCACGAAGGCAGCTACATTTAGATGTATCTTGTATCTGTATCTTTGAGTGTGGGCATCCGAATCTGTCACAGCAGCCAGCTGCAAAGTGAGGATCTTATCTCCCAACAGAGTCAACAGTGCTCTATTTTTTGTATATTTTTTTCGGCCACGATAAGGTTGCCACAACTGTCGCCACTTTTGTCAGACGCCTTTGTCAGAAAAAAGATACGTCATTTGGTCGAGCTGAGAGAGAACGTGATGCAGGCTTCGAAAATATACAGAAAAAAAATATTAATCCCCGGCAGCAGTATAATCCGGATAGTACCTGATCCGAAACGTTTTGTGGCTTCGTCTGATTGACGCACAACATGGCGTATACTTGATTTTTTTTCGCCCCAGAGCTGAAAGGGAAAAGTTTTCCATCCATAAAGATACGTTTTTTTTTTTGGTTATTAGGGCCTATATTTCTTAAGAAATTTATTTTTTAAAGGGATTTATTAAATGATATTTTTTTTTTATATTTTTTGAATGTTTAAAATAGTTTAAAAAATCTTTTTAAAGCGTTTTTTTTATTTAATTATTGTCTTCCATTTTCTTTTTTTTTTTTCATCAAAATCATTTTTTATTAAGAATATTAGGTACTTGTATTAAAAATAGTTGAATATAATTTTTGTAATATATATTTCATTTCTTAAAAAATTCCAAATTTTTCAAAAAGAATTTAAAAATAAAAGTACCTTTTTTAAACTAGTATTTCAACAAATAATTGTTTAATAATTTCAAAGTCTATTATTTTAATTAATAATAATTAATTAATTATTATTTAAAAGCTATATTTTTTACAGAAAACAATAAATAATTATGGCATAAAATTGTTAAAAGACTTCCTGTTGTTCCTTCTTTTTTCCGTCATTAATTACTTTACCAAAAACCTTATTTATATTTAATTTTAATTACACAAATGCTGATAAATGGGTTTATAATACCTCAGTGGCTTTTTCGTAAGCCTGATTCGAGTGCACTGGCGGAGTGTCCCTGTGGAGGGACTGCCAGTCAGCTGGCGAGGAGCCGCTTGAATGCATTTGCGTGTTCCTGTCGAAGGGCTTCCACTTGCCATTTCCCATTTCCCATTTCCCATTTCCCATTTCCATGCCTTCCCCTGCCGCCCAGGACCGCCCTTCTTGGTGGAAACAGCTCGTTATCTTCCGTAGCACCCGCCTCTGTCCTCGGAGCAAATGTCATGCAATGTTCTATTTTAATCAAAGGATATTCAAGCGCATCACATGCAAAAACCCAAACACAAACACAAACACGAACACAAGAACAAATACAAAATCGTGTTCAAATTCAAACTCAAATTCGAAAAGGACATGTGCACACGCATATGAATTTGGTATTTAAATAAATGTGCATCAAGAGGTCCTTGCTTAAGTCCTGCGGGAGAGGTTTTTTTTGCGGGAGACAGTGTGCCGCTAATTGAAAGCATCGCACTTCGAAATAATGGCTGTCGAAAGGAGCCACACCGGTGTTGTAACTACTGGGAAAAAAAATCGAGAGAAAGTGGTAAGGATATGTTGATACCCTAGAGTAAAGGACACTCTAACAAGGCAGACCACTGGGTCCATCAACTCTATTCCATCAACAATATTTCCAGGGTATTCTAAGTGGTTGTCACGCAGAAAAGCAAAAAATATATATATTCCTGATGGCTTAACGCTCATTGTGAACAAAGTGCATTTGCAACACCTGCCGGCTTAAATTTGTCAACAGGAGAGAGACTACCAGCCAGCCAGGTATATTAAATCAAAATCGAACGAATCAAATGAATATGAAAATCGAAAGCTAGATAAAAGGGACATCAGCTGGGGTGGCAAGACAAAAAAAATGGAACAAGGACTGCTGCGGAAAAGAGCCACGGTTCTGAGTGCATTGGAGCGTGGAGGGCCGGAAGTGCTCTTGACTTTTAGACGGAAATGCTTATAAAAGTTTATAGTGTCTGTATAATAAAAAATATATATAGATTTCTAAAGAAATTAAACAAATATTTGAAGATTAGAGTGGGAGAAAGTTGTGGACATTTTCATTGCATACTTTTATGGGCTTTTGAACTTTTTTCACAAAAATTACTTTTGAAAAATTATTTAAATATATTTACGAGCTTAGAGAAATAAAATGAATAATTTTATCTCTTAAATAAATATTTAATCTCTCATTACAAAATAAAAATCACACTTTTTTGTTTGTTCTTAGAAGTGTAATAATTTTTGCAATTTTCTGCTCAATTCTGACTTCCTGCCTTCCTGCCTTCAAGTCGCTCATTATCCTTGGCAATGACTCTTAAATTGATTTTTTGCTTTCGGCTTATTGTCGTTGTCTTTGTATGTGTGTGTGTAGAAATAACACACACACATATCTGCCCTAATATGTGCGATATAATTTCTGTGTTTTATTTTCATTTGCATTTGTGTGTCAAGCTTTCTTTTATTTTATTTTTTTTTTCTGCCCCAACAGTGGGTGTTTCTCTTTTTTTTTTTATATATATATATTTAGCTAAGCCCCCCAGTTGGTTGCTATCGCTTCGAGGAAAGTGTCTTAGTCTTATCAAAGAAAAGATAAAATATGCTTTTCCCATCATTTTCAGGTTTATGAGAGGCCTCGAAATGGAAATAAAAAATATATAGACTTTAATCCTAATAATTCTTAAAGGCTTCTCTTAAAAATAGTTTTTGATTTGAACTCTTAAATAAATGATATATAATTATTATAAATTCAAGAAATGGACAAACAAATATTATATATATTTTTTATAATAATTTACAAGCCTTAGTCTTTCCGTCACTTTTCATTAAATAATTCTCAAAAAACAAAGGCTTAAAAAGGTTTTTGTTTGAGAGGAAACCCCCTTTAAAATGCGCTACCCCCTTATTATTCATTTATTTAGGTACTTGAATTTATTATTTCTTTATTTCCTACTACCACTGTCAATTGAGTTGAAAGCAAAAAGGACGAACCATAAGACGTCCGAGGATTTTAGGTTTAGAAGTGAGGAGTGCCCCGCCATGCCCTTTCCTGCACACATATTACTTTTTTGCGAATGTATATGGCTTGATTATATTTCGTTTCATGCATTATAAATATGCCATTCGTATTCGCATTCACATTCACATTCACATTCACATTCGCATTCATATTCGAATCGCCTTTGCCTTCTTCCGTTTGGCCGTTTGTCGTGTGTGTCCTTGTGGCGATGTATCCTTGCGTGTGTAGGAGGAGGCTGACTGCTTTGTTATAATCGCATTTTCATTTATTGTCATTTATTGTTATTTCGCCCCTCCTCGCCAGGCTTCAGGCTCCAGGATCGCCTTTGTGCATTTCGAATGCGGCCAAACGGCAAATCCTGCGACGTCCCCCTGCGAGGACCTCTGCAAATGAGAACCAAGCCAGACCGCCCCATCCCGCCCCCTGGTCATTAATATTTCAGTCGCCATCCAACACAAGTGGAAAATCATTAATAATTAAATAAAAACAAAGCTTCTATGGTATTTAATTTTTGAAGCAAAAAAAAAATAAACATTTAAAAATAATAAATTAATGTAGATCGAAAAAATTACATTTTTCAGTTTTGATTTTTAGCCTCTTATTTAATTTTTTAATATAGGGAAACTGTTTAAAATTATTATTTATTCTAGAATATACCTATTAAAATTAAAATCTGGACTGAAGGACCTAAAAAATACTATTCAAACAATAAAAATATTCTAATTAAATTAAATACTTAAACTTTTTTAAAATAATTTCCTTTAAAACTTGCACTGATATTTATAGTTTTTATTGATTTATATTTTGAAATTAATTAAAACGCAGTGACAAAATCTATTTAAAAGTATTAATTTTTAATAATTTTAATTTTTAAATTATTTTTATTAATTTTTTATTCAGTTTTTTATCAAAATATCCTTGATTTTAAAGCCAATTTAAAAACATCTAACAGAACATCTGCAGTTCCTGAAACCTTAATGCCTCTGATTGCATTTTGGCAACGTCGAAACAGGACACCCCCTCTTAGTTTGGCTTACCCCTTCTGATCCTTGGGATCCTGGCAGCTTCATGTGTATTCATTAAAAATTTAAGTGCTTATTTACACTTTGGCGTCATTGTGAAGCACTCCAGTAGCACTTGGTTGAAAAAAGGGGCACTGGGCGGAGGACAGAGTCCCAGGAAGGTGCCAGGACACTACGTCCTATGGACTCTGGTCTGGTCAGCCTCCCCTGGCCCCCGTCACAAGAGAGAGTGGGGGGGGGGGGCGTAACCAGCAAGGACACTCTGAGGCCACATCGAAAACCGCATTGCCTCTTTGCACTTTCGGGGAGTCCTTCCAAACTCACACACCCACATATAAGAGCTTTGGTTTTTCGACCATTTCCTAGGCCACGCCCACTTTTCCTCAGCCCCTGTTTTGACAGTTAATCATATTTTTGGGCGCCCGGGCAATGGACATGACATTGTCCGCCAGGACTTGGCTCGCTCAATTGCATTACTTTGTTGGCCGAAGTACTTTTCAGTTTTGACTCGTCCTAGTCCTGGTGTACTGCCTTTCTGTTCCTATTTGCTCTTCCATCAAAAATAGATTTTTCCTAAGGGGGGGATAGCACTTTTAAAAATTAACAACAAAACACACAATCGATTCGAATAAATTGGATATCTCTCATGGAGTTTCAAGTGCTTTTCGTTCAAGTTGGAAAATCTTTTCCAGAAAGGTTACATCTTCTTGTAGCTTCAAGTTTCAAGATAGTTATAGTAAGATAGTCTCTGGAGAAACCCCACTGCTCTTACTTGTGTGTTTTATTATTTATTTTAATCATAAAACCCTGGAGAGTCGTGTTGAAATCTTAAACCCATAGGTATTAAAGACTTATCGTTTGGTAATTTCCGTAACGGATTCGCATTACTCCCACGGAATCACCTTTGAATTTATCAGTTTGCTGATAACTCTCTGCTTTTTTCAGCCTTTTCTGTTAATTAATATTCAGAACAAAAAAAAAAACAAAACAAAAAGAAAAGACAATAAACTTCTTAACAGTTTTGCCGCCAGAATTGATCCAACAGAGAGGCGGAGAGCGAGAGAGATTTTTAATTAAACAAATATTGGCAATTCGGTTCGATTTGCTGGCAGTGGCCAAGAAAATTTTCCAATTTCCTGTCCCCCAATCCCAGCCAAAAAAAAAATGCACTCTGCCGGCAAAACTATTCCAAAACTAAGTCCAAGTCCCGGACTCGTCAATGTCAGGAGCTAAATCGTTGGTACACACAAATGGAAATGCCAGGTGGATAGGGCTCCGACTTGGGAAATCGGGAGACAGTCGGTATGAAGGCCAAATTAGGTCGAGAAATGTACAGGATTTTCCATCAAGGATTAAATCCAAGGCATTAAATCCAAGGGGGATTTTGGTTTTCGATTTGTTCGAGAGAGAGAGACGGAAACTGAAAGTTGTACAACTATTTGGTCTGTAATTTCATTTAAATCGTAAACATAACAACATCACATTGTTGGCTTACTTCAAGACGATTGTTTTCAGATGATTCATTTTAATTGCCGAGTAGACAATGATGAAACTGATACCAGAGATAACAGCGAAAAACACAATGTCATTCATGATTTCATTTTTTATGGAAGGAGATACTCTCCCCCTGGGGGCTATACTTGTTGGGGCTGCGATTTTCTTCAGATTTTTATTACTTATTAATTGTAAGTTAAAAAAATTAAGTTGGTTTGCAAAATCTATAGTCTGTAGCTTTAAAAACGAAGGAATAGTTAAACAATAAAGCAATTTGGCGGACAGACGGACAAGCGGACATGTTTAAAGGGTATCTCTTATTATTCGTAGATTTAAAAAAGAGGGAAATAATAATTGAAAAAAATTGTACACGGTTTTTAGGGAATATGTTTTAAAATGAGATATTTATTCTCAAAAATCTACTTTTAACGGACATACGGACAGGCGGACATAGACAGAACTACCTCCAAAGAGTATTTCTTATTTTTTTGTAGACTTGCAAACAGTTTATAACAGTTTAAGAAAAATGTGAGTAAATTCTTAAGTGAACTGCTTATAAAATAGGCGAAAAATATCACAAGACCACTTTTAACGGACAGACGGACAAACGGACATAGTCAAAACTACTTTCATGGGGTATTTCTTTTTTTTATTAGACTTGCAAACAGTTTGTAATAGATTGAAACAAATGTGTGTCGGTTCTAGAGTAGAAAGATTAAAAAAATAGGAAAGAAACCCCGCAAAAACCACTTTCAACGGACAGACAGGCAGACGGACACGCGGACATGATCCCCTTTCAATAACTTCCCATGAAAGTGACATACATCAGCCTCTTCACTTTCCTGTTCGAATGCGGAAGAGTGAACGCCTTTGAGTGTAATGAGTGCACTCACGAATAAGTTCAAGGCGACTCCCAGCCAGTTCAAAGAGTCGTCCGCATGTGTCTGGGGTGGTTCTTATCTTATCGTCCCAACAGCCGGAATAGCCGAGCGCTATTTATATTAATTTGTGCTCTTTACATGCATTTCATACAAACATATATAATATTAGCGGGGTCTTGTCAGTGGTATCTGAGTAATATGACCTCATAGATTGCGATCCTTGGCCACTCGAGAATTTACGGTTTCGAGGGGTTGAGGACTGATCTCGAGTTGATCGCTGATTTTTATCGCTAATGGGGGCCACTCTCTCTCTCTGAGGTGTTTGCCAGAGATATGGAATATTCATATATATAATATTTCGCTCACCTGGGCGTTATCAGGGCGGAGCGATAAGCTTCCAGGTTGCGTTTTTTTTTTGTATGTATTTTTTTTTTTTTTTTGCTCTCTTTGGCTGTCAGCTGTTTCTGCGATCGAGACAATCGACAATCCCC
The DNA here is from genome assembly GCA_035045925.1 of Drosophila atripex. Lineage (NCBI taxonomy): Eukaryota > Metazoa > Arthropoda > Insecta > Diptera > Drosophilidae > Drosophila > Drosophila atripex. The sequence goes on from JAWNOP010000009.1 coordinate 2,242,241, forward strand.
GACGAAAGCTGAAAGCGACAGAAAAAAAAAAAAAAACTGTAAGAAACTGGAACTTGAAAACTGAAAACCGAAATTCAAATCAGTTCCCAGCGCCGCGTCAACGGAATTCGTTGAACCGCCACGACTGTGACTCTTTTTTGTTTTGTTTTTGTGCTAAATTATTTTTTATTCAAAAATACGTATCGGATCTAATTGATTTTAAAATAAAATATAAATCACAGTGAACCGAATATGTCTAGATTTTAAAAGCATTTTTGTGATTTATTATTGTTGAGAAAAATATTGATCGAAAAACTGCAGAAATGTTTGCCCTAAATTGGAATATTTGTGGATTATTTTCTGGTAGGTGTAGTGGAATAATACAAGACTTTTAAGTAATTATTTAGTGAAAAACAAAAAATAAGACCCTACTTTTGGCCATTTTGCAAATGAAATACTTGCCCCGAAAGGCAGCTGGCAAAGGAATCCCAACTCGACCACAGATTCGGTTTATTTCATCCCGAAATTAAAAGGTTCTGTGCAAAAATGTAAAAATAAAAGAAAAACAAATACAAGAAGGTAAAGCAAAGTTTTTCCCTCAAAAAATGAACAAAAAAAAAAAGGGAAAAGAAAAGTTTTCGTAACTCTTACGGTTACTCTCTCTCATTAGTTGGAAAAATTCAAAGACTGTAGGACTTTGGTTTAATTTTTTTTTTTTTTGTGGTGGAATAAATTTTGTGGCTCAAGAGGTTTGTTTTTATTTAAGGTTCTTGATATGATTTAAAACGTTTGTAATAAATTCAGATAAAAGGGATTATGCGAGTGACAAGATAATATTTAAGGACAATATTTCTTTAAAAAAAAAATCCACTTTAACGTTTAAGTAGCTTGGGATATTTAATTTATGACTTGTAGCTGTCAGTAGCTTAGTTTATAATTTTAATACCATTTTTAGTGTCAAGGAAAAATATAATAAATTATAGATTATACAGAAAATAAACTTCCAGAAAGTGATTTATTTTGAATTGAAAAAAAATATATGTATTTGTTTTTATATCCAGTGGCTGGCTATTTTTGGAGCCACTTTTTAGCGGCTTCTTAATGAAGAAGCAAATCGGTTTGTGGCTGGGGAATACTTTTTTATGATTAACTTAGCGACTTTTTGTCCGTTGTCCGGTTCGTGTGCGTTTCGCTCGGGTGCCGCCCACGGGTCGTATACGCGATTTTATGGCATAAGCCTCCACATCGAAATTATTAATATTTCTCTTTTGCGATTGCACTTTGACTGCCGCTTTGACTTTCTTTGCCTTTCGCGCGAATGGCCTTTCGTACTCATTTTCAGTTTATTCATTTTTCATTTTTATTATATTTTTTGCGTTATGATAAGATTGCCAGAAATCGAAGGCCGTGGAAGCCAAACAGAAATCGCAAATCAGCTGGCAAATATCACAAAAAAAAAAGCAAAAACAAAAATATTTCTGAAATCAGAAATCAGAAATCAGAGCCGGTGTCGCGTGACTTTCGGTCCCGCGAAGCAATTTTCGGTGATAATCAAAAATATCACATCACAAGCCAAGGAAATTAAAAATCAATTTTTAAAGAAATCTTTACAAGCGATCATAAAAATAAATAATAAAACAAAAAAACAACAAAAACACAAGAAATTAATCAACCTATAAAGGCGTTGGGATTATAAAAATCTTAAGAACAATTTTAAATCGAGAAATCAAAGAAAATATTACCTCTAATAAATTCCCTAAGCATTTCCCACTCTCTTTACTTGACACAATTATTTTTATTCCTTCAGAAACCTTTAGAAAATAGAGGAAAAAAATATACAAATAAGTTTAAAGACCCGCCAGTCACATCCTTCAAGGCCATAACCATTTGCCTTCTCGTCCCTGACCTATGACCTGGACCCATATTAAAGCCCTTTTAATCCGGCGACTCAACAATCCACGACTAATCCCCTCAATTGTCCTTGTCTGTTAACCCTTTTATTATTTTGTTTTTTTTTTTCTCTACATTTTTTTCAGTCGCGTCGTCAGTCGGTGAGCTTAACGGCTATGCCGCCGGGCGTTTTGGCCAACGATAGCCGGGCCAACTCCACCGATGACATCCAGATCGCCCTCGCCCCCCACATCCAGACCTACCTGAGCCAAACGGGACGCCGGCACTCCTGCTGCAGCGTCATGCTGCCGGTGGCCTTCGAGCGGGCGGCGGCCAAGTCCTGGCTGGATCCCAAGTTCGACTCGCCGGTCCTCGAGGAGCAGTACCAGACCAGTGTCTATCCCCATGTCCGCATGCGTTACAGGTGAGAGCAAAAATTCATAAAATATAAATAAATTAAAGAAGTGGACTAATTGGAGGGAAGTTTGCAGGAAGGTTAGACATATAACTACTCCATAAATCACAAAACAAAAGGTCGCTAAATTTCAATTACCCTTTCTACAAATTTCCCATCAATATTTCCATCCTTTACTTTCTACCCTGAAAACCCACATCCTTGACTATATAATTTGTGAAGCCATTTAGTCTGTCGAATGGCGAAGTCAACTCCCAAATGAAGACACAACCTAAATCAGAGCGCCAAGCCGGCTGGGTAGGGATTTCTAAAATTAAGTGGGGTCACCAGGTGACCCCGTACGTAGTTCCTTTTTCCAGTTTCGACTCAGCTATGCAAATGGAGCTGTCAGAAAAGTCAGAAAATCGCAATCGGAAAATTAAATGAGCTGGCGCCATCTAGCGGTCAGGGGCGCACTAATGAGGACCTAATGAGGGCGCACAAAATACCCCCTCACGAGGATGAATATTTTTTGTTCATTTTTTTTTTTTTTTGGGAATACGTTTCATGTCGAATTTTATTTATTAAAGATGATCCCCCCAAAAAGAAAGCCAAAAAGTTCGCCGACCTCTTTTTCGGAAGATATAATTTGGGCTTTGGCTATTTTCTGGGCCCCCCCTCGGAGGCGCCTCTTAAGTCCTTTTTGTATTTTTTTTTATTGCATATATGAGGATAACCGCGGGGGAAATGGCAAGGGCGTGGCACATACAAGTCCAACTTTTGCACGTGCATGCAATCAACGCGATGCCAAAGACCAGGGGCGTAGAATGTTAGGGGCTACAGGGGATTTCTCTGTTTTTTTGGTTTTTTTTTATGGGGATGGGTAGTAGTCGTGGGGTAAACGAGGGCAAATTAGTTGGGGAACTGCGCAGGATGGCGAAATTGCCGCCATAAATGCTCGCTTGGCGTGTTCAGGTCAGGGGGTGTGGGGTGAGGAGGGGAACTGCAGGTCCTGGGGGTCAGAGGCTTGAGGTCGGGAGGAAGGGGGGGCACCTCCATGTTGCAGGTCAATGCCATTTGGGGCCATTTGGCGGCCAATTGCAGCAGTTTCGCGTGCCGAAGCCGAAACAGAAAAAGGCACCAAAGGCAATCGATTGCGGGGCTAGAGCTGACACTTTAGCCATTTTATGGCTATATTGGACTACATAATAGTGTAATGTATTTAAATATAATACCTCTATGTTTTAAAAAGTTATAAATAATATGTAGAACCTCTTTAAAAATTTTTTATTATGTTTTTTTAACGAATAGTCTTCAAACCTTTTGCTTTTTCTCTTCGAGTACCGGGTATGAGTTGTTTTTTTTTTGTTAGAAAAATTTTAATGAATTTAACACATTTTGTATTTAAGAAATATTAATTTTCTACTCTGTAAGTACCGGCTATGAATATTATTCATTTTTCAGAAGCATTTGAACACTTTATATATTATTTAGATCTATAGATAGTTATCCTGCAAGTACCAGGTATGAAGACTAATTATATTTTTCAACTTCAGCAATTGTTTAGACTATATTTCTTTTTTATTATATTTTTAGTATATTTATTAGTAAGAATAAGAACTTAAAATGGCAGGATCTATCTATTATTTACATCTATAGATGGAAAAAATGTTAGAGTATGATATTTTTTAACCTCCAAGTACCGGGTATGAATATTATTTATATTTTGGAAAAATTTATAAATGAGATCTTGATCTAATAACAATTATAGTTTAAATTATAAGAATTATAAGATTATAAGTTTAAATATTAATATTTTTGTAAATATACAAGTACCGGGTATGAATACCATTTTTTATAACACCAATTATATCCAAGTTGGGTATATAGAACTAAATAAAAATATAAAATCTATATATTTAAACATACTGGCTAACAGAATTTTATGAATTGCACAAAAAAGCCAAGCTGCCCTTTAAATTAAAATGTAAATTAAGAGTCCTTGCAGTTTTTTTTGTCGCTGCCTGCTTGGGTAAATGTTTACACTTGTGTTTACTTGACTCGTTAGAACTTTCGACTTAGTCCCAGGACTCGCAGAAAGTTGCTCTCCGGATTTCGAAAATCAGAAAATGTAATTTTCTTGACTTTAAAGTTGTGGACCTGCTGCTCGTGACGCCTTTCTTGCCAGAAGCCCCCTCCAGAAACCTTTGTCAGGCCGGCGACTTGATTTAAACTTGGCCCGAAAGTTGCCCCCCACGGGCCGAGGCGAACAATGGCGACAAGTCCTGTCCTTTGGCTGCAGGACCTTGTGCTGCCATCCTGCACCTGGCAGCTCGTCAACAATCGCCCGGAGATTAGTGGACAGCGGCGGATGCAGTTGCTCCTCCACACTTCTGGCTAAAGCGGAACTAAACGCGTTAATGAATGCAGTTGCAGTGGAGGTGGAATGCCAGGGTTCCCATGGTGACAGGTGCCAGCCAGCCTTCCTTTCTCTGCACTTTCTCCCCACTTTTCCCGCACTTTCTCCGCTCCAGTTCCCTCCTTTCCAGCCATCCCAGCCATCCCAGCAGTTAGTGTTAATTAGGATAAATGGGTATGGTTGCCGGCGAAAGTTGAACGCTGAATGGGAATGGCCACTATAATGGCACAAGGACTCCATGGTCCAGGGATCAGAGGGCAGAGAATGGAGAACAGAGAGCAGAGGGTCCTGGGTCCAGGACATGTAGGCCAGAGCCCACTGCCGCCACTGGGGCTAATGGGATGCCCACTCGCAGGACTCTAAAGCGGCAGCCATAATAACACCAGGGGACCCAGCCTAACCTCTCTAGCCTCGGCCCGGTCAAGGCCTCGGCCATTGTCCATTTTAAGTAGTTTTAATTGCTCCTCTCCCGGAATGTCATTTCCCATCCATATAGTACTCGTTACACATTTTTTTGTTTGTGTTTTAGGAGATATTAAATTATTTAAGTGCAAGCTATGATTTAAAATATCTCCAAGCAAAGAAATATGTAAGCAGTGTAGGTTCTAAAATAAATTACATTTACATATATATTATTTATATTCTCCTTAATTGCTTAATGTTTTTTAGACATAACTATGTTATTTGTATTATTTTAAACTTCAAATTTATAATTTCACTTAAATTGTAATGCATTTTTAATGTTTCTTCCAAAAAGACTGCCTGAGAAGTACCGGGTATCATATAGTCTTTTATATTATATTATTGCTGGGAGCCAAGTTTTAATTTTAAAAATAAAAAAACTCAACAAAGAGTATAGTTATATTTTTTAAAATCAATCTCCAAATATAAAATAAAGTTTTAAAATCTGGATAAACTCTAAATGTACTAAATATATTTATATTTTCTTAAGATCTTTTAACTTTTGGTCCTTCGAGGCACTCTGCAGTCTCTCCCTTTCTCCATTTAAGCTTAAATGAGCTTAGAAATGAACTCCTTGGAGTTGAAAACACTCTTATCACTAATATAAAAAAAAAAAAACCTAAAAAACAAATCAGTTTTTATCTGACAGATGTTGGTCCTTCGAGGCAAGAGACTTAAGCCAAGAGGGTTACACGAGTTTAGAAATGAGCTCTGGCCCAATGAGTACATCTTATTAGGGGGTGCTCCTATCACTAATATAAACAAAAAAAAGCCTAAAAAACATATTTTTTTTCCTAATGCCTTTGGTCCTTCGAACCGTTCTGTAGGCTATCCTCTAACGGTAGGGGATTGCGATTAAAAATTGGCTTAAAAAACTTACTGTTGCTCTTAATTTAAGAGTCCTAAGTATTCAGAGCCCCCAGTTATAAATGATAAGTTTATAAAAATTAATAATTATTTATCACTAATTCCTCTTATAACTAATATTAAATACCTATTAACATGTATATCCTTGGAAATCCTTTTTCAGATTCACTCTGTCGTACATTTTGCTCTGCTCCCTGATGTGGTGTTTGTACTTCGTGGTGGACGGCGGATCAGAGGACTTCTGGCGACCCATCTCCAGCTCCTTCTCGATGCTCTCCCTGGTGACGATCATGGCCCTGTGCTTCACCCACTGGGACCTGTACAGGGAGCACCGGACAGTGACCTCGGCGGTGACGGCTCTGCTACTTTGTGGCGCCTCCCTGGCCTTCCTGACGTACACGGGCCGGGCGTTCAGTCCGTTGGGCCACTTCGCCATCTGCCTGGAGATCGTGCTGCTCATCTACACGGCCCTGCCGATGCCCCTGTGGCTGGGCGCCGGCATCGCCATCAGTTACTCGATCGCCTTCGAGATGGTCTCCCACATGGTGATCGGATGCAGTGCCATCCATGGCAGTGGCTCGACCGAAGGTGCGACCGGATCGGTGCCCGCCAACGGGGATCCCAGCAACAAGATCCTAATACTCCGGATAATGGCCCATTTGAGTGTCCATCTGGTGGGTGTTCATATCCTGGTGATGAATCTGGTCCGGATGCGAGGCACCTTCATGAAGGTCGGCCAGAATCTGCTCGTGCGCCGCCAACTGGAGATGGAGAAGCAGCTGAAGGAGAAGATGATACACTCGGTGATGCCCCCGAAGGTGGCCGACATGCTGTTGAACGAGGGCGGCACCTCCGGGTTGGATGCCACCGGAATGCCCCCCGAATCCCACTATATGCGGCCGCGGGCCTCCAACGACGTCAAGTCCCTGTTCCGGCCCTTCCACATGCACAGCATGGAGAACGTCAGCATCCTGTTTGCGGACATCGTCGGCTTCACTCGCATGTCCTCCACGAAGACCGCCGAGCAGCTGGTCGAGATCCTCAACGATCTGTTCGAACGCTTCGACGACCTCTGCACGCTGAGTGGCTGCGAGAAGATCTCCACCCTGGGCGACTGCTACTACTGTGTCTCCGGATGTCCCGAGCCCCGGGCGGATCATGCCATTTGCTGCGTGGAGATGGGCCTGGGCATGATCGATGCCATGCGCTGCTTCGACGCCCAGAGGCACGAGGGCGTCAAGATGCGGGTGGGCGTCCACACGGGCACCGTCCTCTGCGGCATTGTCGGCACCCGGCGGGTCAAGTTCGATGTCTGGAGCAATGACGTTAGTCTGGCCAACAAGTGAGTTTGATTCCTCCTGGGTTCCCCCGTTCTTAGGCATTGATTTTCATTGAGTTTCTGAATCCCTAGAATGGAGTCCTCCGGCAAGCCCGAACAAGTCCACATCTCCCAGGAGACCTCCAGCTTCCTGGGCGATGCCTACTACCTGGAAGAGGGCGAGGAAGTTTTCGGTGAGAACGGATACCCATTAATCCCCTAAGGCCTGAAATAATCCCAAATTGCACTTCCCCAGGACACCGTACTTACTTCGTGGTGGGTCGTCGTCGCGACTTCTCCCGCACCAACAGCCTGAGTCCCAGCATGCCGCCGCATCCGGGCGGCAGCTCCCTGCTCCTGCCCGGCGTCCATGCCAGCTTGTCGCAGAGCGCCACCAATGTGTCGGTGGTGCAGCCGCACGTCCCACCCGCCTCGCCGGTGGGCCAGCTCTCCAGCTCCCTGAATCCCTCCCCAGTGCTCTCCATGCGGCCCCGGCTCACCTCCTTGAGCATGAAGCTGCGCAAGAAGTCGCAGAGCCGGGAGCGGGAGCGGGAGCGGGAGAGGGACGTGGAGCGCGGCATCATCCACCCGGCGGCGGCGGGCGTTCCTCCGGTGATTGTGGTGCGAGAGCGGCCCAAGATCATCATCACCACCAAGTCCCTGCCCGGCAGCCTGGACTCGGACGAGCAGCCGCCCAGTAGCCCGCCCATCAAGGCGGCACCCGCCGCTCCCCCGCCACCGGCCGAGTCGCGTCCGAAGATCCGCTTGAAGATCTGGAATCGGGTACCGAGATTCCTGAAGCGCCGCAACAGCTCCTACGACTCGGAGGAGAACAGGGAGAAGGTCCACGGCCAGGATGTGGAAAAGGGCATCGACAGGGACAGGGACAGGGAGCGAGAGCGGGAGCGAGAGCGGGAGCGGGAGCGCGAGGATCAGGCCCTAAATCCGGAGGAGACGCTGTCCTTCATGGATAACCAGATCCAGAACGGCAACGGATGCGGCTACCAGCAGCTGCCCGTCCTGGTGGAGGCCAGCAGCAATCGCGTCCAGACCCTGGACATCCCGCCGGCCCGCCCAGTGCTCCACCATGCCGCCACCTCGACGGCCCTGGCCAGCAGTGTCCTGCGATCCCCGGAGCCGGGCACCGGCGGCTGCTGCTCCCCGGGCCAGTACTCCATGTACGACGACATCATCGACGTGAGGTCCTACATCAGCCAGTCGAGGAGCGACATCTCGCCGTTCGGCAGGTCCGGCAGCTATCGGTCCCAGTGCGGCAGGCAGTCCATGGGCGGAGGAGGGCCCCTAGTCGGAGCTCCAGTGGCGGGAACGTCGGCCGGAGCTGCCCCGGGAGTATCGACGCAGGTGACACCATCGTCCTGTGTGGAGCAATCGCCGTTGCCGCGTCCCCGGGCCTCGACTCTGGCCACCGGGCGACCCGGCGCCAGCCTGGAGCCCGGAACATCACAGAATCCCAGTCCCAGCTGCCTGCCAGCACCGGGGGGATCCGGAGTACCCGGCCTCTCCGGGTTCGGGGGCATGTTTCCGCCCACCCACTCGCGGCAGAGCAGCATCTGCCCGTCGGCCACCTCGCGGAAGGACTCGGGCATCAAGAGCAACTCCCGCCGGTCCTCCATCCAGCAGCAGATCTACGTCCTGAACCAGTCGGCCATTAGCCAGCACCGGGTATCCGGATACTTCACCAGCTCCACCTCCAGCATCTCGAATTTGGGCGAGGTGCAGGGCATGGTGGGCGGACCGGGGGGCATGGCGGGGGGACCGCCACCGCCGCCGCCCCTCCTGATGAACGCCTGCTCCTCGCAGATAGCCGATCCGCTGGCGGCCTGCCTGCAGCAGCTGAGGAAGCAGTCGGACCTGCAGCTGATCCGATGCGTCCGGGACAACGCCAGGTCGCAGAGGAGTTACCTGGTGAAGCCGCCGCTCCGGGGCTTCAGCCTGTACTTCAAGTCCCGGCAGCTGGAGCGGGACTTCCGGTCGAAGGCCCACCGCTTCGGGGCCGAGAACGAGACGGAGGGACCTCCCACCCTGGCCACTCCGCGCTACAACACCTACATAGACATTTTTGTGGGCATCGCCGTCTACCTGTGCATCTCGATCTCCCTCTTCCTGATGACCCAGAACACGGTGAGCCCCAGCTTCCGGCTGTGGGTGACACTGTTCACCTGCTTCACCGGCATCCAGGTGTTCGCCCTGTTCCTCTTCACCCGCCAGATGTGCCGGCGGCAGAGCGGCTCGAGTGGCGGCAGTGCCAACCAGCGCTTGCGCTCCAAGTCGACCACCAGCGAGGATGTGGAGGCCAGGCGCCAGACCGAGGAGAGGGGCGAGACACCGGCACCACAGCAGCAGTTCGAATCCTGTGCCGATCGCATCTTCGAGGCCATCTCCAGCTGGTATCCGTGGCACATCTGTCTGGCCATCCTGATGGCCATGCCCGTCATGCTGATTATCGCCAACTTCCTGCTGCTGGACCTGGAGCAGCTGGAGGCCTTCGAATACCACTACGGCTTCCTGATCTTTGTCTGCATCGTCCACTTCTGCAACTTCACCCAGCTGAACTGCTGGGTGCGGAATGTCCTGGCCTTCCTGGCGGCCCTCTGCTTCATCGCCATCGCCATGTCCCAGCTGATGGTCTATGACAGTCGGGTGGAGGACCAGCAGGAGGACAGGGGCGCCAACTTTATTGAGGAGATCAAGTGGTTCCAGGACTACCACGTCGAGATCTATCTGGACTTGCTGCTCATCCTGGTGCTGGTCTGGTTCCTGAATCGGGAATTCGAGATCGGCTATCGGCTGACCTTCTACGGCAACGCCGTCGCCAACCAGGACAAGGTCCGCGTCCAGAACATGAAGAACCAGGCGGACATGCTGCTCCACAACATCATACCCAAGCACGTGGCGGAGCACCTGAAGAACACGGCCAAGTACTCGGAGAACCATCACAACATTGCGATCATATTCGCCTCGATTGTCAACTTCAACGAGATGTACGACGAGAGCTATCTCGGGGGGAAGGAGTTCCTCCGGGTCCTCAACGAGCTGATCGGGGACTTTGATGAGCTGCTCTCCCGACCCGAGTTCCGGGCGGTGGAGAAGATCAAGACGATTGGCTCCACCTTCATGGCGGCCAGTGGCCTGGACCCGTCCCACCGGGGCACCGGGGACGAGCACATCCACACCCTGATGGAGTTCTCCATCGCCATGCAGGAGGTGGTGGACGCCTTCAACAAGGACCTGCTGGAGTTCAACCTGATACTGCGGATCGGCATGAATATCGGCGATGTTACCGCCGGGGTGATTGGCACCAGTAAGCTCTACTACGACATCTGGGGCGATGCCGTCAATGTGGCCTCCCGGATGGACTCCACGGGCCTGCCCAATCGCATCCAGGTGGGCAAGGACTGCCTGCCATTCCTGCAGAGTCGCTACGAGTTCGAGCCACGGGGCAGTGTCTATGTGAAGGGCAAGGATCACATGGAGGTGTTCCTCTACACGGGACGAAGGGAGAAGCTGACCGAAGAGGCGGAAGACCCAGACACCCAGCCAGAGAAGAGAGAATCTGTCGTATGGATGGAGGATCTAACTAATCCAGAGGACAACGAGGACGAGGAGGACGAGGAGGAGGATCTGCACTCCAGTGAGACCACCACCCTCTTCAAGTCCCAGGAATCACTTCACGCCAATGGTGTATCCAATTCCCATCCAAGTCCAAATCCGAATCAGAATCAGAATCAGCATCAGAATCCAGCCATGCCAGTGGAGACTTGAAGGGGAAAACCACTTGAAGAATGGTTTCAAAAATGCATTTAACGACTCTTCTGCATCCAGACATGAAACCAAAAGGATAACGCAAGGATATACAACAACAACAACAAGAAAAATCAAACGGGGGGATGGGGGGCTTGAGGTTGGTTGAGAAATGAAACTAAAAGGCGGAGAACCAACCGTGTTATTTGTGATATAATTGAATACGTTGAATAGATAGAAACGATAGAAACGATAGAATCGATAGAATCGGGTTAAAGTTGCTAGTGATTGATTAGATTGACAGATTGATTGACAGATTGATTGATTGTTATTTGAAAGAGTACGATAACTATGAATATCCAATACTTTTACACATAATTGTCTTAACCAGTAATTAAAAAAAATTAATTAAAAGAAAACAAAAAACAATTATTACCCAAAACATTTATATGTTTCTCCTGTTAATTACATTATTTTTTTTTTTTTAATCCAAATCCAATCCATAGTCTTAAATTAAAAAAAAAAAACAAAAAACTAATGAAAATGTGTGGCTTTAAAAGTGTTTGCGGAACGACATTAGCGAATTATATATATTTCTATATGTATATGTTCTCTATGTGTATGTAGATTCAATGTAACATAATAGCATTAACCATTAACTTAACTAAAAACTAAAAAACTAAAAAACTAAAAACTAAACTAAATAATACATATATATACAATATATATACCATATACAATATAATTATTTTTTTTTTCGAGCCAACGAACGGATATTACCTGAATGTATTTTGCTGTTATTCATGTTGATCAAGTCGTATGTGTATATATCCCTATATATATACACACACCATATATATGTATGTGTAATATTATGTATATGTGTATGTTAATGTATGTAGCTAAAGTTCAAAGTTCGCAGATATCCAGATACATCTGCTGCCATAGAAAAATCTATACGATATGATATATGTACGTTTATGATTCGGTATTTGTAGGCCAAAGTAAGCTTTATATGTTCTGCCCCTCCCCCAACAAATTATAGCGAATTATGTTTTTATTTCTTTACTTAATTCATTTCCTCTGAGAAAAAAACCAATGCTGACCTAAAATAAATACATATATATATATATATAAATAAATTATTTATAGTGTACTAAGGATTTTAATCCACAGAGAAAAACAAATATTTCCAGAAAAAGAAAAAACACTAAATTTTCCGACTTGAAAATGGGTATTTTCTACGCGACTTTTTTTTTACATGGATTTTACCCCGAAAAGTATGCACCAAAATGCTTGCCATACTCACACCAACAACCATGAGAACATTACACGCACAGACCCACCAAAAAAAAAAAAAAACAAAAAACAAAAATTAAATAAAAAGAAGCTTTCACACTCGCACACATACATACAACACACATACATAAATACTCACGGCATACACTGAGAGAATCATTTTGTAAGTCTTTTGTATAATTTTTTTTTTTAATTGTATACAACAAGGAAAAACAACAACACCTTTTGTGCAATAAGCAAACTTTGCCACTTTCTAGCGTAAAGAAATATTAATTGTTAAGAAATACAAACTCTTCGAATTCGCTACGAAATAAAATCAATGGAAAAATCAGTGGAATATATATACCACGCATACATATATGCTGTAATTGTATGTGTGCATTAATGTGTATGTGTGTAACGCAACCTATGGACCCTATTGTATTTTTATAAATGTATAAAAACAAAAAACAAGTATTTTCTACTAATTTATTAAAAACAAAAACCAAAACCTAATAAAACAAAAAAAAAAAAGAATTGAAAGAACATTTTTTTTTCCTGTCTTTTTGAAATATCTAAATGTACATACCACATGATATACGTATATATATACAAATATATATGTATTTATAATTGTATATTTTTTATACAAAAAAAAATACAAAAAACAAAGAGCGAATGATATTGATCAAGAATTCTAGATCCTGTTTATGATGTGTAGAAAATGTTTAAATGTGTTTCAGCATGGCCATTAAAATAAATCAAAAATCTACAAAAAAATGTGTGTGTTTTAGCAAAAAGAAAAATCAAAACCGATTTCAAAGAGTTTATCGAAATGTTATAGGAAAACCTACTAAGCAAGATGTGTAGAAATCCCCAAAAAAAAACACAAAAAAAGTCTATATATATATGTATATTATATGTACTTACCAAAATAATGTTGTTTTATTTGGCACCAAATGGTTAAGGGTCTAACGCACTTCGACATTGGACATCTCGGCCATTACTACGATTACTAGTTACTAAAGATTAGTTACAAATTTGTATAAAATACGATATTGGTAGCGGATTTTCGATCAAAATGGCATTTCTCATCGGATCTGGCAGTACTGTATTATTTTGGAGTAAGAACTTCAATTTCCTCTGATCATTAGTTTCTTAAAAATCGAAAAACTTGCTTTCCACCCGATTTTGGAATGACATCATGGCATTTTTGAAAGCAAATATCTCGGTAAATAAGAAACCGATTTGGAAAAGGAAAACCATTTTGCAATCAGGACTGCAATATCCTGCGAACTGTATCCCAAGATTTTGAAAATAGAGCAACGAAATTTCGACCCGATTTTCGCGATTTAGGCAAGGGGTAACATCAGGATTTTTTGCGAAAATCGGCGAAAATTTTATTGAACGATTTTAAAAATCATTTGATGCAGATCGATGGAAAATGATGTCCTGGTTACAAAATGACATCCCTTTCTAAAATCCGATCCAAAATGACCGAGATATGAGCTTCGAAAGAAACGCCTTGGCGGCCAAAACGCGACGCAAATTTCTTAAAAATCGTATGGGAGAAAATCTGAAGTACCAGGCGAACAGAAACCAGCAGAAGGTGGCGGAGTGACGTCAAAGCAAGCAGTGCACAGATTTTTCTGTTCTGAGGAAGGGAGACAGCATTAGTTTATGGCGGTATTTTGCCTTTCTTTCCCACTAATGGTAAATATTCTCTTGCCGAAAATTCAAAAAACGGTACTCTAATCCATTATGGCTGACATATCGCCAATCCCTGCATCCCAATTTCCAGTCCAGAACGGTAATTTTCGCCTAATGATGGTAAAATAATAATGACACACGTTGTTTTTCTGAACGTGTCACGATTTGGGGCTCGCGTGAGCGAAATTACATTGTTTTCTATGGGGCTATGTTACTTCGTGCCGAGAAGTCGTGACAACTTAGGCGCCGAAACACCTAGCACTCCCATCCCCAATAGAGCCTTATTTGTTTACCTGTCTCCCTCTGAATGCATTGTCCTATTCCCGCCCATGGAGCCTAAGTTGGAGCTTCTATTGCATTCGATGGAAAGGGAGGGAGAGGGTGTCCGTTACATATTCAGATCAGTTTGTCTCCTTCCCCCCCTATAAGCAGAAAATAATTATTGCATGACGTCACCACACTGCTTGACTTCGGCCACCTTCTGCTGGTTTCTGTTCGCTTGGTACTTCAGATTTTCTGCCATACGATTTTTAAGAAATTTGCGCCGCGTTTTGGCCGCCAAGGCGTTTCTTTCCAAGCTTATATCTCGACCATTTCGGGTTGGATTTTCAGAAGGGATGTCATTTTGTAACCAGGACATCATTATCCTTCGATCTGGATCAAAAGATTTTTAAAATCGTACAATAAAATTTTCGCCGATTTTCGGAAAAAATCCTGATGTTACCCCTTGCCTAAATCGCGAAAATCGGGTCGAAATTTGTTGCTCTATTTTCAAAATCTTGGGATACAGTTCGCAGGATATTGCAGTCCTGATTGCAAAATGGTATTCCTTTTCCAAATCGGTTTCTTATTTACCGAGATATTTGCTTTCAAAAATGTCATGGTGTCATTCCAAAATAGGGTGGAAAGCAAGTTTTTCGATTTTTTAGAAACTGATGATACAGATCGAAGGAGATTGCATTTCTTATTCCAAAATGGGACTGCACTGGCAGATCCGATGAGAAATACCATTTTAATCAAAACTCCGCTACCAATATCGTATTTTATACCAATTAGTAACCAATCTTTTATACCAATTGTTAAAATATTAAAAAAATGGGATTTCTTAAACAAGGATTGAAGGATTATTTCCCATCAATTTCTTTCCAAGCTCATATCTCGGCCATCTTATCTCGGCCATCATATCCTATATATTTCTAATTTTCTCTAAAATTTAGGGGAGCGGATCGAAGAATATTGCTGTCCTTATTACGAAATGGTACTCCTTTTCCACATCGATTTCGTATTTACGGAGATAGTTCTTAAAAAATGTCTAAATTGCACAAATCATATAGAAATTGCATTTTTCGAGTTTTAAATAACTAATAATTCCAGTTCCAAGGATATTGAAGTCCTGATGCAAAAATGTCACGGTGCTGCCAGATCGGATGAGAAAAGGCCAGAATATCGTAGTTATACCAATATCGTATTTGTGGTTCAAGGCCGGCTAACCTTTATAAATTCCAAATAACTAATTTCCCTCATTTAAATGCGAATAAAAACAGAATAATTTTTTTGGAAATTTTTATATTTTTATTTTTATTAAATACATTTCGTTCATTTCGTTTTCGTTTGTATGCCGAGTTTTCTGTAAAGACATGGTTTCTGTCTAAATGTTCAAATCATAAGGCTAATAGGCTATCACTAATTCTGAGCAGGTCCTGGAATGTCTTAATATTGTTTTAACTTTTCTTGAATGCAGATTGATGGGAAATAATCCTTCAATCCTTGTTTAAGAAATCCCATTTTTTTAATATGTTAACAATTGGCATGAAAGATTGGTTACTAATTGGTATAAAATACGATATTGGTAGCGGAGTTTCGATCAAAATGGTATTTCTCATCGGATCTGCCAGTGCTGTCTCATTTGGGAATAAGAACTTCAATTTCCTCCGATCTGTATCATCAGTTGCTTAAAAATCGAAAATCTTGCTTTCCACCCTATTTTGGAATGACACCATGACATTTTTGAAAGCAAATATCTCGGTAAATAAGAAACCGATTTGGAAAAGGAATACCATTTTGCAATCAGGACTGCAATATCCTGCGAACTGTATCCCAAGATTTTGAAAATAGAGCAACAAAATTTCGACCCGATTTTCGCGATTTAGGCAAGGGGTAACATCAGGATTTTTTGCGAAAATCGGCGAAAATTTTATTGAACGATTTTAAAAATCATTTGATGCAGATCGATGGAAAATGAGGTCCTGGTTACAAAATGACATCCCTTTCTAAAATCCGATCCAAAATGACTGAGATATGAGCTTGGAAAGAAACGCCTTGGCGGCCAAAACGCGGCGCAAATTTCTTAAAAATTGTATGGGAGAAAATCTGAAGTACCAGGCGAACAGAAACCAGCAGGAGGTGGCGGAGTGACGTCAAAGCAAGCAGTGCACAGATTTTTCTGTTCTGAGGAAGGGAGACAGCATTAAATTATGGCGGTATTTTGCCTTCCTTTCCCACTAATGGTAAATATTCTCTTGCTGAAAATTCAAAAAACGGTACTCTAATCCATTATGGCTGACATATCGCCAATCCCTGCATCCCAATTTCCAGTCCAGAACGGTAATCTGCCCCTAATGATGGCAAAACTAAAACGACACACGTTGATTTTCTGCGCGTGTCACGATTCGGGGCCAGCGTGAGTGAATGTGCATAGGATCCCATGGGCACGGCGCATCGTGCTGAGGTGGCGTGCCAAATGTCGTGCCAATCCATCTCTGGCTTTCCCATCACTACAGCAGCTTAAATTGTCTGCCTGTCCCGCTGGGTCGCTTCATCTCTTTCCCCCCAACGGATTATGATACTGGGATCCCCATCCCATAAGGTGCAATGGGGGTGGTAGAGTGCCGCCATAGCCCACCTTCCTCCCTTTCTCACACCTGTCGAACTCAGAAAATGGTTCTGCAGACTGCTTGTACTGCTTTCTCTTGAACACCTTCTGCTGGTTTCTGTTCGCCTAGTACTTCAAATTAGGCCACGGGCCAAATTCACTGAAATCGAAGAAAAATCTTGGCGCTGCTGGCAAGAATTTTATGGAGAGGCATTTAAAAAACTATTTAAAAAAGTTTAATTGGAAAGGATTCAATCAAAAAATTATAAATTTCTATTAAATATAAATACTATATTGTTTAATTATATTTTTTAAAGTTTTTAAATCGATTTCCAAATGGCGAAAATATGGACTTGAAAAGTGCGATATTCCGCCGCCGAAAATGTTGCGTCAATTGCTAGAAATTCGTATGGCAGAAAATCTGAAGTACCAGGCGAACAGAAATCAGCAGAAGGTGGATTGCCACCACCCCCTCACCCTCACTTCCACAGAAAAATAACCCGATTATCCCTTCACTGGCGCCATGGGCTTAACATTGCCAGTCATTTTTCACAGGCAAAGATTGATTAGTGCGACAATAAATAAACACCCAAATGTTTCCTTTTTACTACTTTTGCATTTAAAATACTTTATATTTCATTTAATGATCATTTATTTCCACTAGCTAGTGGTATTGTTTATAATATAAAATAAATAAACACAAAATAATTTCAAAGCCAAGTGAAGGGTTAACAGAAGTATTCTGGCGTAAAATGGAAAACAACGGTACTGAAATCCATGATGGCCGACAGTTCGCCAATCCCTGCATTCAAATTTCCAGTCCAGAACGGTAATTTTCGCCTAATGATGGGAAAATAATAATGACACACGTTGTTTTTCTGCGCGTGTCACGATTTGGGGCTCGCGTGAGCGAAAATACATTGTTTTCTATGGGGCCTGTTACTTCGTGCCGAGAAGTCGTGACAACTTAGGCGCCGAAACACCTAGCACTCCCATCCCCAATAGAGCCTTATTTGTCTACCTGTCTCCCTCTGAATGCATTGTCCTATTCCCGCCCATGGAGCCTAAGTTGGAGCTTCTATTGCATTCGATGGAAAGGGAGGGAGAGGGTGTCCGTTACATATTCAGATCAGTTTGTTTCTTTCCCCCCTTATGAGCAGAAAATAATTATTGCTCTGACGTCACCGCACTGCTTGCACTGCTTTACTTCGGTCACCTTCTGCTGGCTTCTGTTCGCCTGGTACTTCAGATTTTCTGCCATACGATTTTTAAGAAATTTGCGCCGCGTTTTTGCCGACACGGCCCTTCTTTCCAAGCTCATATCATGGTTATTTCTTAACGGATTTTGAAAAGGAATGTCATTTTGTAATCAGGATATCAATATCCT
Source organism: Drosophila atripex (assembly GCA_035045925.1). Lineage (NCBI taxonomy): Eukaryota > Metazoa > Arthropoda > Insecta > Diptera > Drosophilidae > Drosophila > Drosophila atripex. Next base: position 2,260,579 of record JAWNOP010000009.1, read on the forward strand.
TCGAGCTGCATCAAAAAGTTGGGAATGTCGGACAATAAAACTTTTGGCGGATTTTCGCAAAAGCCCCTTTGAAAAATTTAAAAAATCGGGTCAAATTTTTATAGCCGTATTTTGACTGAATACAATAGTCCTCGCAGTTCTTCGATGGGGAAGGTATGACATTCGCCGATCGTCCCAATATCGGTCCAAGTTGTGGAGAAAAGAATGCCAAGAAAGATGCCATTTTTGTATTTTTTTGTAATAATTGTTTATTATTTAATAGCGGCTATTAATTAATAGCAAGGCCGCTGACGTGAAGGCGTGCCACAAACAGAGAAACACAAGGACGAACGGGTCCTGCGTCTGCGGTGACATTATCATATTTCAAAATTGCATATTACATATTTACAGATTGCTAGCTTTTCGCAACATATACACACGGGCACTATACAGAGCTTTACACATGTATACATAGATACATATCTATATGTGGTCATACACGATATATATATATAGGGCGAGAGATACTTGTGGGGGTGGTTAATGGCGTCGTCGATTGCACGTTTACAATTTATGTTTAAAAAAGACAGGAGAGAGGTGAAAAAAAAACAGATTTTAAAATTAAACGGGCTGGTGCTGGGGCCGAGGATCCTCGACTAGAACCATCAGGAGTCGCTGAGAATGTCCTTCAATATCGAACTGGAGTTCCGCGACGGTGCAAATTCGTTCGAACCGACACCCAAGGTGGCTCCGCCCTCATCCGGTCTCTCCGGGACGCTGGCCGGAACTTGGGCAGGCAGAGATGCTGGGGGCGTGGCTTGGTTGGCGGCGGCAGCGGCGGCGGCGGACGCTTCCACCTGCCCGGACATGCTCAGCAAAGTGGGTCGGGATTGCAGATTGGCCTGGGGCTGGGACTCTTGCTCCAGGAACTGAACGAAGGCCTGCACCAGGTTGTCATTGCCGGCGGAAGATCCTGATTGGGATAACAATGCGATTATAAGTATGTCCTTTTCTCGGCTAAGAGCCAAGAGTCAGCCTACCTGATGCTGCTCCTGACGAGCTACCACCTCCCAGGATACTGCCCAGCCAGCTGCTTTGCTGCTTGTTCAAGCCCACCTTGTCGGATTCCTGGGCAGAAAAGTCCAGCACAGAGGATATCATCCGCAGGACCTGTTGCTTATCGCCGGCATGGCCACTGACCACATATCCTATGAGGAGGCTCTTGATCAGGCTCTTGTCTATCTTGTCCGTCTGGCTGCTCTCGCTGCTGTTCAGCCTGGTCTCCAGTTGTCCGTTTGTGTCCTTCAGGCTCTCCACTGGGATAATACAGAAGGAAAAAAAGGATCCGAAACAAGGGTTTTTAAAGGGATTAGTTATTATAATTCAATCATTGATCTCAGTCAAAAAAATAAATGTATAATCTATAAATGTTTATTACAAAAAAAAAAAAAAACAATTAAAATATTAAATGAATGTTTTAAATGAAATTAAATAATTATTTTAGGGAGGCAGTGAGTAATAAAAAATCAAAGCACATTCCGGGGATGAGAAGCGCGCGCGTTTAGGGATTTTATTAAAAAAAAGTATATATGTTTTAGGGATTTATTTCAAGGCTATTTTTTTTGCTTTTGGTTTTTGGTTTTTGGAGGCATGCGGTTAGTGCGATCGGTGCACGGAGTAGTATGACATAAGTACTGGTTGTTGGATTAAAGGCACACCAGTACCTGATGTAATACTCAACCGTACAGACGCCAGTTGTTGTGTGTGTTTCCAGGATAGTTCATATTTCGGGTTACATCCATCGCGACGCGTTCTGGGTATCTGGGTATCTGAGTTCTGGGTTCTGGGTTCGAAACCTGCTTGCATACTAAATTATTTCATTTTTTTTTCAATGGCTTTTGGCTGCTGTTGGTTTACTCAAAAAATATGCAAAAATCATACGAAAAAAAGCAAAAAAAATATATATATATATATGTATAGGAAGAACGAACAAAAAATAAATAAATTCAGCGACTAGCGAGCAACAAATAGGTTTACTTTTTATAATATATTTTGGATATATAAGGAAAAGATACGTACAGACATGCAGAGGTAGGTAGGTAGGTAGGTAGGTAGGTAGACAGGCTATATAGCAGTATATACATATATCGAGATATATATACAAGTGTGCCTATATAGGGTGTGTACATAATAATTTGTGGCATATGCCGCAGTCTCGAGCAATCTCCAATTGCAAAGTGAGTCCGTCAAATGGCTCAAATCGCTCACATTTACAAATTGAGATTATTCAATGCTGCAGATGTTTTTTTTTACATTTTTTTATTTTTATTTTTTTTTTTTGTATTTATTTGTGTGTGGTTGGTTTTTTACGGTTTACGGTTTTACGAATTACGATTTACGGAATAACGAATAGTACGGTTTTACGAACTGGTCTTTACGGTTTATACGAAGGTCCTCGTGTCTGGGGTTCAACGCTCATAATTCAAATTATAAGATACAAATCGACAAACTCAATCCAAATAAAAATAGAGGCAATAAATTACAACACTCAACAATGGAAATAATAATATTTAAACTAAGAGTAAGCGAAACAAAGCAACAACAAGGCAACAATTATGTAACTTATTTCTGTGTAGGCGGAGGAGAAGTTAAGCTTTCACTTTTTAAACTACAAATACTTAGTTTACGGCTATGCGGGTTTGTAATTATTTTATTTAATAGTTAAACAATTTAATATATTCTTTTTGATATTTGTTTTAATTTTATTTATAAATTTTTGAGAAATATTTTATGAAGATATATTTTCTAAAAGTCTAAACTTTCTAAAGAATCTAAAGACTTGCCTAATTTTAAGGAACTACTTATTAATTACTTGTCTACTTTAAATGACTACTTAAATATATATATAAAAAAAAAACACAAATATTTAGAGAGAAATCTAATTTAGTAGAAATAAAATAAAATTTATCATTTTCCTCACAACTTTTCTTCAAAAATTAATAAATAAAAAAGTTATTTTTGAAAGTTAATAAAAATCACCAAAACGGCTTACAAAATTTAAATATTTAATTAAACGAAAATTTATATTCCACCTTGCTGTGCGGTGGAACAAGAAAACAAAAAATCTTAAGTTTAAGATTTAATTTCTACATTAATTAGTTTACAACATCGAAGGCGCCTAGTTTTGATTGATTTTTTTATGTTTTTGTGGTTGGTTTGTGGTTTTGTGTTTTTAACTGTTTTTTAATTTGTTATTTTCGAAATTAAGTGCAATACTAAATGGTGTTTTGTGTTTTTATTTTGGCTACACACAGAGAAACCGGACAGACAATTTGGTTGGGGAATCGTTATTATTTTTTACCTGTTAGGTGAGCTTTTTGCAACTTTTGCAGTCAACAGCCAATAATTTTTTTATTTATTTTTTTTTGCCACGTGCCGTAAAGTGCGTTTTGTTTTTATTTTAATAAATTAGTTTATATCGTTTTTTTGTGTGATTTTTTTGCGGCTTTGCGTTTTGAAATATTTGGTTTTTTTTTGGTGATAAAATGCAATTCAAAAAAGTCGATACCAACTGAAATTCCGAGTGTTTCATAATCAGGCATAGCTCCCAGAATTACCAGCTGATATTTACCTTTGAGAATCAGGTGAGGTGGTGAACACTGTAACACACACACACACACACACACACAGTCAGTCGGGCAGTCAGACATACACACTCACACTCATACAGTTGAAAAAAAAGGATATCATTTTTAGAAATATTATTTTGCAAGTGCCTTTGACTTTTTTTCAGTGTTTTTTTGGGTTAAATACAGACTGGGTTTTTTTTGGGGTTAGTAAAAAAAAACGATCGACAAGAGACTAGGATTTTTTGCAAGTGTAGTTACCTTCGTCTCTCAGGACAGCGATGGTCTGTTGGCCCGCCTCGAGCTGGTCGGAGAGCCGAGCGGCCGCCCTCAGGCCCTGGTTGGCGTCCGCCAGCTGCTGCTGCAGAGCCTGGATCTCCGCCTGGAGCAGGTCCTGGCGGTCCAGCTGGCTCTGCATCTCCCGCCGTATCCTCTGGGTGGCCATCTCTATATCGTGCTCCTTGTCTGGAAATTAAATGAATATTTATTTATTTAATATTATTTATATTTATATTTAAATTTAAGGACCTACCGTTCTGGAACTGTTCCAGGGCACACTGGAGATTGGTGAGGGCCGCCTGCTGCTTCAGTTCCCGGTCCTCGTACTGGCCCAGCTTGGTCAGCAGCTCGTCCCTCTGCTGCTGGAGCAGAGCATGCTGGGCCTGGAGCGTCTCCGCCTGCTGGTTGGCTCGAATGCTAAAAAAAAAAAAAAATAGTTTACATTTTAAATGTTTGGGTTTGAAAATTAATTTGAAGGCCTGTATAGTTTTCTGGACTTTCCAGCTGGCCATAAAAAAAAATGAGAAACCGAATGCGGAAATCGGAGTCGGCAAATGTCATGGTCTGGCGGGGATTAGGCTAATTTCCCTCCACATGGAACATGTGGCTAATTAGCCAATTAGTCATAACGGCGCTTGGGAGACGACCTCCGAGAACCCAGATGGGACAGATGGGACAGATGGGACATCCTACCTGGCTGAGGTGTAGGCTGTGCTGGATTTGGAGACCTCCTGTTCGAGGACCGCCTGCCGCGACCGGCACTGCTCCAGTTCCCGTTGCAGTTCCACGGATTCCTGGGTGTGCAGCTCCTCCACCTCGAGGAGATGGGCCCGAAGACGCTCCAGATCCCGCATCACTGTGGCGTGCTGCTCCTGGGCCTCCTGCTGCTGTTGCTGGAGGAGGCGTTGGTTGGTCTGTTCGGTCAGGAGATTGGTGGTCAGGATATCGGATTTCTCCTTCAGGAAAGCGATCTGATCCTGCAGCTTCTCGCGCTCCTTGGCCAGCTCCTTCAGTTGCAGTTCAAACGGCTGGAGTCTCTGGATCTCGGCATAGTACTGGGTGTTCTCCAGATGCTTCTGCTGGAGGGCCTTGATCAGCTCCTGCTTCTCCTGGCCGAGAGCCTCCGCCGATGCCAGGACCTGCTGCTGCGCCTGAGAGTCCTGCAGCCACTGTTGCTCCCTCTGTTGGAGCGCCTCCAACTGCCTCTGGAGTTCCTGCACCTGTGGCGTGTCTCCGTCACTCTTTCGGAGTACCTCCTCCAGCCGGGCCTTCTCCTCGACGATGTCCTTGAACTGTTCCTGCAACTCGGAGAGTTGGACCTCCCGGAGGGTCAGTTTCTCCTGGCAGTCCTCCAGTTGGCTGGCCGTGGCGGTCAACTCCTTCTTGATGTTGAACAACTGCTGATTCTGTTCCACCTCCATCAGCTCCTTCTGCTGCTCCAGCTTGTCCTGCTGGAGGAGCAGTTCCCTGATCCTCTCCTGCTCCTCCTGGACCTTCTCCTGCAACTTGGCGAGATGACTCTTGTGCTGCTCCTCCAAGGCCTTCAGTTGGTTGGTTTTTGCCTCCAGTTCCTGGCGGAGATTCGGGAGCTCCTCCAGCTCTTGTTCCGCCTTCTCGCGGAGATTAGTCTGCCGTTCTAGTTCCAGTTTTGTGTTGGCCAGCATCGCCTCCAGGCTGTGGCTCTCCGCCAGCTGGGCTTCGGCCTTCTCCAGCCTGGTATTTGTGGCGAATAGGAGCTCCTTGAGCTCGTCACTCCTTGAGCTCGGCTCGGAGGACTCTCTCGCCAGCTCCTCCTGCAGCTCCCGCTGGGCCTGGAGGGCCACCTCCAGACGCAGCCGGGCGTCCTCTAGCTGGCCCTCCAGCTGGACAATCGTCTCCTCGTGGTGCTCCTCGATGGTCTCCAGCTTGTTTCGCTTGAACTTGTCCAGCTCGTTGAGGAGGAGCTCGTTGTTCTTCATCAGCTCGTCGCACTGGAGGATGTACTGCGAGATGTCCGCCTCGAGGGTCTTCTTCTCGTGCTCCGTCACCAGCTGCTGGTCCTGCAGCTCCGCCAGCCGCTGGTCCACCACGTCCAGGCGCTGCCAGCGCGACCGCAGCGCAGTCCAGGCACGTTCAAGGACCTGCTGGGGATGGGAGCCCTCCAGGCGGTCCTCCAGCTCGGCCTGGAGCAGGGAGCGTAGCTTCTCCAGGTCAAAGGCGTTCTCCTCGGACTCGGCCTCGTCCAGATCGGTGATCTCCTGCTTCTCCTCGGCAATGGCCTGCCGGAACTTGGCCTGCGCTATGCTGGCGTCGAGCTCGTGGCGCAGACGCCTGTTCTCCTCCCGCAGAGTGCCCAGCTGCTCCTCCAGATCCTGGGCATGCCCCTCCTGCTCCGCCTCGGCATGCAGCTTCAGCTCCTGATTCTGCACCGTGAGCTGCTGGAGTCTCAGCTGCAGATCCAACTGGAGCTGCTCCTTCTCGGCCTCGCTCAGGTGGAGGCGCTTCTCCAGCTCCGCCAGCTGCTCGCCCAGCAGGTTGATGCTCAGCTGCTTCTCCAGCTGCCCGTCCTGCAGCTGGCTGTTGCTCAATGACAGCTCGGAGATCTGGGCCTCCAGGGAGACGAGGCGATCGCGCAGCTTCTCCTTGGAGGGGGGAGGAGTGACCTCCGGATCGGGCTCGGAGCCGGCATCCGTTTGACGCACCACTATGAACTCGTCCTCGCTGTGCTTGCCCGTCGAGGAGCTCTGGGAGGACGACTCCGAGGTCTTCTTCTCCTTGACGAGACGCAGTTCCTCCAGCTCCTTGATCAGCTTCTCCTTCTCGGCGTCCGCCTGGCGAATCCTTTCGATCAGCTCCGTGTTGTCCTGGCCGCGCTTCTCCACCAGGCCCTGCATTTCGGCCAGTTCGGTGATGCTCCGCTTCAGTTCCTCCTCCTGCTGGCCGACTCTCTGCTGGAGCTCCTCCTGCAGACTCTTGGCGGTGGCCGCCGCCTGACGCAGCTCCTCCAGCTGCTTCTGCTGCTTGGCATTGGCCAGCTCGTGCTCCACCAGCCGGTCCGCCTGCATCTGCTTCAGCTGGGCCACCTGGCCGGTCAGCTCTGTCTTGTGCTTGAGGACGTCCTGCATGGCCATCTCGTGCTGGGAGTCCAGTTCCTCCAGCGAGGCATTCAGCTGCCGGTTGAGCTCCTCCAGCTCTGCGATCCGGCTGTTCAATCTGTTCACGTCCTGGGAGCCCAGGGCTATGTCCACCAGGCCGGAGTCCCCCGATCCGGCGGCTCCTCCGTCTCCCGACTTGCCGCCCTCGCTGGCCAGTGGCTCCCAGCACCAACTGTCCTCCACATTCTGATCCTCATTTTGCTGCAAAAGAAGAAGAGTTTTTTTTTTTTAATTAATTTAAGATTTAATTTATTATATATTTATATTCTAATTTAATATATTTTTAACATTTAAAATAAATAAATAATAGAGAATTAAAAGAGAGTTTTTTATTATTTCAAATATTATACAAAATAAAATATATTTTTTAAGAATTTTATTTAATTTTTAAATCATATAAATAAATATAAAAACACAACTTCTTAGGGAATTAATTAGAAGAGCTTGATTTCTTGGATTTAAAAAGAAATAAAATATAAAAAACCCAATTTAAAAAGAAATAAAATATTTAAAAAAACCCAATCTAAAAAAAATATGTCATAATCAACCCATCATATTATGAACTATTATTTATTTTTTACTTTTGTTTAGGCACATATTTATTTTTTATTTAGCATTTCCTTCATTTGGACAGTCTGTCCATGTGGCACCTGTTGCGCAGGCGCCGCTGAGTTGGCAACACACCACCCCTGCCCCACGGCCCGCCCCCTCGGTGGGAGGGAAAACCAGGTCAATTGGCAGACGCTAATGGCAGCGGCGTCGCCCGGAGGGGGCGGCGACTGGAGGGGACCGGCGGGCGGGTGGCGGAGGAGCGCGTGAGACATGCGCGCGTTAATGAGTTTATGGATGAGTTGAGCAAAGATGGCGGGTCTGCTGCTGCCCCTGCTCCCTCTGCCGCTGCCGCTGCCGCTGCCTCTGCCTCTGCCTCGGTCGACGTCGACTTCGACGATAAGGTCCCCGAGTTCCAGTCACAGAAACGAAATCCCCATAAAACCCATGACGAGACGCTTTAATGGGCGCCAACAAAATGGCCGGAGAACCATAAAAAAAAATTACTTACAAAAAAAAACGCCTTTAAATGTAAAATAAAACAACAAACTCAATAAAAACCTGTTAAAAAATAAGCGCAAAAATAAAATTACAGGCTTCGGGAAACCAACCTCGAAATAAATATTTGAAGCAACACAAAAAATTCGCAAGTTAATTAAAATTAGCTCAAAAACTGCAGGCACATGTGTGAATATTGTATTTATGCCCAAAGTGATTCATAAAAGTTGGCAAAAAAATAAAATAAATTACAATACAGGGCATTAAAACTTAAGACAATTGTTTAACTTGGCCGATAAGATTAAAGCCAAATGACGTAGCCCGAAAAGTTGATGCATCATTTATCGTAAGAGCTTTATTCAAGATCAAGATCAAAATGTAGTTAATAGTGGCTTAAAACTATCATTTTTTAAGTATTATTAATTTTTTATTCACATTTAAGTTTATATATCTTAAATTTAAGTATTTTAGAAGCTTTTTCATTATAATAGAGGGGAAAAATAGGGCTAATATTTTAAATAAAACAGAAAACTTTATGAGCAATAAGTTCAGACAAAAATATACATTTCATAAATATTAAAATGTTTGTTTTCTTTTTAAATTATAAACTAATAAATAACATCACGGTCAAATATAAATTATAACAATATAAACTCATTTTTAATACAAAAAACTCATGCTTTTTAGTTTTCACAAAAGGGCCATGCGAATTTTTGTTCTTCCTGAATAGGATTTATTATTTACCCATACATATATAGTATTCCATTCCATATAATATCCTATTATAATCACCTTTAAAATCCCATAACTACATAACTCTACCCTCTTTTGTCGAGTGTATTGAAAAGCCAAAAAGACACTTGTGCAAACTGGGTTATCAACAATAACGACTTGCTAAGAAGTTGGCAACAAAGTGGAAGAAACTGTAGACCACACGACTGGAAGAACGTATGTAGTCTGAAGACTGGAGATTCGAGACCAAAGACCTGAGAACAGCTTGCAACATGGCCGACTCTGGGGTGTGAAAAAACACTTGTGTTTCATAAACAAATATTGGTAATATTATTCACGCCACAAGTCTGGTAAGTAAGGTATCTGGTATCTGGTATCTGGTATCTGGTGTGTGGAACTCCAATCGATCACATTAACGTCACAGCCACACCACTAATGATACGACATGATATGATATGAAATATATATATGTATGTACATACACTGTATATGTATATAAAAGTATATAGCCATATTCCATGGAAAAAGTCATATAGGAATCATAAAAATCCTAACCTAAGCACACAGAAAACGAAAATTCCCGCCTCTCCGATAAGATAAAAATGTTAATGTTGGCGCAAGGGTTACGGCGTCAGGTTATCTGTATAGCGGGGGTTACGGGCTATATGGGGAGTTCTTTCTTTGGATTTCTGATTTCAGGGAGAGGCTTCGGCTTAAATGGAATAGTTTGCCTAGCAACCGGAAGTTGACAAGCACATGTTTTCACCAACTATTTCCTATGAAAAAATATCATTCCAATGCGTCACTCGCCACCAAAAACGAATGCGAGTTAACACGAGTTTTGATAAAGTCCGAGTTTTGAGATTAAGTTTTATCATTTAACAATAACCAAAAGCTGAAAAAATCTTGTTTTTTTCTTATGTTTAGATTATAAAAAAAATTATAAAATAAATTAAAAATTCCCATTTATGGCAAGTATTATTTATAAAAAAAAATGTTTAATTGGAATTCAAGAACCAGAAATTTTATAAACTTGACTGATTTTCTGCAAAAGTCGGCAGTTGTTGGGAAATATAAACAAATATCGAAGCATAACCGAAATCGTCTTCCGTTTAGTCATAAAAGAATTTCAGTTTCCCATGTCCTGACTTCCCAGAGACCCCCTACTTTTCACTTTATTCCTTATCTTATCGCTTCTCCAAAGATATCCGCAGTTTGCCCCCCGGTTTCATTTTGCTTAAAAATAAACATTTTTATTAGCATTAACATTTAAGCGGATTCTTCTCTCAGTTTTCGGGGGTTTTTCTCCCAAAAGCTACGAATCTCTGCCTAGGATCTGGGGGAATGCAACCCCAGGGAATCGAAAAAAAAAATAAAACTATATGTTGTGTTTGAAATCGGAGTCGTCAGCTTATCACGGATTTCTTTTTTAAGTGCTCCACTTATTGGATAGATGTGTGTATGTGTATATTTATACAAGTTGGACTTATATCTGGATTTCTGGTGTTTGGTTTACTTCATTCCGCAGCGAAATTCAAACACGATACATTACCGGGAATTCTGTGTCAGCAAAAGTTCACAGAAGATTTTCGAGGTTTGGTTTTGGGAATAAGTACATACATACAATAAGAGTGATGGGAAAATAAGATTCAGGTCTTGGGCAGAGGAACTAAAAGTCTCTAAAAAAGAAACAAATATCTGCTCTTTTTTTCTGAAATTCCCAGTCTAAAAAATGTATAATATTGCTCATAAGGACTGTGCGTTCGATTCCGGTGTAGAGGAAATTTTATTTTATTTTTCATTTTCTTTTTTTAAATAGAAATGAGATAATTAATTTTTGGTATGTCTTCATAGAGATTTTTTATAAATAGAGTAATCAAAATGTAATAAACCTCTAAAATATATGTTTTAAACTCATGACTCTTCCACAGAAATTCTAAAATAAAGAACAGAAATTATGAAATGTTCAACATTTCTATTGAAAAATACTAAAACAAATGAACGCTCATTAAAGGAAATGTCTATTGACTGATAGGTTCTATATATGTGTGTTATAATATAATCGAAAGTGAGTAATTCCGATCGATAAGAACTAACTCAATTAAAATCAAACAGGCAGGGCCCAGACCCACTGCCAGATACGCAAAGCCCATGGAAAGTTTCAAAAAACAAAAAAACAAAAAAGAGAATCTTATCTAAAGAATTTGGAATAAAAACTAGCAATTTCTAAACTGATTCCAAATCGGTATGGCCTGTCTTGTGATTCTTTTTCGAGGTGGTATCATCTTGTAGACATTTCTAGACATGGCCGAGGAACGTGACAGGGCACTGAAAAAAAAGCCCTCTTTAAAAGCCAAGTCTCTTTCAAATTAAAACTCAAACGTATAGATATACATCTTCTGTTTCTTGCTGGCCATTTTTGCATGTCAGTAATGAGTTATAATAAAAATAATAATTTAGTATATGCAGTGCAATAAAACAAAGAGCAAATTACATAGTTAATAAGAGAAGATGTCAAGACGCGACAAAAGTCGAAAGTCAAGGCGGCTAAAAGCAGCGTTAAAAAACGTTAACTAAAAAAAAAAAAAAAAAAGCAGGCTAACAACAACAAGCGAGATGAGTTATTTTCTAGCCAAGTCTCTTTCTATCCGCAAGCTACCCGTCTCTTTCGAGCCGTTATATTGGAGGTATTTGTAGCTCTCTTGCACTTCGTCCCTTTCCCTTGGCCCCTTCAAGCTTAATGAGAATTATTAACTCTGACGGCAACAATTACATTTAGCAGTTAGCAATTTTACTTTTTTTTTTACTTACAGTTTTTTTGTTTTTTGTTTTGCTTGTCAGTCAAGGCGATGGGTTTTCAATTTTCATTTTTGGCAGCTCGGCTTTAGATTTATGCCCAGGGTTTTTTGTCGGCAGTTTTCTTGGCCATTTCTCAGTGTTTCTTGTTTAGTTTTTAGTTTTTATTTAATACACAAAACCAACAAAAAATATGTTAAAAAAAAGATTGTTCAAAAAAAAAAATGTGCAAAATAAAATACTTGAAAATACTTTTCACTTGACAACGCGCAGTAATCAGCGAATTGTTATTTAATTTTATATTTTTGGCAGAGTGGGTGCACCCGAAAAGCCGGCGTCGAAGTCAGCCAAGGCAGCGACGGTTGAGGTAAAGGTAAAAATTCTACAGGTAGGTGTAGGACGAGAATAACGGTAGCAAACGCGACCACTCCGCTCCACGACCGATCGACGAATGATCGCTGCGAGTCGCGGCGTTGCGGGAAAAAGCGATCCGCCGCCGCTTCCACACAAAAAACCGCTCCAAATGCAACCGAACTTCGAGCCCGAACTACAACCCGAAGCCTGGCCCGAAGCTATGTCAGAGAGAGATAGCCATATATTAAGACAGAGACAGGGATAGGTATTTAAAAATGGTGCAACTGTTGCATGTGCATTCGGCCATAAAGATCATTAGAGCCACGAATCCTGCCATAAGTATGCTAATAAAAATTATTTTCTTGTCTGCTTTACTTAATAATTAGTGTAAATATTAAAAAAAAGTGTATATATAAATATATTTTATTTTATTTTTAACTATGGAAAAGGGTAATCTTAATGAAAATAAACAAATAATATAAGGTGAGATCATTTAAGACTCAAAAATATAAAAATATATTGTATATACTTAACTAAGAGATACTTTTAAAATTTCTAGTAAAATAATAAAAAAATATTAAGAAAAATATTTCTTGAAAAATATATTTATTAGTAAATTATTAGGCTATATTAATGATTATGAACTTTTCAATTATTTACTCTTATTTGAATTAAACTAATCATTATGTTTTAAATTAAATTCCTTTAAAAACTGCATCAAACATCTCAACGGTAGTGAGAAATTTATAAAATATTATATATTATACACACTACAGAACATATTTAATATTTTTAAATTGAAAATTGAATTTTTAAACTCTTTTTTAGATAGAATATTTTTAAGAGATAAACGAAACATATACAGTAGTTCATAAAAAAAAAACTGAAAACACTTTTATACTGTTCAAATTTTTGAATAATTTGGTAAAAAAATAAACGACAAAATTGTTTCAAATAGAAATATTTTAAAAATTTAAGCTTGAATAAGATATAAAATATATTTATATAAAATATATATAAGTATTTAAATAAAATAATAAAAATAATTTCTATGTAAGCTACAAGCTCCGAACCTCAGTAGTTTCTATTCAAAGTAGAAGTCCCTCGGCCTGTATAATTTCTCAATTATGTATTAAAAAACATATAGGATATAGGGAGCATATATTTAAAGATATATAACAATTTTAATACATATCTGGACACGTTGCCAGCAACTTCGACTTGCTCTCCATTTCAAAACTCAAATAATGCGCGTCGGCTATTTAACTTGAAATTAAGCGACGTTTGTTGTTGTTTTTATTTATTTTCATTTTTTTTTTTTTTTTTCATTTTTGTTGCTTGAAAAATTGTTAGTGTGTATAGGTATTTATTTATTTTTTTTTTTTTGTAAATGTGTTGTTGGATTTTTGTTGGTACCGCTCGAGACGACAGTGCTAGGCTATATTTGCTTATTTTGCTCATTTTGTTTGTTCTCAGCGGCCGGTGTGTGTGTGCTATGTGCTCTGGGCTGTGGGCTCTGGTCTGTGGGTCTGGTCTGTGGGTCTGCGGGCTCTGGACTCTCTACTCTCCAATAACCTAACCCTCCAAGCCCCAACCCCAACCTCCAAGCCCTGGCGCAGCCAACGTAGCTGCTGCTGACGTTGCGTCGCTGCATCAAACGCAAAATACAACTACAGTGAAGCCTTAAACTTCCAACATTTTTTTTTTAAATTTATAAATATCATATTTTTTCTCCCTAAATTCTAAGATTTTTTAAATAATTTGTTTCTATATTTTAAGACTTTATTTTCCTTTGAATACAAATATTTCTTAAAGGTTTTCCGTATTTTTATTTTATTTTATTTTTTTTCATCAATTTTTCAAAAACTTGCTAGTTTTTTTAATTTTTTAGTTTATTTATAAAAAATGGCCCTAATGTTTTAAATAACATGTTTAAAAAAAAAAAGGAAATCAAAAAACTGTCTTTGCAAACGGGAAACTAAAAGTGTATCTACAAATCCGATTCAAAAACACATTAAAAACTGTTCAAAAACCATCTAACATCATTTTTTTGGAAACTAATATTTTTTTAAGCTTGAAAATTCCTACAATTTTCAAACAAATATGTTTCAAAATAATTTTGCAACTTTAAACTTTTGAAATTTATACAAATGTTTTGTTTAGAGGAATAAAACTACATTAACATTATGTTGGATTATTATTTTTAATATTTTATTTTGATAAGTATATAAAAATAGATCTAATATATTATTTAGATCTTCACTCATACTATATAGATATAATTAAATCTAAAGTATTTTTGAGAGCCTAAATATTTATAAATTTCAGTTTCAAATGTCTAAAAAATTCTAGATAGAGAATATCAACTGTAATAATTGTGCTTTTGGGTGTGTGGGTATTATATATGTATCTGTGTCCATATATGCACCTATATATCATTTTCTTGAGTTGTGAGAGCCCGGCCGGAGATAGGAACTTGTTAAAAGAAAATAAACAACAAAGATATCCACGACATTAAAAAAACAGAGGTTTGGCTTAGAAAGGGACGGCAGGATGAGCGTCTCCTTAGCCCCGCTCCCCTAAAAAAAAAAAAAATGAAAAAAAAGTGACATATAGACATTACGTGTCATGTTAACCCATAGGTTTTTCCATCGCGATGGTTCGGAATCGAAAACTGACTGTATTTTTTGTCCAGCCAAGCATAATTGTGAGTATTTTTTTGGAGCATACATGTTGGAGTATACGAGTGTAAGGAGTTCATATAGGACTCTATGTGGTCTCTGTGTTTACTGGTATATGGTATATATTTATGTATTTTTTGTGATTGTTCCATATGGGCCACGTCGTTGACTTTAAGCGGGTTGACTGTTTTTGTTATTTTCTGTTTTTTTTTGTTGGCAACGCAATCGAGCGTCTGTGTTTAATTAGCAGATAAAAATACAGGCAGCTCATAAAGGTACAAAATACAAAGATATATACACGTATAGCCACAGACATGTATATATATTTTGGTTTCTAGGCACATTTTTCTTTTTTTTTCTACTTTTTTTTGTGTTCTACTATCAACAGTTAAAGGGGGGCAGCAGCAACAAAAAAAAAAAAAAAAAACACGTTGCAGGCGTTAATTAGTTTTGGGGCTTTTCTTTCTTTTTTTTCTACTACTATTTTTTTATCAGCAAGGCAGTAAGTGAAACAACTGTAACAACAACAGAAACATTCAACAAAAAAATAAAGAGAAAAAATACGATTTTCAAATGCATTTCGTTCTGTTGCGAATGCAAATCGAGCAACCATAGTAGTAGCCCCCACCACCCCCTCAGGTTTGCAGCACCAACCCCAGCCGGAGAAGTACCAGCGCCAGCTACCACCTTTTCTCAGCTTCCTTGTTCCACCCACATCCATATCAAATTAACGAGAACGCTAACATGCGTTAAGTAAAACACCCAACTATCCACTGGCACCGATCCCCGTCTGCCGCCTCTGTGGCGCCAATTGTTCAAACCGAATTGTATAATGAATTGCCTCCAATATTTGGGCTTCATCTTTCGGTACCTTCTTCATTTCCTCTCTTGGATGGGGGGAGGGGGGCTGGGGTGCTTTTTCAGACATTTTCCGTCTGAGAAAAACCCTTTGAGTGGAACAAAACACAAAAAATATGTGAAGTAAGTTCCATTCAATATTGGGGCCAAACAAACGCAAATACCAGGGGCGTAGATGAAAAGGATATTTTTTGAAATTACACAACTATTACAAAACCACAAACTATTGTTTAATTTTTATTCTCTAATTCCATTTAATTATTACTTTTTAGGACTTTATTTTGAAACCAAACCTTGAATCATGCTTCTCTAAATGTTAAGAATTATACTAATAATTAAATATAATAGGAAAATATTAATAGGAAATTCTATATTTAAAATAAATTATTTTTTTAAAGATCTCGTGTTTAATGTATTGTTCTTAAATTCTATTTTTTTAGACATGATATTTCGGTGGAAATAATTTTATAGTTCTGAAGCTTTTTTTAAAGAGTAACTTTATGGTGTTTTTATTTTTATGAAAAATTCTAAGAAAAAATTAAGTAATTTTAAACATACAATTTTGGAATAAAATCATAAGATTGTACAAAAAAATAAAACAATTTATTGTTTATGGATTTATAGAATTCTGAAAATCGATGTGAAAAAGCTATGAAATCCAAGAGATCTCGATTCTGTTTTAAGAATAAACCTACAGTTTAATTGAATCTTTTTCTAATTGGTAAAAATATAACCCTTTTAAAAATACCAATAACTACGCTACTGTCTTAAACAGATACAAGATGCTAACGAACTGCAAAGATAATAAATATTTAAATTGTATTTTATTTGCACACGTTCGATCAATATGTGGAAAACACTCTCACACACACACCCGGCACACCACACCGCCACACACACACACACACACACCCGTGGCACAACAAAACAATAAGCGGTACGTGAATAAGTTAAAGAAAGCGGTCACCAAAGGAGCGACAGAGAGAGATCTCTTTCCCTCCTTCTCTCGACTAGAGAAGAAGATGAAAAGATACAAAGATACTGTGGCGACACAGATGCGGATACGGATGCAGATCGATGACGAAATTCATTGACGTATGATCCGATCTGGGTTGGAACCTCAAAATAGAAAAAAAAACAAAACTTAAAATAAAACATGAACACGAGATGAAAGACTTAAGATTGCAAAGAATCAGAAGAATCGGAAGACTGGAAGATTTCGAAAAGGAATGACTGAGACTGAGAAGAGACTGAGAAGACTGGAGTAAATGGCATTAATGTACATAGCACTTGGAAAGGCGATCCATTAGGTGCGAGTATCTCGCGGATAGGTAGATGGGTAGATACTAGTTACCTGGCAACGACGGACCTACAGAAGAGATAATGAAGTCGATGTCGAGGAGGAAGACCGTACCGCCGTACCGCCAGTCTTGTGTGTGTGTGTGTGTGTGTGTGTTGCCATCCATTTAACACATTGCTGTTAAAATTCAGACAAGAAATCAAATTCAAATAACGCGCTTCAATTCGACCGCTCTACAACCCCCATGCTCTGTCCCTTTTTAGCTTTTACCATCTCTTTCTAACTTTTTTTCTTAAATTTTTTTCTTCTCAATTCTAGTTGTTATATTTAAGATGCAAATAAGGCATAACAAGATCTACTTGTAAGATTCTAAGTAGTTTAATTCTTTAAACGTTTTTGGTATTTTTTCAAAAAACAAGTTTTCGAAGGTTTGGTTTGAATTTAGAATAAATGTACTTCAAACTCTTAATATTTAAGTTAAAAAGACTGAATAAAAAAACTACAAATACTTTTCGATGAATTCTACCTTTAAGATTGAATTTTAATGAGTTAGGGTTTCGATTTCAGTATTTTTTCGAAAAAGAGTTTTTGATTTAAAAAAAAAATACAACAAATAACATAATTTCAGTTAAAAAAACACTTCAAATATCCTCAATTGTTGCATATTTTTTAAATCATTCTAAACTTTGAGAACCTCAAGCAATAAAACCTCAAAAAATTCCAAAACCAATTGAAAAAAATGGTTAACATTTTCTACAAATGTGCCCAGGCCCTAAAGATGATTCACTTTCATGTAAAACAAAGCACAACCTCCTACAGCCGCAATCTTGATTCATAAACCCAACAATTCGTATATCTTATCTTTGGAAAATGTCTCACCTCCATTTGATGAGTTTTCCTTCCGTTCCCGACTATTTACATTTTTATTGGAAAACTCATTGAAATTGTTCTCGTTTAACGATAACTAAATGAAAAGGCAAACATTGAGGAAAATTTAAGGAATTTAAGTGAAAATCAAATAAAGGAAAGATTTCATAGGAAAATTCTGGAAGAAAAACTCTAGAAACTCTGAATTATTTCCATCAATTTGTTAGACTATTTTATGATTTAGAAACCATTTGGACATTCTAGTTACTCCATTATTTATACATCAGTTTTTCAAGTTTTTGTTCTTAGTTATTTTTTTTTTTTAGTTTAAGCTTTAAGGTTGTTTTTGTTTTTGTTATTTTTGCAGCGGCTTTGACTAACAGGTGAACATACACAAAATTTCCATTTTGCGAACTCTCGGGTGTTTATGCAACTGCGCGACTTGCCAATAAAAATTGCCAAAACGCAGTGCTCCCCCCCACCCCACTCCTGTTTCTTAGTATTTTTCCAGTGCAAAAAGTCTGGGCCATAAATATATGGGCGCTTAAATTTCGTCATTTACGGCCCGACTGGCCTGCAAACGGCTAACAGAAAAAAAAAACAAAAACCAAAAATCTTTTTATAATTTAATGCTTATTAGCATTTGTTTTCCAGCCAGCCAGTCAGTCAGTCACTCAGTCAGTCAGTCATTCGGTTAAAAGTGGGCTGCCATGGGCGGTGGGTGGTTAATTGTCGAGGGGGGGTGGGGGCACTGACAGCCAGCCAAGTGCCAAGAAGGCTATGTGAACCAAGTTTACCGAAAAAATTAACCAGAAAAATAATTACAAGACAAAGAAAGAAAAACAAAAAAAACAACAACGGGCACCTGCGGGGGGGGGGGGATGCTGTTAACTTGGCTGTTAGGGGGCGTGGCCCGGCCCAGAGGCCACCAGCTGTTGGTTAAACACTAATCCGTCAATCTTCGATATAAATCAGCCGAAAGAATGCCACAAATCTGCCAGCAATCGAGTGTCGAGCACCTTGCGTGACAAATGCATTTTGGCCATTTTTAATAAACGGCCAAGGGGCTAGCAGTGGCGTACTTGGTTGAGAGGGGGGGGGGTCTTTAAAATTATACTATATAAATTATAGAATATAATATTTGTTTTTAAGTCCAAGTTCAGATAAATCCATAATCATTTTACGACGCAAAATTTGTCTTGATATTTTTTATTAAAAAATTTGTTAACAATATTTATTTTTTATTTAAAAACAAATATTAATGTATAGTTTAGATTGATAAATAAATATTTATTGTTTTATATTTAGTCTTGATTCAATTTTGTTATGACTTACAATTTTATTTTCTTATTATTCATATTTATTTTAATATTGAACTCATATTATAAGAAACTTTATTAAAATAAATGAATAATTATAAACAATATACTTAATATCAAATGTATTATATAGGTTTTAGTTATATAATATTTTTACTAAGAAATGTGTAATTTTCGAGTTTAAAATTTGGGCTTCAAAAACTGGTCTATTTATCCTATTTTTTTTTTATAATAAGTTTTATTTATTTAAAACCCATAAATTAAGTAAATATCACTGCCTTTTAGCATTAAACATTTATGAAAAATAAAAATTTGTATATTTAAGTAAACAATTTTAGAAAAAGAGGCCTCAAACCCGAAAATTAAATGACTAGAAACCCCTTTGGCTACGCCCCTGCTTTTGGATCTGCATGTGCATCTGAATCTGATGACTGAAATCTCGGAAGGTGCCCCTTTCTCGGCCCCCGCCACTCCCCCGGGCCAGAAGCCCCCCGAAAACACATGCAATTACAACCGAAGGTTAAACGCGACGCGAATTGAGCAACTCACCGGTGGCAGCAGCGGCAGCAGCGGCAGCAGCAGCCGTGGCAACCCTGCTAAAAATGAATAGCGGTGGTGGTCCACTCCCCCCCGCACTCCCACTCCCGCCGCCCTTGCCACCTGCCACCCACTCCCTAGCCCCCTTCTAAGCCACTGCAGCGGAGAAAAAAACGCCATTTAGGCCTCAAAAGCTGGCACAGCTCGTTAGAAGCACGCGAAGCTAAATGGAAACGGAAATGGACGTGGATCGTGGATTTGGATTTGCTTTTTGATTTTAGTTTTACGCTTTTAGTTTTCGCCTTTTGTTTTTGATTTTTCCTTTGGATTTTGTCTTTTTGGCTTTGAATTTGCATTTGCTATCAGCGCCACCTGTGTGTGAGTTATGCGTGTGCGAGTCGCTATCGCTGTTCTGCCTCTGGCTCTGCCGTTGCCAACGTCGCTTCTGACTGCGCTGCCCTCATTCACAGGCTTCTTAGTGATTTGGACTAAGCCTAATTTTTAAACCTAATACTTCAATTATACTATACTCTTTAACTATTAATTAAACTTGTTTCTTGATATATTTTTTTTGTTGAATTTAAAGATTCTTATTAAGTTTTCTAATTGTTTTTAGGGCTTAAAGTCCATAGGTATTTTTAACAAAAATAAAATATTATAGATTTTTGTAGTCAGTAAAGATAGATCTTAATAGATTTTTTAATAGTTAAAAGATCATAAAAAATTATCAAAAAAAACTTCAAACCCGGTACTTGTAGAAGACAGAAATGGTGTTGGACTTTAAAAGTTATTTAAGTTAAGTAATATTATCCATATTATTAGGGATTATCAATATTATTAACTCAATAAGATGAAAATCATAAAGGTCTAAGTCTTTAGAAATATTTTCTTAGTATCTTAAACAGTTTTTTTTTTTTATTATTTTAAATCCTAATACCAATCATCCTAATACTTTATTTAGCAAGCCACCTTTTGTCTTTGAGTCTATTATAGCTTACATAAACATAATTAAAGACTTTGACCTCTATACACCCTCACTTTTCTTGATCGTTTTCCAGTTGTGTGCTAGCCTTTGGATGGCAGTTAGAAAAAATTGGTCAGAGCAATTGTTTATGGAAACCCACAAGCAGCCAAACAATGTCAGTCAACAGCAAAAAAAAAAATGAAAAAAAAACAGAGGAAAAAAGAGTTAGTAGTAGTGGCAACAACAAATTTTATAAAATAATTGCAGGTCTCCGCTGACAACAGCAGTAGGAATATGGCAGCAACATCTACAACGGCAACCTGCAACCTGCAACTGCACTTAGCGACATGCAACGTTTGGCTTTGGGTCAGTCGGTGGGAATTTCGAAGGGGCGGTGGTGGGCCTTCAAAAGGGGATCTTGGGTGGAAGAGTGGGTAAGTGGGAGAGTGGGAGAGTGGGTGGTTCTGATTCAACGACAAAAAATTGTCATTTTCATTCGTGCTTAGGTGAGCTCGGAAAAAAAAAACAGAAACAGAAACAGAAACAAATAATAATAATAGAACAGCAACTAACTCTGATGATTGCATTATCATCATCGTCATCATCATAGCTGAATGATTTTGCTGACCATAAGTGCAGGCCCCTCGCTCTCTATTAACAATAGTTACTACGATTATTAAATATATATGTATGTATAGAGGTAGAGAGGTGGAGATGGAGGTGAATATAGATATGTATCGAACTATGATACCTTTTGAATAAACTATTGAAGTGGGAACTCTTAAGAACTTTCAAAACTTTGCTCTTAATAGCAGAAACATTTTTAAAAGTTTAAATATTTCAAATTTATTAAATTTTATAAAAATTTATTAAAGTATAATGAGATATTCGAACCCTCGAGATATTCGAGAAAAAGGTAACACGATCTAAAAAATATTGGGAATTGATTGAACTCGAAAACAATCAATAGATCTACATAAACTAAGCTCAAATAGCAATGAGCTAAAGGTATTAATAAAATAAGTAAACAATCAACTAATAAATTACTTTTAACAATCAATTTAAAAAGATTTAAGCTTCAAAAACTAAGTTTAGTTTAGACTTTTATGTGGTAGATATAGAAATTTAATACATTTTTTGTAATTTAATCAAAATAAACCATTTATTTAATTTATTTAAAAAAAAAAAAGAAAAAACTAATAAGCCAACAGGAAGCTTCTTGAATACCATTTTAATCTCCCTTCTCCAGACAAAAACCATATCGAATTTTTAAAAGAATTAGTAAAAAACTAAAATAAAATATATGAAATCTAAACACGTGGTTACAAAACTAAAAACACACAAAGAATTATGAAAAATCGGACACGGAGAGCACACGATCCGTGTCCAATGGCTGGAAAATGTCGCCCAAAAGGCAGTGGCGCGGGCGGCCAGGAAGCCAGGGGGGGGGCCAAGGTAGTATCTAGAGGGGGGGAGGAAAAGGGTGTCGAGGGAGTGGGGAGCCAATAAGGTAGCAACAAGTGCAGCTGGGACACATTTGACACAGTTTGGCCGAGCGTAACAAACCGCGTTTATCAAATGGAACTCGATTTGGTTTTGGTTTCGGTTTCGGTTTCGCTCTGGCTCTCCCCCAAGTTGACGTGTCCAAAAAAAAATTGGTTTTAAAAATATATAAAAATATGTATCATTTGAAAATATGCACCTACTATCATATATATTATATACACCCTAGATTCCTCACTAAATTAACCATCAAAGCGACCAATCAGCATTTCCGCTCTAAAAAAATCAGACCAAGATTGCAGATCAGTTTTTCCATTTTTGTTTTACTTTATTTTTTTTTGGTTTAGGTTACAACACAATTATAATTGAACACTTATGTTTTTACTTTTTTTTTAAGGTAAATCTTTGTTCTAAATCTTGAACTTTATCTTCCCAAAAGGGGAAACTATTGAAACAAGCATTAATCAATCGAAAATAGACGGAATTTCAAGGCGTTTCTTTTGTCGAAAGAAAAAAATGAGTGAAGGTTGAAAAATTGAAAATTTAAAAAATAAAATATACGACAAGAATTTGAAGAGTATGAATATTTTTATAAATATTTTACACATTTAATACTTTCAATATGAAATATTGGGGATTACGAAGGAGTTTTAATTCGAAATAAAGGCAAGTTGCATTAAAATTGCATTACTTTTTGATAAAAAGAAAAATAAAATATTAACAAAATAGACCTTTTGTTTCTAAGCAAGGTAAAAATAATAAACATAAATTAAGAAATTGCCAATAAAGATTTTAAAATAGAAATTAAATACATTCTTCAAGCCACACATTATTTGTTTAATATTTTCTAAATTAGCTTGAATATTTTTCTCTCTAAAAACTGAGCCATTCCCAAAACACTTGACAAAATTGTATAATTTAAAATTTGAAAACCATGTTTTTGAGCTTTACTTTGATCAGAACTAATTCAGCTACTCCCCCGCCCTATTCATTTTTTAATAGCTCATTATCATCGCCAGGTGCGGGTTCGCTGCCTCGTGTCGAATATTTTTTAATAGTATTTGGCTGTTTTGTTTGGTATTTTTTTTAATCTGTTGCTCACACAATCATTAACAATTAAACCAATTTTTTCCCTCAAATAATGCAACGGGCGTAAAAGAATATTATAAAAATAGAGTTAGATAGAAAACTTTGCATCAACTCACCCAAATTAAAGGCCAAACAGGTACACATCAGAAGCACTCAAAAAAAAGTATATAAACAGTGTTCTTTAAAAAATAATTTAATAAAAAAAAACAGATAGAAAAAAAGGAATTTTTTCAAGAGTTCTTCACACTATTTAGTTTTAAATGCAAAACTCGTTTGAGTTTTCTTCTTTTCTTTTTTTGAATGTTTTTTAATTTTGTAATTAATTTACTTGACACTTTATGCGGGCCTTTTGGCAGCGATCGCCTGGAACCGAATGAATAGAATTCAGCAGGTGACCCGGGCTTTTATAGGAGCCCCCCCTTAAAAAAAAAGGTGGTTACAACCCTTTCCGATTTCCCGATCCTGGCCAGCTTGCCACCAAACCCGGATAAGATAACCAGAAACATGGTGCCATGCCATGCAGATGTCCCAAATGCCCGCCTAATGGGGATGATAATGGCCAGAATGGGGAGGTTCCTCCATATAGACATCCCATATAGGATACAGCCAGTCTGGGGGGAATGGGGTTGAGGCACACTTATCGCCTGCCGTCGCAATTATGCAAAACAATATGGTGGCATGGCTATCGATCCACCAGATAACCAGATCCACTCAGTGGGGAGATAACCCAGAATGGAGTATATATCATTAAATAAATCAGACAATATTAAATACAAGTTAAAAGTAAATTAGAGCATAGCCAAGTATATGGAAATCTAATAATTCAAATAATGATTCCAAATTCCATATTAAAAGTTAAGATTAAGCTTCACGATCTCTATATCTTCTCTCCAGATATATCTATTTTTTCCTATATGGTATATAATTTATCTATAAATACGGAATGATGCAATTGTCTCGCATTATTTATGTCCCTCATTCGATGGGAAGTCAATGGTCACTTTTACATTTTCGATTAGCTAATCAGCTTTTATATAGAATATGGGTGTGTTTTAGGGAGGATATAATGATGGAAGTCTATATTATTAATACTAGTATTTCTTAATAATATTATATTTATTTTACACTTTTATTCCATACTTTATATATTTTAAATACAATATTTGGAACCATAAAACAGTTTTTTATGAGTGTTGGTTTAAAATAATTAAGTTCTTAAATCCCTGTACTAAACTTTTATTTTTGAGACTCCTAGTGATTTATGAAATAATAAATCTTGTATGTTTTGTTTACTTTTTAAGTTATTTTAGTTTCTCATAAATATAAAAACTATAATATTATTTACATTTTCAACAAAAGAAAATAAAAAAGTTTTGTAATATAAAATATGAAGCAATATAGAAATATTAAATAAAAATATAAATATACAAATGTAATGTAAAAATAAAAGAAATGGTCTGTTATTTCCCGAAACTCAGCTAAGAACGGTTATATAATGGAATTATATAGAGAATTATAATCAACAACATAAAAATTATATATTAATCATACAAAATAAAGTATTAATTATTTTATTCTTATTTATTATAATAAACATTAATAAAATATATAAACTTTCTGTTTTTCCAATATAATTAATATATAAGAAATTTATCTAATTTCTTAAACTATAAATTAAATAAAAACCAAACTCTAAAAACCATAAACCCAGTACAGTTGTGTTTTTCTAGCTTCCATCGTGAAAAATAAACCCCACAGGATAGGGATTTCCTAACCCTTTTCAATCCAAAATAATTCAGTAAACAAAACAAGGAATCATAGCCAAAAAGGGGTATATTTTACATCGAAAGATACAGAGCCTATGGGGCTGTGGTGGGGTGATCAGAGACTAATCTATTCCTGGCAAGCAAATACAAATACCAAAAAAAAAAACAGAATATGAAATCAAATAGAAAATTTCATAATTTCGTTTTCCACTGAATGCCAAAAACTGGGCGGGGAAATCCGTTCAACTTATCTTGCCACACTTTGTGTGTGGCATCAGGTAAAAATAAAACAAAATACAAAAATAACGACAAAAAAAGAGGAAACCTAGAGATAAAATATCAGATCCCCGTATAAGGGGAGGGTCCTCCTACCGCCATCCCATCCGTGGAATGCACCAATATACTCATATATGTACGGATATATATTGTAGCATACCGTTTATCAAAGTTTAAATATTAATTCAGGGATATAGCCGAAAGAGGAGAGTCCGGGGCTTATCTTTCGGGTTGATAAAGTTGTTCAAACATTCGAGGAGGGCATTGGTTCATGGAGCGAAGAAAGGGCACCGGAAATGGAAGTGGAAATGGATATGGAAGTAGAACTGCACAACCAGCAGCTGCAGGTTGGCTTTGGCTTTTGTGGGTTTGCCGCTCCACATACCGAAATTACAAAGAATTCCAGCCACAAAAATTAGGGTAACCTTAGCTGGGTTGGCCAAAAAAGAAATAGCTTCATATATCTGGAAGATCTATTTTTAATATATAGCTTTTTCTTGGCCCCTCAATGCCTCAAAATATTTATTTTTTCAATTCTTCATCAATGACTATAAACAAAATATTTGTAAAAATTTTTCCTAATTTTTGTTCCATTTTAAAATGTTGGGTTATCATCTTCGAGCCCTACCATGGCTATATCTCAGCCAATATTCATACGATTTTGAAAAGACATACCTTAAAAGACTTCTGGATCGATTCCGCATCAATCTACATCAATATCTGTCAAAAAAATATTTTTAAATATTTTTAAACATTTTTTTGGGGATACCCATGTAAATTGAGGTATTTTCGCCATCCACCCATATCCATGGCAATATCTCATCCAATTTTTATCCGATTTTGAAACGGAATACCTTAAAGGACTTGTCGCATCAATCTATATCAAAATCGTACACCAAAATATATTTTTAAATTTTTGCCAATTTTTGTAAAATGCTAGTTTTTCGCCATCGACTCCTATCCATGGCTATATCTCATACAATTTTCGTCCGATTTTGAAACGGAATACCATAAAAAATCCTTGTGGATCGATTCCGCGTGAAAATGCATAAAAATCTCTCAGCAAAATGTTTTTAAATTTTTTTGGGCTACCCCTTCTAAATGGAGGGATTTTTGCCATCGAACCATATGCATGGGTACATCTCATCCAATTTTCATCCGATTTTGAAACGGAATACCTTAAAAGACTTGTGGGTCTTAAAAGACATGCTGGATATTCGCCATCGACTCTTATCCCTATAACTATAACTCACACAATTTTTATTCGATTTTGAAAGGGAATACCTTAAAAGACTTGTGGACCAACTCCAAAAACTCATCTTGCCAAGACAGGCATGGACAATCTTTAATAAGTTTGAAAAAGCTTGGAAAAACAATAAAAAAACAAATATGACATATTTTTTGCTTGGTCACCTCGCCAAACTGAAACATTCTACGCAATAAATATAAACTTATGTACATACACACATGGACAAATGGTATAGGCGCTTGTTTCTAGTCTAAGCTAAGCTAAGTCTGAGCAGAAATCGCCCAGGACACTTACCAGCTGTGCTTCTTTGGAGGATGTGCTGCTGGGCGATGACTTGACGGTTGCATCGTCTTGTGACTTAAGCTTGGCAACCTCCTTGCGAAGTGCTGCAATCTGGGGAGCCGACGGAACAAGTAAGAAGACAAGGAAATCAGTTAATTTTCTGTATTCAAGTGGAAATCCCACAAGTGCCGGCTGGGACGAACTGACCTCGCGATCCTTCTGCTCACAGCGAACGTCCAGCTGTTCCTTTTGTTGCTGCGTCTCGGCGAGAAGTTCCAAGGCGGTCTTGGCCTCCTCCTGGCCCCCTTGGAAATCGGGGTCGCCGGGTCCTGCTGTTTCGGCCAACACCTCCTGGGCCAAATTAGTCAGCTGGCCCTTCAATGAGCTGAGGCTGTTGTTCAGCCACGACATCTTCACCAGCTGCTCTCTCCCCTCTCTGTGGCAGTAGCAATCACTCCTCTGACAATCGTTTCGTGGATAAGATGGTGTCTAGGGTCTTGATTTTTATTTGGCTAGCCGGGATCCTGTTTCCTGCTTCAGGAATTCCAATGTTTTTGTGGGTATTTTTTGCGTGGCACAAAACAATAACAATAATAAGAGCTCGTTACATAGTCCCATCTCTGGAGCAAGTGTCATCTCTATCAATATTTCACTTATATTAAGAAGTTCCATCTCTTAAGAAAATATCATCTCTAGGGATATTTTAAGGGAAATTTTTAAAATTTGAAATTCAAAAATAGATTAAAATTTTTCCAAGTCTGTTTTTATTCATAAAAAGGCATTTATTTATATTTAAATTGCACAATGATATAAAAAAAAAATTCTATGCTTCTAGATAGCAACAAATGACTATTTTATTTAAATTAGATTGTAAAGAAATTATGGTAGCAAAAAATTGCAATTTTTTTATGTTTTACTGTCGCTTAAATTATTATATATAATAGCCAGATTATACAAAGTAAAACTTTAATTTTAAATTTTATTTGTCAAAAACAAAACAAAAAAAATAGAAAATATCAATCACTTTGATACAAAAATAAGATATTTATAAATTCTTAAATAATACTTAGATTTAATTTAAATAATGTAGTAGTTGAAGTCAGCCCCGCCCCTTAAACAAGAAAATTGAATCCTCGTTCTTCTCATGCAACGTTTATTGAAAATCAAAAAACATTTGCTCAACACAAACAAAACTTTGAGGGATGAAGGGCAACAGCTTGACATGACTAATGAGTTGAGTGGTGGCATTGTATTTACAGCCTGTTTGCGTGGAGCTTGCACTGCTCCAGCCTGCCTGATCCTCCTGCTTCTGATCCTGCCTGATCCCCCTTTAGAAAGTGCGTGGCTGGGAGCCGAAACCTAGACCTACGCCACGCATCGTGTGCGTGGCCGCTCGCGCCAACTCGTACTGCTGCTCCATGTTGGAGAACATTCGCTGGCGCAGCTGGACATCCGCCGGGACATTTGTGGGCGCCCCTGCTCCTGACCCTGCTACTGCTCCATCTACTGCTCCTCCTCCTCCTCCTCCTCCAGGCGGTCCACCACCTCCGGCCGCTGCTCCTGCACCCTCAGCGGTTGCACTGCCGTTGCTGCCTGCCCCCTCACCGCCTCCTGCGTCATGGGCGTTGGCCTCAGCCTCGCTGCCCATGGAGGCGGGGGCATGCTTGATGCCCATCAGCCGCATAAACTTCGAAGCCACCTTGCCGTCCTGGTCCTGGGAGAAGTGAGCATTGCCCCACTTGTTGGCCGAGTCCTCGTTCTTCTTGGAGCCCCACAACAGCTTGCGCTTCTGCTGCTGCTCGGCATAGCGATTGGCGTTAATAATTCCGGGATTATAGTAGCTGGGCAACTGGATCGGGGATTCCAGGGCCGACTGCGGAGTGCTCAGCTCCAGGGACATTAGTGAGGGTATTTTGGGGGCGTAGTTGGGCGTTGGCAACAGTCCTCCGCCGCCAGCTGGGGCCGCTCCCAGTCCACCGCCACCTCCTCCGGCCAACAGTCCACCGCCTCCGACCGTTGCTCCGATCGATGAGCCGCCCGATGTCATGGCAGCAACCGCTGCATTGGCGGCTGCCAGAGCCACTGCGGCCACTGACGACGAACCACTGCCAGTGACACCACCGCCGCTGCCCTGCAGGTGAGCACCACCGCTGCCACGGTGCGTTCCGGCAGACTGTTGTTCCTCCCTGGGAGATCTGGAGCGGTAATGGCGGCGTCGGGAGGCGGGGGGCGTGTCATTGGCCGAGCGGGAACGGGAACCAGATCGCGAACGGGAGTCGCCACGACGCCGGCGACTGCGATCGTGGTTGTGATGATGTTCCTTGCGCTGCTCCTTGTCCTTGCCGCTGTGATGATGGCGACTGCTCTTGTCCGACCGACGGCGATCGCGGTCACGGTCACGGTCACGGTCCCGATCACGGTCCCGGTCCCGATCACGCTCACGATCACGTTCCCGATCACGATCCCGTTCCCTGTCGCGATCGCGCTCGCGCTCACGCTCTCTGTGTCCGCTGTTGCTGCTGCTCTCTTTGGTTCGATAATGGCGATGGTCACTCTGGAAGAAAGATGTGACCAAAGTACATTAGTTTCTAATAAGGATCTGTGATAGTTTGAAGCTATGGCCAAGTTCTCCTCCAGAATACCTACCTTATTGTGATCCCGATCCCGACTGCGTTCCAGATCTCGCTTTTCCCGCTCACGATCCCTGTCGCGTTCACGTTCACGTTCCCGCTCTCGATCTCTGTCTCGGTCCCGATCTCGATCCCGATCCCGCTCCCGATCCCGCTCCCTGTCTCTGTCCCGTTCTCTATCCCTGTCCCGCTCTCGTTCGCGGTCTCTGTCACGCTCCTGGCGCGGGCGACTGGGATGGGAGTCCTGTAAAAAGAGAATGGGTTGGAGGCGGCGCGCCACCGAGGAGTAGAACATTAAAATCGGGTCCTTGAAATTGTCGCCGTGTGCCGGCTGAGTTAAAAGATAGATCATCTAGGTGCTAGACTACAGAGGATTAATCGGAAGTATCGTATTAATCGAAATAATCGGAAAGTTTTTATTAGCCGGCCATCTCAGCTGAGGGGGATGGGAGACGGTTCTGCTTCTGGGCTCGCTGGCTCCTTGGATCCTAGATTTTTATTTTTTTTTTTCTTTTTTTAGAGAGTTGTTAAGTTCTATTTGATCGATTTAGTTTTTTGTTTGTGATTTTTTTTTATACTCACTTTCGTGCGGTTCGATCTCTCTCTCTCTTTCACTTTCTCTCTCTTTCGTGCCACCAGCGAGTGAGTGTGTTTGCGTGGGTGCAAGGGGCTTGTGCGTGAGTGTGTGTGTGTGGGAGTGTGTGTGTGCGTGGGGCGATGGTGTCCTGGAAGTTGGATATTCCCAATAGCGTTTTCCAACACAGACACACACACACACACACACACACAAACAGACACCAGAAGCCACAAGGCAACACACAAGCCTAGTTACCTCTAGTTATCGAAGATATCGAAGCTATCGGTGTAATCGGAAATCACTGCAATCGCGCGATTACTATCGATCGAGTAGGAATCATCAATCGGGTGGGTACATATTTATATTTTTGTTATTTACTTTTTTCAGTTTTGGAATTTGTTCATTGGTTTTCTTTCTTTTGTTTTTGTTTCTCTTCGTTTCGTTTTACATAATAACAACAACAATGATAATAAAATGATAGAGTTTAGTGATTTAAATATTAAGAGTGGCATATAAAGGTTTTTTTTTTTAAATCTTAACTAAGCTGCAAGGCCAAAACAACAACAAGCGGACCGACAGAACAGGTCCTCCAGGCCAGGATTATAAACCCACTTAATGGTATTAGATATAATATAATATTATATTATGTACATAATATTAGAATACTTTTCTTTTAGGGTTGGAGCAGAGCGTATAATCGATAAGAATCGATAAGATCGGAGGATTATCAGAAATTATGCAACTCATGAATGGAAGTTGATGTTTTGTTTATTTTTTTTTTTCAGGTTATCCTTGAAACACTTGACCTAATTTATAAAACATCTAAGAAATAATGCACCTTTTGGGTAAACAGAAAGTTTTGCATTGTTGGCTTAGGGGAGGCACCACGCCCCCTTGTGTATCATAATTAATTAGTTGGCATAACCCACTAGATGGCCTACATAAAATATTGATTTGCGGGGCAAGAGAGACACCCACTGTCAGTGGCACTCTAAAAGTCATTCCTAATTCCTCATTCCTCGAGATGTGAATTTTTAATGCCCCAAATGTGGCATTGAATGGCTAGGCAGACTGGATGGATGGCTGGGCTGACTGGCAGACAAGACGAGTGTGTGTGTTTTTTTTTTTTTTTTGTTTATTATTGATTTCTGTCGCTAGCGCATTGTCCGCAAGTGTAGAGTGCGGATGCGGGCAGGAACAGCTGCAACGCGGCATGGCATAATGATGGAGCATAAATCACACACACGCACAACACACACACACACACAAAGAGGCAAGCAATAGGCATGTGGTCCATGAAAAGGATGATGCTCCAACCCATAAAAAAAAAATATAAAGAATACACTGCACTTTTTTTTTTAGCACACACACACAACAAACATACAAGCAAACAAACAAACAATTGTTAGGATAGAGTAGTGATATAGTAGGACAATATCGATTTGGGCCGGAACATTCCGATTTGGAAATGGTTTGAGATTTACCTCATCTATACGGATGCGGCTGCTGCAACTGCTGCTGCTCCTGTGATGTTGCTGCAACTGCAATTGCAATTGCAATTGTGATTGCGATTGGGATTGCGATTGCGATTGGGACTGGGAGGACTGTGACGTCGTCAGCAGTGGAGAATTGTTATTGTTGCGGTACTGTTGATTTTGCGGGGATTTTTCATGTTGTTGTTGTTCTTGTTGTTGTTGGTGTTGTATATTTTGTAGCTGTTGTTGTTGTTGCTGTTTTTTATATCCAAAATTTGTAAATTTTTGACGCGGGCTACTCTCTCTGCTGGCATCGCCATCAGCATCGCTGCTCATGTCATTGTTGTTGTTCTTTTTGGCCCTTTTCAGTTGCTGTTGCAGTTGCTGTTGTTGCAGTTGCTGTTGTGGTGCCTAGGGGAATTTTTGCAACTATTCAGAAACAGCAAATTCGCATTATTTTTCTAAAGCTCTAGCATTACAACTAATTTTAAATAATATAACATATTTTTTTCTATTTTTTTTTCTCGGGTGGGAATTTTTGGGGCTTCAGGAATACTAGGATGAAGGAACTGCAACACTTGCATACACACACTCACACACCACCACCAACACACACACGCATACACATTTGGGCCAAAAAGGAAAAAGGGCGCCCGCACGCCACTGGCAAAAACGATAAAAAAAAAAAAAAAAAAAAAAAAACGAAAAAAAACCAAGAATGTGTACACAAAATGCGAAGAAATCGCATGGCGAGATATCTGTTTTCAGTTACTGTAGCTCCGACCTGCTGCGGTGCTACGGCGTTGCAATATTTACCCGAATTTGGTAGCCAGCTTCATCCTGGTCCTCCTCGCTGCTGTAATTGACCAGCGCCTCCATTTTTTTAGACGACAAAATGCGTCCGGGGCCGAAAAAAATTATAATAAATTGCCCGAGCCTAGAGATGGTCGACAATATTTATATGTCTCGATATGTTCCCACAAATATAGTTATCGATAGAATATCGATATTTTAGGGAAATTTATTTGCTGGTATTTTATGTTTGGTATTTTCTTCAGTAAGGTCACAGACAAATGTCAGGTGGAATAAATTGGCTATTGGCAGTGGCGCCAAATTTATAATAAATACATTTTTATGTATTTTTTTATATTTTATGTAAGTCTAAATTTTTCTAATTTTCTCTATATTCTTTAGACAACAGACTACAAAAATTTCTCAAAACCAGGGATGGGTTGTATGCATTGAATTGGACGTTTTCCAGCACTGTTTTACTGGTTAACAATTCTCCCAGGCGATTCAAGAGTTTTTCTATATTAAAATATAGTTTTTATTATCATTTTAACCGTTTTTGTTTATTTTTTTCCGTAAAAATGCAAAAACAACAGAATTTTATCACAAATAGATTTTTATTTAAATATACTTTAACTTTATTTCCGTTCATTTTCTATTTAATTTAAAACTAAAAGTTAAATTCTACTTCAATAAAGGTACGAAAGTCTTAAGTTAATGGTTTTCCAATCTGATTGGCTTTTATTTATTATCTCAAGTCTCTGGTCTCACATTTGGCATAAAATTAAACTAATCATAAATTACTCATTTTGATTAATTGAAAATAAATATTTTGTTTAATAATTTTGTTTAATGAAATGCGCTTTATTCTGGAGTCCGTGCAAAAAAAAAAATTTTACAAAAGTTGTTACAAAAATTGATTAGTAATCGTATTTTGAAGATGTTTACAAACGATTCTTTCTGAACGATTCTCTTTCGTTGCTACATTTTGTTCACAAATCTTGTTTTTTAATGAGTTGATAAAAGTATTTTTAAAATGCGCTCTAGATTCTCTGAATAAATATGTATGTTTGATAAATATGTGTGAAAAGTGTAAGAGATTTGTTTTTGTTTAAGAGGAATAGATAAATACGTTTTTTAAGGGGTTTTAAATAAATGTGAAATTTTGTTATAAATATACATTCATTTCTAATTTAAATGGTAACAAAAACAAAAAAAGTGTAAAATGTTACAAATTTTGTTTTAGAAATGAGTTTGTGTTTTGAGTGTTTAGATTTTCCAAATAAATGGTTTCAAACAATTTATGGAAATTGTCGATTTTGAATAATTTTCTGAATTGTGTTTTTGTTGTGGATTTTTCAAATCAAAATTTTTACAAAAATCTATAGAAAGTTTGAGAAACTTGTCGTTTCGTTTTTAAGATTTTTCCTTTCAATTAAAGGATACAAATCAAAGGATTTTAAGTGAGAGAGTTAATGGCACATATTTTTATGGGCGATTTTTTACATCAACCCATTTTCAAGGCACATATTTCATTTCTTTGTTTGAGTTTTTGATTAAATTGTAGCTGTTTCCTTAGTTAGTTCTCTCTTCCGTGTTATGTTTCTTCTCTCTTTTTTGTCACATATCTTGTATCTTGTGTTTTTTTTTTATAACTTTAAACTATCTTTAATTTAAAGCTGGATCTGTTGTCTTAAATTTTGGATTCAATATGAATTAGTCCTTTTTTTGTTAGTCCTTGCGCTTCTGGTTTGGTGCCGGCAGTGGCGGGAAGTTGGCCTTGCTGAGCTTGAAGTCCTCCTTGGCCGGGGACTCGGCATTGCCTCCTGAGCCGCTGGAAGAGCCAGTTGCTCCGCCACTGATGCCACTTGAAGCGCCTGATCCCGAGGCGCCTCCCCTGCCGGCGTTACTGGCGCCAGTATACGATGATCCTGTGGCTCCCGACTCGTTCGATTTTCCCGAGTTGGTCTTTTTCTAAAGGTATTAGAGATATTAGTTTTTTAAATTAATATTTTAAATCTTTTTAATTAAAATTATATCATTTTTGTTACTACCTGACTGGTGCGTAGACGTAGCACCTGAGAATTCCCGCAGAAGCTGCCATTCGAGGACGTAGTTCGAGCACCAGCGGGCGGATCAATCCCAGCCAGACGGTAGGCAGCAGTGGAGTACTTGCCCTTCGGCTGCTGCAGCTTCAGCTTGAGGCGCAAAGTCGACTGACTCTGGGTCGAAGTGGAATTGTGGCCAGTGGCCGGCTGAGTGCCAGTCTCGATGGGATCCAGGGTGTCCTTGTAGCGCTTGCCCATGGGCATGTCGAAGAAGAGTTCGCCGTAGATGGCATACATCTGGGCGGCGTCCAGATCCTCCTGGGAGAGGTCGTTCGGGAAGAGCTCCACGTGCCACAAGTGGCAGGCATCCATCCAGTTGTTCCAGCCGGTGAAGTTGGTCGACTTGCGGTGGAAGCGGCTGTGCGGCAGCTGACTGGAGTGCGGCTGGTTGGAGGCTGCCTGTGGCAACTGGCGGTCCTGCTGCAGCTGCAGCTGCTGCTGTGTCTGCTGCAGCTGGCTGTGATTTTGATGCTGAAAGTTATGATTCAGCTGCTGGGGCTGCAAGTTGTTGTTCGGCTGCTGTAGATGCTGATTATTGAGAAGCTGTTGCTGCTGCAACTGCTGTTGTTGTAGCTGCTGCTGCTGCAACTGCTGTTGTTGTAATTGCTGCTGTTGCAATTGCTGCTGCTGCAACTGCTGTTGCTGCAACTTTTGCTGCTGCATCTGCTGTTGTTGTAGCTGTTGTTGTAACTGCTGTTGATGTAGCTTCTGTTGTTGTAATTGCTGCTGATGCAACTGCTGTTGCTGCAACTTTTGCTGCTGCAACTGCTGTTGCTGCAACTGCTGCTGTTGCATCTTTTGCTGTTGTAGCTTCTGTTGTAATTGCTGCTGTTGCTGTTGTTGGTGTTGCAACTGCTGCTGCTGCTGAGTGTTAGCCGGAAGATGTTGCTGCTGCTGCAAGTTAGCTGCCTGCAGATACTGTTGCTGCTGCGGATGCGGCACTATGGCTGGTTGGCGCGAATTCGGCGGCCAATTATAACTATTCTGCTGCGGCGGCTGTTGACTAAGTTGCTGCTGCAACTGCGACAAGGATAAAAGCTGCTGCTGCAACTGTGACTGTGACTGCGACTGCGACTGGGATGGATGCTGCAACAGTGACTGCGGTGGTGACTGCAACTGCTGCTGTTGCATCTGTGACTGTGACTGTGACTGGAGTTGGTGTTGCAGCTGCAATTGCAACTGAAGTTGTTGCTGCGAAGTCGGCTGCTGCTGGCCCTGATATGGTTGCAGCGATTGGGTCAGATGTTGCTGCTGTGACTGGGCTAGATGCTGCTGCTGCGATGGAGCAAGATGTTGCTGCTGTGCCTGAGCGAGATGTTGCAACTGTTGCAGTTGCTGCGATTGAGCGCGAGATGGCTGCTGCAGTTGTTGAAGCGGCGGCAGGGCCACTTGGTTGTTCCTGACATTCTGGGACGATGGCGACGGATTGCTGGCCACCAGGGATAGACTCCTGTCTTTGTCGAAGTTCCCGGCCAGGAACGGGCACCAGTTGCCCGAAGTTGCCGGCTGGTTGCTCGGCTGCAGGTTCAAGCCCAGGTTCTGGCTCAGCTGGGCGTTGTAGCGACTCAGCTGCTGCGGCGGAATCAGGTTGCGGAAGGTCGAGGGCCAGTTGGAGATGTGCCCGCCCAAGCAGCGGCGCACCACCGCCTGATCCACGCTCCAGATGCTCGGCAGCCAGTGGCCGGGATAGTCCCGACTAGTGTCCTGGGCGAAGGGGGCCCGACTAGTGATGTTCCGGATGCTCTCAACAATGCTCAGGTGGGGGGCGTCCGAGGCCGAGTTCCACAGCCACTCGGTGGTGCCGAAGGTGATCCTGGCCTTCTCCGCCGCTCTCTCCCGAGCATTAGGTCCGCCGTTCCGGAGTCTCTGCATCCTGGCCTCGTACCCGATCGGCTTCAGCTTCTTGTCATCGGCGGCGAACTCATCGTCACTGTCCTCGTGGCTGTCATACGCCGGACCGTTGTCCTGCGACTCTCCGTTGTCCAGGAAGCTCAACTGGAACGGATTCTGCCAGAATTCCGGTGGTGGAAACCCGGTGGTCTGCTGGCTCCGTCCCCCAACGGTGCCGACAGCGCCACCGACAGCCCCCTCCGCCTCCAGGCTGGCAACGGTGATGGGCATCAGGGGTCCGAGATCCACGACAATGCTGCGCGAATTATCGGAATGACTAGCGTGGTGGTAGGGCGAGATCTGGATGGTAGTGGTGGTGAGCTTGGGGGGATCGTCCCCGTTGACTGGATGATGATTCGGAGGACCAGCACTGGCGGGCATGGCCGGCTCCTCCAGCAGGGAGCTGCGGCGACTTGAATACGAGTTGGTGGAGTTGGCCGCCGAGCTGCTGGTGGATGGCGGCGATGGCGTCACCGAACTAATCGACGGCACGGAGTACGAGTCCTGTACGATTTCCACAACCTTCTTCTTGGTCCTCGACTTGGAGCGCTCCTTCGTCTCGGACTGAGTCTTGCGACGACCTCGGGTGGCACCGTTCTGGAATCCGCCCAGGTCCATAAAATTGCCCAGCGTGAGCGGACTGCTGTGGTGGCAGTAGTGCTCGAAGAGCTCCTTCTCCGCCACCAGGTTCTCTATGGTCTGGCCCGAGTAGCAACTGCTGGTGCTGGTGCTGCTGCCGATGGAACTGGAGCTTGTGCTGAAGCTTCGGATGCTGTGCCCTGGGACACTGTGAGGACGCCGAGCACCTGGATGGAGGAAAGGATAATGAAGATGGAGCGAGGAAATCACAAGTAGGAAGTATCGGAGGAAAACAACACTGCGTTTCCCTAAACCGAAATGGATGGTTTTTTTTGGATGGAAGTCAGAGGTGGTGCCAGAGGTGAGGTACTAAGGACATTTACTTAAGTTAGTATATGGATCTAGTGAAGATAGGGGTGCTATAAGAGGTATTACTAGTATAGGCCAGTAGTAGAGTATGTTAGTATAAAGTAATAATCACTTTTAGTTTAAAAAAATGCATAAAAAACATCAAAAACCTCAAGATATACTTGCTCCAAAAGCAAAAGAAAAATGGAAAGAATGTAGAAATATTACAGATTATTATCAGAGATCTATAAACAACTTACACGGTTCTGAATCATATTTAAATAGTGCTTTGGTTAATTCAAATGATTATTTGTTTATTGGGAGACATGTGATAGGAGGGTTAACCCAGAAACCCGAAGAATCGGTAAACAATCGACGAGTTAATGACAATGTTATGTTTTGTGTTAAAAATAATAAATAAGTGTGCAAAGTACGCTTGTCGAGTGGATGTGGAAATGAAATGGAGAGTTAATTTATCATTTTTGGTTATTCAGGGCTCGGATTTCATCAGAGTTGAGTTCAAAATGTTACCTTTTCATTGTAATTTTTTTGTTTGTTTTGGCAAAGGAGGTATCTTTCCATAGAAAGCATCGGCTGTTTCCTATTTCTTTCCTAAAAAAAATAACTTTACTGGAAATACACTTGACGGGAAAAAGAAAAGGATCAGAAGGAATTACCCCGAATTTCAAAACAAGTTTTGAGTATTTTTTGTTCGTCCTGCAATTATTACAAGAATTAGAAATCACTTTTAAAAGAATATTGTTTTTTAAAAACTAAAACCAAAAACACAACACCAAAATTTTACTTCAAAAGAACAATAAATAAGAGGAGAAAATAAATGTAATTTAAAAACCACGTGGAATCTCACAGTATTTTCGAACACGTGCTTTTCGTTGTCTTGCAAGAGAGGAGAACGCTAAATGAAAAACAAAAGCTCTCTCGAAGTTTTTCTCACAAAATGAATAAAAACGAACCTTTAAATAGAGTTTTTCTTGATTGCCCGCTTTCTTTTTATTTACAAAAGCACTTTGATAAAACGCGTGTTATTTATTTTAAAAACTTTTAAACTTTTAGAGAGAAACAAAAAAGCACGTGGCAACTTTCTCTCAAATAAACACGTGAATGACTTCTGAATGAACAGAAAAGCATGACACTTTTATTTCTTGAAATTTAAGCATTTTAAAATCTCCTCAAGCCTGCTCTTTATTGAAACATTAGAATAGCTTTCACTTTTCTTTATTTTCTTGCACTGAATTTCATATTACCTGGAGAGACTTCCTTTGGTTTTTCGAAAAATAAATTTGAATTGGAGGAGCGAAGTCCAAAGAACCACCGTTCTCGTCGAAGGCACGGACCGAAAAGAACGATCTGAGCATGCGCGACCTCTGACCAACACTAAGCTGCAACATTGTAGGCTAACCAACACTAAGAAGCGAGTGTGTGCATGGGTGCATAGGAAAGTGCAACAGAGAGAGCGAGACAACTAGTGTGTGGGGGGGCAACTAGGATAAAAGCACAAAAGGAGCGCCAAAAGGGGCGCCTGTCAATGGTTAATAACGGTATAGAATGCTTGTCCCTGGAAGTTTTGTGGAAATCAGTATTATTTCCATGAAAAAAAAAGAAAATTAAAAAGCAAACAATGTGAGATTATTAGTTGTAAGAATTCCAATAGATCCGGGGGGTTTGTTTTGGTTTTGGATTCGATTATGGATTATGGATTTTGAGATTGCAATTGCTTTGGCTAGCATTTCACGTGTAAAGCATTTTTCCCCCCGGTCAGCAAAGTGCTCTTCATTAGAATAAGGGTATGAGGGAGGGGGTTCAATGTCCAGGGCTTGTTGTCTCCGGGCTTTGTTTATCAGTTGGGTGCGTTTTTTGTTTATGCCGCCGGACAGACGATCCCCAATCCCACTATATATGCCCATATGATGATCATTGTCGACTTACCGGGTGGATGTAGCGCCAGCGACCTGGTTACAAATTTCTTCGATTTCAAAGGCTGCCGGAAAGAAAAATATAAAACGGATTAGAATCAAGAATTTAACAGATAAAAAATAAATCCAAAAGAAAATATTCAAAAACTTACATGACGATTGGTAATAAACTCGGGAGCCAAAAAGTTTGCTGGCAAATTCGTAGCCTGGTCCTTCTCCTCCTCAATCTCTGCCGCACTGACACGCTCTTCCGGATTCTCCACTTCCGATCCCATTTCGGGTGAATCTATTGGATGGCCCGGGCGCTGGTATATGTCACCTTTGTTCTTCTTGCGCTTGCGTTGGCGTTTCGTCACGTACTTCATGATGGCACTGATTTACTTCGAAGTCCCCAACTATCTCGCAGGCGAAGCGCACTTCACTCGCGAGTAGGGACTACTGATCAGCTTGAAGGTTGGACGAGGAATGAGGCTCTTGGCTGGGCTGTGAGAATATTGGCAACAC
The DNA here is from genome assembly GCA_035045925.1 of Drosophila atripex. Lineage (NCBI taxonomy): Eukaryota > Metazoa > Arthropoda > Insecta > Diptera > Drosophilidae > Drosophila > Drosophila atripex. Next base: position 2,300,051 of record JAWNOP010000009.1, read on the forward strand.
GTTAGAGGGAGATGAAGGGTATTGGCTTCCATTAGGGCCCCAAGAGAAAGGGAGACGGCCGGGAAAGACAACGTTGCCACACCATGGCAGGAAAGGAGGCAGAGAAAAAAAAGCTAAGAATGGACAACAAAAAACAGCAATATGCTTTGTTTTGGAAAATTTATAAAGTTTTCTTAATGATTAATTATTACCGATGAATTAAACGATTTGGGAAATGATTTCTTTAACAATACATATGTACATACTTTATCAGGAAAAGCATGCTTTTTAAGCGAAAAAAACGGAAGCGCAAGAAATTTTGAAAATCTTGAGAACACTTCACGTTTTCTGGAGAAAGTTTCAAGTAATTAATAAATATTTTGATAAATTTGGCATTTTGAATGAACGCCTTAACAAAATATCACATTCACTTCAAAAATTCTTGTCCAAAAATCAAAAAAAGCACGAGGTGACAAAACACTTTGGCAAAACATGAAAATTAGACATGGTTTCAGTATCACATGGACAATCTTTAATTGGACACAGTCTTCTCAATCACATGTTTATTTTGTTACTAAAAAGCACATTTTACAACATTTTAGACTTTTATTAAACGATTTTCATTCAGGTTTAGTCGATTTTTACCAAAAAACAAGCATGTGCGCAGGCGCAAAAATAAATAACGGTAATTGATTTTATCAAAACATTGATGGAGGGAAATTTATGGGAATTATTTAATGAAAAACTACTTAATAACTAGTAAGACTCTATGTTTTAGAGTGAAAATGTAAGTATTACACAGAGCAGAGAAATGTTATACAATTGTTGAAAGTATTTTTGTATTTTCCATAAACAGATATGTACATATAAAAATAAAAAAATAGGGAATGTAGAAAACCTAAAAACAACCGAGAGGGAAGATTTTGCGCATATGTAGAAATAAATGCAATTTAGACAAGGATAGAGTTGTCCCACAAACTTTTCATTCGGTTTTGTCAAGATTCACAAAAAAAAGCATGTGCGCATGCGCAAAAGCACTAACGGTAATTTTATTTATCAAACGCATTTCTGAAGGGAATTATTTAATACCAAACTAGTAAATAATTAGTAAGACCTTCTGTTTTTAGGAGAAAACTTTTAAATTCGTGTACAATTATTGAGAGAGGGACGATTTTGGCACAAAGCAAGAAACTCAATTTAGAAAAGGATAGAATTGACACGCCATTGCAGTTAAGCACACGAGAAAGCAACAACTTGAGCGCCAAAATCTACGAAGTTCAACAAAATCACATGTAAGAAGCTATTTTTTCATTTGTAATTTGTATTTGCTTAATTTGCACACAAAAATCAGATTGCACACAATAACAAATTAAAAGCAAATGACACTGGGTATGAATGAAAAAGTTCATGCTTACATTTTCACAACAAAATTAAAACTGAAATGTCCGGGACCTACCTTAAGCCCATGGAGGAAAAAGACAAATTGGCCAGACAGCAGAAATAGATCATGAGATGATGGGCTTCTTGAGAGAGCAAGAGGGATAAAAGTGTTGGGAACTCGAGAAAAATGGGTGGAGAGAACCTTTACAATTGGCCAAAAATGGAGGGAGATAAGAGTACTTAAAATTGGGTCAAAAAGGGATAGTGCGCATGCGCACCTACATACAAAGTTGTTAATAGAAGAATGTAATGGAAAGGAGAATAGCAATTAATAGAGTTAAACAACACTAGGAGGAGAGTTGCCACATTCTCAAAAAGTCACAGAAAGTGCGCCGAAAATTTGTCAGCCATCAGAGTCAAGAATATCTGAGTGTTGGAGTCAACAAGTTTTCCATTAAAAGAGTTTTTTCCTCCTAAAACGAGGAGGGTTTCCTATCCACTATTGAAATATCATGTATGTAAGTGTTTTTCTAACAAGAGTTGAATAAAATGTGCTAAATAGAACCATAGGGGATGAGAAACAGTGTATTTTGATGAAAAAAAAAATATTTTATTAATATTTGAATGTGTCTGCATGTGATTTCCCAAAAAAGTGCTGTTTTGGAAGGGTGCTCCTCTAGGAGGGTGATCGCCTAACTTAAAACTTGTAAAAAGCGAAAGCCATTAGTATAATCTAAGCAAAATAAAACAGTTAAAGCTACATTTTTAAGCTAAATATCTGTTTACTGTGATAAAAAATGATTAGAAACTTTACGTTTAAGAAGAAATAGTATGTAGGATGTACGAAAACTAAAATAAAGTACAACCAGACGGCGTCGGTAGAACTTTCAGAGCTTGTCGGGACATTCTGAGCGTCAATATTGAAGTGCTTCATTGAAAAACTAAAATTAAAACAAAAATGATTGTGTTGACAACTTGCATTACTGAAAAAATAACTTTTATTTATTAATTAAAACTTTATTTTTCCAATTCATTAAAGCAGGAACCAAGGCGCTGTTGACTCTAAAGACTCAATAAGTCTAAAATAAATTATTTGATAAATGGTAAGCAGTTGTATTTTCCTTTTTAAATAATAGAGTTTTGGATCAGTGTTAAACAAACAGTAAGTTTTACCCATAAACATTTAACTGTCATTTAACACGGCTATTCCTATATTTTAAAAAATTTATTAAAAATTAATTAGAAAACAATGAAAGGCAGGAAATATTTAAAATAATATTGTGTTATTTTTAAATATTGATCTCTGCGCTATTTTAACGTGGAAAATACTAAACGGGGAAAATAAATTTCCCTCTTTTTGGTATTAAGAGATTTTTGGTGTATTCGAAAACGGTCATACTGCAGTCGAAAAGCGCCAATTTCATCTTGTTTTGATCGTTTTGAAGAGCCTGACGGGCCATAGGAAGCCGCTTTTGTTTACCCGGCTCACTTGGAGCAGACATGTCATACGATGCAGACTATTTGTTTGCGCTCAGGTTGCAGCAGGAGCTGGACGCCGAGGAGGGAGGAGTGCCGGCTTCCAGTGCAGAAAACGAAGTGCGTCTCAGAATTCGACGAGGGATCGAAGTCATTGTCTATATTTCGTGCTAATCCATTCTTTGTCATTCCCAGAACATCGACTATGAGATGGCACTGAAGCTCCAGGCGGAGCTGAACAGTCAGGAGGAGAGGGCCAACCGGCACAATGCCAGCGAAGAGGCAACTAGCACCTCCCGTCAGGCCGCCAAACGCCAGGACGACCAGGACGAAGACATACGTTGGGTTTATCCCAAGCCCAATCCCAAGCCAAATGCCCACAAGGTAATCCCCCGATGGCTGCAGTAACATAGCGGCGTCTAATTTCTTTCTTAATTATTTAAGGCTCCAGCCCATCGCCAGGCCAGCGCCTCCTCGCCTTCCGCCGCCGTAGTTCCGGTCCGTGGAATTCAAGCCCAATATAACGATTATCTGAACCAGACCCAGAATCTCGTTCACCCCGAGTGGGAGCTGATTGATCCCACACCCGATGTCTTCGCCATGTTCTTCCGCTTCGACCAGAAGTTCTTCCAGAAGCGACTGGGCGCCGTGTGCCTCGAGTGGAGCAAGCGCATGACCACCTGTGCCGGTATCTGTTACCAGCGCAGCAATCGTGTCTTCAAGGAGGTGACCATCCGCCTAAGCGAGCCCCTGCTGAAGCTGCGTCCGCGCAAGGACCTCGTAGAGACGCTACTGGTGAGTCTTGTCTGTCCACTAGCCCGGATAGGTGCTTAGTTTCGCGTCCTTCTCGCAGCACGAGATGATTCACGCCTACTGCTTCGTGCTGAACATCCGGGAGGGCAACGGCGGCCATGGCCCGAACTTCAAGCGGATGATGAACCTCATCAACCAGACCGCCGGCACCAACATCACCGTCTACCACTCCTTTCACGACGAGGTGGCTCTCTATCGCAACCACGTCTGGCGCTGCACGGGCATCTGCCAGAACCATGCGCCCTTCCAGGGCTGGGTCAGGCGCTCCACCAATCGGGCGCCGGGTCCGTACGACCAGTGGTGGGAGAAGCACCAGCGCGAGTGCGGCGGCACCTTCCAGAAGGTGAGCGGCCCGGAACCCGAAAAGAAACCAGCCTCAAAAGCCAAGTATAAGACCAAAAAGGTGGAGAAGCCAGTGCCGGGCAAGTCCGCCCTCGATGGGTGGTTGGGGAGGAATCCGGTTAAGCCTCCAGGTCCTCCATCTGGATTGTCTTCCGCTGGATTGCCCAACAATCCAAGATCTGCTGCGACGAATATGCTTCAGGGCCTGACAGCCTCCGTGCCGCCCACTTCCTATCCGGGGCCCTCGACTGATCCCTTCGCCGGGGTGGGTGGAGGATCGGGAGCGAAGCCTTCGAGTGGGGGACCCAAGCGCGGATCAAATATCATGAGTTTCGGCGACCTCAGCCGTGGCTCGGATTCCGAGAAGGAGGAGTCGCGGAATAATGCTGCCGCGATGACCGGAGTGGGCTACCAGATGGGGGGCAGCTCCACCATCGACATAACTGGCGCCGAACCGAACGAGGCGTCCACGCCGCATCTTCGCGAGCGCTGGCTGCGTCGCGTCGAGCAGAATCGGCGTCTCCACAACCACAGCTCCGACTCGAATAGCAGCACTGGCTCCAATACTGGCGGCGCCCAGGAGGTACCGCCGCCCAAGCGTCGTCGTCCGAACGGCGACTTCAGCGACATCGTCAACTGGGAGAGCTACGACGACGACATCCAGATCGGGGCGGTCAGCTCGCAGGTGATCAGCGTGCTGGACAGCAGCGACGAGGAAGACGTGTGTCCCAGCGGTGCCTCGGCCGCTTCATCAAAGAAGCTGAGCAGCCAGGAGCGCACCGCCCAGATTAAGCGCGAGGTGCTGCTGGACGAGTCCCAGCAGTTCAGCGAAGACGACATTACCTTCATTGATGACGAGTACGACGAGGACTTTGACAAGAATCACAACCAGAGCTTGGACGCGGCCGTGGAGCTGGCCGATCAGTCGCTGATCGACGACTTCTTCGGGGAGGACACCCTGCTGCGTGACTTCCAGGACCAGAACGACGTCCAGGCGATCGGCTCCCGGAACACTGGGAACGACGCAACCCAGGAAATTGTATTCTGCCCGATATGCTTCGAGAGGATCCAGCGCAACCAGCTGGACAACCACCTGGAGGGCTGCAGCATCACCATTAGCGTCGAGCCGCCGTCTTTCAAGCCCAAGAACGCCGGAGGAGGATCGAAGGGAAAGAAGTCGTCCAATGCTAACGCATCAGCTTCCACATCCTTTGGTAAGAGGTTGGCTTTCCTTTATGCCATTGTTTCTTACATCTTCCGTCTAATCCCGTCCAGGTTCCACGCCATCTCGTGCCACGAATGCCTCAACTCGCCGCTCATCTTCCGGCCACATGACTCGCAAGAAGCTCCAGGAGTATGGCTATACCGCTGAGGAGATTGCCGTCTTGGAGTTGAGCGGCGACGAAGGTGGAGCTTCATTTTCGGGCTCAGCGGCTGCCAATAATTCGGAGGATGAACTGACTCCGCGGCAGCGTCGCCAGCGCGGGCTCTTCAAGGCGACCGTCCAGTGCCCCCGTTGCGGCGGGGAATACCTCGGCCACCAGCTGGAGGCCCACCGTGCCATCTGCCAAGGGAAGCAGAAGCGCTAAGATAGTCCCATGATACCATAATACCATGATGCGGGCAACATGCCACACTACTATTACTTTATTCCATTTCCCATTTAAGAACTTTATAATTTAGAGTGTTGAGTTTCTTCTCGTTAAAATGCATTTAAAATATAGAATTGTGTTTATTTGATTACAAAATGCGGCCAAAGTAACGCAGGTTGCTCTTGTGCGAGTAGCGGGTGGCCAACGACGGCCAATGGACCACAAAGAGATCCACCAGCGGCAGGAGTAGGCGGCCGCTCAGGGAGAGCGATTCCACCCGGCAGAAACTCTCCACAAACACGATCCTAGACTGGGCGGGGAGGCGGCCGAGGCAGCGCCACAGGAAGGCGGCATAGCAGAAGGGAACACAGGTGCCGGGACCGTTGCAGAGGACCAGCTTCGGACGATCCCGCCAGACCAGGTAGCAGCTCCAGAGCAGGGCCCACAGAGTGGTGAAGATGCTGCTGAGCCAGGACTGGCCCACGCTGCGGCTGCGCGGCACCTGGATAAATTCCGCCTTGGCCACTTCCTCCGGCAGAAGCTGGCGCAGATGCTGCTCCGAGGTGGAGTCGCTGCTGGCCAGAATGAAGCGTACCGGTTGGTAGGTGGCCGCCTTTGAGGTATCCTCCTGTTGCAGCAAGGCCTGAGTCAGGCGGCCCATTTCGGCCGTGTGGCCACCGGAGCCCAGAATCACATAGGTCATGATCTCGTCCAGAACTTAAAGCTATTTTTTACATTTTGACCGGTTAGTGCTGCCACGCCGTCGGAATAACGGTCATGCTGACAAAAGCTTTTTGTTATCAGTGTTGGACAATGTTGCAGCAGAAAACTAACCGTCTGGCATCACTAAGCTTTTGTTTTGATTTTTCTTGTTGAGGAATTTCGTTGATATCGGAACTTGGGCAGAATATCCTCCGGAAACGGATTTGCCAGAACAGTGGCTATGTACAGCGGCGCCAACGGCTGCAAGCGCGTCCACAGCATCGAGGTTGAGCAGCCGCTGGAGGCGGAGCGGGTGGAGCACAGTCTTCTGCTGGTCAAGGGACGCCTCCTGCCGAAGTGTTCGTCCGCCCGCCAGTTAAAGGCCACTCTCCGCCTGCGGGGCGATCGCACCGTCGAACAGCTTACTCAGCTCTCTGCCGCCGGGGAGTTCAAGTTGCTCTTCGACTTGGACAGCCAGGAAGGAGTTGGGGAGTCCTTGTGCTACCTGGAGCTTCGCTCCTGCACCGGTGTTCGTCTAATAAGTATCACTTACAAGCCCAGAAACAGCTCCTACAAGGTATATAGGTTGCTATTGAAAAACAGAACATCGACTTGCCTGGGAGTTTGTCTTTTTTTTTTTTTATCGATTTTTCCTTGTTCAGGTCCAACCCTTGTACATTCTTTGCCAAGACGAGCAGTCTGACAGGGAAGAGGAACTGCGCTCACTCATCGATCTCAACGTGCGTCTGGTGCAGTGCATCTACGCCCACAAACTGCAGTCGGCCGGCTTTCCCAACCGGACTTTCACGCTAAACGGATCCTGTCGCCCATTCCGCAGTCAACTGACCCGGGAACAGGCCCTCTCCAAGAGGGAGAACGAGCTGTGGCAGCACTTTGCCGGCGAAATCATCGCCTGCCCGCAGTGGGGCCATCAGGTTCGCCTGAAATTCGTTGCTTTTGTGGCCTGCACAACGTACGACGGCCCAGGAGTGGTGGCCAGCGAAGACACTTCCTACGCCAACATCCGACGGCATCTTAGGGGACACGCAGCCTTGGGGGGCGGCGGTCTAGCTTTGTTCGGCAGTGCCCACTTCTACGCCTGGCCGCGAACCCTTTCGGAGATTGGGGACTGTGTGCGGAGCACGGAACGCGTCGATATATCCCGGCTGCCGGACGAGAGCAACTACCGGCGAACTTACGGCGGAGTGTACGCCAGCACTCTGGGTGCCGTGTGTCACGAACTGGGCCACTGCTTCGATCTGGGCCACACCTCCGAGGGGGTGATGGGCCAGGGATTCGACTATCTCAATCGAGTACTTACAGTTGACCAGCTCACGGAGCACCTGCCGCATCGTTTAGTGGAGGGAGCAGCCGCTGAGAGCGCCGCAGGATCGGCGACACCCCGTCCCCGGTTCACCAAATTGAAACTCCAGCCGGGTATCAAGTTGCTGGACAACTATCACAACCAGAGACGCCACGACAGCTTCTACTTTGCCCGCAACTGTGCCGTGATCTTGGCCCACCATCGCTGGCTCAACCCCGAGCTAGACGTCGCGGAGCCGGAGCCGGCAGAGATCCAGATTAATTGGGCCACCAAGGAGATCATCTCGAACAAGTCGCTGCGGCTTGTGGAGCTGCGCTGCAATCGCAACAGTCTGGTGGCCCACTACGAGGAGTTCCATTCGGAGGCGGCGGTGCATCGCTTCTCGCTTCCCGCCTCACTGTGGGATCTCTTGGCGGAGCAGCGTTCTCATTACGCATTTGTGCTCACCACCAGTGGTGACACCAAGCGTCTGTCCTGTGATTCATAGAGAACTAGGGTGGCTGGCTGGTGAGTATTTATTGTTTTTATATTTATTTATTATTTTTTCTAATCACACCCACTGTACTTCTTGGCCTTGAATAGAGTGCTTCAGTGGCTCCCAAACCACTCAGTGGGGCCAGTGCTTCTCAAACCTCTCTGCAAGGCAACTATCTTGCGCTCCCCCCTCTCTCTCTCTCTCTCTCTCTCTCTCTCTAATTTCAATTAGTTTAAGCAGGTTTGTTTTTTTTTTTCAAATGTACTTGATCGTCAGCTGACTCTCTCACGGTCTCTCTCTCTCTTGGAGCCAAGACAGCGGCTTGTCTTTGTTGTTGGTGGCGACATCATCTGGGTTAAAGCCCGCTCCCCCCACTCCACTTAGTCGTTACAGACTTAACCCTTAGGTTAGTCGCTGTGTTTGCGGAATGGAATTTTTAAATACGATTCATAGGTGCAGGTGTTTTTTTTTTAAATAAAATAATATAAAATAAATAAAACATTTCTTAAATAAATTTAAAAATAGTTAAAGATTAAATAATGAAAAATGAAAAAGAGAAAAATATAAATAAAATAAATCTATACTTTTTCTTCTCTTTTTGATATAAAATTGTCTTAAACTTTTCTTAAAAACCATTACAAGAAATACATCTTTTTTTGTGAATTATTATAATTCCTTTACCTTCAATGACCTTGCCAGGTGAAGGGTTAAGCCCTGCCCCTCTGGGCCTCCTGACCCCTCCCCAGTGCCAGCTCAGAAAACTTGTATTTCACTTTTTTTTTTTTTATTTCACTCTCCATTATCGGAAGAATCGGCAGAGACACCAGCCAGCGTCGGAGCGGCCTGAGCGAACGGGGTTCGATACTAAAAAATAAAACAAAAAAAAAACAATAACAATAAGAAACACTAATACAAAAATAATAAAAACTAAACGGAAAAATAATCCACCGATAGGACAAACAAAAATAAAAATATAAAAATGTATTGAAACGACGGCCGGGCCGATAAGATAAAGACACAAATTAATGTTGGAGCACCAGTGCCGAGGCATTGATTCATCATTTCTGGCACCTCCTCCTCCACCTCCTCCACACTGTGCTCCTCCATAGCCCTAAACTGCTGCTGCTCCTCCACAGGTGCTCCGGACGGACGACCCTCAGTCTCTAACTGGTGCTACTGCCAAGAAGTCGACAAGTCGCGAGTAAAAAGTATAGAAAATAGAATTATGGCTGCCACGGAGGGATCTGCGCGAATTCAGTTCAAAACGCTGAAGGGATTTCCGGCCAGTTCCGACGATAAGCTGGAGACCCAGGCCTTCCTTAGCGCCGCCAAGGAGATAGTGACAGTCATAGGTGATAACCCAATCCTCGATCCATAATGAAAACAATATTCCACAGTGAACTAGTATTTATTTATAATTTATATTTATTTTTATTTTTATTTTTAGAGAGCTTTGGCAAACTATTTACGCCAGTGATCAGTGATATGAATGGAAATATTAATGTAAGAAGTGATTTTAGAACTTGTACTACCTATATACCTTATGGATACAATACCTATTAGCCTATACCATATTACCAATAGATATCTTATCTGGATGTAAGACTCCTAAATCTCTCTTTCAAAAATTGAATATTATAGTTTAGCTATAGATATAGATATAGGCAGAGATCAGTGATATGGAATAGAAATATTAATGTAAGGAATATTTATAGAATTAAATATTAGATATAGAACTAGACAGACACTAGATATTTTTAATAAATACATAGTTATACCACTAAGGTTCCTAAATCTCGCTTTCAAAACATGAATATTATAGTTAGATATGGTCGGAGATCAATGAAATGAGTTATAGATAGAGATATAGTTATAGATCAGTGATTATTAATGGAAATATTAATGTAAGAGACACTTCTAGAGTTTAGTTTACGTAACCCCCATGGATATAACACTAATTTCCCCAAATCTCGCTTTCAAAATAGGAACTTTTTACTTATTTTAAATATTATAGCTAGATATAGAAATGTATGGTATAAATTGAATTAAAAATTTAAGAAACATGCCTAGAATTTGTATATCCTCTTCCTATATAGTCGTACCGCTAAGGCTCCTAAATCTCTCTGTCAAAATTGTACAATTTAAGCCATTCAGTTATTTTGAAGTACGGATTAAACCCACAGTTTAATGGGTTGACAGCTCAGAGGACTAAGAAACATCTAAAATATCTAAAGTTATTTAAAATACTAATATTACTCTCTTATTTTAATCAGAAACTAAACAAAGCCTATGGTGCGGACGTCCTGAAGTATCAATATCTGGAGGACCTCATCGTTTTGAATGTAAACGTGGATGACTTTGCGTCCAACGCCCTGCTTTGGCTGAAACGAGGACTCCAGCTCATCTGTACCTTCTTCGAGAACATCTACAACGACGCCCAGGGAAGGGAGGCCCTCAAGCAGCATCTCCAAGATGCCTACGAGCGCACCCTGAAACCCTATCACGGGTTCATTGTCCAAAGCACCATCAAGGTGGGTTTCCATTTCGGAACTATAGGGAGTTCGATTGAACATTTCTTGGACATATTTCCCTTAGTCGCATAAAAAATTGGTAGTTTTTAGTTAAGTATTTGATTTTGGCGCGAATTAATAGGGAATCGATTCACAATCAAATCTTTTGAGGTGAAATCGCTTGAAATCGGATAGAAATTGACAAAGTTATAGCTATGGATGTGGGCCCTAATTGTTAAATTTAGAAAAAATTACTAAAAAATAATTTGGCAATGAAATTTTGATGCAGACTGATGAAGAATCGATATAGAAATCGTTTAAAATACTCCTCTTAAGAATCGAATAATAATTGGCAAAGATATAGCTATGGATCTGGCTGATATACTGAAATCTAGGATTTCTTAAGAATTATCCCTGAAAAATGTGAAAAATTCAAAAAGAAAATAGTTTTTTGTAGGATTTTGATGTAGATCGATTGCCCATCGATATAGGAAGCGTTTAAGGTATTCCGCTTTAGAATCGGATCGGAATTGGCGGATATATCTTCAAGGATTTGGGGCATAGTGGAAATCGAAATGGATTTTGCAGGGGGTAGCCCGATAAAATGTAAAAAAAATTAATAAAAATATTGTTTATACAGAGATTTTGATGCAGATTAATGGAGAACCGATCTATATGTCTTTTTAGATATTCCGTTTCAAAATCGGACCAAAATCGGATAAGATATAGAAATAGAGGTCGAAATACGAAAAACCGTTGTTTTAAAAGGGGTAGTCTTACAAAAATTGGGAAAAATTATAAAAAATATTTTGTTATGGGATTTGAATGCAGATTAATGGAGAATTTATCCACAAATCTTTTGAGGTATTCCTCGTAAAGATCGGATTCAAATTGGGAACGAAATAGACTCCCGAACCCCGAAGTTTTCAATAAAATTGAAATTAAAGTTTTTATCTTTATTTTCAGATAATTTATAGTTGGGTCCCCACTCGCAGCCAGCTCCTGGGCCAGGGATCCGCCCTTGAGGAGAACATGACCGTGCTGGCCAGCTACTTGCCGACGATGCGCTCCCACCTGGACGCCATCGATGCACTGCTGAAGGCGCACAACCTGGACGACGCCCGGAAAGTGTGACTGCTGAGCCCAGCGTAGTCGAACTAACTAGCCTATCCTACTTTATTATTTATGTACGTGCGTGTGTGTGTCTGCGGCCAGTGTCCAATCCAATGTAACCAATCCAAGTAAATCCCAGAGCCTTACTTACTCCACTAGACTTGAATCCTCGAAAGGTGTTTTCATTTTTTTTTCACTTTGATTCCGGGGATCGACGGGCGCGACGTCTCTGCTCACTGGAGCTGGGGGACAGCTGCTCCTCGGGCAGGTTCTCCTCCGGCAGTTCCTCCGGCAGCTCTGCCTTCTCGTTCGTCGTCCTATCCAGGCGGACCAGGACGCCGGGCAGGTTGGACTGGTGGCTTCTGAACGGCTTGCAGAACACAAAGTGCACCAGAGCCACCACTACTTCGAGGGCTATCAGGGCGAAGACGGCATTCGAGATGATCCGCAGCCATAGTCCACGCCCGGCGACCGCCAGGCGGAGGAAGACCATGGCGGGCAGCAGGATGCAGGGGGTTACGGTGAGCAGGAGCCACATGGCGGTGGCGCCGGAGCACAGGTTCACGGAGTAGCCGGCGTACAGGCGCATGAACTCGGCGGATACGGCCAGGACATAGGCCACCAGTAGGGTTAGGCCATCCCAGTTCCACAAGTGATTTATCTGGAAGGGAATTCAGGGATTAGGAGGTGGCTCCAAAAGCAGGCATGTCCCTCATCCGTCCGCTGGGACTCACCCTGATAAGCAGGTGGATCAGGAAGCTCATGGCCCAGACCACGGAGACATAGACGTTCGCCTGGAGGAGCATCTGGAGCAGCAAGTTGGCGCGGTGCGGGGCAACGGAGTAGGGCATCCTTAGTTGGTTAATTTATTAGTTAATTTGTTAGTTAATTTATTTGTTAATTTATTGTTTATTTTTTAAAAATCCTCTTGTTAGTGAGAGTTCGGTGCCTTTCCTGTCAAGTTTGTTGTGTTTTTCGGCAAACTGCCGGGTTGCCAAGACAACCAAGCCAGCTGGAAAGGACGATAATGAGTTGGGTTAGACAGCAATCCTGGCAAGGCTCTAGACCTAGGCTTGCTGCTGGCACACTCCCCAAAGTCCAGCCCATAGTTATTAAAGCCAAAAAGGACACCTAATTATTCTAAATATCAGATTTTTTAAGGGACACTTGTATTCATTATTTTACTTTAAATTAAAGTTTAAATTGTAAAAATAGTGGTTAGTTTAAAAAAATATATAAATTAATATTCATAAATTCATAAAATATAACAAGTTTATGGGCTTTTTAAATATTTAAACTCAATTTTCCCAAAGAAACTAAATATTTTTGTCAAAAGAATTTGACAAAAATCTTGAATATTTATTTTTAATATTTTTTAATTATTAAATAAATCTACATACACTCCTCTCAGTTACTTAAACTAACTTGCAATTAAATTGCCATGACAAAAAAGTTGAATTTATAATTTAACCATTAAATTACTAATTACAAGCGAAGCATTAAAAATTAAACAAAATATGAAGAAGCAAAGTACAAAAAAAGGGAAAGAGAAAAATGCTGAGGGAACATTGCTGGGGAGTCCTGTGCGTGATATTCCTGGGCGCCGCCGTACTGCATCTGTGCCGGGGCAGCTACTATAGGGACCGGCGGAAGCACTGCCTGGACATGCACGCGGACGGGCAGTCGAACTGCTCCAAGTGCGCCGAACTCTACATCTTCATCAAGAACCCCGCCATCCGCCGATGCGAGCACATCAACGGACGATGCTTCCCCTACCGGACAGTCTTCCCCAGCGCCCAGTCCTGCGAGAAGACCTGCCAGCCGTACATAATGCGGCCCACCGTCCACCTGGTCACCACACCAAAGCCAATCCAGGTACTGCCCATCGACTATCCCGACGACTCCTCCGCCGAGGGGGAAGTTAAACAATAAACTAACAGAGCAGTGTGTGGCTTTTATTCGATTGGAATGGATTGGAATGGAATGGAATGGAATGGACGTGGGTGAGAGATGAGGCGGTCAAGGGTGATAGCGATGATAACTAGATTCTGGTTTCTAATACGGCACACTGGTGTTGATGGCCACCTCCAAGGCAGTCACTGGAAAAGGGAAATCAAAGTGTTAGCCACCTAATAGACATAATCGAGACTATAGACTCACAGAAGCCATGATCCTCCTTGTAGACCAAGGAATTGAGAATCTCTCCGAGGGTCTGATGGCAGCGGATGTAGGTCAGCTCGATCTCTCCCACCTGGTTGAGGGCCAGGTACTCCAGGCCCTTGCCACACGACTCCCGGCGACTACCATCATCCGACACCGATGCATCCAGACTGAGGGCATCGTTGTCGTCACTCAGATAGCTGGTGCAGCTCGTCCATTCCATGTCCAAGACATAGACCAGATGGAACAGCTGCTCGAGGGCGATGCGGAAGGCAGCAAACTCGTCGGAGAGCAGGCAGAAGTTCTTTAGAACCGTGGTGTAGTCGTCGATGAGGTTCTTCAGCTGCCGGATGTTGGTGCACTTCTCGATCCTGGTCTCGATCCGCTGGCCCAGGCACTGCATGATGTGCGTGTGCAGGCTGTTGATGAGGTAGATCAGCCAGAAGCGCAGGATCTCCAGCCGCCGTACAGTCAGTCCGAGGAGATCCAGCGGGGCGTACGGATCGCCCCTGTGCCGGCGGATGAACGGCATGTTCTCCAGCTTCCAGAGCGCCCACTTGATCTTCAGCATCAGCCGCCACACCGCATTGTAGACGTTCATGTGACGCCGCCGGATGACGCGGTGCAGCGAGGGCGACATGTCGTAGGCGATCTCCAGGCCATCCAGTGCCTCGTAGACCTTTATCGAGCCGCTCTTCACCCTGGAGGTCACCAGGAAGTGCATGTCGCAGGCGTAGTCCGGATGGTGCGTGTACTGAACCTCGCACAGCTCGGAGGTGAGCTGGGAGGCGCGGGTCCAGGTCTCGCCGCTTTCGATCCGCCGGAAGAGCGTCTGGTAGAAGGGCAACAGTACAAAGTATGCCTCCAGGAGCATAGAGTGGCGCAGGAAGCGCATATGGCCGCCCAATCGCAGCTCCTTCGTGTACGCCCGCATGGCATACACATTGGCCAGCGTCTGGCGCCGGAGCAGGATCTTCCCCAGAGCCTCCGGCAACTCCACGCGCAGTTGCATACCCGTGGCGCCCTCCAGCCGCTTCAGGAGAGTGCTCACGAGCAGCGGCTTGCGCAGCTCCTTGCTGACCCGTCGCTCCTCCATCCGCTCATCCACCCAGCTGACGAGCAGGGCCCGCACATCGGGATTAACCACATCGCTTGCCGCGGCCAGGACCTGGTTGTTGTTCTCCTGGGTCAGCGCCTCCTTGGGATCGACGTTCTCCACCTCCTCGGCCGTTGGCATGCGTGGCGAGTAGACCTTCACCTGGAGGATCAGCTGGTCGGCCAGCTCCTCGAACAGGGACCGCGGCTTGGTGTCATTCGTGGCCGCTAGCATCTCGCCCAAGAGACCCACATTGGCCAGCAACTCCTGCGAGTCGCCGGAGTCCAGGGCGTGCTCGAGCAGCAGCCGGTAGAAGGGACAGCGCTGAACCTGAGCGAACACCTCCCGCACCCTTGGATCTTCCACTTCGTCCAGACTCCGGCGGCGTACAGTTCCATTCTGTTCCACGTCCCCATCATCCATCCTGTCCACAGAGATGAAGATTAGACTCTGAACCCCAAAGTTCGGGAGAAATACTCACCACCGCTCCACAATGAACTCGTTCTGGAAGTCCTCCAGCGAGGCCCGGCTCCACCAGGCATCGATGATGTTGCAGTAGCGCTTCAGGGAGATCATGAGCAGGGCAGTGGCCAGTTTCTGGTGCGGCACACGGGGCATGGTGTGCCTGTAGAGCTTCGACAATAGAAACGCGCTGCGCAGGTACCGCGGGCCGATCTCCAGCACCACATCGTCCACCAGGCGGCGTAGGGTGTGAAGCTCCCGGAACTGCGCCCGGAACCGACCAATAAAGTCAAGCAGGGTGGCTTTTGTGGGCTCCTCGTGGACAAACACCTCGTACTGCAGCAGGGCGGCGATTATGGGCTGGAGAAGGTCCCTCAGGCCGTACAAGAAGCACCCCAGAGTCCCAGTACTCCCATAGCCAAGGTACATAATATTCGAATCGATCACCCGCCGCAGTTTCCACATGTCGCGCAGAGCACGCAAGATCTCCGTGTTGAGGATGTGGCGAATGGTGCCCTGGAAATGGGAGTGGGTCAGTATCAGGGATTAGAATCATAGTCCATGGAATCCCACCTCTGTGACACTGCAGATGCTGACATTCTCCCGCACTTTGATCTTCCGCGTGATCTTGTTCACCTCGAAGAACCGACAGGTGTTGGGCCGGACGAACATGAAGAGGATCTCCCTGAGCAGATAGCTCTCCGAAGTGGTGCTGGGCAGCGGATAGTCGAGAAGGCCGCAGACATTGCGTTTAAGGAACTGCCCGTAGCTGACGGCAAAGTTGGCCATCGGGTGTGGGCTAGAGGGCTTGGTGAAGATCTGGACATCCGGCCCCCACCGATAGCTGTGGACGAGGCGCGGCAACCGCTCCGGATCCTGCACACTAGGTTCAACGTCGGTGGCCAGCTTGGGAGGCTCCAGCGGCGGCAGGGACGTCAGCCGGCTCTGCCGGAGACGATCCCGATTGCGGTTGTTTAGCGTCAGCACCTGGGGCTGGGTGATGCGAAAGTTGCTGCGGCTGGAGCGAGGCGGCGAGGGCAGGAAGGTGTGTGGCTCGCTGGTCAGAGTCACTTTCTCGGCCTCCTCCATGGCCCGCTCGTAGACATGATTCATGTCCAGCAAGTCCAGCGAGGTGTTTATCCCCAGTTCTGGCTTGCCAGTGCTTGTCCCGCTGGAGTCATCTGTATCCGACCAATCCTGTGGGAATAGACGGCTAAAGACACAATGGATAGCAACCCTATGACCTTACACTCAAGTTATCCGAGGAACTGCTGCCAGGGGAGAGTGGCGGAAGGAAGTCCTCGCTTAGCAACGCCACCCAGTCGATTTCTCCCTCGGCTCCACCGCTTGACGGTGTACATGCGCCACTGGATAACCGCTCGGCATCGTCCACAGCGTCAAGGACATTCACGCGCCTCCGATCCATACCGCCGCGATTCCGGCGAATGTTCTGCACTGGCTCGTTCGTCATCTCCAGGACAAAGTCGAGCAGGGACCAGAGCACATCCTGCTCCGACTGGGTGACTTCGTGGCCCGGGCTCGTCAGAATCTTGTCGCACAGATCCTTGATGGTGTCCCCAAATGAGCTCATGTTCTCCAGCCGAAACCGCTCCACCAGAGCCGCCAGGCGTCGACTGACATCATGGCTGTTGGTGCTCATGAAACGGTCGTTCCGTATCAGACGCCATGCCAGCTGCTCCTGCCGCAACAGTTCCCGCGGCGAAATCTGCAACGGATATTCCAATTAAACACCAAAAGTGGGAATCATTTCGAAACTTACGTTTGGGTCGATCAGGTTTCTAATTAAATTCTGCAGTTCGGCGGCTATGTGGTCATTGCGCTCCTGGGTGGACATGAATCCCGGCGGCCTATTGGCCCCACCGCCCGCCGAATTAGCCAGTTTTTCCTTTTTTGGCTGTTAATAACGAAATTAAAACCAAATGGCGCCCAAATTACAGAAACAATTTTTGCGGCCAAGACCAGTGTGGCCAGATCAGAGGTAAAAATGCATTTATTGATTTATTTTAAATATAAAAATAAACATAGCATGAGATTGAACTTAATTTTAATAGATTAATATAAAAAATATATTTATTAAATATATTATAAAAATATTTACAATTTAATTCACACAAAAGGTTTTTTTTCTAAAATGTTATCATTAAATAATTATTAAATAATATTTATTTTATTATTAATACCTTATATTTAAAACAAAATGTGGTAACACCCCTCATTAGTGTGACCAGCTTATAAAGCCCTAAAAATACTGACACAAAACATCCCTGTCCGCCGCTAACGCCGTTGGTGAAAATTCTGCCGGTCGGCCTAGAACTCTTGGGTGACGCATGCGTTTGACGGGCGTTTTTCCGCTGACTGAATTTCTCGCTTTGCATTTGCATAGGAAAATCTACTACTAGCCGTTCGAAAAAAACCCAAAAAAAGCTCTTAAGTGCGTGAAGCCAAATAGAAAATACCAGTACACGAAAAGGCAAGCAGTAGCCGTTGCAAAATTCACGTTGATCGTTGTTTTTTGCACGCCGTAACGGAGAATCCGGAGAAAAGCTAAAAATCTTTGCCATTCCTTTATTTTTTTTCGTCCGTGTGCGTACGCGTGTGTGTGTGGTCGCATAAATTTACCGATATTTCGCCTGTCCTACCTACCTCTCGCCATCGAATGTGTTAGAGCGAGAGCAACAACGCGCAGAGGGAAAAAACAAAAAAGTAAGGAAGAAAACGAATTAAAAAAAAAAAGAGGCAGCAAATAGCCCAGCAATAAGTTTAGTTCAGAAAGCAAAGAAAAAGTAGCAAAAACGAAAACGAAAACTGAATAACGCAAAAGCAGAAACGTAAGCGAAAAATCAAGCTGCCCTGCCGTGTCTACATATGTGTGTGTAATTAAATTCCGTGTGCATTTACTCAACAGCGCCACCGTCACAACACAACACTAACAACAACATCAGCCCTCAGCAGAAGCTAGAAGCTAAAGGACGCACAAAATATAAGAAGAAATAGAAGAAAAATTTTCGAAAAACGGACTGCAAGCAAAAAGGAGCCACAGTGGAAGCCCCCAAAACATCCGAAACAACAACAACAATGACAGCCGCCACAATGAGCAAACCATTCGAACTTCCGCTGACCATTGAACCAGAGCATGAGTTGCGATTCGTGGGTAAGTTATTTCAAATAAAATATTTAATTAATATTATTGTTATTTGCAAAGGCGCCACCGCCACCGCCACCGCCGTTGCCGCTGCTGCTGCATATCGATCAGACCTCCAATTTGTTGCAAATACGCGGAAAAGGCCGTGACACAAGGACGGGGTAGGGGACTGGACTGGACGGGACGGGACGGGACGCACACACATGTCCCTGCCTGCACCCCCCTAGTGCTCTCCCTTTCACTCTTGCTCGCCCCACCATACGCTATGGTCTTCTCGCTCACTTTCTTTTGCTCTGCTTATCAATAATTTCCGTTGTTTTTGTTGGTTTTCTTTCATTTTTTTTTCGGCACTTTCGGAATTGTATTTTTTTTTTTTAATTTTATTGTTTCACACTTTTTGCCATAAAAAAAAAAATTTTTTTTTTTTATGATTTTCCGAACTTTCCTCATCCATTCCCATTCTGATGCCGGCAGCTGGCGTCTCTTCTGTCTCTGTCTTCTGGCCCAGCGAGCGCTTCAGGCTAGCATTTTATTTTTGTACGCGCAGAAACTTGTCATGGGCCATTTTTGTTTCTTCTTGTTTTCTTGTTTCCTTGTGTCTTTTACTTTTTGAATTTTGGCCAAAAAGCAACAGCAGCAGGCAGCGCCACCAACAACAACAACAGTGCAATATGACAGCAAAAAGAGCTCGCACAGTGGGAGTGGAAGTGCATTAAGGGGGAGGGAATAGGGTTACTTCGGTGGAATAATATAGAGCCGCATTGAAATGGAAAACTATTCATTATTAATTGATGAATTATTAAATTTCTACTTACAGAATGATTTTTGAACATTATTTACACTAGTTTAGAGGAGAATATTATATATATAATTGAGAGGAATATTTTGGACTTATTTAGAGGAGAAATGCGGAAGTGACTGCAATTATTCTTATATAATTTAAAAAATCACTCCAGTATATAACCTCTTTAATAAAATAAAGAACTTGTATCCCAAATTTGGAAACAACCTGTTCACTAGTTTTTGAGTTAAGCCTTATATTAAACTTACTACAGATAACAACTTTTAAAATCCTTCGAAAAAATTATAACTTAAAACCTTGTAAATATTTCTTAGATAGACTTGTAAAATGAGAAAAAAAATACTTCCCCGTTATTACAAACGTAAACAAATCGAAGAAAAAGCTAGAGTGAGGCTTGTAAACAAATATATGTACATACATACATATCTGCAATCAGAATCTGAAAAAGGTTTCTTGTTACATAGTCTGAAGAAAAACGAGTCGGAAACCGATCTAAACAAAATATGCCAAAAATAATAAGCCATAAAAAGTGTAATTAAAACTTTTCTTTATTAACGCCGCCACTCTTTGGAGGGAAGAAGAAATGTTCCGGAATTCTCGAGAATTTCAAAAGAGAACATAGCATATCAAGAATGCTTTTAAAGCTTTTATTTTATGATTTATCCACTTGATTATTGGCATTAGCAAAAGAATGCAAATATATTCTCAAAAATTGCACATGTTTAATTACAATTTAGTGTTTTGTGGCTTCAGCTTCAGCAAATAAACAAAACATCCCATTGTGCACAAATATTTCTCATATTTGAGTGTGTTATTGTGCTGCTATTGTGTGTGTGAGCCTTAGCCCCATTCGGTGGCACCACCGCCGCCAGCCGCCCCTTTGATCGTTGAGGCCCATTGTGCGGTGGTGGGTGGTTGGGGGGGGGCGGAGCAAGAAGGGCAAAACACATGCATGACGCGAATTTGTCTAATGAAATTTCCTTCAAACACTCACAGTCCCAGCCAGACCCCCTCACACACACACACACTTCAAAATTCAGGAATTCGTGTTAAGAGTTTTCTTTCTTTTTTTTCTCACAGTGTTTTCTTATAGGTCTTTTTGGGGATATTTTTTTTTATCAGGTGGCCTCGATCGATTCCAAATTGTAACTCAGGGGAGATATGTACGCTCTAGGGGGTTACCCTGTAATAGTTATTTTACAAATAATTCTATAATCTAAGTATTTTTATTTCCTTATTATTTTTATAAAAAGAAAAGGTATTCCTATTTCCACCAATTTAAAGTTTCTGTTCTAGTTTTTTTTTTTTCTCTGTTTTGCTTCTAATTCAATTAATTTGAACTTGCTTTCGGCCAATGACGCAATAAGCGTGACGTGACACAAAAATCGAAGGGAGCGTGGGTAGGTGGGGGAGTAGGTGGGTGGAAAGTAAAAAAAAAGTCAGGAGGGTGGTAGGTGGGTGGATTTGGGGATTTACGTTTAACGTCAATAGTGAGTGACTAATCGAATGTTTTCTTGTATCTTCTTAAAGGTCCTTTCAACCGACCCGTCGTCACAATCATGACCCTGCGCAACAATTCGGCTCTGCCCCTGGTCTTCAAGATCAAGACAACCGCCCCGAAGCGCTACTGTGTACGTCCAAACATTGGCAAGATCTTGCCCTACCGATCGACCCAGGTGGAGAGTAAGTATTCCCATTTAATAATCGTTTTTGATTAATTATTCATTATTTTTATCCTTTTTTAGTTTGCCTGCAGCCCTTCATTTACGATCAGCAGGAGAAGAACAAGCACAAGTTCATGGTGCAGAGCGTCCAGGCACCATTGGATGCCGATTTGACCGATTTGAATAAATTGGTACGAAGAACTAACTAGATTTAAGAGATATTAGGTTTAGTTGATCAAATAAATCATTTATACAATACATATGTGGTGATACCTTCAAGTAGCAACCGATTCCCAAGTCTGTGGCTTATCAGTTTCCTTCTTATGACCGCATATGTGTATAGTTTCATCATCTTTTTTTATATAAAAATAGCAATCACTTATGACGAAATATATATTTAAATACTATTGTAGTGGAAGGAACTGGAGCCCGACCAGCTAATGGACGCCAAGCTGAAGTGCGTGTTCGAGCTACCCAACTCGGAGGCGAATGCGGAGAACAATAGCGGCGGCGGGGCCATCGGCAGTGGCAACGGCAGTGGCAGTGGAGCCGGCAGTGTCGGTGCCAACATCAGTTCAACCAGTGCTGATGGGCTAAAGAGTGAGCCGAAACTGTCCAGCGAGGATAAGGTGAGTTACTATCTTTTTATTAAAAAAGATACTATTTTTTAAATAAACAATACTCTCCATTATAGCCATCGAATTTGCCCGAGACTGCAGAGTGTGTGGAATTGTTGTCCGGAGAGTTGAGTTCGCTGCGTGAATCCTACAGCGAACTGCGAAAAGAAAATCTACACTTGAAAGTATGTGCCGGCTAGATTTTGAGATTAATTTAGTAATTAACAAATTATTTCCCTTTCAGGATCAAATCACACGCTATCGCAGCTCGGCGGCCATCAAGCAGGTGAACGAGCCGTACGCCCCAGTCCTGGCTGAGAAACAGATTCCGGTCTTTTACATTGCAATTGCCATTGCTGCGGCCATTTTGGGTCTTCTGCTGGGCAAATTCCTGCTCTGAATGCCATACAACTAAACAGCGACAACTAAAACATATAAAAAAATAAAAAAAACAAAATGAGAAGAAAACTTATAACAAACATAAAATATAAAAAGGAAAAAGAAACGTGCAGCAACATGATGCAGAGAAACATGTAACCACACACCAGAGCGACAGCGATAACAACGAACGAACGCAACAGCAGCAGAAGCAGAAGCGGAAGGAGAAGCAGAAGCAGAATCAAGATCATCATTTAAAAGAGACGAAATATATACATAAAGGAAAAAGGAATAGGACATAAAAACAAAGCATATTCACAGAAGAAAGGGAAAATGTATATCCTAAACACAAGAGAAAACAAATATTTAAATTCAGCATCCGTTTTGCTTAAATTTTCCACTTCTTTGTCTATTACTATTACTATTATTATTTTTTATTTTTTATTATTTTATTATTTTATTTCACTTAACGAACTCAAAACTTTCATGGTTTTTGTTCTTTTTTTTTAATGCATTTCAAACATAAATTATCAACAAAAATATTCAAAAAAAAAAAGAAGAAAAGAAACAAAAAAAAACCGACAAAGTTAAACAATTTCATGTATTTCGTAGACCACCAAAAAGAAAGAAAAAAGATGTTAAAGGAGTGAATAAAATTTAGTTTTTTTTTTTAATATTTGTTTAAAGTTTATTCCACATACGCTAAGAGTGTAAAGGTTAAATCGAAACCTTGAGCAAAAAAATTCGTAAAATACAAAAACAAAAACATGCATAGAATTTCAATCAAAGACATGCTTATAAAAAATGAAAAAAATATAAAAAAAAAAAACAAAATGCTCTGCAAGGCCGATGCTCGAAAACAAGAAATATAAATATATATATTAAAACGAAAACAAACAAAAAACTAAACAAGAACCGTTGCTTCATCCTCATCCTAGATATCTCTCTCTCGCTCGCTCTCTGCCTGTCTGTCTCTCTCATATTCAGCCCCTCGGTTACCGTTGTAAGGGAAGATCTAACGGGAATTATAGAAATATTTAAGGTCATTTGTTTTTTGGTTGGCATTTTTGCATTTAATAAGTTTTTCGTTAATAGTCGTTTTTTCCGGTGGCCTAACTACACCAATACACACCCACACAGACACACACCAACCCATACACTCGCAATGATTGCTATATATATGATATAATATTTATATATATTGTATGAACTTGATGAATTTATGTAAGCAAGCATTAATGTTACTTTTGTTCTTTGCCATGACAGAATTGAAAAAATTCCTAAAGCAAAAAAATTAGCAGCGAAATTGAAATCTTTTTTTTTTTCACTGCATCTATATAGGATAGATATTTGTCAAAAAAAAAGGAAATGGAGATGAAAAGAAAATGAAAAGTCCGAAGCAAAATCAATCAACTTTTTATAAACACAACACACACACACAAACAAACACACATTGTTAACGGTTTAGCAACCATTTTATAAACTATTTAAGTCCACTCTCCCCACACCCTGCCCGCCGGCCGACCGGCCCACTTGATTCCTTCCAGGATTCTGGAATTCCCCACCCTCCGCCCCGCTTCAGACTTGTAAAAACTGGAAAGACAAAACTGGAATTTCTCAAGATTCGATTCTGGAATTACATCCTCCCCGGCCTAGCCCCGCTCCGCCCCGCCCTGCCTCAGCCCCACCTTCATTTGCGATTGTTTGTGGTTGACTTTTTTTTTTTAAACATATTTTTTGGATAGTTTGCAAAGCATTAAAAGGGTATATAGATTTATATATTTATGAATATATATACACACACCGGCATGCATGAACGCTGTATTTTCATAGGCATGTGGAAACTCGTATTTAAATGTTTAACTAGAAATACAAAAACAAAATGGAAAGGAGGAAAACCTAAAACATAAAAGGAGAAATCAATAAAATGAAAAAGGATAAAAGAAAAACAAATGAAAAGCAAATCATAAGCAAAATGTACTTGATGTCAGCTGTAGCAAAAAAAAAAAACATCAAAAAATTATAATAAAAATGAATAAAAAAAAAATATTAAAAGAAAACCCAAAATATATATTATATATGAGACATAAAAATAATAATAAAATGTGGAAACGGATTTTTCAACATTCGATAATTGTTTCGGGACATTTAATAACATTCAATTGCATAATTTAATTGAAAAAAGAATTGAAAAATTAATTACACAAACACACATGGATTGTCTTTGCGTAGTTGAATAACGGTAAAGATGATAAGAATAGCGGGAGTAGAGATGGCAAACACCCTACACAACACTACCCAACACTTCACAACACTACACTACAAGAAAAACAAGAGAAAAACAATTATTATAAAATTTACAGCATGAATCTTAAAAACTAAGTGTTTTTTTCTTAAAGGAAAAATAAAATGAAACATTGTTAATTAAACATCAAATATCATTTGAAATAAATTTAAATAAAATTAATAAAAATACAACAAAACAGGTTTCAAAAGTAGGGGAAATTGGAATTGAATTAAGAAAACTATTCTCTTTCTCTCTAGATTTATTAAACATTTTTTGGGATTTTCTAAATATATTATATTAATTAACAGAATATCTTAAAAATACATACCTAAATTGTATTTTTAATCTGGCTAGTTTCCGTAGTTTCTTTTATTAACTTTTTTTTTTTTTAAAACAATTCTATTCCAAATCTATAATTTTCTTATAAAGAAGAAACCCCCGAACCCTTTTTTTTGTAATTTAAACAAGCATTGTTTTTTAATTATAATTCTTAAAGTTTCTTTAGTTAAGTTTCTGGTGTTTCATTATTTTTTAACCGTTTCGTTTCGTTTAGTTTTTTGTGTTTTTTTTTTTATACAATTTTTTTTTTTACATATCTACAACATAAAACGTACGGGGGGGAGGGGAGGGTCGCCTACTGCAAATCAGATATCAGATATTCTATATATATATATTTTTGTTGAATTTGGGATAAGGAATAGAGGAGACATGGGATCTGGGATCTGGGATCTGGGGAGGATGGGGTATTTCGATAGAGCTTTCCAGTTAGCCAAGGTACATAATATCCGTATAAAGAACTCGTAATGCTATCGCGCCAGGCCGGGATTTAATAAAAAGTAGCAAGTAACTCCCCACCGATCGCCGCTAGCCGGTGGAGGAGAAGGATGCGGGTGGCTGACCTCCAATGGACGAAGGACCTGTAGCAGTCGTCTCCTCGTCACTCTTGTTGCCCAGTATCCAGTCCATGAGCATCATCGATGGGGAACGCAACGCGGGCTGAGCTGATTATGGGGGACAACACAACTAGGATTATCACAAGGACTCTCTCGACCACTACGGTAGCCTCCACTCACAAAGATCCAGAGCCGGAGCAGGAGCCGGAGCAGGAGTAGGAGCCGGAGCAGGTGCAGAAGCGGGAGTAGGGGGAACAGAACCAGATCCACTACCTGAGGAGGCGGCTCCCTTGGCCATCTCCCTCTGCAGCTGGAGCATCTGCTGGAGGCGCTGTTCTCGCTCATCCACAATGGCCTTGTCCTTGGAATGCTTCACCGTCTGCAGCTCTGCTAGCCTAGAATGGAAGGAGGATAAGGATACAATGGTATGGAGGAAACAACGGTATGGTACGGAGATATCCCTACTTCTGCTTGAGGTCACTGCCAGTGGAGATCGTGGTGACTCCGCCGAGGATCTCGCTGCTGCTTCCGGCACTGCTGGTCTTGCTGGGACTGCTCCCCGAGGCGGCCGACGAGGACGTGGTGGCACTGGCCGCTGAAAAGGAACCAAAACATGAAACTCTAGACCCGATAGGACAACTTCCTTGACCCACGTTCGTCGCTGGTGCGACTCCTCTCCGTTTCCAGCTGCCTCAGCGTATCCGACAGCTTCAGCTGCAGGTGATCCCGTTCCTCTAGTAGCTGCACCAGCTCCAGGATCATCTCCTCCACGCGCATGTCCCGCTGGTGGAGCATCATCAGGGCGTAGTCCAGGTCCGCCTTGAGCACGTACTCCGGCAGAGCTTCGTTGCCGGATAGGGACGGTGGTCCTCCGGCAGTGGCAGATGCCCCGCCGCCACTCGGTCCTCCGCGGTTCTGCAGCCGGAAGGGATCGTACTGGGCAGCCAGGCGAGCGTACTCCGCCGATCGGATGGCCAGCTGCTCCTTCAGGGTAACTATCTCCATTTCCTGCGTCTCCAGGGCCTTCTGCATTGTGGCCATCAGTTCGCCGGGGGATTCGGATGCCTCTGTGGGTGGTACTGGAACTGGGTCTGAACTGGGAGCTGCCGGAGCTGTGCTGGGGAGGAACTCTGTCTCCTGGAGCTGATGCAGCTGGTGGGTGAGCTTCCCCAGCTGCGCCTGGAACTCCTCCTCGCGCTGGGTCAGATGCTCCTGCCAGATGCTGGCCACTTCGCTGCACTTCTGCTCCACCACCTGCTCCCACTGGTGATTGATGAGCGCCAGATCGGCGGGCGCTGGCTGGGATTGCTGAGATGGCTGGGATGGCTGGGACTGGAGCACCTCCAGGGAGCGGCGCAGCTCGGTGATCTCGATGTCCTTGGTGTCCAGCTGGAGGAGGGTCTGCTTCATCTTGTCCTCCAGCTCGAGGCTGCCGAGCACATGGTTGTTGAGGACGCGAAGCTCCTCCTCCATGTCCGCCTTCTCGCGACGCAGTTGCTCCAGCTCGGCCAGAGCCTCGGAGGGCACAGGAGGAGGAACAGTTTCGGGAGCTACCACCGCCGCCGACTGATGATCTTCTCGCTCCTCCTCCAGCTGCTTGACCTGCATCCGCAGCAGCTGCAGCTCCTGGTTCTTGGTCAGGATCTCGAAGACCAGCTTCTCCGTTTGGTCCTCCCGCATGAGCTCCTCGATGCGCTGCTTCAAGTGCAGGATCTCCGACTCCCGCTCTTGCAGGACGACGGACTGATCCTCGCTGGTCTCCCTGGAGAGGTTCTCCTCGGCGCTGGTACGCTGACGCAGTGCGTCCAGCTCGGATTTCAGGTCGAAGAGTTCACGCTCCTGTTGGAGCTTCTGGGACCTGAGCTCCTCCAGTTCGGACTGAAGGCTCCGCAGGGCGGTGACCTCCGTCTGGAGTCCCCTCAGCTGCTCCACCTCCCGCTGGAGGTGACTGAACTGCTCCTGTTCGATACGCTGCATCTCCAGATACTCCTGCCGCTCCTGCTGCTCCTGCTGCTGTCCTTGGAGCTGCTCCTGTTCCTGCTTGAGGGATCTGTGGTGCTCCACCTCCAGCTGGAGGCCTCTCAGGTGCTCCACCTCCGCCTGCAGACCCTTCAAGTACTCCTCCCTCTGCGCATCCTGAATCCTTTGGCTCTCCAGGGCCTGATCCTGCTGCGCCTTGGAGGACCTGAGCTGCTCCACTTCAGTTTGGAGGCTCCTCAGCTGGGCGATCTCGGTCAGCAGCTGCTCCCTCTCGCCTTGCAGCTTCTGCAGGAGCTCCTGGTCCTGGGGACTGGCCTGGACTTGACGCAGCTCCTCCACCTCCTGCAGCCGCACCCGCAGCTCCTCCTGCAGCTGCTCCCTCTCGGCCTGTGCCCGGGCGGCGGTGTCCTCCGCCATTTGGACCAGGCGGCGCTCCTCCTTCAGCTTCTCCTGCAGCTCCTGGCACTCGGCGTTGAGGTCCTGGTTCTCCGACTGGAGGTTCTGCAGCTTCTCGACCGCATCCTCGCTAAGAGGGGAGGCGGAAGCCACCGCGGCAGCCGGCGGAGCACTTGCTGGCACGTCCCACTGGTCCAGTTGGCTGAGCTTCTCCTGGAGCTCCCGGATGCGCGCCTGATACATCTGCACGTCCATGTCCTGGCGCTCCTTCAGCTCCGCCATCCGCTCGTTGCCGGCCGTCAGGACATCGATCCTCTTGGTCAGCTTCTCCTTCTCGAGCAAGTGCTGCTGCAGCAGCTCCTCGGCCTTGGCCTGCCGGGACTCCTGGAGCTGCAGCTGATTCCTCAGCTCGTCCATGATGGCCGAGTCCAGGTCGTTGTCCACCGCGACGGATGGGGCCGCCACAGTGGTCGCTTTGGTCTTGTACTCCTTCAGACGCTTCATCAGCTTGGCGGCCTTGGTCTGCAGCTCCACCTTCTGCTGCTCCGCGGTGGCCAGCTGCTGCTCCAGTTGGGCGATTCGGTTCCGCAGCGGCTCCACATCCGTCTGGGGCTCCTCGCTGGCGGCATTCGCCCACGGATCCTCGTCCACCCCGAAGTCTATGACCTGCGGCTGCTCCGGCTGTTCCGGCTGGCAGACGTAGGCCTTCCTGGGCACGATGAGGGGCTCCACCACGGGCTCCGATTGTGGCAGCCCAAAGTCCAGTTGGTGACTGACGGCGTCCGGCACTTGCTCCCCGCCAAAGAACATGTCCAGGGTGGGTGCTGCCGCCGCCGCCGCTGGCTGTATTAGCTTCTCCAGCTGCGCCAGCCGCTCCTGCTCCTCCTTCTCCTCCTTCTCCCTTCTGATCTCGGCTAGCTGGTGCTCCCGCTCCTGGAGCGCCCGCTCCAGCTCGGCCAGGCGCTGCTCCGTCTGCCGGCGGTGCTCCTCCTGCTCGGCCAGCGTTTGGTTGCGCGCCAGCAGCTTGTTTTCCAGATCCTGGGCGTGTTTCTCCAGATCCGAGACGTTCCTCTGCAGGTCTTCGATGGTGGGCGGCGGATGGAGGTCGGCCGGAGGCATCGGCGCCGCCTGGCTGCCGATTCGCAGGGGCTGTGGCACGATTTCGTCAAAGGGCGAGGGATCTCCGCCGAAGAAGAGCGAGGCAGGAGGATTTCCAAGTGGAGGCGCTGGAATGGGCGCCTGGATGGGCGCCTGCTGTTGTCTGGCCAGCTGGGCCTGCAGCTCGCTGAGCTGCTCCGCCAACCGCTTGTTCTCCGTCTCGAAGTACACCTGGTCGTCCGTCTGGTTCTGGCCCAGGGTGTCCATCTCGGCGATCTGCTGCTGGAGAGCCTGCAGCTCCTGGGTGTGATTGGCGCACAAAGCGTCGATCTGGGTGCGCAGATTGTCCATTTCGGTCTTGTCCTGGATGGCCTGCATCCGCAGCTCCTGCAGCTCCAGGACGTCCTGCTCGGCGCCGTCCTGCTGGAGCCTCAGCAGTGTCACCTCCCGGCTGAGGGTGGACCGTTCGCGCTCCACCTCCTGGAACTCGTCGCCCAGCCGCTGCAGCTCCTCGCCGCGCTGGCCCAGCTGCTCCTGGGCGCGCTCCAGCTGCTGGAGCAGATCGCGCGACTCCTGCGTGGCGCGCTCCACGTGGCTGTTCAGGTCGCACTCCAGTTCGTCCAGCTCGGTCACCTTGGCGGCCAGCTTGGCGTCGTACACCTGTCGCTGACGCTGCAGATCCGCCTCCTTGGCCTGCAGCTGCTGGCGGAGCTCGGCCAGCTCCTCCTGGCTGTGGCTGCTCAGCTGCTCCCGCTCCGCTGTGGTGGTGGCCGCCAGCTGGTCGTGCTTCGCCGCCAGGGCGTCGTAGTCGGTGCGCAGGCGCCGCAGCTGCTCCCGCAGATCGTCCGCCTCCGTGCCAGACACCTGCAGCTGCTGGACATAGGCCTGCTCCTTGTCACTGAGCTCCCGCAGGCGCTCCTGCAGCTGCAGGTCCTGCTCCTGCAGCTGCTGCTCCTGTTCCCGCTGCTGCTGCAGCTCCTGCTCCAGGATCTGGCGGCGATCCACTTCCGCGGCCTGCTGGTGGGCCTGGCGGGCTGCCTGATCCTCCAGAGCGGCGCTCCTCGCCTGCAGCTCCGCCACCTGCGACTCCAGCGACTCAATGTAGGAGGCGTCCTCCTGCAGCTTGGCCTCGATGCCCTCGTGGAGGGTCTCCTGCCGGGCACTGGTCACCTCGAAGTCGGCCTTCTCCCGGGCGTACTGGGAGGCCAGCAGAGCGTACTGCTCCTGGGCGGCCTGGAGCTGGGTGCGCAGGTGTTCCTGCTCCTCCTTGGCGGCGCGCAGCTCCACCAGATGTTCCTGTCGGAGAAGGATGATCAGTTTTGGCCAAAACGGAAGCTGGAGGAGATCTTCTACTTACCTCTGGGATGGGAGCTGCGTCCAGGGGCTGGACAGTGGTCTTGGTGAAGGCGCCATCGCCGATGCCGGCCTCAGTGATCCGCTGGCTGTCCTCCAGCTGCAGGATCTGCTGGCGGAGCTCGGCAATCTGGGGGGGATTAGAACAGAGGCTTCAGTTAGAAGTTCCAGGAGATAGCAATTAAGAAGCTCACCTCATTGTCCTTCTGGCGAAGCTGCTCCTGGGCGGGGGGATGCTGGCGCAGCTGCTGCAGCTCCTTCTGGAGCGCCTGGATGGTGGCGTTGCGGTGCTTGATCAGCTCCTTGGACTTGTCGAACTTGGTGGACTTGGACTCCAGTTGGCGGCGCAACTCCTCCAGGGCGGGCTGCTGCTCCGCCAGCATCTCCTCCTGGCGGGCAAGCTCCTGCTGCCGTTGCTCCAGCTCCTTCTGGAGCCTGGCGAGCTCCTGTTTCAGCTTGACGTTCTCCTCCTGGCGCTGGCTGCCCTCCTGGCCGGCCCGGAAGATCTCCTCGTCGGCCTCCTGCCGTTCGCGGCGCAGCTCCTTGTTGGCCAGCTCCTGCTCCTGCAGCTGCTGCTTCAGCTGACGCAGTGCATCCCGATTCTCGAGGTTCAGATGAATCTTGGCCTTCAGTTCCTCGTTCAGCTTGGCCACCTGCTGCTGCAGTTGCTCCACCTGCTCCCGATTCTCCTCCTGGGGCTTCTGCTCCTCCGCCTCGAGCTGCTTCGCCTCCAGCTGCTGGCGCAGATCCTGCAGCTGCTGCTCCAGGTCGGCGTTCTCCTGGCCGCGCTTCTTCAAATTGAGGGCGTACTTCTTGAGCTTCTCCTTGAGCTCTCGCGCCTTCTGCTGCTCCTCCTGGCGGGTCTGCTCCACGCCCTGGTACAGCTCCTGGACCTGCTGGTTGAGGGCGTCGATGGTGTCCTGGCGGGAGGCCAGTTCGCTGATCTGCTGGGCGGCCAGATTCTTGCTGATCCTCAGCGCCTCCCGCAGCTGTTCGGGCTCCTCGTCGCCGGTCTTGCTGCGCAGCTCCTGGATCTCCTCCCGGGCCGCCGCCAGCTCCAGCATCTTCAGGTTGAGGGCGTGCTCGCTCTCGCTAAGGTTCTCGATGAGCTGCTGCTTCTGCTCCGCCACCAGGGCCTGCAGGATGCTCAGCTCGCCCTCCAGCGACTCGCCACGCGCCTCCAGCTCCCGCCGAATGCGGGTCTGATGCTCCAGCTGCTTCTCGTGGCTCGTCTCCTTGGTGTCCAGCAGCTGGTCGAACTGCTCCACCCGCAGCTGCAGCTGGGTGATCTCGGCGCTCTGCTTGGCCACCAGCTGGAGGTGATCTGCCTCCGTTTGTCGCAGCTCCCGGATAATCTCCAGTTGCTCCTCGATCTGCTGCCGGAGCTCTGTCTGGGAGCTCCTCGAATCCTCCAGCAGGGACTGCAGCTGCAGCAGTTCCTCCTCGTCCTTCTGCGGTGCTCCAATGGCCAGTTGGGGCTCCGCCTCTGGGTAGGATTCCCGCAGCTCCTCGATCTCCAGACGCAGCCGCGATATCTCCGCCTTGAGCTCCGCGTTCTGGGCGGTCAGCTGCTCGTACTCGGCCAGGGCCTTGCCGTTGGGCGCCGTCACGGCCACCACCGTCTCCACGACGGTGACCGTCTCCACCGCCGAGCTGGCCTCCTTCACCTTTGCCAGGAGCTCGCTCAGCTGGGCGTGGCAGTTCTTGGCCTCGCGGGCCAGCTTCTTGGCGACATTGAACTTGGCTTGGCGGTCGTTGGCCTTCCGGTAGGCCTCCAGCTCCGAGTTCAGCTTGTTGAGGGACTTCTCGCACTTCTCGAAGAGCACGGGGCCACCGTCGCCGGCGTCCAGGGCGGCCACCACCTCGGTGGAGCGCTGCATGGAGGTGAGCTCCTGGGAGAGATTGGATGTCGTGGAGGTAGTGGACGTGGAGGAGTGCAGCTCCTTCTCCCGCTCCCGGTTCAGCTCCTCCAGGCGGGCCTGCAACTGATTGTTCTCCGCCGTCAGCTGCTCC
Source organism: Drosophila atripex (assembly GCA_035045925.1). Classification (NCBI taxonomy): domain Eukaryota; kingdom Metazoa; phylum Arthropoda; class Insecta; order Diptera; family Drosophilidae; genus Drosophila; species Drosophila atripex. The sequence goes on from JAWNOP010000009.1 coordinate 2,332,119, forward strand.
AGCTTGTCCAGCACCTCGCCGCGCTCCTGGGTGAACAGTTCCAGGCGCTCGCGCAGCTGGGCCACCGACTCGCCCGTCTCCGCCTCCTCGGCCTGATCCGTTTGGGTCAGCTCGCTGACGTGCCGGGGCACTGGCGGATGATCCTCCAGCTGCTGACGCTCCACGATCTCAATGGACTCGGCGGAACTGGAGGAGCTGAGCTTCTCCAGCTTGTCCAGCAGCTCCATGTTCTCGCTGATGTAGTGCGATAGCTTCTTGTCGAGCTGCTCCTTCTCGGTCTGCAGGGTCTCCAGTTGGTGGCGCTGCTCCTGGGCCTCCTGCTCCAGCTGCTGCACCCGCTGGGTCAGCTGCTCCTCCAGCTGGGCTTCGCTCAGCTCCGATTCGACGCGCGCCGACTCGTGTCCCTGCTGCAGTGCCTCCAACGCCTGTTGCAGCTCCAGTTTCTGCTCCTCCAGCAGCCGAATGGCCTCCAACTGCAGGGGATTGGCCTCCGAGGCCGGGGGCTGGTCCGTATCCTCGTCCTCCTGCATCTTGGACAACTGCCACTGGCCCTTCTCATCCTCCAGGACCGTGATCCGCTGCTGCAGCTCCTCGTTCTCCGCCTGGAGTGTCGCCAGCTGCTGATGGCCGTCTTGCGTCTGGAGCTTCTGGAGCTGCTTCTCGGCCTGCTTGCACTTGAGCTTCAGCTTGATGTTGGCCTTGTTGGACTCGTCCAGCTTCTGTTTCAGCTGCTGCAGCTCCTCCTGCAGCTCCTTGCTGGCCAGCGAGTCCTCCAGGGCGTCGTCCAGGAACAGTGGCTTGCTGCGGCTGCTCTGCGCCAGCTTCTCCTCCAGGAGCCGCAGATTCACGTTCAGGACATTCAGTTCAGTGGTCTTCTCCGCCAGCTCCTCGCTCTGCACCGCCATGGCGGCCGTCTGCTCCGCCAGCTTGGCCTCCAGCTCGGCCAGACGCTCCGAGACACCGGCATCGCTCGCCGGCAGCTCATCGTCCCTGGTCTGGCGCAGCTTCTCGTTGGCCTCCTGCAGCTCCGCCAGTTGGTTGGTCAGGTCGTGGAGCTGCTTGGCCAACTCCTGACTGACCTGGGCGTCGGTGGTGGCTGCCGTGGTCTCACTCTGGGTTAGTTTCTCCTCCTGCTCCTGCTCCCGTTCGCGCTCCTTCTCCCGTATGGCTGTCAGCTCGTCCTGCAGTTCGCAGCGCGTCGTCTCCAGGATGTCGTTGACGTTCTCCAGCTCGGCGAGACGTTCTCGGAGGTTGGTTACCTCGCCCTGGAGACGGGCGTTCTCCTGCTCCTGCAGACTCTCCTTCTCCTCCTCTTCATCCTTTTCTGTTCTTTGTTTTTCTTTCTTTTCCTGCTCCTCCGCTTCCTCCTGGCCCTTGGCCAGGCGCAGTTGCTCCAGTTCCTCGTCCCGCTGGGTCAGCAGTCGCTGCAGTTCCGCTCCTGGAAAGGACTCCTATTATTAGTCAAGGATATGCCATAAAATATGAAGAAATCTCACCGGAATGCTCCAACTGCTCGATGAGATTGCCGCGCCGGGCTAGTTCCGTGCGCATTTCCTGCATCTCCTGCTCCTGCCGGCTCTGCTTGAGCTCCGTGATCTTCATGCGGTTCTTGAGGAGCTTCAGCCGGCCCTCGTCTGTCGCCTCCTGACCCTGGGCCTCCAGGTCCAGGGCGGAACGGTGCCGGGATACTGGTGTCGGATTGGCGGCATTCGCCGCCACCTGCCGCAAATCCGTCATGGAAGAGCCCAATTCCGAGGCAGTCGACAGGGAGCTGGTCTTGACCGACAGCAGGGATTTGGCCAGATCCCGCTTCCGCTGCTCCAGCAGGGCGCGATTCTGCTCCGTGCGCTGGGTGAGCATCTGTAGCTTCTCGCTGCCGCTGGTCTGGAGCAGGGAGACGTCCGCTGATCGGGGGTCCTCCTTGGTGGGCGTCACCAAAGGCGTGGAGGAGTCGAGGGCCAGTGAGCCGGCTCGCGTCTTCAGGACGGTGAGCTTCTGGCCCAGATTCCTCAGCGACTCCATGGAGTCACTCATGCTGGACTTGTGCTTTCCATCCTGCGACTTCCTCAAGGCGCGCTCCTTTAAGGCGGTGAGGCGTTCCTGGAAGGGATTCAGCTTAAATATTTTGTTTTTTTTTTTGTTTTTTGTGCAACGCCTACCTGTTGCTTGTGCAGGTTCTCTTTGAGGCTGTCTAGGCGACCCTTGCCCTCGTTGCCTCTCGTCGTTGTGCTGGCGGATACATTCTGGAAAGGATTAGGGGAAAAGCAAGGAGAATTAGTAAAGTTTCTCAATGAAAACGAAAGGTTTATTTTTAGAACCCACCATCTAACTGAATATAATTAAAATTAATTTTTTAACATTTTTTTTTTTTTGACAAAAAACCGAAAAAGAAACTTGATATTTGAGTTTGTTTGCAAGGTGGTGCCTCTGGAAGAGCTATTTCTGTGTGGGATTTCTAGCTCCACTGCTGCTGGACATCAAGGGCTAGTGCCTGGGAGGACACCCACTCACCTGTAACAGGGACAGATCATTGGAGCTGCCCGAGAAGCGTATATCTGTCTCGCCGTCGTATTCGTGGTCGTCGGGCTGAAAATATTTCAAAATATTAGTTATCACCGATTCCTTGAATGAGAACCAATCTCACCTGCACTAGGGAAAAGTCATAGGTGCTATCCAGTGCAGCCGTTTCCGTGGCCGCCGCATCCGCATCCGCCATCGTCGATTATTTATTTTATTTTTTTTTTTAAATCACACTATCTATTAATCGAAAAGTAAACCAAAACAAAAAAAAAAACGAACAAACGGAAAACAACAGAAAATCGGAATGGAACGGAAGGAAGGAAGGAAAAGGGAAAACAAAAATATACAGCACTATAGCTATCTGGTCGCGTTGGGAAGATATATCCGACGATTCCAAGTCCTATTCCGAATCCAGGTTCGATCGCTAGCTATCGACATTGACTGCAACGAGAGCGGACATCTGTTTACCATATAGCTGGCAGGTTTATGTCTCCTTCGATATCGGTCTCGTGTTCCGATTTCGATCGGAAATCTTTAACTTCTTTCTTTTTTTTTTAAGAATTCGTGGCACTGACGTGTGCACCTTTGTGTGTGTGTGTGCGTGTAATGTGTGTGTGCGCGAAATGTGTACGTGTTTGTTTGTTTGTGTTTGTGTGTTTGGTCGCTGTTGTGTTTTTTGTTGTGTTTTAGGCTTTCTTTGGGGGATTAATCAGTTTTAACTTGATTGCTAAACCCCGGGAAACTGTATGAGGCCAGATGAACAACGCTTTATGTCATTTACGTCACGAATATTTACCAATTTTAATTAATGCCAGCGTAAAAACAAAAAGCAACCAGGGCTGCAAAGCTATTATCGCCGGTAGAATGGCAACATTTGGAAGAAGAAGCAGCAGGAGTGCTGGGAAATTCCCGCTGACAATACTAGCTGACCTAGTTTTGATTTCCTGTTTTCATTTATTAAAAAGTGTTTATAATAGTTTCCAATTACTAAAAATGCAATCTCTATTATTTATATATAAAATATTATAAAAAAAATACGTTTTCAGCCACTGTATAGAATATTGAGTAGGATTTCTTTATTGTTATAATATTGTAATAATTAGTTTTTAAAATTTAATAAGGTAATAGTACAAATAAAAAAGAGTCTTTAATAATTTGTAAAATTAAATATTCCAAATCGGACTAGTCTGGCAACTTTAAACCACAGCGGACTACCAACACTAGCGTAGCGCATCGGCGTTTAACAACACCGGCGCAACAAGGAAAAAACGAAGGACAGACGGTAGCGCGTGCTAATTTACACATAGATGTAGGGGCTTGGGTACAGCGAGCGCCATGAACTTCCCCCTGGCGAACGCCAACAAGGATACCCTGCGGGCCGCCTGCAAGAAATGTGGCTACGCCGGTCACCTGACCTACCAATGCCGCAACTTCCTCAAGGTAACAAAGTGCAAACAATGTAACCGGTTGTGAAAACCATTCCCTAATCCTTTTCTACTGGCAGGTGGACCCCAACAAGGAGATCCTGCTGGATGTGGAGAGTACCAGTTCGGACTCGGAGCTCGACTACCTCACGCCGCTCACTGAGCTGCGAGCCCAGGAGCTGAAAGGCGGCGCAGAACTGCCTCCTCCCGCTACTACCACCACCACCACCGCTGCCGCTACGGCCAGCAAGGATAAGGACAAGGAGAGGGAACGGGAGAGGGAGCGGGAGCGAGAGAAGAAGCGGAGTGGCTCCAAACGGAGCCGCGAGACTGCCACTGAAAAGGAAAAGGATAAGGACAAGGCGAAGAAATCCCTGCGGCACAAGAAGCGCAAAAAGAAGAGTAGCAAGCACAAAAAAAAAGAAGCTAACAAGAAGAGTTCAAAGAAAAGTAGCAGCAAAAAATCGAAAAGACGCCGCAGCAGCTCCTCCAGTAGCTCCTCCTCATCCTCTGATTCGGACTCCTCTTCCACATCCGACTCAGAATCTGAATCAGAATCGGATTCTAGCGACAATGAAGAGTCGAGTACTAGCGAGTCGGACGAGTACGGTCGCAAGAAGAAACGGCAGGGGAAGTACAAGCGTAAGGCGGACACTGCTCTGCTGCGCCGGAAGAAAACAAAGGTGAAGCGCAAGCGTCATCGCGCCGGCGCCGGCGGTTCCTCGGCCCAAACGGCCGGTAGCTACCTAAGCAGTCTCAGCGACAGCAGCACCTACTGAGAGAACTATGCAACCCGGACGACTGCCAGCTCCGATTCCAATTCCATAGCGGATGAATAATAATAATCCCCGTACCCTAGACTTGTCGTAGCCCTTAAGTTAAAGCCCAATTGTGCTGCAAATACAAACAAAAAAAAATTAGTTCATACAAGAGAGACCAGAGAGAGAGATTGTTTTTTCCGACGATGTTGCCATCGTCTTGGCTTGTATTTGTCCGCCAATTTCAAAAGATTATCACAAAGTAAAGAATATCACGGACTAAAGATTAAAAGGGAACGTCGCCCATCTAGTCGGAGTCATTGGCCAGTTCGTCGTCGCGGTCGTCGTTGGCGTTGTTGATGTCCAGGACCATCTGGAGAGCGTCCAACTCGGCCTTCAGCTGAATGACATTGCGTCTGGACTCGCGGCAGTTGTTGCAGTTGCCGTTCTCCAGCTCCTCGCACTTGGCGGCCAGAGTGGAGAGCAACACTGCGTTGGCCTTCTCGTAGTCCAGATTCTTGTGCACCAACTCGGCACACAACGAGCAGCTAGAGTTCTCCCAGTCGGTCAGCTCCTCGTTCTTGGCCAACAGGCTGCGTCGCAAGTTGAGGTTCTGCCTCTTGACCACCACCAGCTGCTGCTCGAGAGCCAACCTTTCGTCCTCCTTGCTCGAGACACTCTGCCTGGCTGCCGCCCCCGGGTAACCAATTAGCTTGTACAGCTCCCTGGACATCTGGGTCATGCCGGCCATCAGGGCATCCAGCTTGTTCTCCATGTCCCGGTTCTTGGTCCGCTGCTCGTAGAAGTATGAGTCCAGCCGGGACAAGTCCATGGCTGCTCCGGCCAGGTTAGTGTTCGAGTAGATGAGCCCGTTGTTGTTGCGGGAAGTGTTGGGATTATCTGTATATCTTGGGGAACTGGGACAGGTATAGCCGACCACAGGCTGGGGTGGTGGAGGTGGCGGCGGCGGCAACGGGTTGGCCGACACCTGGACTTTAACACGCTCTGTGTACTCGGGATAGGGAAGGCGGCGGCGACGAGTTTCGGTCTCGGGCTGTGGCTCGTCGACAATCAGTCCCTTAACGGAGCCAGAATCGGCTGCCACTGCAGGGGGCGCCTCCTCCACTACGTTCGAGTTCTCCCCGTTGTCCTCGTTCGGATTCCCTTGCGAAGATCCCCCCCCTTGATTGGCAGTTTCCTCGTTCCGGTTGGCGGAGGCAGCGTACCTCTTGGCCTGCGGTGGTGCACCCACTTCGATGTAGTTCTCGTAGCACACCCCATCCTCGCACCCGGAGCAGTTGCCACAGGCATACATCACATCCGGGTACCTGCGCTTCGGCTGGGCAGGGCCGGCAGCCGCATTCCGCTCGAAGTACTTCATGCAATGGCCCAACTCGTTGAAGCTCCGTTCGAAGGCCTTCTCGTCGGCCTGGTTGTCGAAACGGAAGCTCCAGACTCGGTCGTCGTTGTCTATGAACTGCCAGTACAGCTCGTTCTGGGTGAGGGTCTGACCCTCCGACTCGAGCCAGCACACAGCGAGGATCCGGTTCCTGTCCTTGAACAGGATCAGCTTGGTGGACGGCATGTCTCTACTGCCTCCCTGCACCTTCGACGAAATGGCCACGCCCATTTTGGACTCGGATCCATTTTGGGCATAACCGAAAACAGGCTTCGCGATAACTGTCTTCCATCCGTAGTCCGAGTCCTCCTTCTTCTCGTTGGACGCCGTCTTTGGTGCGGCTGGTTGGTAGCGCTTGGAGCGCGTCTCGCTCTTGGAGGGACGAGTCGCCGCCTCCTCGAAGGCCTTGCTCAAGTTGGCTTTGGCCTTGATCTTGGTGCCGCTGCGGGAGAAATTCAGTTTTAAAATTTTAAGCTTTACAATGGCATTTTTTTTTTTTTAATTTTGAATAAAAAAATTGTTTTTTTTTTTTTTCACTATTTAATGGCCTAGTTATTCTCTTTAAATAAGATCTCCTGGATACTATCTCCTGGATCACTTATGTAAGTCACCTGACTTACCAATGACTTGTCAAAAAAAAAATCTTTTGAAATTTTCAATATTTCGAATTAATTTTCAATTAAAATGTGTAACTTTATTTGCCGGATTATTCTCCTAAAAAATTGCTGCCTCCCTGCATGTTTTATTTTTGAAACTTAATGACTTGCATGACTTATTTTAATAAAAATAAAAAAAAAACAGAGGCAGGCATGCGCCCAGAAAAGAAGAATTTTTAAACCGAAATTTGTACTTTTTTAATGCCGAATAAATCCTCTATTTTCCCCCGAAGATTGAATACCTTTCAAATTTATATTTTATATATAGTATTTTGTATTCCCGATGTATGTATGTATTTATTTTTAAAGTCACCGGCTCAGTGACTTGCAAGAAAAAAATGGCCGCCAGCAGGCACGTGCTAAGTGAGGATGAGTTTCCGACGCAAGGCCCGGGCCCCATAATTTTCACAGTCTTGGATTAAAATGTTTTAATTTATTATTTGCCGGATTATTCTACGAGCTTGTCTATATATATAGATCTATTCATATTTAATACTTATAATACAAACTTATATATGTATGTAAGTCTCATGCGCAGTGACTTCGCTAAAAAGCACCATAGCCGACGGCAGCAGCGCATGCGCAGAAAGAAGTGCCGATAAGGGCCGCGCAGCATACGAAATTTTTGAAATTTTCCATTAAAATTTTTAACTTTACTATTTGCCGGTCCCTTCCCTCTATAGAAAATGAATAGGAGCCAGTATATAGTATTTGCCTTTCTTTTATGAAAAGTCACTTGGGCAATGACATGCGAAAACAGAAAAACGACCGACGCAGGCGCGTGCCAAAATTTTCAAAATTTAAGATCACGGAGTTTAACTTTATGTTCCGGATTATTGGCCTGAAAAAGGTACTGCATTCATGCCTATGCCCGAATAAGTTGCCTCAAAGAGCCCCGAGTACCATGGGAAAATTTTCAAATGGAAATGTTTCTCTTTTTTTGTTATTTGCTGGCCCGTTTTTCCGAAACAAAGTCCACAAGAAGTGCCTGTTTTAAGATATTCCCCTGCGTTATTAACTCACCTGCGCAACTTCTTAGAAAAGTCGTTTCCTTGTTCTTCTGCCATTGCTAATCACAAAATAATTAGTTTTTCCACAAAATAGAACTGAACTTGATAGCTTTCTTGTCGAAAGTTGGTCTTTTTCCCTGAACAGTTGAGGATAAAGTGAAAGACTTTGATTTTTTGGCCAGGTCTACAGGAGTGAGTGACCGTTTATGATGTCAAGGCCTACTAGAAAGCTGTTAGGTGAAGTTGGTGCCGTTAGTGACACTCCTTTTTACAGAACGCATTTTTTGAACTTTCGAAAAAGCTTTCACCCCCGATTTGGTTGAAACACTCGGGATACACGCATTTTTGGGTCCTCATCACGGGAAAAATAATCCTCAGTTGCCTAAATGATGTTTTCTGCAAGAAAAACCTGTTAAAAACGTATATTTGTATAGTTTTCTTTTCGAATATCTCTCCAAATGCCATCCTTTTCGCAAGAAGACTCGGATCATTCCCAGGTGACTCCCCCGCATCACGAGGCACGCCTGCGCATAACAGTTGTTTTCAATTCAAATGGTGCTGCCCAATCAGCCGGCTAACATCGTGAGTTTTCTATCGATATATCGAATAGGGATGTACCAATAACACTGAGTTATTTAACAGGAGTTAGTTTATTTTTGAACAAAAAACGCGCTATTTGGCAATTTCTCGAGATATTTTAACAAGTAAATTGTTTTTATTGTTTTTAATACCTTAAGGGCTGAGCAATAATCCAATATCTAGTTTATAGACAACATCGATAGAAAATGTTGTTGTCTCTCAGTAATCGATAAGACTGTTAAGCGCAATTGGCGGGAATTTTAAATATTTATTTATTTTAGATTTGTATTTATTTTAGATTTGTATTTATTTTAAGCTTTTAGAAGGCTTATTCAAATCTTTTATTAATAAACAGACTATTTTATAAATGATTTCATTTAGAATAATCATTTTCTCACAAAAACTAACTTGCTAATTATTATTTTTAACACTTTCCAAAACGTGAGTTGTTTTATTTCATTTTGGAAGTATATATTTCACCATATATGAAATTTTAAATAATTTTTTGGGCCAGAATTATGTCCAATATTGGCGGTGACCCCTCTATTATCAATTCAGTTCAGTTTTTTTTTTGAGTTAACTCTCGGTGGGGTGGCTTCTTATCAAGATTAGAGTCCGGGTCTCAGAATCTTGTCAGTTTCAGAGAAAATCGAATCGGCAGGAACCTATGCTCTCTGCAGATTCTTCCAGCATCTCGACCCACCAAGGTTTTTGGAAATTGCGAATTTCACAATAATTGTGGACCGACCCACCACAACCTTGGGAAGGCCATCAAAAGAATCAGAGCACTGAAAAAATAGCTTAAAAGTTTTTATTTAAATATGAATTTTCTTTTAAAATTTTATATTTAAACATTTTTATATTTCATATTTAAAATAAACCAAGAACCTTGCTTTTGTGGAAAATAAAAAAAAAAATTTTCCGGGTGCCGACAACGACGCAGTTGCTCCCGATCTTGGCATCCGATAAGCGGGAGAGTGGAGCGCATCATTTAGCGCTTGTTCAAGTGCGTTCATCGTCGGCCGGGACGGGATCGGATCGCCAGAAGTCCGGCCGATAAGGGCTGGTGAGAGAGCTATAAAGTGGCCCGGAGCCCGAGACGTGTTTCAGTCCAACAAGAGACACCGCAGCCACCGGCTCATCGCATCCACAGCTCAGTTTCTCAGTTTTTTTGTTTGTTTAGCACATCATTAGCCACAAAACCACATACCCGAAGTGCCCGCCACCACCTGTTTTTTTGTTTTTTGTTTTCTGATTTAGGAGAGGATTAGGTGATAAGCGAAGCCGTAAACAAAGAGATCTGATTACGTAAACAATAAAAAAATTGTTGTTTGGAGACTGAAAATGGAGGTGCCCCCGCCGCTCGTCCTCAAGCGCCCCCTCTATGTGCCCAGCAAGACCCTGATGGGTCCAGGACCCTCCAACTGCTCCCATCGGGTCCTGGAGGCGATGAGCAATCCGGTTCTGGGTCACATGCATCCCGAGTGCCTGCAGGTGGGTTATGGTATTTATATTTCTTATCTTAAGGTTTTTAAGTTAAATTTACAATTAATTAATTACTATTTAATTAAAATGATTGAAAAAATTAAGATTTTCTTTCAACTAAAATTTCTATTAAAATATTTCGAGGATTAATTATTAAAAAAAAAACCTTTTTAATTTAAAACCATAATAATAATAATTTAAACCTTAAACAATTAATACCAACCCAATTAACTCTTAAATATTAAAATAATTAATTAAAATCATTCAAAAAAAAACTTTTCTTTGGAAACTTAAGAGGATTTTATTTTTCAAAAATAAGAATTTTAATTAAAAATCAAAATCATTATAATAATAATTTTGAAACATTTTCAATTTAAAACCTAAAATATAAGCCCTATATTTATGGCCATTACTGTCCCGTTCGGAGTACACTGGACGAGGCATCTTATCAGGGCAGCTCGAAACATTGAGATACAATTACAGCCGTGGGTCAGAAATCAATAGACTGAGACCACCCGATCCATACCATATAGGATCCATATAGAATGCCACATAGAATCCATATATAGGATCTGAAATCGGGATGGGAACAACTGGTCCAGCTCTTCCATGCAAATGGGTTAATCTTGAATGGGAAATGATTACTTTAATGGACCCTTTCCATATACTGAAAGATGAACTGAAAGCCCGCTTCCATTTCCAGATTATGGACGAGGTGAAGGAGGGCATCAAGTACATCTTCCAGACACTGAACGACGCCACCATGTGCATCAGTGGAGCAGGTCACGCCGGCATGGAGGCGGCCCTCTGCAATCTGATCGAGGACGGGGATGCGGTCCTCATGGGAATCACCGGAGTCTGGGGCCACCGGGCCGGGGACATGGCCCGTCGGTATGGCGCCGAGGTGCACTACGTGGAGGCCAGCTTCGGACGGGCACTCAGCCTGGAGGAGATCGAATTTGCGTTTGAGGCCCACCAGCCGAAGGTGTTCTTCATCGCCCAGGGCGACTCCTCCACGGGAATCATTCAGCAGAACATACCGGAGATCGGAGAGCTGTGCCGGAAGTACGACTGCTTCCTGGTGGTCGACACGGTGGCATCGCTGGGCGGTACCGAGTTTCTGATGGACGAGTGGAAGGTGGATGTGGCGTATACCGGCTCCCAGAAGTCGTTGGGCGGCCCGGCCGGCCTAACGCCGATCTCGTTCAGCAAACGAGCTCTCACCCGGATCCGGAAGCGCAAGACCAAGCCAAAGGTGTACTACTTTGACATCCTGCTGATCGGCCAGTACTGGGGATGCTATGGCACGCCCAGGATCTACCATCACACCATCTCCTCCACCCTGCTGTACGGTCTCCGCGAGGCACTGGCCCACTTCTGTGCCGTGGGCCTGAAGGCGGTGGTGAAGCGCCACCAGGAGTGCTCGCGCCGCCTCCAGCTGGGCATCGAGGAGCTGGGCCTAGAGATGTTCGTCCAGCGGGAGGATGAGCGCCTGCCGACAGTGAATACCATTAAGGTGCCGTTCGGGGTTGACTGGAAAAAAGTGGCCGAGTATGCCATGAGAAAGTGAGCCAATCTATTAATTAATTAATCAATTAATTACAATCTAATTAATGAAATCCACTTGCAGGTACAGCGTAGAGATTAGCGGCGGACTGGGCCCCACGGTGGAGCATGTCTTCCGGATCGGCCTGATGGGCGAGAACGCCACCCTGGAGCGAGTGGACATGGTGCTCAGCATCCTGAACGAGGCCATCCAGAGCATCAAGCAGCGGGCGGTCAAGACGGAGCGTTCCAAGATCTGAGCAGGCCTAGTTGTAGTCCCTTCTTTTTTTTACTGGTTATAGTTTAAAACTTTTGAATAAAAAAAATCTTTAAAAACCTTAAATTTGGTGGATCTTCTGTGAGATAGAAATGTTATCTAATCAGAGCGATTTCTATCTGGAATTCTTATAAGGAAAAGGAGTAGGAATGGGAGTAGGAATGGGTGTAGGAAACATCTCATTTGGAGGACAAGTTCAAAAATGGTACTGTATGAAATAGTATCATATTTAATCCCCTAAAGTTCCATCCAACAAATGGAAGCCCTCTCCAAAACTCAGATCTTATCTGAAAAGAACCTGATTCTAAAATGGTATAGGACTTCCTGCTAGTCTTCATCTTAATCCAATAAAGACTGCTATAGGAAGGGCCCTATAAGACCAGAAACATCCAATCTGGAATGCAACATGTCCCAAAATGAATACAGCTACATACATTCAATAGACATACATACATTCTATAAGAAAGGCTCTCCATAGAGTTTAGACTTGGAACATCTGGAAAGAAACTGTTCTATAAGGACTCCTCGTAGTCTGCATCTGAATCCAACGAAAGACTGCTATTAGGAGGTCTCTTTAGCATAAACAGTTCCTATAATGGTATAAGACTTCTCTGGGCTCTATAGGCTCTATAAGACTAAACATCTGGAAAGAAACTAGTACTAAAATGGCATAAGGCTTCCTCATAGTATAGTTTTTCTCAAGTTATGCCTTCTCAATCGGATAAAGGAATATAAGAAGAATCTAATATGGGAAAACTCTATAACCCTAACTTATCCTAAAATGGTATACGATTTCGTCATAGTCTTTCCCATAATCCAATACACATCGGGAACATTTCATAGGGAAAGCAACAGGTGCTCCCTTTAATCCAATAAAAGACTGCTATAAGAAGGGATCTATTGGAGATATCTGAAAAACAACTGATTCAAAAATGGTATATTACTTCCTCATAGGCTTTCTCAAAATCGAATAAAAACTTCCATAAGAAGGATCATGATCAGTAACATACATCTGATCTGGAAAGCAACAGATCCTAAAATGATATAAGACATGATATAATTTTCAATAAGGTTCTATCTAATAAAGACTGGTATAGTCTCTATAATAATACTATATATAATGAAACTGATCTTGAAATGTTAGATGCCTTCCTCATAGTCTCCATCCAAAACAATAAAGACTTGAAGACTATAAGAAGGGATCTATTAGACTGGGGATCTCATCTGAAAATAAATAGATTCTAAAATGGCAAGACTTCCTTTAAATGTTTCTCATAATCCAATAAATTCAATCCAAAGTTCTATAAGGAGGACTCTATAATAGGATTCCGATCTAATCTGGAAAGCTAAAGATCCTAAAATGTTATAAGGATTCTCCAAATTACCATCTTAAACCAATAAAGACTTCTATTAGAAGAAATCTACAAGACCAAGAAGACCATCTGTAAAGCTGATCCAAAATATAGCCTCATAGTCCCCGTCCAAGTCCAATAATACTATACGAGTTGGAACGTGTCTGGAGAGAAACTGATCCTAAAACGGTATAAAGATTCCTCATAATCCAATAGACTCCTATACGGAGGGCTCTACAGATACTCTGATACTGAGTCTGATCGGATAGGATATGAGGCTTCCTTAAAATCTCCCTGCTAATCCAATAAATGGAATGAGTATAGAGGACTCTATATGGCATCCTAATGGGATATGGGATTCTACCATATGGGATCCTAATATGGTAGAAGTCTATGATCCAACAATGCTCCATCTCGACACTACTTTTCGAAAACAAAACCGTCATTGCGTAGAAGAATGTATCTTAATATTACAGATTTATTGAACGCCGATCCAGACGAGTCTCGGATCGTCCAAGCACTCACAGGCACGGAGAAAAAAAAACAAAAAAAAATTGTACACTTAAATGTTTATTTGTTATTAACTCAGAGGACGGCGGCGGTGGAGCGGTGCTTGGGAAGCAGACGATCCATTGGCCGCCGCCCAAATCATATCATCCATGTGTACTAAAAAGTGACGACCTTAGCTTTAGCTTCTAAGCCTAACCCTGCTTCTGGGCCAGCTCGCGGGCCTTGGCGCGCTCCAGCTTGGAGATGCGGGCCAGGGACTTGGAGCCGAGGATGCCACCGCCCCAGTGACGACGGATCTCCTCGTGGCGCTCGTTGAAGTTGGTCTTGACGGCCTCCAGGAGCTTGCCGAAGTTGGCCTTGTCGTTGTTGTCGACGGTGGTGAGGGCCAGGGTGGTGCAGGTCTTGCGGCGGACCAGACGACCCAGACGGGCCTTGCCCTTCACGATGCAGTAGGGCACGCCCATCTTGCGGCAGAGGGCGGGCAGGAAGAGCACCAGCTGCAAGATGAAATACCAAAATTAGTATCACAAGTTACGACACAAAAAGTTTCTCATGAGATCGAGGCAATCAGCTGTCAAGTTTCCACATGGCGGTGTTCTGGGGAAACCGGAAGTTTGCCCAGAAAACCGTTCAGTTGAAGAAATTCATGTTTAACATCACATGATGGCACTTGGCTTGGCATCGGATCATGGGGCCATAGAATCACTTACCTCGAGGGGATCAACATCGTGGGCGATGACCACCAGCTGGGCCTTCTTCTGCTCGATGAGCTTGGTGACGGTGTTGGTGCCGGCCGAGACATAGCTGGGCTTCTTCTTGGGCTCAACATCCTTGCCCTTGGCCTTGGCCTCGGCGATCTTCTTCAAGCGCTGCTTCTTGGCCAGGGGGGACTCGGGACGGTACTTCTCGAGCAGCTTGAACAGCTTCACGGCGGTGGTCTTGTCCAGGGTCTGGCTGAACTGGTGGATTGGTGGGGGCACCTTCAGACGCTTCTGGAGCACGGCCTTCTGGCGCTGGACGCGAATGTACTTCGGCCAGCGAACGAAACGGGACAGATCGCGCTTGGGCTGCACATTCTGGCCTGTATGCGTATGATGGGGGAGGGGGGGGGAGATGATATACTCCGTCATGGCACTAATATATTGTCGAAAGACTTACCGATTCCGAAGTTCTTGGGACGCTTCTCGAAGAGCTGGTTGACCACCTTCTTCACCACCGGTTTCTTGACAGCCAGTGGGGCTGGAGCCACCTTCTTGGTCACTGGCTTCTTCTTTGGCCTGGGCTGTTTATAGAGAACACACACAAAAAAAAAAAAATATTACAATTATTTCACTGTCCAACAACAACAAAGCAAACAAAACACAAACATCCTCGAATTACAGCGAGTTTGCACAAAAAATGTTCACTTTATTCAGCTTGAGGGCACTGCCTACCTTCTTAACAACCATTGTTGCGCAGTTTTAGTTTAAGATGCTACCGAAAAAAGCAGATTCGAGCGGGTCGCTAAAAAGACCAGCCTTTGCGTCTGCCTGTCAAAAGGTAAAGGAATGGATGTCAGCGGCGGAAGTTGGGTGCTCGAATTTGACAGAAGCAGGGTTGCTTTGGACTACGCTACGCAGGGTTGCATTCAGGGCTGCAAATGTTCGATAGGTGGCAACGTAACGATATTTTCTAAATGTCTAAAATTAAATTTTAATAGAATTTTACTGAATGAGAGAATTTATAATTATTTTATAAATTATATGGTCAACAAAAAGCTTTTGTTTTCACGAAAACGCATTTAAATGCCATTTTATCGAGTTTTGGAGCACTGTCACCTGTAGTGCTCTGCAACACCTGTGCTTGCACCGTTTTCCAATACTGTTTGCTTGGAAATCGAAAAAAAAAATTAATTTAAGCGTGTCTGCGCTGCGCTTGCGCTAAATGCTAAATTAACCGTAAATGCGCATCGTTTAACGCGAGTGCTATAATCGGGTACTAACTAAACAGAGCGACTAGATCGAAGCTGCCAGCTGGAAGATGCCATTCAACGCCATATCTCCGCTGCTTCGTGTTCATTTTTCTCCTGTCCACCATTTTTAATTTCTTTGTTTATTTTGTGCCCATCTTCGCGGGGGAGAGAGAGGCTGAAAAAGAGTAAAGAGTGCGGGAGAGAGTGCTGGAGAAGATGGTGTGATCTTGCTGGAGAACCAAAAATCTGCCTGTCCACCCGTTGCGATGGCTAGCAATGCTGCGGGCAGCGGTCCGGCCGTATCCGGATCTGTATCCGTAACCGGATCAGTGGACCGGACCGTCCAGCCCGTGAACCACACCCACGCCGTATGCGTGTGGGAGTTTGAATCGCGGGGCGGCAAGTGGTTGCCCTACTCGCCGGCAGTGTCCCAGCACCTGGAACGTGCCCATGCCAAGAAGCTAACCCGCGTGATGCTAAGCGATGCCGATCCCAGCCTGGAGCAGTATTACGTCAATGTGCGCACCATGACCCAGGAGACCGAGGCCGAGTCGGAGACGGGCTTGCTAACGATCGGAGTGCGTCGGATGTTCTACGCCCCCAGTTCTCCGGCTGGCAAGGGCACCAAGTGGGAGTGGTCGGGCGGCAGTGCCGATAGCAACACCGACTGGCGGCCCTACAACATGCACGTCCAGTGCATCATTGAGGATGCCTGGGCGAGGGTAAGTCACTGTCCATAGGGATGTCCATAAAATACTGATATTTCTGTGTCCTCCAGGGCGAGCAAACTTTGGATCTGTGCCACACCCACATCGGCCTGCCGTACACCATCAACTTTTGCAATCTGACGCAGTTGCGCCAGCCCAGCGGTCCCATGCGCAGCATCCGACGCACCCAGCAGGCTCCCTATCCGCTGGTGAAGCTAACGCCCCAGCAGGCCAACCAGCTGAAGAGCAACGCCAGCAGCTCCAACAGCAGTGCCTACAACACTCTGCCCAAGCTGGGCACCGACACCAAGAGTCTACATCGCATGCCCATGACCCGTCAGCAGCATCCATTGCCTCCCAATCATCAGCATCAGCAACAGCATCCGCAGCAGCATCAGCAGCACCATCAGTTGCAACATCAGTTGCAACATCAGCAGCCATCGCACCATCACCACAGCCAGACGGCGCCTAGGAAGCCGCCAAAGAAGCACAGCGAGATCTCCACCACCAATCTCCGCCAGATCCTCAACAACCTGAACATCTTTGGCAGCAGCACCAAGCACTCGAACATGGCCAGCGCCAGTTCGTCCTCTTCCTCGGCCTCACTCCATCACGGCAATCACCTGTCCCACGCCCAATCGCACGCCCACTTCTCGCACGCCAAGAATATGCTGACTGCCTCGATGAACAGCCATCATAGCCGGTGCTCGGAGGGATCGCTGCAGTCGCAGCGCAGCAGTCGCATGGGCTCACATCGCTCGAGATCCCGAACGCGGACATCGGACACGGACACCAATAGCGTCAAGTCGCATCGCAGGCGACCCAGCGTGGACACCGTTTCCACCTACCTGAGCCACGAGAGCAAGGAGAGCCTGAGGAGTCGGAACTTTGCCATTTCTGTTAACGATCTGCTTGACTGTTCGCTCGGCAGTGATGAGGTGTTTGTGCCGTCGCTGCCGCCCTCGTCGCTGGGCGAAAGGGCTCCAGTACCGCCACCGCTGCCACTCCATCCTCGCCAGCAACAGGTGCAGCAGCAGCAGCAGCAACAACAACAGCAGCAGCAGCAACAACAGCAGCAGCAGCAACAGTTGCAGCAACAGCAGCAATCAATCGCCGGTTCGATTGTGGGCGTGGACCCAGCCAGTGACATGATATCGAGATTTGTGAAGGTGGTGGAGCCTCCGTTGTGGCCCAACGCCCAGCCCTGCCCCATGTGCATGGAGGAGCTGGTGCACTCGGCCCAGAATCCGGCCATTTCGCTCAGTCGCTGCCAGCACCTGATGCACTTGCAGTGCCTCAATGGGATGATAATCGCCCAGCAGAACGATTTAAATAAGGTAAGGTGGCGGGGTGACTAGAGAGAGAGAGAGAGAGAGAGAGGGGGAGAGTGAATGTGAGAGAGAGGGAAGATACTAATCGGAGAACCTTGATCTTTCAGAATCTCTTCATTGAATGCCCGGTCTGTGGCATCGTTTATGGCGAAAAGGTGGGCAACCAGCCCATCGGCAGCATGTCCTGGAGCATCATCAGCAAGAACCTGCCAGGACACGAGGGTCAGAACACGATACAGATTGTCTACGAGTGAGTCTTGAAGCTTCCTGTCACTAAAAATTGTTGCTTTATTGGACATTCCGTTTTCAGTATCGCATCTGGGTTGCAAACAGCCGAGCATCCGCATCCGGGACGTGCCTTCTTTGCGGTTGGCTTCCCGAGGATCTGCTATCTGCCTGACTGTCCGCTGGGCCGGAAGGTGCTGCGCTTCCTCAAGATCGCCTTCGATCGCCGGCTATTGTTCTCCATTGGCCGGTCGGTGACCACCGGTCGGGAGGATGTGGTGATTTGGAACAGTGTGGACCACAAGACACAGTTCAATATGTTTCCGGATCCAACGTATCTGCAGCGCACTATGCAGCAGTTGGTGCACCTGGGTGTTACGGATTAAATGAAGATTCTTCCCCAGCAGCCATGAAGAGATGCCCAGCAGCCAACCCACCCACCGAGGCCAAGAACCCCTCCCCTCCACACGTTTCTTCCACTTCGTTCATAAGTTACTTCCTACATAATCTCAGTGTGTGTGCAATCCTCGTTTACTATGATATAACATTTTTTTGCATAGGTATATTGCATAGCGTTCGAGAAGCTCGAACCATAAAAAACAAAACAAAACAGAAAGCAAACAGAATGGCAATTAATGCTTCCTTTCCGCTCTTCCATTTCGTATTTGTACGCACCTACCCGATAAGTTCCGTACATCATATGTATTAGTTAGATGTAGTATATATATATATAGTATATATATATAGATGTAGTTTAGTTTTTTGTCCAAGAGAATCTTGACCCGAAAGACACCTACTAGTATTAGAGATATATATATATTGCAGATTCCACCAGGCCAGGCCGGGCCATGCCAGGCCATGCCATGCCATCTTCCCCCATAGAAGCCTTCGAGTGTAAGCTGTGCCAAAATCCCCATAGAGCTAAACATTGTTGATATATGTAGCATATAACTCTCCATTCTCCATTTTCCATTCTCCATTCTCCATTCTCCGTTCTCCAATTTTTTTTTTTAATTCTTCAGTTTCCAGATATTATTGTCGAGTTTATTGGAAGCTATAGTTATAATCGAATTTATAAGGAGAGTGAGACAGAGGAGAAGGGAGATTCGTCGACAGACTCGTCTTTGGCCATTTAATCTCTTCCATTCAGCGAATTTGATGTGATTTTAATTTGAATTATTCATTACATTATTCAGCAACATGCTAACCATGCATAGATATTCCATTATATATATAACGATACATATAACATTTAAAACGATAAAAAGACATTTAAACATATCGCATACATACAATACATTTAATTGAATTTTTTGCACACATTTGATGAATTGTTGCTTTCATATTGATATCATCGAACATCGAACTACATTTACACGCATCGCATACATCGCAGATATAATTATATTATATATTATTTTATTATATACTATGTAGCTTATTATGTAGAAGTAACAGCTAGCGGATCTGGTCCGCGTCACCATATTTCATACCATTTGATAATATGACTCGACCAAGTTGTTTTTAGCACTGATTAGTTCTTAGTATTCATTGCGAATATTCCACATTATTCCACACCATTCAAATATTGTGCATAAACATTTTATTTTACACATACATTTAATACATAGTTCAAATAAAGTAATTTCATTCATGTTCAAATGAGTTATGTGTTTTGATTTTAGCAACTTTTAAATATAATTTCTTATATAAAGTATGTTTTCAGATTTGTGACGAAATCTCTTGGCTTTTTATATCCGATTTTTACCAAATTTTAAATATAAATACAATATTATTTAACAATTTTTGGGACTTGATTATTAAAATTATAAATAAATAGGTACAAAAATTTTTTCAAATGAGTAACGAAATCATTTTGTAATTTATATTTAAATTTTTTTTTTAAGATTTTGGAACGTGCTTTATATATATTTTCCAGATTTGTGACACAACCCTTTTTATATTTTTGAGTTTTAGAACTTTAATTATAAAAATTAAAAATTGTTAAATTTGAATTGTATATTTCTGGTTTTTTTTGACAGTCTTTATTTATTTTTCAAATTTGTGACGACAAATTGATTTTTATATCTCCAGTTTCCTTTTGAACTCATGTTTATGATTATTGGATTTTTTAAAATTTATTTTGGTTATTATTTTTTATATTCTGCAATCAGATTAAAATTATTTTAAAGACTTTAAAGATTTGGTTTTGAATTTGTAACGAAAAGAAAGAAAAATTTGTTTTTTTCAGGCATAAAATTTGGTTTTAAAACAACTCCTTGGCTATACATTTTTTTGGGCATTGCTGGTTTTCCTTTTTTTATTTTTCATTTTCTGCAATGCAATTCAAATCAATCAGTTGACATTTTTGGTACTTCCAAGGTTAATTTTCGTTTTCAATTTCGTTGGCAGTGCGGTGGTTGCCGTGAATCACTTAAAATAAATTAATAAAAGACAAAAAATAAGATGCACAATGCGTTTTTTTGTTGAATACACTCGTACTTATTTTTTCTGATTTCTTATTTTTTTTTATTTAGTGCGTGATGTTGGCGAATCGGTAAGGCAAAGTTGCCCCTGACCATTTAAGGTGCAACGGCAACATGTTGCAGACGTGTGTGTCGCTGTTGTCGCCTCTTCAAAGTTGAATTCAACATCAGCCTACGTGCTGACGTCAGTTTTTGCTGATTTTTTTTATTTTTTGTCAGCAAGGACAGTCTCCAAAAGTGGCCAGAAATGTTTTTGGCTCTGTCTTGGCTTTCACCGCTCCTCCAAGGGCGACACCATGTGGCAGCTGCAACATCGCCAGCTGTTGCTGTTGCCGGCCATTAGTTTGGTATTTGTTGTATATTTTTAAAAACTATATATTTCTAAGATTTGTTTTCAATAAAATATAATAATTTTGAATTTATTTTTAGGGTTTCCAGAGGCGTGTATTTCATCTCCTAGTTACCTTGAATTGCTGTTGCTGCTGCCTGGAATTGCTCCTTTTTGTTGATGTTGCTGTTGTCGCTGATGCTTCTGTTGCTGCTGCTGCTGCTGATGATGATGATGTTGCTACTGTTGTTGCTGCTCTCCTTGTGCCAGTTGCATAAGCAAATGTTTTCCTAGAATTTACTGCACTGCACATGCAATCTTTATGCGCCTGACGTGGACGATCACCTCAACGTTGACATTCAATTCACGCACCCAGACGGTTCACTCCGGCAAGTGCGTAGTGATGATCATCGGCGATCCGCTAATAAGGTGGTTTTGGCCAAAACCGCCCGCTCCACTGACCCTGTTGGCATTCGCATCGCCTTTTGGCGGAGGCCTCGTTCCGGCCATTTTTTGATTTTCAACTTTGCAATAAGGCCGCTAAGGTGCATATTCCAGATCCGAAGCTATATCCTCAATCCACAGGCATTTCAACTAAAGATCGGATAAGAAAGGAGGGGAGTACGGGGTCATAAGGTGTCTTATAAGAAAACCTTGATTTTTGAAGGGTTTTTATTAGAAAATTCTGGACAAATTGGGAAACAATTTCCGCTTTCAAATTTTCATGGATATTTATGGAGAATCGACCCACAAATCCTTTAAGGTACTCCGCTTAAGTATCGGATCAAAACTGGCCAAGATATATATATATATATATATATATATATATATTCTGGATTTTGGAAGGGGAGCCACCAAAAAAATTCCACAAAATTGTTAAAATATTTTGTTGAAATGTTCATCGTTTAAGGTAACCCGCTTAAGAATCTGATGAAAATTGGAAAGATATCGATATATTTTTAAGGTGCTGTATATGGAATTACTGGATTTTACAAAGGGAACCCTTGACAGAGAATTAATCCTCAAAGCATTTACTTTGAAATAGGATTTATTTGTTTTTCGAAAAATAAACAATACATTAATGGAAATTAACTAAGAAAAAGCGCCATCATCGCATAACCATAGCCAAAATATTAATATACAACATATTTATTTCTAAATATTTTTATAAAAATAAATAATTATTAAGATTATTATTATTATTATTAATAATTTTCAAAAATAAGTGCCCTTCTCCTCGATTCTCATAGGTGGCACCTAAGTGGCACTTGGATCTTGAAATAAATAATATATATTTTTTAAATTATTAATAAAAACAGCGCCCTTCTCCTTTTCTTTGATTTTAATTGAATCTGAAGGAGAATCGACCCTTAAATTGTTCAAGGCAATCCTTTAAAGGATCGTATAGGAAATCCTAAGCAAAAATATAGTCCTTTTACGAGCGATTCAAAGCGATATCATAAAATGAATTACATTCTTGGTGATCTTTAATCATCTGGCAAATGCCCATTGGAATCGCCTTGAACTTCTCATTTGAAAAATATTTACAAGGGTTTGGCAGACATTGACTTTCGTTGATGTTGTTGGGGTTTTTTTATTTGTTGTGTTTTATTCTTGTTATTGACCTCCTCCTGCCCCTCACCCTCCTCCCCCTTTTCTTCTTCTTGTTCTCTTTATGAACCCTTCGATCTGGTGCCCCCACCCCGCCCCACGAATCCAATTGGACATTAGTCATGCGAAGGCGTAGGGATTATCAGGTTATGGCTCTCCGCTCTCTTTTATGTTCACATTCTCACGTTCTCACATTCTCACTTTCCTTATCTCTCTGCAGGATAAGCTGAGGTTGGCCGGCAGAGATGCTGGCAGAGGCAGCGGTCGAGTCGTTGGGGATGCACTGGAAAAAATTATACTTATAAACTGGCATAGTTGGCATAGTTCTTTTAAGATTTTAAATAATTTCTATAAAAAAACAGTAATTTTTAATATTTATGTTGATTCGATAAATAGTTTATTGGTATTATTTAATAATTTTAATCAAAATATTTATAAATATGATGATGTTTGAAATATTTCCCTAATTAAGAAATCCATTTTCTTCACTTAGAAATTTATTTTTTTGTTACATGAGTTTCAGGATATTTTTTTTTTTCGATCCCAAAGAGAGCTGCAGTTGCAGTTGCAGCTGACGCCGGCAGAGCTATCCGCGTCTCTGCCGGGAGGCCATCCGATCCGATCCGAGCCTAAATGCGCCAACAACAGCGAATTGCAATCAGTCAAGAGCCTCCAACCGCATCAGCCGCACAGACCCCTCTACGAACACACACAAAAAACTATAAAAAAAAAGCTGCTAAAAAACGAAATTAAAAACAAAATATTTGTTTTAAAAAATTTAACATTTTTGGTGATTTTTTTTTTTTGGTTGTTGACAATTTGAAGTGCAAATGTGTGTAGCTAATTAATACGGGTTAACTAAAATAATAACTTAAATAACAACAAACCGCAAATCAATCAAAAATTAAACTAAAAAAAAAAAATAAATAAGAAAACGCAACGGCGTTTAAAGCCGCGCGCAAGTCGCTAACAAGCCGCACGTCAACCGCCAAGTGCTACACATAGACCTCTCTGCCGGTAGGGAGCTGTCGCAATTTGATCTTTCCGTGAATTAAACTGTTTACTGTTTAAATATTTGCCCCGAGCCAGAGAGAGAGAACCTAGAATTAGAAACGACAGAAAACGAACAAAAATTATATATATTTCGACGTCTAAAATTACAAAAGCCTCGACAAGTCGCGTCTCCGATAAGCAGAACCTTAAAAAAATAAACCAACAGGTGAGTACAATTACACAGGTAATGTAAAGAGTCGGCTCTAAGTTGGAAGAAAGATATAGAACTTGTAGAGACTACAATGTTGGCTAGGAATTCTAACAGTTTTGCGGTGATTTTTGCGGTTTTCCTACCAAACTGGCGCCATCTGTTGGCATGGATGTTGGTTAATATATAATTAGGCCACTGGCAGAAATAAAAATATTTACAACATTAAATATTCGAAATAAAATATTTACATTCAAGGAAAAGTAAAGAAAATTTGTAAATTCTAATAAAAAAATAATAAATATTTATATCAGTATATTTAGAAACCATTTAAAAAATACATTTTTAGAATATAAATATTAAAAATTTTATAAAATATAATGTATAAAATATAAAGTCTATATAATCTCTAAAAAATATTTTATAAAATACATATGTGTTTAAGAACATAGACAGTGTATGCCTTCTAAAAATTTTATAAAATTTAATTTTAAAATATAAAACTATGTAACCTCTAAGAATTTTTATATTTTATCCATAAATTTG
Source organism: Drosophila atripex (assembly GCA_035045925.1). NCBI lineage: Eukaryota > Metazoa > Arthropoda > Insecta > Diptera > Drosophilidae > Drosophila > Drosophila atripex. Next base: position 2,356,020 of record JAWNOP010000009.1, read on the forward strand.
GGTTATTTATTAATTTATTTGATATTTTTTATATTTATATCTCAGTTTTACTTTATAAATTTCAATATACAAGTAGATATCTTAATGCTTACTTTTCATATTATGAACCCCCTTATTTAGACCCCCTTATTTTCTCCAGTGTAACTGTCTAATTAACTTAATTTAAAGCAAAATCATGTCTATTTGGCGCTCTCTTTGAAATCTATGGCTTAATTTTGATTTTTCTTTTTAGCCATAAATCTTATAACTCTGGCCAAGCTGGGCCCAATAATTTTTGGTAATAAAACGCTTTTTAATTGGCCAAAAGCAAGGTATTAGAGCTTCGATTACCATTTTGGTAATTTTTTGAATTTATGCGATTATTGGCCACACGCCAGCCCACACACGAAAATAAACGAAAATGTATAGTTCGGATTGATTTTTAGAGACATTTAAGAAACAACACTTTGATGGATGATCCCATAAAGTTTTGATCTCAATATACTTTGATGTGAGTTCCGTTTGGATTATTGGGACTTTGACAAAATGGGAATTATGTTTTACGATTTTACGGTTGATTTTCTTAATATGGTAAGAGGTGGAGACTCTAATTTGGATGAAAATATAAAATAGAACAAAGGGGGTTTTTATTCCAAAGCCAAGATATATTTATATATTTTTGGTCTTGACTATAAAAAATAAATATGATATTTGGTTTGAAAAAAGAAACAGAGAACTTTTTATTTATTGTAGTAATATTTCTGTTTTTTTGGACACAGACACCAAGACATTTAAATAATACTGTTTTAAACATTTAAATAATACAAAATAAAGTTTAGTTTTAGTCAAATATTTAAAATATAATTTATAAATCTTTACAATGAAAAAATGTATGTTTTTGGTTTTAAACTCCAAAAGTAGTCGCTTGAGAAAGAAATTTTTAGAAAATATCACAATTATAAAAGAATATTTGAAATATTTATTTATAGTAAAGTAATACTAGTAACAATAAATGATAATTTTTTTTTTGCACTATACTTTCTATAATGTAGCCCATATATCAATATAAAGTTGTCAACCTCTCTGATATTTATTTTCTGATCCATCAACTGAAGGCCACAAATCGGTTTGATGTAAGTTTCCTGCCGTTCATTGAGACATTTTTTAGCTTAACACTTTTGAGCAGAAAGCTGTTGACAAGTACACCCCCAACCACATACCCTTCTTAACACACAAATGTACTATGTATGGCTCTGGCCAGAACCCCCTTAGCCTTAACTCCTTGGAACTGTTTCAGTTTCAAGTTCAATTGCTCGTCTGAATGGGGCTCTGGGGCTAACGAGTGTTTGCCCAATTGTGGTTTTGAACTTGTTTGGCTTTTGGCCGAGCACGTTCTATGTATGCCCCACCCCCCTTTCGGCCACCCCAGCTTCTTGGCCATCCACCCTCCCCCCGCACAGCGCTTCTGGCCACCGCCAGACACCTGATTTCTTGCCAATTGACCGAGCAGGCTGATTTTAACCAAAAGCGAAGCCAAAATGTTGCGGCTTGCTAATCAAGCTTGCAACTCAATAAGCTACAAGGTGCACTGCAAAAAAAAGGAGTACATTTAATAAAAAAAATTCTAAAAGGTTTAAAAAATATAAATAAATAAAATATTTATTTTTTAATTATTTATATCTTCAGAATCAAAGTCTGAAGTTTCCGAATGTTAGTTTCAACTTTTATTTAAACTTTCATAAAAGAATGTAAGCTTTCATGATAAAATTTATACATTTCTTGTAATTAAATATTTTTCTTTTTTAAATTTCAAAGCATAAAAATTTTAAACAAGAATAATAGTATTTTTAATAGAATTTTTAAAGCAGATATTTAAAACAGATGTTATTTTCCAATAATCATTTTACTTCAAAATTCTAAGAAAAATATTTAAATTATTAACAAAACTATTAATATTTTATTATATATAAAATTAAGATTTATAAGAATTAGTTTTAAGCAAATTTTATTTTCCAGTATTTTTTACCATTAAGATAGTTCCTATAAAAAATAAAATAATCTTATTTATAATCAAAAACTTTACAGATTTTTGTAAAACATTTTTTGTCAGTGTTGAAACAACGTTACGATGCACTCGGCTTTGTCGCTTGTTTTTATTTTTTGTTTTTGGTTTTAGCCATGTTTGATTTTAGCCATTTACGGGGGAAATGTCACTGTCGTCGGGGCGTGGGGACTCCAGCCGATTCTGGCTAGCCTCCATAAAACTCATTATATACATTTTGTGATCATGATCGATCGGAAAAGTGTATGGGAACTACGGAATATAGCCTCCCCTGCCTGCAGCGACAAATTATGAAATAAATCAGCTTGAAAAGTGTTTACGAATATAATTGCATCATCGTATAAAAAAAGTTCCATCTTCTCAACGCCTTCTACAGAAAAGAATTAAGCTTAAGTCTTTATTATTTCATGTTCATTTCTATTAAAAAAAATTAAGTAACTAATTTAAATATTTTTCATTTCAGCCATGGAGGTGGAAAGCGATCTGGGCGACATACAGAACGAGGAACTGCTGAGGAAAATGGTGAGTTTTTAAAGGAATATTCCAGAAATTTGATATATTTCTTACAGAAATCATTGATATTTTTTACTTTTTTTTTTTTAATATATTTCTAAAAATACAGCCAAGCCTTTTGCGGTTTAGAAGACCTCTCCTTTTCCAGCTCTCCTGTTCTTTTTTTAATGGTTTTTTTTTCAGCCATAAACCATAAGCCACTTTGGTTCAGTTCAATGGCTCCTTGATGGACTCGTGTCCTCGTTCCCAGATCATTGCCATTGCAATTGGAATTGGGATTGGGATTGGGGATGATGGTTATAGCCTTACAGGCCCTGCTTTTTGATACACTTTCGAGGGGTATTGTGGCTTTTATTATAGAAGCTAGCGAGGCAGAATGGGGGGACTTGTTCGCGCCAATTTTTATTCATTTATTCCTTAGCTTTCATAAAAAAATTAAATTAATATTTTTTAAATTTCACATTTTGGAGCTGCTTACCTGGTACCTATGAGAATCGAGGAGGAGGGCGCTGTTTTATTAATAATTATATATTTTTAATTTTTTTTTTATTTTCCATTAAAACATAACTTTTTTTTATTTTTGAAGCTTCTTAATTATAAACAGCTCCCTCCTCCTCGATTCTCATTAATGCCACTTAAGCAGTGCAGCAAATAAAATTTAAAAAAAATTGTTTGTCGACATTTTTATAAAAAATAATTCATATAATTGAATTATGTAACTATTCTTGGAAGTTACTGAAACAAAAAGCCACCAATATCCCATATCTACCAGACAAGGACATACAATCGTCGTCTTTAATTTGTTCCTTTTGTTTCTTATTTTTTTGTGCCTCCCCAGACGACACTTTCAAGAATTGGCCAGAAGCCATTCAGAGACCAGACTCGATCCCATTCGAGTCGATTCGATTCAATCCCATACGATACGATACGATCCAGACCAGACTACTACACCAGACCAGACCAGACCAGACCGGACCGGACCCGACCCGGCCAGACCATCCATGGCCAGGCAGTCAGAGTCACTTGCTAACTCGGTTAGTCAGTCCATCCAGGCATCCAACCTGACCAAATTGGGTCATTTATGGGGTTGCTCACTGTAGTTGCAGTCGGTGTGTGTGTTGTTCTTGTTGTTGTATCCGTTTTTTAGCCACTTTTTCTACGTGGGCAGCTCTGAGTTGGCTCAGACATTGGCAATAATCGTTAAAAAGTCGTTAGAAAAATCAATGGAAAAGTGATGACGATGTCATCAAAAAAGAAAACAAAATTATTAAAAAATAAATAATAATATTTATTTATTGTTAAATATTAAACATAAATAATCAAGTTTTTCTATAATTTGCTCTAATTTTTAAAACAAATTTGGAAAAAAGAAACTCATTCTTTTTCTAAAGCAGTATTTTAAAAACTGTTTTTGTAAAATTTAATATGTTTCTATTAAATTAATAATCTGATAAAAATATAAAATAAAGTTCATAAAATGTCATAAATATTAAAGTTTTTTTTTAAATTTATTAAATATGCATTAAAAAAAAATACCAAAAATTAAGCAAGATTTGTAAATTAAATATTTTTTCTGCTAAAATATTAATCTCTAGGGTATTAACAATATTTAAACATCAAATAACAAGCAAATAAAAAATAATCTCGAAAAATAAAGCCAGACAAATAAAGAAGAAGAAGCAGCAGACGATCTGTGGCCCACGCAGTTAGGAGCGCGACAGAGATGGCGAGATATATAGAATAACGACAAATTGGGATGCTGCGGCTGCGACTGCGCTGCCACTTCGCTCTGCTACAGAGGCTGCTGGTGCTGCTGCAGAGGCTGCGCCGAGTGCTGATAAAGCCGGCGATGAGTCATTGGGCCGTGAATCAATTTCAGCGTTTTTGGCCTTTTGAGCTCCGTTGACCGCTGACCCTTCTGCGCTCCTTCTTCTTTTAGTTGCTCTTCAGCTACTCCCCCTTCTTCCTCGATCTCCCTCCTCCTGATCATTCCGTTCGGACCACCTTTCACTTCCCTCTCTCCCGCTCTCTTGACGATTTTTTCATTTTTTTTTTTAATATTCCTGGATTCTTGCTCCTTAAATGATTCTTCTTCTGACCAGGGTTGCCAAAATAGTAAGAATATCAGTAAATAACAGTATTTTTTGTTAGTTTATTTTTTGAGAAGAAATCTTATCAACCTTAAAGAAATTGAAAAACAATTTCTTATCTTATCAAAATTGTAGTTTAATTAGACAAATTACACAAAAAAAGTAAGCAAGCAAGCAAGAAAACTAAGAATGAATACTTAAACAAAAACGGTATGGCAACCCTGGCTAAAAAAAAAACGAAAGAATCAAGAACCGGAGAACCAAGTATTTTTCTTTATATTTTTTTTCTTGCGACCATGAGGCGACTCAATCGGAGAATTGGATGCGATTCGATTCAATCCAATTCGATTCAGATGGAGTTGAAAAATCGCGTGGGCCGCCAGTCCGTCGACTGTTTGAATAAATCAATGAGCCGAAGTTGAATTGGCACAAGAGCGTACTGTAAAAAAAAGTAACAGAAACACCCGCATATGGCGAATGGCCAAAAGCAGCAAGTGGCCAAAAGGAACTGCGAGAAAATGAGGGAAATTAAATATATTTTATAATAAAAAAAAAGTAGATTTAATAAAAAGAACTAATTGATCTATTAGAAAAATACAAATTTCAATAAATATTTCTCTAAATAGTCTGATTTTTTTCTCGATTTATATTTAAAAAAAAAATTAATATTTTTCGCTGTGTATTTTGTGGAAAACCAAGACAGTGGACAGTGGACACTGGACATGGGCAGACACATTATAGAACTCTGTTCCACTGAACTCTCCTTCGTCTAGTCACGACGTCTCTGTCTCCGTCACCGTCTGCGTCTGCGCAACGTCTGCGTCGACGTCGATGAGTAATTTGGCTTAAATCGAGCTCAAAATTTGTCTGATGTGGGCGCCAGCTGTTCGAGTGCTTTCGACCAAATAGTTTGTGGCCCGTTTTGGCCCAAAAGGTGTTTATTATTAACATATTGCAACAATGACACCCACCACAGACTCAGACGATTGAGTGATTTATTTATAAAATTTACACGGAGACACGGATTCTTTTTAAATTAAAAAAAAAAAAAATTTAGAAAAAAAAAAAAATGACAATTTTCAACACGTTTTCATGGCATACGCGGCGGATGAGCAATATGCACATATTTGTTATAAAATACGATTATTTGTCAAATCGTTTGGGGGAGCCCTTTTGTCTTATTTATTTTTTGAACTTTTGCTTTTTTTTAACTGCTGTGTTATTTATGTAAACACATTGAAAAATAGGCATTGATTTATGAGTTTTTGTTAGTTCTCGGTTAAATATTGTAATGCATTTTTCAGCTAATATAACAAATTATTTTTGATTTGGAATTTTGTTAAAAATTGTTTTACTTATAGTTAATTTTTAAGTTTTACTTATATTTTCCTTGTATTTCTTTCAATTTTTTATTTCAAATCTCTTTTTAAAATATTGCTCATACGTCCTGTTGTCCCATTTTTGTTGCTATTTCTTGTGACTTTACAGGTTTGTTTTTTTTATTATTAGTTTTTTATTACTGATAGTGGCCACAACAAGCACAATTTCACACACACTTGTGTGTGTTGGCTTAGATTTATGCTTGATGCATTTGTGTGTGCAGACACATCACCTTCTTTTATATATATACATTTTTTTTTGCCAGCACGCCATCTCATCTCCAAAGACTCGCAGCTTTAATTTTGATTCTTGGCACAGTGGGATTGTATTGAAAATTTATAAAATATATAAAAAGGTATAAATATAATCGAGATATTTTATTACAATCCTCTCCAACGAGGCTCCTACGCCCTTATAAGTATGCAACAGAAAAATACGATTCTCAAAAAGTACCGGATATGAATAAATATAGGAGAAATAATATTAAAATAATTATAATTTTGAAAATAAAAACATTCTATATTTTTATAAATCTTTTATATTACATTAAACTAATTTATTATTTGTATTTTTTTTAATGCTTATGTAGTTAAAATATAATTTTTGTGGACTATAGGTTCTATTTATAAACATTCCGTACTTTTCTTATCAATAATAGAGCTATTTGTAGGGGATTGATTGGTACGATTAATTAAATGATTATTAATATACATTTTATAGTCACCTTATCAGAATAATAGCGGCCTTAGACTTGTAGGAAATGCATTTTGAAATCCTACCTTTAACCCCCAAAATAAGCCAATAAGACACACATAACATATACAGTTTATTGGCCCCCTTTCTTAGCCATAAACCAAGAGAAATTTTAACTGTCTTTAGTAACTCTTTCCAACCAAGGTGATCGCTTGGCGGTCGCGTCATCGTCTTCGTTTTTTTTTTTCGTATTCGGTCATATCTCGGCTCGTAGCTCGCAGTTCGCAGCTCGCAGCTCACAGTTCGCGGCTCGCTGTCCGCTGTCCGCTGCTGGCTTCGCTGCTGCTGCTGGTGTCTCTCGGTCGCTACCTGCTGCCTCTGCTGGCGCTGCTGCTGCCGGCGTCAGCTGGTGACGACAGCGTCTAAGCTCCGGCCGGGCCGGGCCGGGCCACTTTAGGCGGCTTTGATTCTGATTGGAAACTTCAGTCTGATTTTGGTGCTCGATCGATTGCAACGTGCCGACGCTCGTTAAACAAAATAAAGAAAAAATAATCTAAATATAATTTTTAAAAAATCCTCTTACCAACGATCTATTGAATATTTTTTTTTTTCAAACATAATATTTAATTTTTTTTGATATCGAAAAATACTTGAACTTTTGCACCAAAAAGAAACCGAAAGAAAAGAAAGGAGAAACCTACAGGATTAGTCACACCTTGCCCCCAAGTGATTTTTTAACGTGATTTTTTGCCGGTGCAACAACAAAACAACTACAGCAATAATAACAACAGAAACAATAACAACAACAACAACCAGACGAACAACAACGAAGAAAAGAATTTCAAACTGAGCTTTTTTTTTCGAAGCTGAGCAAAAAATAAAAATAAAACGAAAAGAAAAGATAACAAATTCTTTTTCTACCTGAGGTAATTTTTTTAGTGTGTGTTTCGTTGTCTCCACAATATGGAGAATAAGTAAAAAAAAAATAAAATAAAATTAAACCAAAAAGAATCCCAAAGAAGCTGTGAAACAGGCACTTAAGCCGTCTCTTTCGGGCCCCTCGTCACCTCTCTTTCACTCTAACTGGCATCTTCCAATAACTTTCACACTTTCGCAGTTTTTTTTTTAGCCTTTTTTTACGTTTTAACCTTTTTTTTGCATAACAGTTAGCTGGTAACTGTTTCTGCTTAGATCTGTAAACTAAACACAGTCGTGGTTCGATATTCGTTAATTATTCAACCTGAAATGCTAGAAAGTAACTACTGGCACCCACGCAGACTCATTTGAAATTGGCAATCGATAAACCAGTAATTGCAGTTGTTACCAATATATGCCAGTGTGTGTGTTTGTTTTGAGGCATTACCTTTGCCATTATGACCTTTGTGCCATTTTTCCGAGGCCTGGGAAAAATGCCAAGTGGGAAATTATAGGGACATTAAGGAGCCCTTGTAGAAAGGGAAATTTGTAAATCGATATTAGAGTAAAATAATATATTAAAGTGTAAAGAGTTTTTGGCTTAAAATAATTAAACATTTCTAATAAAAATAGGTTTTTTATAAAAAATTATATATTATACTAAACTGAGTTATTTAATATTTCTTTAAAAATATAACCTCAACTTGAACCTTCTTAAAAATAAAAACAATAGTTACCCATAACTAGCGCCACCTGTAACAGTTACCATTTATAGCATATATATATATCTGTATCTTAGAACCGTATCTGTCGCTGAAAGTGTATCTGTGTGCGTACTTTTTGTATCTGGAGGTCTGGCGAGCAAGTCTTGTAAACAAACAAACGGATCTTATCGTAGAATTAGTGCTTAGCTTGTGGGTTTCGTTCCCCGACCGATCGAAGTTGATCCCGCCAGAACAGCTGACACCCGTGGAGAGAGACAGCCAGTCCGCGGAGTGAAAGAGAGCCAGCTAGTCCCAAGGGGGGGGATATGCTAATCGGGAATGAATCTAATTACAGGGGGGGGGGGGGATTACAATTAAATGCCGTGGGCCGTTTTCAATGGCAACCTTGGAAAATGTTCAGCGTTTTTCCATTTTTCCAGTTTTTCACTTTTCCAATTACGAAACCAGATCACAGCCCAAAGGGTTCTATTTTTGGGGATGGGGGAGCTGTAGCACCTATTTAATTGGTTCCAGTAATTGCTCTCATTGTTCGCCTCAGATTTCCCGATAATCGTAATCCTCACACTCGGAAGCCCAGATCTCGATATGCAAATTAGCAGGAAACTCGTAAAGAACTCTACAAAATAAGCACCATCTGGTAGCCAAAAGTTCGTTTTTGTTGGGGAATTTTTAGTTTTCTGGGCTGAAACTTGTTAAATATTATAGATTAGTATTTAATTAAGGGGTTTGTATTTTTTTAGATTTTTATTTAGAGGAAAATATAGCTTTTTTTTAATCCAAGCTGGAGGTTAAAGTTTTCTTATAAAAAGTTTGGATTTGTTGAAAGACAAGTAATATTAGAGAAATTTTAAGTTTTTATTGGAAAAAAAAGTCTAAAACTATAAACTTATAATAAAATTATAATATTCATTCTTTTTTTTAGATTTTTATTTAGAGGGAAATATGTATTTTTTTATTTTTCTTATAATACTTATAAAAGTGGAAGTGTTTTTTTCTTATTAAAATGAATACTTTTTACTTTTTGAGTTCTAATCTCTCTTTTTTTTAACGATCTAAAGTTACAAATTAACAAATAAATGCAAATTACTTTCCTGAGAAATCTTCGTGATTTTTTTGTTGGCCTTGTAGATAAATTAAATCAACTTTAATTTGAGAAAACAGTGCAAATGGTTTTCCGGCCAAAAAAAAATACAAAAAAAAAAAACTAAAAACTCCACCTGCACTAATGACTTTTGCGAAGATAATTTGTATTCCGCCAGACTTATATAGTTATATTGTGGCATGAGATCATTTTTGGTTGCAAGACACTCGAGATTTATAATGACGGGGTTTGTTTCGATTTCCACACCACCGATTCGATGTGACAGTCGCTGGCAGTACATATATCACCTATGGATCCGATCCGATCCGATCCAGACTTGCATTATAATTTCCCACACGCTCTTTAAAACTCTGACAGCCGTCCATCGATCACATTTTTTTATTCCAACTCCAAAAAAAGACTGAAAACTGTCCGAAAAACTGGACAAAAATTGAATTATTTTATTTTTCCCATGGCACAGTGAAGACCGGCTAATAAAGATCCAGTTTTGTGTTTTTTTTTTTAGTTTTTTTTTTTGGTTATTTTATATGCAAGCAACGACCCACGAAAGTGCTCCACTTTTTTTTAGAACTTATGGGTTTTGCGGAGGGGGGTCTATGGGGGTATGGGGTCTGGGGCTCTATGGAGCCATGTTTTATTCACCTGGGGCGATGTCATACCCAAAATAAGACGCAAACAATTAACAACGAAACCGAAAACACAAATAAGTCCACAAAAGCAAACATAAACATGTTTTTTGATCGGCGTTGGCACTACACTGCGAGAAATTCCGAGCGAATAAAGGGGATTTTCAAAGAAATGCCATCTATATAGTATCTACTTGTTATAAATCAGCAGAAACCATTTAAAATTATAAACTTTTTAACTTTTTAAATTTACTTTTAAGTTTTAAGTTTCAGAATATAGTTTTCTTATAAAAAAGGTCTAGCTTAGTGTTTTCTGTCATTTAAATAAATTATTCGATTTATTTCTGTTAAAAAAACACAAATAAAACTGGCTATTAGTTAATATTATTTTTATTTTGCAACTTTAATACTAAATTTAATGTTATTTATAACATAATGATTGTTATATTTTTCAATGTTTTTATTTTTAGTAACTTTCTGATGACAAAATATTTTTATTGTCATTATTTTTGATTAATATGCACAAGTTTCTCCCAGTGCACATGACACAATTCAAATTCCCTCGATTCGCAATTGAACGGCGAACGGCAATTAGGTCACTTTAATATGCACATGCAGTCAGATCGAAGATTGAAATGGTCTCGGTATTGGACGGCTTTCGGGGCATATTCGGGGAAAGATGTACATATATCAAAATTGCCATAAAAATAAACTTCCCGATATATATATATACATACTTGTATATCATACAATATATGTACAATGCGATGGCAATTAACGCCGGCAGCAAAGTGCAAAGCAATTCTCCTCATTGTTGTTGTGCCCTCTCGCTTCCCCACTTCTGCCTGCCCCCTCGCTCCTCCCGCTCAGTTCAATGTCAGAGTGGAGTGGAGCCCACGCAGCTCCGACAGGTGGCGCTATTTTGCAATTTTGTAGGTGGTACACGTTGAGAAATATATTGTTAATATTTTGGTAAAGGTGTTTTAAAGTTAAATATTAGGAATCCTAAAAAAAAACAACTAAAACCTTTTTTTTTTTACAGTATTTTTTCCATTTTTTTCAAGGAAAATCAATGTTTGTAGGACTATTATTTGGGGATGAGATTCTCAATATTCTCAATATAAAAATATGAGAAAAATTATGATAATTCAATATTATAAGCTTAAAACTTAAAGTTTACTTACAAATTTTGAAATCAAATATATCTCGATAGTTGCATATTACGTAATACATATTGATGGATTATGTTTTTGTTCCTATACTTCCTATATATTTTAAAGTAATTTGGCTTACTTTTCTTTCCATTATTTATGTATTTTTATAGTCATTTTAGTTAAAATAACTCATTTAATAACATAACAAAGATTTAAAACCCACATTTACGTAATGTTAGTAGTAGTTTTCTTAAAGTAATATTTATTTTTTTTACAATAGTTTCTTATTTTTTTCCAATTCGTAATAAAAATGTTGAAACTAAATAGTAACAAAATGTTTCAAATTTCAAATGTTTTTTTCTTAATATTACGTATACGTAATAAAATGATTACTTAAGGCCTTTTAATACCTTGTTATAATAAAATTGTAGAAATATCTCTTTTCTTTTTTGGTTAAATTAATGAACAATTGTTTTTATTTATTTTTTAACTATGACTTAATAAAAAATGTAATTCAAATTTAATTGTGCAACATGACGTATACGTAATATAATTTTTCTCAGCTAATAAATTAAAGAATAAATCAGTATAGGCAGCTAGCTCTATTTGAATAATTTGTATTTGCAATTAAATTAAAATTTATTAAATGTAATAGTTTATCAACTACAGAAAATAGTCTCTTAGTTATCATTTAATTCTCATTTTTTAATGGAGAGTCTCACGCTATCTTCTCACGTTTTGGGGCGAATTCTTGGTTTCTGGGCTAAGTGGAGTGCCTAAATATGTATATATACCTTTAGATTTCTTGTCTTATCTCGATTGATAATGCAATTAAACGAGGAAACATTTAGTCATGAGCTAATCGCAGTCAAGGCTTATCAGTGAACACTGTACAGTGAAAAATGCCCAAGATGCGTATGGTTATCTCTGTTTTATCTCGGCCACTGTCTCTTTCTTGGCCTACGTTGATTTCCTCTCAATTAAGTTTTAATAAACTTTAATTTCAATAAAAGAAAGATTTTTTTTGTTGCCAAAAAACACGAAAAACACAACAATATTGACCTCCAGCGCTGACACGACAGCTAAAAATGAACAACGGGCACAACGGCATATAAATATTAAGAAAAAAAAAAAAAAACATGAAAAATAGCAAAAACAAAACACCGTACAAAAAACAAAACAAAAAATAAAAAAAACTTCAAAATAATTTATCAGCATTCGCACATCAACAAAATCTCGCACGTCACGTCATCATCATCATCATCGCCAGAAAAAGATGGAAATACTGGGCGATCTCTAGTTAAAAAGAGCAAGACCCCATAGGGGGGGACAGAGACTGAGAGAGGAAGGGAGTAGTGTTGGTGGGGAGGCGGTGAGTGGGGTGGCAGTGGAAGACAGTGATCCGTCCCATCATTCCTCATCATTAGGCTTGCGGTCGACTTCAGCGCCGTCGTCGACGGCGACGCCGACTGCTATAAGCAACTGTATTGTTGGCGGGCGCCGACGCTGAACAGGTTGCTGCTGCCGGCGTCGCTGCAGAGGTGCGAATTCTGCTGCTGCTTGCTGTTAACTGCTGTTGGCGCGGTCGCTGCCGGTGCTTGCTGCTTCCAGTGGCTTCGAATTCAACTGGTTATCATGGCCTGGCACTTTTAGAAATTACGTCATTCGGGCAGAGGCAGTGTTACACAGGGAGAAACAGGAGATGGTTTTTAATTGAATTATTAAGTTTCTTTAGTACATTTTTTTTTTCATTTTTTTTTCTTCTTTTTTTTTTATTTTTATTTTATATTATTTATTTATTTAGACTTTGAAATGTATTTTCAAAGAAAATTAATTATTAGGCTTATATTTTGTATGTTTCTTTGAGTCGTAATATTTTTAATTAATCGGTAATTATTTTAAAAAATATTTATTTAGGCTTAGATTTTATTTTTTTTATTTGAAATTATTTAGTGTACTAGTTTTTTTTTTGCTTTAAATGAAAATTGTAAATAACAATAATGAACCGTAAACATTTTTAAAATCCTTAAATTAAATATTCTTATAAAATTCTGTCCAGTGGATTGCGATGGGTGCCGAGGTTGAGGCTGCGACGCAAGCAGAGGCGTTTTAAGACGCAGGTCTAGACTGCGACCACGCGACCAGTTCTTAAATAGACAAAAAAAGAAGCAAATCACACAAGCAAGCAAACAAACAAAAACATACAAAAAATAAAGATCAACAGAGGCAAAGTTGCGAACTTTTCTGCACACGAACACAAACACAAGACACGCACAACAAACACACACTCAGTGTGTTTGCTTCTCTCTTTCTTGTTGCTTTTTCTATTTGTTTTTTGCTGATTTCTTGTGGCATTTGTTTTATTTTGTCAATCGGAATCTGTTGATTTGGGCGAGTGAAAGCGCCATCTGAAAGTGATGGAGCGCCATCTGGTGTGCTGTTTTGTTCGAAAAGAAAGCACGCCGCTGAGCACTCGCTATCCATCATCGGGATGGCCCAGAAATCCATTATATTTATGAGATTTTCTAAAAAAAAACTCATTAAAAGCTAGAGATACTGATAATCTTTTATTTTAATGAGATTTTTCCCAAAAAAAAAAATGTCCTGACAGATGGCGCTGCACTCTTTTCATCCTTTAGCCTTTAGAATTCCCAACCAGTTCTGGAAAAATACTTATAATAGCTCATCTCTACATTTAATGAGATAATGCTAATTATTATGAAAAATGTTAATTATTCATAATTCCACTTCCTGAATACAGATCCATTTAATGTCCAGGAACTTCCCCTCATTTGCTGTCATCCCGCCAGTCTAAAATTAAACCGGTAACAGAGCTACCACCCACTTTGCATATAAATATAAATACTATAGTGCGGCAGATCGAGGTGTCATTATTGTTAATTCGAATGTTATTTGACATGTTTTCCGCCGGAGCGATCGCTTTTGTTGCTTTTTGTTCGGTGGAGTGAAGTGAGGTGATATCACCGCCTCAACTTCTCGATTTCTATATAATTTTTTAAGCAAATACGGCTCTCTGTTGTTATCGGTCACTGGGGAAGGGTTCCATTTGTTATTCTTATTCTCTGTTTTTTATTTTTTATTTATAAATTGAAACGTCAGCGTTTGCTTTTTGATACAATTCTATAGGTATTTATAGGGCTTAGCTTCGACGGAAATAAATGTTAGTTTTTATTCTAGAATTCTGGATAAGAAAGGTTGTAAGGAAATGGTGTTTCTAGGAACTATTCTGACTAGAAACTGTTTTTTAGTTGTATCTACTAATCTAATACTACTAATCTAATACTACTAATCTAATACTACTGAAATATAGTTTCTTAGGCGTTAGAAGAACTCCCTATTTGAAATTAGTTCTCAAATGTATGAATATATAATAAAAACCTTAAAAGTAAGTTTCTAAAAACTATATCTATTAGAACTATATCTCTACTTTAATTATTAATTTTTTGAGTTTTCCCATTTTGTCCGTCGCTTGAAATGTGAGAAAATATCGGAGGAGTTGTCTTTAATAATAACAACAGTATATAAATACATGTAGATCATATAGGGAATCCCTTTAAACAGAAGTTCCCATAAGAGATTACTTGGATTGTAAGAAAATATTGGTTAGTTTCTATGATTCTGGATAAGAAAAGTTGGTAAAGAATGGTATTCCTGTGAAGTATAGTGGCTGGAAAATGTTCCAGTAGACTCTTCTATTAGAACTCTATATTTTTAATTAGTTTTCCGATCTCTCCCATTTTGGGAATAGTCTGAAAAGTGGTCTGAGAAAAGATCTATCAGAAGATTCTTTTTTTATACGATATACTTATTATATTATTATTATTATTATTATTATTATTATTATTATTATTATTTTTATACTTTTTTTATCCAATAGCTGGGGGATTGCCTATAATATGGTTAGTTTTTAAGATTCTGGTTGTAGAAAGTTTCAGATAATGGTGTTCCTGGGAATAATGACTAAAAAAGTTTCCAAAATTAAATCTATTATAGCTCTCTACTTGAAATTAATTTTTAATCTTTTCGATTGTCAAACTCTTTTCTTATGACATTTAATAATAATTTTTTAACTAGAGAGTTTATAATTAGAAATAACTTGGATTAAAGAATAATAAAGGTTAGTTTTTGTGATTCTAGAAAAAGAAAGATTTTAAAAGGAAATGGTATTCCTAGGATCTATAGATCTAAGGATATAGTTTCAGTAGACCTTTCTATTTGGAATATTTATTTGAAATTAGTTATCAGGTGAGAATATATATTTCTACGATCCTTTAACTAGGGATTTCCCAGGGACAACTGGAGAGTCCCTAATAGAATATTCTACGAGATGCATAGAATTTGATGGAAATGGTATTCTTGGGGAATATAATGACACAAAATGATTGTATTTAATGATACTATATATTGATATATATATTGTTGTATTACCATATGTATTACTATATATATATTCTATATATATTTTCTCCAATTTTGGCAATATATTACGAGAGTTATGTTCATAGAAACATCCTATAACTATCCTAGCCTATAGTTATACTATAGAGTTTATAGTAACTACAAAAAAATAGTAAAAAAATCTATAATAATATAATTATATAGTTTTAATTATATATTAATATTAATATGTATTTTAAGTAATAAAAAAAAAGTTGAAAAATAAATGGATGAGTTGGAAATGGTATTCTTGGGATATGTATCTTGTAGATAATAGTTGGAGTTGGTTAGTGTAGATAGTTGTAGGTGTAGTTTTCAGAAAACTATTCCTCAAGAAGCCCCCGTTTTCAAATTAGTTTTTTGATCTCTCCCGTTTCGGAAATCGTCTTGAGTGTGGGAATGTATCGGGGGCGTCCTCTCTATATCATCCAAAGTTGGGCGAAAAAACAAAAACCGTGTCTGGTGACGCGACTGGGATCCAAATGGCCACCCGGCTGAGTCAGGCCGGCCAATGGCGGGGCCGGGGCGGGGGTTGGTCGGTGGTGGCCTTAAAAGGCCAGGCCAACTAACGACAGCCGTTGGTGGATGCGTGGGCCTCACTGTACTCCACTCCACTCCACTCCTCTCCACTCCACTCCTCTCGAGAGCACTCGGCTTAATTGGCTCAAGGACGGAGCTGTCTGTTTCAATTTACAGCAGTTGCCGGACCAGTTGGGTGCTTTTATTTTTTGAATAGCTACTTAAGCCGACTACCCCCTGATCTTTTGCAGTGGCAGCAGTCCGAGGATAGCGAGCGCAAGAAGCAGATCCGGTCCCATCTCTACAAGCTGCGCGAGTCGCGACTGTGCAACCTCTACCGGCACGACCCAGACCCAATGTCGGAACCGAACGGAAACGGTAATGGAGGCAGCACTCTGGCCGGGTACGGCGGCAAGGATCCGCTGGCCACCAGCCATGGGGACGTCCTGCTGGACCAGAACTTCCAGAGCCTCAAGTCCAAGGAGGTGAGGGACTCGACCAGTCCCACCAACGAGCTCCGCTTCCACTCGATGACCCTGACGCAGCCGAACACCACCGGATGGGATGTGCAGACCTCCTCGGAGGTGAGTCCCGATGGCAGGGCCTACCGCACCGAGACTCTGGCCAAGACAGACGGTAAGTGGTGTTCCCATCTGGAGTGCTTCGGTATTGGCTTCCATGTGTCTGGCCAACAACCGGACCAGATCCCTCCAACAGACCAAAGAAATGATACTGACTGATAGGCCGGAGGGACCGAGAGGCGACTTCGGAGATCAGTCGGTGTCATTTGGAAAATGCTAACCCCTTGTCCCTTGTCGGTGTTGTTTCTTTGTGTATAACCCCAAAACTCTGTCTGTTCTGTATGTTCATGTTCAACACTCGACCTTCGACCTTCGACCTCCGACCTTCGACCCTCGACCTTCAATCCCGCGACCCACGACAAATATCAACCCACCAACCCACCAATCGAACAAACAACAGGCGTGGAGAAGCTCAATGGTGGTGGCCTGGCCGAGTTCAAAGGTCGCAACGAACAGGTGTCGAGCGCCTCCCACCAGGGCGACGACAAGAACTTCGTGAAACAGGCCTCCGAGAGCTCCAAGACCCAGCTGCAGGAGAAGGTGGTCTTCGGGGACGAGAACAGCGGTCGCACCGAAATGAAAATGAGCTCCACCTCCACCTCATCGACCTCCAAGGTGGTGTCCTCCTCCTCCTCGACGACAGAGTATGGCGGCGAGGAGCCGCGCTACCTGCAGGACAGCAGCCACCAGGACAGGCAGCAGCGGGAGTGGGAGCAGGAGCAGCGCTACCAGGAGCAGCGACTCCAGGAGCAGATCCAGCGCCAGGAGCAGCAGTTCCGTCAGCAGGAGCAACTGCAGCGCCAGGAGCAGCAGTTCCGTCAGCAGGAGCAACTGCAGCGCCAGGAGCAGCAACAGCACCAGGAGGAGCGCTTCTCGGAGAGCCGCAACGTCCAGACCCAGCAGCACTACGAGGAGAACAAGCGCTACGTGGACATGGACAAGGCCTCCCCGGAGTACCAGCGGCACGTCCAGCACCTGATGGCCCAGCCCGGCGAGATCATCTCCAACACGGTGGAGTATCCGAAGCCCAATGTCAAGATGATCACCACCGTGAAGCGGCTGCCCGACGGCACGATTGTGAAGAACAAGCGCTACGAGACGGAGCAGGTGAATCCCGGCCAGAGTCAGACGAGTCATCACCAGACCCACACCCACAACAAGACCCAGACGCATCAGAATCTTCAGCAGAATCAGAATCAGAATCAGAATCAGAGCCAGCGCCATGTGCAGGATGTGCAGGATAGTCAGGTGGAGCGGCAGGAGCGACAGGATCGCCAGGAGCATGTGACCCAGTCGCAGAGCTTCTCCTCGGTGAAGAAGTCCAGTCGCCGCTTCTCCACGGAGACCACTTCGGAAACCGTCGAGGAGTACGATGATCGTGGCCAGCCCCTCTCCAGGATCCAGCAGAAGCCCACGGCCCAGGTGCCGCATCCTTCGGCCCAGCACTCGCCGCGCCAGTCGCCGGCCAAGGACTTCAGCACCCACGGCTTCCCCTCGGTGCGTCCCAACAAGCCCACCCAGGAGTACATCAGCCAGAGGCCCACTACGGCCGGTCCGGGCGGCCCGGGCGGCGAGGAGGTGGTGGTGGTGCGCTCCGAGAAGAGCCGCCAGGTGAAGCAGCAGACTAGCTCGCAGCGGACCACCGAAACGGAGGTCCTGGGCGGCGAGGATCATCCGCCCAGCTGGGAGCAGCCGGCGACGAGCAGTCGGCGCCAGCCCGTCGAGGACTTTAGCACCCATGGGTTTCCGTCGGTGAGGTCGCCGCCCCACTCCGACCAGCCCGACGGGGAGGCGCTCCAGTCCGCCAAGCTGGTGAGCCGCAACCAGAGCGCCAGCCGGAAGAGCAACACGGAGCGGATCATTGAGACCCAGGTG
Organism: Drosophila atripex; assembly: GCA_035045925.1. Lineage (NCBI taxonomy): Eukaryota > Metazoa > Arthropoda > Insecta > Diptera > Drosophilidae > Drosophila > Drosophila atripex. Next base: position 2,374,692 of record JAWNOP010000009.1, read on the forward strand.
GAGGGGCACTCGCCCCGTCAGGGCAGTCCCTCGCGTCGATCTCAGCCCCGTGAGGACTACCACGGCACCCAGGGCTTCCCCTCGGCCCGCACCCCGGCCGCCGGTAAGCCCAGCCAGCCGCAGCGTCCCACCACCAAGACCACCACCACCACCACCACCACGAAATCCTCGACTCCGGAGCCGATCACCCGCCGGCAGTTGCAGAAGGAGCGCGAGGTGGACGCGGCCCATCGGGCGTTCGCCGCCTCGCTGCGCAGCAGTTCGCCGGCGGAGAGCACCACCTCGACTGGGTCGCAGCCGCACCACCACCAGCAGACGCCGCGCTCCAGCATCTCGTCCAGAGGCACCTATCGCCGGGAGATGCGCGAGGGCTCCCACGAGAGCCAGGCCCCGTCCGAATCGAGCCGGATTAGCTCCACCACGGTGACCAGGCACTCGGGTGGCAACACCACCACCACCACCACCACCACAGCCACCAAGAACAAAGCGACCAAGCCGCCGGTTCGAGGTCCCAGCGAGCCGAGGTCCCCGACACCGAAGACGGGAGGAAGTGTCACCTCCACCACGACCATCACTAGCACCACCAAGTCCAGTCCCAGTCCCAGTCCCAGTCCAGTTCCGGGCTCATCCACGGCGCCAGGTACGAAGTAACTGAATCCCATGACTATATTCTTAAAAAATAAAAATCAAATATATATATGTATATTGGAACTATGAACCATGAACCATGATCCATGAAACTATAAACTATAAACTATGAACTTTGAACTTTGAAATTTAAACTTTGAACTTTGAACTTTGACCTTTGAACTATGAACTATGTATATGAATGTATATCCTTCAGATAACAAGCTATCACAGCATACGTATACTACCACTAAGCCTGGCGACCTATTCTCTCTGCCACCAACTACTCCTCCTACTATTAACAACGAACCGACACTAACCACCACCAATCCACCACCACCACCAACTACAACTACAACAAAGATCCACCAAGATACCGATACCGATTCCCAGCCGATCCGAAAGCTTCAAGTTAGTAGCAATGAGGCGACCGGGCCGGTGGTGGAGGAGACTCCATGTGTGAAGCGAGACTATTACAAGCTGGGGACCGAGGGGGAGGTCCCAGTGGGCGACGCCCACCCCGCGATATCCCCGGGTAAGGCTCCGAGTGCCACATCGAGCTAGAGTCTATTTAGAACACGAAACTCTGTACACCTAACTATGCTATCGATAACTATACTCTCTTTATTTTGGAACTGTTTGCAAATAAATATATCGAAACCGCAATCCTCAATGTTCTATGTCTTGACCAAGCACCACAACTGAAACCGCACCACTGGGAATCGAAGGGTCTCAGGTCTCTCGACTCTGGACTCTGAGCTCTGAGCTGGAGGATGGGATCTGAGATCTACTACGTTACACGTCTAACCCTCCTAATCTCTTCGAGCTTCCACTAATGGGTGTCCTTTTCTAATAGCCTGTCCCTCCCTGCCCCCCCTGCCTGCCTGCCTGCCTGCCTGCGCCTGCGCCTCCGGTTGCCTAATCCAGTAGACCCACTCTCTAACCCCTAAGCTGCCAGTCGTAGTCGTAACTAATCCTAATCCCAACTAATCCGGGCTCGGGACGAGCCACAACAGTAGACACTCACCACTTAGCACCAAAGTACACACAACTGGTAGTTAGACGGGATCACATGTAGCTCCTTGAGTCCCCCGATCTTATGCCCTCATCCGTTGTATCATCATCAGCCAGCAGGACATCCCATCCGCCGAGGAAGTCCTTCGACGCACCGCAGCCGGAGCCGGAGTTCCAGCCGAGGCGGAGCTCCAAGTCGCCCAGCGTCGAGCGACGGACAGTGCAGCGGGAAACGACGTTCGAGGGACGCCGCGTCTCCCAGCCGGAGGAGCAGCAGCTCTCCATTGACGAGCTAATCCTCATCGAGCAGCTCAATGGAGCTCCGGGCCTGCCCCAGTTGCGGGAGAAGACTCCAGAGCCCCAACAGCCCAAAGCCTCTCCCCGGAAGAGCCCCGAGAAGGAGGTTGGCCAGCCGGAGAAGCGCGCCCAGAGTCCTGGCTGGACTCAGCCCAAGGTGTCGCCCCGGCAGAGTCCGGAGAAGTCGTCGCCCCGACAGAGTCCTGAAAAGCAGATGCCAGGAGCTGAAGCTCCCGAGAAAGCGACTGCTCCGCGCGTCTCTCCCCGCCAGAGTCCCGAAAAGGATGTCCCGAACCAGCAGCGTCGAGAGGAGGAACTCTTCCGGAGCACCATCACCACATCCCAGAAACGAACCACCAAAAACCCAATCGAAGAATTCCTAACGAACGAACGAGATCACCAGAATCACCAGACGAACGAACCAACGAAGCCAAGGGTCCCAGGAGAGGACGAGCCGGAGGCTGAGCCCATCGAGAGTCCTGATGGCACCTTCCTGTCCAAGAATCCGGAAGCCGAGCCCGAGGAGGACCAACCCCCCACGTATCGGAAGAAGGGACTGACTCGCCGCGAAACCTTTGAGGATCGGTGCCGCAAAATCCTGGGCATGGAGGAGGATGGCGACACCCAAGGCCACTACACCCCGAAGCCGGACGATGAGCAGGACGACGGTCAGGACGATGATCGGGACGATGAGCCGGTCACTCGGACCACTGTCGAGACCATTGAGGTGAAGATCGAAGACTGCCCGGACGACAGCGACGACGATCGGCCGCGCCGCGTGACGGAGACCTTTGTGGTTCGCACCCAGCCGACAATCAAGGTGGAGGAGGAGCTCCTCATAGATGTGACGGAGTGCGAGGAGGTGGAGACCACTACGCAGACTCCCCAGAAGGACCAGGGGCCGAATTATCCCAAGGAGCACCCCGAAAAGGACCTGCCCAAAGAGAAACCAACTCCCAAGTACCCGACGACTCAAGAGACTCCCAAGCATCCGAAGGAGCCAGAGAGTCCCAAGTATCCGAAGGAGTCTGAAGCTCCCAAGTATCCGAAGGACCAACAGAGTCCCAAGTATCCGAAAGTGCCAGAAACTCCCAAGTCTCCCAGGAAGGAGGAGACTGCCAAGTCACCTAGGAAGGAGGAGACTCCCAAGTCTCCCAGGAAGGAAGGGACGCCCATGTCTCCCTGGGAGGAAGAGACTCCCAGGAACCCCAAGGAGGACGCCGAAACCATCAACGTAAAGGAGCAGACCACCATAGTCATCACCAAGAAGGGCTCCAAGTCTCCCTCCCCGTCTCCCGAACGGAAGACCCCAAGGACTTCCCAGCCAGCTTCGCCCACCAAGCCGGATACCAAGCCGGATACCAGCTTCCTGGCCGAGAAAGTCATCGACTGCCAGGGAAGGACTGTTGTGGAGAAGATTACCAAGAAGCCGCGATCCCCCAGCCCCACTGCTCCCAAGAAGGCAACCAAACCCGGCCAGAAGCAGCCGGAGAAGGAGCCCGGAACAGAGTCCGAGCCGGAAAAGGACTCAGAACCGGAAACCAAGACGAGTCCGAAGAAATCTCCTGCGAGCGTCACCAGGACGGAGACCGAACGTCGCAACTCGCGCACCCCAAAACCGAAGCAACCTGCGACTCCGAGGGAGTCGCCCTCCAAGGCGCCACAGCCGAAGAGTCCTCGCAAGGACTCGCTGACCGATCGCAAGCGGGACAGTCTGGTGGAGGAGACTCGCACTACCACAACCACCACCACGACCACCACTCGTCCGGGTCGGAAGCCCAGCGACTCCAACATCAAGGACCGGCTGCGTTCCTCGCCCCGCAAGCAGAAGACTTCGCCCCAGCAGACAAGGACACCCACGCCGGCTCAGGCCCGTGTCCCCGAGGACAACGTGGACGGGGAGTCCACCTCGCCGGATGTCAGTCCCTCGAGGATGGGCTCCGAACGGCGTCGATCGAGCAACATTTCGGTGCACACGGAGATTATTATCGACCACACGGCTCCCAAGTCCCCGAGGACGGAGCGACGACCTCCGAACACCAATGGACCCAATGGACCTAATGGACCCAATGGAGCCAACGGAGTAGCCCCCAGTCCGATCCGGAAACTGCCAGTGACGGAGCGCAAGGAGTCGGCGCCTGTGCCGCGAGTGACGCGACGAGAGAAGAACGAAAAGGTGACCCGCTCCACCAGCGAGAACATCATCAAGGTGACCTCGGCCAAGCCGCGTCCGGAGATGAGCAGCCTGAAGCCGGTGGGGGAGCCCCGGAGCAGGCCCAGCAAGTGCTGCACCACCAAGACGATCAACCTCAGCGAGCAGAGGATCCACAACCACTCCATCGACACCGAGGGCATCATCATCGACATCCAGCAGGCGAAGAGCTCCCGGGAGCCGTCTCCGGATCGCATTGTCCCCACTCCGGTGCCGGCTGACGTGGAAACGGGCAAGCCGCGCTACCCGGACGTCGTCCAGGAGCCGGATGACGAGCCGCGCCGCAAGCCGCAGGTGACAAACATACCCATCTTCGAGGAGGAGTCCCAGTCGTTTGTGGGCTGCCAGATCTCGGAGATACGCAACTCGAACGGCCTGGAGGACGACATACTGGACAATCCCACGGTGGAGGCACCCAAGAGTCTGGACTACCCGGTGAACGCCATCGACGTGGACGAGAGCCTGCTGAGTGTCCACGAGAAGGTCTCGCGGTTCACCCACTCCGCCGAGAAGGTGAAGCAGCCGCGGGTCTCTGCTCCGTTCAGTCGGGAGTTCGACGCCCACGCCAGGATCTCCGAGAACGACGAGTGCCTCCTGAGCATCAACCAGAAGGTGGACAAGTTCCTGCGCACGGCTGAGAATGTGACGCGGCCGGCGTCGCTGTCTCCGCGATCGGAGGTCGAGCGGCCCAGTCGGGCGGACATCGACGAGGAGCTGCTCCAGGACGACTGCACGCTGTCCGTTTCCCAGAAGGTCAGCAAGTTCATCGACACCGCCGAGAAGCTGGCGCCCACGGCGCCCCAGAAGTCGCCGCGCCTGGTGGCCAACATAGAACGCCACATCTCCCGGCAGAGTGAGCCGGAGAAGGACCTCGACGCGGAATCGGAGCCGGAGCTGGAACGGGAGACCGACGAAGAGACTGAGGAAGCTACCAGCTGCCTGGAGGAGGAGGAAGAGATCAGGCACGTGGTCACCAGGAAAGAGACCATCAAGGAGACTAAGCAGGAGACCAAGGAAACCCGCAGGAGCTCCAAGGACGAACCGAAAAAGGTGCCCCAACGGGAGATCAGGAAGCCCAAAGAGGAGCCTGAGAGGAAGCCGGGCAAGGTGCCACTGTGGGATCCGAAAACTAAGCAGATCCCTTCCAAGGACACGAAACTCCCGCAACGGGAGAACCTTTGGGAGCCCAAGAGACCCGCCCAGGGCAAGCCCAAGGAGGAGCCCAGGAAGGACACCAAAATGCCACAAACGAAGCTCCGGGAGGAGCCCAAGAAGCTGCCGCAAAAGGAGCCGCGCAAGGAGCTCAAGGAGCCAAAGCAACCGGATGAGGAGCCCGAGCTGTCCCCGGAGGATGAGGTGGACGAGGAGCCGCATCCCATGACCAAGAGCCACACCACAGCCATCGAAATGAAGCGCCAGAAGGACATTCTCTCGCGTCCTTCGGTCTTCAATCCACGCACTCCGGAACGCAAGCCCTCGCATCCCTCCGCGCCGCCGAAGCTGAATGGCAGTCGTCCAGGACGACCCAGTCCCAGCACCAGTCTGATCACCGAGGAGAGACGGTCCTACAGGAACCAGGTGACCACCAATCCGAGCAAGCCGGTGGCCAAGAAGCCACCGACTCCCTCGGCACAGTCGCCCAAGCCAGCCACTGCTTCCACGAAGCGAATGGAGCACATAACCCAGCAACAGTGGGTCGTCCAGGACGTGGATGTGGACGTGGAAGTGGTCGGACCGGCTCCGCCGTCCCACGCCGCCGAGAAGCCCCAGGGAAGGAGTCCGTCGCCGAGCCGTTCGCCGTCACGATCTCCCTCCCGCTCGCCCAGTAGACGCACCTCCAGCACCACCACCACCACCACGACCACAACCACCACCACTGAGCACCAACGCCCCCCCAGCAAGACCGCCTCCACCACTCCCAGACCGACAGCGACTCCGACTAACCAGACCAAAGCCGAACCCGAAATCATGCCCATTGAATCCCTTACAGAAAAGAGCACCACCACCACAGCCAGCACCACCAGCAGCACCACAGGACGTTCGGTGGCTAACCGGAGGAACGTGTTCGAGCCCGTGGCCCCGCCAGAGACTCCGGAGGGGCGTCGTCCCTCGTACATGGACCACACGAAGAGTTCCCTGGAGCACATCCGTCGGGACTCCCTGGAGATCAACAAGAGCCACTACTCGCGCAAGTCCTCCGTGGAGGACGATTCTCCGGCCGAGCCACGCAACCCCAACTCCGCGGTCAAGTTCGATGTGCCCCGGAAAGGGTCAGCCCCCCAAGAACCCCGGAAGTCATCGCTGAAGGGCAGGGAGGACGACTCCGACCTGGAGCTGGAGATCGAGGAGATCTTCGACCTGCAGCGCCTGGAGCAGTTGCTGGAAACGGTTTCCAGCTACGAGATGCGCCGCAGGATCCGCGCCCAGATGCGCCTCATCCGGAAGAACATGATCAACGCCGGCAGCATCACTAGCACCACCACAGTGACCACCACATCCAGCACGTCCGCCTCCCCGGGCAAGAGCTCTCCCTCGCCCAAGAGGCGCGACCAGAGTCCCCTCGGAAGTCCCGAAAGCAAGACCACTAGTCGCACCACCACCTCCACCCGCAAGCAGCGAGCGGAGCAGGTCGACAGCACCACCTGCTGTCCGGGGAAGGTGTCGCCCACGGGCAAGCCGCCGGTGAAGCCGCGCGAGAGGAGCGCCAGTCCCGCCCAGAAGCGAAGGACCAGTCCGCCCGGGAAGCAGTCTCCGGGCGGTGGCAGCACCATCACCACAAAGGTCACCAGCACCACCACCACCACCACCGGCACCCGGGGGGCGCCCAGCAAGCCCGCGCAAGGTCCCATCTGGGCGGATCGCTCCAAGGTACTGAAGGGTCATGCCCCGATTACCCAAACGAATGGCAGCACTCCCCGCAAGGGATCCGCTTCGAGCACCACCTCGACCTCGACCACCAGCGGCAAGATCACCCGGACGATGACCAGCTCCAGCACCACCACCAGCAGCACCACCAATTCGCGGGGCAAGCAGCGCGAGGAGGACTCCATCACCTCCAGCTACGGCGTGGGGCCGACGGACGAGAACGGATTGCCGGTCTTCGGCTTGCGGGCCCTGAAGAAGAAGTCCACGCCCCCGGCTGAGGAGCCCTGTGAGACCAAGCAAGGTGAGATTAGGGTCCTTGAAGTCCTTAGGTTCCAATCTGATTCATCTGATTTCCCGCAGAAGTCACGGGCTATGTGATCGAGGAGCAGTTCTACTCGGACAACAGGTCTCCGCCACGCCACGAGCGCAAGGAACTGATCTACTCCAGCAATCCCGAGGAACTGGCCGCCATCAGGCAGAAGCTGCAGGACGAGGACCAGGACGACGGCTCTGTGCCGCAACTGGACTCCCGTCTGGTCAGGGAGTTCAAGAAAGTGGAGGCCCAGTCGCAGTCCCTGCCGCCCGAGGACGCCAGGTACGTGCGCCGCGGCTCGGTGAAGGAGCTGAGCGAGAAGTTCATCCGCAAGGAGTCCTCGTCCTCCACCCACTCCTCCACGCTGATCCGCAACGAGGACGAAACGGAGGACGACAGCGAGTCCACGGAGGTGTGCAGCGTCATCGAGGCGCCGCAGATGCGCGGCCAGAGTCACGTGACGAGCACCACCCGCTCCAGCAACACCCGATCCTTCCTCAATGCCAGCGCCGATGACCGGCAGGTGACCAGTGTGGACGATGTCCTGGAACGCATGCGCAATGCGGATAACGGTAAGATCAGAGTGGATAGTTTTTTTAAAAGTGTACAGATCCTAAAGATGATCCTTGTTCAGTTGAGGAGCCTGGCGACTCCAGCGAAGATCGCGAAGCACGTGCTCTGCTCAACAAGTTCCTGGGCGCCAGCGTGATTATGCAGGGCGTGGAGAGCATGCTGCCCCCCGCGGCCACAGGACAACGTTTAAACAGTCAAGGGGTAAGTGATTATGTAATCATTATTTATTTTAATTAAGATTAAAAATACAATAAAATAGGAGAAGACAAGTTTGGGTGGATAATTGTAGAAAGTTGATTTTTTAAATGCTATTCTTGCTAGATCATTTTGTGCAGTGTCATTCGGTCATAACCTAACCTCAATGATCCGCGGAAGCACGTGCACGTGCTTGATTAACCGTTAACTGAGCGCGTGCGCCTCCGTTCTGCTGGCTGCTCTCGCTAGCCCCAAAACCGCTCATCCCTGCACTCTCATTTTCCTTCCCTCTCCCCCACCCGTCCCAATTAGCACCAAGCTGGAGCTTACTCTCCACCATTTTGGGCGCACTCTTGTGCTCTTCCGCTCTTCTGCTCTCCCACTTGTGTGCCGTGTGCGTGATGTGCAAAGGAGCAGCACAAAAGCAACAAAAACAAAAAGCTCATCACCGCAGCCAGTGGCAGAGACAGTGGCAGCGACAGAGACAGAGACAGTGGCAGAGGCAGAGGCAGAGGCAGCGGCGCATCTCGCCCCATCGACATTGGGGGAATTGTCAGTACACACTCAGAGGCGGCATCGATCACTTGTGCGAACCACTGATCCGACAACAACAACAACAACAACGATACGGGCACGAAACCAACAACAAAAAAATATATTTCTAAAAAAAAATAGAAGAAAGCAAATAAAATAAATAAATAGATAGCTGTGTTGTATGACAAAAAAAAAAAAAAAGAAATAGAAGAATTACAAAAAGACAAGCATCATCGTCAGTAGAAGAGTCTGTAGCCGGAAGAGAAGCGTAATTTTTTTCAGTGCAGTTCTGTTATTATTGTTATGGTGAAAGAACGCGAGTGTCCATATTTGGTCTAAACATCGGGCAGCAGCAGCAGCAGCAACGACAACAACAAAAGCCAAAAGAACCGCAACAACAACGAGGGGCAAGAATTGTAAGTTCAGACGAGGCCCATACCCATAGAAGGGGTTCCTAACTATCATAACAAAAAAAAAATAAAACAAATAAATACTATTAATTGTTTCAAAAATAGTATATTTTTGATTTTATTATTTCTAATAATAATACAGTCTTCGTGAAGACAGTCTTCCGCCCAATAGCCACCACTTTCTTCATAGGGCGGGGGCGGAGCAGCAGAATACTTTTGTCAATTATTTTTAGTGCGCATAATTTTGTGGACTGTGGCTTGCAGAAGAATTCCTGTCACGACACCTCTGCAATGCACCTGAAACCCAGCAGTCTTCTATATATACACCCTCAGGCCGTAGAGGAATATATATGTATGTATGTAGATACAATATCTCTCGGATATATCCAACTGGTACATATATCTATTTATACATAGACCGTGTCTATAAGTCTGCCCAGCCGACATGCTCCTCATCTCGCTGGCAAATAAATAAATAAATCCGCTTAAGAGAAGAAGAATTAGTTGGGAGGAATTGTAGTTGGGCGGGAGACGACGGCTCTACCAGAAGAGAGTGCGAGATAGAGAGAGACAGGAGGAGAAGGAACAGGAGCAGGAGGAGAATGCATGAATGAGAGCGTCAAGCGTACGGAAAATTTCGACGAAAATAGCTCCAACGACGGGCACTATTTTTACGGATACGGACTATACGGATTGGACTATGTTGGAGCAATTTTTTGTTTCTTGTTTTTAGGCAACAACATATACACGCTATGGGGGAAAGTCGAGGGGATGGGAGGTGCATGTGCAGCGGACTTAGGCATCCGATGTTCCCGTTTCCTACACTTGTGTGAACCAAATACCGATTCCCCCAAAGATATATATCAGCCCCTTAAATATATGTATTTCAGAAAAGAGAATAACTTGGAGTATAATATCTCGACTGAATTGAAATATCCCTACAAATCTTAAATCCTAATAAACCAAACCGATATCAAATATATGGTTTATGTCTTTTTCAAGAAACTAGTTTGTAAATCACCAGCCGACCAACAAGGAATCATAAATTTCTATAATTTATGCACATAACAATTTGCTCTTTTAGAATTTTATGCAAATTTTTGACCTGCTTTTTGGCGAATCTTCAAGGTTTGCTTTTTTCTAATTTTTTTTTTTTGACATTTAGGTCGTTCTTTGTAGAGTCTATGTTTCAGGGGAGCTCTTGTCTAAAATTCATGGATCTGTGGATCCATCCAACCGATCGAACTGGAACGTAAAGAAATGCCGATTATTTTATTTTTTTTTTGCAATTTTCAGGTGTGCTTTTTTGCTTTTCATTTTGCTTTTTTTTTTTTGTAGCCCCTGTACTTAGTTGAGCGTAACATGCAGAGCGGCGGATCCTCAAACGCCGTTGCGCCGTCCTCCTCCTGGGGAGGGGTTACCTTCCTCCCTGCTTCCTCCCCGGAATCCCCATTCCACCCCTCCTGCTTTCGGTGATTAAGCACTGGCTGCATTTGCTTTTGCTTTGCTTTGCGCAGCAAGTGCGCAGAGTTGGAAAGCCGGTTTCCATTATGCCAGCCTCACACTGGCCCCAGAATTGCAGAAATTATAAATGCCACAAGAGTTTCAAATAGTTTCATACATATTTTAATGCTTTTTAAGGAGCAATAATTTTAAAAAAATATATACAACTTAAGAGGTTTCTCATTTAATTTCAAAATATTATTTAAAAATTTTTCAAAAGATTTTTTTATAATAAGCATTATAATTCTTAATAATAATAGAAAAACTATTAATATTATATTTCTAGAAATAAAATAATTAAGATACAGCAAAAGATTTATAAAATATTAGCAAAAAAGCATGCTTTTAGAACAAACACTTTATTTTTACATAACTTCACTATTTTTCAAAGATTATTTTTATGAAAACTATATATATTCTTAATTATAAAATCATATCTTATAATAATATGTTTCTAAATATTTAATAATAAAGCTACAACTAAAGATTTCTACAATATTAGCAAAAAAGCATGCTTTTTAGAACAAAAAAGCATGCTTTTTAGAACAAAAAAGCATTCTCTTTCGAAAAAAGAAACTTAAGCTAGAATCTCACTAGTTTTATTAATTATATTTAATATATTAACTGTTAAATACTTTTTATATAACATCTTAGAAGTAAAAAATATAAAAAAGCATTTGCTTTTTAAATTGCTAATTCTGTTAATAATCTTCTGAGGTTTCCAAGAACACAGACCCTAATAACTTAAGCCCCAAGACAAAAGCCCGACAGCTGAGACTCGAAACACTTTTGTTTCAATTTCTGATTTCCGATAATTTCCAATCTCCCTATAGATATTCAAAGTTATTGCCTAAATTTCTCCCAGTGCATTGTCATGCCATCACCAACTCTGATGACTTCGAATCATTTTTTGTGCTTTTGTTGCTTTTTTCTTCATTTTTTGCTGTTGCTTGGAGCCGTGGCTTGTTCTTCCTGCTTTTTTGGATTGTCAGTTTTCTGCTTTTTTTCTGCCGTTTCATAATCGTTGTGTGTGCGTGTTGTTTTCGGTGTATCGGCAGCGCCTTTGTCTCTGGCTCTTCTGTCTCTGGCTTCGCATTTTGCATGTCAAATAATTTCTCATTTAGACCAGGCTAAAAATAAAAAATAACAGCAGCAGCAGCAGCAGTTGCCGGGAAAAAAATCAAAAACGAAAGAAAGTCAATTTGGAAACGCAAAATGAAAATCATCATTCTTTTTTTCAATGGAAAATGGGGTACATGTTTTTCTTTGCGTGTTATTGGTTAATTTTCATGATTTTTTATGACAGTTTTTTTTAAGAGGAGGTCAATGTTTCTTAAAAAAAGAAAATTATTTTCACAAAAAATAAATACAATTTTAAAGAAAATCCTAGGAATGCTTCGTTTTTAAATCATAACATTTATAGTATTGCTTTATGATATTAAATATATTAATCTTTATATATTAAATAATATATCTTTGTATTTTAAATATATAAATACATACATTTTAAATTTTATTTATATATTTATTAAAACATTCAACTGTAGCCGAAAATTATTGTTAAGAATTATATTCAACTTTTATATTTTATTAAAAACGTAACAATCTTAAAGTATTCATATCTCTTCTCTTGGAAGTCTTTTATAAAAATGTATAATTAAAATAAATATAAGTTGTTAATTTTATTATAAATATTTAGAGAAGAATTAAAAAATAAAGACTTAAAGATTTTTGGAAGGAAACTATTATGGATTTTAATATTTAAAATATATAAAATAAAAATAAAGTTAGAAGCTCCTATAAAAAGAACCCTTAAAATACATGAGCTATTATAGATTGAATTATTAGATAGTTAAAATTTTAGTTTATTATATACATAATTCAATAATATAGTTTGATACGATCTCTGATATATTTTTTGTAAAGAATTCTTTTAATTTTCTTCAAGTATTTAACAATATTTATTTTAAATTATGAATATTCTAATAATTGACTTTTGGATTAAAATAATAATAATAATGATAACAAGAATAATAATAATACAGATAAAAATAGAAAAATAATAACAACAATAATATTAATATTTTCCAAACTATTTTAAAATTTAAGTATTTTTGTAAATCATATTTTGTATCTCCACTGAACCGGATCCATTTCCTTCATAAAAACAGACAAGCCGGGAGCTCCAGTTGTGAGTTCAAGAGTTGTGTTATGGCCGCCAGGCTGGACTAAAAATAGTCTCCGACACTTTCACATTTTTTCCCCCAGTGCAGTTCGGTGCTGGCTCCCAGAGTGGCGGCCATCAATCAAATGGCTGTCAGTCGCTCCCCTTTTTCGGAGGCTTTTGTTGTTCGAGTTGGTTTTCCGAAACTATTTTGTTAATTTTACTCAAAAGTGTCAAAGCCAAAAAAAAAAACCAAAAAATAAATAAACATAAAAATAAATTATAAAAGAAAATCAGAAGAGCAGCAAGCCATAAATAAATAAGAGTCAGTGGCCAAGTGCAGTGGCAATGATCGCTTTGGTCAGCTGCACTCTATCTGCCACGCCCCCCTGATCGCCCACTCTCCACTATTTAGTTTTTAATTATTTCTGCTTTTTTTTTCAAATTTATTTTCCATTTTGATTTCCATGCTTCGGTTGGCTCGGCAATTTGTTACGCTTTGGCGAAATTGCGCCAAATAGTTGGCAGAAAAGAGTCTTTTTTTCTCGGTTTTTTGGTTTGTTGTTATTATTTTTAGATTCTCTACAACAACAATTGTAAGAGAAGAGACAACAAAAGAAATTATTAAAAATAAAACAAACAGAGAACACAAATGAAAATTGAATCAAAAATGAAATCAAAATAAATGACAATTTTGTGTCCCACATTTGATGACAAAAGAGGAATGTTTGGCAATTAATTTACTAGCTATTTGTTGAAAAAAAAAAAAAAATAGTGAGAAATAGTAAAATATAGTAAAAAAAAGAAAGAGAAGGAGAGAGGCTATGGGTGCTGCGGAATGGGAACTTTTGGTTCTTTTGCTTCAAAAATATGGTTTCCCAGCGGGTGTGTGCGTGTATTTTCCTCAATATTCTTGTATTTGTATTCTTAAATAATTTATAATTAAAAATAGCAGCATGTGTGTTGGAGCTATAGGCTAGGGGCTAGAGGCTAGAGGATGGGAGGCAGTTTTTCGAAAAAATTTCCTTCCCCATGCCGCTGACCAAATTTGGTCAAATTGTTCTAAACAAATACATTTTTCATTTCTGGCCAATAGCCGCAGAGCGAGAGAGACAGTATGATCATTGAAGAAGGAGAGCGAATGTTTTCTTTTCTTCATAAATTTCAAAAATTGCAGGCCAATGCGGCGTATACTTAATTGCATGGCCGGTCTCTATAAAGATATAATATTTTCCCCATTTTTTTTTTGTTTTTTTGGCTCTGGCCGAAGGGGTTTATAAACGCTTTTAGCTGATTTATCTGATGTGCACAGAGAGAACACTTTTATGGGGCAATTAAAATTCATTTTTTGGCCAAAAATTGCTCGATAAGCTTGATTTTTTTGTGGTATTTTTCTGATCAATGAACTCTTGATTCCATTTTTAATGGAAAATGTAAATTATTTGTTCTTTGTTTGTATGTATATCACGTTGCCATAAATACTCTTTATATTTCTTTGCATTTCTATTTCTATTGTACAACATGTCGTATGCGCAATTTATAAATTACGCATACGACAGGTATGCACAGGTTTTTGGGCGGAAATCGGACAAGGCAGACACTGAGAGAAACAAATAGAGAAGAAATCACGGCTAAGGACAAATGGATCTGACAAATTGATTTTATTTTCTGTCTTATCATGGCCATTGATCGTTTTTTGTAGTTCTGGTTGGGTTATTTGGTTGGCAGGCACTCTGCTGTCTTGCTTCTCGCCAATGTGCTCATCGTGCTTTATTTAGCCCTCTTTGCTTTTCTATTTCTTTTCAATATTTTTTTTTAGTTCGTATTTTGGGTTGACCAAAAAACAGCTGGCATTTGTTTCTCACCCACACGAGAATATTTTTCCGGTTGATAAACAAAGCCATCTACTGACCTCTGTCTTATTTTATAATTTTTGTTGTTTTTTTTTTTTGTCAGGTAAAGACCACGCGGATAACCAATACCTATAGCAGCAGCAGCAGCAGCAGCAAGTCGGGGAACAGCACCACCAACAACAACAACAAGGTCAGCAGCTCCTCAGCACCAGTTACCCGAACAACTTGTGACATCGAGGAGATTTGGGACGAGCAGATCCTCAAGCAATTGGTGGGTATTGGGATTTAATTATTTTGGAAAATAAATTTTAAAAAATTTATCGATTATTTAATCGATTGATTATCGATAACCAGCTGGAACAGGCGTCCACCTACGAGGAGCGTCGCAAAATACGAGCACGTCTACGCGAACTTATGGCGGAACGCGAAGGTGAGTTTCTTTTTAGCTTTTCTCCATAAATCATAGTTTTTTTTTCAAATTAAAATATTAAAAATAAATGAATCCCAACCCTTGGTAGCAGGTATATACATACATAATGTTTAGTTGAAACCCCCAACCAAACAGCGGAGACTTCTTCAGAAGACACAGCCTGTCTATATTGTGTTCTGTATCTGTATCTTGTAGATAGAAGCGCACACAGCAACTAGCTAGAGAGTGAGAGGGACAGAGTTGTTGAAAGTTATCGAAGAAGGTTTATCGGTTACTCCCCTGAATCGCTTGACAATTAATCCGAAAATAATCAAATAATTAGTGGCCAGGTATTTGGAAGATGTTTGATTGTTTCCGCCCCCCCAGATACTCGTTGCCCTCAAAGATTCACTCGCAGAACATTATTACCGTGCTCCACCCACAGTTATCGTTATCGTTATCGTTATCGTTCTCTTGTACTATCGGTTGTTATCGTCGCCCTGTCGATGACCCACAGAGAATTGGAATCGATTCATTGTCATCGAGGCACCAACTCTTCTCCCCCATTTCAGATTATCGATATCTTTATTATTATTATTTTTTTTTGAAATCCTAATGTTATAATTCCCTACTGTGACACATGGATGGGATCATCTGATCTGAGAGACCCTTAACCCGAATTCTTATTGTATTGCTTGGTTGTGTTCTCGTCCTTCTGTTGCCATCTGTTGTCCTTCCTTCCTTCCTCATTTCTCTATCTTTATCAACATTATCTTTTTGTTAAATCTTTCGCTCTCTGCGGCGAGCAGAGAAAAAGAATCCAAAGCAGGAGCAGGATCAGAAGCCGGAGGAGGAGGAGAGCAGTGCCAGCGAGTATGAGGAGATCATCGAGGAGGTAACCGACTACAGCGACGACGAGGAGGAGGAGCCCGCCAAGAAGGAGGTGCCCGCCAAGAAAGAGGAGCCTGCCAAGAAAGAGGTGGAACCCACCAAAAAGGAGCTCCCAGCAGCCAAGCAGGTGGACAAGAAGCTAGTCACCGAAAGTGTCACCAAGAAGCTGGCCAAAGTTGAGCTCGCCAGCAGCTCCTCCACTTCCACCTCCACCTCCAACTCCACCTCCACTTCCACTTCCGCCACAGACGGTGTTCAGTCGGTGCAGGGTGAGTCCCTGCCAGCAGGACCCAAGAAAACAGGAGCAACACCTGCAGCAGGATCAGGATCAGGATCAGTCAGCAGTAGCTTAAGTAGTAGGAAGCCCAGTAGTCTTAGCAGTAGCCAGGTTAGCACAGTGGTTAGGGCCAGGGACAAAGCCAAGCCGGAGACGATGCCAGTGACGCCGCAGGGATCACAGACGGTAGCGGGAGGAGTAGGAGCAGGAGCCACTCGCTTGAGTGTGCCGTCCAAAGAGGACTCGGGCACGGAGAGTGGCGAGGATTTGCGTCTCCTGGCAGCCGGATTGCGGGACACCCTGCAGCAGCGTAGTGGCAGCGATGCCAGCGAAGCCAATCGCAGCCTGGTCGAGGAGGTGACCGATGCCCTCAGCCGCCTGGAGAGCAGCCTGAAGCTGGGCAAGGAGCTGGCCGTCGACGGTGGCCAGCGGCAGGCGCTGCTCGGCCTGGTGGCCCGCCTCCAGAGTGGACTCAGTGCGCCCGAGAAGCTGGCGGAGGATCAGACGATTGCCCAGAATCTTCCGCCCGAGGAGGGCGAGGCCGGCAGCCCAGAACTCGAAACGGATAGCCGGCAATCCCGTTTCGCGAAGCGAAGACAACGAAACAATCGACACACCGTCGGCGTCAGTCGCGAGGAGCTGGCGGACGCCAGGCGGTACATGGAGGACATGCTGATGCTGGAGGGCAAGGAGTTTGCCCTGTCCAAGACCCCCAGCTCTGGGGCTGTGCCCGTGCAGCTCTACCGGCCCAACCAGTTCGTCCCGAGCAGCCAACCCCCAGTAGCCAGTAATCCGTCAACCAGTCCAAGTCAACCCACTCCGACAGCCCTGAATCCCAGCCAGAGTCCCGCCCAACTGAGACCCAGTACCGCCAACAGACGTCCTCTGTCCGGGGACTATGCCGTCAGCTTCGCCAACTACGAGGCGAACCAGAGTGGCCAGAACTCGAGCCCGGAGGGAGCCAGTGGCACCTCGCCCAGCAGCAACTCGCAGGGCAACTCCAATTCCAGCTCCACATCCAGTCGGTTCGGCGGCGGCAAGAAGCACCTGATGAAGCGGGCCAACACCATCGACATACCCAAGGCCAAGGCCAAGTACCTGGCGGAGTGCGACTCCGACTCGGACCTGGAGGACGACCATGGTCCGCACCTGGGCCTGAAGCGGACGGTGCAGGTGAGCGTGAAGCGCAAGGTCCACAACGCAGTGCCGCCGTTCGAGCCGAAGACCGAGAACGACCACAAGTTCCTGGCCTTCATCAACAAGCAGAGCCATCAGTCGGGGCTGGGGTGGGGCGGTGGCGGCGGACGCAGTGTCTCCAACTGGACGCACAAGTTCGGCAACATCAAGCACACCTTCGAGACGGGAGCCGCCGCCACGGTGACGAAGGGTAAGCCGCCCCAGGTGCCGGGACACGTTCCTGGGTGGGCCAAGCAGGAGCAGCTGCATCACCAGCAGCTCCAGCGAGAGCAGATGCAGCGAGAGCAGCTCCAACGAGAGCAGTACCAGCGCGAGCAGCGGCAGCGAGAGCAGAGAGAGCTGCAGGCGCGGGACTTGAAGCAGCGAGAGCAGCTGAAACGGGAGCAGCAGCAGCGAGAGCAGTTCCAGCGAGAGCAGAGTCAGCGGGAGCAATTCCAGCGGGAGCAGAACCAGCGAGAGCTGTCCAAGCGAGAGCAGTTCCAGCGAGAACAGCTGCAGCGAGAGCAACTGCAACGGGAACAGCTGCAACGAGAGAAGCTCCAGAGAGAACAACTCCAGCGGGAGCAGTTGCAGAGAGAGCAGCTCCAACGAGAGCATCTGCAACGAGAGCAGCTCCAGCGAGAGCAGCTGCAGCGAGACCAGATTCAGCGAGAGCAGCTGCAGCTCCAGCAGCAGCAGCAAACGGCGGCGGCCGTCCAAATCGAGCGGCAGCGCCGCCAGGAGCTGGAGCGCCAACTGCGGCTGGAGAAGGAGGCGCGCTACGAGCGGGAGGAGCGCAGTCGCCTGGAGCGGGAGTACTACGAGCAGCAGCTGCAGCGGCAGCAGGCGGAGCGGCAGCTCCAACTGGAGAAGCAGCGCCAGCAGCAGGAGCAGATGGAGCGCCAGAGGCGCCAGGAGATGGAGCTCCGGCTCCAGCAGCAGCGCGAACAGGCCGCCCAGGTGAACAACTTCATCCACGCCCCCCAGTCCGTCTTCCGGCCCATCGAGCACGAGTCGCAGCCCCAGCCGGGCATCTACAAGCCCATTGCCCAGAAGTCCCAGCCAAGTGGTCCGGTTTGGAAGCCACCCCCGCAGCAGCAGCAGCAGCAGCCGGCCCAGTCGCAGCAACACTTGCAGGCCAGATCGGCGCCCACCTACAGCAACACCCCGTCCCCGTCCTCGACGGCCACCTCGCCGATCGGCCTGCCCTGGGTGGCCAAGCCCAAGGTGGACAACAGCGACTTCCGGCGCAAGGCCCACCACTTCGAGGAGCGGTCCTTGAGGGACAATCTGGAGCAGCAGCCACAGTCCTACTCGAATGGAAACCAGGGCTACCTGCAGCGCCACAACTCGCTGCGATCGAAGGCACCGCCTCCGGCCCTGAGTGAGTTCAAGAAGCGACCGTCCCTGCCGAATGCCATGGAGCCGGGATCTGGGGCGCCACCACCGGCGAGGCAGCAGCTCTACCAGGCGCCACCTCCGCCCACGAACATCTCGTTCACCTACGCGGACTTCCCGCCCGTGAGGCGGCAGCAGGGCGCCAGTGCCCACGCCTACCGGAGCCAGCCCTGCCTGACGAGCGCCGTGGAGCAGGCGGACGCCCTGACGAATCCCCTGGGTGCACCCCTGGTACTCACCAGCTCGAATCCCACGTACCTGCCGCCCCCGGGACAGCGGCGATTCGATTACATCAGCAGTCCCGTGGACGTGGACGGGGAGAGTCCGCCGAACAGTCCCACCAGCTTCCTCACCATGCCCAATCCCAGCCTGATGACGGACAACACCGACGACGACCTCGACCTGGACTCGGACAACAACATGCTGGAGTACCGGGCCGAGACGAAGGTGATGCGGAAGCCCAGAAGCCAGACCGCTGTGAGGGTGGCCGATCGCCGAAACGCCCACATGAGCGATGACGAGGTCTACGGTCGCAATTCCAGGGCAGCCAAGTCGCTGCTCCACACGATGAAGCAACTGGGCGGGAGTCCCGGAGCACCTTCCTCTGGCAGAGCACCAGCACCAGCTCCCGCTCCAGCTCTGGCTCCAGTCCAGCAGAAGCGTCAACCACTGACGGCGCCGAGCTCCCCGAAGGCCGGATGTCTGTCACCCGACGGCCGGCAATACCAGGCGCCGTTGGTGGAGCCTCTCTTCCCGCAGCTGAACTTTGAACCCAAGCGACAGCCCCAGTACCCTGCCACGCCACCGACCTCGGGGGTTTCCACTCCGCTGGTCAGTTACCAGGCGAATCCCACGTACACGCCGCCCAGGACGCAGCAGGACTCGAACTCGTACCTGGGGGAGACCCACACCTCGTATGTGGTGACCTATCCGATGGATGATTCCGGCGACGAGCCCGAGCCGGAGTCCCTGGCCATGTCGCAGCGCATCCGTCGGACATCGGAGCACTCGAATGCCAGCTCCTCGCTCTCCCTGGGCAGCACCAGTTGGACGGCGAATCCTGTACACAACGTGGGTCCTCCCGTCGATCGGAGCACCAAGCCACAGGCGCAGGTGACCCCGAAGGCTCCACCACAGCAGCTGCCGAAGCAGATGCCGCAACAAATACCACAACAGCTGCCACAGAAGGCGCCTCAAGTGCCTCTAGTGTCTCAGCCGGTGCCTCAGCAGGTGCCACCACAAGTGCCCCCTCAGTTGCCGCAGCAGAAGCCCCAACCTTTGCCCCAAAAACTCCCCCAACAACTGCCTCAGCAAATACCTCTGCCGACTCCCACCCAGACACCCACCACGCCCAGCAGCCGACCTCGACTCAGTGCCCGGAGCCACACTATCCAAGGCGACAGCAGTTACGAGAACCGACCGCTCCAGAACCGTGTCATGTCCCAGCAGACCCTCCTCCAGTCGACCACCATCTCCCAGAAGCAGCAGAAGGAGCAGCAGCACATCAGCGAGCTGCGCCGCAAGAGTCTCGGCAATGTCCTGGAGAGCAGCCAGCGGAGCACCTACTTCGAGCAGCAGCAGCAGCATCAGGAGTACAAGTCCTCGGCACCGCCAGACACGCCGGACATCGTCAAGTCCTCGCTGCCCAAAGAGAACGCCCCCTTGCTGAAGAAGTTCGGCCCGCCACAAAGACACCACTACGTCCCGAATGCGTACCAGAGTCCTCAGGTCAACAAGCAGGGCAGCTCCACGACCACCAGCACCACTGTTTCCACCACCACCACGGTGGTGCAGCAGCAGCAGCAGCATCAGATCAAGCCGAGCATTGTAGAGACACCGGCGACGCCGCAGCCCCAAGTGCCGCCCGAGGACGAGATCCCCCACAACATCGTCTTCAACAACGTGAGCGCCTTCACGTCGCTGAGCAGACGCCACCAGGAGGAGGACTCCCACCAGCAGCAGTCGGCCGGGTCGCGGGTGAATCGGCTGAGCAAGTGCGACTCCTGGAACCAGATCTGCCAGCTGCAACAGCAGACCCAGCCCGCACAGCCATCGTACAGCCAGCCAGGATCTCAGGGAGGCGGGGAGCTGAGGAGGACCAAGTCGGGGCACTCGCTGGCAGTGCCCAAGCTGTACGAGGCCGGCATCGACAAGGCCCAGATCAGCGAGAAGCAGAGGACAGTGGCGGCCTACTTCTCCGGCCAGAAGTCCCCCAACAGCCAGGTGGAGGAGCTCCGGCAGATGACGACCACGTCCCGGAAATCGGCCATAAATCGGACCAAGACGAGCGAGAAGCTGTCGGCGGCCGCCCGCAAGTCCCTCAGCTCCCTGACCAGCTCGAATGGTAACATGTCCTCGGTGGGCGTGTCCCGGGGCGGGGGGGCGCCCATGATCGGCGGAGGACTGAGCCGGAGCGCCACCATGCCGCATATCGCGAATCTGAATCTGCTGGACGAGAGCAATGTGGAGGACGCCTTCGAGCAGCTGATGATGGGTGCTTAAAAACAAATGAAATATAAATAAAAAATATATTTCATTACAAAAATATATATATTAAAAACAAAAAAACTAACAAAAGTCCAACCAACCACTCAAGCCAAACAAAAAACAATCAAATATTGAGGCATTCCAGTTTGAAACTGGATGAGATCACAAAAGAGAAATACCAGAAATACTAGAAATAATAGAGATGGTAGAAATGGTAGAAATACTAGAACCAAAGAGTTATCGAAATCGAATCTGTTATCGAGACACTTGAGTAACTGTAACGGCAACTGTACTGATTAATGTTTACTGAATTAATGGAATACGAAGGCTTAGTTTTAGTTTACGAGATTTTTCTGTTTTTTATTCACATACTTTTTTAGTCACAGCCCACCTCCCCTTTCTCCCAAATCCATGTAAAAAAAGGAACAAAAAATCAGTTGCAATAGATTAAAATAAAAAAAAAATTAATCAGAAAAAAAGGCAGGGACTTTTAGGCGGTTTCTTTTCTTTTTTTTCGTTGTTTTGTTTATTTTTGTTAGACAAACACAAACACAAAGACACACACACACAGCCCTACACCTACACTTAGAGAAAATAAATACTATAATGTTTGCTGCACTGCGATCCAACAACAAGAACAACAACAATATGAACAACTACAACAACAGCAATAAGAAAGCAACAACAGCAACAGCAATTTTATCAAAAAATCAAGATTTGTGAGTTGAAACAAATACCAGATGTACAGAATGCCGTCCCCCCCTTTCCCACTTGCCGCCCCCCTTTTTTGTTTATTTCTTTGCCAGCGCCCAAGCCCTGCCTTGTACTACCAATAAAAAATATATATGTATTTTTAAATATTATATATTTTTTTCATATATAAAAAATGCTATATTGCCCAGCAGCAGAAGCCTAACACCTTTAAAAATCACAAAACACAAGCATACACAGAAAACTACACCTTTTTTGGTTAAAAACTAGTATTTCAAGGGGTTTTTTTTAATTCTTAAAGGATAAATCTTAAAATTGTTTAAAATTCAATAATTTTCAATTTGAAGAACAAAAAAAAATTATTAGAAATAATATGTAAGAGTATATTTTTATTAAATTTAAAAAATAAAAAAGGTCTAGACCACTTAATGCCATTCAATTTCAATTCAAAACCTAAAATATTAGAAAAAAGAATAATTTGAAAACTCCCTTCAAACACTTTTATTTTAAACCACAAATCTGTGTAATTTTGTGAATGTTTTTTTGTGTTTTGTGTATTTTTTCTTGTACATATATATATTTGTATTGCCTGAAATTTTTTCTTCGGAAAATTGTGAAAATGCGTCGAGTTCTTAGCGCTTTATTCCCACCAAAAAAAAAAGCAAAATGTTGACTCCCTCCTTACGTTGCGTTACGTTACGTTTTGTTACGTTTTTGCTCGTTCGTTTGTTCGTTCGTTGGTTGATTGGTTGATTGATTGATTGACTGGTTGATTGGTTGGTTGGTCCAGCAAGGATTTCAATTCAAATACACAAAAAATAATCAAATTTCTTAAGTTAAAAAATAAAATTATAAAACAAAATCGAAGCAGCAAAAGGAACCCCTAATTTATGTCCCTTCTTCTTTTTTTAATGTTTACATTTTTTTGGTAACGACTGTTTTTTTGCCTCTTTTTTGTAAATATTATTATTAAATATATTTTTTAACCGATCCACACCACCGCCCACAGTTGAGATGAGAAAACAGCAATGTTTCCGATATTTTTCCAATAGTTTTTCTTTTATATTTTTTATATGTATATTTTTTAAAATATATATGTAAATTTTGTCGTGAGAACAGTTCAGTTTTTGCTGCTGATCTGGTCCTGTTTCCCATGTCCTTTGATTTAAAGCATGATTTTTACTTTTACTTTTTAGTCTTAATTGTATATAAATATTTTTGTGCATGATTTGTTAATTGAAATTAAACCCTTATTTTTTACATTTTAATAAGGAATTTATTCAGAAATGATTAGTATCAAAAGTGTACATTTCATTTGAAAAACATTACTCCAAAATTAATTTTTCCCATTTCTTAAATTTTATTTAACAACTTATGACACAAAAATAAAAAAAAAACATTACCACCCGAAGCAGTCACAGTCACAGTCGCAGTCACACCATTAGTGATGATTTTGTTTATTGTTTTCTGTGCAATATTTTTTTAGCGTGCTTCCTTTAGATAAGGGACAACCCACACACTGGAAAAAAAGCTTGAAATATATTTTGAATTTTTGTAGATGATTTTTACCGTAGTGTTGCGTAGTGTGTTAAAAAATATATATTTGTTGCCTGCCCAGATACAAAACACATGTACTTTCCATAACAAAAATGAAAACATTTCGTTTTATTTATTTTCGTAGTCGAAAAGTTGATAATATTTTTTGTTGCATGGCCCCAAAAAACTAATCAATATTATTTGTTTGCTTTTTCTTTTTTTTCTTCCAACCTGCTGCTGCAAAAAAATTAAAATAAAACAAAAATCGCATCCTTAAAAACCAAAAACCAACAAATTTATTCACACAGCAGCCCAACACAAAAGCTCCTCCTCGTCCAGCGAACAGCGAACGGAGACCAAGTCCTCCAAGGATGGCGGTAACACTGTGACTACAACAACAACCAAGGGTATGATGTCTATAGTATATTTATGATTTTTTAATAATTTATAACCCATTTTTATAGTTACCACACGCACTGTTAGCGGCAGTGCCGCCTCCAAAAATATTTCGCCCTTGGCCAAATTCAAGCAATTGGATAAACAGGCCGCCGCCCAACAGGCACAAAAGTGAGTCTATTTTTTCTAAAATATATACTTTCTTCAAAATATATTTGACATTTTCAAATACTTGTACATAAATACATACATAATTGTGTATATCAGCGAGCATAAATCAAAACATTGTCCTGGATCTACATTTAAAATTCACATACATTTATTCGGTAGAGAGGTTACACAACAAAATACATGTACCTATTAAATATAACTACATTTGTGCAGGTTTTTACACTTAAAAAAAAGCAAAAATTGGAGAGAAAAAATACATAAAAACTCAAAGATTTATATGAGAAATTTTACATTCAATTAAAAAAAAGTAACGAAAAACCTTTTAACTTATATTATTTAATCAAATTATTAATATATATATTTATTATATATATATATATTTATTAGCCACAAAATTTCATACAAAATAAAAGTTTAAGCGAAAAACTTAAAAAAAATAATTCTTTTATAAATAAATAGCTAAAATTTGTACAAAAAATGCAATAGAAGGTTTTTTGATGTCCCATAAAATCCAAACCCGAAACTATAGCCTACTTTTCAGGGCAATTTTGAATAATCTCTTCAATTTTTGCTGTTTCACCCACCACACCTCCCGTCTGCACACATACAAACAAATAAAATTGGTTAACGGTGCATCATGGCACTTGTATTTTAATAAAAACATAAAACATAAAATTAAAACATAAACATAAAAAATGGAAAATACGCAAGCTCAGTGTTCACTTCCTGTAACGAAAGACACATTACTCCGGTGTTGGTTCTCTATTTTTCGAAATGGAAAAAGTTTTGTTTTCTGCCCCACAAAGAATAAAACAAGTATATATTTATTTCTCTCTCTGTATTTTTTCGTTAAAAAAAACACATTTCAAAAAATATCGCGTTTCAAGTTCTTATATATTTTTTTTGTTAAATAATTGTTGTTGTTGTTTCTTGCTAACACAAAATGAAAAAATAAAATAATATTCATAATTATAGTACACATACACACAAAACACACTTAACACAAAAATCCAAACTAAAAAAACAAAAACAATGAAAAAAAAACACACACAAATCGAACACCTGTAGGAAATAAGATTTAAAAAAAAAAAAAAAACAAACTGAAATTTTTTCAAAAGATGATGAAGAAGATGAAGGAAAATGCTTTTTGTGTGAGTTTCGCTAAAACGTCTGCAATCCTCCAACCTTGAATCATTTTGTTCAGATCATCTCCAACAACAACAAGCACACCCACCACCCCAGGCGGTTCGGCACAACCGTTATTCAAATTTACCGATCCGGCATTAAATGCGCGCGC